>BTSY01000005.1:34586819-35840569 GCA_036245785.1 Pristionchus fissidentatus
ATACGGTATTCTCAATCAATCGATATCTCTGTAGATCACTCAACTACTGGAAATCCGAATACCCTCAATCGACTGTCTCTTCTACTATCAGTTGAGGCTGAACAAGCGAGAGCGAGTAAATGAACACGGGGATGCCAAGCAACGGAATATGTCTCCGATTCGGTGCACACTCCAGCGATTCTGAAAGGAGAGGGGATATTGGGTAGGTATGATGAAATCGATATTATTTAGGGCGAAACGATTGGGTAATTTCAGTTGAGCTACAGTGACGTATCGAGAAGGAATCAAGAATCGGCCATCCGTCTAAAGTTTCATTACGCTCTGAAACTCCAAAGCGAATGCTTCGGTCAGAAGTGTGAACAAAACCTATCATCCTTCGTGTCATTCGTCAGCCTTTACCGTTCCCAAATGCAACTTCCATCCTCTAAAATTGCCTAGTAATGATGCAATAATGTAAGTCACTTGGTTCCTCATATCGATCAAGTGTCAATCAAGAATCATAAATCTGCATACAGTTTCATTCCTCTCTGAAGCCCCCAATCAGCGGGTCCCACTTGGATGCTCAATTCTATTCAGAACCGTTGATTAGCAAAACGTTGCGCAAAACTCTCTAGCTAATGTAGGTCCCACCTCTAATTACCTAATAACGAATGATGCAATACTCACTTGGTTCCATCCTCGACATAGGCGACATCAACAGTGTGATCCTCACTTCCCACGGCCAGCAGTAAACCATCGTGAGAGAAAGAAACGGCACGGATCATGTAGTCGAGTCTGAAAAAAAATAGTCGAGTCTGAGAAGGAGATTGAGAGATTGAAGAATGTGAAAATGAAAATTATCGATTGTGTGTTAATCTGGAATAAATAAATGATTTCAATTTTTATTTCAACGTGGATTCACTGTCTTATAACAATAAGCGAACAAACTTAAGTACTCAGCGAATCGCAAAGCCGCCGGGTTCGTGAGCATAACTATGTCGAGCCGATTGCGGACTATTTGGACGCGAACATGCAAATCGGCTAATCGTAGAAACACTCCTTTCCGCATCAGCACGCATTTGCCGTAACTCAATATCTACCGTAATCGAATGACTACCGTACCTCGATATCATTCTCTCACAAATGAGATCAGCGCTGTCCCAAATCGAACAGAGGGCGTCAGAGGCACCAACAGCAAATCGATCACCAGAGGGAGAGAGAGCGACCTGAGATTGAGTAGGGATGATGAAACGATGATTGGCATGATGCTTTGAACATAAAAATTTGAATACAAAATGTGTATGGATGAAGAAATGGGTTAAAGCGAGCTAAGATGAATATTGATGAAATAATATTCGCCCAGTGAATCTGCGTTTCGTTATGGGGTAATACAACTTGGGCCGAAAGTCTCTTCGATTTATGTCGTCTTGCGAACAAATAATCACTTGTTGTCTACGCAGACACACTAGGCTAATTTATTAATCCCCAGTAAGATCTCAAAGTCCACAAATCGTCTCGATGCAAAAAAGTGAGATTAGAAAATAGAGGAAATCATCGCACAGTTCTTCTAGGTTTCATGATGTGCAGATAATACTAGACCGAGAAGACTGTTTGGTATCATTCGATCTGTCTAGAGTCAAGTCAACTATTAGACACTGCAAGAGATCAAAGACCACATACATAGTTTCTCTATAGTTTCTTCCCTAGAGCGGCAAGGCTTTTTGTAAATTCCGGTAATTCGTCCAGTTTCGCTGAGTGACCAACCCCTTCCCCCGATATTCGTGTTTCGCTTGCTAATGTTATTGTTTCTAATTTGTATCCGCGTTTTTTTCCTTGTGAATTCGCATAAATATATAATACAAAGATAACAAAAATAAATCTCCCTCACTCACCGATATGCAACTGGACTGTGGCGAGTGCGCGGCGAGCGTACGAGAGAGCGAGAGAGACGGCATGCTGGAAAGGAAGGAAGAGGGATTACATCATCAGTAGGCAATTATAAATATGCACCTCAATCGGTGACAGATTTTATGATCGTCAACAAGACAAATATGATTGACCGGAGAATAATTTGACCTGCTTTTAATTTAAAGTTAGCAACATCAATGAAACGATTGTGTGCTTCAAGCTTTCACTAAATTTTGTATATCTACTATCTTATCAATAGGTAGGTAATGAAGTAAACTAATAAATCGTTCCGTCACTTACTCCACAATTCCGATCTTTCCACTACCGAGTGCAACAATCAAATGTTTTCCACTTGCGTCGTACACAAATTCGTTGAGAACCGCCTTTGAGAGATCGAGGGACTGGAAAAAGAGAAATCAATCAGAAATATGCTTGACACGCCCAGCAGGAAAATTGTAAAAAATAGAACCGAGGAAAGAATAAAAATAATCTAGCACCTCACCAAATTTATTGCCTATGACAGGGATCATCAATTCAATAAAAGGTATATCATCCCTCGTGTAATAACTACTCGAGATGTGCACATAAAATGATATCACGTTGCTACCCGCCCCAATCAATAACCACTCTGCTCACTAATCGCTACCGTGTCCATCCCCCTCCTTTCTTCTATCGTACCTTTCCTACTGTGAATGTCCTCTCATCGACTAGTGAGAGTCTCTCGTCCTTGTCTCCCAACACGAGATACTGTCCACACGGAGACCAGGCTACGGTAGTGCACGGGGCTGAAATTACAGTTATCAATCGATAGCTAGGTACAGTAGTCCCACAAACGGCTACAGCAATTCTACGACGATACAAATTACATAATTTTTGATTTTGCATTAGAGTATAAATTGGACAGATCGTCGCCAACATAATATCCCAGTTGCGTAACACTAAACCAGCAGCCAATATCAAATGTGAGGAAAATACAAAAACAAAAACACCTGTTGTATCCAACATAATTTCTGTAGTGTCAATGTTCTCTAGCGAACACTATTCTTCACTACAAGCTTTGCGAACTCCACAGTACACTTCGCGCCTCATTATAGTAATTTTCACACATCTATACCAAACTCATGGTAATCTACGGTAGTATTAACATCCCACTACCGTAATCTTCAAATATCTCTACCGTAATCTTCTTAATCTACATTATTCTTCACAGCTCCCTACCGTAATCTTAACATCCTGCTACCGTAATATAAATATCTCTCTACCGTACCCTTGGTAGGAAGTCGGCCTGGCTTGCTCGCCTTCTGTCTCGTGTCCCAAATGCATAGTGATCGATCGGCCGAAGCCGAGGCAAGAATAGAGGGATGGGAGGGATGCCACGCAACCGAAAATCGATAATTGGACTATGATAAGAATGGTTTATAAACGAGCGTTGACTTATCGACAACTGATTCTAATAACGGTTAGCTTTCAATAACCAGATTTGTTTATTTTCCTCAAGAGGAAACAAAAAAAGGAAGCAAAGGTATCGCCATAACCGGGCGATTATTACTTTCAATTACACATTTCTTGCAACTTGTACGATTAAATCACAATTTTGCTGGGAAAGAATTAGGACAATAACAACTAGATTACCTTGTTCACGCTATCCGAATGTGTTGCGCCAACAAGCGTCTGTCTGAACTGAAAAGATCAAAGATCAACTATTAACATTTTGAGAAGGAAAACATGAATCCGAATATTTACTCGCCCGTTCACCGTTTCATCAGCATCAGACACCATTCAAATTCATAATGGAACTTCTTCTGCTAATTTCAATTTGTCCCCACATAATATTCCTTTTTTCACGCGTCATTTCTTCGTTTCATCATTCGCACAAATGAATAGAGAGGAACACCACAATAATAGTAGACCCAGTAACCATATATTACCAGTTATTATCACTCACTCAAAATAAATTATTGCACCCCGCCATTCAGTGTTTCGTCAATAGCAGTAAAAGAAAGAGATCGAATCGACGCCAATATTCGTGAAAAAACCCCCACCTTTCCCGTGAGATCGAGTGTTCCGACAGACACAATTTTATCCTCCGATCCAGTCGCAATTTGAGTGCCATCACAGTTCCACGCCACCGAGTACAGCATGCTGCCGCTGAAGGGAAATCAATCGATAAATATGTCATCCTATCTCTCTCAATTTCACACACTCCCTAGTCGCATCTCCAATTATAGTAGGAATATGATTTTTTAAATATTATTTTGGGACTTCAAGTCTCGTATACATCGAGACCTGATTTTCGCAACAAGAGATAATTGAGAAACACGAAAGTGGCGTTTGAAATGTACGAGCAAATTTGAGATATCAAGTCAGTTTTTGTTGGTGTTAAAAATATAAGGGTGTCCCAAAAGATTTGCGACTTTTTTCAATAAAAACTTTTATCATCACATCTTCAACAGTTGACAAAGGTGATCAATCAATGTAGGCTCCCTTCTTAGTCACAACCTTCTGCCATCGATCGAGCAGGCTCATGATTCCATTGCTCCAGAATGACTTGGTCTTCGAATCGATCCAAGCCTGGAAGGCCGCGTCGAGATCGGTCCGATTAGCGAACTTCTTTCCGCGACAGAAGTTAGCAAGAGATTGGAAACAGTGGTAATCACAGGGGCTGATATCGGATGAATACGGTGGATGAGGCAGCCATTCCATATTCAGTTCGTCCAACTTTTTCTGGGTCAATTTCGCATGATGGGGTCTCGCGTTATCCATAAGGATCAGGTTTTTTCCATCGCTTAGAAGACCAGAAGGGACCCTGATGGTGACCTCTTCCAGTTGAGTAGTGAAGACGTCAGCGTTGATGGAGGTTCCATTGGGGAGGATCTCCCAGTAGAAGGGTCCCAACACGGAGAAGAAGAAACTCAGTAGTTCCTTCTTTTCGTGCAATTCCTTCTTCGGGACTGGCTGGGGATTCTCTCCGATGCCCAACCATTCCAATTTCCGCTCAGGGTTATCGTATGTGATCCACTTCTCGTCCATAGCGATGATCTTGCTGACCCATCGAAAGTTGGGTCTACGGTGGAGCAATTCTCGGCACACATCGACACGCTTTTTGATCTGAGCAGGGGTGAGGGAGTGGGGAATGACATGGGGGAGCTTCGGCTTCCTCTCATCCCGGTGGAGGATTCGTTGTACCGTGGATTTGGGAGTATGAGTCTCTATCTCCAACTCACGCACACTCACTTTGGGTTTGGCCGCCACTGCACTGAGTACCAGGGGTTGACTCTTGCTGTGAGGGCGTCCAGAACGGGGTTCGTCTTCGATACTATGGTCGCCAGAATTGAAACGCTGGTACCATCTATAGCAGATCGATAGAGTCGGGGCAGAATCTCCTTTCGAAAGCACCAGTTCTTGATGGGCTGCCTTCGCCGTCTTTCCCGCAAGAAAATTGTGAAGCAAAACTGTGCGATGATCGAAAGAAGTGTCCATCGGGAGAAACGTTGTAGAAACTAGGAGACTACAGCACTCGACTTGTGCTAAGGCTTGAATGATTACGAAATGGATTGTTTACCAAATGTATTTCGCAATCATCGATATCGATCGATTGCGCAATCGTCGCAAACTAAAATAGGCCCGAGTTGCAAAACTTTTGGGACACCCCTATACTTTCTTTAAAGACCCATTCCGTCTATTCACGCTGCCCGTCATTTGTCGTTAGCGATTTTTTGTTGGCAAATATCGATTTTAATTATCGATTGCCTGATTGCTACCGTACCTCGCACTGGCGGCGCTACCGTACCGCGAGTCCAGTTGAGACGAGTATCCACGAGAAGAGACGCCCTGCAAAATTAATAAGTAATATATTTGACCGAAAGGACGGTCACAATTGCGACAATATCTTTCCCATCCTAGTTATATGCTCTATGAAACATGAAATCACGTCCTACTGTTTTACGGAACCGTAAAATACATAGTTTCCCGAACTCAACGACCCACCTGCAGTTCGAATCCTCTAATCCTCTTCATACTCTGGAAATGATCGACGAAATCATCGACACTCGTGCCTCTCGCAATCATTCTACGACTCGTTCTGCTACCGCCGCTCTCCGATGACGACACCATTTCACTTAATTAATTAGAGCTAATTAGCATAATTATACTAATTAACAACCCGTAACGTCATCATAATCAGATACCATTCCTTGTCTTTGAACAACTTCGCATTCCTTGCGACAGATCAATAAACACAAACATTATATTGATTGGAAACTGCGTTTACTCGATTCTTTGGGTACATTTGGAAGCCAGATGATACACCATTCGTGAGGGTGGAAGGAAAGTAGGGAAAGTACAGTACCGAGACAGCGATAATCGATAATGCAATGGATGGTACAGTAGGGGCAAGGAGATGGAGGGTACAGTGGGCGCGACAGCGAGAGGGTATACGGTATTTAGCTTGTACAATCGATTGAGAGAGGGTCAGAAAAGAGGGGACAGAACACGTTATTACAGAGCTCAGAGATCATTCAACATTTTTGTGTGTTTTGTGAAGAGGGCGCGGTACAACAAGGTCAAGATGCTACAATCGATAGAGATACGGTAGGGAGTGAGGGCGTCATTGTGGTGCCGGCTACGGTATCATGGTACAGGCGGACGAGCGAGCTTTGTCAAATGCCGCACAACGACAACAACTCCGGTTTTCGTTTGCACGTTGTGCGCACGTCTCTCTTACAGTCCTTCGCTCTCTCGCCGCGCTGATACTCAGCCGAGAGAGGGAAGAAATGAAGAGAGTCAGTACACGTAACGTGCGATGGACGTGCAACGCACAGCCGTGGTGCATGCGCACACCGTGCGTTTCAAAACCGGAGAACAACGGGAAGGATACGGTAATACACGAGAAGCGAGAATTGACTAGATTCGATAGCTGTTAATTCACTGTGAGGGTAAGGGGGCGGATGCTGCTTCTATGAGATGCGTACATGTTTTGATAATTATGGAAACGGTAGGCCAGATTATGGCCTCCACAAGGGTACGGTAGGTCAGTGACAAAGGGGGCGGTGAGATCACTTAGAGTGAGTCAACTGATTCGAGAAGAGGGGGTGGGGCTTTGATAGAAGGGGGCGGGGCGAGAGGGGGCATGCTATTATGATACATTAGACAGTGTACCGAGTACTTCAAGAAAGGAAGAGAGCTGCTATTATACAATATTTTGTGCGCGTGCGGGTGAATTTTGATGAGAAACGGGGTGAAAATATGCTCGTATTATGCGCTAATAGATTATATAATATTATATTTAGTGTGTGTATACGCGCGTTAGAACACGCAAAGTGGGCTGGGCGAGTCTTTGTTGGAACGTTGCCAAGAAAGTGGGAAAGGAAAGAAACTGAGATTACGGTATTACACACACTCACTCACCGCACAAAGTGATATTGCGAAATCTTAGAGAGGAAAAACGATCAGAAAATAGATCGGCATTCACGAGAAATAAACTACGGTAGAGCAGCGAAAATCTACGAAAAACAGCCGCCACGCCGATCGATATCAAGGAAAATAACAAAAATCGATAACGACGAGCTTCCTACAGTATACTGCAACAGGGGGCAAACTATAAAAGAATTGTATTCAAATTTCGAGCGCGGCATTTCAGTATCAACAACAATCTCATCGATCATACAGACTTCGCGGCAAGGAGTGGGCGGGGCTTTGGAAGGGGCGCCAAAAGCGGCAGAGCGTGGAGGCGGAGCAGATGTTCGTCGCGGGAGTCGGCTGCTTACGAGGAGGTCGTCGTGCGTGTAGAAGCAGGAGAGGGAGCGCCGAACTTGCCTGCAAACCGCAGAGTCTAGTACAGATTCATATCCAACAACAACAAAAATATATTCCTGCGATTTTCCCGTTTCCTCATTTGTAGACATTCGGGACGCAGTCATTCTACTCAATTCGATGAAGTTTTACATTTAGCTTGCAAAAAAAAATCCAATCAATCGCATCCCTCATTTGCCCTCTGTTGCACACAGTCATTATGGTATTTAAACAAACAAAAAAACAGCCCGGATGTATGTATTTCCTAGTTATTATGCACACTAGTTATTTTTTTGTTGTTAAAACTATGTACTCACCACAGTTCTGGGCGTAGAATGGCTCCCCATCGTCCTCGTCCGGCATGAATGGAGAGGAGCCCTGAAAGAACAAAATGAATAATTATTGTAAATTGTTTAAATTATTGTTTAATTAGTTTTTTTTATCGAATACCCATAGATCTTGACCATTGCCGAAACGTAACCCGCACAATCAATGTTGCGCCTTTTACTCATATAAAAGCAGCTTCACCGGACCAGCGATCCCGCAGAGCGCACGAAAAACGTTTCATTTGTAACACACTAGTCTGGTCAACTATAGAGGTACACCTAGAAAAGAGTATGTTTAATTAAATAATTAATTGCAATACCTTTAGTCCGGATGAATTTGCGGGTAGTGGGAGGGGCTCAAAAAGCTGGTGTTCTCCATTTGATGAAGAGAGGAATGAAGAGGTGTGCGTGGAAGAGAGAGGAGATGCGAATGAATACGAACTGAAATTGAGAAGGGATATATTACGGTATTGCTAGGCAATCAAATACCTGGTATTAATCGATTTAAAAAAAGAAATACTCGATCTGCCACAACTTGGTGTCACATTTTTTGTCTCCAAATATTTAGCTACTTCAACTACAATACCATTACTTCTGTAACACCATGGGCTATATAAAATACGCATGAAGCTAAATATCACCAAGCAGCCAGCTGCAGTTAAACCATAATCAAACACCAATTTAATCAGAAAATTTAATCGATACCACAAATGCTACCGAAAACATCCGAGTTCAATCGATACCCCTGGTAACACCGTAACCATACCAATTCAATCAATATTTCATTACTACCGTAACCATAAAATTCAATCTATACTACCAATATTACTTCCTTTACAAACAAATTTCCCTCAAAAACAACCGTACCCATACCATCAATTCTACCGTAACCACTTACTGTCTCGTTCCTCCTCCTCCAAATGCTTGTTCCACACTGGCTGCACATGATAGAGGAGCGAGGCCAGGAGGGTCGGGAGGAGCAAAATGAGTGGAGATTGAGGATGAACCTGAACAGAAAGAGTATTGCAGGTAAAACATAGGTCAAATGGGTTTTTCGTAAGTTCGCAATTAGCATAGGGCACGGGATGTAGACAGAGTCCTTCATGTGTCTGTCCTGCACTCTCTCGCTACGTTAATCTGATTTATATGCAAAGTGCAGAAGTGCCTATCTTCGCACGCGAAGACCTATTTGACGTATGTCTTTACCTTTTACCAGGTAAAAGGTAAAGACAACGGTGCTAGTTCTTTTCTACACGCAAGGCGGTCTCGACCACCCCTATGCCTGAGTAGGTAAATATTGTAGATCAAATGAGATATGACCTGTTCCTTCATTATTTGGAGAAATCTCGCTTTACCACCGTACCATCAACTCAGCACTATACACGAGTCCAGGTAAACGATGTGTGTAACCGGAAACCACACCCAAGTAATTAGTTACGGATTCATTCACATTGTGTATTGTATTGATCAAAAGCATGGCTCCATGATACTTGCTAATTCAACTATCGTACTATCGATATTTACTACCAACGTAATCTAAGTATTAAGTACTAAATATTCCCATACTTCTCTCACCATTGCTTCCCGGTGATCCGAGTGGTGGCACAGAGGTGGATGTGGGAGGAGAGAGAGGATAGAGAGCAGAGGAAGGAGAGGAAGAGGAGAAGGCAGAATAGTCGAATTCTGAAATAGTGCATTGCTTTATCATTAATTAATTTCTAATATACGAAGTGCGCAACTGTCAAGAAATTATGAATCGCATTAGTATCGCTGCTCGTAGAGGTTACTGCGCCCCATAAACTAATTGGAACGGAAAAAGTAATGAGTTTCAGGTTCATGCGAGGTCTTAGTTTCAGAAATTGTTCAAAATGATTCGATTTTGCACAATGCCATTAACTGTTTGTAACTCCCATCCCATCATCAATAACCACAGTAATCGATCAATCAATAATCCCAACTCACGTCTCGTCATTCGATCCCTCTCCGCCTGTGTGTTTCTCAGTGCTCGGAACAGTTCCTGCTTCAGTTTGTTCTCCTCAGAGAGCGACGCTTCGAGGTGGATGTTCTTGTCGCGCAGCAGGGAGAGCTCCGCGCGAAGATCCTGCAGCAGATTGCATAATTTCTACGCAAATAATTTAGTTTTAACAGGAGCGATTCGGTCATCATTACGCAATCAACGCTGTCTTTATACATTATTCGAAAAAAAATGTGATCCTCGGAACAACGACCAAGTTTCTAATAAAATGGTTAAAACCACAGTGAAGCACAAAAGAACATGCGTAAAAAATTTCTGTTCACGAAACACTTGTCTTGTTCTTGCTCTAAATGTTTTATTTAATTAAAAGGCGCATTTACCTCCGCTTCCACGGCATTCTTCGCGATCGCCCTCAGTTTGGTCAACTCTCCCTGCATTTCGATGATGACTTCGTCCTGAAATTACGATTTATTAATTTATTCATACGTTAATTCCTTAATCAGCACGAATTCGAGTTCTGAGTAAGAGTTAGCACTCGTTTGGATGGGGGGGCAAAAATTGACCCCACATAGTTCATTGATGTTTCAACTGCAATTCAGGCTGAATTATTCAGCACTATCCAGCGCTCATGCAAATCGATATTCGACGAAAATATATATTATAACTCTAGCGAACGTGCTACCATAAATCAGTAATGTACGCAACAAAAGGATTTCGTTATTTCAATCTCTGTCCCTAACTAATTGATATTTCAACTGCACTTCAACCACAATTCGTCCCTCATACAACTAAAAAATAATCGTTTAGGTATTTCTGTTAAAGCGTATAAATATCTAGCAGTAGCTAATATCTCGAATGTTTTCATTATTTCAACCATTCCAACCCCACCTTAGTTCTCGAGTTATGTCTCAATCGTTCGCTCTCCCTCTCCCATGCTGCTTCTTTCTCTCGCAGCAACTGTTGAGTCTCCGACACCGTCTCAGATCTGCAGAAATGTCATTTAGTACTTAATATTAATGAATCAAATGCAAACCGCACTGCATATTGAAGATAAACTGTTAGACTAACAAACTTGTAAACTCAACACGCTCACAAATCACCGGGTTCGCATTTTCGGGAGATTAAAAAATCCCCGCTACGTAAATTTTCAGAAACTAACAGTTGTTTCAAACTATACTGAAAACAATTTAAAATCAGAAAACAACATATAAATTGGTATGACATTCAATATATTTTAAAACCAAATAAAACCCCTCACTTTTCCCTTCCCTTCTCCCTCTCTTCTCTCCTCTCGACGCGTTCTTTTTGCAGTTCACGCTCCAGCTCTGTAATTATCCATAATTACTGCTTTCCCTATTCCATCGATCTCAGTAAAGTGCTAATCTCGGCTCCATTATCCATCTTCAGTTCAGTTGAATCTTATCGGGAAACTCACCAAACCCTTCTATTCCTCAAGTTACTAATCTAAAGTAAGAGATCAAGTTACCGTACCCCCTACCCTCCCTCCCACCATACCTGCAGCACGTGCAGCCGACTCTGCAGCCTTTCTCTCAGCGACTGCAGCCGTGCTGCGTTCTTGGTCGCGTTGGCGCTCAATCGACGAGATCCTACAAGATACACGAAAGATTATTGATTGTGGCACACAAGAGGAAGAAATATTAACAGGAGTGCCGAACGCTCAGCAATAACACCACGGCGAAACACGAAACAAGAGAGACGCCCATACAGTTCCTAAAAGCCCAAGCAACCATAGGTCAAATGGGTTTTTCGCAAGTTCGCAATTAGCATAGGGCGGGGAATGTAGACAGAGGCCTTCCTGTGTCTGTCCTGCACTCTCTCGCTAGGTTAATCCGGTTTGTATGCAAAGTGCAGAAGTGCCTATCTTCGCACGCGAAGACCTATTTGACCCATGCAAGCAACGGACTCTACAAGTTAATCTTGCCCTTCGGTTGCACTCGCAACACCAATATTCCAGGAATATCAACGACAAATAAATGTTCGACTGCATATTTCCCTAGAGCTAATTAGAAAACTCTTCCACAAGTTTTCCTCAGAGGGAAATGAGTCTACGACTCTAGACTTCTTCTCTGCCGATCGGCAAATTGAAGGTCTGCCCAATCAAAGGCGCTTAAGACTTTGAAAGACATTCTCACTTATTGATCAACTGCTCGATTCTTCCCTTCATTTGACTACATTCTGCCATCGAATTCTTCTCTCCATTGCTGCAATTCGTTGCGTGCAGCCGTGCAGCCTCCTCCGCTTGTCGCACCTGTCGCACCTCCGACCGAAGACGGGCGCACTCAGATGCAAGTCTAAATTAGTCTATGTATTTCGTTCGGTAGTCAAGTGGAATGAAAACGTTCAAGAAACGAGACTTTCCAAATAACATACTATCGAAACAGAAAACCTCATATTAAAATTTCGATGGTATTAGTAGATGACACTTAGACCGCGATAATCAAAAGAGCGTCACAAACTCTAAACTTACTTTCCACACTCCACTCCACATATCCTGCCTGCAGCAGCTGCAGCAACCACCCCTCCTCCAGTACTCCTCTCACTCTCTTCACTATGCTGTGTTCGACTGCTCTCACGGGAAATGTCCCGACCGGATGCAGCAGCTGCAGCATCGTGGTGGTCTGAGTGAAGCAGGCTGCAAGGATACGGTAAGTAATACTGTAGAGGATGGAGACACGATAGGAACATGAAACGGAAGGTAGAGACAAATTCTTTCAGAGTTTTTTGGTTATTTTTTAAAAAAAATTATGGGAATTTTAATGCACGTTGCCTTCAAGCTAGCATTTCTAATTATCGTGGAACCAGCATCCACCTGAGGCCGTATGCATGAACCTTTGCCGCTGTTTGCCGACAAACGCGTTTGTCGCGACAAATGTTTGCCGGGCAAACGCCATTTGTCGGCAAAACAATTTGTCGGATGCACAAGCGAACTTTTGCCGGGCAAACATTTGCCCGACAAAAGAGCATTTGTCGGGCAATTTGTAGATGGTATTTTTTTTATTCTTTCTCTCATTTTAAGAATATTTTCAATTTTTATTTATTTCAAATCATAAATTTTTTTGTAAATTTCTTTTTTTTAAATAGTCGAATGTTAAAGTTCACATCTATCAGTCCGTCGTCATCTCTAATACCCCTTGGTACTGGAGGGGTATCACTGGTTACGCCACTTTATTATGACTACATCCAAAATCGCCGGTGGTTTTGAGAGCAGCATCGAAATGCAAATGAGCGCGCACTAGTCTTTCGCCGCATGTTACTAGCTATAGAGACCTATGCCCCTCGATTATAGAGATTCATCGGGGAATGTCTTTTCGAATGGCGCCCGATTTTTATTAGGGTGTTCCGAAAGTTTTGTCCATTTTGCGTTGTAAATTAAATATTTCAGCCCACATAGATCGAGCCGCTATATAAAGTGAATATAGTATAGGGTAACCATTTCACTCGTCGACTTTTCATGCGTTGCTACAATATGACACGGGAAACTATCCCGAAAGTATCGGATAGGAATAGGAGATTAGGATTAGACAAACTAGAAAAGCGATAGACTTGAAGACAACCATGAATCTTCTGAGAGACAAATACACAATCTGTAATCTCAAACCACATCATTTCAGCTATTATTACACACGAAATGGAATAAATTTCGTAAATGCTGGCTAAAGTCAGACACATTTTCAATAGCTCAATAAAGATCCAGCCGTAGCTCTAATTATTAGAAAACGAAATCGTCTCCTCATAAAAAATATTGAAAAATATGGACAGAACTTTCGGAACACCCTATTATATGGGTCTATCATCGCCCCAGGTAGATACCGTATCCAGAAATGCATCTTGGATGCGATATACCCTTGTTGCGGCGATATTGCGATATGAAACGACGTGGAACTAGTGCCAAGCGACCAGTTGGTCAGACCTTTTCATACTACTGTCCCGTCCAATAAAATGTAAAATCAGAAACTCGGGTTACAGTATTCGGATTACGGAGGGTTGTATCCGGAATACTGAGACGAGTCGCGGTATAGGTTACTTGCGTTTCAGATGAAATAATTGGACCATGCCAGGTCTAAAAAGTGCTTTTCACGGAACTTAGCTCTGCAGCATTTAAGACTTTAGTTAAATTTTAAAAACTTGCCTTTGTGTTTTTCTCCAAAATTAGACGAATGACCGTGGGTTCCCGTAAAATGGTTCATGTCCCTACCTACTGTGACCTTGCTATATGCCTATGCGGCATAGGCATATAGAAAGGTCACAGTAGGTAGGGACATGAACCATTTTATTTTACGTTTTATTAGTTATGTTTTAATATTTTATATATTTTATACATTTTATTATTTATTTTACGGGAACCCACGGTAGGCTATGCCCTACCGTCGCGGCCATCTTGGGGCTGATGATATCGCAACAAAAAAACTAAAAAATAAAAATTTCGAAGAAAAATTTAAAAAAAAAACATTTTGAAGATATTTGGGAAAAATTAAAACAAAAATTAGATAATGAATATCATAAAAATATTAGGAAAAACATAGATAATAATTCCGACAAACCGTTTGTCGACCGATTTGCCTGGGGTATAGGTCGGCAAAGACTTTTGTCGCGGCAAACACGTTTGTCGGCAAATCAAAGTTTCATGCATACCGACAAACCATTTGCCCGGCAAAAGCGTTTGCCGACAAAGCCCGACAAACCCCGTTTGCCCGGCAAACGGGTTCATGCATACGGCCTCTGGTGTGTGATACTTGAAAGAATTCATTTTTTTCTGATCGAACCCCGCCAGAAGAAACGTGACAGTCATACATTTTAAAACATGGACAATCTTAGGTTGAAAGGTAAGTAAAAAACGACGTAGCCAACCCGCATTTTGAGAATTTTTGGTGAAAAAAATAAAAACCGGAAAAAAAATCTGACTAGTGACTAGTTTATGGGACTTTAGCTGTAGTTCTGACTAGTTTATAAATTTCGCAATAAGTCGTATCGTACGTGGGACGAAAATGTATTGTGCCAGTACATAACGATGTACTCACCCCAGACCATTGCTGCGCCCATTCTCCTGCCGACTCCGCCCATTTGCTGCAGATGTCGAGTGGTCGACGAACATTCCTGCAGCACATTATTCTATAATTAAAATAACAATATTCTATAGTTTTCAATGTTCGAAAGAAAAGAGAAAAATGTTGAGAAAACATGAAGCCAAAATATGCAGGTGGTACAGTGCAACACGCAACAGCCAAAACTTGATCGAACTTGAGATTTGATAATACAGGTAATATATTGGCAAGAACCGACCATTGGCCACTCTCCTCCCTCCACCGACTCCATTGTTCTTCCTTGCAGCACTCCTCGATGGTGGGGTCGAGTGCTGCTGCAGATTCTGTTGCTGCTGCTGCAGGGAATTGGGAGTCGAGTGGGCGGACGAATGGTGCTTGCCGTTGGCGAACTGAAATGTAAAAAAAATTAAAAGTTGGATCGAATCTTAGCCATTTGTTTTGTTTTTGTGAATAACATGGCAATTGCATGTTACACCGTCTGATCAAGTAGCAATTGAAAGATAAAAAAACTGATTTCATTTCGAAACACGTTTTACCACAAAAAAATATAAAGGCATGAGAATTTAAAATAAGTACATTGTTTCTTCCGGCTGACTATGATATATGCCATTGAGTGCACATTTTTGGCTTTGCGCCGAGTGAGAATGCAGAAGGACTAGGCACAGACTTCAACACGACAAGCGTTGTCTAGTTCTAGATATTTAAAAAAAATATAATTAAGACAAATAAATAAGATATTTTAAAGGATTAAAATAAATAAATAAATTACCTCCTCCGCCTTGACCGACGTCCCGCCGACGAAAGGCACGAGACCCGCGAAGAGCAGCAGGAAACGCGTCTGCAATGTCACAATTAAAATATTTTAGTAATTAACAAATTTTTTTTAATCGAAATGTGCCAGAGGGAAATAATCGCTCTACATTTTCATTACGAGGGAATCGTGAAAGCAACAATGGTACGTTGTTTCTTAGATCAGACCAAATTTAAGATACACACTAGATACCCGGTGATTTCGTGCAACCAGGCCAAGTCAAAGTCGAGAATTCTATCTTGTTAAATTGATCACTTTCATATGCGTATGTTCTTTGAACATCCCCAAACGAGTAAACTGCAATTCGCGATCCCCACAAAGCTGTTGTTCTCATAGCCTTGTAATAAGTGAATAAGGTTACTCGCCCCTCTACGCTCATCACATGATTCCAAACCTACAGACCAGGGTTAGAGCGAGAGAGTATGCTGAATTGAGAGAGTCCCTCTCGATTTCACACGCTCTCTCACTCCAAAGGCCTTTCTGTAAGGTTGACCGGTCTGTGGAATGATGTGTCATGTAATAGCATGGAACCGTGAATACATCAGGTATCCCAAGTAGATGATTTCTGACAAGGTTACCATGTTGTTCGCATTATACTACACCGACGGTGCGCAACATCCCAGTCGTACTGCAACAGAGCATTTCAGAACATTTCGTTGCCTGCATCGGCCGGGTTGTTCATTCCAACAATAATAAACTTTTAGTCGCAACAACCAAGTGATTTCGTGCAGTCACGTAAACTAAAAGCGTTAAACTGACGCCTCAGGATAATAGAGGCCACAACGGTAAACATATCAATTGTCCAATAATAGGAATGAACAATAGTAGTCGTTCTTAGCTTCCGTATTACCATGTAACTTCGGAAACACACAGAATACCCCAACTGAGAGGGGGAGACAATTTAAATATTTAAAAAAACATTGAGGGAACGTCATTAACAACCAATCGTATTACAGAATTTAGAACGTCGCGTCGCAACAGTCCACCTGGTTGAGTCCTTCCCCGCAAACATTCAAAGAGGTGCAAAAACCCGGCGATTTCGAGCAACAGCACCAGTTCTAAAGTCTCTAACATACGTAATATATAATTCTGTCTGCGTACTGCATTCAACAAGCAAATTTCGTAAAGTGTCCACTATGACAGTGCGCTCTATCGGCATGCAATTTGTCAAAAGTCGTCCGCCCTCTCTGCACTCACCGCAGCCGCGACGAGCACGCGCACAATGAAGGGCGCCGTGTTGGCGGCCTCGCGTCGATGCAGCTGCACCTCGGCGTCCGACGACTCGTCGAACCACTCTGTAATAATTATTATTATTTCGTTAAAATATAATACATGTAAATTATTTCGCCAGAAAGGTACCCAATCTCTACAGAATACTAAAGGTGCCACAAATTTTTCTATTTGGAGAGGTATAAGTCGATTAATAATCCATTTCGATTTTTCTTATCTCTCATACCGCAAATTAATTCCGACTTCATCTGGTGGAGCGTGGGAACTTGCAACCACTTGGTGAAAACAATAAAAGAACGTTTTACTCACACGACGTCTTTCACTACTGTTTTCTATAAACACTAATGATCAAACCACTAACAACACTAATAATATTAATGGACACATCATAAGTAAGTAATAATTGACGAAGCCTACCCACATTTTGACATTTTAACTGCCAGTTTTTCAAATAAAGCAACAATTAAGTAAAATTTCGCATTTTTTTTATATTAAAAATGTTATTAAATAATAATAATAATAAAAATGTACCTTCATGTCCCTCCTCATCCTTCTCCTCCTTCTCCCCTCGTCGCTGCGACCCGCTGCAGCTGCTGCTGCCGTTAGCCGGCTGCTGGAGCCCTCGCGACGACGTCCCGTTGGCTGCTGCTGCTGCAGATGCTGCAGCCCGAGAGGACGACGACTTGGACACTGACGATCTGGAATTTAGGGGATTAGCAAGGCTGAAAGTAAATAGATTATGCCATGTCGGCGCCCGGTGATTGCAGGCAACACCGAGCCCTAAACAGATCCGTGATGAAAATTGTGATTATTTTCCCCCCTCTTTCTGAGAAATAAAAGAAAAACTTAGAAATATTCGAGCTTTTCATTAAAACAAATATCTGTTCAGAAAATCGAACTGTCGATCACGCGACACGCTAATCCCTCAAGGCCAGCCACCGCTTCCCAAAATTAATCATTTTCGCCGTTCGTGTGACGAATAAATAAATAATTTTGCAAAGCTTTTCGATAAACTTATGTTCACAAAAAAAACTTATATGCCCCCAATGGGTATCGCCGATGGGTATATGCCCCCCCATGTATATCGCCTTTTTTTGCAATTTCCGCATTCAATGCTCAACCAGGCATCTGGCATCTCTGTCCGCTCTCGCTATCTCTCTCACTCCCCCCCCTTTCAGAAGCGTCCACAGGGGGCGCAATCAACAGCCTTCTCCCCCTCCACTCTCTGAGCTACTTGTTAGACGAAGAGAAGAAGAGGGGGCAGAGACGCAGAGGAGGTGGAAAAGTTCTCCTCTCAACGACTGCAGCTACGCCTGTTTTGAACGCCTGCTAACAAGCGCGGCGAGAACGGCAGACGGCCAGATCCGTTCCGTGTGAGGAAATCTAGTACAATTTTGCACATGACGACGAATGGGAAACGCCGTCCTCACAAACCGCACTTACCGCACGCCGTTGTACCGCCGCGTCACCACGCCGTTGCTGCTGTGGCCATTCTCCGCAGGGGATGCGCCTGCAAGCCGAAGCAATATATATTTTGACAATATATTTTCGAAATAAATGGGATCACAATATTTTCGTTGCACTATTACCGGAAGAGCTACCGCTGTGGTTCCAACACAAATATTTTTGGAGATCTCATGAAACTGGAACGGCACTGCCAGATCTAGCTTGCGCGATACTCAAATTCATCGGATCGAGAGGAAAAACGCCGCTTCTCAATTGAAAATAATTCCCAAGAAAATAGAACAGCGTGGATTTTCTATTCTGTCTTCGAGAAAACAAGTCCTTTAAAGTCAGTTTCTGATTCTAATCAATAAACCTCTCCTTATCTCATCCTCTCACCTGGTGATCGTACATTCTTTTCTCATTTTATCGCTTCTTCTTTCTATTTGTAACCGCGTTTCCTTTGAACACGCACACAAATATAATATATAATATTTTTTGTAACATACCCGGTGTACCGTTGGCGCTGCTGCTCAGCTTGGGCATGGTTGGTTGCTGCTGTTGTTGCTGCAGCAGCTGCGGCTGCACTTGCTGCAGAGACGGCGCTGGTTCTATCGGCAGGTAACTCCTGTCCCCGATCGCCGACGTCGAAGGCGTGGTGTCGAGGTAGTCGTCGTCTACAAAAATGCAAAAATGGATAATTGCAATCAACAATTAACTTTATAACGCGACCACACCAGACTTAAGCTGTCATAACAACATCGCCTTATCTTTACGTTACTCTTTAATGCTAACAAGGCGCGCTAAATTACAGGTTGCATATCCCCGATGTCGCGCATGCGCGAATCAATAGAAGCGCTGGGGGTGGGGGGGGGAGGAGAGTAGTGTAGACTCCCCCCCCTCCCCTAGCTGATAATGTTGATAGTAGTCGTGATAAGGATTATGAAGAAATGAGAATAAGGGAGGGAGGGAGCTAGGATATGAGAAGACGAGAGGCTGTCTATCTCACATGCCCTTCCCACTCAAAAGCATGTACTTTCAATTCCCTTATTTTCCCTTATCGTATCCCTTATCGTAATCCAGACAACAGTATGCACATACAACAGAAATTGCATTGTCACCTACCTAGTCCAGTACTGTAACCCACAGTACCTCCAACTACACTGCGCTCAGCAAAACTATCCGTGACTGCAGTATACTCACATCCGTGCATAACTACAATGCCACAGACTACGGTCCGCACTGCTACAGTATGCCTGGCACAGTATCCCACACTATAGTATCCCCGACTACAGTACGCCAGCTACAGTATCCCCTCCCTACCGTACCCAGACACTCGTCGTCGAGGAAGTCCGCCCAGCTACAGTACCCCGACTACAGTAACCTCCGCTAAAATACACCCAGCTACAGTACCCCGACTACAGTAACCTCCGCTAAAATACACCCAGCTACAGTATCCCTGACTACGGTATCTCCTTTATATTACACCGCTCCCTACCCTACCGAGACACTCGTCGTCGAGGTAGTCCGCCCGCCGGTACAACCGCGTCGCGTCAAAGTCCATCGGGATCGAGTCGGCCAGCAGGCGGAACAGCGACTGAAATGAAAATTAATTAATAATTATATAATTAATTAATATATGTATTGAATTAAGCTAGGGTCGATATTATTGTTATTCGAGTCGGCAGCTAGTCGGAAAATGTGTCCAGTAAAATTCGAGTGTATTTAAGATGTTTGTGATACCAGCAACCGCCTGGCTGTCGCAAACTATGAGTAGCGAGAGAAAAAAATCGTTACTTCTAAAGCGCGGTTACTGATAAAAGAGAGCTGCGGCATCGACAGCGGTACCAGCAAAAAGGGTAAGCACAATTGCTGAGATTAACCAGTTTATGTTATATTTTAGTTAAAACGCGTTCTCTGTAACAGCGCAGGGAGGGTGGCACAACTTTTCAAACTGATCGTATCGAGCTGAAATTTTCAGAGTATGATTCCTATAGGTAGAGCACACTTATGTAAAATTTTTAGGTCGGAGCTCCAACTTTTGGATCTCCAGATCTTAAAATTTCAAAGTACTTTTACCGTCACATGCTATACACGGTTCGAAAGAGGATCAAAAGTTGTTCCGAGATCCCTATTTTCGTTTGATTTGGACGATCGGGGATCGAGATAAATTGAAAATTCGAAATTTTTCACGATTTTTCCAAAAATACTGTATTTAAACATCATTTGTCCTCCTCAAAACTATGCTCAATCGATTCCCCTTGCCAAAATACATATTAGTAACTGAGAAAATATTAAAATTTCTGTCCCCAAATTAGTCGTATGAGCCATCTCCTATCACCCGATCGTCGACGCGAGTTCGAATCCACCCCGGAACAAAATTTTTTGCAACTTTTTTTCTCCATAAATTTGGATGTTTTCGCACAAACTGTACATTTTAGAGCAAATTTGGCTCATTGAACCTTCGTTTGCCAGTGATATGTTTGAATTTTCGTTTGCCAGTGATATGTTTTAGTTTTGAATTTTCCAAACTGCTCTCTTTATTTTAGCAGGGGACAGTGGAAAAATACGGAATAAAAGATTCGGAAATGTAAAAAAAGACAGATAATGTGCACATGGAATAATTCGTTGCCAATTATATTGTTTTGCTGACTTATTAGAGTCGGAGGGACAGGGAAGCGATGAAGTAAATGTAGTAAGGAGTGAATAGGTAAAATTGAAAGAATGTTTGCATGGTGGATGTGGGTTACGAATACGACTTACAAGCAGAAAATAAAATTACTTTTCATACATGCCATGGACGAGGTGAGGATGTTCGTCCATTAATTTTAAATGTATGAAACGTAATACATTTTAGTGGCCGAGGTCGTGCATGAAAAGTAAGAATTTTTTCTTTGTGTAGTGTAATCAATTGGCAGCATAATAGAAAGTTGATTTCAAAACTACGTCGATAATTTCTGTGCTCTTAGTAAGATTTGCTATTTTCAGTGCTTAGCCGCAATTTTGGACTCTTTCCTACATGGAGTTGGGATGACACTAGATGTCTTCAGTAGTTTTGTACAATAGTTTTGGACTCCACATTCACTTTGTGATCGTTTCCAAAATTATTTTGGAATACGCCAGAGTTGAGATAATGAAAAACCCATTACATTTACATTCCCGAATCTTTTATTCCGTATTTTTCCACTGTCCCCTGCTAAAATAAGCAAAGAGAGCGGATTGGAAAATTTAAAACTCCGACATCACTGGCAAACGAAGGTTCAATGATCCAAATGTGCTCCCAAATGTACATTTTGTGCGAAAACATCCAAATTTATCAAGAAAAAAGTTGCAAAAATTTTTGTTCCGGGGTGGATTCGAACTCGCGTCGACGATCGGGTGATAGGAGATGGCTCATACGACTAATTTGGGGACAGAAATTTTAATATTTTCTCAGTTACTAATATGTATTTTGGCAAGGGAAATCGATTGAGCATAGTTTTGAGGAGGACAAATGATGTTTAAATACAGTATTTTTTGGAAAAATCGTGAAAAATTTCGAATTTTCAATTTATCTCGATACCCGATCGTCCAAATCAAACGAAAATGAGGATCTCGGAACAACTTTTTATCCTCTTTCGAACCGTGTATAGCATGTGACGGTAAAATAACTTTGAAATTTTAAGATCTGGAGATCCAAAAGTTGGATCTCCGACCTAAAATTTTTACAGAAGTGTGCTCTACCTATAGGAATCATACTCTGAAAATTTCAGTTCGATACGATCAGTTTGAAAAGTTGTGCCAGACCCCTTTAGAGCACACGTCGCTGTTACAGAGAGTGCGTTTTAAAGTTATACCACGACACCCATTGCCGGTCTAAAACATTTTTTCTTCATAAGCAAGCTGACCAATGATTATTACCCGCATCTTTACCGCTTCATCACTACTACTACTTATTCTCTCTCCTCCTTTCACCATTCTCTGAGTCACACTTCCACTATAATTAATGCAGCTCGTCTCGATAACTAAAGATCACTAATGCTGCGTCTACACTACAGACAAGCTAAGAAATGCCAAAAGGAAAGTGCACGCGCTCTCTCAGTTTCGCACACTCTCTCGTCGGCTAACTTGAGGAAGTACGAAATACGTCTGGCACGTACCTTATTAGTTCTGCTCACGCTACTAATTCCGCTCATTTCACTGCCCATCACCCATCTCTGATTATAGCCGTTGACACTGATTACAACCTCGATGCAGCATTGAAAATCAAAATTATCCTACCAAGAAGTCACAAAAAATTTAGGGACTGAGAAAATCGATAAATAAAATATGTTGCAAATCAATATTTCTACCGTACCTCGTTTCTGTCCGAGACGTCGCCCTGCTTCCTTCGCAATCGCCACTCTCTGCAAATAAATGAACAAATTAAAAAAATAATCATTTAAGAATTAAACATTTCCCCTCAATTCCTTCCACAATTTTGCCCATATTGCTCATGTCTGCTTTACAGAAACAGGTGAAAAAATATTTTCTCTCTGTCTGCTCTCAAACGCTACTTCTCATTTCCTTTTCTCGTCTTGAAAGCGCATGATTCAGCAGCGGGTTTGTGATTTTAATTTTGAAAAAAACGAAAAGCTGAGATCACGAGATTATAGCGAATAAATGAAAACGCATCGCATATTGCATGCATATGTGTTTGAAATACCATGAGCAGAAACTCCATGTCAAGCTACACGCGAGATCAGAGTTTCAGAACGCTGATATTCGTACAATACAATTATCGTGCATCAGACCGAAGAATAATAAATAAATATACATATTTTTTAAACTACGAGAATGTAGTATTATTAATTCATAAATTATTGTCCGTGACAATCGAGCTACCTACTACTTAAAGGGACCTGGCACTGCAAATGAAGTGAATTTCAGATTAAAGAAAATTTTATTCGGATTCGAACGCAAAAAATCACATATTTTTACGATTTTTTAAAAATTAGTTATGAATTTTCAAAGATCAAATTTTTGGCTGGAATGCCCCAGCACTACTGTGTTTAGCGGCTAAACACAGTAGTGCCGGGGCATCCTAGCCGAAAATGAGATCTTTGAAAATTCATAACTAATTTCAAAAAAATCGTAAAAATATGCGATTTTTTGCGTTCGAATCCAAATAAAATTTTCTTTAATCTGAAATTCACATCATTTGCAGTGCCAGGTCCCTTTAATTAACTCAATACTAATGAACTAATTAATTAGCTAATTAGCCCAATTAACCCACTTATAATAATACTTGACGTTGAAGGAGATCACGATCAGCGGGTATCCGATGCAGTGGGCGGAGAAGAAGGCGTTGAAGGCCTGCTGGAAGCCCGGATGCATGCCCTGCATGTGCAGACAGCCTGCAATTCACTTTATTATTGACTCATCACTATGCAACAATCGGGCAACCACTATAATCAAGAAGGAATCACGGAGACGTAGCGTTACCAAACCGTGAAAAATATATCGGAGAGGAGGAACTCTATTGCACACTATAGCACCAACAAACATTGCGCTATGTGGGCATGACGAAACCAAGTATTGCCAGGTTCCTATTCGATCAAGAAAAAAAATATATGTACCTTCGCTCTCCGCCAACCACGAGCTCCACGGGTAGTACTTGAGGAATATCAAGTAGTCGCATCGCATCCGGCAGAAGATCTGCAACAGGCAAAATACGATCTTAACGATGCATTTAACTGCTAACTTTCCAGAACCGGTTTTGAGTCGCTAGATAAAAAAGCCCATTCTGGCGTGGGTCAACAAGGTGAGTAGGGAAAAGTCGGAAATGTGGGTAGGCTTCGTAGTTTTTTTTTGCTTTTTGTTGACCCATGCATTCCGGACCCGCGTGATTTGTGCATCATACCCATTTAGACAACACAACTGGCACTCCAGTTGTACTGACACTTCGTCTATCATATCTCACTTAAATGCCACAACACCATTAATCAACTACCACCCATATCGAGAAAATCATAGAGATGGCATTGCACGATTCATAGGCAATGCCTACGTGCTGCCAAGTTCAAGCATCACCTGTAGATTGCTCTAATAATCAAGTGTGGTCTCTTCTAATCGGGTGCCTTTTTTTAAATTAAAAAAAAATACTTCGAAAACGACGAAATACGACCACAGGAAGACGACGGGCGCCGCTTGCGTCTTGTCGGCTGCAATTTACAAATAATAACAATAATAATAACAACTTTGTATTATGTTATTTCGAGATCAAATTAGGATATGATTTTCAGATTAGTGATTGATTGATTGATTGAGTAACGGCAAAAAAATAAAATATGATGGAGTGAAACTTACAAAAATTAAGATATTTTTATTATTATTTCTATATCTTGTCAAGAAATTCTGATTGTTCGATATTTTCGAGAAAACATTGTAGCTCAACTACTCCTACAAAACCTTAACACATCTTGTTGGAGGATACGCGTCAGAAATCAATTAAGTCAGTAATCAATAAATACTCACCGAATATGGTAGCTATCGTCCGCAGGAAACCCCCGTTGACGTGCCACACGAGATTCATCCAGACGTACCTGGAAAAGTTACAGTAATACTACAGTATCATTACAGTATCAGCATACCCAAATCTATTCGGAACATGCCAACGTTGCACTTTTTAAACGTACAATCAATGCGGAAATATTAACTTCCGAAACCTGTCTTGGGTCGTAACTTCAAAATCTTATTCCAACCCGCACGATTCGTGCCTTGTTAAACTAGGGTTCCGCAAGTGAGACAATTGGGGAGACTCAGAACAACGGAATTTGTAATGTCTCCTTTATAATCCAGAGACAGAGACGTCTCCCACCATTTACATCTAATTTTGAATGTTTCTGTTAAATGATTGATGAAAAGTGGGATACGTCTCTCGCCATTTTGCATACATATCAGTGTTGTGAGCTGTTGTATTGGTGGTGAATGAGATCGTGTCGACCGCTCAATCTCGACCTAACGTGAGATGAGATCACTGTTCCCGGTGATTCACGGGAACAATGCGAAAGGAGACGTCTCTCCAATTGTCTCCCTGGAGATTAGCGTCGAGAGACGTCTCCCCCCGGAGACATCAATAAAGGGATACACTAATCCAATTAATGGCTCCATTTCGAGCTGTCTCATTTGCGGAACCCTACCTTAAACGTCTCTCGTAAACACAACTGGCAGTGCAGTTGTACTATCAATTCCTGTTATCGATGCATTAATAGCTCACTTGAAGGCTCACTACACCAGTAATCAACTACCAGACGCAGTATGCAAATCATCGATCATAGAGATCAAAGATCAAATTTGGCTCACGTTGTGGCTAAGAAAACGAGCAGCCTGACGGGGATGAATAAATAACAGATGAGATCGGAGGTCGCCGTCACGCACACGAACAGGAACTGCAATTGCATTTATTTAAATTTAAATTATTTAAATAACTTTATAAAGTATTTCCTCCTCAGCCCTTCTCCTCAATTTGGATCGAAAAGAAGCGGTAGTTTTTGTTTTTAGTGAATCACGGACCGAGACCTCTTGAGAAAGCTCCGCATCGTTGGTAAGATGTGCAGGTTGGCAAAATGCCAAGAAATTAAATTGTTCCGCCGATCCCGATGTACAATACATCCTGCTAAACACAGAATGCGTAACAATATTTTCGATTTTTGCGTTAGTTATAGTTAGGAAACTATTGTTTTCCTCATATTTTTGTAGAAAAATGGATTCGCCATGAATCAAAACCAAAAATAATAATATTTGCTTGATTTTAATCGAGATTCTCGAGGAGATTATAATTTACTGTGTTTAGCGGATAAGCTGCTTTATGTTTGGGATTTTGAGCCGCGACGCATGAAAATTTAAATTGCCTTTCTTCGCGCGCGCATATGTGCGGATGGAGGGAATTCAAACACATGCGGGCGGTCTCGGTCCGTGGAATAATTGCTCGTCTTTCGACGCCCGTAGGGATTCAGTTCCGTATGCCATTTCATGTTTTATTTTCTATTTTTTATTGAGCAAGTCACGCCGAGAGCATTCTAATTGCCACCGAGGCAGATGTCGTTTTGCGACCACATAAATCATGATTGTAACAGTGTAAATCAACATTTGATCAATTAAGCGGAAGTTGCACACTAGCTAACAACAAATACCAACGCAAACTTTAAATTTGAAATGTCCCCCAACATTCGTGCTTCATATCTATCTCAATGCTGATGAACGTGTACGCTGCGCAATAATATAAAAAAGACAAAAAAAAAGTTGTGACTAAATAATATTAAAATTTATCACACAAGATTTGACGATAACCATCTGCATTTACGTTTCATCCCAATTACAAAATCCACGGAGTCTCTCGAATGTGATTACAATTGACTTCGCTAGTCGTTCCAATTCAATCAATTTCCCATTCCAAATTCTTTCAAATCATTAATAAATCTTTAAATAAGTTAGATGCGCACACAAAATCGTGAAAATATGTCCATCACAATATTTCGTCCCGCTGAATTTCGGTGCTTCTACCCGGCGCATCGATGTTTCTGCGCTACCTGAAGAACAACCGTTCACCGAATTAGTGCTCAGATAAGGATGAGCCTGTATTCTTCATTGGTTGCATTCCACCATTGGGGCCCGATTGCTCGTTTCAGGTCATCTCTCCATCGGGTATTGGGTATGATATAGTTCTTCTCATTTCAACCCCAACTAAACGTCCCGTCTCCATTCATCTCCTCCAGCAGGTGCATTTCCACCTTCTCTACGCTCTCCACTTAGCGCACACGTACTCATTTACGGGCGGTGTCTCGGGGCTTGCGAAATAATCAGTTTAGGCTTCGAGGCAGAGAGAAGAGCCCGAGAGAGCGCAGCGCATAACCGAGGTGCCAGCCTAACAATTATCACTGCACACCTTGGACACAACTCTAAATCGGAATCCACTCAAACCATGAAAACAAGCCCCCAGCCCTTGCAGCCAACTAAATCGATTGTCCCCGGAAATTTGCGGCCTGCCTTCCACCTACACTATCTCGTTTATACAGTAATCCAAATCGATTCGTAGATGTGTCAGAAACCTACGAATGCCAACGTCTCTCCGCATTTCACCCGCTCTCTCACTTCCTTTCTCCCCCCTTCTCTGCCTGCTCTCCTCAATTCGCACACTCTCTAGCCCTCCTCAGTTTGACAACATCTGGCAGCGCGTGCAATAATTCTTGCGGAAATGTGATGACAGTAGTACAGCAGGGCATTGAGATGAGCTAAACTTTGCGCAAGGATAATTATATTATATTTATACGTCTTGCCGTCACACAAAGCAAATACTATGAATTTTAACGACTTTTCGACGGAACCGTGCAACTGCGAATAAAAAAACCAAGTATCCCTAAACAAATTTCCACCTGCTCTCTCACAGACAGATAGAAATCTAACTCGTCGGCATTGTGAGGAACCAACGTTTGCTCGCAAGGGTAGCTAAACTATTTTAGCACCAGGCAGAGCCGATCGAAGCGAGTACTATTCAACGAAACCATGCGATTGCGATTCACCTAGCACCCCTAAACGAATATCCACCTGTGTAATGGTAATCAGATAGGATAAATTGTAAAACAAACAAATTTTAAGTAACATTGTTAAACGAGTGATATTATTATTTACTATGAATCTCAACCACCTTTCAACAAAACCGTGCAACTGCGATTCGCCTAGCACCCGTAAACTAATATCCAACTGTGTCATAATAATCATCCAGGATATATTGCGCACAAATTCTAAGTAACATTGTTAAACACATTTTTCCAAACCGACACCCATTCGTAAGGCAATAACTCTTGCGGAAATATGATGACAGTAGTACAGCCGGGCATTGTGAGCAGCTAAACTTTGCGCAAGGACGATTATATTATTTTTATACGCCGTAAGTGTGAAGAATCTAATACTATGAATCTCAACGGCCTTTCAAAAGGACGTGCAACTGCAATTCGCCTAGCTCCAAAAATAAAATTTGCACCTGCTCTCTCACAGACAGACAAAAATCTCAATTGTCGGCATTATGAGGGGATACACTTTGCGAGCAATGGTTGATAACCTCTTTTTGCACTAGCCACATCGATCGAAGCGATAACTTTGAATCTTAATTACCTTTCAATACAACCATGCAACTTCTATTCACCTAACACCCTAAAATAATATCTACCTTAACCATGTCAACCAGACAGGGAAGATTATAGACTACTTCTAATTAGCATCATAAAACGTTTAGTTTTACAAACTGGTAACCGCTCTCCGAACGAATGGTTATATTCCAACGGTCTTTCAACGCAATCGTGCAACATCGATTCGCCTAGCACCCCAAATACTAATGTCCACCTGCTCTCTCATAGCGAGACAGAAATTTAGCGTGTCCACGACAGACCAATTGCAAGAAACAGTATTAAAATTAATTTCGCACCAACAAAGCTCTCGGAACGAATGGCTGCGTCTCAAGTATGCTGAATCTGCGATTCACTTAATACCACTAAATGTTCACCTGGGCTATGATATTCAGACAGGATTCCAACTTACCCACAAGGGTTGTAAGTATTTTTGTTCATACCGCACCAATGTTCAACCAATGGCTACATCCCTACCGACACTCAAAAGTATGCTGAATCTGCGATTCGCCTACCACACCAAAACAAAATTCCACCTGCTCTTTCAAAGAGAGACAGAAGTCTAACGTGCCCATGACAGCCAAGTTGTTCATTATTTAACTAGTTAACACATAATCCAGTTATTTTCCCTCAGTTTCCTTATACCGTCGATCGTGCGTACCCATAGTCCTACCGTACTCTGCACATTACCGTAATACTCGTACCGTACATCACCCACTATCGTACACCTCAAACTACCGTAATCCTCCTGCTGTGTACTACAGTAATCCCTCTCTCACCGTGGTGGTCTGGCCGCCGAGGTTGATGAAGGCGTTCCGCCGCTGCATCGACTCGTAGAAGGAGCGCACGAGCATCCAGCACGGCCACAGCAATTCAAATCTAAAGAACATACCAATTATCGATTAGTTATCACCATTATATAGTAGCCCCATATACAGATTTTCAGCAATTAAAGTTATACTACTTTAGTAGCTCCAGTGTGAGAGATTACAGCAATTATCGATTAGTTGTGGGTCATTTTACAGCCCCCATCGATAATTTTCAGAAATGCAGTACCCACAGACACTGCGGTAGCTACAGACAACGGTTAACTGTTTTTCCTACAATCCAAAAAAAGGAAAATACAAAACAAAGTTCTGTACTTTTCTCATTCCCAATTAGCCAAGTATCCGACCAAGACGGTATAAACTTCATTAAATAATTGGCTACGTACTCCCAAAGCTGATGCAGAGAACAGTGAGATCCAATTAATAATAACTGATCATTACGGAAATCATATTATCCGCTACAAAAAAAGTTCGCACACCACGCACAAACGTTATCCCCGTTTCCCGGTGGATAAGCGTTTCGAACTAATCAGAAATAATCAAGCCACACTCTAGCGATAATTTTAGCGATAAACTCAAACCTATCGCTCAGCAACACAGAAAACATGGAATATAAACTAGTCATTCAATGAATAATACTAAAATTACTAGTTTTCACGAAAGCAATTATTTAAATAATTAAACTGACCTCACGCCGCCGCCCACATCGAGGAACATGATGCAGAGCCAGGTGATGCACAGCTTTACGTACGACAGTGTATTGCTCGTCCTGCGAATAGTTAATAAATTAATCAACCAATGAGTAATTAATTTCTCGATTGTTATCCTCATAGGCGCCCATGATGTACGCAACTCCTATACGTTTATATTCGCATTCTCATACCTAAAAACTAAAGTACCATGGAAGTAAACCAAGTTCTTGTGATTTTCAAGCATTTCTTCCCCTTTTCCGACACAAACCGCCGGCGAGAACGTCTTCTTTCCTATTATATGTTAATATTTTAATTAACTGCCTAATTAGTCGCCTGATCCCTATATTCTCCTGGGTGCATGATGTATGCAACCCATGTCTCTAGTTGCCTCATTAGTCGCGTGTCTTTCTCACTCCCTCATTCATCGTTATTCTCAAGCGGTTTGTTTTTGCTCATACAGCGCTAATCATTGGTGATCAACGGTGTCCAGTCAAATAACAAGGGTAAATCGTCGCCGAGGCACTATCGTTTGCCCTTGTGAACCATCCCATTCATAGATTCCCCACGAGAACTGTAGAAAATCAATTCAAAAGTTTTACATTATAAAGCACGAACAATGTTCGTGGCAAAATTTTGATGTAGACAGTTTTGGCGCTCACAACTTACCTAGGAATAAGGGAAAGGATTTAGTGATTAGTAAGAACTTAAATTGGCCTCTGACCACTTTTATGCGAAATCTGGTTTATAGATTACGCAATGAGCTGTAGTCTCCGTGGGACGACAATGTATGCACCCGAGAATTGTAGGGATACCGCCGATCTACCATCGCATTCCGCCCATTTAGCGATAAACGTATGTGGTTGAAGCGGCATTGTGCATTCAATTTCTCTCTTTTTCCTCTCTCTCCTCTCATCCCTGCACAAATCGGGGCGTCGATAACAACAAAAACGCGATAATGGCATTGTGAGTGTCGTTGGAAGGGGGGAGCAGCGCGCGTCTGAAATAGGGCGGATACAACCACAGTTCCCACTTTGGTTGATAATCATTATTCGATGACGTCACTCGCACCCAGGACACCATCTACTTTCATCAAAGATCGACAGGGGCCCAAACGGTGATAGAGCGTGGTCACGATAATTTTACTACGTTAAAATGCCTAATGCAGTAGTCCACTAGTTTCATAGCAAAAACCGCACTAAGCAACGAAATTCACACATTTCGATCGCGACAATCCCCTGTGCATTTCACTTGCAGGGAATAAGTTTTGTGCCCAGGCTACAAGCGAGAAAGTGATAACGTAATCGACGCTGATATCGTAATTGAGCGCCGTGCTCTTATCACCAGCAGTTATCTCATTACGGAACACGGCGCCTCGGGGCATTAACGATTATCGAGCCTATTCAGAGCTAGAGAGACGCTAACTACCGTCTATTGACGGCAGCCAACGCCCGTTTCGGTAACCGAATAATCAGCGGTTTCAAAAGGTTTAAACAACAAATTACCTACTTCCCATACACTGCTGCTGCATAAGCAGTAACTACTTGTAAATAAAGTAAATATTAAATATTTTAAATAAATAAATAAATTAGAAACGCACGGTTCGCGGACAACCGTCGTCTTCCGCTGGCTTTTCATCGTTCGTTTTAACTTTTGGGTCTCCACTGCTCGACCCCGTTTCTGCATGGTGTGCTGCAACAAAATCCATAATTCATAGCGCGAAAACAACTACAATACATGGCAATTGTAAGACTTCGGCCGAGCGGAGCTCCTGGAACGCGCAAAAGACTCGATTGTATGTACGATAACCGGCGCAACAAATTATCGATTGGCGAGCTGCCGGCGGCTGCTCGGCCGGTCGAGGTGTGCCGCGGCCGGCATTTTACACACACGCGGGGCGCGTGCGCGAGCGAGAGCAACCGCGAAAACAATGTGTGCGAGCGAAACGCGTGGTGCGCAGTGCGAAAATCCGGGCAAATTCGCGCGAACAGGGGTCGAACTGTCGTGCGGGCAGGGTGCGCAACACGTTGGCAAGCTGCTGCGGGAGAAATCGCGTTCCAATTGCGCGCAGGTTCCCGTGTGCACACGACAGCGGCGACGGCGCAAAGTGTGGGAAAGCGCGCGGGTGTGAGTGCGGCCGGCTTTAGGCGGCGGCAGCCGGGGTCGATAAGACGGTTCGGCCTGGTAACAAGATAATGGTAACAATGTGTGTGATAAGATGGACAGGCGATGAACGAGGTGCTGCGTTGAGTGAGTCTGGGCAGGCAGGGGGGACTCGGTCGATAACGAACAACGGGGAGACGACGGGGCGAGATGCAAGGCTTCCCTCTGCGTTCGCTGCCCCCTTCTCTCGCCGCCCCGCCGCCGCACCCTGGCCTCTCTGCCGCTCTCGCCCCTCCTCTCCCTCCTCTCTCGATCCCTAGCGCCTTGTCCACTAGGCCAGCTTCATCTTTGGATATAACACATCCTATTGGCACCGTGCCAGCTATTGCAATTTCATCACCCGCAAGGCTTGGGTGAGAAGCCTCTTTCTTCATGCTGAATAATTGTTCGAGAAATTCTATTGAAAGATTGCGTAACGCGGCGGCCGATAACAAAAACACATTTATCATCATCATCATAGAAGCACATAACACGTGAGAGGTGCGGTATTCATGGCAAGAAGACGTATACTATGCGATCTAGGAAACGGTAAAGAAGCGGGTGAGAACAAAACTCAATACAACCGGGGGGATTACTGTACCTACCGTATCCCTGGGCGTAGAGACAATACGGGGTGGCTCTCGGTCACGTGTGGTAACAGCGGTGTTGGGGGTGGTCGAGAGGTGACGAAATAGAAAAATAGGGATGCTAGCGTTGGAGAAAAAAACAAGAGAGCAAGTCAGCAGAAAGAAAGCGTGTGTGTGTATTCGTGTCCGGTAGGGAAAAATAGAACCAAGCGAATATCAGAGAGGAGAGAGAGAGAAACGAATACAGCTGACAATAATATGGTAGAACAGAGAACGAATACGCTACGAAGAATACAGTAACCAGGATACGGTAGGTTACGGTATCTAATACGATATTCGGAAGGATACCGTATCTAATACAATACTCGGAGGAATACGATAACTAATACAGTACTCGGAAGCATACAGTAAACTAGTACAGTATCCTAGCGGGTCAATTACGGACGATCGCCGATCGCGAACTGGCTAAATCAAAAGCCAGTTAACGATCTACTGCTGCTTCTCGCGTTCGTTCTGCTTGATACGGTAGGCTTTGATGATCAGAGTGGCCGCGACCATCACCAGCAGACCGCCCACACCGAGTACCGAGAGCGTCTGCGAGTCGTCCTGCAACGAACGGGAAGGTTACGGTAGGGAACGATAGTCTCTTGGGTGTTATCGATTTTATCTTGACCTGGTATTCCACGAAAGAAGGCATTACGGTAGTCCCTCGTTAAGTTTTCCCCTTTTTTGAACCAGACACTAAGCTTGCATTGTGGTACTGCTTGTACGGCATGCTGCCCATGTTCAGACAGGATACTGTAGGAATAAACCGCGTATTTATTATCGAAAATTGACGTCAGACGTAAACTTTTCGTGTTTTCTCATGGGGCTTGAAAGTTCACACGAACATTTAACGCCCGCATTAACAACTTCGAAATAGGCTGATGTCGTTACTATTCATGGCTAGATTGTGTGTTATGCTAACCGACCTCGACAATTCTGAGAGTTGTGCACATACGATAACAGGTGCATTCGAGTCTCAGACAGATGTTCGACTACCGTATACCCAACGATCGATAACTTCCGGGTACTGTATCGATCAATGGCGTCCGACTACCGTAATCCGCTCACCATCGCGTCGAGAATGCGCTCCTTGCACAGCTCGTAGACGCGCTCGACGGCCGATGGAGGATCAGGCACACGGTGACCGCGCAGCTCCTGCATGGAAAATATGGAATACTGTAATTGGCTAAAAATCAATTCATCCAAATTTCATTGTCAGTGTTTTTATCGACTCCAGCAGCAAAATGTGAACGATGTTCATTTTTGAACATTCACCAATCGATAGCTACCGTACGCCTACAGTAGCCTACCGTACCTTGAACTTGAACATGGCGAAGTTGAAGAGCGAGCGGACGTCTCTCGCCGTGTCCTTGTACCGGTACATCTTGCCGCGGTGCAACCTGTAGTTGATTACGGTAACCAGGAAGTGCAGTACCGCAACGGTACATGGATTACTGTAGTCATCAACACACCCGTAATCATGTTATTTAGCCGGCTGCCTACGTCATCTGTCAAGACCACCCTCATTGTTTTGGAATGAGAGGGCGGATAAAATCCGCCCGGACTCTCTCACTTTTGTACACTCTCGGTCAGCGTAAGCGGTCAGCGTGACACTCTCTCTCTCACGCTGACCGCTTACAGGAGATTTGGAAACATGTTTACGTCATCTGATAAGACCACGCGTCAACTCAAGTACACCTCTCTCCGCGGCCAATTTCATTATCCATTTCCAGCTGTTAGTGTGCCGTAATCAGACCTTGACGCCAATTTTCCAATTTCACTACATTTCGTGCTCACTTCCTTCGCCTGTTTTTAACTAGGGAAGTATATTTCACACCTCCAAAAAGGGGTCAAGAGCGAAGGATTGTCAGTTTGCGTGTCTGGAGATTTGTTCGGAATGTAATGGGGCACCTGGTTTTTCGACGCTTAAGTAAAGTGGGGAAAAATCCCTGGCAAAAACCGTGGATTTTCGCAGCTTCTCCCAGAGAACCCTTGCATCCTTACACATTACAGCCTCACTTTTGCCTCTCTCTCTTTTGCCCTCTCAACACGTTTATTAGAGAGAGTAGTGAAACCGCGGAGAGTCGTGAGCACGAAATGACCGCGGCGAGAGAGTGTGGCGGACGTGGAGATGCGGTTAGACAGCGACGAGAGAGCGTGTGAAACGGAGAGAGTGGAGAGAGGACCGATTACTGCTAGGTTGTTTCGACGCCCCTCACCAAAGGGTAAAGTCAGCGATGAGGAGAAGCGCGTGGGGGGAGGAATTACTAGACTATTTAGCACTACTCGGTCACATGTCGTGTCATCGCTCTGCGAACCTCCAGAAAGGGGTCAGCGTCGAGAGACTGCGGGAAATCGAGAGAGTGTCGCTCGATTGCACCCACTCTCTCACTCCAAAATCATTTCTGTACGGTCGCCCTGCCTATGGAATGATGTGCCTCCAGAAAGGAGTCGGGAAAGAGAGTTTTGTCCAGATGATTTCACAGTTTTCCCGGCATTCTTTCTTGCAGGGTCGACAAATGACAGAGAAGGAACATGCTTTTCGCAGATTTAAACAAAATTTTGTAATTATTCTAATACATTGGGTCATAGAAACATTGCCACCGACGATATTTCAATCTAATTAATGGGAAATGAAACTCAACCGCACGGGGGCTCAAAGGCGTATAAAAAAGCGGTCCGAGAATAAGCTGCCCTTACTACGGTATAATGCTTGATGTAGTCCACAATTTTCATCGCAATACCGTAGTAAGCAATGTAAATTTTACGCATTGCGCTCGTGACCATTATCTGTTCATTTCGCTTGTAGAGGATCTGAAGTTTCGAGCCTCCGTGAACCGGACAATCCCATCGATGGAATAATATCCTTTTCAAACTCCATTTTCATGGAGCAGGAAGTTTTTAAATCAATAAACAAGTCGCTGTGGAAAGCTGTGGAAAGTTCGAAAATTAGCAATGAACGCTTTCAAGAAAAAAAATATTAACTCAAGTAAACTTACAGTAGGAAATTTACAAAAAACGATTTAGAAGACAAAGTATTTTTTAAAAATCCATTAATTTAAAAGTAGGAAGCATCCAAATATAGGGCGTCTTCGAGAAAAATCAAAAAAAATTACGGTCAACTTACAGTAGGAAGGTTGTTTAAAAATAATTTTTTTTTAAATAATCTGTAAAAAAAATCCAGTAACCCCAAAGTAGGAAGTTTTAAATAATTTTGAGGGTGAAAAATAAATAACTGATCCTGGTCTTACAGTAGGAAGGTGGGGCAGTCTCCCTTGTCGACGTGGAATCTCTCGCTCACGTCGTCGTTCACTCCCATCTCAACTTTTCCGACGTTGACGAGCCCGCGAAGCCTGCAAATGACGTCATCATTAGGCAATCGAGGGAAATTTCGTCATGACGAATTAAATGTATGGAATGCACAGATTCAAAGAGGGAATTGGGTTGTTGGGTAGGTATTTTCAAAATCAGTCACAGCAGTTAATCAGTAAAGTACGAAAAAATATTTTCAACACGACGCGCGGAAACGGAGAACTGCCAGGTTTGTGGTTCGGAAATTCGCGTGATCGTCTATTGTGCTTGCGCTCTTTATTTTTTTTTAAATTTGGAGTTACTGGAAAATATTTGCATCATTATTAATTGCTAATTACTAATTACAATAATTACGATAATTATAATTACGAAAATTAGGTCAATAATTACAATAATTACGAAATCACAATGCAATCTCTCTCTCTCTCTCTCTCTCTCTCTCTCTCTCTTTCTAAACTCACTTGTGTGCGACTGTCTCCCACAGGGCGACGTACGAGTGGCACGCGGAATTCTCCGCGTTGTAGCTGCGAAATTTGAAGATTACGTGATCACTTGGCAATAATCATTTTTACTCAGAGGTAATTAAGTCTATGACTTTAGACTCCTGGGATGCGACGACTTGCGAAGTCTAAAAGTGCTCCCCTGCGTCTATTACGCTTGCTTAGACTCATAGAGTCGTAGACTCACTTTTCTGTGAGGCCTTTTCCTTTTACTTTTTACTGAGAAATTTAGCGCACTGTTAGAACTTTATCTTCGATTAAAACTATTTTTCCTTATACGGATACCGATTCTTATAAAGTGCATTGGACATCTCGGTTGTATGAGCTAGCTGTGAAACACAAAACTGAATGGTGAAAACATTAGAAGGAAAAAAACGAAACTGAGTAACTCACAACATGACAAACCAGTCGAGCGTGCCCTCATCGGGGCTGTGCGAGTCGGTGAGACGCTCGAACGTGTCGTCGGTCAGCTATAATTTGAATTTCGTATAATTCCCGCCATCACTTCAGAAAAATTGAAAATATTGTCGTTTTTCTACAGCACCACAATTTGTGCGTAATTTTTGGCGCGAATCTGGGAAATTTGAATCTGTCACCTCCCAGGTGGCGACCTCCTCGTGCGAGCGCAGCCAGCGCAGCACGTTCTCAGAGTCGGTGAAGTCGCCTGCAAGTAGAGATTTTATCGATATAAAAACTAGAAATTAAAAATAAACAACTGGGAAAACCGGAAAAGAGATCGCCCTATTTCAAATGTGTTTCAGCGCATCCCTTTAATGAAGATGACGATATTGAAAGTTTTACTAATTAAATAAGTTATAACCGGGGTCAAATAAATCTATCTTATTTGTCAAAGCTGATTCAGTAAATATCTTTTCATTACTACCCAATTAGTAATGACGGATATATCGCAAAAATATGCATAGCCTATTGATGACGTCACTCACCATCGTAAAGGATGGGGTTCTTCCGCCTGAAGTAGACGAGGGAGGGGAAGGTCGTCACTCCCAACTCCTTCGCTACCGATCGATCGTCCGTCTTCACTACCTATAATATTTACAAATATTGCATCATCGCTAAACAATCAGACTCGGAAGCTCACCCTCAGAAATCCATCATTTTAGAAGTACATGATTTTAGAAAAAAACTACACGATTCCAAACCTACAGAGAGAATGTCAAGGTTCCTCTCGTTCCATTCTGTAGGGGACATTAGCGGAAGTTGCATCATCACTATGCCATGCGCACCCACTAAGAAGCCTACCTGGAGATTAGAAAATATCTTTTTTGTTTGTTTGAAGTAACCCTATCATCAGAAATTTGCAATGCTCGGTCGGCGTTGTCTGGTGAGTCTGCTAATGCGCCTGGACCAGCACTTTGTGCCAGTCCTAACCCGTCGCATTTGTGTCACGGGCACTGCACAAATCAAGATCAATGCAGCGAAATTTGCTGACACTCGATGGTGTAACATTTACCAAAAAAAAGATTTTGTTCCAAGCGCGTTTGACGACTAACAATGCAGTATTCCCTAGGATTTGTCTCGGCGGTATTCGAGTTCCCCTCCCACTTGGAGGAACATACAAGTTTCCGACGGTTCGCCCTACCGGTACTCGTGATGCTACTGGGATACCAGTGGAAGTGCCCGCCCCCCACAAACAACATCTTCCTTTAGAGAGTACTGTATATGTATTATTTCATATAAACACGCATTATTTATGCTTCGCAAATTTCATGGGGTGCAAGGTGCACATCAGTTTTATGCACCCTTTCATAACTGTTTTCATAGTAATGCTACAACTCCCACACTTGATACAGGGATTGCAAGCCACGTTTGAACATTTTCCTTTTTGATTGGTGAGATTTCGTTCAGTTTGAACAAAATATGCTTTCCTTTAAGAATCCGAAATCCTTTTAGGTTCACTTGATTTATTTTATTTTCAAAAATACATTTTCGAAAATAATGCTTAATTCACTAACATTAACATATCCCGTCGCCTCGATATCATCGTCGATCTCCTCAATCTCCGACAGCGCCTCGCCACACGAGGGACACGCGGCGCGACCGTCGTCTGAACGGAGATTGCGTCATCATTAGGTAATATACGATCTTTAGAAAGAAATACGGCATTACTAGGTGATCAGAGGTCGTCAAAACAAAGTCATCATGGTACTACGGCGTCATCGGAAAGCGCTTGCACCTTCATTGCATCATAACTAAGTAAACTGCAAATCTCTGATATTCAGAGGGAGAGGCAATTGTATCAGATAATTAGGGCTTGCCTGCAGCGGGACGATTCCGTAACCACTATGCAATCAGCGAGCGAATGTGGCTAATTTTCATCATCACTAGGCAATCTATTCATAATTGCTCATTCTCTGTTGATCATTATGCTTCAAGAAATATTTTAAGTTGGCTTACAACAAGGAATTAAAGGAAGGATGTGCACATGCGTAAAACAAACACATGTAACTTATTTGATGATAAATATAGTTGTCTTTGAAATGTTTATCACTGATCAAAAGCGGCTTGTTTTTCGAGCATGTTTCTAGCCACTGGTGAAATTGTAAAACCCGGATCAATCTTCTGAGAGGGGTCCGAAGGGGTTAGAACATTTTTATAATTATAGGATTTTTCTCTGAGGACGCACACACTTCCTTTCTGGATGGTCAGAATCTTTCAAATAGTGAAATGAAATGCGAAACTCACAGAAGAAGATGACCAAATTGCTCCTGGCTTCTCGCAGAATCTCGTCGATCTTGTCCTCATCGACATCCTGTAATTTTGCATGTTACAAAACTTTTTATTATTTTTTTGGAAATCAGGAAATATAGAGACGAGAATCGACTTCCTCCTGACGTCACTGCAATCTGCTAAAGACAAACAGCTGTGTGTTTCCCGGAAGCTCTATCATTTTCTAAGAAAATATCTCATTTTTAAACATAGAGAAATACACTGGGAAGTAAAGTAAATGGCTTAGCCTTAGGTTCTTAGGCTCTTAATCCTCAGACTTTAGCCCTTAAGTACTTGAGGTCGTAAAGTCTAACCTCAATCGTGTTCTCCTCATCGACAATCTCGACGATCTTGGCGTGCTTCTGACGGACGATCTTCTTCTCCGCCACAGGCTCGTCCACTTCTTTCACTGGCTGAAAAGGATTATGATTGCATCTTCATTAGGCAATCTAAACCAAAAATTTTCCTGACGTTCTTTACTGGCTGAGAAACGGATTGCATCATCACCAGGTAATAAAACTCAAATCATCGCGAAGCCATTAGGTGACAAAGATTTCATGACTAGATATTATGGAATGCATCATCGCTAGGCAATCATCACCAAAACATTTCATCGACCTCCTTCACTGGCTGAGAATAGGGATTGAATCACTACGAGAGATATTGCGCAGTGACGATGTAATGATTTCATAGTATTGAACCAAAAAAATGAGATTACAAAGGATACCACTCGCATAATAAATTTTAATTCCCAAAACCCTCTCATCGGTCAATGCCGCAAACTTGGTGGTTGTTTGCTTCTGCTCGTCAGTATAGTTAATTTTATTAATTCGCAATAGTGATGAAAAACTCTGGAATTAGACACAAAACCATCAAATATTGGCTATACGGTCGAGTGATATTGACTAGTGATGACGCCATTTTCCGGCTTCGTGGGTATTTTATTTTCTGGGATTCGTACATTTTCGCAAGGCCCCGAGATAACAGTAGTAGGCAGACATGAAGAGACGAGACATGAATAACAAGAGAATACCTGGTTGTTATTATTTCGCAGTTGTATTTCAGAAATCACAGTGAAAACGACTGTAGAAACGATAAAAACAACTTGCTAACCGTACGATTGGGATCGTAATTTTGGGTTCATCAGCGAAAGAATTGAGGGGTCAGTCTCCTCACTTTACACACTTTCTCGTGAATCTTCCTGTCAGTGTGTGAAATGAAGAGTTTTGATCCCCCCAATACGTCGTCAATGAATCCAGCATAAGTGCAAGGATCGTTTTCAGGCACTATTACACTTACACTTTATACGATCATACCAAAAAGTCAAAAAATTCCATGGTTTACCACACGTTGTCGGCCCTCTCACATTTGCGCGCCCTCTCGTCTTCGATAAACACAGGAAGTCTCATTTTGGCGCTCAATCGTATCATTTTGTAAATGTGAAATGTAGTTCTTGCCCCTTTATGAAGATGACTTACCTCCTCCCTCCGATGGTTGCCACTCGCTTTCTTCCTCGCATCCGTGCCTATCGCCAGCAACGAGAGCACGATCAATGCCCAAGCGAGACGCATCTAGATTTATGTAAATAAAGTAATTATACTATATATAAATAAATGTAGAACATGTGTTTTTGTGTAAATAAATAAGTAAACATAATTATGAAATCAATCAAGCATGTCACGCGTGCTGCGTAAAATTAGGTACAGATCATGGGTAGAATTTATACAATTTAAAATCGGTGAAAGTATTATTAGATGGTACATCATGATTATTCATTACTTATTCCTCTTTTGTATGGCCAAGAAACGAAAAGCCAGGGGTGAAATCATCATGTAACTAGATTGATGACTTCACTCCTCCCGTAAAAATATTCAAAACAAATTCTCCGGATGAAGTAAAAAGTCTTCAAATGGCCGAATATGCATACAAAGCGAGGGAAAATCGTGGATCGGAATGAATTAAGGTTGAATTGTCCAATGAACGATGAGCTTTCCACTCGAGAAAAAGTAAATAGCGATATATTTTATAGCTAAGATAGCTGAGATCCAATATACTTCAAACAAAACAGTGCCGCTACTCAGAGAGCGACATCTCAAGCTTTCCTTAAAGGTGGTGTCCCACGAACCCTTGGTCAACTGAGTTCTCACTGTGGGGCTATCACGCTCGGTTCCCCGGCAAGAGCCCCGCAAACCGATAAGTTTGAACAGAATTGTTCCAGTTTGGCCCTGTGCCAAACTGACCCTGACGCGCAGGGTTTCGAAAATGAGAGGGAGGGATAATGGGAAAAGAGGAGAGAGCGACTGCGCCATTGACACATAGCAGATGAGGAATGAGGGAGCGCGAGATCGTAATACTCCTTTTTTAAATCTGGAGTGTTCATATCTCCAATTATTAAGAGAAGTGATGTCTCCATCTCTCTATTTTTCATGCTCTCTCAGCAGGAGACAACATCTCCAGAGTAAGGAAACCTGGAGGCTTCGCGCAATCGACAGAATCGCACAATCGCAAGAGGAAAAGCCGAATGAACAGCAAGGAGTTTCTTTCAAGTAGTTTCCCCCCAAATTCAACTTCTGAACAACGAGTTGATCCGGGTTCCATTAATCAAGAGCAGATATATTTCATATATGGCGATGCGCGCCTCCCCCCACACGATTCCCATCTACAGATGGGGGTCTAATTATCGCACTTTTTTTTATCTTGATTCTGCATCTAATGACGTTGAGGAACGATTTACTAATCACTCCGGCAGAACAATCAATAAACGAGGCGCGGGAAAATAGCTTCTGGGGCAGGAAAGAAGAGGAAAAGCATAGTGAGCTGGGAATCACAACTAGCTGAGACGGAGAGAGAGAAACAGGGGGTTAGCGGCGATAGAGCGAGTCAATGGAGGAGAGCCAGAGAAAAAAAGGGAGGGAGAAGAGGGAAGAGAGAGTGATCACAACTGCCACCAAGACGAGGAATCCAAGCATTACACTGTAGAGGGAGCGGAGAGAGAGAGAGAGAGAGAGATGGAGGGAGGAGAGGGGGTTCTCCCCCTCAATCTATCCCGCTTCTCTTGTCACTCTGCGGATCTGATCCGAAGTGCGCCCGGAGCAAGACTCTCACGAAAAAATTGTCTCCAATCGTTTTTCGTTCGTCGAATGAAATACAAGCATCTATGTGATGTGCCATCGATGTTATGAGCTGGCTGAAGCACAGATGTGACGTGGATATTGGGATGTCGCTGTTGAAAGGAAAGACACGATTCGAAAACAACCAATAATCAAATTTCAATTATATTTTTTGGGAGTGACGGGGATTTGAGTACCCTGAGGAATTCCCAAGTCCAAAGGAGGAAAACATACATCATATTCACCGAAAATGCTCAACGAAGTAGTATTCAAATTCTGTCCCTCTAATCCTTGATTTTGTCTCGATCTTTGCAAAACACGCGTGATATTAATGAACTTACTTGAATTTACTATCACTATAACTATATGAGCTCTTAAAAGATGTGAATTGTTACAACTGCACGATGGCCAGCACCACACGTCCGTCCACACGACTCTCACGACCCTGCAGCAGCAACAGAATCTGCAGCAGCACTCGACCTCTCCATCGAGGAGTGCTGCAAGGAAGAGTTATGGAATCGGTGGAGGGAGGAGAGTGGAGAATGGTGGGCAAAGTAGTATTAGTTCGATCTATTAAATTTTACAATTCGGGCAAGATTTATCTATAGAGCGTAACATAAAACCAGCTGCCGAATTTTCAGTGAAAAAAAGCAGAAGCAAAAAGCAGGTGAAAAAAATCAGAAGGGATGTCATTTTCAGACGGAATTTAAAAAAAATCGAATTATTTATTGCTGGAATGTTCACCGACCACTCGACATCTGCAGCAAATGGGCGGAGTCGACAGGAGAATGGGCGCAGCAATGAACTGGGGTGAGTGGATTGCTATGTGCTGGTACCTTTAGTTTGATGGGATGCAATGAGGAAGAAACATATAGTTTCAAGTAACACTAGTACCGGGCAGATGCTGGTTCCACAATAATTCGAAACAAAACCCTTTATCGCATGTTAGAAGAGAGTATTCCCATGAAAGTCACGAATAAGATATGATTATTAAGATTCGGCCTAAATGTGGTGGCCATTGTTTCATTGATCGTATTTCCTGTTGCATACTGTACCTCTCACCCTCTATCGTCTCTCCATCCTCTACAGTATACCTCACTTACCGTATTCTTGCAGCCTGCTGCATTCTGACCACCATGATGCTGCAGCTGCTGCAGCCGGTCGGGACATTTCCCGTCAGAGCAGCCGAACACAGCATAGTGAAGAGAGTGAGAGGAGTACTGGAGGAGGGACGGTTGCTGCAGCTGCTGCAGGCAGGATATGTGGAGTAGAATGTGGAAAGTGAGTTTAGAGTTTGCGACGCTCTTTTGATTATCGCGGTCTACGTGACATCTACTATTACCACTGAAATTTTGCTATGCGGTTTTCCGTTTCGCAAGTCTGTTATTTCGAAAGTCATCGTTTCTTGAACGTTTTCATTGCCTTTTTGCCTTTACTACCAAACGACTTCAGACTGGTATCTGAGTGCGCCCGTCTTCGGTCGGAGGTGCGACAGGTGCGACAAGCGGAGGAGGCTGCACGGCTGCACGCAACGAATTGCAGCAATGGAGAGAAGAATTCGATGGCAGAATGTAGTCAAATGAAGGGAAGAATCGAGCAGTTGGTTAATAAATGAGTGTTTGACGGGAAATATTCGAATTTTGCGTAGCGGTTAGAAGAAGGGGAAAATTAAAATTGAACGCATAGAATTGTTGGTACAGGTCGAGTTGTAGTTGAGATAGGCGATGTTCGTACACCTGAAATACTGGTGTTTCGAGTCCCACCAAAAAGACGAAGTTAAATTGTGAAATCAGTTACTAGGGAATTAGCATGCAGAATGTAGTCTACATTGAAAGTGCTTCTAGCTTGTTTGGCGTTTCGCGATTGTGTTATGAGAGGGCGAGTAGAACTCTTGTTGATCGCTTTTGTGGAAACGTTTGGGAAAAAAGCAAACACTCAACCATCTCTGCTGTACAGGATCTCGTCGATAGAGCGCCAACGCGACCAGGAACGCAGCAGGGCTGCAGTCGCTGAGAGGAAGGCTGCAGAGTCGGTCCTCCTACAACATATCATGACCACAAGGCTTGCTAATTAAAACTGATCGAAAAGCGAAAGCGCAAAGTTCGCACATCAAATCGTTCAAATCTTTTGCATCAACCCTATATAATGCTTTAAAAATATATCTCGAAACTGATCCAATAATTGCTTTGCCGCAAATCTAAGACGGTGTCGGAGACGCAGGATTTGCTGCGAGAGAAAGAAGCAGCGTGGGAGAGGGAGAGCGAGAGATTGAGATACAATTCGAGAACGAAGGTGGAGACAGGGAGAAATGATGATATCCTTTGTAAACTTTTTTTACCGAGAGGTTTGCATGTTCACTGTAATGGGAATGCCTCTTCCTTGATTATTGAATTGTATGAGGGCCGAATATTGGTTGAACTGCAGTTGAACCGTCAATTAGGCGGGGACATAGATTTTTTGATGAAAGAGATATTATTATTATTATTATTATAATTATATTATTATTATTATTATGAGATATTATTATATATATAGCTATTATTCGAAATAATGGATTCATTGTTGAATTTTGACCACGCGGTTTTGGAATTGTAGTTGAAACATCAATGAACGATGTGAAGTGGAAAGTTTACAGTTGTAAATTGTCACCCGCACTCCTTATAATGAGAACTCATAATTAGTGCTCAAATGAGAGCTGATTAATCAAGTAAATGTTGCATCAATGAATGCATCGTGATTTCAGGACAAAGTTATCAACGAAATGCAGGGAGAGTTGTTATTGAACTGCAGTTGAAACGTGAACTAACGGTGGTCCGTAGTCTCAGGCTACGTAGTGAGTACGAAACTGGACTATTCGCACGAGTGTGAATTAATCAGCAAAATATAAATACATTGTAATTTCAGGACGACGTCATCATTGAAATACAGGGAGAGTTGACGAAACTGTGGGCGATTGCGAAAAATGCTGTGGAAGCGGAGGTACGACATGTTTATTTATTTTATTTGACGGATGTTAATTTTTTCGAACTCAACTATTTGTTAAAAAAAAGAAAACAAATTTAATTGTGTTGCAAGCACTTTCGTGTCTCACGGTCACTTTGTATGGGTTAGTCGCAAGTTTGGCGTTAATCCATCTTCGCCAAACGAGTAACGCATAAGCATACCGCAGTAACCTCTCAAAAACAGCGTTTATTGCGTAATGATCGTCTCTCTAGATTCCCTATCGTCCAATGAACAACATATATTGCATAGTTATAATGCAATCATTCTATATTCCCTATCTTGCTGATGCAGGACCTTCCCTTCTGCGCGAAAAGAACGTCCACCTCGAAACGTCGCTGTCTGAGGAGAACAAACTGAAGCAGGAACTGTTCCGAGCACTGAGAAACACACAGGCGGAGAGGGATCGAATGACGAGACGTGGGTGGTTATTGATTGATTGACTAGTAGATTAGTTAATTGATTGATTATCTATTAGAGAGATTAGTGGATCGAGTGAACAATGATTATTAATTGATTGCCGTCGATTAAAGAAAAAAGTAAAACAATAGGATCATTAGACGCGAGCGGATAGCGATTGTTCCATTAATTTCGTTTATGTGTAATCCACTAGAGAGGAACGTATGAATGTTATTTTTTTTCAAAAATGAGTCATTTTGCGCACTTGCTGAAACTAAAATCTCGAATGAGCTCCTAACATTATTCCCACTAGTCGGCTGCGGGCGCTGTGAACATGTTGCGGAACAATTCACATTCTTAATTGCCTTCTACTGACGAGGACGATGGAGAACCCTTCTACGCGCAGAACTGTGGTGAGAACATAGTTTTTATTTAAAATAATTTGTTTGGTTATCGTAATTTCGCAAACTCTTTCTCCACCCAATAGCCGGTGTAGAGAACACGCACGACAAACTATTCGTAGTGAAATGAAACGACCCTGATCTATGAAAGGAAGTGCAAACTGTGTACTATAAGAGATTCAAATGGGAGACGTGGTCTATGCTACAATGAAAAAATGGCACAATCATGGCCTAGCCAGGAGGTTGCAGATTATGGTGAAATTTTTGAATAGAACTACGACACCGAATTGCGTAAAGCGACTATTTCCCGAACATCTAAACATGTGGAAAAATGAAAGTCGCGGTTATTGTTTTTTCTGAAGTTTCTTGTTTTGTAGGCAAGTTCGGCGCTTCCTCTCCTGCGCCCACACGCACGACAACCTCTTCGTAAGCAGTCGACTCCCACGACGAACATCTGCACTACGGTAGATCCGCCTCCTCGCTCGGCCGCTTTGGCTCCGCCCACCCCTTCTTGATCGAAGTCTGTATGATCGATTAGGTTGTTCTTGATACTGAAACGCCGTGCTCGAAATTTTAATTCTCGTGTATAACCTTATCCTTTCCTTTGTTGTTGTTACAAAAAACACACACAAAAAAATTGAATGAGCTCCTTATTAACGTGTTCCCCCGCTTCGCTGACCATTTCTCAATCGATTGTACAAGCCAAATACCGTACACCCTCTCGCTGTCGCGCCTACCGTACCCTCCATCTCCTTACTCCTACTGTACCATCCATTGCATTATCGATTATCGCTGTCTCGGTACCATGAAAGAATATCTTTATAGAAGATTTATAGAAGATGTGCAATTGATTTCATTCATTGGGTTAAATATGTTTCTCTTCTTTCAGGGCGCCTGTTCTCTTGGAAACTCGTCTCAGCTGGACTAGCGGTACGTTAGCGCCACCAGTGCGAGGTACGATATCAATCAATCGATAGTTGTATTCGCGAGTTGCCTAAAAATAACTCATGAGAGATCACGATTTTCAAAAAAAAATTTTTCTAAAAAATTAACATCTTGAAAAAAATCGACATGTCACTTCCTTGTTTCTCAATTTATTTTTGTTAAAAAAATCGTTCTGGTCAAGATATGCCACTGAAAAAGTCCCAAAAAAAGAAATAGTTTGTATCGTTAACTTGTGAGAGCGAATTAGTGGTTCACTTTTTCGATTGATTTCTCCTTCAGCGGCAGCATGCTGTACTCAGCTGCATGGAACTGTGATGGCACTCAAATTGTGACTGGATCGGAGGATAGAATTGTGTCTGTCGGCACTATCGACCTCACGGGAAAGGTGTGATTTGTTAGAGCTACATGTATGTACTTGGCGGAGTGAAATCGTATTCAAATATTTGGTTGGACAGGCTTTTCGCTGGACACTGTGCTTGATCAGTGAACCAGTGTGTATTATTCTTGCCGTGTCTCTTTATTCATTTGTGCGATCGATGAAACGAGAAAATGAGTGGTTAAATAGGGAAAATATAGTCTAGGCTGTAGAAAGAATACACTCAATTCTTGATTCGATCATTAACAGTGGTGCTTACGGTTCCCTAAAATTTCCGATTTTGAAATTGTGTGTTCCCCCTCAACGCATCCGCCAAGCGTGTTGCGGGAGCCCCAGTACAGGGAACGGGAACATCAGTCATCACACTATTTTGGCACAGTATATTATTTCAAACGGTGTTATTTTCGCTTCCACCCCCCTAGTGTACCGCCTCTCGCAATGTGAGAATCACTGATAAATAATTTCTAAATCGCGGGAAAACTGAAACTATCGTCTTCTTGAAATGCGAATATTATTTCAGGAATTAATGAGCTGAAATTGTTCACTTTCGAATTTGAACGATTTTCAGAAAATGATGAAACGGTAAACTGGCTGGAAAATGGTCGCACTCTTGTTTGACCCCTAAATCTGTATTTTTTTCAAACAAATTCATAGTATGGTTGCTCTTTGATCTCTTCAGTTCCGACAGACACTTGTGGGCGCGAGGCATTCGGACAGCGTCAATATTCAATATGACTCAACAAGATATGACTAATATCACGCCTCTCACGAGAGGCTCGGACTGAACTTGGCACAGTTGCCATTTTCGAAGGTGATTTTTTCACGGTTTCGGGTGCCACTAGGTCCAACTAAGATCCCAGAGAGCTATTATGCCACAGAAGTCATTCCTCGAGTTGCTACAGCTACCGTAAGGTGCAGCCTGCGAACTTTGAAGCCGTTTTTCAGTGTTTCAACGCAGTTTCTGAGAAAACTTTTGGCTACTTTTCAGTGATCTTTCGATCTATAAAATTCGTTTTTTGATTGCTCTTCAAATTTGCATAATAATTAAATTTTGTGATTTGACAAAAATCCACTCGAAACCACAGCATTTTTATTTCACCATAGCCTCCGATAGGTCACAAGGATTCGAATGATATGTCTATGCTCACCCTCCTTACCCCTACTGTACCATCCATTGCATTATCGATTATCGCTGTCTCGGTACCATGAAAGAATATCTTTATAGAAGATTTATAGAAGATGTGCAATTGATTTCATTCATTGGGTAAATATGTTTCTCTTCTTTCAAGGCGTCTGTTCTCTTGGAAACTCGTCTCAGCTGGACTAGCGGTACGTTAGCGCCGCCAGTGCGAGGTACGATATCAATCAATCGATAGTTATATTCGCGAGTTGCCTAAAAATAACTCATGAGAGATCACGATTTTCAAAAAAAAAATTTAACATCTTGAAGAAAATCGACATGTCACTTCCTTGTTTCTCAATTTATTTTTGTTAAAAAAATCGTTCGGGTCAAGATATGCCACTGAAAAAGTCCCAAAAAAAGAAATAGTTTGTATCCTTACCGTAATTGGGGTGCTACGAGAGACTGCGTTAACTTGTGAGAGCGGATGAGTGGTTCACTTTTTCGATTGATTTCTCCTTCAGCGGCTGCATGATGTACTCAGCTGCACGGAACTGTGATGGCACTCAAATTGTGACTGGATCGGAGGATAAAATTGTGTCTGTCGGAACCCTCGACCTCACGAGAAAGGTGTGATTTGTTAGAGTTACATGTATGTACTTGGAAACATTGCCTGGGAGATCTGTGTGGTTTAGTGTTTACGATGCAACACTGAAAAGCGGAGTGAAATCATATTCAAATACTTGGTTGGACAGGAGTTTCGCTGGACACTGTGCTTGATCAGTAGACCAGTGTGTATTATTCTTGCCGTGTCGCTTTATTCATTTGTGCAATCGATGAAACGAGAAAATGAGTGGCTAAATAGGGAAAATATAGTCTGGCTGTAGAAAGAATACACTTAATTCTTGATTCGATCATTAACGGTGGTGCTTACGGTTCAGCAACATTTACGATTTTGAAATTGTGTGTTCCCCCTCAACGCATCCGCCAAGCGTGTTGCGGGAGCCCCAGTACAGGGAACGGGAACATCAGTCATCACACTATTTTGGCACAGTATATTATTTCAAACGGTGTTATTTTCGCTTCCACCCCCTAGTGTACCGCCTCTCGCAATGTGAGAATCACTGATAAATAATTTCTAAATCGCGGGAAACCTGAAACTATCGTCTTCGGGAAATGCGAATATTATTTGAGGAATTAATGAAGCCGTTAACTACCGGGATTATCTCACCATTGCCTCACTTTTTCACTTCTAAAGAGACTATAGAGGGGATCGAGAGCAGAAAAAATTGTTAAAGAAGGAGTGTCAGCAAAAATAGGATATGGAATTTATTATATTAATCGCTTACCACTGTGAAGAACAGTATAAATCCAAAATTTGGAACGTCTATCTTTTCTCCGAACCGAAATACTCGCTTGTAAAGAAGCTACAGGGCTCAGGGAAATCAGGTTCAAGTGCCGCACACGCGTGTTATGGCGTGCGCGATTAGGTAAATCTATCGGTCAACTTTCTCTCTCGTTTCGAATTTGCGTGCGCATTCTCCCCCGCTGGGGGAAGAGGGAGGGGAGAGAGGAGTTGCACTCTCGCTAATCTCTGCCCATCTGCATACGCGCATTTGCCTAGGCAGCGTGCTCTATCACAGACGTCAGACGATCGTTCTTACAGTATTCTATCTTCACCAGGCAGGGTATTCGTGGTGGGACATTTAGCTGACACTCCTTCTTTAACTTTTGAATTTGAATGATTTTCAGAAAATGACGAAATATTTGCACTCATTTTTGATCCCTAAATCTGTATTTTTTTCAAGCAAATTCATATTATGGTTGTTCTTTGATCTCTTCAGTTCCGACAGACACTTGTGGGCGCGACGCATTGGGACAGCGGTAATAAGGTATGATTTATATATTACTTTGCAAATATGTATTTTGGTTTTTAATTTTCACCTCTAAAAAGTTGAGAAATCGAACATATCCCATGAGATGGGGAAATAAATGGTGCGTGGAACTATGAATGGCCGGGTTGTGGCGCTTCTCTTTGAAAAATACTACATTATCAAATGTTCACAATATTACGATTCAGTAGTGGATAATTTCACGCCCTTTTTAAAAACATTCTCCAATTATCGATTTCCGGTTGCCTGGCATTCCTCCCATCCATCGATTCTTGCCTCGGCTTCGGCCGATCGATCGTTGTGTATTTGGGACACGAGACAGAAGGCGAGCAAGCCAGGACGACTTCCAACCAAGGGTACGGTAGAGAGATATGGTGATTACGGTATATTACCAAGGAAACGGTGGAAAATGTGAAGATTACGGTAGATTGCCAAGGGTACGGTAGAGAGCTGTTAAGGTCACGGTAGTGGGAGGTGAAGAATACGGCGGTGAGATATGAAAAATACTGAAAAAAATTGCGGTACATTAAGTAATCAGACTATATTTTGCGATGGTTGTCACTGCTAATATTTTTTTGTATGACAAATAGTAGTTTAGTGTTGCGAACTTGTGATATGAGGCTGTTCGCGTAAGAATCAACAAAAACTATGTACACTGAAAATGGAATGTATTCTCAAAATTAGGGCACATACGTTTTCGAGGGTGCTGATCATCATGGTGACTATCATTTTTCATTTAACTCATCGGCTCAAGCGTACTGTAACTACCGTTTTTTGAGGCTACATCGCCATATCTCGCGAACATGTGAACGAATTTCCATGAAACTATTTTTGTAGGGGTAATTTCACTCACCGATAACGATGTGATATTCAAATTCAATTAATATGATACACGCCTAATTTCAAAAATGTGATTTGGAATACCTTCAACCAGAATCGTGATTGACATGTATAGAAAGATGCGCCTTATTCTCGGATTTCAGAATCGTATGCTACATGCATAGTTAAAATTTACCGTTGTACCACTTCATGGTCAATTTAGTCGCCAATTTCTCCATTAATTAACCGCAATTATTGCCAAGTGCCTAGAAAGGCCATCGCAAAATTACAATATCTATTGTCTATCTGAAATTTTTCACTTTCATTCTCATTGCGCGCACAAAGGTGCGGTCAATTAATGGAGAAATTGGCGGCTAAATTGACCGTAAAGTGGTACAACGGTACATTTGAACTATGCATGTAGCACACGATTCTGAAATCCGAGAATAAGGCGCATCTTTCTACACATGTCAATCACGATTCTGGTCGAAGGTATTCCAAATCACATTTTTGAAATTAGGCGTGTATCATATTATTTGAATTTGAATATCACATCGTTATCAGTGAGTGAAATTACCCTTACAAAAATATTTTCATGGAAATTTGTTCACAGGTTCATGAGATATGGCGATGTAGCCTCAAAAACGGTACTTACAGTACGCTTCAGCCGATGAGTTATGTAAGTGAAAAATGATCGTCACCATGATGATCAGCACTCTCGAAGACCCCAAGTTTTCTGTTTTTTTTCAGAAAATCTATCTACGAGGTCCTTCAGACAAGTTGTTGATCCTTACGCGAACAGCCTCATATTTCGTTTAAAGTATACAACACCGTTGATTTTCCATCCGTATTGAGCTGATACTGGATTGTTGGCTGTACTGTGCTCGATCATGTCTCGAATGAGCGGCTACGTAACCTTACTAAGGTGCGAGACTTTGTTGATACTGCGATGAAGAGAAAATGGTCTTGGGTGCACAAAATCGCTAATGATGATTGCTTGAAGTGGAGCCGATCTGTGATCGAATGGTTCCCACGAAGGAAAAGACGAAGAGGACGACCAACGACAAGATGGAGCGACTTATTTCGAAAAACGATCGGACCGGACTTTCTAAGTGAAGCAAGGAGCAGCAACTGGAAAGCCATGCACATCAGAGCTCTCAACTGAACTTCCTTAAATCCTCAATCGAGGATGAAGACCCAATTGAACTCTTGATAAATGTGTTCAAACAACAAACAAACAAACATTGAGCTGAAAATGTTACTAGCGAACCAAAGTTTAAAAAATCGTCGTTATTCTGGGAGTGATGTATCTATCGATTGATAACATACGTTATTTAAGCTCCGTGCACTACCGTAGCCTGGTCTCCGTGTGGACAGTATCTTGTGTTGGATAGACAAGGACGAGATACTCTCACTAGTCGATGAGAGGACGTTTACAGTAGGAAAGGTACCGTAGTAAGAGGGAGGGGGGAGGGTACGGTACATCACTACACAATCTATCCCATTGCTGAGATGATAGATATCAAGAGCGATTGCTGTGCATTCTGTTTTGACATGTTATTTAAAATCACATCTGCACAACACGGATCAACGTCCAAGTGGCGGATAAAGTGGATATAGCAACAGTGGAACACGAAAGCTCATGTACAAAAAATCTCGTTCGCGAAAAAATCTATAAACAACTCGTTAGAGTTAAAAGAATGGAAATGAATATGTTTAAAATTTAACCCCCGCTTCCACGGCATTTTTCGCAATCGACCTCAGGTTCGTCAACTCTCCCTGCATTTCGATGATGACTTCGTCACATCGTTCATTGGTGTTTCAACTACAATCCAAAAACCGTTCGGTCCTAAATCAACCTCAATAATAAGGATGTGGGAATGCCCATTATAGCGAAATTACAACCATCTAGCATCTTCCTTTCAACCCCTCCCTCACCTTAGTCCTCGAATTGTTTATCAATCTCTCGCTCTCCCTCTCCCATGCTGCTTCTTTCTTTCGAAGCAACTGCTGCGTTTCTGACACCGTCCCAGATCTGCAGCAATGGAGAAATATTTGTCAACAAAGATTGAATCACTAGAGAATTCGTTGATCTGCGAAAGTAAGATAGGAAGAGTAATGCAGAGACTACGGTATGTGCACAGAACAGAGGGTTGCGAATGTTGCGAATATCAAGTTGACATAATTGACAGCAACAGTTGGTTTTGTGTTGCAGAATTGTGATATCTCATTGAAAATATTCAACATCATTGATTCTTCGCTGAAAATTTTAAGAACCAAAGTAAAAAAAGGCCATTATCCTGGGAGTGATGTATCTATCGATATTTAAGCCCAATGCACTACCGTAGCCTGGTCTCCGTGTGGACAGTATCTCGTGTTGGGAGACGAGAGACTCTCACTAGTCGATGAGAGGACATTTACAGTAGGAAAGGTACAGTAGTACGAGGGAGGGGGAAGGTACGATAGCGATTAATCGAAAGAGTGATTATTAATCGAGGGCGGAAATCAAGTAGTCGTAAGGAACCATGGATTAGATCCGAGTCCAGTATATCCTTATTCTTTTGTTTGGGTGTTGTTTCTTTTCGTGTGATTGATTTATGTTTTAAAATTTGTTTAGTCTCTCGATCTCTCAAAGGCGGTTCTTAACGAATTTGTGTACGACACAAGTGGAAAACATTTGATTGTTGCACTCGGCAGTGGAAAGATTTGTGGAGTGAATGACTGAACGATTTTATCACATTGTCAGTGCATCAATGCTAGTTAACATCTATTAATTAATAGAGTAGTAAAAAGGATTTCATGAAAGCTTGAAGACATTATCGTTTGAATGCTATTACAAACTCTGAATTATAAGCAGGGTATAGTTTTCTCTAGAAACGTACGCGAGATTATTTATGCTCTACTTTCCTTTCTTTAATTAGACGACTTTTGAACGAAATCACCGTGATCAGTTTTCTATCATCGGAAATTTTGAAAAAGAGTAAACTTACACCTAGTCGAGTAGATCACTAATCTCTGATCAATCCCTTGTTCGATGATAATCATAAAGTCTGCCACACATCACTATTTGCCTATTGATGACGTAATCCCTCTCCCTCCCTTTCCAGTATGCCTTCTCTCTCGCCTTCTCACAAGCTCGCCGCCGACTCGCCGCAGTAAAGTTGCATATCACGCGACTCACGAGAAGGTCGACCTGGGTGTGGCATTGAGCAAGATTTTCGACCTCTGTTTTTGTGCACTTTCGGATTTATCTGGGTCTAACTAGGATCCCTGGGAGCTATGGTGCCATGAATCTCATCCTTTGCCGAGATACTGTTAGGTGCAGCCGTCGAAGTTTGAGTCCGTTTTTCGACGTTTCAACGTCATTTCTATGAAAACTTTTCTCTTGGAGCTAAGGTCCTTTTTCAAGGCTCTATTCAACTGATCAGTTTATTTTTTTTGGTAAATACTCGAATTTGCATAGTTGATTTTACAAAAATCCGTTCGAAAACCCATTCATTTCTCTTTATAGAAGGCTCCGGTAGGTCACAAGGATTTGAATGATATATTGGAGCTCGCATATCTTTGTACATCGTGTGAGTTATGATAGGAAACGTGTAAAATTGGCACAAAATGCTCATAAAATGGGGGAAATGCCTTATTATTCCTCGTGAGAGAAGTGAATGAAGCGGTCCAGAACAAAGGAAATGAATAGTGAAATGGTGAAGTGCGCTATATTTACCACGTTTCCTATCATAATTCAGATGATCTACAAAGATATGCGAGCTCCAATATATCATTCTAGTCCATCAATGGGTTTTCGAGCGGATTTTTGTAAAATCAACAAAATGTCATATTATTCAAATTCGAGTATTTACCAAAAAATAAACTGATCAGTTGAATAGAGCCTTGAAAATGGACCTTAGCTCCAAGAGAAAAGTTTTCATAGAAATGACGTTGAAACGTCGAAAAACGGCCTCAAACTTCGACGGCTGCACCTAACAGTAGCAGTATCTCGGCAAAGGATGAGATTCATGGCACCATAGTTCCCAGGGATCTTAGTTAGACCCAGAGGAATCCGAAAGTGCAAAAAAAACGCATGCCGAAAATCTTGCTCACAATCAGTGCCGGATTCTCATCATTCTGAGTCGATCCTCTCGTGAGTCGCGTGATATCGGTGAGTTAAAGAAATTGACCTTCGATATCTGAAGACTGGGTTTTGTTTTTTTACTGGGTGTGTGATAAAAATGGATCTCAAGAGAAGTTTACTTTATTTGATTGTATAATTTGCTTTTATTAGGATGGATTGAGATTTATTAGGATGGATTAGGATGGAGTAAAGGTTAAAAAAGAAGTGTGATTTCAAAAGAACTAGGATTACTTTACTTCCTCTCGCAATACAGGGAAGCTTCGGTTTTAGTGACTCTATGCGACTTCAATAACCAGCATATCAGTGCGTTCGCGTACGCTACGCGGATGACGTGATCGTAGTCGCGAAAAGTAGAAAAGAGTTGAGTCGAATGCTGCGTAAATTAATCGTAGCGAGTGAAGAGGTCGGTATACAAGTTCACCCAGGAAAGACGAAACTAATGACAGAAGACGCGAAAAATAGGCAATCAATAAGTGTAGAAGGACAGAAATTTGAATATGAAGGCGGAGGAAAATACTTGGGACGATGGCTATCACTTCTGATGGAGAATGGAAAAGAAAAGAAGAGACGAATACAAGGAGGATGGAATGCATGGTCAAAGATCAGTGACTTGCTAAGACATCCCCTCGTGAGTGCTGCCTCAAAGAGAAGAGCATTTGATGCGTGTATCATGCCTGCAGTACTATACGGATGCGAAGTTTGGTCTATGCGAGAATCGGACAAGGAAGCGTTAGCAATTGCACAGAGAAAGATGGAGGAAAGAATGTTGAGATTGATTTGGTCGGATAAATGGACGAATGAAAGATTGCGACTTGCAACTGGAGTGAAGGATTGGGGGAAGGAAGCAGAAAGGAGAAAGTTCAACTGGGCGAACAAGATTAGGAATCTAGAGGAAGACCGATGGGCGCGGCGATTAACCGTGTGGATACCGTACGATTATGCAAATGATCGTTACAGAGGAAGACCGAAAGAAAGATGGAGAAACGAACTGAGACGACGAATTGGAACGGATTGGTGGAGCATTAGTAACGAAGAATGGAAATCAAGACTATCCTGAATCAGCGCCCTTAAAGCGACACTGATAAATCTTATCCTATCTTATCTTATTACTAATATATTTTAATGGAGGGTCAATGAATATGCATTTTCGGTCTATTTGACTTTTAACTGCCGGACAGACTTGTGTAAAGCGTGAAGCACCGAACCACCTGTGTTAAGATCTCAAACTGAATTACATTATTGAAACTTGTTTAAATACCGTATAATCTGCTGCAGGAATATTCGTCGACCACACGACGTCTGCAGCACATGGGAGTCGGCAGGAGAATGAGCGTGAACTGGGTGAGTAGATTGTTACGTGCTGGTTCTTTTAGTTTACTGGTATGCGATGAGAAAGAAATGAATCATTTCAAGTAATATTAGTACCAGGCGAATGCTCGTTCCACTGTAATTCGAAATTATAGCTTGTTATAAGAGAACATTATTGTTCCAGCTGTATCAAAAAAATATAAATAATGAACGTAAATACTCTGGTCACATTCGTTGACACACCGGTAGATGTCGTTTTCGCGGTTTATATAAGTGCGACGTTCGAGCTGGGATAGTAATCTCGGTTGTTTTCCTACAATTTTTCGTATTTTCAGGTTAAACCATCGCCCTCATCCTCTTCCTCTATCATCTCTCTCTCCTCAATACAGTGCCCACTACTTACCCTCATTCTGAGCACCGCGATGCTGCAGCTGCTGCAGCCGGTCGGGACATTTCCCGTGAGAGCAGTCGAACACAGCATAGTGAGGAGAGTGAGAGGAGTACTGGAGGAGGGACGGTTGCTGCAGCTGCTGCAGGCAGGATATGTGGAGTGGAATGCGCAAAGTGAGTTTATTTATTTATTTTTTTCATACTCTCATGCACCCGCGAAGGGTGTAAAGGTAATTACATAAACGTGGATGGATGATCTTAATGTGGGTAGCGAAAAATGGGAGATGCCGAGTTCGCTATTTTCACGTCTACGAATGCTAATCATATTCTGCTACGCGGTTTTTCGTTTCACGGGTCTGTTATTTGGAATGTCATCGTTACTTGAACGTTGACACTACCGTTATCAAGCAAAATATATTCTCTAATTTATACTGGCATCTGAGTGCGTCCGTTTTCGGTCGGAGGTGCGACAAGTAAAAAGCCTGGTTTTTTAGCCGTAAAAATCCTGGTTTCGGAAAACCGTAGGAGACTGAGGTTGACTGAAGAAGTGAACAGAATTGAGAGGATAATGCTGTCCAAACTCGGGCTATCGGCTTCTCTATTTGTCAACGCTTACTAAGCGATGATAAAATAGAATCCGCATCGATATTGTGCATCGCCGGGGCAGTGCTGTCCTTTGAACTGCGATATATCAGACAATATGACTCATAAATCAATGCACTAAATGATTTCAATCGTTCATGCTGGAGGTGTAGGACAAATTCGAACGGTGTGCAACGTATTTCCTTGGGGATCCTGACAAGCTTTGTAATTCAGTACTCGGTGCTTTCATGCTTCACTGATCATGTAATAAAAAGGGATCCGCAGGGAAAGCTAATACTGTGGTTTTTTTACTCACAGAAACTAAGGCACACTCTCACTAATATTACACCACTTGCTCACCTATAGCGTAGACTACTGGTGGAGAGCGAAAGAGTGTGGTAATTTGAGGCAACAACACAGGTTGTGGTATCATTAACTTTCTTGTTTCTCAATAATGTAATTTTTGCAAACTTCGTTCAGGTCTCAATATGGTGAAAATGCGAGTCCCAAAACAAAATATTTTGTATAGCGCTAGGAGATGCGACGAGAGCGTGTATTAGATTAAAGGGACCAGGTAGCGAAAAAATAAGTTATTTTTTAAATAAAAGAAAATCCTGTTCACGGAAAAATGCTAAAAACAGCATATTTTTGTATTTTTTTTGGAATTAGTTATGCTTTTTCAAAGTTTCGCTTTTTTTCTCTACAGCAGGTTACGGTAGCGACTACACCACAATAAAATTCTCTAAAACCAGACATTTTCATGAACTGTGGTTGTGCACATTTTGTCTGGGAGTGGTCAAAACCCCAACATTCCTCTTTCAAATCAAACTCTAATCATCCGACCAAATTATATTGCTTTCTGTCTTTTCGGAAATAGGCGACGCACCGTTCCTGGGGCTAATTTCTAATTAAAATAACTATTGTAAAAAATGATAAAAATTTAATATTTTTTTCATTTTTCATTCGATCGTGATATCGATCGGCGTGGCGGCTGTTTTTCGTAGATTCTGCTCTGCTCTACCGTTCGTATCCCTACCATACTATGAGATGCTACAAGAGCGTGATTGAAATTGATTAAGACGGGATTACATATTTCCTGTTCAGCGGCATCATGCTGTACTCAGATGCGTGGGACTACGATGGCACTCAAATTGTGACTGGATCGGAGGATAAAATTGTGTCTGTCAGAACACTCTACCTTACGGGAAAGGTATGGTTTTACGTAAATGATTTCTCCAACCAACAAGAGCGGCGTTGACACGATCTTCGTTGCTAAGTGAGATCGATGAAACATTGAAAGGCGGGTGAAATAATTAATTTTGAGTGATGATAAGATATAGTTATTAGATGCGAACACTGCGCCTTCTATTATTCTTGTAGTGTCCCTCGATTCATTTGTAAGATCACTGACATGGCAATAGAAAGACATTCGAACACTCAATGCTTTCTGCATTATTGATCACGGTTCCCTAAATTTTCGGATTTCGAAATTGTGAACCCCCCCCCCCTCTCTCACCGCAACTCCCACGCGTGCTGGGGGACCCTAGTACAGGGATCGGGAAAACTAGCACATGATTCCAAAGTTACAGACCAGGGTTAGAGCGAGAGAGTGTGCAAAAGTGAGAGAGTCCATCTCGATTTCGCACGTTCTCTCACTACAAAGGCCTACCTTTAAAGGGACCGTGCATAGATAGCGAAATGCACTTAATTAGTAGTATTTTGCCCACAGATCACGGGAAAAATAAGGAAAAAAATTTCAGAGCATTTTGAGAGCCGCTACGGTCTTACCCGCAAACCACACCACAATGGACCAAAGGGCGCCGCCTTTTCCTAATATTTATAAAAAAACGGTTCCAGTCCTGACAATTCGCGACTGATGAATTCGTACGATGTCCTGGGTGGATACTGAGTAAACTTCCTGGTGTTTTATGATGATTCCCTGCACATACGACACCATTAGGAAACGTCGAACTTGCACACCACGAATATTGAAATGTTCATATCTCGAAAAAGAAAGTCCCAATATTTTTTTCTGAAATTTTCCCGTGATGTATGGCCCAAACTCCACAAATAGAGCTCAAGTTTTCGATCTATGCCGGGTCCCTTTAAGGTTGAACGGCCTGTGGAATGATGTGCTAGTCATCACAGTATTTTGGATCAGATCTATTTAAAACAGTGTTATATTCATTTCCTCGCCTGCGCGTCCTCCCTCGTTTACCGCCTCTCGCAATGTAAGAATCACTAAGAGAGACTATCTGACTCAGTCGAATTAATCTTGGCACAGCAGGAAAAAATGAGTTGATGAGATAAACATGCCACATTGTAGTATTGCCGAGGTGGAGTTGAGTCATGATATGGAGAAAGTTCAAAAACGTTTCTACGCCTCAGGGCATGACGTCACAGGAATTTCCGGTTTTTCAAAAACTTCATCGAATGGCTTAATGAGTGGTGCCAATCGATTCCTCATAAAATTCTAAGACATTTTCGACTCCATGAAGTTTTCGCTAATTTTTGGTCTAAACCTGAAAAATTAAAAAATTGATTTCAAAAAAATATATTTTTAAATTAAATTATTTTTCTGTTGTTTGCATGTGCAAGTGAGAAGATTTTATTTGTGATATTCAATGCTACAACACTAATGGTTCAACTATGTGAAGGGTTGTTCATACGAGTTCCATCAAGCATGTTCAGTAAGCTGAAATACATGAGTGCTTGGAATTATGGTGTACTTACAGTAACCCGGAGTAATTTGCAAATATTATCCGGCAGGGTTGGGAGTCAGGCCGACGATAGTCCTAGTAACCTACTATTGCATAGTTACCCTACAATGGGTGTTGCGGCTTCAAGAGCCGTTTTGATAGCATTGGGACTTTTTACCTTGTCACTGTAAGTACACCATAATTCCAAGAACTCATACATTTTCAGCCTACTGAACATTCTTGATGGAACTCATATGAACAACCCTTCACACAGTTGAACCATCAGTGTTGTAGCATTGAATATCACAAATAAAATCTTCTGACATGCACAGGCAAACAGCAGAAAAATAATATAATTTAAAAAAATTTTAATTTTTTTAAAATCATTTTTTTCAATTTTCAGGCTTAGATCAAAAATTAGCGAAAACTTCATGGAGTCGAAAATGTCTTAGAATTTTATGAGGAATCGATTGGTACCACTCATTAAAGGGACCCGGCATAGATGGGAAACTTGAGCTCTATTAGTGGATTTTGAGTTGGATATCCCGGGAAAAATAAAAAAAAAAATCTTGGAACTTTCCGTTTCGAGATATGCTCATTTGAAATCTCGTGGTGTGCTGGTTCGACGTTTCCTAATAACGTCGCAAGTAAGGGGAATGAGCATGAAACTTCCGCAATTCCATTTAGTTGTCACCAGTATACAATAGGAATTCATCTGTATCGAATTTACTGGGGCTGCATCACTTTTGAAAATAAATTAGGAAAAGGCGCCCACTGAGATGCACCGTGGTGTGGTTTAAGGGCAAAGCCGTAGCGCCTTTCCTAAGGGTCTGAAATTTTTTTTCCTATTTTCTCCCGTGATTACTGAACCAAATACTACTAAATAAGTCAATTTCGTTATCTATGCCAGGTCCCTTTAAGCCATTCGATGAAGTTTTTGAAAAACCGGAAATTCCTGTGACGTCATGCCCTGAGGCGTAGAAACGTTTTTGCACTTTCCCCATATCAGTTGAGACTCCACTCAACTCCACCTCGGCCATACTACAATGTGGCATGTTTATCTCATCAACTCATTTTTCCTGCTGTGCCAAGCCTCTGAAGAAACATGTCGATCCACTCAAATAGTCTCTCCTAATAATTAATTTCTAAAACGCTGGAAAACTGCAACTATCGCCTTCGTGAAATGTGAATATTATTTGAGGAATTAATGAAGCCGTTAAATACCGGGTTTATGTGCTCACCATGGTCTCACTGTCTCACAGCTAAAGAGGCTATGGAACGGCTAAAAGATCGAGAGCAACTAAAATTGTTCACTTAGGAATTTGAACGAATTTCAGGAAATGGCGAAACGGTAAATTGGCGGTGAAATATTTGCACTGGTTTTGACCCTTACATCCGTATGTGCTGATCAATCGAAAAGTCAAAACCAAAAAGAACAAAGCGTTTCGACTCCGTTTCGGAACAGTTCTTTGTTTCGTTGTTAAGCTTCCTTTTTTCTAGAGCAAAGGCTATTTCGAGTAGTCAACACTAGACAACAAACAAACAGACAGACAGACAGACAGACGTTTGCATTTTCTAATATATAGTAATCCGCTAGACAGTCGCGCCATGCTAATGAGATTTCTTCCCCGCTTGACGCGGTGTGAACAATATGCATACTGGGGAATGCGCTGTAGTTGTTATACCTGTTATATTGGTGTACCGAGTGTCACCAAAAGGACAAAGTCAAATTGTGGAAGTAGTAACTAGAGAAATGGCATGAAAAAAATTAGGGTAACACTGAAAATGCGTCCTTCTTGTTTCGTGTTTCGACATAGTGTTATGAGAAAGCTAGGAGAAAGCTTGTTGATTGGTGTGTTGGCGACCTTCTGATAAAAGAAAACACTCAACCATCTCTCTTGTCTCGTCGATTGAACGCCTACACGACGAGGAACGCAGCACGGCTGAGTGTTCGACGGGAAAATTGTGTGTACCGGTTATTGTTGAATGCGAGGAAAATTGATTCGCATTGGGGATAGCCGGCAAAAAAATATTGATATCCACACTGAGCAATTTATGAACGAGTGGGAATGAAAATATAGCGCTTGTGGAGTAGTTGTTCATTAGACTCAAAGATGCTTTTGTTCGCGGAATATTCGGAGAATTCATGGAATATTGGCGTTTCGCGTACAACTAATGAGGCGAAATCTATTCGTCATTGTCAATATGACTGCCATGAATCGTCATAACTATTCATAGAGAGAAAAACTATCTTGTAAAAAAAACTATCTTATAATCTTGATATGCCCAGAGCGAGAGTTTGAAAATCTAAAGTAAGAGAGCGTGCGAAAATGAGAGAGCGCGTCTCTCGGTCACTTGCACTCTCTCGAAAATGAGAGTTTCATACTCCCAGCGTTATTTTCTTTGAAAGTAGTGCAACACACTCGCTATGCGTGCCCCTTGTTTCGCGCTTCGCCATGATGTTATGAGTATTGATAATTATCAATTAACCAGGATTGATTGAGCGCCAACGCGACCAGGAACGGATCAGGGATGACTGGGTTTCAAACTTTCCATTAGTAACTTGAGGAGAAATGAGAGGGTATTTATTTAGTTTCCCTTTAAGATTCACCTGAATTGAAGCTGAAGTAATAGAGCCAATATACTGTATGCATTTCCCCCTTATTGATATTAATTGAAAACGGAAAACAATAAATATTTGGATAATTATAGAGCTGGAGCGTGAACTGAAAAACGCGTCGAGCGGAGAGAAGAGAGGGAGAAGGGAACAGTGAGGGGTTTTATTTAAAAATATATATATTGAATATTATTCAAATTTAAACATTTTTTTCCTGATTTTAAGTTGTTTTCAGCATAGTTTCTAAAAAAATGTAGCGGGAATTATATATTATGCGAGCCCGGTGGTTTGGTAGTGCGCTGAGTTTACAAGTTTGTCTGTCTTACAGCTTATCTTCATTGCGTAGTCAACGAATTCTCTAGTGATTCAATCATTGTTGACAAATATTTCTCTATTGCTGCAGATCTGAGACGGTGTCAGAGACGCAGCAGTTGCTTCGAAAGAAAGAAGCAGCATGGGAGAGGGAGAGCGAGAGATTGATAAGCAATTCGAGAACAAAGGTGGGGGGGAGGGGTTGAAAGGAAGATGGTAGATGGTTGTAATTTCGCTATAATGGACATTCCCACGCTTATTATTGAGGTTGATTTAGGGCCGAACGGTTTTTGAATTACAGTTGAAACACCAATGTCTCCCTCTCTCACTCTTCCCCCCTTCATTCTGTGTGTGTGGCTGGGGGTTGCGCGGTCGGCGCTGGGAATGGGTGCCCGGCTGTGAGTGTGTGACGAAGTCATCATCGAAATGCAGAGAGAGTTGACGAACCTGAGGGCGATTGCGAAAAATGCCGTGGAAGCGGGGGTAAATATTTAAACATATTAATTTCCCTTCTTTTAACTCTAACGAGTTGTTTATAGATTTTTTCGCGAACGAGATTTTGTTGTGCACGTGCTTTTTTGTTCCACTGCTGCTATATCCACTTTATCCGCCATTTGGACGTTGATCCGAGTTGCTCATTGCTTCTAAATACCATTTCAAAACGGGGTTCATTGCGTAGCGATCGCTCGGGATTCTCTATCATCTCAGCAATATAATCGATTTCGTAGTGATGATGCAACACTACTCCCCCAAACTGCGTGCTGCGTGCAACACATTTGATTGCGTAATCATGATACAATCCATTTATATTCACTATTAATGTGTTGCAGGACCTAATCGCGATCACACATCATTTTATTGATTTTATCGGTTTCATTTATTTTATTTTGATTGTCAAAGACGGAATTGATTGTTATTCTTTAATAACGAGCGATTTTCTAAAATTGCTGAAACAAGAAGCTCGCATGAGTTCGGACGATCATTTAAAAAAAGGGGAATGAAATTCGTTGGTGGCCCTGATAATCGCCTATTTTATTTGCCTATTTTATTTATAAATTTTAATCACATTAAAAAAAATGTCATCGTATCCTCTTGTTCATGTACTCCCTAGAACTAGGCGGTGCTTTTGTTTTTGAACTTTTGCCATTGTGCTCACTAGGGTTGGGCAAGTGTTAACCTTCCGGTTTCCGTTTCGGTGAAGCGACATTTCTCCTCAGGCATTTAGCACTCACAGTGCAATATAATACACACAGTAAAATTTGATAGAATGGGGTATTGTTACTCAAAAATGTCTCCTAAACTTATTGCATCATCCCCTCTTGAGGCCTCCTCTCTCTGCACCGAATCGGAGACATATTCCTTTGCTTGGCATGCCCGTGTTCATTTACTCGCTCTCGCTTTTTCATCCTCAACTGATAGTAGAAGAGACAGTCGACTAAGGGTATTCGGATTCCCCAGTAGTTGAGTGACCTACCGAGATATCGATTGATTCAGACCACCGTATCCACCACTCATCGATGTACTCAGATATTCTGTTGTTATCATATCTATTATCAATCAATTGCTCCCAATTAGTATAAGTTTTTAGTATTAGTTTTTCGATCTCAAGGAAAGGCAATTTCGATTGATCTTTTGATCTTTTCACGGTGAATTAGAAGGGGAATTCTAACTTTAAAATATTTGGAAGAAGTTTACATCCACTGGATTTACAGGAAGGTTTAGTTTGACTCAATTTCAGCGCGACTAAATAAAATAGGAAAGTTTCGAAGGGATATTTTGGCCCCATCACATAAGACGAGTGAAACTATTTTGTCCAAGAGGAAACGTCAGTTTGGATGAAACTGCCTTCTTCGGGAAGCGCATTTCCTCGATTATTTGGAAAATTGTATCTTTGGTCAAATCCCTGTAAGAGTGATAGCATTATTCGCATTATTAAAAATTCTTTTTCATTTTTATTCTGTCTATTCTGTTTAATTTTCGGAAATGTTCCATGTGTATTGCATTACATGTATAAATATTATTTTATCGATCATGCTGGCAGGTTGTATTGGAAGGATTGACAAGTCTTCTTTCACATATGAAACTCTTGTTCTTCACTTTTTTCCAACGTTGATGGCTGCATGGGATGATCTGAAATCTATCTGGTTAGTTCATTTCATCGGGGAAAGCGAGTGCCAAAACCCGATTTTTCACTCATTTTCCACTCTCTCTCCCTACCCTGTCGGCTGTGCTTCGATTATGTCGGGAAAAGCGAGTGCGAAATCCCGATAAAATCAAAGCATTCTTCCCTCCCCCTCTCTTCTCAATCGGTCGACTCACCATTTCGAGCTGACGTCGTCTCCGTGAACGGTCGACTTCTCATCACCGCAACATGAAAAGGTTATTTGATAAGACACAAACCAATTCGTTCAGCGTGTATAATTTGTATGTCAGTAAATGGCAATAATTTATTATTAGAGCTAGTATTTCATCATGAATAGGAAATTGGATACATAATTACTACTCAAGTATGCATGGTTTGTCGTTATTCATTGGTATCTTGAATTATTTTATTTAAAAAGGACCAACTACCTTTTTTCATGTTGCGGTGATGAGAAGTCGACCGTTCGCGGAGACGCCGTCAGCTCGAAATGGTGAGTCGACCGATTGAGAATAGAGGGGGAGGGAAGAATGAGTAAAATTTATCGGGTTTTCGCACTCGCTTTTCCCGACAAAAACTTGCGAACGTGATCCTTCTCACAGAGATCAATTAATTTGTTTCAGGAGGTGTCGTTCAAATATGAAGAACTCGAAGAACAACAACTTTGCTGCTGAATCAAATATGTGTTGATTGAAGGAGAGCAATGAGAAGATTAGTATCAATTCGAAGACAATTTGTTACTATATTCACCATTTTCAATGTTCGATAAATAAATTTACAAGTTATAAACAATCGCAAGAACTTGAACAACACGAAGAAAGCACAAATAAAATAAATATGAGAGGTATCACGAGAGATTGCAGGAAAACTGACCCTATTCGGAACAATTTTTAAAAAATATTTCTGATTTCGATCAAACTTTTTTATGGAAGCACCCAGGCGGCAAGAATTCGATCTGTCCCGGTATCAGGTCTGAGAACCGGCTTTTAGGGATTTGACGGCTCTAGAACCGGAATCTTCATAACTCTCTTCATTTTCAAGCTAGAAAGCTGTTCTGGAGCTCAAAAAATTCAGAAAAATATACTGAGCAATTTATCTGTTGAACATAAGACCGGAGAAGAAACCGTTCAAAAGTTATTATAGAAAAAAACCACCTTAAAAAACGAAAAATAATTTTCTCATTTCTTAAATGCGAGAAGGCCCGGATTTTTTTTGCAGAATATGAAAGAGCGCGTCGAGTATACTAATATAAAAAAATTAAAAAATGAAAAAGGGGGAGACAAACATCCGAAAAATGGCCCTCAATGTTGAAAACCTGAAAATAATTTTATTTTGCTTTAATTTTTTCATCAATTGTTCTTGTTTTAATAATACCAATTTATTTGAGTAACAATATCTATAAAATTCTCATTTTTATAGTGTCAGGTCACAAAACCGTCTTTTAGGAACTTTCCGGTTCTAAAGCCAGCCCTATCATAACTCAGTTCAAAATGGTGCTAGGAGGTCGTGGAAGAGCTCAAAAATGCAGAAAAATATCAATAATATATTTTCTGTTCAACGGGAATGACAGAAACGAGGGCGGAAAAAGTTATGCTAAGAAAAGTGATTTTCAGCTACAATAAATATTTTTCTCGTATCTAAAATTCAAGAAGCAGCAGACATTCTATGAATAATATGAGATAGGAGCTAGAGAGAGAGACAAAAAATATAAATAAATAAAAAGGGCGGATTTTATATCGAAAAATGTACTTTTGAACACCTAATCTCAAATAATCAACCGTTGAAATTATTTTTTTGATTTTAGACGTATTTCGGACATTTTTGACATTTTTCATTTTATTTTGATGCAGCCCGTAGATCCTATGAACCAATTATATTTTTCCCGTACTCGCCGTTGACCATTACTCAAGAAAAAACGTATACTAGGTAATTTTAGAAGAATGAGTTTTTCGACTTTCTCAGATTTTTTAGATTCAAATACATTTTTCGATCTAAAATCCACCCTTTTTATTTATTTTTTGTTTTTGTTTTTTTATTTTTTGTCCAACACTACTCTAGCTCCTATCTCATATTATGCATAGAATGTCTGCTGCTTCTTGAATTTTAGATACGAGAAAAATATTTATTGTAGCTGAAAATCACTTTTCTTAGCATAACTTTTTCCGCCCTAGTTTCTGCCATTCCCGTTGAACAGAAAATATATTACTGATATTTTTCTGCATTTTTTGAGCTCTACCACGACCTCCTAGCACCATTTTGAACTGAGTTATGATAGGGCTGGCTATAGAACCGGAAAGCTCCTAAAAGCCGGTTTTGTGACCTGACACTATAAAAATGAGAATTTTATAGATATTGTTACTCAAATAAATTTGCATTATTAAAACAAGAACAATTGGAAGAAGAAAACGATGAAAAAATTAAAGCAAAATAAAATTATTTTCAGGTTTTCAACATTGAGGGCCTGAATTTTTTGAGCTCCAGAACAGCTTTCTAGCTTGAAAATGAAGAGAGTTATGACGATTCCGGTTCTAGAGCCGTCAAGTCCCTAAAAGCCGGTTCTCAGACCTGATACCGGGACAGATCGAATTCTTGCCGCCTGGGTGCTTCCATAAAAAAGTTTGATCGAAATCAGAAATATTTTTTTAAATTGTTCCGAATCACCTGCAATCTCTCGTGATACCTCTCATAATAATATTTTTATAAAACAAGGAATCTTTAAAATTAGGAAAATTTGAAAGTCATGAACTTTTCGTTATCAAATGACGAAAGTAGCTCAATTTTCGGAATACCTTTTTTCGAGATGGAAAATGCGATAATTTTTTGACCTGGATATCACAGTTTAGTGCAAACTGCTGTTTCCTCTTGGACAAAATAGTTTCACTCGTCTTGCATCATTCCACAGGCCGGTCAACCTTCCAGAAAGGCCTTTGGAGTGAGAGAGTATTTGGAGGGAGTAAGATCGAGAGGGACTCTCTCACTTTTCCACACTCTCTCGCCCTAACCCTGTTCTGTAGGTATGGAATCATGTGCCAGTGACATCGAATTCAGGCAAATCGGAATGGATCGAACTGTTTGGGAAGCCGCTTTATAGCGCTGACGGGTGTTGCCAGTTCGTGAATATAAAACAATCAATAGTTTATCATTATTTATTTGTAATTAATATTGATCTTTACAATAGATAGGACTGCGCTGATGTAGATCAACGTGTACTAGCCGACATCTCCTGTTCTAGGGTCCATTCAATTGTACCACCGCGATGGAATACGAGCTCAACGAAGGGACCAAATTCTGATGACTTCTTCTTCGGTATCGAATGTAGTGTAATAATCGTGAGCTTCATCGGACGGTCCATTCATGGAGAATATTCCAGGGCAATTAGCAAAGATTTCGTCCATTCGCACTTTGCATCATTTTAGATCACCTGAACATTATCAATTGATTCAAAACATTATTCTCGCACTTCAAGTGCGGTAGCTACGCCTACCCTGCTAACCTTTTGTTGGAGCCTGTTAAGAGCGGATATTTCTTTTGTTCAATCTCAGTTGAACAAAAGAAAAATCCAAAAATTTTGGCTGATTGCAGACGCAACGCAACGGGACGCAGCACATGATTCCAAACCTACAGACCAGGGTTAGAGCAAGAGAGTGTACAAAAGTGAGAGAGTCCCTCTCGATTTCACACGCTCTCTCACTCTAAAGGCCTTTCTGGATGGTTGACCGGTCTGTGGAATGATGTGGACTCCTACTCCTTCCTCTCCTATTCCTACTCCTTCTACTCCGAGGAAGGAGGAAGGAGAACTTCTTGGAAGGAGGAAGGTCTCCTTCCAGGTGGCATTCACAGCGTACTTTCATAACAAAATTTGACATACATGGTTTATTGTAATCGTTGAATGAAGAGGAAGAGATTTTTCTTTTTTTAAATCTTGGAACGAGAAGTGGACGTTGCTGAAAAAAAGGGGTTGCAGGTTAAATATGCGAGTAGTTTGTAATTTCAATTGCGATTAATTTTGATTAAGCTTATGGATTGAGGTCAGCGCATTTAGGATGGGCGTTGTTATATGATATGTCGAAGAAAAAAAGTGTGACATACATGGTTCCTTGTCTAAGTTGGATGAAGAGGAAGAGACAATTTTTTTGGCCTGCTTCGAATTTCTCTTCTTTATCTTTGAACGAGAAGTGAATGTTGCTGAAAACAATGCATTTGTTTGAATTTCCGAAATATCTCGCTTACGCGATGTGCAATCAACTCAAAACTGCGTTTTAGGCGAATAAGTAACGAAAACTGTTGAAAACGAAGTATAATGGAATAAGTATGCATATGATGGGAATAGACAGACCTACTAGCCATACATACAAATCAGATACGAGTACTCTTCGTTGATTATGTTGTTTCGAATCGATTGAACGCAGCTGATCTGCAATAGACAAGTTACGTGAACAATAAATGAATACTTAATGCATGTTCATAAAACGAAAATATGGAATTTTGAACGTGCTTTTCGAAGAATTACCTTGTGTTTGGTCTGATGCTGCTTGCTGAGGTACGTGTAAAGTCCTGAACGATAACTAATAAATATTAAAAAAATAAATATAGAATAGGACAGTAATTGTGAACGAGTAGAATAAATACAAAGAGTAGGTGAGCACGGTGAGAGACGCGCGCCGTGCATTTTGGCGCCAATTTCTCTCTCTCTCTCTCTCTCTCTCTCTCTCTCTTTCTCTCTCTCTTTCTCTCTCTCTCTCTTTCTCTATCGCGAGTCGATCAATACACCAAGCGGCTGCCATCAATATTTCTGCTCTATTTATTGTCCTCTGACATAACTAATTGTAAGGCGGTTTGGTTAAGGATATTTCACCGACCATCACAAGGACAAAACGCAGCATTTTCAGAGATTGAGAAATTCGACAAAGTGTGATTTCGACGTGAAGCCTCTGGCATCACATCACAGGGTTACATGGAATCGACATTATTCTTCCAGCCCGGCCGGTTCTGATAGGTATACGTAGGCGAACGGCATCGTCTCAATAAAACATGGAATGCAAAGTTTTCTTAAAGCCATGCAGTTTTTGTTTGAGTAATTTAGAGAAGGAATCTGTATCCAAGTACGGGACGTGAATGACGTGCTCGGGTGAACCACAAATACACTGTGTCGATGCTTACCGTATGTGACATCGTATCTCATGTATGCCGTTATTTTCACTTAGTATCAAATATATATTACAATTTGCTATGTAAATTGCATGATAAACAATATTATTATTATTATTATTATTAGTGAATGTTAGTGGAGACGTATTTTTATAAGACAAATTATTATATACATACCATCGAATTTTACGAGCACGTTGTAATAAATATTCGCATGTACACATCGAGATTTTCGTAAACTAGACTAAGATATTTGTGGTAGTCATGGGCATGGAATTCTGACAATATCTCTCTGGGTAGCAAATTATTTTTACATCACACAATCCTTGAAAACTCGATTACACTGACAAAAATGTTTGAATTACGTGTTCATTAGGGTTTTCTATGCGGAATTGATGCCGCAATTATAGCAATGCCGCATCGATTTTCCCCTCTCATTCCTCATTCCGCAAATCAGGAAAGCCCGGCCATTTTTTAATTCGGTTTTCCGAATGATTGCGGAATGCCGCAATCGAAATTGGAAGGGAATGAGGGGAAGAGAGGAACAATAAAAACTCACCACAAAGAAATGAGCGCTTCCGGCGAAATTCGGATTCCGGCATTCCGCAATTCTAATTCATTCCGCATACCTAATTAAACCGATCGGCCGCTATGCGGAATGGTGTAAGGAATGGAATGAAATGGAGCCATTCCGCATTCCGTTTAGACATCCCTAGTGTTCATTGTGTATTTCTTTCAGTTCGTAGAATTAAGCAATTTTTAAATAATTTATCATTATTTTATTTGTAATTGTATAATTGATATTGCTCTTAAAATATTGTTTCAAGTCGAAATACGCGATCTGACTGAGTTTTTCCATTCCATATTATGGGACTTCGTTGCTGTAAATCAAAGTACCGTTCTTTCAGGTCCATCCAATCTAATTACAGCAATAGAATAAAAACTTAGAGAAGGATTGTCCGAATATGCACAGTTATCGAAGCGCAAAGTTTCGTAGTAGCTGTGATAACAGACGGCAATCACTTCTTCAGGGTCGAACAGTTGACAATTCATCGAATTTCTTTAGGTCTCGGTTTTTGTATTCACCTGAAAATGAAACGGTGAACAAGTTTTGTATGAAAAACGGTTAATGTCCGGAAATTCATTCAAAATTACGATCGCCTTGCTAAAAATATGATACTTTGTTAGCGATTTTCGAAGAATAACCTTTCGGGCGTGTTCTTCTATCACCGTCGTTGTTTGTTTGTGAGGCACGTGTAGGGTCCTGAAAGGTAAAACATTAAATATAAATTAACAAGAAATTAACAATAAAGCAATAATCGAATAGATGAGGAGGGACTAGGGAGGATGCAAAACGTCAACTCTCTCTCTCTCTCGCTCTCTCTCTCTCTCTCTCTCAGAGACGATCGATACACCAAGCCTGTGAACCTGTCAAAAACAGTAGTGTTTTAAGATTGAATGATCCTATTCGCGAATAACCCTTCCCTTTGTTCTCACGAATTGAAGTATTCGACCTAACAACACTTCTGCACAGAATGAGTGGGGGGGTACAGGAGAAGTTAGTGCCGCAATCAAGAGGACTTCGGCAAACGATTACTCAAACTGCTGGTGTTTGATACTCTGGCGAAACGATTTAATAAATGATCGAAACGATAGATTCGAAGGAGGGAGAGAAAGGATAAATATGGGAAGAGAAGAGATTACAAGGGTTGTTTACTTGGCGTTCGTCTCTCTCTCTCTCTCTCTCTCTCTCTCTTTCTCTCTCTCACCACTCATTCATGTTTTGGCCACTCGCTCGTCCACTATCTCTCTCTCACTCGCCAGAGTGAGGAAACGAGCGGTTTAATTTTACTACCAAACGCCCGCCAGGAGATCTGTAATAAACATCGGAAAATGGGCATCAAACGCAAAGACATTCCACATTTTCCCGCAAATTCGACACTACTACAATGTAAAACAAGCCTGGATCCAGGTATAAAAAGAGAAGATTCCAGCCCGAATCCTCGTATTTTTTCCAGCCTAGAATCAGACAAGGAAAAGGGGTCCAGCAAGGAAAAAAATACCAATTTACACTACATTCATATTCTACATTATATATTATTTTATAATATTTACATTTACATTTGAACACCATATCAGCTGATTTGGATTGAATTGAAAAACTAATATTTATTCCGAAAAATAGCAAACTCCATGATGTCGTATGATAGGTGTGCCTTTCTTCATGGACAGTATTCTGTGGTTGCCCTCGAAACAAAGAGCGTCGAATCCCTCCAAATCAACGGAATCGTCAACTAGGAATTGATTGCAGTTCGGTGCACTATCCAATGTTTCCTTGAACACCGCGCGAGAGCACATCAAGACGCTGCAAAATTTCGTTGTAGTGGGCATAACTATATTCATTTTCATATTGGAACGAAATATACTCACGGCTTTGAATTTTCCAGCAGCAACAAGCGTTTGTCGTTCACAGCAATGAAATCAACCAGTCCTCAAACCTTCTCATTGCTCACTTCTCTTGCTCCCCCAAACCGAGTTGGTGTCCACGATAGCTGTTTGAATTACACTATCTGAAATTGCATTGTAAAATTTAAATAAAAAAGTTATATTTCTTCTTGTTAAGAGCACAACGCTGCACAACGCCTGCTCCATCTTCCAGCATAATATTTCCGAACATATACACAGAGCGCGATCTCTCTAAGAGAACCGTTCTCTAGTCCAACTCTCTCAGAGAAGTGTTCTCTAAGAAAAAGACGACTATCTTAAATATGAGAAAGTTGTTATCTAAGAGAATTCAACTCTCTTGAATATAAGAGAATCGCTCTCTTGAAAATTCAGTTCGCGATTGTTTGTGCGCGTCCGCTTTCCATTTCCCGGTTCCACATACTGTAGCTATTTGAAAATTTTCACCAATTTTACTTTTCACTCAATTTTCCGTGGTTTCTTGCTATCATTTCATGTTATTTATGTTGCATATCGACGTTAATATGTAAACTGATGTATTGAGCTGCGCCGGCCATAGCTAAGATGCTACGAAGACGATGTGGGAGGCTGCAAAACATCGACGGCAAGGTTGGCTCGCTTATTATTTTTCATTCTTTTTGCCTGTTAGGATGGGATCAGCGCAATCTTTTATTATGTTCGCTGACTGAAACTAGTGAGAAGCTTGAACATGACTGGTCCACGTGTAAGCGTGAGTTTCCATGCGCGTTCTCCGTTAAGTGTGCGCCGCGCGTCACCGATCAGTGCGTGTCGAGCGCCGTGTCCACCACTTAATACGCGAGTGGCAACGCGTTGGCCGCTCGCGTATTAGATATGCTTCGCGTTCACCGTTAAATAGCCCAGCGATGCGACCACCACGCAATACGCGCGCGGCACCGCGTTTGCTGCTCAATATGCTCTCGGCGACAAGTACTTAGCTCAGTACGCGTCGGGCGCTGCATGCTCCGTTTATTATGCGCGCGGCGCCGTATCCTTCGAATAGTGAGCGACAGTAGATAGTACGTCACATATTCTATGCTTGGGAGAGCTCCCCCCGCCTCTGCCAATCGATAATCGGTAGGCTCTGCCCATTATCGATTGGTAGATCAAGGTGGTGGAGCCTATCGATTATCGATTGACAGAGTGGGCAGAGACGGGGGGAGCTCTCCCCAGCATAGCATATGTGACGTACTATCTACTAGCGACGATTAAATTATTGCACGAAAAAAGTAATATACTTTGATACTCCTTTGTTACTTTTCGGCCAAGATACTTGCAGTAATATTACCCTATAATCTCTGAGTATGTTTGAAAGCAGTTTTGAATAGTATTGATTTCAGTGCTACTACGCGCCAGGCGCTCCCGCTGGCGCCGCGCCCGCCGCCGCCCAGTATGCGCCCGGCTACTACCCGGCGCAGGCGCAATGTGGCGCCGCCGGAGATCCCAATGGCTACGTGCTGCCCATGTAGCCCCTCCAGCAGGTGGCCTACTACGCAGCTGCGTCTCCTGGCGGCTGCCCCGTGCACGGATACGCGTACGCCCCTACGCCCATGTACTGCCAGCCGGTGAGTGTATGGTACCGTTGTCATTTGCACTGCCTTCTACAGGAGGTAAGGAAGAGAGGTAGATCAGTGAGAGAGTGCCTCTCGTCTCATTTAATCGATTGCGCGAGAGACGGTAGGGAATGAGAGGGTTTACATGTTAGCATTTTGCCACACGTAGCGCGGCGAGCCCGGGTTCCCACACGGAACTATTCAAAATAAATTGCGCCTAAACGCCGTGATTTGTGTGATTTATCAAACATCGAACTGGCTCAAGCAATGGGAATCTGGACTAAACAATGTCTTTGCAGCCCGAGGCAGCGTTCGCAGCCATCTCTCTCACCGGCCAGATCATGCTGCTTCTGTAGCAACAGCAGCAGACACACACTACCAGCAACAGCAGCTCCAACCAGGTGAGAAACGTCGACCACGTGCACGCAGTGCACATTTCAACTACCGCTACTAGTTTCGAGTCGTGTGAAACCAGTAGCGGAAATGTCGCGCACGTCGAGTGAAAATCGTGTGCTCTGTTGAAGGTCTTGGACGGAAATTACGGTATTCCTGATGAGATCCGCGCGCGAGATGTGGAAATCTCGCGCGCGTCATGTGAAAATCGCGCGCACACGATGTGGGCTGAAATCGCGCGCACATCGTGGGTTGAAAAATAGGAGTATATTGCCCTCTTCGTGGTGTGCCTACCGTAATCTGCACCATTTCAGCCTCGCGCGGAGTCGCGCCGCCTCGATGGTTCCGTGCACCAGCTGCATCAGCCCATGATGTCGATGATGTTCCAAGATCCGGCCACTGGCCAAATGATGCAGCAGCATCCGCAGCACCAGCAGCAGTACATCAATAGGTGAGCCGTGGTGTGGAAGGGGAGCGATGAGTGCGGTCAAGTAAGCGATTATTGACAAATTGCAGAACGAAGTCGACTGACCCAGACATGATTCCTCCCAACCTCGACGACATCTCTCTGACTCGTTCATGGGGCACTCTGGACAGGTATGATAATTGACTGGGGGACTACGGTAGTTAGGTTTTCACTGATTTTTGGCTATTGTATCTGTACTGGTTGCTGTGTTCTGAAGTTGAATTGGTGCAAAAATTTAAAAGTAAAGTTAACTATTTTCTGCATTGCAGCTCGTGCTTGATGGGAACATCGTGTAAGTACGCCCACGGCAACGAGGGACGCCGACTGTCCGAGCGAGTAAGTGCTGAGTATCGATGGAAAGTACGGTAGTGGGGAGAGAGGGGGAGGAGAAGTGGGCTACTGTAGATAGCATTTTAAGGTACTGTAAATTAGTAGATGGTAGGACAGATATGGTTGAATGGTGATGTTTCGACATTCTATTCATCGTGTATGTAGGCGGCAGTTGTTTCGTACGGTATGATATAGTAGTTTGCAGGCAAGCATGGTGCGCCCTCCACTACTGGCGGTGACGAGGAGAACCGCAACGCGGACGAGAACGCGGATGGAGCTGTAGGCAACGCGCCTATGATGGAGCGGCCTTTTACACTGTTTTATCGCTGTTTGTTGTACGATTAGTGCCGATAAACAATTATTTTCCTTATAAATCAATGCATCTTGTTGTACAGAACATCACAGCAGATCAATATTTGAATTGGATTACGGTAGTCAATGGGAAGGGGAGGATGCCAACACGCGAGCAACCTGCGCGCTGGGCAAAACAAGAGTGGACTCTCTAGAATATAAGAGAGTTCAACTCTCTTAAATATAAGAGAGTCAACTCTCTTATATATAAGAACCAGTTCTCATGAGAGGCACATGTCAGAGAACGACTCTCTTATATTCAAGAGAGTTCGCGCGCTGTGTAGTGAGTGTGTTCATTCTGGGTGTGGGGCCATTCCGGAGTGTAGCTTTGACACCTATTTTCCTTACTCAAGCGAGTGATATTATAAATTCACAAAGATTCGTCCAAAATAATATAATGTTCCGCTCATAAACAACAGATACGGCTGTGAGAGAGCATGACAAAGCAAGAGACACGCGGAGGTATAGAAATAGAGTACACCACCAGTAGGCGAATTCATGAGCGTATCGTTTTAAATTCGTAATAGAGGATAGAGGAGGCTTGTGGTCAAAACACGAATGAGTGGTAGGAGAAGGGGACGAAACACAGCGGTTCAGATGTACAGCGATTCGCTTTTGGCATGATTCCAGAAGTTTGAATTCGAACTGGGAGAGATGGATGACGCACCGCGACCGCAACGTTCGCGTCTCTTCAGAACGCTGTTGTCTCTCGCTTTTTCTGTCGTCTGACATGTGGCCGCATTGGAATTGGTGTGCGAAAGAGAGTGGAGAGAGAGAGAAACAGAGAAAGAGAGAGACGAGAGAGTCGTATGTCGAGTACCGTAAACAACATCTCCAGTCCTCTCTTTTCTTCCATCACTTCTCCTCCTCATTCAATTCAATCGTGTTGGGCAATTATCTTGTTTAGATTCTGAAGTTTTTTTCTGCTAATTCCCATTCTATTGCCTATGCAAATTATTTGCCCTAATTATTGTGACAGTTGCTTGAAGTATTGATCTTCCCTGACTCTCGATGGAAAACACACTGCTCGGCTTTCTGTCCCCCTCCCTCCCTCCGCATTGGCTGTAATATGTTCAATTTTGCTTATTATTATTTGTAATTGCATAATATATTTGTGGTTGTTCAGGACTCTACACGTCCCTCGCTTTAAGATGTATCAGACCCAACATATCGTACGTACTGAAAATATCGGAACGTTTACCGCAATGTGATCAAAATGTTCAGAATTTGCATCTTTGCGAGTACACATTATCATGACTTGTGTTTATGCTAATTCGAATAATCCGCATCGATTTGCCGGAATCTACCCGGTGATGCCCGGTGAAATGTGTAACAGAAAGCGACAAATTCGATTGCAAAAAAGGAACAGAACCGGCAATTACTGGCAGTCAATGGGAAGGGGAGGATGCCAACACGCGAGCAACCTGCGCGCTGGGCAAAACAAGAGTGGACTCTCTAGAATATAAGAGAGTTCAACTCTCTTAAATATAAGAGAGTCAACTCTCTTATATATAAGAACCAGTTCTCATGAGAGGCACATGTCAGAGAACGACTCTCTTATATTCAAGAGAGTTCGCGCGCTGTGTACGAAATCTTCTAAAAATTGCTTTTTGCGATACCTACTTCAGCACATGCACTGAGCGCAAGTTTTCTTGGAAAACGCTTTGCCAAGGTTTCGTTTGCTCGAAATCGTTTGCCACTCTCCTCACTCCGCATACGAGATAGTGTGTGGAGTGAGGAGAGTGGCAACGTTTTCGAGGAAACGAAATCATGGCAAAGCGTTTTCCTAGCAAACTTGCGCTCAGTGTACAGAAAAATCTATCCCTCCAACGAAATCCTATTTTTCATACCTTATCAAACGGTGTGCTGCCTATCGTACGTACTGAAAATATCGGAACGTTTACCGGAACGTGATCAAAATGTTCAATTTTTGTAACTTTGCGAAGAAAATTATTTGCGACTCGTGAGTAGGTTCATATTTTTTGTCCACCTCAATTTACCGGAAACTACCCGGACATGCCCGGTGAAATGTCTAAAACAAAGGAGAAAATTCGATGCGATAACCGACTAAGTTAGCGAATTGTCATCATTACCGTATACAGCCGGGAAATGCCAGTAATTGCCGGTTCTGTTCCTTTTTTGCAATCGAATTTGTCGCTTTCTGTTACACATTTCACCGGGCATCACCGGGTAGATTCCGGCAAATCGATGCGGATTATTCGAATTAGCATAAACACAAGTCATGATAATGTGTACTCGCAAAGATGCAAATTCTGAACATTTTGATCACATTGCGGTAAACGTTCCGATATTTTCAGTACGTACGATATGTTGGGTCTGATACATCTTAAAGCGAGGGACGTGTAGAGTCCTGAACAACCACAAATATATTATGCAATTACAAATAATAATAAGCAAAATTGAACATAATACAGCCAATGCGGAGGGAGGGAGGGGGACAGAAAGCCGAGCAGTGTGTTTTCCATCGAGAGTCAGGGAAGATCAATACTTCAAGCAACTGTCACAATAATTAGGGCAAATAATTTGCATAGGCAATAGAATGGGAATTAGCAGAAAAAACTTCAGAATCTAAACAAGATAATTGCCCAACACGATTGAATTGAATGAGGAGGAGAAGTGATGGAAGAAAAGAGAGGACTGGAGATGTTGTTTACGGTACTCGACATACGACTCTCTCGTCTCTCTCTTTCTCTGTTTCTCTCTCTCTCCACTCTCTTTCTCACACCAATTCCAATGCGGCCACATGTCAGACGACAGAAAAAGCGAGAGACAACAGCGTTCTGAAGAGACGCGAACGTTGCGGTCGTGGTGCGTCATCCATCTCTCCCAGTTCGAATTCAAACTTCTGGAATCATGCCAAAAGCGAATCGCTGTACATCTGAACCGCTGTGTTTCGTCCCCTTCTCCTACCACTCATTCGTGTTTTGACCACAAGCCTCCTCTATCCTCTATTACGAATTTAAAACGATACGCTCATGAATTCGCCTACTGGTGGTGTACTCTATTTCTATACCTCCGCGTGTCTCTTGCTTTGTCATGCTCTCTCACAGCCGTATCTGTTGTTTATGAGCGGAACATTATATTATTTTGGACGAATCTTTGTGAATTTATAATATCACTCGCTTGAGTAAGGAAAATAGGTGTCAAAGCTACACTCCGGAATGGCCCCACACCCAGAATGAACACACTCACTACACAGCGCGCGAACTCTCTTGAATATAAGAGAGTCGTTCTCTGACATGTGCCTCTCATGAGAACTGGTTCTTATATATAAGAGAGTTGACTCTCTTATATTTAAGAGAGTTGAACTCTCTTATATTCTAGAGAGTCCACTCTTGTTTTGCCCAGCGCGCAGGTTGCTCGCGTGTTGGCATCCTCCCCTTCCCATTGACTACCGTAATCCAATTCAAATATTGATCTGCTGTGATGTTCTGTACAACAAGATGCATTGATTTATAAGGAAAATAATTGTTTATCGGCACTAATCGTACAACAAACAGCGATAAAACAGTGTAAAAGGCCGCTCCATCAAAGGCGCGTTGCCTACAGCTCCATCCGCGTTCTCGTCCGCGTTGCGGTTCTCCTCGTCACCGCCAGTAGTGGAGGGCGCACCATGCTTGCCTGCAAACTACTATATCATACCGTACGAAACAACTGCCGCCTACATACACGATGAATAGAATGTCGAAACATCACCATTCAACCATATCTGTCCTACCATCTACTAATTTACAGTACCTTAAAATGCTATCTACAGTAGCCCACTTCTCCTCCCCCTCTCTCCCCACTACCGTACTTTCCATCGATACTCAGCACTTACTCGCTCGGACAGTCGGCGTCCCTCGTTGCCGTGGGCGTACTTACACGATGTTCCCATCAAGCACGAGCTGCAATGCAGAAAATAGTTAACTTTACTTTTAAATTTTTGCACCAATTCAACTTCAGAACACAGCAACCAGTACAGATACAATAGCCAAAAATCAGTGAAAACCTAACTACCGTAGTCCCCCAGTCAATTATCATACCTGTCCAGAGTGCCCCATGAACGAGTCAGAGAGATGTCGTCGAGGTTGGGAGGAATCATGTCTGGGTCAGTCGACTTCGTTCTGCAATTTGTCAATAATCGCTTACTTGACCGCACTCATCGCTCCCCTTCCACACCACGGCTCACCTATTGATGTACTGCTGCTGGTGCTGCGGATGCTGCTGCATCATTTGGCCAGTGGCCGGATCTTGGAACATCATCGACATCATGGGCTGATGCAGCTGGTGCACGGAACCATCGAGGCGGCGCGACTCCGCGCGAGGCTGAAATGGTGCAGATTACGGTAGGCACACCACGAAGAGGGCAATATACTCCTATTTTTCAACCCACGATGTGCGCGCGATTTCAGCCCACATCGTGTGCGCGCGATTTTCACATGACGCGCGCGAGATTTCCACATCTCGCGCGCGGATCTCATCAGGAATACCGTAATTTCCGTCCAAGACCTTCAACAGAGCACACGATTTTCACTCGACGTGCGCGACATTTCCGCTACTGGTTTCACACGACTCGAAACTAGTAGCGGTAGTTGAAATGTGCACTGCGTGCACGTGGTCGACGTTTCTCACCTGGTTGGAGCTGCTGTTGCTGGTAGTGTGTGTCTGCTGCTGTTGCTACAGAAGCAGCATGATCTGGCCGGTGAGAGAGATGGCTGCGAACGCTGCCTCGGGCTGCAAAGACATTGTTTAGTCCAGATTCCCATTGCTTGAGCCAGTTCGATGTTTGATAAATCACACAAATCACGGCGTTTAGGCGCAATTTATTTTGAATAGTTCCGTGTGGGAACCCGGGCTCGCCGCGCTACGTGTGGCAAAATGCTAACATGTAAACCCTCTCATTCCCTACCGTCTCTCGCGCAATCGATTAAATGAGACGAGAGGCACTCTCTCACTGATCTACCTCTCTTCCTTACCTCCTGTAGAAGGCAGTGCAAATGACAACGGTACCATACACTCACCGGCTGGCAGTACATGGGCGTAGGGGCGTACGCGTATCCGTGCACGGGGCAGCCGCCAGGAGACGCAGCTGCGTAGTAGGCCACCTGCTGGAGGGGCTACATGGGCAGCACGTAGCCATTGGGATCTCCGGCGGCACCACATTACGCCTGCGCCGGGTAGTAGCCGGGCGCATACTGGGCGGCGGCGGGCGCGGCGCCAGCGGGAGCGCCTGGCGCGTAGTAGCACTGAAATCAATACTATTCAAAACTGCTTTCAAACATACTCAGAGATTATAGGGTAATATTACTGCAAGTATCTTGGCCGAAAAGTAACAAAGGAGTATCAAAGTATATTACTTTTTTCGTGCAATAATTTAATCGTCGCTAGTAGATAGTACGTCACATATGCTATGCTGGGGAGAGCTCCCCCCGTCTCTGCCCACTCTGTCAATCGATAATCGATAGGCTCCACCACCTTGATCTACCAATCGATAATGGGCGGAGCCTACCGATTATCGATTGGCAGAGGCGGGGGGAGCTCTCCCAAGCATAGAATATGTGACGTACTATCTACTGTCGCTCACTATTCGAAGGATACGGCGCCGCGCGCATAATAAACGGAGCATGCAGCGCCCGACGCGTACTGAGCTAAGTACTTGTCGCCGAGAGCATATTGAGCAGCAAACGCGGTGCCGCGCGCGTATTGCGTGGTGGTCGCATCGCTGGGCTATTTAACGGTGAACGCGAAGCATATCTAATACGCGAGTGGCCAACGCGTTGCCACTCGCGTATTAAGTGGTGGACACGGCGCTCGACACGCACTGATCGGTGACGCGCGGCGCACACTTAACGGAGAACGCGCATGGAAACTCACGCTTACACGTGGACCAGTCATGTTCAAGCTTCTCACTAGTTTCAGTCAGCGAACATAATAAAAGATTGCGCTGATCCCATCCTAACAGGCAAAAAGAATGAAAAATAATAAGCGAGCCAACCTTGCCGTCGATGTTTTGCAGCCTCCCACATCGTCTTCGTAGCATCTTAGCTATGGCCGGCGCAGCTCAATACATCAGTTTACATATTAACGTCGATATGCAACATAAATAACATGAAATGATAGCAAGAAACCACGGAAAATTGAGTGAAAAGTAAAATTGGTGAAAATTTTCAAATAGCTACAGTATGTGGAACCGGGAAATGGAAAGCGGACGCGCACAAACAATCGCGAACTGAATTTTCAAGAGAGCGATTCTCTTATATTCAAGAGAGTTGAATTCTCTTAGATAACAACTTTCTCATATTTAAGATAGTCGTCTTTTTCTTAGAGAACACTTCTCTGAGAGAGTTGGACTAGAGAACGGTTCTCTTAGAGAGTTCGCGCTCTGTGTACCGGATTGTCAGTCATCGTGACCTTTGCGATCTGGGTTGGACAACGGTAGAGGGGGTTGGGACGGCTCACTGGGTCTTATCTTGGTAGAATGGCGAGGGCTTGACTCTCCATTCTTCAATAGACTGACTTCGACGTTGCCATTCTCGTAATTTCAGCAGTCTGACACTTAATTCTCTTGAGTATTTCCTCTCCGACAAACCCGGCTATTACAGCGTGTCTCCCCAGAATAGACATAAGAGTCGACAGTGGGAGCGCTCCTGATAATAGTAAAATAAAGGTGTTATAGCAATTTTAAATCGACGAACGATCACTCTCGGTGGAATCCGCCGGTAAGGCCAGCTGTGAGTAGGACTACACAATCCAACATGCCCCTCGTGCTTCTAGGGCTTATTACCTAAGAATGGCCCACCTGGCATTTATCTTGGCCTTTTGGAGTTTACAGATTGCCGTTTATGCATTGTCCAACGTTCTCTCATCATCACCGCTGAGATGCCGGATAGTTCATACTAGCATTTACAGATGAATCTATGATGTTACGCCTCCGTTCCTCTTTGGTATCGTAGCCCGTTTTTATATAGAAGAGGCAAAAAATGATTTGACGCGCAGACGGTTGTTTACTCTGAAAATTGATAATCAAATGGAATTCGGGAGATACCCCACTACCCTTAGTAGTTCAATTTTGAAAAGGCTAACACCTAACTACTATCGCATAAACATCCTAAAAAGAGTCCTTGATAAAAATAATTGTTTTTTTTTCAAAATTACCTTTGCGATGAAGGGATGAGATACATCTTACCGAAGGACATGTAGAGTCCTGAATAAAAAACAATTAAATATAAGCAGTCTAATAGAATAGGGAAAACATATGGCTCAGCGGATATAATGAGAATGGGGCTAAGGCGGGCGGAGTAGAAGACTGGAGAGACCAAGGTCGTACACTTTGGCGCCAATTCTCGATCGAGACTAAGAGAAGATCGATACACCAAGCGACTGTCACCAATAACTCTCTTAGTGGCGGGAATATTTGTGCGGATTGAGATGTCAGCCGTTTAGAGACGATTGTTCACACCAGTAGTCGACAAAAATCACGGGGTAGAAGTTGTGTACATTCGAACACAGTTTCAGAGTGGAAATTGAGATCTGATATCCCGATGATCATTAGGCATACATGTCCAAATCGTCAAAAACCTCGATTCCCACTTTTTTGGCTTCATTGAATTCAAAAGAAATTCAGATTTATGTCAATCCTCTCGTGAGAAGTGTGATATTCTTGCAATGTTTTTTTTGTGTTTGAATTGTGTTGTGTTTTCAGTACTCAGTGATGCTCATGCTCATACTTTACTCGTGTTGTCTCATACTCGTGTGATGTGTCTCCTCTCTTCAATCTCTTCTACTCCTCATGCTGCAAGACCGGAAACGAGATACTCGCAGATTGTAGGCTGCTGGGTGGAACCCTGAAATCTATTTCTTCAATAATACGTTCACCAGACATCGTTTACAACTTTCACACCGTGTCAAATGTTGTTACACGCAAATGGCTACATTCAATTGATTGCGTTGTCCCTCGTAGGATACATATATTCTTCGCAAGGAAAGGAGTAATAACAACTCACGCTCTCAACAGTCCAGTAGCCGAACTTGACTCCCTCCTCGCAAGATTCTCTCTCGAAGTTGAGCACGGGATTCTGGCCTCTGACGATCTTCACTCCTGCAATTCGATTTTTGATGGGCGTTACCATAATCTCAAACCCATTTTGTTATCTATCCACCAGGAAGGAAAGCAGTTCTCAGCGTAAAATAGGTGCATTCAGAAGGAATAGAATAAATGCAATCTGTATCTGACCAGTAGTGGGGAACCACCATCTGAAGAACGTGACGGGTCCTCCGTCAGTCTGTCCCTGGCTGTTGCTGTACGCCCACCCCTCATCGTCAGAGGGAGGAACTCCGTTGACCCACAGTTTCTTCGCCTTCGCACCCTCGCTCTTGAACTTCTCCGCGGCCATATCTGTAAGGAGAGATGACGTGCCAATTCCTAGATTCAGAAGCCGGTGCTCCTGCCCTCTCACTCTTCCCTCTCTCACCCCACAGGAGTGTTGTTCCTTCCCGTACGCTCTCTAATGTGCTCTTCAGCTACTGAGATCTTTGCTGATAATATGAGAAAGCGTTGAATAGGAACTTACCAGCGAGAAACTGGTTGAGATCATCGTCCTCCACCTTCGGCAGACTTCCCTTGCCCTCGCTCTGTAAAACAATTAGTATACTAGTATACTCATTTTGTCTCCTTCATTTCCTAAAAGGCAGTAATTTAAACAATTAATTTTATAAGAGCATCAATTAGAACCAGGACGCGGTTTAGCGACTAACTTTGCATCTGGCGCATCGTCGAAGGTCATCTTTCCCATTGATTTGTAGCACTTGTCACGGAAGCGAGTGTGCTCGGTAGGGCAACCAGTGTTGTCCTCTGCAATTATATATTCATTTATTTATATTTTTTTTTATATATTTATCGTACACCACAAGGGTGTCTCAATATTTGCATAACGTGTCGAATAAAAGGAAATATTATTACACAGGAAGAGAAGGGGATTAAAAAAAACTAGCTTGAGGACAACCCCACTGCTTCTCTCTCTCAATATTAATCACAAGTATTAATATTAATTAATCGAAAAAGTGAAAGACTTAATAATAACTTACTGAATGCACACATGAATCCGATGTTGTCTTTCTTTCCGGAGGCAGGGACGGCGAGCGTCGCTCCCTTTCCATTGTCAGCAACGATGTAGGAACCGGATTGCTACAAAACTCGTCGTACTCATTCAATACTCTGTTCGCTTTGACCAACTGCATGGCCCGCTTTCTTTTCCCACAGTAAACTTGAGCAATCGATACAAAATATGAATTATAGCCCTTTCTTTCAAATTTTCAGATTAGATGAGTCCTAGATTTCTGCTACGAACTAACGGAATACGAGAAAACAGTTCCTCACATTCATAATGCATCTGTTCTCGACAGCTTTCATGTGTTCCTCATCTCTGGCGGCGAAGAGAAATCCCTTAATCTGCTTGCCGAAGGGCTCGAAAGCATGGCAGTAGGTCTTGGCAGAGGAGACGTCGCGACCAGCTTCTTGTAGAAATAAGTATCTTCAACATTGTTTCTCAATTCGGGAGCCTCCTCATGCGAAAGTGTCGCTATTGGATGGGGCCATGATTGCGAAATCACAAGGCAAGCGTTGCGCATGACGTAAATTAAGAGGAATCGTGAGAATCACTGATAAACTATTTCCATCATTTCGAATTCTAGTTCTGATCCTCTTTCGTACCTGTCTTGCGATAATGCACTGGTTCTCGACGTAGGCAGAATTGTCGTTGAATCCAAGGCAGAGATGCTGGAAGCTCCCCACTGCAATATTATTTCTCTCACAGGGAAATAAGTCTACGACTGTAGACTTCTCGGCTACCGAGCGACGACTTCATAAGTCTACTCGCTTCGATTAGAGGGGAGCGGCACTTTCTAGACTTTAAAGTCGTCGCTCAGTAGCCAAGACTTCTGAAGTCGTAGACTTATTTCCCTCTGAGCTGTCATTTAGGCGTAGCGTTATTGTAAGAGTAACTTGTGGAGTGGCTGCGACAGATGTTCGCTGCTATCTACATACACAGATGCTTTCTTTCGATCTAGGAACCTATATTTGCCGGGAAGGGAATGAATACAAGAAATGGAGTAACTAACCAGTGAGATAGTAATACTCGGAATTGGTCGCTGCGAGAGCAGAAGAGAGAAGAAGAAAGAGAAGATACATCGAACGAGATGAGCGATGATTGAAGGAATTCGACTACTTTTATACCAATCCTGAGCCACGTCTTTCTACATTTATGAGCTCTTTGAGTAACACTAAACTGCCTGCTGTTATGAACCATTTCGACTTGCTAGATGCTCGAAAGCTTGCATTGTGACAACTAAATGAAGCTTTCAGTGAGAATGCCGCGCCGCTTTTAGTGGAGATCCGAGTAAAGAAAACAAAATGTGTTTCAAGTTCGCATTATTTAGGAAGGAAATGTGTTCTTGGCAGTAACGTAGAGACATCGGGGTCAAATCAAATTAAAAATGTATGGTGCTTGAAAGTCTTTCTTTTGCAGACATGGACTCTCTATTGAGTAAATTACTATCCTACTTCTCCCTCGACGTATCACACTTCCCACCCACCTTCCTTACAGTGCGCGTACTTCGCCGCTGGTCCGTGGAGTACCTCAAAGCGTATCAGGTGAGCGCAATGCGCGAGGCACGCGCGTGAAAAGCCCTTGACTCGTGGCGCGGACGCACAAATGGCGCGGCCGTTGTCATATCCGCAGAAATATACAAAATACATTTTTATCATAAATGCAATTTGGACGGTGATGCTGCTTTACACTGATCCAAAGAGAATGTTGTGACACAGGCAAGTAGCCAAGTGATGCAGCATTCAGTATGGAAAGTGTTTCCTCCACTACTAGGGAATCGAAATGTCTGTCTGTTTGTGTGTTTGTTTTTTTTTCCTTCCGCGTGACGGACGTTTTTCCGTTTTCCGCTATAATTCGCTTCAAAGTTTAGCAATCTTCTCACATCCTTTTGCATGTGATAGGCAACGACGAAACACATCGAAATTAATATTTGAAAAATCGATAATTTCATGGCCAAGTCGGTAGCGAGCTCGACTAGAAATCGGAGGGTCTCAGGTTCGATCCCCGCCGGTGCATAGTCTTTTGCCGCATTTTTTCCAAGTGTCAAATGTGGCCCAAACCCATTTTTTCTCTTTTGCCGAGTTTCGAAGTGAAATATCGATTGATTTCACTTGTTTTCACTCAATTTCACGAAATTTTCGTACATTTCGTTCCAAATCATTCCACATGCCGGCAAACCTCATAGGAAGGGGTGTGGAATGAGAGGACGAGTGAAATCGAGAGGGACTCTCTCACTTTGGCACACTCTCTCGCCCCTGACCCCTTTCTGGAGGCTCGGAATCGTGTATCGGGAAGCTTTATAAATTGCTTAAAAATCGCTCTATCTTCTCGGATCCTTTTGCATACGACAACAGACCAAAATCCCCTTCAAATTTTACAAAATGTAATTGACCAAATCCATAGCCAAGTGGGTTACGCGCTTGACTTTCAAACCGAGACCCTCAGGTTCGAACCCCACCGCGGGCAAAACGTTTGCCGCATTTTTCGCAAGTGTCAGAAGCCCTTTCAGCACGTTCTTGAGTAACGTGAAACACGATTTCACCTGTTTTGCCGAGTTTTAACATAAAAAATCAATTTTTTTTTTTCAAAAATTTCGAAAAGTTACCAATTGATTCGCAGAGCGTGAGGGACCATAGGAAAAGTGTTTTGCGATATCGGAAACGTTCGAACACGCCCGGGAAATCAACACCGTGAGGCTGAGAGCGATCGAAAAAAGTTGCCACGGAGCCACGAAGTGGCGTAGTGGCAACTTTTTCCGACGTCTTCAGAGTAAGGAAAGTTGGAGACTTCTTTGTGCATAAAAAAAATATAAATAAATGAATATATAATTGCAGAGGACAACACTGGTTGCCCTACCGAGCACACTCGCTTCCGTGACAAGTGCTACAAATCAATGGGAAAGATGACCTTCGACGATGCGCCAGATGCAAAGTTAGTCGCTAAACCGCGTCCTGGTTCTAATTGATGCTCTTATAAAATTAATTGTTTAAATTACTGCCTTTTAGGAAATGAAGGAGACAAAATGAGTATACTAGTATACTAATTGTTTTACAGAGCGAGGGCAAGGGAAGTCTGCCGAAGGTGGAGGACGATGATCTCAACCAGTTTCTCGCTGGTAAGTTCCTATTCAACGCTTTCTCATATTATCAGCAAAGATCTCAGTAGCTGAAGAGCACATTAGAGAGCGTACGGGAAGGAACAACACTCCTGTGGGGTGAGAGAGGGAAGAGTGAGAGGGCAGGAGCACCGGCTTCTGAATCTAGGAATTGGCACGTCATCTCTCCTTACAGATATGGCCGCGGAGAAGTTCAAGAGCGAGGGTGCGAAGGCGAAGAAACTGTGGGTCAACGGAGTTCCTCCCTCTGACGATGAGGGGTGGGCGTACAGCAACAGCCAGGGACAGACTGACGGAGGACCCGTCACGTTCTTCAGATGGTGGTTCCCCACTACTGGTCAGATACAGATTGCATTTATTCTATTCCTTCTGAATGCACCTATTTTACGCTGAGAACTGCTTTCCTTCCTGGTGGATAGATAACAAAATGGGTTTGAGATTATGGTAACGCCCATCAAAAATCGAATTGCAGGAGTGAAGATCGTCAGAGGCCAGAATCCCGTGCTCAACTTCGAGAGAGAATCTTGCGAGGAGGGAGTCAAGTTCGGCTACTGGACTGTTGAGAGCGTGAGTTGTTATTACTCCTTTCCTTGCGAAGAATATATGTATCCTACGAGGGACAACGCAATCAATTGAATGTAGCCATTTGCGTGTAACAACATTTGACACGGTGTGAAAGTTGTAAACGATGTCTGGTGAACGTATTATTGAAGAAATAGATTTCAGGGTTCCACCCAGCAGCCTACAATCTGCGAGTATCTCGTTTCCGGTCTTGCAGCATGAGGAGTAGAAGAGATTGAAGAGAGGAGACACATCACACGAGTATGAGACAACACGAGTAAAGTATGAGCATGAGCATCACTGAGTACTGAAAACACAACACAATTCAAACACAAAAAAAACATTGCAAGAATATCACACTTCTCACGAGAGGATTGACATAAATCTGAATTTCTTTTGAATTCAATGAAGCCAAAAAAGTGGGAATCGAGGTTTTTGACGATTTGGACATGTATGCCTAATGATCATCGGGATATCAGATCTCAATTTCCACTCTGAAACTGTGTTCGAATGTACACAACTTCTACCCCGTGATTTTTGTCGACTACTGGTGTGAACAATCGTCTCTAAACGGCTGACATCTCAATCCGCACAAATATTCCCGCCACTAAGAGAGTTATTGGTGACAGTCGCTTGGTGTATCGATCTTCTCTTAGTCTCGATCGAGAATTGGCGCCAAAGTGTACGACCTTGGTCTCTCCAGTCTTCTACTCCGCCCGCCTTAGCCCCATTCTCATTATATCCGCTGAGCCATATGTTTTCCCTATTCTATTAGACTGCTTATATTTAATTGTTTTTTATTCAGGACTCTACATGTCCTTCGGTAAGATGTATCTCATCCCTTCATCGCAAAGGTAATTTTGAAAAAAAAACAATTATTTTTATCAAGGACTCTTTTTAGGATGTTTATGCGATAGTAGTTAGGTGTTAGCCTTTTCAAAATTGAACTACTAAGGGTAGTGGGGTATCTCCCGAATTCCATTTGATTATCAATTTTCAGAGTAAACAACCGTCTGCGCGTCAAATCATTTTTTGCCTCTTCTATATAAAAACGGGCTACGATACCAAAGAGGAACGGAGGCGTAACATCATAGATTCATCTGTAAATGCTAGTATGAACTATCTATCATCCGGCATCTCAGCGGTGATGATGAGAGAACGTTGGACAATGCATAAACGGCAATCTGTAAACTCCAAAAGGCCAAGATAAATGCCAGGTGGGCCATTCTTAGGTAATAAGCCCTAGAAGCACGAGGGGCATGTTGGATTGTGTAGTCCTACTCACAGCTGGCCTTACCGGCGGATTCCACCGAGAGTGATCGTTCGTCGATTTAAAATTGCTATAACACCTTTATTTTACTATTATCAGGAGCGCTCCCACTGTCGACTCTTATGTCTATTCTGGGGAGACACGCTGTAATAGCCGGGTTTGTCGGAGAGGAAATACTCAAGAGAATTAAGTGTCAGACTGCTGAAATTACGAGAATGGCAACGTCGAAGTCAGTCTATTGAAGAATGGAGAGTCAAGCCCTCGCCATTCTACCAAGATAAGACCCAGTGAGCCGTCCCAACCCCCTCTACCGTTGTCCAACCCAGATCGCAAAGGTCACGATGACTGACAATCCGGTACACAGAGCGCGAACTCTCTAAGAGAACCGTTCTCTAGTCCAACTCTCTCAGAGAAGTGTTCTCTAAGAAAAAGACGACTATCTTAAATATGAGAAAGTTGTTATCTAAGAGAATTCAACTCTCTTGAATATAAGAGAATCGCTCTCTTGAAAATTCAGTTCGCGATTGTTTGTGCGCGTCCGCTTTCCATTTCCCGGTTCCACATACTGTAGCTATTTGAAAATTTTCACCAATTTTACTTTTCACTCAATTTTCCGTGGTTTCTTGCTATCATTTCATGTTATTTATGTTGCATATCGACGTTAATATGTAAACTGATGTATTGAGCTGCGCCGGCCATAGCTAAGATGCTACGAAGACGATGTGGGAGGCTGCAAAACATCGACGGCAAGGTTGGCTCGCTTATTATTTTTCATTCTTTTTGCCTGTTAGGATGGGATCAGCGCAATCTTTTATTATGTTCGCTGACTGAAACTAGTGAGAAGCTTGAACATGACTGGTCCACGTGTAAGCGTGAGTTTCCATGCGCGTTCTCCGTTAAGTGTGCGCCGCGCGTCACCGATCAGTGCGTGTCGAGCGCCGTGTCCACCACTTAATACGCGAGTGGCAACGCGTTGGCCGCTCGCGTATTAGATATGCTTCGCGTTCACCGTTAAATAGCCCAGCGATGCGACCACCACGCAATACGCGCGCGGCACCGCGTTTGCTGCTCAATATGCTCTCGGCGACAAGTACTTAGCTCAGTACGCGTCGGGCGCTGCATGCTCCGTTTATTATGCGCGCGGCGCCGTATCCTTCGAATAGTGAGCGACAGTAGATAGTACGTCACATATTCTATGCTTGGGAGAGCTCCCCCCGCCTCTGCCAATCGATAATCGGTAGGCTCCGCCCATTATCGATTGGTAGATCAAGGTGGTGGAGCCTATCGATTATCGATTGACAGAGTGGGCAGAGACGGGGGGAGCTCTCCCCAGCATAGCATATGTGACGTACTATCTACTAGCGACGATTAAATTATTGCACGAAAAAAGTAATATACTTTGATACTCCTTTGTTACTTTTCGGCCAAGATACTTGCAGTAATATTACCCTATAATCTCTGAGTATGTTTGAAAGCAGTTTTGAATAGTATTGATTTCAGTGCTACTACGCGCCAGGCGCTCCCGCTGGCGCCGCGCCCGCCGCCGCCCAGTATGCGCCCGGCTACTACCCGGCGCAGGCGTAATGTGGTGCCGCCGGAGATCCCAATGGCTACGTGCTGCCCATGTAGCCCCTCCAGCAGGTGGCCTACTACGCAGCTGCGTCTCCTGGCGGCTGCCCCGTGCACGGATACGCGTACGCCCCTACGCCCATGTACTGCCAGCCGGTGAGTGTATGGTACCGTTGTCATTTGCACTGCCTTCTACAGGAGGTAAGGAAGAGAGGTAGATCAGTGAGAGAGTGCCTCTCGTCTCATTTAATCGATTGCGCGAGAGACGGTAGGGAATGAGAGGGTTTACATGTTAGCATTTTGCCACACGTAGCGCGGCGAGCCCGGGTTCCCACACGGAACTATTCAAAATAAATTGCGCCTAAACGCCGTGATTTGTGTGATTTATCAAACATCGAACTGGCTCAAGCAATGGGAATCTGGACTAAACAATGTCTTTGCAGCCCGAGGCAGCGTTCGCAGCCATCTCTCTCACCGGCCAGATCATGCTGCTTCTGTAGCAACAGCAGCAGACACACACTACCAGCAACAGCAGCTCCAACCAGGTGAGAAACGTCGACCACGTGCACGCAGTGCACATTTCAACTACCGCTACTAGTTTCGAGTCGTGTGAAACCAGTAGCGGAAATGTCGCGCACGTCGAGTGAAAATCGTGTGCTCTGTTGAAGGTCTTGGACGGAAATTACGGTATTCCTGATGAGATCCGCGCGCGAGATGTGGAAATCTCGCGCGCGTCATGTGAAAATCGCGCGCACACGATGTGGGCTGAAATCGCGCGCACATCGTGGGTTGAAAAATAGGAGTATATTGCCCTCTTCGTGGTGTGCCTACCGTAATCTGCACCATTTCAGCCTCGCGCGGAGTCGCGCCGCCTCGATGGTTCCGTGCACCAGCTGCATCAGCCCATGATAAGGAGACAAAATGAGTATACTAGTATACTAATTGTTTTACAGAGCGAGGGCAAGGGAAGTCTGCCGAAGGTGGAGGACGATGATCTCAACCAGTTTCTCGCTGGTAAGTTCCTATTCAACGCTTTCTCATATTATCAGCAAAGATCTCAGTAGCTGAAGAGCACATTAGAGAGCGTACGGGAAGGAACAACACTCCTGTGGGGTGAGAGAGGGAAGAGTGAGAGGGCAGGAGCACCGGCTTCTGAATCTAGGAATTGGCACGTCATCTCTCCTTACAGATATGGCCGCGGAGAAGTTCAAGAGCGAGGGTGCGAAGGCGAAGAAACTGTGGGTCAACGGAGTTCCTCCCTCTGACGATGAGGGGTGGGCGTACAGCAACAGCCAGGGACAGACTGACGGAGGACCCGTCACGTTCTTCAGATGGTGGTTCCCCACTACTGGTCAGATACAGATTGCATTTATTCTATTCCTTCTGAATGCACCTATTTTACGCTGAGAACTGCTTTCCTTCCTGGTGGATAGATAACAAAATGGGTTTGAGATTATGGTAACGCCCATCAAAAATCGAATTGCAGGAGTGAAGATCGTCAGAGGCCAGAATCCCGTGCTCAACTTCGAGAGAGAATCTTGCGAGGAGGGAGTCAAGTTCGGCTACTGGACTGTTGAGAGCGTGAGTTGTTATTACTCCTTTCCTTGCGAAGAATATATGTATCCTACGAGGGACAACGCAATCAATTGAATGTAGCCATTTGCGTGTAACAACATTTGACACGGTGTGAAAGTTGTAAACGATGTCTGGTGAACGTATTATTGAAGAAATAGATTTCAGGGTTCCACCCAGCAGCCTACAATCTGCGAGTATCTCGTTTCCGGTCTTGCAGCATGAGGAGTAGAAGAGATTGAAGAGAGGAGACACATCACACGAGTATGAGACAACACGAGTAAAGTATGAGCATGAGCATCACTGAGTACTGAAAACACAACACAATTCAAACAAAAAAAAAACATTGCAAGAATATCACACTTCTCACGAGAGGATTGACATAAATCTGAATTTCTTTTGAATTCAATGAAGCCAAAAAAGTGGGAATCGAGGTTTTTGACGATTTGGACATGTATGCCTAATGATCATCGGGATATCAGATCTCAATTTCCACTCTGAAACTGTGTTCGAATGTACACAACTTCTACCCCGTGATTTTTGTCGACTACTGGTGTGAACAATCGTCTCTAAACGGCTGACATCTCAATCCGCACAAATATTCCCGCCACTAAGAGAGTTATTGGTGACAGTCGCTTGGTGTATCGATCTTCTCTTAGTCTCGATCGAGAATTGGCGCCAAAGTGTACGACCTTGGTCTCTCCAGTCTTCTACTCCGCCCGCCTTAGCCCCATTCTCATTATATCCGCTGAGCCATATGTTTTCCCTATTCTATTAGACTGCTTATATTTAATTGTTTTTTATTCAGGACTCTACATGTCCTTCGGTAAGATGTATCTCATCCCTTCATCGCAAAGGTAATTTTGAAAAAAAAACAATTATTTTTATCAAGGACTCTTTTTAGGATGTTTATGCGATAGTAGTTAGGTGTTAGCCTTTTCAAAATTGAACTACTAAGGGTAGTGGGGTATCTCCCGAATTCCATTTGATTATCAATTTTCAGAGTAAACAACCGTCTGCGCGTCAAATCATTTTTTGCCTCTTCTATATAAAAACGGGCTACGATACCAAAGAGGAACGGAGGCGTAACATCATAGATTCATCTGTAAATGCTAGTATGAACTATCCGGCATCTCAGCGGTGATGATGAGAGAACGTTGGACAATGCATAAACGGCAATCTGTAAACTCCAAAAGGCCAAGATAAATGCCAGGTGGGCCATTCTTAGGTAATAAGCCCTAGAAGCACGAGGGGCATGTTGGATTGTGTAGTCCTACTCACAGCTGGCCTTACCGGCGGATTCCACCGAGAGTGATCGTTCGTCGATTTAAAATTGCTATAACACCTTTATTTTACTATTATCAGGAGCGCTCCCACTGTCGACTCTTATGTCTATTCTGGGGAGACACGCTGTAATAGCCGGGTTTGTCGGAGAGGAAATACTCAAGAGAATTAAGTGTCAGACTGCTGAAATTACGAGAATGGCAACGTCGAAGTCAGTCTATTGAAGAATGGAGAGTCAAGCCCTCGCCATTCTACCAAGATAAGACCCAGTGAGCCGTCCCAACCCCCTCTACCGTTGTCCAACCCAGATCGCAAAGGTCACGATGACTGACAATCCGGTACACAGAGCGCGAACTCTCTAAGAGAACCGTTCTCTAGTCCAACTCTCTCAGAGAAGTGTTCTCTAAGAAAAAGACGACTATCTTAAATATGAGAAAGTTGTTATCTAAGAGAATTCAACTCTCTTGAATATAAGAGAATCGCTCTCTTGAAAATTCAGTTCGCGATTGTTTGTGCGCGTCCGCTTTCCATTTCCCGGTTCCACATACTGTAGCTATTTGAAAATTTTCACCAATTTTACTTTTCACTCAATTTTCCGTGGTTTCTTGCTATCATTTCATGTTATTTATGTTGCATATCGACGTTAATATGTAAACTGATGTATTGAGCTGCGCCGGCCATAGCTAAGATGCTACGAAGACGATGTGGGAGGCTGCAAAACATCGACGGCAAGGTTGGCTCGCTTATTATTTTTCATTCTTTTTGCCTGTTAGGATGGGATCAGCGCAATCTTTTATTATGTTCGCTGACTGAAACTAGTGAGAAGCTTGAACATGACTGGTCCACGTGTAAGCGTGAGTTTCCATGCGCGTTCTCCGTTAAGTGTGCGCCGCGCGTCACCGATCAGTGCGTGTCGAGCGCCGTGTCCACCACTTAATACGCGAGTGGCAACGCGTTGGCCGCTCGCGTATTAGATATGCTTCGCGTTCACCGTTAAATAGCCCAGCGATGCGACCACCACGCAATACGCGCGCGGCACCGCGTTTGCTGCTCAATATGCTCTCGGCGACAAGTACTTAGCTCAGTACGCGTCGGGCGCTGCATGCTCCGTTTATTATGCGCGCGGCGCCGTATCCTTCGAATAGTGAGCGACAGTAGATAGTACGTCACATATTCTATGCTTGGGAGAGCTCCCCCCGCCTCTGCCAATCGATAATCGGTAGGCTCCGCCCATTATCGATTGGTAGATCAAGGTGGTGGAGCCTATCGATTATCGATTGACAGAGTGGGCAGAGACGGGGGGAGCTCTCCCCAGCATAGCATATGTGACGTACTATCTACTAGCGACGATTAAATTATTGCACGAAAAAAGTAATATACTTTGATACTCCTTTGTTACTTTTCGGCCAAGATACTTGCAGTAATATTACCCTATAATCTCTGAGTATGTTTGAAAGCAGTTTTGAATAGTATTGATTTCAGTGCTACTACGCGCCAGGCGCTCCCGCTGGCGCCGCGCCCGCCGCCGCCCAGTATGCGCCCGGCTACTACCCGGCGCAGGCGTAATGTGGTGCCGCCGGAGATCCCAATGGCTACGTGCTGCCCATGTAGCCCCTCCAGCAGGTGGCCTACTACGCAGCTGCGTCTCCTGGCGGCTGCCCCGTGCACGGATACGCGTACGCCCCTACGCCCATGTACTGCCAGCCGGTGAGTGTATGGTACCGTTGTCATTTGCACTGCCTTCTACAGGAGGTAAGGAAGAGAGGTAGATCAGTGAGAGAGTGCCTCTCGCCTCTCTGTTTAAAAACCGGTAGTCAATGCAGACAGCAGAAAGGGAAACACTGTGTCGAATTTCTTAAAGAGGTCGAAGGCGGCGCCCGATTGATGTCGACGCTCGGACGTCGAAATTGACTTGATCTTGATCGATTGCTGCAAAAAAGGCATAATTCAGATGCCATTCGTGCGAATTATCAATCGAAATATTGCGGCCTTGCAATGAACTCAGATTTGCAGGTATACTCAGAGAAAAATTACTTCGCCATGCATGCGAGTTAATGATTAAATTACTTACGCTCTCCACACTTTCTGCTGAAACGATGTATTTTAATCATTAACTCGCATGCATGGCGAAGTAATTTTTCTCTGTGTGTAGAACGATTCCCCAACTTCCTCTTGATGCTCTAGTTTGCACACGGCACAGAGAGATTGTGTGAATTGAGCAGGTTGGAGACCCGTCCTCCTAGCAAACGCGAGGTCGGTTCACAAGGACGAGTCACCGTGTTATTGCTAATCACTGTTCATTGCATAAACAATTATGACTTACAAATTGCAAAAGTCGATGCACGCTGTAGATGAGCTATCGAGAGGGAGTAGGCCTCTCTAAACATCACCATTTGGTCAGGGACAAATTATAGAAAACAACATTCGACTGTAAAATATTGAAATGCCGACGCGGTGAACACGAACAGCAATACGAAAGCTAAAATCTGCAACACGCAATAATGCGCTGGAAATGTGAATAGCTTCATCTGTGCAAATGGAGGGAGCACAAGTGTATCTTTGAGTGGACTGGAGACTACCCCTATCTTTCTCTACCCCACCTCTCTCAATTCTCCACACTCTCTCGCCCCTTCGCCCTTACGCTCTGTCAGGTGTCCCCTCAATTGCAGCCAGTTGGGCGTCGATCTATCTCTCTTTCTCTCCTCTCTCCCTTATGTTCTTAGCTCCAGAAGAGTTCTGCCTCAGGCATCATTCATTTCTACTCTATTCACCTCATTCCAGAGGCCGGTCAACCTTACAGAAAGGGCTTTGGAGTGAGAGAGAGCGTGTGAAATAGAGAGAGACTCTCTCACCTTTGCACACTCTCTCGCCCTAACCATGTTCTGTATGCTTGGAATCATGTGTATTTTATCCTCTTATTCATTGTTTTCCAACTTGTTGATCTCTATTACCCCGACAGTAAAATGTTGACATTTTTTTTTCTCCTCAACCCTTTTCCGCAACCACATTCGTACATTTCTATTTTACTTTTGTTTTCTATTTTAATTCTCCTTATCGTGCACTAGAAAACAAAACATTTGCCGACCATAGAAATTTTTTTTTCAGAAGTCTATTCCTTCTCGATCATCTACGTTTCACACAGTGTATCGTCACGAAAAGTTAGTGCGTCGTTTACTTCTTAAGAGCACTAGGGCATAATGAAGTAGGAAGAAGCATCAATTGAGAATGGCTTCACCACAGTAATGACCATTCACATCATTCCACAGGCTGGTCAACCTTCCAGAAAGGCCTTTGGAGTGAGAGAGCGTGCGAAATCGAGAGGGACTCTCTCACTTTTGCACACTCTCTCGCTCTAACCCTGGTCTGTAGGTTTGGAACCATGTGCATTTGTTCAGATGGAATCATATCGAAGAAACGATCTCGTCGTCTACAGTGAAGACAGCGAGAACGCTCACGAAATCGAAGAGGACGTAGCCATTAGTCATCCGCCACTGACCCATCCGAAGAGGAAATTCATAATTTTGACAGGAGATGAAGGACAAGTATATCTGTTAGCGTTGAACGCTGGAAACTATCAAAGTGGTTGAATGCTTTATCAGCTCGGGAATTGCAAAGGCATTGTTGTCTAATATGATTTTTTGAAACCATGCATATCCATTAACTATTGCATTTGGTGCGTGATAAACATGTCTGTCACAGATCGCCTTGCCAAGACAAATATACAGATTTTATTCTTTCGATGTTACCTTTAGCAATTACCGTTCCGAGTTCGATGGTGATTGAAATATCTTTATTGCAAGCTTAGCGACGTGGGTCTTTTCGGCCTCTCACTCGATATGCTGCTGAAAATAAGGAAAGGAACAATTCAAAAGACGAGAATTAGTTTGCAATTATAGGTCGGAAAAAACAAAACAACAAAAAATATAAACCCGCTTCTTGCAATTTGAACTTACATATTCTTGTCGTCGCACCACATTGCTGATCACGGGAGAGGAAGTAGGCCTCTGAATAGGAATATTGTATAAATAATTGCGAAAATACGTGGGGGGAGCAGCAACTATATCGGCTGTTAAACCCGAAGAAGTAGCGAAATGTCGACCACGCTGAATTGTAACATTTTAAATAGAGGGATGGTGACTTCTAACACTCACTCACCATCCCTCTATTTAAAATGTTACAATTCAGCGTGGTCGACGCTGAATTGTAACATTTTTTGTTCGCTAAGCACTACATTTGCCTGCCTCGAAAATAGTATTTTCGTGGCACCGACATTGGGGTGATCTAAGCACTTCATTTGCCTGCCGCGAAAATAGTATTTTCGTGGCACCGACATTAGGGTGATCTAAGCACTACATTTGCCTGCCGCGAAAATAGTATTTTCGTGGCACCGACACTAGGGTGATCTAAGCACTACATTTGCCTGCCGCGAAAATAGTATTTTCGTGGCACCGACATTAGGGCGATCTAAGCACTACATTTGCCTGCCGCGAAAATAGTATTTTCGTGGCACCGACATTAGGGTGATCTAAGCACTACATTTGCCTGCCGCGAAAATAGTATTTTCGCGGCACCGACATTAGGGTGATCTAAGCACTACATTTGCCTGCCGCGAAAATAGTATTTTCGTGGCACCGACATTAGGGTGATCTAAGCACTACATTTGCCTGCCGCGAAAATAGTATTTTCGTGGCACCGACATTGGGGTGATCTAAGCACTTCTTGCAATTTGAACTTACATATTCTTGTCGTCGCACCACATTACTGATCACGGGAGAGGAAGTAGGCCTCTGAATAGGAATATTGTATAAATAATTGCGAAAATACGTGGGGGGAGCAGCAACTATATCGGCTGTTAAACCCGAAGAAGTAGCGAAATGTCGACCACGCTGAATTGTAACATTTTAAATAGAGGGATGGTGACTTCTAACACTCACTCACCATCCCTCTATTTAAAATGTTACAATTCAGCGTGGTCGACGCTGAATTGTAACATTTTTTGTTCGCTAAGCACTACATTTGCCTGCCGCGAAAATAGTATTTTCGTGGCACCGACATTAGGGTGATCTAAGCACTACATTTGCCTGCCGCGAAAATAGTATTTTCGTGGCACCGACATTAGGGTGATCTAAGCACTACATTTGCCTGCCGCGAAAATAGTATTTTCGTGGCACCGACATTAGGGTGATCTAAGCACTTCTTGCAATTTGAACTTACATATTCTTGTCGTCGCACCACATTGCTGATCACGGGAGAGGAAGTAGGCCTCTGAATAGGAATATTGTATAAATAATTGCGAAAATACGTGGGGGGAGCAGCAACTATATCGGCTGTTAAACCCGAAGAAGTAGCGAAATGTCGACCACGCTGAATTGTAACATTTTAAATAGAGGGATGGTGACTTCTAACACTCACTCACCATCCCTCTATTTAAAATGTTACAATTCAGCGTGGTCGACGCTGAATTGTAACATTTTTTGTTCGCTAAGCACTACATTTGCCTGCCGCGAAAATAGTATTTTCGTGGCACCGACATTAGGGTGATCTAAGCACTACATTTGCCTGCCGCGAAAATAGTATTTTCGCGGCACCGACATTAGGGTGATCTAAGCACTACATTTGCCTGCCGCGAAAATAGTATTTTCGTGGCACCGACATTAGGGTGATCTAAGCACTACATTTGCCTGCCGCGAAAATAGTATTTTCGTGGCACCGACATTGGGGTGATCTAAGCACTTCTTGCAATTTGAACTTACATATTCTTGTCGTCGCACCACATTACTGATCACGGGAGAGGAAGTAGGCCTCTGAATAGGAATATTGTATAAATAATTGCGAAAATACGTGGGGGGAGCAGCAACTATATCGGCTGTTAAACCCGAAGAAGTAGCGAAATGTCGACCACGCTGAATTGTAACATTTTAAATAGAGGGATGGTGACTTCTAACACTCACTCACCATCCCTCTATTTAAAATGTTACAATTCAGCGTGGTCGACGCTGAATTGTAACATTTTTTGTTCGCTAAGCACTACATTTGCCTGCCGCGAAAATAGTATTTTCGTGGCACCGACATTAGGGTGATCTAAGCACTACATTTGCCTGCCGCGAAAATAGTATTTTCGCGGCACCGACATTAGGGTGATCTAAGCACTACATTTGCCTGCCGCGAAAATAGTATTTTCGTGGCACCGACATTAGGGTGATCTAAGCACTACATTTGCCTGCCGCGAAAATAGTATTTTCGTGGCACCGACATTGGGGTGATCTAAGCACTTCTTGCAATTTGAACTTACATATTCTTGTCGTCGCACCACATTGCTGATCACGGGAGAGGAAGTAGGCCTCTGAATAGGAATATTGTATAAATAATTGCGAAAATACGTGGGGGGAGCAGCAACTATATCGGCTGTTAAACCCGAAGAAGTAGCGAAATGTCGACCACGCTGAATTGTAACATTTTAAATAGAGGGATGGTGACTTCTAACACTCACTCACCATCCCTCTATTTAAAATGTTACAATTCAGCGTGGTCGACGCTGAATTGTAACATTTTTTGTTCGCTAAGCACTACATTTGCCTGCCGCGAAAATAGTATTTTCGTGGCACCGACATTAGGGTGATCTAAGCACTACATTTGCCTGCCGCGAAAATAGTATTTTCGTGGCACCGACATTAGGGTGATCTAAGCACTACATTTGCCTGCCGCGAAAATAGTATTTTCGTGGCACCGACATTAGGGTGATCTAAGCACTACATTTGCCTGCCGCGAAAATAGTATTTTCGCGGCACCGACATTAGGGTGATCTAAGCACTACATTTGCCTGCCGCGAAAATAGTATTTTCGTGGCACCGACATTAGGGTGATCTAAGCACTACATTTGCCTGCCGCGAAAATAGTATTTTCGTGGCACCGACATTGGGGTGATCTAAGCACTTCTTGCAATTTGAACTTACATATTCTTGTCGTCGCACCACATTACTGATCACGGGAGAGGAAGTAGGCCTCTGAATAGGAATATTGTATAAATAATTGCGAAAATACGTGGGGGGAGCAGCAACTATATCGGCTGTTAAACCCGAAGAAGTAGCGAAATGTCGACCACGCTGAATTGTAACATTTTAAATAGAGGGATGGTGACTTCTAACACTCACTCACCATCCCTCTATTTAAAATGTTACAATTCAGCGTGGTCGACGCTGAATTGTAACATTTTTTGTTCGCTAAGCACTACATTTGCCTGCCGCGAAAATAGTATTTTCGTGGCACCGACATTAGGGTGATCTAAGCACTACATTTGCCTGCCGCGAAAATAGAATTTTCGCGGCACCGACATTAGGGTGATCTAAGCACTACATTTGCCTGCCGCGAAAATAGTATTTTCGTGGCACCGACATTAGGGTGATCTAAGCACTACATTTGCCTGCCGCGAAAATAGTATTTTCGTGGCACCGACATTAGGGTGATCTAAGCACTTCATTTGCCTGCCGCGAAAATAGTATTTTCGTGGCACCGACATTGGGGTGATCTAAGCACTTCTTGCAATTTGAACTTACATATTCTTGTCGTCGCACCACATTGCTGATCACGGGAGAGGAAGTAGGCCTCTGAATAGGAATATTGTATAAATAATTGCGAAAATACGTGGGGGGAGCAGCAACTATATCGGCTGTTAAACCCGAAGAAGTAGCGAAATGTCGACCACGCTGAATTGTAACATTTTAAATAGAGGGATGGTGACTTCTAACACTCACTCACCATCCCTCTATTTAAAATGTTACAATTCAGCGTGGTCGACGCTGAATTGTAACATTTTTTGTTCGCTAAGCACTACATTTGCCTGCCGCGAAAATAGTATTTTCGCGGCACCGACATTAGTGTGATCTAAGCACTACATTTGCCTGCCGCGAAAATAGTATTTTCGTGGCACCGACATTGGGGTGATCTAAACACTTCTTGCAATTTGAACTTACATATTCTTGTCGTCGCACCACATTGCTGATCACGGGAGAGGAAGTAGGCCTCTGAATAGGAATATTGTATAAATAATTGCGAAAATACGTGGGGGGAGCAGCAACTATATCGGCTGTTAAACCCGAAGAAGTAGCGAAATGTCGACCACGCTGAATTGTAACATTTTAAATAGAGGGATGGTGACTTCTAACACTCACTCACCATCCCTCTATTTAAAATGTTACAATTCAGCGTGGTCGACGCTGAATTGTAACATTTTTTGTTCGCTAAGCACTACATTTGCCTGCCGCGAAAATAGTATTTTCGTGGCACCGACATTAGGGTGATCTAAGCACTACATTTGCCTGCCGCGAAAATAGTATTTTCGTGGCACCGACATTAGGGTGATCTAAGCACTACATTTGCCTGCCGCGAAAATAGTATTTTCGTGGCACCGACATTAGGGTGATCTAAGCACTTCATTTGCCTGCCGCGAAAATAGTATTTTCGTGGCACCGACATTGGGGTGATCTAAGCACTTCTTGCAATTTGAACTTACATATTCTTGTCGTCGCACCACATTGCTGATCACGGGAGAGGAAGTAGGCCTCTGAATAGGAATATTGTATAAATAATTGCGAAAATACGTGGGGGGAGCAGCAACTATATCGGCTGTTAAACCCGAAGAAGTAGCGAAATGTCGACCACGCTGAATTGTAACATTTTAAATAGAGGGATGGTGACTTCTAACACTCACTCACCATCCCTCTATTTAAAATGTTACAATTCAGCGTGGTCGACGCTGAATTGTAACATTTTTTGTTCGCTAAGCACTACATTTGCCTGCCGCGAAAATAGTATTTTCGTGGCACCGACATTAGGGTGATCTAAGCACTACATTTGCCTGCCGCGAAAATAGTATTTTCGCGGCACCGACATTAGGGTGATCTAAGCACTACATTTGCCTGCCGCGAAAATAGTATTTTCGTGGCACCGACATTGGGGTGATCTAAGCACTTCTTGCAATTTGAACTTACATATTCTTGTCGTCGCACCACATTGCTGATCACGGGAGAGGAAGTAGGCCTCTGAATAGGAATATTGTATAAATAATTGCGAAAATACGTGGGGGGAGCAGCAACTATATCGGCTGTTAAACCCGAAGAAGTAGCGAAATGTCGACCACGCTGAATTGTAACATTTTAAATAGAGGGATGGTGACTTCTAACACTCACTCACCATCCCTCTATTTAAAATGTTACAATTCAGCGTGGTCGACGCTGAATTGTAACATTTTTTGTTCGCTAAGCACTACATTTGCCTGCCGCGAAAATAGTATTTTCGTGGCACCGACATTAGGGTGATCTAAGCACTACATTTGCCTGCCGCGAAAATAGTATTTTCGTGGCACCGACATTAGGGTGATCTAAGCACTACATTTGCCTGCCGCGAAAATAGTATTTTCGTGGCACCGACATTAGGGTGATCTAAGCACTTCATTTGCCTGCCGCGAAAATAGTATTTTCGTGGCACCGACATTGGGGTGATCTAAGCACTTCTTGCAATTTGAACTTACATATTCTTGTCGTCGCACCACATTGCTGATCACGGGAGAGGAAGTAGGCCTCTGAATAGGAATATTGTATAAATAATTGCGAAAATACGTGGGGGGAGCAGCAACTATATCGGCTGTTAAACCCGAAGAAGTAGCGAAATGTCGACCACGCTGAATTGTAACATTTTAAATAGAGGGATGGTGACTTCTAACACTCACTCACCATCCCTCTATTTAAAATGTTACAATTCAGCGTGGTCGACGCTGAATTGTAACATTTTTTGTTCGCTAAGCACTACATTTGCCTGCCGCGAAAATAGTATTTTCGTGGCACCGACATTAGGGTGATCTAAGCACTACATTTGCCTGCCGCGAAAATAGTATTTTCGTGGCACCGACATTAGGGTGATCTAAGCACTACATTTGCCTGCCGCGAAAATAGTATTTTCGTGGCACCGACATTAGGGTGATCTAAGCACTACATTTGCCTGCCGCGAAAATAGTATTTTCGTGGCACCGACATTAGGGTGATCTAAGCACTACATTTGCCTGCCGCGAAAATAGTATTTTCGTGGCACCGACATTAGGGCGATCTAAGCACTACATTTGCCTGCCGCGAAAATAGTATTTTCGTGGCACCGACATTAGGGTGATCTAAGCACTACATTTGCCTGCCGCGAAAATAGTATTTTCGTGGCACCGACATTAGGGCGATCTAAGCACTACATTTGCCTGCCGCGAAAATAGTATTTTCGTGGCACCGACATTAGGGTGATCTAAGCACTACATTTGCCTGCCGCGAAATAGTATTTTCGTGGCACCGACATTAGGGTGATCTAAGCACTACATTTGCCTGCCGCGAAAATAGTATTTTCGTGGCACCGACATTAGGGTGATCTAAGCACTACATTTGCCTGCCGCGAAAATAGTATTTTCGTGGCACCGACATTAGGGCGATCTAAGCACTACATTTGCCTGCCGCGAAAATAGTATTTTCGTGGCACCGACATTAGGGCGATCTAAGCACTACATTTGCCTGCCGCGAAAATAGTATTTTCGTGGCACCGACATTAGGGTGATCTAAGCACTACATTTGCCTGCCGCGAAAATAGTATTTTCGTGGCACCGACATTAGGGTGATCTAAGCACTACATTTGCCTGCCGCGAAAATAGTATTTTCGTGGCACCGACATTAGGGCGATCTAAGCACTACATTTGCCTGCCGCGAAAATAGTATTTTCGTGGCACCGACATTAGGGTGATCTAAGCACTACATTTGCCTGCCGCGAAAATAGTATTTTCGTGGCACCGACATTAGGGTGATCTAAGCACTACATTTGCCTGCCGCGAAAATAGTATTTTCGTGGCACCGACATTAGGGTGATCTAAGCACTACATTTGCCTGCCGCGAAAATAGTATTTTCGTGGCACCGACATTAGGGGTAGATCACCCTAATGTCGGTGCCGCGAAAATAATATTTTCCCTAATGTCGGTGCCACGAAAATACTATTTTCGCGGCAGGCAAATGTAGTGCTTAGATCACCCTAATGTCGGTGCCACGAAAATACTATTTTCGCGACAGGCAAATGTAGTGCTTAGATCACCCTAATGTCGGTGCCACGAAAATACTATTTTCGCGGCAGGCAAATGTAGTGCTTAGATCGCCCTAATGTCGGTGCCACAAAAATACTATTTTCGCGGCAGGCAAATGTAGTGCTTAGATCACCCTAATGTCGGTGCCACGAAAATACTATTTTCGCGACAGGCAAATGTAGTGCTTAGATCACCCTAATGTCGGTGCCGCGAAAATACTATTTTCCCTAATGTCGGTGCCACGAAAATACTATTTTCGCGGCAGGCAAATGTAGTGCTTAGATCACCCTAATGTCGGTGCCACGAAAATACTATTTTCGCGGCAGGCAAATGTAGTGCTTAGATCACCCTAATGTCGGTGCCACGAAAATACTATTTTCGCGGCAGGCAAATGTAGTGCTTAGATCACCCTAATGTCGGTGCCACGAAAATACTATTTTCGCGGCAGGCAAATGTAGTGCTTAGATCACCCTAATGTCGGTGCCACGAAAATACTATTTTCGCGGCAGGCAAATGTAGTGCTTAGATCACCCTAATGTCGGTGCCACGAAAATACTATTTTCGCGGCAGGCAAATGTAGTGCTTAGATCGCCCTAATGTCGGTGCCACGAAAATACTATTTTCGCGGCAGGCAAATGTAGTGCTTAGATCACCCTAATGTCGGTGCCACGAAAATACTATTTTCGCGACAGGCAAATGTAGTGCTTAGATCACCCTAATGTCGGTGCCGCGAAAATACTATTTTCCCTAATGTCGGTGCCACGAAAATACTATTTTCGCGGCAGGCAAATGTAGTGCTTAGATCACCCTAATGTCGGTGCCACGAAAATACTATTTTCGCGGCAGGCAAATGTAGTGCTTAGATCACCCTAATGTCGGTGCCACGAAAATACTGTTTTCGCGGCAGGCAAATGTAGTGCTTAGATCACCCTAATGTCGGTGCCACGAAAATACTATTTTCGCGGCAGGCAAATGTAGTGCTTAGATCACCCTAATGTCGGTGCCACGAAAATACTATTTTCGCGGCAGGCAAATGTAGTGCTTAGATCACCCTAATGTCGGTGCCACGAAAATACTATTTTCGCGGCAGGCAAATGTAGTGCTTAGATCGCCCTAATGTCGGTGCCACGAAAATACTATTTTCGCGGCAGGCAAATGTAGTGCTTAGATCACCCTAATGTCGGTGCCACGAAAATACTATTTTCGCGGCAGGCAAATGTAGTGCTTAGATCGCCCTAATGTCGGTGCCACGAAAATACTATTTTCGCGGCAGGCAAATGTAGTGCTTAGATCACCCTAATGTCGGTGCCACGAAAATACTATTTTCGCGGCAGGCAAATGTAGTGCTTAGATCGCCCTAATGTCGGTGCCACGAAAATACTATTTTCGCGGCAGGCAAATGTAGTGCTTAGATCACCCTAATGTCGGTGCCACGAAAATACTATTTTCGCGGCAGGCAAATGTAGTGCTTAGCGAACAAAAAATGTTACAATTCAGCGTCGACCACGCTGAATTGTAACATTTTAAATAGAGGGATGGTGAGTGAGTGTTAGAAGTCACCATCCCTCTATTTAAAATGTTACAATTCAGCGTGGTCGACATTTCGCTACTTCTTCGGGTTTAACAGCCGATATAGTTGCTGCTCCCCCCCACGTATTTTCGCAATTATTTATACAATATTCCTATTCAGAGGCCTACTTCCTCTCCCGTGATCAGCAATGTGGTGCGACGACAAGAATATGTAAGTTCAAATTGCAAGAAGTGCTTAGATCACCCTAATGTCGGTGCCACGAAAATACTATTTTCGCGGCAGGCAAATGTAGTGCTTAGATCACCCTAATGTCGGTGCCACGAAAATACTATTTTCGCGGCAGGCAAATGTAGTGCTTAGATCACCCTAATGTCGGTGCCACGAAAATACTATTTTCGCGGCAGGCAAATGTAGTGCTTAGCGAACAAAAAATGTTACAATTCAGCGTCGACCACGCTGAATTGTAACATTTTAAATAGAGGGATGGTGAGTGAGTGTTAGAAGTCGCCATCCCTCTATTTAAAATGTTACAATTCAGCGTGGTCGACATTTCGCTACTTCTTCGGGTTTAACAGCCGATATAGTTGCTGCTCCCCCCACGTATTTTCGCAATTATTTATACAATATTCCTATTCAGAGGCCTACTTCCTCTCCCGTGATCAGCAATGTGGTGCGACGACAAGAATATGTAAGTTCAAATTGCAAGAAGTGCTTAGATCACCCCAATGTCGATGCCACGAAAATACTATTTTCGCGGCAGGCAAATGAAGTGCTTAGATCACCCTAATGTCGGTGCCACGAAAATACTATTTTCGCGGCAGGCAAATGTAGTGCTTAGATCACCCTAATGTCGGTGCCACGAAAATACTATTTTCGCGGCAGGCAAATGTAGTGCTTAGATCACCCTAATGTCGGTGCCACGAAAATACTATTTTCGCGGCAGGCAAATGTAGTGCTTAGCGAACAAAAAATGTTACAATTCAGCGTCGACCACGCTGAATTGTAACATTTTAAATAGAGGGATGGTGAGTGAGTGTTAGAAGTCACCATCCCTCTATTTAAAATGTTACAATTCAGCGTGGTCGACATTTCGCTACTTCTTCGGGTTTAACAGCCGATATAGTTGCTGCTCCCCCCACGTATTTTCGCAATTATTTATACAATATTCCTATTCAGAGGCCTACTTCCTCTCCCGTGATCAGCAATGTGGTGCGACGACAAGAATATGTAAGTTCAAATTGCAAGAAGTGCTTAGATCACCCCAATGTCGGTGCCACGAAAATACTATTTTCGCGGCAGGCAAATGTAGTGCTTAGATCACCCTAATGTCGGTGCCGCGAAAATACTATTTTCGCGGCAGGCAAATGTAGTGCTTAGATCACCCTAATGTCGGTGCCACGAAAATACTATTTTCGCGGCAGGCAAATGTAGTGCTTAGCGAACAAAAAATGTTACAATTCAGCGTCGACCACGCTGAATTGTAACATTTTAAATAGAGGGATGGTGAGTGAGTGTTAGAAGTCACCATCCCTCTATTTAAAATGTTACAATTCAGCGTGGTCGACATTTCGCTACTTCTTCGGGTTTAACAGCCGATATAGTTGCTGCTCCCCCCACGTATTTTCGCAATTATTTATACAATATTCCTATTCAGAGGCCTACTTCCTCTCCCGTGATCAGCAATGTGGTGCGACGACAAGAATATGTAAGTTCAAATTGCAAGAAGTGCTTAGATCACCCCAATGTCGATGCCACGAAAATACTATTTTCGCGGCAGGCAAATGAAGTGCTTAGATCACCCTAATGTCGGTGCCACGAAAATACTATTTTCGCGGCAGGCAAATGTAGTGCTTAGATCACCCTAATGTCGGTGCCACGAAAATACTATTTTCGCGGCAGGCAAATGTAGTGCTTAGATCACCCTAATGTCGGTGCCACGAAAATACTATTTTCGCGGCAGGCAAATGTAGTGCTTAGCGAACAAAAAATGTTACAATTCAGCGTCGACCACGCTGAATTGTAACATTTTAAATAGAGGGATGGTGAGTGAGTGTTAGAAGTCACCATCCCTCTATTTAAAATGTTACAATTCAGCGTGGTCGACATTTCGCTACTTCTTCGGGTTTAACAGCCGATATAGTTGCTGCTCCCCCCACGTATTTTCGCAATTATTTATACAATATTCCTATTCAGAGGCCTACTTCCTCTCCCGTGATCAGCAATGTGGTGCGACGACAAGAATATGTAAGTTCAAATTGCAAGAAGTGCTTAGATCACCCCAATGTCGGTGCCACGAAAATACTATTTTCGCGGCAGGCAAATGTAGTGCTTAGATCACCCTAATGTCGGTGCCGCGAAAATACTATTTTCGCGGCAGGCAAATGTAGTGCTTAGATCACCCTAATGTCGGTGCCACGAAAATACTATTTTCGCGGCAGGCAAATGTAGTGCTTAGCGAACAAAAAATGTTACAATTCAGCGTCGACCACGCTGAATTGTAACATTTTAAATAGAGGGATGGTGAGTGAGTGTTAGAAGTCACCATCCCTCTATTTAAAATGTTACAATTCAGCGTGGTCGACATTTCGCTACTTCTTCGGGTTTAACAGCCGATATAGTTGCTGCTCCCCCCACGTATTTTCGCAATTATTTATACAATATTCCTATTCAGAGGCCTACTTCCTCTCCCGTGATCAGCAATGTGGTGCGACGACAAGAATATGTAAGTTCAAATTGCAAGAAGTGCTTAGATCACCCCAATGTCGGTGCCACGAAAATACTATTTTCGCGGCAGGCAAATGTAGTGCTTAGATCACCCTAATGTCGGTGCCGCGAAAATACTATTTTCGCGGCAGGCAAATGTAGTGCTTAGATCACCCTAATGTCGGTGCCACGAAAATACTATTTTCGCGGCAGGCAAATGTAGTGCTTAGCGAACAAAAAATGTTACAATTCAGCGTCGACCACGCTGAATTGTAACATTTTAAATAGAGGGATGGTGAGTGAGTGTTAGAAGTCACCATCCCTCTATTTAAAATGTTACAATTCAGCGTGGTCGACATTTCGCTACTTCTTCGGGTTTAACAGCCGATATAGTTGCTGCTCCCCCCACGTATTTTCGCAATTATTTATACAATATTCCTATTCAGAGGCCTACTTCCTCTCCCGTGATCAGCAATGTGGTGCGACGACAAGAATATGTAAGTTCAAATTGCAAGAAGTGCTTAGATCACCCCAATGTCGGTGCCACGAAAATACTATTTTCGCGGCAGGCAAATGTAGTGCTTAGATCACCCTAATGTCGGTGCCACGAAAATACTATTTTCGCGGCAGGCAAATGTAGTGCTTAGATCACCCTAATGTCGGTGCCGCGAAAATACTATTTTCGCGGCAGGCAAATGTAGTGCTTCGATCACCCTAATGTCGGTGCCGCGAAAATACTATTTTCGCGGCAGGCAAATGTAGTGCTTAGATCACCCTAATGTCGGTGCCACGAAAATACTATTTTCGCGGCAGGCAAATGTAGTGCTTAGCGAACAAAAAATGTTACAATTCAGCGTCGACCACGCTGAATTGTAACATTTTAAATAGAGGGATGGTGAGTGAGTGTTAGAAGTCACCATCCCTCTATTTAAAATGTTACAATTCAGCGTGGTCGACATTTCGCTACTTCTTCGGGTTTAACAGCCGATATAGTTGCTGCTCCCCCCACGTATTTTCGCAATTATTTATACAATATTCCTATTCAGAGGCCTACTTCCTCTCCCGTGATCAGTAATGTGGTGCGACGACAAGAATATGTAAGTTCAAATTGCAAGAAGTGCTTAGATCACCCCAATGTCGGTGCCACGAAAATACTATTTTCGCGGCAGGCAAATGTAGTGCTTAGATCACCCTAATGTCGGTGCCACGAAAATACTATTTTCGCGGCAGGCAAATGTAGTGCTTAGATCACCCTAATGTCGGTGCCGCGAAAATACTATTTTCGCGGCAGGCAAATGTAGTGCTTAGCGAACAAAAAATGTTACAATTCAGCGTCGACCACGCTGAATTGTAACATTTTAAATAGAGGGATGGTGAGTGAGTGTTAGAAGTCACCATCCCTCTATTTAAAATGTTACAATTCAGCGTGGTCGACATTTCGCTACTTCTTCGGGTTTAACAGCCGATATAGTTGCTGCTCCCCCCACGTATTTTCGCAATTATTTATACAATATTCCTATTCAGAGGCCTACTTCCTCTCCCGTGATCAGTAATGTGGTGCGACGACAAGAATATGTAAGTTCAAATTGCAAGAAGTGCTTAGATCACCCCAATGTCGGTGCCACGAAAATACTATTTTCGCGGCAGGCAAATGTAGTGCTTAGATCACCCTAATGTCGGTGCCACGAAAATACTATTTTCGCGGCAGGCAAATGTAGTGCTTAGATCACCCTAATGTCGGTGCCGCGAAAATACTATTTTCGCGGCAGGCAAATGTAGTGCTTAGATCACCCTAATGTCGGTGCCACGAAAATACTATTTTCGCGGCAGGCAAATGTAGTGCTTAGCGAACAAAAAATGTTACAATTCAGCGTGGTCGACATTTCGCTACTTCTTCGGGTTTAACAGCCGATATAGTTGCTGCTCCCCCCCACGTATTTTCGCAATTATTTATACAATATTCCTATTCAGAGGCCTACTTCCTCTCCCGTGATCAGTAATGTGGTGCGACGACAAGAATATGTAAGTTCAAATTGCAAGAAGTGCTTAGATCACCCCAATGTCGGTGCCACGAAAATACTATTTTCGCGGCAGGCAAATGTAGTGCTTAGATCACCCTAATGTCGGTGCCACGAAAATACTATTTTCGCGGCAGGCAAATGTAGTGCTTAGATCACCCTAATGTCGGTGCCGCGAAAATACTATTTTCGCGGCAGGCAAATGTAGTGCTTAGATCACCCTAATGTCGGTGCCACGAAAATACTATTTTCGCGGCAGGCAAATGTAGTGCTTAGATCGCCCTAATGTCGGTGCCACGAAAATACTATTTTCGCGGCAGGCAAATGTAGTGCTTAGATCACCCTAGTGTCGGTGCCACGAAAATACTATTTTCGCGGCAGGCAAATGTAGTGCTTAGATCACCCTAATGTCGGTGCCACGAAAATACTATTTTCGCGGCAGGCAAATGAAGTGCTTAGATCACCCCAATGTCGGTGCCACGAAAATACTATTTTCGCGGCAGGCAAATGTAGTGCTTAGCGAACAAAAAATGTTACAATTCAGCGTCGACCACGCTGAATTGTAACATTTTAAATAGAGGGATGGTGAGTGAGTGTTAGAAGTCACCATCCCTCTATTTAAAATGTTACAATTCAGCGTGGTCGACATTTCGCTACTTCTTCGGGTTTAACAGCCGATATAGTTGCTGCTCCCCCCCACGTATTTTCGCAATTATTTATACAATATTCCTATTCAGAGGCCTACTTCCTCTCCCGTGATCAGTAATGTGGTGCGACGACAAGAATATGTAAGTTCAAATTGCAAGAAGTGCTTAGATCACCCCAATGTCGGTGCCACGAAAATACTATTTTCGCGGCAGGCAAATGTAGTGCTTAGATTACCCTAATGTCGGTGCCACGAAAATACTATTTTCGCGGCAGGCAAATGTAGTGCTTAGATCACCCTAATGTCGGTGCCGCGAAAATACTATTTTCGCGGCAGGCAAATGTAGTGCTTAGATCACCCTAATGTCGGTGCCACGAAAATACTATTTTCGCGGCAGGCAAATGTAGTGCTTAGATCGCCCTAATGTCGGTGCCACGAAAATACTATTTTCGCGGCAGGCAAATGTAGTGCTTAGATCACCCTAGTGTCGGTGCCACGAAAATACTATTTTCGCGGCAGGCAAATGTAGTGCTTAGATCACCCTAATGTCGGTGCCACGAAAATACTATTTTCGCGGCAGGCAAATGAAGTGCTTAGATCACCCCAATGTCGGTGCCACGAAAATACTATTTTCGCGGCAGGCAAATGTAGTGCTTAGCGAACAAAAAATGTTACAATTCAGCGTCGACCACGCTGAATTGTAACATTTTAAATAGAGGGATGGTGAGTGAGTGTTAGAAGTCACCATCCCTCTATTTAAAATGTTACAATTCAGCGTGGTCGACATTTCGCTACTTCTTCGGGTTTAACAGCCGATATAGTTGCTGCTCCCCCCCACGTATTTTCGCAATTATTTATACAATATTCCTATTCAGAGGCCTACTTCCTCTCCCGTGATCAGCAATGTGGTGCGACGACAAGAATATGTAAGTTCAAATTGCAAGAAGCGGGTTTATATTTTTTGTTGTTTTGTTTTTTCCGACCTATAATTGCAAACTAATTCTCGTCTTTTGAATTGTTCCTTTCCTTATTTTCAGCAGCATATCGAGTGAGAGGCCGAAAAGACCCACGTCGCTAAGCTTGCAATAAAGATATTTCAATCACCATCGAACTCGGAACGGTAATTGCTAAAGGTAACATCGAAAGAATAAAATCTGTATATTTGTCTTGGCAAGGCGATCTGTGACAGACATGTTTATCACGCACCAAATGCAATAGTTAATGGATATGCATGGTTTCAAAAAATCATATTAGACAACAATGCCTTTGCAATTCCCGAGCTGATAAAGCATTCAACCACTTTGATAGTTTCCAGCGTTCAACGCTAACAGATATACTTGTCCTTCATCTCCTGTCAAAATTATGAATTTCCTCTTCGGATGGGTCAGTGGCGGATGACTAATGGCTACGTCCTCTTCGATTTCGTGAGCGTTCTCGCTGTCTTCACTGTAGACGACGAGATCGTTTCTTCGATATGATTCCATCTGAACAAATGCACATGGTTCCAAACCTACAGACCAGGGTTAGAGCGAGAGAGTGTGCAAAAGTGAGAGAGTCCCTCTCGATTTCGCACGCTCTCTCACTCCAAAGGCCTTTCTGGAAGGTTGACCAGCCTGTGGAATGATGTGAATGGTCATTACTGTGGTGAAGCCATTCTCAATTGATGCTTCTTCCTACTTCATTATGCCCTAGTGCTCTTAAGAAGTAAACGACGCACTAACTTTTCGTGACGATACACTGTGTGAAACGTAGATGATCGAGAAGGAATAGACTTCTGAAAAAAAAATTTCTATGGTCGGCAAATGTTTTGTTTTCTAGTGCACGATAAGGAGAATTAAAATAGAAAACAAAAGTAAAATAGAAATGTACGAATGTGGTTGCGGAAAAGGGTTGAGGAGAAAAAAAAATGTCAACATTTTACTGTCGGGGTAATAGAGATCAACAAGTTGGAAAACAATGAATAAGAGGATAAAATACACATGATTCCAAGCATACAGAACATGGTTAGGGCGAGAGAGTGTGCAAAGGTGAGAGAGTCTCTCTCTATTTCACACGCTCTCTCTCACTCCAAAGCCCTTTCTGTAAGGTTGACCGGCCTCTGGAATGAGGTGAATAGAGTAGAAATGAATGATGCCTGAGGCAGAACTCTTCTGGAGCTAAGAACATAAGGGAGAGAGGAGAGAAAGAGAGATAGATCGACGCCCAACTGGCTGCAATTGAGGGGACACCTGACAGAGCGTAAGGGCGAAGGGGCGAGAGAGTGTGGAGAATTGAGAGAGGTGGGGTAGAGAAAGATAGGGGTAGTCTCCAGTCCACTCAAAGATACACTTGTGCTCCCTCCATTTGCACAGATGAAGCTATTCACATTTCCAGCGCATTATTGCGTGTTGCAGATTTTAGCTTTCGTATTGTTGTTCGTGTTCACCGCGTCGGCATTTCAATATTTTACAGTCGAATGTTGTTTTCTATAATTTGTCCCTGACCAAATGGTGATGTTTAGAGAGGCCTACTCCCTCTCGATAGCTCATCTACAGCGTGCATCGACTTTTGCAATTTGTAAGTCATAATTGTTTATGCAATGAACAGTGATTAGCAATAACACGGTGACTCGTCCTTGTGAACCGACCTCGCGTTTGCTAGGAGGACGGGTCTCCAACCTGCTCAATTCACACAATCTCTCTGTGCCGTGTGCAAACTAGAGCATCAAGAGGAAGTTGGGGAATCGTTCTACACACAGAGAAAAATTACTTCGCCATGCATGCGAGTTAATGATTAAAATACATCGTTTCAGCAGAAAGTGTGGAGAGCGTAAGTAATTTAATCATTAACTCGCATGCATGGCGAAGTAATTTTTCTCTGAGTATACCTGCAAATCTGAGTTCATTGCAAGGCCGCAATATTTCGATTGATAATTCGCACGAATGGCGTCTGAATTATGCCTTTTTTGCAGCAATCGATCAAGATCAAGTCAATTTCGACGTCCGAGCGTCGACATCAATCGGGCGCCGCCTTCGACCTCTTTAAGAAATTCGACACAGTGTTTCCCTTTCTGCTGTCTGCATTGACTACCGGTTTTTAAACGAGTAGAGTTGCGAACTTCCAACGTCCTTAATGTGATTGTGGGAAATTCTTCACCACATTAGATCTCTAAGACTCCGCTCCCTCGAGTTCAACACCAGTTCACGCATTTCCCTTATTCAGGAAATAAAGAAAGTTTTATCACAATTGAGTTTGGCTTGGCATTGCGATGGATGGCATATTCTCGTCAATGCACATCTGAACATTCATTCAATTAACTCCTTTGTTATTTCTTCCAAATTGCATCGTCGTGGGGCTATCGCTCATTGTTTTTTTAAAGCTTCAATGTGCATAGACTCGCCAGAAATGCCGTCACACTCATATCAGGAAAGATAATGATGAAGTGCGGAAGGGAAATGAATGGTGGCCGAGGCTAGCCTCTCCTTCAGCAATGGGGACTTGGGAAGGAGAGAGAGAGAAAGAGAGAGAGAGAGAGAGACAGGCAGAAAGGAATCAATGTCCAACTGGCTGTGTTCCTCATTGCAATAGAGTTGTCAACTGCCAGGGTGGTAAGACGAAGAAGAGAGAGTGTGGAGAATTGAGAGAAGGCGGAGGGTAGGGTAGAGAAAGAGAGGGAGCAGGGGACCCGTCGGAATCTTTCCTTCCCTTCTCGTTCCGTCTTCTCCTCTTTTTCTACTCTAATATAACAGATTTGCTTTGCTTCCGTTCTTTTTGCTTTGTCCATAATTCTTAACCGTTATTTTGTGTTTAAAGCTAGCAATATCAGGGCCTACATTCCCTCTCCGCAACGTCAACACTGAGCCACAGCTGCTCTCAGCAACGCTCAACATTAAGTGCGTTGCTTCTTTTTTGCCTTCCAATAAATGCAATACGAGCATTTTATTTTGAATTTTCACCTATATTTCTTTTCCCATTTTGCCAGACCCTCAGGAACGAATCAAGAGCGCTAGGGTGCTCTCCTTTTTTGTTGGCATTTTCCAGGCTGTTGACGAATGACGTGCCCAATTGTCTCTTGATTTGCAGAGACTACGGAGTGCACCCATTACCAACAGAAGTCCAGGAACTCCTTAAAAAAGGGATCGTCGAACCGTAAATCAGAGCTGCTCGCCCGCGGATCCAGATAATTTCTTTGTATGCGTAGAATATCGGATTCGAAACGGTGCTCGCGGACTATTTCACACCTATCCAGTGAACACGACTATGTTCCCTTCTCCGCCCGTCGCAGTGTCACATCTGCAACGATCTATGCATTCAGAGATATGCTATCATTACTTAACTGAAGTTTTGAGAGATGAAGAAGTCGTTTTAGAAGATTTTCCTCTTTGCCCATGTTGTATTACCAGTCGTTTCCCCCATCGAGCATACACTCAGAGAAAAATTACTTCGCCATGCATGCGAGTTAGTAAATAAATTACTTACACTCTCCTCATTTCCCATGCTCTCTATGCTAAAAAGTAAGTAATTCATTTGCTAACTCCCATGCTTTTTCTCTGAGCATATCAAATGCCAATAAATCATTCCTCAATTCTTCGGTTGTTCGAACGCATCGAAGAAGACAATTGAAAAAGTCACTATTGTACGGTGAAATGATGATTGGAGTAATGTTTACTGTCCACAATCCAATGATCTGACACTTTATCTGATACTTTTCCGATGATTCGTTAATCAATCAATCAATCAATTTATCATATCAGGCGATAATCGCTCAGATGAGGATGGGTCGGTAGTCTTCATAAGTTGCATTCCACCAGTTCGCGCCGATTGCTCTCCTTAGGTCATCTCTCCATCTTGCTCTTGGCTGGCCTGGGGGACGAGTTCTGCTGTAAGGGGTCCACACAGTAGTCGCTCTGCACCATTTCTCCGTATCCATACTCCTCACTTTCAATGCCCATTGAGCTTTTCGTTTTAGGCTTTCCTGTACCCAGTCTTTCACTTTGGTGATTTCCCGAAGTCTTTCATTTCTCCAGCGATCTCTCAAAGTCACTCCAATCATTCTTCTCTCCATTGCTCGCTGTGTGACGTTCAGCCGATTTCTCTCATTCCCTCTCAAAGCCCACACTTCACTCCCGTAGAGTACTGTAGACGTGATGCAGCTCTCAAACAGTCTTCTTCTGGTCTTCATAGGTAAAAGACGGGACGAAAGAAGGTGAGACAGTTTGCTCCATGCGAACCATCCGAGTCGAATCCTATGTTCCACTTCTTCAGAGATATTTAGGGGAAGACTAATTGTCCCTCCTAGATAGGTGGCAGATGGAATGAAGTTGAACTTGTTGTTCTCGATCACAATGGGAGCTCGGGTCGTGGTGCATGAGGTGAGCAGATTAGTCTTCGAAGCATTGACTTCGAGACCAACTCGAGAACATGCATCCATAAGTTTCTTCAGCATTCTTTCCAGCTCTGGACGTGACTTTGCAATGAGTGCCACGTCATCTGCGTATTCCAAATGGGTCAGGTTCTTCCCATCGATCCTAAGTCCATCCTTCTCCCAGTCGATGTCGTCCATGGCGAATCGAAGCACAACATTGAAGTGGCGAGGGGATAAAGTGTCCCCTTGGCGGACTCCTCTTCTAACGTCGACTGGAACGAGATCTTCGTTGACTCTGATGAGTGTTGAAGATGACTCGTAGATACGGCGAAGAAGATCAACGAGGGTGGGATGGGCTCCGGAAGTCCATAGTGCTTGCCAAACAGCGCTCCACTCCACGCAATCGACGGCTTTCTTGAAGTCGACAAATCCAATGTAGAGGGGGATACCGTACTCATGGGTTCTTTCTGCTACCTGCTTGATGGCATGCAGGTTGTCGAGGGTGCTGTGCCCTTTCCGGAAACCGGTTTGGGTGTGCGATTCCGCCTCTTCTAGCGAGCCCTCGATTCTTTTCAGAATTACCCTTGTGATGGTCTTGAGAGTAACGGTAAGTAGCGAGATGGGACGGAAGTTGCCGATGTTTGTAGGGTCGCCTTTCTTGTGGAGAAGTGACACAACTGCTTCCACCAAATCGCCGGGCACGGGGTCTCCGGCTACCAGGGAGTTGAGAAGGTCGGCGAGAACGAGAGCGAGGTGATCTCTGGAGTGGTAAAGCATCTCGGGGAGGATTCCATCAGAGCCGGGGGAGTGACCACATTTGAGAAGGGACATTGCTTGCTTAGTCTCGTCGGGAAGGATTCGTTGCTTTACTTCATCTGATACCCTTCTCTCATTTGCTCCCCTGTCTAATTTCCACTGTCTATTAGAAAGACGAAAGAAGATATGTTTCAATTCCCACATTTTACTCGAGGACAAGCGCTCTTGGCAGTAAATCATCTCCATTTATGTGCAACCTATTGAATTTACTAATTCTCAGATATTGACATAATTCTCGAACTGGAAGATTTCCATATTCATTTTCACATTCAACACAGCATGGTGAACTCCTCTTGTCTAACCGGAAAGCTCTAACGCAGTTCAACAAGGAAAGTACAATGTTTATAAATAAAAAACGCTATCAATCTACCTCACGTGAAGCGCCTGCGGGTCCTGTCGCCTTGATCCCTCGCACGTTCCCCTCAGATGATTTATCACTCCATTCACCTTCCCAGGCGGGAACGTACCGTTTGTTACGGGTGACATGAGAGCAGAGATTGCCAGGAGGTGAGGAAACCTTTTCTGAACAGACACCCCGGGCCCCTTAACACTCGCAGCTCGTATTTCATCTACACTCAAACGTTTCCCGCGCTTTTCCAGCGTCCCTTCTGTTGTCTCACAACTATTATGAAACAGCGTTATGTGAGGCCGCATTTGCCCCTTTCTTCTTCTCTAAAATACAATACCACAACCGCAAGACAAATGCAATTATTGTTTACTTTTATAATTAGTAGATGTTGTTCTATCTAATTCGCCTATTGTTCTTAAATAAACAAAAATATGTTGCAGAGATGGCAACCCAAACGTTGAGGGAAGACCGGCTGGATAGTTTGCGCGCCAAGGTGAGTTCGTGTTTTTTCTCCTCATTAGAATAATTTATAATAAAGTAATTTATAAAAAAATCTACCAAGTTTGTTCCAGGCATTAAACTTCTCCTCAATCGATAATAGATTGGGAAACATCGCAACACGAGCTATCGAACTGATGCAATCGATAATGAAGAGTGAGACAAACTACACAGTGAGATTTATCTTTCCGCACCTTTAAAATGTATATTTGAATAAGCATACTATTTATCGAATAAAATTCTAATTATTTATTTTCCAGAACACAGAATGCCTCTTGAAATCTATGGAGATGGAGCAGAAGTTGGCTTATGAAGAGGACGATAAAAGGTGGTTTGATTTTTTTAGAGTTTTTTTGTTGGTTTTTTTTGATAGAATATTGTTTTCTGCAACTAATCAGTTGGATTAATTTCCAGTATATTTCCAGTATATCTTGTGCTATGTGTACAAGATATACTGGAAATATAATTAAATAAATAGTAAAAAATAGAAGTTCGAATTTCTACAGATATGACTGTTTCGCTCCCATTTAGCGCCATACAGGCATGTCCTGCAAACGGAAGAATAGCCAGTGATTCATAACGCAAGTAATTTCCCACTTTCAGGGATGATTATCTTCATGATCTTGTGTATTCCTTCTTCACTGCACTAGGAACGTCGATAGAATCGATAATAGAAACGAACCGGGCCAACGAGGCAGAATTAGCAATTCAGGTAACCACAGATATAGATAAGCTTCTTCTACCTCTTGTAATTTACATATTTGTTAACCATTGACCGATCAGACGAAAATCTTCTCTGCTGCTGTACGAAAATGTCATTATTATTACAAATTGTCCAACTGCAGACTTTATTGAAGATAGCTAAATCGATTACTTTAGCGAGCTTTAATCAAACACCCTAATTTTGTTTCAGGCTAGTCTGGTTGAGAAGAAAGAAAAGCCGAAGAAAGTGAGGAAGAAGCAAAAAGAAGAGATTTGCAGGATATCAAGGAAGGAAAATGCATCCAAGAAAGTGTTGATGTGCACAATGTGTAAGGTTAGCAAACCGTTCAAATAAACTTGCATTTTCTCCTATAATAATGCAAAATTCGAATAAGTAATTAATTAAGGTAATTAAGTAATTAAACTAGTAGTTTATTTAATTGCAGTTCGGATGTCGGTGTAAGAGCACGCTTGGAGCACATCTGCGAATAGCGCACAATAAAACATTAGTGCAGGTAATTGCCAACCCACACTTATTTTAAGCGTTAATCTACCATTAGTTGATAACGGATAGATTTTTTTCGAGTTTAAACTTCAGTAAAATCCTAATATCATTCTAGGCTGTGCCATGTTTTCCAGGCGCGAGTCTCTTTTCGCTGCGATTGCGGAGAGGAAGTGCAGTATTCGAGGCATACCAAGGTTTATAATATTAATTTATCTGCGCCCAAGGCGCAAACGAATTTCAATTTTGACAAGATATGAGGGGAAAATTGGGGAAATTCTCAGAATTTCACTTGATATAACGGAGTTTTTTGTTAATTTCCCCCCTTGCCAATCCCATGCTCCCAATGTTTCTCTCTTGTCTCTCCAACTATTAGTCCCTCACTCTGTGTGGTCGGCGCGGGATGGGTGCACCGGCGACCACACAGAAAAAAGTCTTATGTGAGGCCCATGACCCTTTAAAAAGTCTTATATATAAGACCTTATGTCTTGAATATAAGACTTTTTAAAGGGTCATGGGCCTCATAGACCTCAAGACTTTTTTCTGTGTGCAGTATGCACTGTTGTATACATGCACGCTCTTGACGCTGATGTAAATCCACTTTTCCAGTTGCAAAATCTAAAGAGTCTCGTACATTCTCGATGAACGTCTATTAACTTTTTTTTGCGAATGAATGCAATTTCAGTGCACAATCCAAAGTTATACGATAATCCGCCATGATGTAGCGGAAGATCGAAAGGAAGAAGAAGATCAATTTGATAACCGAAGCACGGAACGAACCAACCTAACTAAGAACTCGCAAAAAGTTTTGCACTGTCCGCTCTGTGAAGTTAGTAAACATTTTAGAGTTTTCATAAAAAAATTCAATTTTTTATTAACTGATGAAAAAAATATAAATCTGTTGATTTTAAATGTGTTTATCTTATTATTTTTTTTCCAGATTGGATATCGCTGTAAAGTCTCGCTAGAGACGCATCTGAGCAAAGCACACAATAAAACGCCAAGAGAGGTTTTCTGTTCGAAATAGATTTACTACGAAACATGATATTTCCAGGCTGAAATCGCTTTCCAATGTGCCTGTGGGCAAGTGGTGCAGTCCAATTCCCATAGGGAGGTTCGTCATTTTTTTATTTTGTAAAAGTTTATTACCACGATAAAAAAGTATTTTTCAGTGTGAAATATCAAACTTCACTGTGATTTACAAGAAAAACTACACGAAACCGCGGGACATGCAATGTCCACTGTGTGAGGTGAGTTTAATTTGTGTCCACATTGATTTGTTTTGTTTTTTTCCTTCGTTGTATATAGTTTTTGTAAATAAATTAAATAAAAATATAGTATTTAAATGATTTTTCTTTCAGAATTGTTTCGACAGCGTCTCCGGCATTGTTTGCCATTTAGCAAAAATTCACAAGAAAACTCCCAAACAGGTATGTAATTTGTTTCATGCTTTACTAATTATGATCTGTAAATTTGCGCCAATAGCATTCTCAATGAAGGTGTAGCACAGTTTGGCACTTTTCAGCAATTTTTTTTGGCAGATGCTAATTGTAAAATCGAAAGAAGCTAAGTTCACTATTTTAATTCATTAATATATTTTTTGTCCTATGTTGGAGAAAAGTGAGTTAGGAAACGGTTGCCATAAAAATTAGCTTCTTTCGAGGTTACATTAAGAAAGTGTCAAAAGGTGCTAAAAAAGTGACACACAGTGCCACATCTTTGCCAGATTGTTATTGGCGTTTTATACCATTTTCGCATGTGAGCATACAATGTATTTGATTGGTTTACAAATGTATTGTGAATATAATTTATGATTTTGCATGATCAGTTCTTTTAGGCGGAAATCGTTTTTCGTTGTGATTGTGGACACGAGGTACACAGTGCTCACCATGATGTGAGTCAATTTATGTCATTTCAAAGTTGCAAATCGGTTTGATTATATCAAACTAATGTCGGATTTTTACCTTAAACACTCAAATAAAATTTGTAAAAAATTCAGTGTGGAATCTCGAATTTCACCATGAGGAGCCATGAAAAATTTGTTTGCTTGAGCCCTTTAACCAGCCTCTTTTCAGTGCGGAATTAACAGTTTCACTATCATCCGCAGAAGTCACAAAGAGGCGGAGGCTTTGGCTGCAGCAAAAGCCGCAGCGAAAGCTGCTGCACTTGCCGTACCCGCCGACCCCAAGCCTTTCGGACTCGGGGCGGGTTGGAGATCAACGACGAAAGAAGAGAGGATGCACAAATGTGACACGTGCGGGCACTCGTTCACGCGCCCCTGGTCTCTAAAGGTTTGCACAAAGAAGTCTCCAACTTTCCTTACTCTGAAGATGTTGTCTCCTGGTGAAAGACCGTGCTAAATCGAGAGAGCTGTCGAGAGATAGAGGTAGATTTTGCATGCCCTCTCAACAGGAGACAACATCTCCAGACAAGTACAGCCATTACATGAACGTTATTACAATATTGTACTGATACTCACATGAATTAGACTCTTCTTCAATAAATGGAATGCTAGGGGTGCATTTAGTTGTTCGCAGTACTGCCTTTTTAGCGACAGATCGTTATTTCGGCTGATAAGACGCAGAGAGTTGGAGAAAAAGAGTCTTCAAACGGTGTGCTCAAAACTGGACGTAAAATGGTGGCCAATTGTGGACAAAATCAATACAGGAAATAAGTGCTCCAGAGCCGAAGAATCCAATATAACGCCAAAATATCCTTATGTCCCCCCTAAATCACCCATCGGAAAATATAGATTAATATTAGATTAAGATTTGTTGCAGGATCACCAGCGTCTCCGTTGCGGGTCCCGTTGTGGTATTTGTTCGATGGAATTCAAAACTAAACTCGCGTTAAAACAGCATAAAATGGTGGCGCATCTAAAGGAAGGAGAAACTATTCCCGATTTGGGCGAATTCGAATGTGGAGAATGCGGGGCAAAGTTCAAAACGAAGTACAATCTCGATTGCCATCTACCATTTCATGGAAGTAAGACCTTTTTTGATTACTTTCAAGATGCTAATAACAAGGAAAATTTTAGAATGCAAACAAGAAATTTAGAAGAAAATCAAAACATGAAAAAGCGAGAGTTTAAGCGTAAAAAAAATCCTCTTCTTGTGACACCACTGTGTTTTGATGACAGAACAATTTATTGATCTATTTTCGTAAACTGTTAAATTTCAGGTGTTCGCATTCCTTGTGAGCAGTGCGGCGTTGAATTCTGCAATGAATCGTATCTCAAAGTTCATCTGAGAAATCATCACGGAGTCAAGCCGTTTGAGTGCATTTTGTGCAAGGAGAAATTCGGTCGATTAAGTGAACTGACAGCCCACAAACCTTGTCCTAAAAGCTCACAATGATCACTCAAATCACCACTCATGATTCATGAGATCCCGGGTCACACCTTGCTCGAAAATCTCCCTTTGATTCGATGTTTGTCCAAAATTTTCCCCCCCAATTCAATTTAGAGATATTTTAGGAGTTCAGCCCCCCAGCCATGTGATTGGTTTAGCAACGATGTCCATCAAATCCTTGACAACAATTGTCTCCCAATTAGCAACTCTGAAATAATTAACAACGTTAACGGCCCTATTGGTTTATTTCAACAGTAGGAATACGAGGAACATCTTTCATATAAAAACAATACATATTCAGAACTTGCAGCTTGAATACATTTCTCAAGAAATCGGGAGGCTTGTCCGCCATTTTATAGCGTTTTACAAATCACAAAATGGAATAACCCTTTTCATTCTTTCAAAATAATTTCATTATGACTATCTTCGCTTGACTCTGACATGACTGTACGAGAAGAGTTGACAGAGGGACATTGACAAGACTATTACACATTCACAAACACAGAAATATTGAAACGTTCCGCTGCTAAACAAAAGGGGAGCATGGCAGAAGCGCAACGACGAATAACTCTGTTCAAAATTCAATAATTTATTTGCGGTGATTTGTCAAGACATCGAAGCCGAACGATCATTATTACATTTATAAAATGATACGATCAAACAAAATGTCGAACTGGGACTTGTTTACCGAGACGAGACAGCACGCAAAAGCGAGAGGGTCGCCAATATTCCTGTATGGTAAACAACGGAAGTTCGTTATTCGGCTTTTTGTGTGTTCGTATCATTTTATAAATGCAATATTCGTTCCTCGCATTTTGAAAAATGTCGTTACGCTCATTTTAGAATATATTCACATAGTGGCTTCGCTAGAGAATTCGATTTCGAGTCAAATGAACTACTATACTAATCTATAAGAATATTTTAAAGTGAGTTAGAACAATCGAAAGGGGTCGTTGCGCTTTTGTCGTTTGCGCTTCTGTCATGCGCCAACAAAAGAGAACGAGAGTGCACGCGAAAGCGGGAGAATCAGACAGTAAGCACACCACATGTAGTTCTCGAAGTGGAACGGAGAATTTTAAATTTGTAATACTGCATCTTTGATATTCATGCCTTGTTCGATCCATTTCTGATTTCTATAAGCATGTTTTCTGTAAACAAAGTGCATTTCAGAAAACTGTTTAGGCATAACACGAAAGATTGGAATCATGTATTCTCCCCGATGCTCGAGGTTTAATTTCTGTTATGAGAAGTTGGTGAAACACAAATGGACTTTTGCCTTTCTCTGACTTCGTCTCCACAAAATGCACCTCAAAAATAATTTCCGATCGAAAGATCGCCTAAAACGAGTAATCGGGCCGGACTGACACTAACGAAGAGTTCCGGCCCGTCCCCATCTGAACACTATTGCATGATATGATTATTGTATTGCATGATAGATTAGTTATGCGTGCGCGATGTAGATTATTGCTCTGCAACACCTCTCTGCAATGGAGAAAGAAGAGCAACAAATTTAATGAAGAGATTAGAAGAGTAATCTAGCCTGTGCGATCACAATTTTTTCAAAGGAAAGTTCATGCCTTAACTCCAAAACGAACGAGCATGGAGCTATTGCAATAGTATAAATTGCTACTTTCGCTAGCGGATGCTCCCTCTCTTTTTCTCGTGAATCCATTTGCCCCCACTCTCCCTCCCACTTAGAGAGTGCCCTCTCTCTTTACTTGATTACATTTCTCCTTCTCCTCTTTCCCAGCTCTCCTTCCCTCTCTTTCTCCGCCGCAATTCTAGACGAAGTCGACTAGAATTTCTTTACATTTCACTCTCTCAAATGAGTTTGCATTCGACATTGTGGTTGTAACTAGAGTTTGAAATTCGGGTAAATAATTGGATTAGATCTCCTCATTTTGCACACTCTCTCACCAATCTACCGGTGAGAGAGTGTGTAAAATGAAGAGTACTAATTCAATTATTTACCCGAATTTCAAACTCTAGTTGTAACAATCATTTCGCGTCCAATTTCAGAGCTCTACGTGCTCTCTCTCACAAACATTCTGAAACTTATTTGGAATTGTTCAAGTTGAACGAGGTAAGATGTCATATTGGTCCCCGTTTTTGTAGTTTTTTTAGCGAACCTGGTTAGTGTGCAGTGCACTTTACAGAGTAACGAGTTTGTTTGCTGTTGTAACGCTACACTGAAAAAAAATCACTAGGATAATTACACCAAGGGAATGTGTAAGTATAAAGTCTCTTTTGAAAGATTTCTAGTGACTTTCACTTGTGCGTTAGTCTTAAAGAGTTTTTTTCTAGTATTTAATTTTGTATTTAATTTCAGTATAAGGAAGAGCAGAAAATAAAGCGCGGAGGCAAAGCGTCGGATGCCCACATGGAGGGAACAGGTAATTATATCCAACACGTATTTTTTTTATAATAATTATAAAAATAGAATAATTATCAGAAATACTTTTAATTGCCACGTAGTAACATCCTGTCAACGCCTTTCACTTTTGTAGAAGTCTCTGTCGGATATGTGCTCCAGTATATACGAGAAGTGTTGTAACGATAGCACCCAATACTCGACGCGACAATTCAACTTTGTCGATTGTGTATTCTATTGTGATCGCACCCGTTTTCCCCACTTTCAAAGGATAAAGAGTTTGTCCCATTGCCACTGAAGGTTGTAAATGAACATGAGACGACTGTGTTACTTCTTGCTTGTCTCTTTTTTCTCAATGAGGGCCTACACCAGTCCAATACATCAGGCCAATAATGAAGTAGGGCCTACACCCATCCTTCGCGCTTCTTGTAAAAAAAGGCTCACATCGCGCGTTCTGTTGAAAGGTTCCCGAACAAAAAGGCGCATGTCTTGCACAATCCGGCGCGCAGCTACTCACAGGGAAATAAGTCTACTACTGTATACTTCTCAGCTACCGAGCGACGACGAGTCTACTCGCTTCGATTAGATGCAGGGGAGCGGCGCATTTTAGACTTCAAAGTCCTCGCTCGGTAGCCAAGACTTCTGGAGTCGTAGACTTATTTCCCTCTGAGGGATATCCCGCGCACAAGCTGCGATGAAATGTCGGCGACCGTTGTGAATAAGTTTTCTTAAAGTGAACTTGGAATTCATTTTGTCTCTTTGATATTCAGGGAAAATAGATCGATATAGTAGTCCGATGGATCCGCACCGCCTCTTTCCTTTCTATTTCTCTCAACGAGCTTCCTCATTTGTGTTTCTTCTCCTGAATCTATTTGCCCACACTCTCCCCCTACTCCGAGAATGCCCTCACTCTTTCCTCTCTTAAACCCCCTTCTCCTTTTCCCGTCTCTTCTTTCCATTCTTTCGCTGCTACTTTCACCACTTTCTAGAAGAAATCGAATAGATTTTACATTCCGCTCTTTCAGAAGAGTTTGGATATTATATTATCGTTGTTACAAGCTTTCCCTGTCCAATTTCGAGACCTACATATTGGAAATCCCTGTTCGCCTCGAATCGATAATCTTGTTGTTGCCTTTCCTCGCCGAAAAAAACGCATATTCCAACCTTTGCAGAGTCCTACTCGCTCTCTCACTTACATGCCGAAACTCCTTCGGGAAGTTGCACTTTAAACGAGGTGAGTCATTCCTTTCATCTGAAGATCTGTTGAACCAGCTATTTGCGAAATTCAACGAAAAAAAGGTTATAGGTTATGTAAAATTCGTAATTCTTGAATTAAGAAGAGAAGAATGTTTGTATGCGGTTCAACATTGGCCGAGTGGAATCAGAAGGAGAGGAGCTTCGGAGATAAAGACTCTCTTTCTCGTGTGAGAAGAATAGAGAAAGCCATCGTATAATGTTTCTTTGTTGGCGCAAGTACATGACATTTGTTGCTGTGTGTAGTGAAGAATAAATCAGACTGATCTCATCAAGTGAATTGGGCAGACAATTGAGCAGTGAATTAGATGAACCGAAGACAAGATAAGGTCAATTCGTTTTATAAATTGAGAGAACGTGGATGATAAAGTATCTACCAACTGAATCCCGGTTGTACACTGTGCAATAGACATGCCGTCAACAAAAAAGATGTCGACAAGATTCTATCAGTTGTATTGAAGTATGCTTCCCAGTGCATCCAAAGGATAAATATGCAGTTTAATGGCATTGGAGAATGTACTAGCAGAAAACAAAGATCGGCATTTTTATTTGCTAAGACAATGGAAAAATGAAAAAAATGCGGCCATTTCGAGCGGATTTTCTTTCATTTAATTTTGGTCGAGACATAATGAGAAAAAACAAAAAAAACAACTTTAAGTAAAACTTTTTCTCAGAAACAAAGATGAAAAATCGAAAAAAAACAGCTCAATTACACCTGGTGGCACTTGAAAACGTGAAAAAGCTCATCCTTAAAAATTGGGACTGTGCAATTGTCAGTTAGTAAAAGTGGTGAAAGTGCAAATGTCTGCGATTAAAACCACGTACTTTCCGCGAGAGTTCTTTTTCTCATCATGACAGGCAATAAACATCCGACGTTATTTTGTTGGTCCTGATTGTTGCATTAACCTCTACTTCCCATGATCTCTGATAAAAATGATGGCAACCTTCATTCCAGTTTGTTTTTCTGAAAATTCTTTCTCACCCTGCTTTAAAAATTGTGGCAATGCGTGAACGAAAAGGGGGTGATACACAAGAGTGCGAAATGTGAGACCACGGTCTCTTCATTTTGCACACTTTCTTCACCGGTCGTTGGATGAGAGAGCGTGCGAAATGAAGAGACCGTGGCCTCGCATTTCGCACTCTATGACGAACCCACTGGGAATTTCTCCCTTGATGCTTCCGTTTATACTATCGTGGGATGATTCTCCGCAGACTAATAATTCAAACATTGTTTTACGCCTGATTGAGATTCACTTCCTCTTCGTCTGTTATTGTATCATAACCAGATATAATTTGTTTTCGGATAGGACATTCGGCGTGTTAGAGAAGCGAGTTTAACGAGACTTTGTTTCATGCACTTTGATCATCAAACTAAAAGGGGGTGGTTTTGTTTAGTAAAACGCAATCTATCAGATAACCATGCCTTTCCGCGTGGAGTACTGGGTGCCGCTCGGAATTTTCATTGTTGTTTCCACCATACTTTACGTCAGGTTGGTATTGTTACAAGCAAGCATTTTCTTATATTTTTCGCAACAAATATTTTGCAGGATTCTAATACTCATCTTTAGCAATCGTTCAACTAAACAATACTCGTCCTTTTTCTATAAGATGTTCTTTATATCGGTATGCTCACAGTGTTGAGAGAGCATAAGAAATAGAGAGTTGAAGACATCAGTTCTCCTAATAATTGGAGATGTCAACACTCCAGAGTGAGGAAAACTGGAGACTTCGCTCTCTGAGCAGTAAACTTCGCTCTCTGAGCAGTAAAAATAGACTTCGCTCTCTAAGCAGTAAAAAGGAGGATTATGTAAAAATAAAATCGAGGAAATATATATTCATTCCAGGGTTTCTTCGACATTATTGCAGTATTCTGGCACGTTATCGTTCAGTTACTGTATGTCGACAGAATACTTGGTGGGGTATCGATTAGTAGTGATCGAATAATCCTATTTGCGAATAACATCGGTTATTCGCGAATAAAAATGTTTTATTCGCGAATAACCTTTGTTATTCGAGAATTATTTGACCTAACAATGTTATCGAATATGCGCTAGTTTTGATAAATCTTCTCAGGAAATCAATTCTTGCTCGACATCAGTCATGATAATATTCCAAGTCTATTTTATTATTATATTTACTACTTCCTTTATGCTCAGGCTGGCTTTTTTTTTTTTTTTTTTTTTTTTCTTTTTTTTTTGATGTTTTGATTTTTTTATAGTCCGGTCAGATCCGAATGTGATTCAGTTAAACGCCCGGGGCGACACTGTATATGTACAAGAATGAATCGGGGATGAGAACGAGAATTCATCCGACATTTATTTTTTCACCTAAATTTCTCAATATCCTGGCCGCGAAAGTCCATGTCCCGGGCCGCCCGTGGGGATCTGACCGGGCCGTATAATAATTAAGTATTGAAATATTTAATCATTTTAAGTATGTATGTACATATTTTAATAAATAGTAAATTAATCAGATTTTCATAATCACGTTGGTCAGTGCAAATCGAGTCTACGCCCTTTACTGGCCAACGTCACGTGTTCTCACGGTACGACACTACACCATTACACCCAGAATGAATACACGTCACATCATTCCACATGCCGGTCAACCTTACAGAAAGGCCTTTGGAGTGAGAGAGCGTGCGGAATCGAGAGGGACTCTCTCACTTTTGCACACTCTCTCGCTCTAACCCTGATCTGTAGGTTTGGAATCATGTGACGTTCTAGGAGGGTATCCTACACTGAGATGTGACATCTAGTGTATGACACACTTACAAATCTCTCGTTTCCACACAACCTCTCGACGCGTAGATTCATTCAATCTTGAGTACGACATGCATTGGCTGTCGCATCTCAGTGTATTGATCCTCTGTGCACTTAAAGGAAGAAACAATAACAAGGATCAGAACATAAAGTGACACTGTTTACTTTTTTTGTAGTACCCGAGTCTTGATTTTCTAGAGCTCACTTTCACATGTCATCTAGCGATTTTTTTCTTTTCGATTAGGCGAAACAATGTTCCGCTCACTGAAAATACAATACAATTTTCGCACGCATTGTATTAGAATACAAGCAGTCTTTTTTTATTTTTAAAAATATATTTTGTTATTCTTTTCCAGACCTGCGATAAATTCCCCACACTTATTCTTCTTCTGGCGACCACATTTTTTCCCATTTTCATCTCAATTCATTTCTTCTTCCAACCGACAATTGAATTTCGGTGCATTTTTTTGATTGAGAACTTGGTCGCACTACACATAGAGAAATCCTTCAAAGAACAGGCACTCAAGTTTATCTACAACTTATCTATTAGTAGGACCTACTTACATATTAGGCGGGGCAAACTTCAGTGCCTGTTCTTTGAAGGATTTCTCTGTGTGTAGTGTGACCACTCGAAAAATCCCTTTTCGAGAACAAAGGAATATTAACAACGAAACAGATAATTGTTCCGATACGAAGTCGAAACACTTTGTTCTTTTTTTGTTTCGACTTTTGAGTGGTCAACAATATTGAGCACCCAAAGGATCCTGAACAATATACATTCATCAGGGACATCGGATTCGACCGCATAATGCGCGCCATCAGCCCCGAAGCAACAAGGGTGCGTTGTATTCGCTAGAGGGAAATAAGTGAACGGCTCTTGACATTTTTTTTTATCTCCAGGCCAACACCATCCACAGCATGAGCGTTGTCACTGCAGCTAATATCTTCTCTGCAATCTGCTATCTCTCCGTTGGTCGCAAACTTTTACAGCTGAATCGAACTACAACGTGAGCCCTGTTCCTGATTGTATCCAGTCAATATGGTCTCCGAATCCGTAAATCTGGCGTAATTGACAACAATTGATATTTTCTAAAAAAAATAAACCACAGGAGCTCTTTGTCGTCCTCTCGCACATGGCGAAAAGAAATCTCGCTAACAATAGTCGGTTTTTCAACTTTCGTCTCGCTCTGCCTGGCGACCTGCTACTTTGCCGCTACTTATTACGCTACAATGACGGAAGTAAGTTATACTCCACGTAATAATTCCTGGAACCGAGTTATAGGACGGCCCGCGATACGATGGAGAGATGAAATAGTTGAATAATGTGGGCTGATCCTTGTAGAAAATACCCCGAAATAATACAAATACAAAAAAAGACAAATATAGGATAACGGCATCATTCAACTGGCCCTACCATTGCATAAATATATTGATATTGCCTATGACAGCAACTCCGTTTGCTCTCTTCTATCACACCTTTCAACATAATTCACTACTTTGCTCTTGCGTTTGTCAATCCGTGGATGCTGATGATCTCTAGTGGATCCATTCGAAAAAGGTCATATTTTCTCTCATCAAACCATTTTTGGCTTCACTGTCTTCTTTCAGCTGACATTCATTTGTGGCGAGTAATTTGCCACTATGCTACCTTAGAGCAATTTTAAATGATACAAAAATACGCTTGCATTCTTTTCATCTAATTTATCTCCCCTATCGTGTCCCCTAAAATTCAAAATCCTTGTGCGCCTCGGGCAGAGATAAATTAATATTAATTAATATTTTCAGGATTTTCCGTGGCCAGTCATCTGCAATCTTATCCACCCTGAAAATTACGCCACTCGCTCCAACGTCAAGGACGACAGATATGACGACAGCGAACAGTCGTTGATAATATCCCAATTATTCTAATTGCGGCACCGATAAATATTGTATTGTAACAAAGCTCAAAATCAGTCCACTCTTGCTCATATCCATTAATACCATTACGTTCAGAAGAGTTGGCCTCATTGTCGAGGATCAAACGAAATAGAGAAGTCGACAAAGTATTGTCGATTCGTCCATAAATGTTCTCTCTCTCTCACTTTCTCTTATGCGCTCCTTCCTCTCCTCTTCTCTCGGAGCTCTTCATCACCATTCCTTACGCATCCTTACGCTTCCCCATTCCCTTTCCTTCTTCTGTTCCTCATTGTACTATTGCGCGTTCTCCTCTATTCTTGAATTATAGAGACGGTTTTTTTTCTTTTTGCTATTAATTTTAACTTTCTTTGAAATGCGTCTTCATCATTTCTTATTTCAGAGCCCTACACGTTCTCACTATCTGCAAAATAATATAGCAGTTACTTTGCAAATGAAGTGGGCATCTCAGATTTTATACTGTACAAGAAACATATCTGAAACAAGAAATGTTGTGGTAAAATGTAAGAAATTGCAGAATCGGCTGTTTCCGATGGTCCCTATTGTCAATTCAGAATCTCTTACGTCTACGAATGAATACGACTGAGGGGAAGAAGACACCAACTACTTTCTCAGCTCTTGAAGTGTTTGACCTATTCGTTTCAATCTACGAATACGAGAAGAATCCAATTCCAACTGTCTATTTCGACCTAATGTAGAGAAATGATTGAACCGAGCTACGAACTGGCACTCTATTGTAAAATAAAGATATCTACTGCTTGTTCATTTGATTCTCAGGTGATTCGATGAAATATGTGCTGAGAAATGCTAAACAAAGCGAAAAAATCATATTACAGACGTAAATGAGAATGGTGCCAGTAGGCGCGATGAGGAGCTTGCGATCTCTTGTTTGTTGTCCTCTTTTCATGTCTGGATCCGGATGTACCCCGCTGCCTGAAATGAAAATGTATGGGTAAAATCGAGAGTCTCTCTCAACTCTCTCTCTCTCTCTCTCTGCAAATCGTTTTTGCAAACAATTAAATGAAAGACGATAGTGTTCGGAATAAAGATTTCGAAATAGTGATCGCCTCAGATTAACCATCTATAATATTTTGATTGAAGAGACCCTTGCCTCCTACCCCTCCCACCATCTCCCAGAGACCTTCTGCTTCCTTGGTTACACTCCTTCCGTTCCCTCCCTTCTTCATTTTCTCCGGTTGTACTATTGCACGCTCTCCTTTATTCTCTCGTAAGCTTCGCGATTTGCATTTAGGACGTTGATTTAATGATTTTATTTAAAAACTCACAAATTTGTTGTTGTTCTTATTTTAGTTTAAAAAACTTATCGATTTCAGAGTTCTGCACGCCCTCACCTTCACAATGCGCCTAATACGAAAATATGTATGAGAAGCGAACGAGATGCACATCTGGTTCACCCATGGATGTTTCTGTCAACATCGAATTTGGTAAAACTAAATTAACTGTTCAGTAGTAGAATTTGTTTTCGAACGAAGCGACATTTGGCACAATTCAGAAAATTGCAGAATCAGCGGAGTGAGATGCTTCGATAGAGGCAATATACAATGAATAATCGCATGGAATGGAAGATACATGCTCCGGTCGCGAAAGCGCTTACGGTGGATACAGTAACAAAAGAGTTGTTGGGATAATTTCAAAGATTGCAAAATAAATAACTTCATTGGTCCAGTGTACCGTTCCATTCCAGTGTACCGTTCCATCTACGAAATAGGAATTCCCGCCGAAGATGATTTAGTCCGGCTTCGAAATAGTGCTCTAATTATGTGTGTACTAGAATATTTCTGTGAATAAAGACGTTGTTTGTTATAATGATTCTGAAGGTGTTTAAAGGGAGAGTATCGGCTAAATATCCCACCACAGCAACACCCACACATACCATTCTGCAGGTGTTTATTTCTGAGAAGGGAGATAATTAAGATGACGAAATAGTTTGATATATCAATATATCCGTTGTTGGACCGCCGATTAGGGATGGCTTGGCAGGAAGGATAGTAAAATCCTATTGGGAAATGAGACGTTTCACTATTCCCATTTTGAGTAAGAATCTTGCGTTCCCTGTCATTTTCACATAATCGCGGTGTTTTGCCAAACAGGAATCTTGCCCGGTTCAAGATTCTTGCTTCCCATCAGTTCTCCCACTTTCAATTCCCTCTCATTCTTCACATTCTCGGGATCTGAATAGGGATGGCTTCGCAAGAAATCGCTCTCTTCATTTCGCACACTCTCTTACCGGTCTGACCGGCGAGATAGTGTGCTGAATGAAGAGGGCATTTCTCGCGAAGCCATCCCTAGATCTGAAGCGAGCTTTTTTCCTGCGAAGCCATTCCTACCGACGATTCTCCATCTATACAGTTTCGCATGAAGAATCCTCGCTGTATAAATATTATAGAACCCACCACGCGTATGAGGTACGCCTCTCTGGTAGTCTCTTTTCCAATGTCTAATCATATACCATACAAATCGTTGCTGGTAGAAATGCTCTCACCTTGCAGAAGCAAGAAGTTGTTTGCTGAAACTGACTGCACAATCTTCCGATCGAGATGTTTCCGCCTCGTCCGCTGACACCACTTTGGCCTGAAGCTGCGTATAAGCTGCGCACGATACTGGAGAATATTCGGAGATTTGAGTAATCAACAGTTGTGTACCGAGACGTGGCGAATAGCAATTCCATGTCATTTTACTTCCTATAGAAGAGGGAATGATGTCTTCGATAGATGTTTGCACTCAAGGAGTGCTTTGATAAAACAATTGCAGAAAGTTAAGATGTATTTATTGTATTATTGCTCACTCTTCGCATTCTGAAGAGATTCAACGAAATCTGACACGAAAATAATTGAACGAAGCGATAAACGCATATTGTGGGCCTGAAGTACAGCGAGAAAGGGGGTCAGGAGGCCCGTAGAAGGACTTCCGTCCTCCTGGTATTTATTCCCAGTCTCGCAGGAATGAAACAGAGCTTTGAAAGAAGGGTTCTTTAACTTTCGCGTGCGCTCCCCCTCCCTCTCTCTCTCTTTCTTTCTCTCTCTATCTATCTATCTAGCACATTAGCTCTTTCTGGAGCGAATCGTTTGAGCGGAGATAATGAAGTTATCGAAATAGTATGATGAAATATGTTTTCGCGCGTATATTTCATGTCTACACTATTTCACATGAAGAGTCCTTTCTCTCTCCCACCATCCCATTTTCTGTCACATGGAGACTCCCACTCGCTTGGTTACGTTCCCTCTATATTCCCGTCCCTTCCCCTGCCTTCCGTATAGTATTATTGCGCCTTCTCCTCTATTTGCGTGTAATCGAAACGACTTACCCTATTGCATCGGACATATTACATGACTCACAAATTCGATTTTATTACCTTCTCGTATATTCTCTTTTTTTCGTATTTCAGAGCCATACGCGCTCTCATCTTCGCAATGAGCTATACTATATCGCAATGGATTGTAAGATTGATCAAGGTTTGTTCCTTCCCACATCAAGACACTAATATGCCAAAGCACATTTTGTTGGTTGTTGAAATGCGAAAATTGCAGAATTGAAGATGAGAGAGATCTCTGGTTTCGATCGAGTAATGGTGTGAACGATCAAGAAGAACGAGAGACAACTGGTCAGCTCGCCAGTTATGCGATGATTCCGAGAGCAAATGAATAACAACTGCACCGTTGGAGGCGACAAGTTCATCCTTATTAGTTCCCATAAAATGTGTTATTCACACACTGCCTACGAAAATGAATGGGTATAATTTTATGTTCCATCTATGTAATTGATCGCTTATGCTAGTGCTCCGTTATTCCTCAGAATAAAGACATATATGTTGCTTGCAATGATGACTCAGAAGTGATTCCATGAAGTGTTTACAAGGGTTAAACGAAGCGATATAAGACTAGTGCATCTAAAAATAGTACCAAAATCGATCATTCGAGTACTTTCACCACTTTCGTCTCCCACATTTATTGTGGAAGTTACTCTTCCATATTTCCACGTAATCGGGCAATTGGGTTGTCTACTACCTAGTCTTTTCCATAGATCAGTCAACGATATTGCCAAAAAAACAAACAAACTGCAGCTGGCTATGCTGCTATTTGTCCTCCCGATTAAAGGAGAATTTTACTAATCTGCCATTTTTCAGCGCTGAATTTTGGCAGATCCCGCCATTTTTCAGCGCTGAATTTTGGCAGATCCCGCCATTTTTCAGCGCTGAATTTTGGCATATCCCGCCATTTTACAGCGCTGAATTTTGGCAGACACAAACTACAATCTGCCATTTTTCAGCGCTGAATTTTGGCAGATCCCGCCATTTTTCAGCGCTGAATTTTGGCAGATCTCGCCATTTTTCAGCGCTGAATTTTGGCAGATCTCGCCATTTTTCAGCGCTGAATTTTGGCAGATCCCGCCATTTTTCAGCGCTGAATTTTGGCAGATCCCGCCATTTTTCAGCGCTGAATTTTGGCAAATCAAACTAACATCAAATATACAGGACATGATGATTTATTCAAATTTACAATATGATGAGATAACATTGTGGCAAACAAAATACAAAAGCTCATATTGGCCAAAGAAACTGCAATAAGCGTATACAGAGCAAAGGACAGCGGAAATCATTAATGGAAATCCTTCGAATGTCTTCGTTTCGTCGCCATCGAAGTAAAATAATCATTCTTCTCTTCTTCAACATCAGGACGATGCACTTGACGGAATCTGAATACATTTTTTTCATAATCGTGAGCGACCATGGGAATACACGGGAGGAAAGGTGGTGAAAACTCTGTACTATCGTAAGAAAAGTTCTCATTTTGAGACGCCCGATGTATACTCTCTACTGGTCTTAATGTCCACGTTTGCGCTAGCAGGGTTTAAAGAATGTTTGAAGGACTAACATACCTCTAGAGTCCTGGCCAGAACGGGAAAGAGAAGGAAAATGGAGGAGTAGGTGTGGAGTCGACCGCTCAGAATGAGCGCACGGGGTCAGTATGAAGAGGACGATTGAAATGAGAATAGAATTAACGATTCTGCATAACCATTTGTCTGCACTTTGCAATTTTAATATGCCCAATCGTTAATTCTATTCGCATTTCAATCGTCCTCTTCATACTGACTCCCCGCTCTCATTCTGAGCGGTCGACTCCACACATACTCTTCGATTTTTCTTCTTCTTCCCGTTCTGGCCCGGACACTGGGAGGTATGTTAGTAAACATGGTTTAAGAGAGCATCCACGAGAGGGCGGGGGTACCCTCGGATGGCTTTTAGCTACCTATCCCAATATCTTGGGCCGGTATCACAAATGATATTTAGCCAAGTAACTAAGGATCTGGGTCTCGCACGGAAAAGTTACAATAACCCCCACTTTCCGATATCGATTTTTTACAATTTTGAAAAGCACACCCAGAACCTTAGCTACTTGGCTAAATATCACCATTCGTGATACCGACTCTACCCCCAAGATATTGGGATAGGTTGCTAAAAAGCCATCCGTGCATATCTGCCCAGAGACCCGTCCTCTCATGGATCCTCTCTTAAACCGTGTTAGCGCAAACGTGGACATTAAGACCAGTAGAGAGTATACATCGGGCGTCTCAAAATTAGAACTTTTCTTACGATAGTACAGAGTTTTCACCACCTTTCCTCCCGTGTATTCCCATGGTCGCTCACGATTATGAAAAAATGTATTCAGATTCCGTCAAGTGCATCGTCCTGATGTTGAAGAAGAGAAGAATGATTATTTTACTTCGATGGCGACGAAACGAAGACATTCGAAGGATTTCCATTAATGATTTCCGCTGTCCTTTGCTCTGTATACGCTTATTGCAGTTTCATTGGCCAATATGAGCTTTTGTATTTTGTTTGCCACAATGTTATCTCATCATATTGTAAATTTGAATAAATCATCATGTCCTGTATATTTGATGTTAGTTTGATTTGCCAAAATTCAGCGCTGAAAAATGGCGGGATCTGCCAAAATTCAGCGCTGAAAAATGGCGAGATCTGCCAACATTCAGCGCTGAAAAAAGGCGAGATCTGCCAAAATTCAGCGCTGAAAAATGGCGGGATCTGCCAAAATTCAGCGCTGAAAAATGGCGAGATCTGCCCAAATTCAGCGCTGAAAAATGGCGGGATCTGCCAAAATTCAGCGCTGAAAAATGGCGGGATCTGCCAAAATTCAGCGCTGAAAAATGGCGGGATCTGCCAAAATTCAGCGCTGAAAAATGGCAGATTGTAGTTTGTGTCTGCCAAAATTCAGCGCTGTAAAATGGCGGGATCTGCCAAAATTCAGCGCTGAAAAATGGCGGGATCTGCCAAAATTCAGCGCTGAAAAATGCCGGAATGTGCCAATATTCAGCAATCCAAAAAAAACGGTAGATATCGCAATAAATAATAAGTAGTTGGATCTACTGTATTTGTCAATTGTCATGTTCATTGCTACATTGCCAAAATGAGTGTCTAAAAATGATCCTTCCTGATATATTTGAGAAAAATGAAAGATTATGCCATAAATAGAAGTAGCTGTGTTCAGTTGACAGACTTTGGTACTTTTTTTAGATGCACTAGTCTTATATTGATTATTTATGTACCGTGAATTGCTATGAATAAAGTACAAGATAGGTCTATTGTGTTCTGCAATCTCAACCTAAAAATCGTGGATCACAGTTCCTTCTAATTTCTACCTTTCATTGACCTGACTTCTGCAATCCGTATTTTATAGTGACACATGATCATGTGCTAGTAGGAAAAAATACGAATTGCGTATCTCCTTTTCTCGCCTCTCAAAATATCGCAGATCACGTAAATGTCGAGAGGGCTCTCTCGCTTTCTTCTCGCGTGGAGAGGGAAGAGTGGGCTAGAAATCAGTAGGGGGAATATTTATGTATTCTCCGATCACTCCTTCGCAAAGTTTATCTTTCTTTCTCTATTCCAAACAACTTTCCGAGAGTATTTAGTTCGAGCATTGTATTGACATTGTCGATTTGAAAAAAATGGCCAAAGGCCTCCTCTAAAAACATAGCCTTATTCAACCTCATTTTACCTTCTATTCATGTTTATTGCACGGTTCCAAACCTTCGGAAGATACTGTGTACAACTGATAGAACTCTCTCGATCCCGACCCCTCGCTGGATGTTTTCTCGAACGGTGGAATCAAGTGCTTTGATCCATTTGCTCTTTGTTCCTTTCCACCACTCTCAACCTCCCAATTTCTTTCGCCAGCCCATCGGGTGTAATATCGCTGAATGCCTTGGATTTCACCTCATTCTTCCACTATTATCTTCGCTTCTTGATGTAATTACCTGCCATGTTTCACGCATTTCAACCACGCTTTTGTCCGCTTGATCCTTTGGTGTCTTCATGCTAGCTCAAATTACATGCTGTGAAGAATTGAACCACTCACAGTTGTCCTATTTTAGGCAGTTGATCTCGAAAGCCGGAAAATTGTGCTTGTTTGGTGTCCGTGCAATAGAAAGAAATTAAAATTGGTTTTGAAGTAATATTTGGGGAGGGAAGGGAATAAAGGGAGGCAATTGTGCGCTAGAACATCGGGAAAAACGCCCAGAAGAGTCCGTAATTCGGGTATAAATAGACTTCAGATTGCCTCTATCGGCACACTTTCTTCCGCTATGGGCGCAATAGTGCGCAATGCTATTCCGAACGATGGAATGCATTGCTATCGCATATTTCGTGTTTATCTGACTTGTAAGAGTGTGTGTAAATAATGGTTATCTTATTTCAGAGTTCTATCCGCTCTCACTCATCAATGACTATCAAGATATCTGGCTAGTTATTATTTTTTTTTAATTTGAAAAAAGTCGAAAACATCAATTGTTGTTGTGTATAAAAATGGTACTGCTTGCCCAAAAAAAATTTTCCTCTACACTTGGCTTGCATATTCAAATACACGTAGGACCACTCCAGAAGTATTTGTTTTACAATTAGAGGAGGCGGAGGACTATCCCCTTCAAAATGAATTGTTTTCTTTACAGATGACAATCTCTCGCCCTTCAATTTCGCTTTCTTTGTTTTACATGGATGAATTAGTACCCAAAAGTGAGTACTTTTATCGTCTTTTTGTTTGTAATATTTTTTTTAAATTGACAACATGCCCAAAATCGAGTGCAAATTGTTGCAGTATCAAGACGTAAGGTGCAGCTAGACAAGCCACGATGATCGCAATAAAACACAAGAATGTGAACAAGCCCAGAAGATGAACCACCGTAGATAATTACAGAAAACAAATGCAGTCGGGATCAAACTTTGGTTAAAAATCAACGACTGCAATTTTAGGATCACATTATTTCTTATTGTTTGTCACTTTATTGTGTTGATAAATGTTTGTATTCCACAAATCTCTTGAGGATTTTCCGCCGACTACTCTTTCCACGCATAAATCGCGCTAGAATTAATCTAAATAAATATAATTTTTCCATCTCGCCTATGCTCGGCATAAAAACGAGTTTTTGTTTCAGAGGAAGTGAACACTAATACGCATCGCGATGCATGTTTGTTTCTTACCTTATCGCGACAGAGTACTTCGTTCAAACCTATGTTGAAATGCGAGAAAAAAGAATCGACGACGATTGAGATGTCGGGAGTGGTGGTCTGAAGGTTTGCAAGAGACATGAAACAGCATGAATGAAACAGAAACAAACAGAAACAGAAATGAAAATGCATGAAGCAGGCTGGCGCGCTACAGGATGGATATTCGCTTACACGTGAATTGAACACTGCGTCGGTGGAGCTCTCTCACTTTCGCACACACTCTCGCGCCCCGCCCTGTAATCACGTATTGTGAAGTAATAGTTTTATGCAAATCGATAATTGTTTTTCTCGATTTGCCTAAAACTATTACTTCAAAACGATAATCTCAGTTCTGGAGGTAAATAACGGAAGTGCTAATGTTTGTCATTTGGCAATGTTTGCATTTCCCATTTCTGGAGCTGTTGAATCGTTGTCACACCATTACACAGACCGGTCAGCCTTACGGAAAGGTCTTTGGAGTGAGAGAGCGTGTGAAATCGAGAGGGACTCTCTCACTTTTGCACACTCTATCGCTCTAACCCTGGTCTGGTGGTTTGGAATCATGTGATTGTGAGAGGAGACAATGGACGGCATTGATGCATCGAAATAGTATGATATACAATCCGTTATTTTCCTGCAGATTATCTATCAATCAGTTAAATTTCGATCGAAGATCCCTCTCTCCCACTTAGTATCCTCCCAACATCGAAAGAGAGAGAGAGAGAGAAACAAAACGTAAATCCGTTGTTCGCCCGCAGATTCACAATCTGTGATACTCTCTCCAATGCCAAGGTTACGTGAAAAATTGCAGATCTACAGAGACCTTTCCCACTGGTCCGAATCGTGATTACCCTCTCGCTTCACATCATTCCACAGACCGGTCAACCTTCCAGAAAGCCTTTCGAGTGAGAGACCATGTGCAATCGAGAGAGAATCTCTCACTTTTGTACACTCTCTCGCTCTAACCCTGATCTGTAGGTTTGGAATCATGTTGCTTGCGAAAGCACTACGGGTCGTCTGGTGGTGATTGAAAGATGCATGTCTCATATCAGATAAAATGTTGTTACTGTATAAAACGGAGTATAAAAACTCGACAGGGATAGGAAAAAAATCAGTTGACGATGCCACAGATATCACTTCTCCCACCAACTATTCTGCGCAAACTACTCAGAGAAGGTTTACGACATTCTGTAATTCGCCTTCTCACTTATAAATGAATTTGGAGAGAATAGTATTGCTGATCCGTCCATATAAATGCTATCCCGTTTCTTTTTTGCCGCCCCCTCCACTTTCAGCTTCTCCCAATGGCCTTCCTCACCATTGGTTATGCTCCCGCCATATCTTCTCTCCTTTCTTCCATTTCTCCAACTGTACTATTGCGCGTTATCCTCTATTCTTTCATAATCGAATAATTGTTAAAAAATTTTGCATTGAATTTAAGATTCGGCAATTCGCCTGTTTAATTTGCTTATTTCAGAGCCCTGCACGTTCTCACCTTCTCCATTTATTGTATATGAGAATTCGCAGTGCGAATGAGGTATGCATCTTTCACTATCCTGTCTGACCCTTATATTGCAAAAGCTAGCTTTGCTTGCATGGATTCTCCCATTTTGCAGACGTTATTTGCTGAGATATTGTGAAAAGGAGAAAAAATACATCGAACGAGCTGTTTCCGACATTTTTAGCATTTTTTACAATTAATTAATTTAATTTGAAATTAGACTGTGGAACGGTGCGTCGCCTATTTCCGAAAAGACAGAAAGCTGTTTAATTTGCTCTGATGATTTCATATTATTGCAAAAACAGGATTGTAGAGGTTTTGACCGCTCCCGGACTGAATGAACACAATCACATTCCCTCAAAATGGCTGGTTTTGGAGATAGTAATTGTGGTGTTGTCGCTACCGTAACCCGATGTAGTGAAAATGCGAAACTTTGAAAATTCATACCGAATTTCAAAAAAATCGCAAAAATATGCGGTTTTTAGCATTCTTCCGGGAACAGGATTTTCTTTTATTTAAAAATAACTTATTTTTTGACTGCCTGGTCCCTTTAACCCAGTCGTGGTATCGCAATCAAATATCTTTGGAATCGCCTATATTTGTATCCTACTTTGTAGAAAGCAGGAGCAGCCAGTTAAATTGCGGTAATTACAGAAACAGCCGACTGAGAAGTCTGAGATGAAACATCTGCTCCTCTCTTGTGAACATCGTTGTCACATGTATATAATCAGGAACCTAAAACGAGGGAAATTTCTCGTGCCACTACGTCGCTGAAAATGATCATGCCCTTCCTGTTTAATGTATGTGATGTGAATTGATGCCGTGTGTGGTTCGTTAACACAGATGTCTATTTAACTCGATCATTGCGGCGAATAAAGATAGATGTTGCTTGCATTGATGATTTGAAAAGGAGGGTTGGTGACTTCCTCTTTCACTGAATACGCTGATGAAGAAGAGAGGAGCTACTTTCTGGTGCTGGTTTTCCCGAAGTCCGAGTGGTTCAGTGATATATGAGAGGAATCGCGAGAGAGTCGACCACCCCAGGACGTAGAAATTTATGATTTTTAATTTGGCTGAAAAGTATATCTAAGGTACTTGAGCACCTCCTCTATCGATTGGCGTTGACAGAATTTTGATGAAAAATTTCGCAATCGCGTGAAACATATTTTTTTTTTGTTTTCCACCGAAAGGACAAAGTTTGATAAATCATAACTCGCTTCAAAATAAAGATAGGGATTTGCGATTTTGTTTGTTAGATAGACAAAAGACTCTGCTACAGTGACAACTGTCCCAACTCATTCCTGGCTGATGCAGTGGAGAGAAGGGGTCGGTTTCACAAAATATGTTATAAATCGCTGTAAAGTTAAATGGGGTCTTAGGTTCTTTGTGCGCCAGGACATGCGGCCGGAGTACTCACTATGTACCAGAAATAGGCAAAATCGGCCCATGCGTAGGTCTCGCGCTAGGGAATATGTAATTTTTGAAAATAAATATATTAATTTCGAAATTACAAATTGTGATATTTTCGGTGGAAATATTCGCAAAGTGTCTAAAAACACCACGAAAGTTGTTTAAAGGGACTTTTAAAGCGAACTTTTTGAGAGAGAAAAATTCGAAAAATTTCAGGGCTGAATTTCACTTTTGACGAAACTCCACTTTTGAAACGTTCCATTTTGTGCTACCGCTTTCACAATGATTAGAAATGATGCTCGGATGAAGATTGGTACATATTCCATTTGACAATGAAAAATTATTTGCAGTAAACTAGTCCAAAGTTTGAAATTCAAAAAAAAAATTTCTAGAGGCCCTATTACCTTCTCATATCGACTAGGAGTCTCATCTGGTGCGTAGAACATTTCATAAATTGAAAGTTAGTGGCTATCTCTTCGTTGAAAAGAGTTACAAAGCTTACAACATTGGGAATCTGCGTTGGGACGCACGCTCTGCCTTCTCTAGCACTCTCTCATTTTCACGCACTCTCTCGCTGGTTCGGACCCCGAGCTGTGCAGTAAATCTTTTGCAAGTGCTTCACGTTACCAAAACAAAAGTAAACTGTTTAGATATTTCACCGTATGGTACCAGTATATCAGTTGCAAAAGATTGGCTACCTGCACGGGGTCCGAACCAGCGAGAGAGTGCGTGAAAATGAGAGAGTGCTAGAGAAGGCAGAGCGTGCTTCCCAATGCAGATTCCCAATGTTCTAAGCTTTGTAACTCTTTTCAACGAAGAGATAGCCACTAGCTTTCAATTAATGAAATGTTCTACGCACCCAGATGAGACTCCTAGTCGAAATGAGAAGCTAATAGGTCCTCTAGAAATTTTTTTTTTGAATTTCAAACTTTGGATTAGTTTACTGCAAATATTTTTTCATTGTCAAATGGAATATGTGCCAATCTTCTTCCGAGCATCATTTCTAATCATTGTGAAAGCGGTAGCACAAAATAGAACGTTTCAAAAGTGGAGTTTCGTCAAAAGCGAAATTCAGCCCTGAAATTTTTCGATTTTTTTTCTCTCAAAAAGTTCGCTTTAAAAGTCCCCAAACAACTTCCGTGGTGTTTTTAGACACTTTGCGAATATTTCCACCGGAAATAACACAATTTGTAATTTCGAAATTAATATATTTATTTTCAAAAATTACAGATTCCCTAGCGCGAGACCTACGCATGGGCCGATTTTGCCTATTTCTGGTACATAGTGAGTACTCCGGCCGCATGTCCTGGCACACAAAGAACCTAAGACCCCATTTAACTTTACAGCGATTTATAACATATTTTGTGAAACCGACCCCTTCTCTCCACTGCATCAGCCAGGAATGAGTTGGGACAGTTGTAACTGTAGCCGAGTCTTTTGTCTATCTAACAAACAAAATCGCAAATCCCTATCTTTATTTTGAAGCGAGTTATGATTTATCAAACTTTGTCCTTTCGGTGGAAAACTGCGGAGACTCCAGGTTTGGATATGTTTCACGCGATTGCGAAATTTTTCATCAAAATTCTGTCAACGCCAATCGATAGAGGAGGTGCTCAAGTACCTTAGATATACTTTTCAGCCAAATTAAAAATCATAAATTTCTACGTCCTGGGGTGGTCGACTCTCTCGCGATTCCTCTCATATAACTCGAGAAATTGTGGACGAAGCAATACATGCATGTTGTGACCCATGCAGAAGCAAATGTTTCGCTTAGTCATTTCTGTTTCTCCCCACACTCCAAGCGACCATCCCGTCCTAGGTTACGTCTTCATTTTCCTTCTTCATTTGCTAGTACTATTGCTCGTTGTCCTCTGTGATTGTTGAATCACAGCTGTGGCTTTCCCCTTTATTCATGGAGCAGGATGGCGTCATTCCTGGGATGCAGAAAGTATTGTACTGATTATTGGATGAACTGATAATTACTACGACTCGGCGTATATCAGTGCGCTCTCGTAAGAATCGCAACACCCGTCGTACAGCAAAAAGTGATTAGATGAGTATTACACAGATTCTGGTAGCTATTTGTGTGGTCAACCAAATTCCGTTACACTCATGACCTGAAATGTTAAATTTGCATAATTACAGGAGGTCAAATTTAAGCTGTATTCATAGTTATTCGATTGCAGCTCTTCAGGGAGTTGAGTTACGACTTTACTCAAAGAACAAAGAATGGTCGCCAAATTATGGCGCATCTTTCTGTGCCATTTGTTTATTCAGATTTTTATTTTAAATTATTTCCGGAAAATATAAACTCAAATTTCTCGAAAACCAAGCCGAGTCCAGTCACCAATTTTCAATATGTTGTACTTCTGAACACTGTCTTTCCGATGGTCACAACCACATGATGTATCGAGGGCCGCTTACGGTCGCAATTTTCATTACAAAATTATCTGAAATACACCAAAACACTCACAAATACTCTCATCTCAAATTGCAGGGAATACAGGCGCCCTCTCTATCTCCTTTTCCTAGACGTTAGCAAGGCTTTTGACTCTGTCCTGTGTAGTTCCGTTTTATCTGCTCTGGAACATGACGGTGTGCATTCAACGTATACCCGATTCTTGCAGATACTCACAGTTCAGAGTAAAAGTTCCATAGTTGTCAATGGGAAAGCGGTGGAGGTTAACATCGGAAGGGGGGTGCGCCAAGGTGATGGATTAAGCCCGCGTCTTTTCGTCTCGGTGCTTGATACGGTATTCCGCAGGGTAAAATGGGACCGAAAGGGAGTATGTATAGACGGCGAATATCTCTCCCACATTCTCTATGCAGATGATTGTGTAATAATCTCCCATGACTCACGCCAAGTCCAAACTATGGTAAAGGAACTAGAACGGGAACTACTGAAGGTGGGATTGCAATTAAATGGCTCAAAAACTGTCGCTTTAACGACAAATCCAATGGGCAGGCCGGTCGTAGTGGGAGGTGAGGTAGTGCAAACGGTAGACAAGGTGGTATATCTGGGGCAAGAAGTCACTCTCGGTCCCAATAGGTTTGTGGGAGAAGTTCACAGGCGGGTTAGAAGCGCGAATTGGGCATTTTACAAATACTCCGAATTCTTTCGGAAACGTGGGTCCCCCATGTCACTCAAAAAGCGCCTTTTCGACGGTGTAGTTCTACCCGCACTCTTGTATGGTTCCGAGACTTGGTAACTCTGTAAACGAGAAAAACAAATTCTTTCCGTCGCTCAGCGCAAACTAGAACGCAAAATGATTGGAATTACCGTATTTGATCACGTCACAAATGAGCGGATCCGTGACATCACTAAATTGAAGGATGTAGTTAGAGAGGCGGAAAGACGGAAATGGATATGGGTAGAAAGAATCTCGAATCAAAGCCATTATCGGTGGAATCGGAAGATGCTCGATTGGACCCCAAGAGGGAAGAGGAAGCGAGGCCGACCGGCAAAGAGATGGAGAGATGATTTCGTCAACGCTGCTGGACCACAATTCGTGCAACTCGCAAGAAACGATCGCAAGCAATGGAGATCTCTCATGGCAACCCAGCTTTAACACCCAAAACCAGCTGATAAAGTTGTTCAAATGTAAAAAAAATGTAAAACACCAAAACCTCTCATTTCACTCTTATTTCGCCATCATTCCCCTCATTCGACGCAAACTGCGCGGTGTAAAATGAGAATTGTGCGAATTTTAGACCGCTCACTTCGCGTAGAACAAGGGAAATAAGAGTGAAATGAGGGGTTTTCGTGTATTTCAGATAATTTTGTAATGAAAATAGCGACCGTAAGCGGCCCTCGTTACATCATGTGGTTGTGACCATCGGAAAGACCGTGTTCAGAAGTACAACATATTGAAAATTGGTGACTGGACTCGGCCTGGTTTTCGAGAAATTTGAGTTTTTATTTTCCGGAAATAATTTAAAATATAAATTTGAATAAACAAATGACATAGAAAGATGCGCCATATTTTGGCGACCATTCTTTGTTCTTTGAGTAAAGTCGTAACTCAACTCCCTGAAGAGATGCAATCGAAAAACTATGAATACAGCTTAACTTTGACCTCCTGTAATTATGCAAATTTGATATTTCAGGTCCTGAGTGTAACGGAATTTGGTTGACCACACCAATAGCTACTAGAATCTGTGAAATACTCACCTAGTCACTTTTTGCTGTACGTATTTGAGGTCAGTTTATGCGGTTCTTACGCGAACACACTGATATTTTGTAGCTACCAGAGCCTCACCACTGTGTTGAAGCGATCTTAGGCTTCATGTATCCGGGTATGCTCTTTTTAGTTTTTACACGGAGCTCGAAGTCTCTTACTTTCCTTATTATGGAGATGTTGGATCTCACATTTCGCACTGGGCCGGGAAATCCTTGGAGCGAATCGGAGGGGTGAGAGGCCGGACACTTCAAGCGAAGTATTACATATTGCGAATCTGAAGGCGAACATCGTATTGCATCATACTATGTCCGTACATCCATAACACGGGGATGGAGGGGGGGGCAGTGTTTATTAATTTTCATCTCGATCATTCGCAAAGTTTATCTTTCTTTCTCTATTCCAAATTTGAACATCGCATTGAAAGTATCGACTTGACAAAAATGGTCCAAGGCTTCTCCTATTCATAGCATCCGCAGTCTCCGCCCACTTTTCCTTGAAGGAGAAAGCACAGAAACGCCATGGAGTAGCACAAGCTTAGTTCTAAACCGTATGAATTGAGTTAGGTCTTCAACCTCACAGTCGCGCCGCGAACTCTTTCACGTATGAGATAAATGCGAATTGTGATTCCATCCGTTGTGTAAGATTCAAGATATCTTCCCCTTCCCCCGCACTTTTAAGCTGTTCTCTCGCTAGTATATAAGACCGAGATGCCAGAGATAAAGCAGTTGTTCCCACTGAATCCGGAGCACAACACTCACTTTACCCTGTGCATTGCCAGTCCATTGTATGATTCCAAACCTTCGGAAGATTGTGTGTACAACTGAGGGAAACTATCGATACCGACCCCTTGCTTTTCGTCTTATCGGTGAAATCATGTGCTCTGATCCCTTTGCTCTTAGTTCCCCCCTCTCAACCTCCCAATTTTTTTCGCCAGCCCATCGGGTGTAATATCGCTGAATGCCTTGAATTTTACCTCATTCTTCCACTATTATCTTCGCTTCTTGATGAAATTACTTGCCACGTTTCACGCATTTTAACCACGCTTTTGTCCGCTTGATCATTGGTGTCTTCATAGTTGTATACTGTGGAGAACTGTACCATTCGCAGTTGTCCTAATTTAGGCAGATGATCTCCAGAGTAGGAAAATTGTTCTTGTTTTGTGCAAAAGAGAGAAAGCAAAATTGGGTGGAAGTAAGATCCTTGGCGAAGGGAGTGGGAAATAAAGAGAGGCAATTGTGCGCTAGAGCATGAGCAAAAGCGATCAGAATGCTTGGAAATTCGGCTGAAAAGAGAGTTAAGATTGCTTCTTTCCGCACAATTTCTAGAGCTTTAGATAGGGACGCAATAGTGCACAATTCCATGCCAACGAAGGAATGCGCACGGCCGGTCAAGATGCTCTCCTGTCTCCACAGCGAACGCATTTTCGTTTGATTGTATCATTTGTACATCTGTAATCTTGTCGCGTCTTTCGTGTTTTTTTTAAAACTTTTACGATCGTGTGTGTAACTTCACTATTCATTGCGCGAACTCATCTCGATCTCTCACTCAGGGAGTGCGCATAGGGTTGAGTGAATCAGCAATAGCTTTGACGAATAGTGTTACAATTCCCGAGTATGGATATATAAATTCGAGCTTTGAGAATTCGTAACTGTGACCGTTCCTTATGTGTATTTCAACGGTTCATTTTAGAGTAAAATCAATCATTGAAGCTCAATGAATGACCATCGTTTTTGCAGAAATCATGGTTATCTTATTTCAGAGTTCTACACGCTCTCACTCATCAATGACTCTCTCTTTCTCTCTAGAAAATGGGTTAGTTATCATATTTGAAATAAAAGAGAATTTGAAAAAGATCAATTGTTGTTGTGCCCAAGAAATTGCCACGGCCTATGTTCCTCTCCACTTTTTTTCGAACAAGACCCCTTGTCTGGATCGTTACTTTAGAATTAATTTTTTTCTAGAGGAGACCGAGGTTTTCCCCTTCAAAATGAGTTTTTTTTCTTTACAGATGACGCTCTCTGGCACTACAATCTCTCTTTTTTGAAGTTATACGGATGAATAACTTATCCGAATATGAGTACGCTTCTCGACTTCGTGTTTGTAATAGTTTTTGAATTGTAAACAAGCCCAAAATCGAGGGAAAATTCATTCGTTCATTATTCCGTCTTACAAAAGTATCGCATACAAAAGAGTAAACTGTGAATGGGGACACGAAACAGATGTCCGTCGACGAAAAATTATTGCAGTACTACGACATATCGTGCAGCCAGAGAAGCCACTTTGTTCGCAATATAACACAAGAATGTGAACAAGCCCAGAAGATGAACCTGTCTATGTAATTTACGGATCGAAATTTGGATATTAATCAACGACAGAAATTTCAGGACCACATTATTACTTTATTGTGCTGATAAATGTTTGTTTTTTTTACATATCATCAACACCATTTTAGTGTAGTCACCACTTTAGGATTTTCCGCCACATAAAAAAGAGTTTTTTTTTCAAAGGAAGCGAACAATAGTGCGCAACGGAAGTATAAGGAATGGTCGCACCGATGGGTTACGGACATACCCTCCCGTGCGTCGACGCATGCGACGTGCCTACCAACTTTTTTTGGTAGGCACGTCGCACCCATGACCCGGGGTACATGGTCAAAATCGATATTTTCGATTATCGATTGATCAACCCAATCTATAGTGGGTTGATACCGTATGGTCTACAGTAACTCAAAATCGATAATCAGGGTTACTGTAGCTTTCGCTGCGGGACCATCATTTTACAAAGTTGCACCAAATGAGTGTGTGCGAGATTGTACCTCATCTCTTTCGTCAAACAAAAAAACTTTGCGGGCGCGCCTTTCGCGCCTTTCCTTTCGCGCCTTTCCTACACGTGTTCGACTCAAAGATAATTGAGAAGAAGAAGAACAGCATGATACATTTTCGGCTGAATAAGATCAGGGACAGGGTAGATCAGGTTCTGAAACTCGATTGAAGTGTGTTATCACAAAAAAATGATGAATATTGTTAAATATTTGGATAATAAAAATGCAAACGAACTATTTACAATTAATGTTTGGAATTATTTGTTTAAAATAGAGCGGTAATAAATTATATTAAAACATACACATAAATGTAATTATCGTCGGTTGTGGATATCGAATAGGGAGAATTGATGATCTTAATTACTGGTCCTTGTTTTCTTCTTTTCCTTTGGCTGACATATCACTGCTTATTAAGTTAGACAGTTTCCAAGATTTGCCATATTTCCTCCAGGCCAGTTGGATTGCCTGAAAAAAATAACAATGAATTCTAGTGTTTTAACAAATACAGGTTTCAAAAGTTGATGGATTAGGATTTTGAACACTGGAACAGCGTTATGTGTACCTTCTTTAGGTCATGGGCAGATCTTGTTAAGTCATCGTTAGTCTCATACAAGAGAAGACAATAAAAGACAGCGGCTTTCCTATCCTGTAAAATATTGAATTCGTTTTTTCGTCTTACTTTTCCTGTAAAATCTTGAGTTTGTTTTTGCACGTAGCTTTTACGGCGAAAAAAACATAGTGATCACATTTTTTCAAACCTACAGGAACGTATCATTGTGAGATGGAGTGTGAAAGGATCCTCCTCGAATTGAAAGTTCCTCACTCACTCAGACCCGGTTGTGAACTCTGGATTTCGCCCACTACTAGTAGTGCCAGTGGCTCTCTCATATTCTCACAAAAAAATCTGGCTCATGTTATCCACTATCCCCGCGCGAGGTAGGGATAGAGGCAGCGTGGGATCTATCAGTTATCAGTCCATGTGGAGCAGAGGTCAAACGCTTCCGGCACCAACGTGATAGCGTGTGTTCGATGCCGACCCTATGCATGTCTTTTGCTTTGCTTGCCCGAATTCGCACGGGCCCGAATTCGCGACGAGCCCTTTGAAATTTGAGGGAATTCAAAGGTGCTTTTACTGTCCCTTTAAATGAGAAAATACAACTGAGAGTTCTGATCAACATTCGATTCAAATTTACTGTTTGTTAAGGGCGCGAGTTTGATTCTGTATCTCCCTTGTAAAATTCGACGAGCTTACTTTGTGAAGAGAAGAGTCGAGTGTAGGTTACTGCTGAGAGATGGAGTAGGCACCTTAGAATGAAAGTTGATTCTTGCTTTGAGTAGTATGAAACACAGAGGGCAGGTGGTGGGGCGTTCAGGCATGGGAGCGGGTTAAATCCATAACGAGGCTCTCCAAATGCTCCTAACAGTCCTTGCTCCTAACAGTTTTCGCTAGGCTTGGAATCACGTGAGAAGGGAAAATAACAGGTCGCGAAACTGCTCAGCAAAATGGGAAGAATAGAATTGTCAGAGCAGCGTGCACTGTTTTATTCCGACAACAAGTGGCACAACAAATGGTCCGATTTTCATAATCTCTCACCCTCCATCAGTTGCTAGGGTAGACTCTGGTGAGAACAAAAAAGAGTGGAAATTGGGGAGAGCCACTGATGTTATTAGTGCAAAACCAGAGGAGGGAAGTGGAGCGACTGGCAAGTAAGTGCAATTGAAAATGAAAGAAAAACGCTGAGTAATTCATGCTGCGCAAATTTCATGGATGGAATTCCACCCTCTGAGGGGGTGGAAAACTCGTTACTCAGCTCAAACTGAACGAAATCTCTCCAATCAAAATGGAAAATGTTCCAAACGTGGCCTGTAATATCTGTATCAAGTTTGGAGGTTGTAGCTTCACTAGGAAAAAAGTTATGAGAGGGTGCATACAACTGTTTTGCACCTTGCACCCCATGAAATTTGCGCAGCATTAGTGTGTGGTGCACAATAGCGGGCCACAAAACGGAACGGCATAAATGGGAGTGGTGGCGTTAGCAGAGCAATGGGGGAGGCTACTGCTCAATGTGAGCCTTTAAGGCGAGTGTTTCTGGGGAAGGAAGAAGGAATGACGTATGGACAGTGGGAGTCCCCATTGGGACCATCTGTCAAGCGAGAGAGTGTGCGGAAATGAGAGAGTGGATTGTTGTCGCATGGACAATGCATTGAATGAGCGGGAGAAAGAGAGACTGCGCTAGTTGAAAATGTATGAGAAGCCAGCACCACCATATTTCCCACATACACACACAAAATTTTCCAAACGTGCAATATATTAAACTATTTATCGGATATAATAACTAAAAAATTATTTGCAACGAGAAAAAAAGGAACTTTACATCGAAAAATATTAATTGCAAGACCGAATACAGCGAATGTTCTCAAATGATTGAAGATTGTAGATTGATGCAGCACCTTGCAACATGCTGAGATCAGGTACGATGTGCAGTGATGATAGTCCCTGAATATACAATATTCTTTTTCAAGTAATATTTTACTATAGACAATTTCTCACAGTGAAATCTAGATGTTCAATTGTGGGTTTGTTAACGTGGTGGTGACTAGAGTACCTTATTCGGGTCGGGTAATCGGGTAATAGACCGGGTCATCTCTCATTTTGCGCAAAATGAGCTGGCCCGTGTACTTCATCTCGAATACCCGTGTACTTTTCAACTCCGGCTCATTTAAAATTATCTTAAAGACAACGAAACAGCTGTAAATTACAGAAATGACGGGGGAACGATGAATTAGCATGTCAGGAATATTCAAGATCACTAATTTCAGTCAAATAAGATGATAAGAACTCTTATCATAGGCCGGAGGAGAAAAGTACACGGATAGTTTGGTCGAAGTACACGGGTAATGCTTCCCATTCATTCCAAATGGTCGGGTCAAAAAGGTATCGGGCCGTCTCACTTCGCGCACTCTAGTGGTGACGGTAAATATCAAATCGTCGATCTTTCCACAATCAACATCCTGGAATACGAAAATGAATTTTTGATTAGAAACATAATTTATTAATAATCGTATTTAGAAAATAGTCATCTCAGTAGGATGTATTGTCCGAGCAACCCCGTACATCGTTAACACATACCGGCACAGAGGTTACGTTTTAGCTTTGAAGTACTGTCCCGTAGATTCCTCCACTGAATACATCTTCGTACAAGATATGGATACTGCAATTCGATCTTCTAACGGAAGAAATTGCACGCATCTCATAAGCATTTCATCTGGTAGAGAGAGAGAAAACAAAACCTGAAATTAAAATGTAATATGAACGATTCTTATCGATCACATAATATTTGTTATGCTGAAAAAAACCTAAAAAGAAACTTTAAACCGAACACTTCAAGTAGAGGACCGGATCGTCTACATTTAATTCAAATCGCCATCTATCAAGAAAGAACCCGGCCGAAAACACTACGAAGTGAGTTCCTACTTATTGTGATGGTCAGGACGTCGTAAGTCTTGCCATCATTGAATGCTGAAGATATACGTCTACGCTTAATGTCTATCGACATTACAATTGACCATGGTAATCAAGCATTCCTTATAATTGTGAATGCACCTTGTGTAATATGACGTACTTACTTTGTTTCGAGACTACGGTCATCAGAATGGTCTGAGCAAGACACCCTTCGTGAAGAGAAGAGCCGTGTGCAGTTTACACTTGAGAGGTAGAGTAGACACCTTCGAATCAAAGTTAATTATAAATGTTGGTTTGAGTTACGCGTTGGAAAAAAACGGATGCGGAAAGAAAGTGGCGGGGATGTTTATACATACAGACAGAAGCTTGTTATCTGGGAATATCCATTACACATAGAGAAAAAATTTATAATTCCAGCCCCCCATGAAAATGTGTAACACATGTAGTACATTTTCATATTATTTCATGTATGATGGGGCTGGATTTATATGTACATTTTTCTCTGTGTGTAGTGCACTCTACGACATTCGAACCTATCAAGCAAAATCCAGAAGAGGGGATAGAAAAGCCTGACAGAGTGTATAATAGGAGCGACTCTAACACTTTCACACCTTTTCTCTTCACCCCTTTCTGGAGGCTTGAAATCATGTGAAATTACCGTGAGGTTATCATTGAAGGACAATAGCGAGTTGCGAAACTGCTCAACACGAATGAGAAAGCGTTATTGTTAGTAAACGAATGGGAGGGAGGAGGGCATTGGATTTTTTTGACACCAGGGCTCTCGAAAAATTCGTCTACTTTCTTACTTTCCACAAACTGCTAAACAAAAAAATGAGAGTAGAAATTTGACAGAGCCGCTTAGTGCGAGTAATGAAAGTGGAAGAAAAACGCGGAGTTTATAATAAAAACTTTGAACGAAGATTTAAAAGAATTAGAACAAGAACGGAAAAAAAGAGCTTCAAAACTACGCAATTTATTACTCTGGTATTTATTTCCAGGTAGGATCCCGGTATCTATACCGGGATCCCGGTATGTTTCCAGGCAGGGATCCCGGCATCACATTTCCAGCCTGGATCCCGGTATAATTTCCAGGCTGGATCCCTGTCTGATTCCAGGCTGGAAATATACCGGGATCCAGCCTGGAAATAAATACCAGAGTAGGATAGCATTAGTGGAGCAGTGGGACGCAACTGCTTAATTTTTGCGTTTCAGGCGAGAGTCAGTGAGAAAGGAGGGCCGCATGAAAATCAATCAACAGTCATGCGATAGCGTGTGTGTGGACATGAGAGAATATATGTGTGTCTTATAGACAATGCGTTGAATGCGCAGGAGAAAGAGAGACCGCGTTGAACAGCAACGAGTTAGAGAGAGAGAGAGAGAGTTGAATCGATGTCCAACGGACAGCAATAGAGTGGGCAACTGAGAGAGTGGGAGGGCGAGGGGCGAGAGAAGGGTAGAGAAAGAGAGGGAGACGAGAGAGACGTCGACAGAGCGCGTCAAACGAGAGACAACAGACAACGAGAGACGTTCTTGGCCTGGTGCCAACTAGATGTTGTGTGTTGGTGGAGAGAGAAGGACACGCCAAATTTGAATTGGGGGTACCATTCACAAGCATGAACAAGAAATAGATAATATAACATTCCGCTGATGAAAAAACTAAATCATGTCAATGATTCGCTTTGACACCGCTCTGACTTATCTTAGGCGAATCTGATCGGAGTGCACGGTGATGACCGACTTGTTCACAATTGCAACGCATCTCCCCTACTCATCAATTTATTTATTGTACGCCACAAGGGCGCGCAAAAATATACATAAATGGGCGAATAAGAATGAAAACTAGAATTTCCAAAACGAAACAACTATAGCACGCTCCGTCCCTGGCTCAGTGCCACCGTTGGCCAGTCGTCGACATAGCCTCGACGCATAGTTGTCAAAATGGGCTTCACTCCGTTGTTGTACAATATTTCGTAGATCAGGGGCTCCGTCTCGTCTAATACAAGATTGTCGTTCACGTCGAAATGACATTGCAGACACTGGAAATTACTATAATACTTAATTGGAGAAATACATATTAGTGCTCAAAGCGTATGACGGAGAAGGGAATGCAATATAGATTTGGTAAGTCAAATATCTCACGTTTTGATCACATCTGAACTCGAGCGAAAGCGGTATTCTCGTCTCGGTAGTGCTCTTTTAGAACGATGATTGAGAACAACTCGTGGATTTTGAGCGGGTTTAGCCTCTGCACAATGCACAAAGTGCACATCATGTTCCCACTTCCCTTCCGCGGTCTCTCGACCAGAGTCGAATCAGCTGCAATCGTTCTATAAGATCAGAATACATCGATACGTATGACTGGCAAATTTTTGAAAAGTGCGTCAAAAATTATACACATTGAGATCAGTTTGATCGAAACCGTAATTTTCTCTTGGACAAAATAATATCACTCGTCATATATTGTTGAATTGGCTCACCTCCTACGGGAAGTTGACGTTGATGTATAGCAATATCTCGTCGCCCTGGCCGAGAATCTTCACGCACAGTCTGATCGATATTTCCGTATTCAATTATTTGTGCTTTAATATTTTTGTTGTATACTCTAAAAGCCCGAATCATCGTTCGTAACAAGTTGTTGTTTAACTAATTATAACGGAAGCTCAAATAGCTTTTTAACAAGTAAATTAGCTCACGATTCTCCAGTTGCAATTATTCTTGCGAAGAATGTCGTTCCGATTTGAATATTGGCTAGAATATAGTCATAATTTCTCAAGAGTTCTTGTCCGTCAGGATATTATCGAGCGACGTGTAGAGTCCTGAGAGAACGAAAAACGGTTGAATATAGATACTACAAACAAAAGAGCAAGTCATTCGCGAGAGAGGGATTGAGATACGGTATCTCTAACTCAAATAGTGCCTTGTGTGCTGTATGAATGAACTGTAGGTAACACGAATATGAGGTCAAGAGGCGGGGCTAGAACGCTACTTGCGAGTGGAGTGCGAGATGTGTGTCCACGGTCTCTTCATTTCGCACACTCTCTTCACCTCTATGAGTGAGAAAATACGAGAGGCCATGCATTTTGGCGCCAATTCTTGATAGCTCATAACCAATCAATACGCCAAGCGGCTGTCCGCACTCCTTTTGTATCTACAACATGCAAGAGTTCAAAAAATGTTCATTTCAAATTTATTTTAACTATTCTTGTGAATTGCTTTTAAAATCCAGGGAGGGTGGCGAAATCTTCTCGAAATCGTTTGAAGAAGTTGTAGACTCAGCGCTTGCTGTTGTTGAGGTAGGATCGGGGGTTGAAGACTTAAGCTCATCCTGATCGATGAGCTCATCACCAATGCTAATAACAATAATCTCTTCTGAGAGCTCTTCTTCTGTCAAAGTTGTTGTTGACGCCGGTGTCGAAGTAGTTACTGTAGTAGTTGTTGGCCATATGACACGACCTCAAAGTATCTACATAATATATGAACCATAAACAAAATGGGACTAAGAATGTGAGAAAGCGATGAAAAATCATTTTTTAGATACAATTCATAATTCAAAGATTCATACAATCGCGCAGAGAAGTCAAAATTACAGAACGTTTTAGGAGCGAGAGAACTGGCAAAATAGAAAAGGACTCTCTCACTTTGACACGCTCTCTTGCTCCTGACCCCGTTCTGGATTCATTTGAACTCACGAGTAGTTCGTATTCCGCATAATCCGCATGTTCGCGGACACTGCCAAGCCAAAGCTGCGCGGTTGCGTGGGTTGTTGCAATTATGTACGTGTTTAAAGCAGTCGAATTGGTGAGTTACGGTGTTCCTCCGATCTATGCACACTGAAAACGAGTATATTTTACATATACAGAGAATGAATAAACTAAGATGCGACACCTAGTGTATGACATACTCAATATTAAGTGTATTCGCGCGCCGAGAGAGCGTGCGAAGCCGAGAGATTTGTAAGTACATCATATACTAGGTGTCATATCTCAGTATTAGATACACTCAATAGTAAGTATATTCATTCTGGGTGTATGCAATACAGAATAGTTGAAGTCATGCAACACACGTTTGTATCATAGTTATCTTCTAATCGCTTATCTTTCGCATTCCACAGATATTGATAGTACAAAAAATCCGCTTACGGGGGCGATGTGAAGCGACGAAAGTTGTTATAAGAAGAACGAGAAAAGTGTTCATTATTTAGTTCTCGGTGAGAACGTGATGTGAGTTCTATCATCAGCTCGATCTTTTTATTGTACTCTATCTGTTGGTTCAGGAGTGTTGTTCCAACTGCGTTAAACGCCTGCGAAAACACACATCCAACGTGAACAATGCGTTTGGAAGACAATAAATAAATAACGCTTCCCACGTTCTCTAAACAAAATTTTATTCTTAAAATAATATAGAAAAAGAATATTTGGGAAAATGTTTAGAGAAAGCTGTGTTTTTCGATAGTTCTTATTTGTCTGCAGGGAAAAGTTTTGTCAAGCGGAGATTAAGTGTTTTAAAAAATGGTTTATTATTTAAATCAATGTCAGACAATTTTTAATTTTTTATAATCAGTGCAAGACTTGCTATGGCTATAATAGTACGGACGACAAGGTGGAAATCATTTCATTTCGGCGTGAAACTCAATTGCTCCGGTATGAATTTGATTTCACTCCAAGCTCGAATTTTCCTTGCAATTGAGTCAAATCACCAATTACAATCTGTGTTTTCATACAACAACTGCTCTTATAGATTTTAATATTTACTTGTTAGTTTCTTCGACATTCGTTCGTTTCAATCGCATACAATCATTGAAATCGAATAAGAGTGCGTTTAAAACTGAAAAAAAAGAAATCGGATTGCACTATCAGATTGCACAGTCCTGCTACCAAAATATCTGCAATTATCGTGAAAAGTGAAATTTTAAGAAGCGATTCTATCAAATGGCAAACGAAGACATGCTTGGCTAACGAACATAGCCAAGCATTCCCGGTTCTCTCCATTGACTTGATTAATTCCCGAGAGAAACCAAAAAAAATGCGAGCACACTATGAATCCATCTCTTGATTGAACTCGCTATGGATTGACTCCCTCAATGCATCCATTCTGCATTTTTTTGTGTCTCGCTTCTCGCAAGAGCTAAAGAATTAAAATTTGCGACTTGTTGGGAGCTCTTCGAACCATAAAAAGAACTTTCAAATGGCTAGTTATGAAGCGATATTGGAAATATCGGGAATTCAAAATAAACTGCTTTTCCAGAGTTTTAGAATGATAAATGGGTAAGTATTTTCAGCTGAATGGAGACTTGGATGGGACATTACTGGACGAAACAGACGGAGTTGTTGATGGAATATCAAGTATAGTAGTCCACTGCAACACTGCCGGAAATGCGTGGCTATACAAAGGATTGGAAATAAAAAGACTCGAATGTGCCGCTGGTTTAGAACCAAGTATGTTTATTTTTCATGACCGCAGTTTTCATAAACCTCTATGCATAGAAAAAAAGATGATTGAAAAAGAGAGAAGACATTCAGTGAAAATGCGATTTTCCATCATAACCAAAATTTACGTCATTTATCAGGCTGCAAAACGTGCGATCCCGGTTTGATCAAGAAACTGATGGACACCCCCTCAGCTCAGAAATTTGCGGACGATATGTTCGGCAATAACGGGGACTGCCTCACACGCAAACTTATTTGCACAGGAGTGAATGCAAACATTGAGGTGAGCTTTTCGGAATGTGAAACCATAAACGAATAAGAGACAGGTAGATGAATGCTCACTTTGTGTCCTGGAGCTGGAGACGTTTTCTGAAAGCCTCTATGTTGTCTCTTCCCTTGATCTTGTTTCCCAGAGTTCGAAGAGCCCGACCACCTTTGACCACGAAGCGAAAACAGCGTGTAAATGGGCGATTATCTCACCACGAATTCACTTTTGGCCCCAGAACACCGTGATAAAACATTGATCTATCTCTGCAGATCAATGGAATCGGCGGCGGTGTCATTTCCGACGCAGACGATGGCGCAAAGGTAATTTTTGTTCTGATTTTTTGTCTTTTCCGATTGTACTTCCTCCCTAAGTTGCCTTTTTGTGGCATAGTAATAAGTCTGCCTCTTCTAGCTACCGAGTATTCTATAACCTAACCTTTAATCCGTGATAAGCATTATTATTTAGGACAATATTGCATCAATCGAAGTAACCTGCAACGCCGATGGAACTGCGTGGACAAGAGAGGGCAGGGAAATACGCGTATTAGAATGCGCAAGCGGAGGAGATCTTACTGGTTCGCAGTTCTATATTGCATTTGATACATTTTTAATCACGTACCACAAGGGTGCGTCAAAATGTACATAAATAGTCGAATAAAGGGAAAATATATTTACAGAGAGATGGATTGTGCAGTAGGGTTCTCCAGTCGAAAGTTCCTTATTTTTTTGAAAAGTGAGAACGGACAAAGGAGATTGGCAACTCGTTCCTGTAAATCGTTTGCTCGACAACAATAACGGAGAGAGAAAAAACTAGAGTAATAGTGCGAGTTCAGGACGCCTCTATGCAGACATATTTCATTTGATTGATACAATCAGTGTCAATTTGGATAGCCTATTTCTTCTTCATTTCAGTATGCCAATCGTGCGCGCGCGATCTCATCTCCATCGTTACAATGGGAGCCGGAACTAAGCCATTCAACGGCGACATTATCATGGACATCGATCCAGTCACGAAGTGCGCCACGCGAACGATGACTTGTAAAGGCCTCAACGCGGTTGTCAATGTAACAGTTATAGTACTAATACTAATAATAATATTAATAATAATAATAATAATAATAATTAGCAAATTATTTGGATGACAGAATCTAAAAAAAGATACAGTCTACTTTATTTTACAGCGAAATACGAACAAAACAGAGCCACAAACCACTTTTGATTGGCGTCAAAAAATATAACGCTTTATAAGTCTTGTATTTGTTATTATTTTAATTCATGTTTCAATTAATTATTTCAGGTGAATGGGAACGAAGGAGTTCTCAACGATGCATTCGACGGGACTATGGATGGAACAGTGACAGTGAAACTCCATTGCAATGCTGCCGGAAATGCGTGGACTCTGCAGGGAAAAGAGATGCGGAAATTAGAGTGTGCCGTGGGATGAACTTAGTCATAGGGAAAATGTTTAATGCCCTTCATTTCAGTGTACACTTACTTGTTATTGTTGTTTATAACTATTTTAAAACTAATAAATGTACTTTAGATAAATTTTAATGGTACGCAATTTCGAAATGCAATAAATATCCTTTAGGTATGCTAACGATTGTTATTTTGCGGTACTTTCATTCACCTTAATAGCCGTGATGTGCTGAGGTTAAAGTCCAACACGCTCACATTTAAAACGCCCTATATTTCAGGGAACGGGAAAAAGAGAACGGATGAGGGCTCGGTAGATGGGTATGAAATGTATTATCTGCAAAACGTGTATTTCGTTCTCCTTAAACGTATCTTCTTCCTTTCTCGCCCTTCCCTGCCGGTATTCTTTCTTCCTTTCACTTTCCACGCGTTCCTTGTTTTTTCATCATTTCCTTCACGAAATCTCTTACACCGACTGAAGTATAGCTGTAATTCGTTTCACGCAAGCCCTATAAAGCAGGCGAAGATGAATGCAATAAATTGAGAGTAATAGAACAGATATATTACATATGTCAAAAATATTAAATAGTCAGAAAGTTGATCAAATCGTATTATTTAATTTTTCAAAACTATCATACTGTGCTGCATTTTAGCCGACGAATACATAGATACGTAAACTCCCCCCCCCAACTACAACTTTCCGAGAGGCCGAATACATTATTTGAACTGTAGATAAATGACTTCAATTTATCGTCTGCAACCGACATGACTCATATTCGCCGCCCTTCATGTTTATCAGAAATCGTTTGTTTGATACATCAAAAGCAATTGGTTTACAGAGGTGATGTGTTGGGAATAGGAATAACACAATGATTGCGGGATATCCCTCAACGGATGCAGGTCCACTTTCATGGGTTTGCGCTCGTCGCTTATGCAGGAGCGGTCGCATCGGCGGGAGACTGGGTGCTGCCAGAAGGTGAGACGGACGAGGCTACGGTAGATGCCTCATCGAGTTGAGCAGCAGCCGTCGAGGAAAGGGCTGTGGCTTCAGAGACTGCGACGGATGCCGTAATAGGAGTGACGGACAGGGTAGAAGCATCGATGATGATGTTCGTTGAACCAAGAGGAGGAGGCGTAGAGGGAACAGCAGTAGATGGTAGGGTGGTAGTTCGCGTTGTTGTTGGGCGAGTTACACGTCCTGCAACGAATATGTTTGTTGTGTTTTTTTAAATAACTTCCCCATTTCATTACCCCGTAACCCGAATACTCATTATTAATTATAACTTCGCATCACTCACTAGTTGTTCTCCTGCACCTTCCGCAGGTTCGCGGGCATTGCACAGTCATGAAATTGCGATACACTCGATCGTTGCAGAAATTGCGACGTCTTGGACAGTCGGAGACTCCAGTTCGAGGGTTGCGCCGGTCAACGCAAACTGAAATAATAATATTATAATATGTATAAGAGGCCTGCAGAAACGCCAAATTGGAAAGAGACTGGGTGCGGTATAATACCATTTACTAAACGTTCTTTCGATAAAGCAATTTGAATTACCTTGGGAAGCGACGACAGAGACGAGAAGAAGAACGAGAAGGGCGTTCATTGTTGGTTCTCGGAGAGAGAACGTGGAGTGAATTATCCCAACATGGAGAGCTATTTATTCGACAAAATTTGTCGATTCAGCGGTGCTTTCCCAATAATTTTGACGCCTGATCCAACACAAAATGCGTGAAATGCGTGATCGGAATGACTAGTAGTGAATCAAATGAGTGGGAGAAAGAGGGGGAGGGTAAATATCCAAAGTGAGATCAAAACAAAACGAGGCTTGTTTTTTGTCTAGTCACCACTTACAGATAACTTAGACTTGAACGATGAGACATGTTTTGATTAAACAAATATTGAAGAGGGCGACAAGAAAGCAATCCTTGATAGGAAGCCACGCAATTGAGCGATAGTTTGTCATGTATTCATCGATATTGTTTCAATAATATCCCATTTCTTCAGTACTTCGAACGGGAAGTCTCCAATATTTGTTGCTCTCGAGATGTCATCTACTGTTACTGTTGAGACGGTATGCAATATCGAGAGAGCGGTGTAGAGATAATGAGAGATGATCTCTCTAATTTATATGTTCCAGAGTAAGTGAATTTGGGACTTGCCGCTCTCAGTAAGAAATGTGTGTGAGAGCATGTTCCGATGTCGTCCCCATTCCGCGATGCCCCATTCTTGCAATTATTAATTCGTACCTACATTTGTATGTGTGAATGTAGTCACTTGAATGAATGGGCAACACAGTATCAACATTAATTCATTACAACGGTAGACGAGAAATGTTTACAGTATGTAAATAACTTTCTTAATTAAAAAAATCATTTCTTGTAAAATGTGTACCGGTAAGTTATCAGTGAGAAACCTATCCGGGCTTTCTTCCTAAATCTTCTTCCTCGGAGCAAGCTTGAGCTGAATGATTTCATTTTTTTAAAACACTATATTTTTCTCTTTTTACACTTATTTTCAAACGAACAACAGTGTCTTTTCCTTTCCTCCAACTTCATGGGTGCTGTTGCTTTCGCTGAGGCGTTACCGAGGCGTTCCTCCAGGCATGTCGAGTGTCAACTGAAATTGGCGCTTCTACTTACATTGGAGCTTAGATCGAGCATACAGTAGTATATATACTACTCTATATTCCCCATACTATGGTTCCAATAAATTCGTTTCCTTTGGTCTTTCACTAACGTGAACGGGTACTGACGCTCTTGCATGGATCAAATATCAATTTCCCATGCACTAAATTCACAAAACTCCTTCAAAATAATAATAATTCGTTCCGCTTCTTATCCGATGCTAAACTTTGACACATGATAAGCAGAGATTATGACAAACCGTATTATCAACGTGATAGCATCTTGATGAGATGGATGAGGAACGTGTAGAGTCCTAAATTTGCAGAATTAAGGTAAAATATTTATGCTAGTCACGAAGATATAAAAAAATCAATGAAAAGAAAAGCGAATAACTAATGGACAAAAAACACAAGCGTGCGGGAAAAAGATTCGGAAATATTGGAGCAGTTGAGGGGCAACGGCAGATGTTACGGATAATTATGGTGTGAATTCATAGCACAGCGTGTTAGACTGGTGAGAATGCCCCATTAGCATGGCGGTGAAATAAGTGAAACTAATCCCAGACGACGAGTCATTTCTGATGTGGGGACCGGTCGAAATGGGAGCGATATTCGCAGAAATAAATTCATAATATGTAAATGAGGTCAAAATTGAAAAAGCTAAAATGGTCAAGTTGTTGGAACATGCATTGGGGATGTTATGTAAATTTGCCAACTCAATATCTTTCATCTCCATGGAGGAGATAGCTTTTGAAATTTTCGAAAGCTAACTCCTCCTCGAAGAGAAAAGCTACAACCATGCCGATTTTTTGTAACATTCCCAAGACACGTTCTAAAAACTTAACCAGTTCTGAATTTTCGATTTTGACCTTTCTCGTCGGCTATAATTAGGGAAGCTCCGCCCACTCGGGACTCTAATTGAAGGGGCAAGAAACAGCGGATGAGTAGCACAAATTTCATTCTTCACTAAAAGCCTCGTGCTTGGGTTTATTCGAGAGCTCTTGTGCCGGGCTACAACATATCTCGTGCGCACCATGCTCTCTAGTGATTAAGTAGGTCAAAAATCGATAAACATAGTTGGGAATGGGTGATTCAAGCATTTCCAGCGAAGGCACATAGTTGCGTATCTCGCAATTCGTGGGGAGAATTATTCTGAATAACTTAGACAAAACTAAATCAAATTTAATTGCACGCGCAATTGTGCTCCTGTTTAGAAGATTTTAGTATTATTATTTTCCGAGAATGTTCGTTGGCATGACGACTTACGGTGTTTAGCGGCTCTAATGGCAATATTTTGGGTTGTGAGCAAAAGATCAGCAAAGGATGGGATTCGAACTAACGCCCTTTGGCTTGCAATGCAACCACTCTACCACTGCACCATGATGGCAACGTGAACTAGATCTGGCATTTGCTTGATGATCTGATACTATCCTTTAATTCTCTCACCACTTACGCAAACTCCGCCCACCGAGGGAGAGTGGCCGCCTTTTGACCCTCTCCCGTTATATGCTGCGCGCGTGGTTTTCGAGCTGTATCTCGGCCCAGAGACAAGATATCGACAAACGGCAAAAAGTATGATGTTATTTACACCTCAGCGGTTAATATGGAAACACTTTCCACCTCATTGCGTGAAATCGGCAGACCACCTTGCGGTCCCTAGCTATAATTATAATATCGCTCCCATTTCGACCGGTCCCCACATCAGAAATGACTCGTCGTCTGGGATTAGTTTCTCTTATTTCACCGCCATGCTAATGAGGCATTTTCACCAGTCTGACACGCTATGCATAGCATACATTGCTCTCCTGAATTACAGACTGTATCGTTCATTGAGCGATCAATAAATGAGTGGGCGAAATGAAGAAAGTTTAGAGAAATGGAGTTCAAAATTAGAAGGCATCGACAGTAAGTGCAGTATAACAAGGGCGAAGAGAATCGGAAAGCGAGCAGATGGTATCAACTATGGAGTGACATCGAGTGTATAGCTAGCGAGAGTCGGCCACTATCAATCCATCTGTCGTGGACAACCGTGCCTCCCCCTCTCTCCTTCTCCCTCTTCCCCTTATCACTCGAGTGAGAAACATGAGATCACGGCCTCTTTAACATTAGATTTAGTCCGCCCTTCCCAAAATCCAACACGATTAGTTACCATCCATTACTGCTTTTGTATCCGCTGCAAATATGGGAATAACGACGAGAAAAGTGAGTAGGTAGCACAGTAGCAAAATTTATTCAGCACACAACAACACGAGTACATTTAGTTTCCATAAAATTTTCGACATTTAAAAAAATCTCATTTCTTGTCAATCAGCGCTCCAATATCTCCCATATTTTCGTTGTGATTTGGTTCTTCACCAACGAGGTGCGCTCAAAAAAAATCTTTGAAGAAAACAACCAGAAGTAATCAACATGTTTGTCATACGGCGCATTTGTTTGTTATATTTAACAAATATGTATGTAGAAAACTGCAAACATTTTTCTCTGTGTGTGTGTTGAGGACCTGCAAAGGATTGATTATATTATTCATTCATTAATTCGTCATTATTAATTTATTCCGTCAGCGAGGATTGGGTTCATGAAGTGGTTTGTTTTGGCTCTGTTTTAGATATCCGGACACATGACAGTCAACCGGACCCATTGAAAAAATAGCAACTACTTTCTAGTTTTTATGTGGATTTCAAACGAGACATAGAAAACATAAATGATTTATCATTGGACGAAAGGAAAAAATATATAATGTGTGATTGTGCCAACGATGACTAATGTCTATTATTGTTTTACAACAAAAATTCAGGTCTGGGAGGGGGGCTATGAACATCTGTCGGCTTATGCTGACGCAATCGGCGGGGTGGTAGAGGGACAAATTGTTGGGTGGAATAAAGTATTCAGAGACAACATTGCACACATGTGCAGGGGACAACGGGTAGTCTTATTATTCCGCTTCGAAACACTCTAAGATTGGGAAGTTAATGACGCAGCATAGCTTCGTATAACTATCCGCTCACTATACCAGATCATAATGAACCCTGCTCACAACAACGAGACTCCGACGTTGTGTCCTTCCACCATTCTCCCTACGTCTCATACCCGTCTCGCGTAAACTACGCGCTCCCTATAGAGGTTCTCTTCCCGTTCTCTTCTCCACAAATTCGCCGCAGCTTGGCTCGTTGGAGGGAAACCTCTCGCCAAATGCGTATCGGAACCATTCTTCCAAAAGGGGATAGAATTATCCCACCCTCCCCCGCCCCTCGCTTATCCAAGGTGGTGTGGCGTAGGAGTCTAGTACGGAACTAGGAAAGTTCCAAGCATTCAACCTGGCAAAAGACAAGCCTTTCAGAGTGGTTTATCAGATTTTAACCAGAAACGATAAAAGCGGCTGGAAGATCTCAACTTCTCGTTCGGGCTTAACGACACAATGATAATATAGAAACAAAGTACAAATTGCAGTGAAAAGTTAGCGTGAAGGATAAACGAGGATATGTAATTTGTTGGGGGGAGTATGCAAATCGTAGTGAACATGTTGGCTTCAGAATGGAAACGGAAACGGTTAAACAAGTGGTCGAATCAAATTAGAGATGAATCATTATCGGTATTCCTTTCGAGAAGCCATTCGAGGAGACGCTGACGCTTCTCCTGACTCATATTATCGTACTCGGCCAGTACTGTAATAGTTGGTTCCATTTTTTTTTTCAGATTCTCTGGCCCGTTGAGAAGATTTCCTTTTTATTTGCAATACTACTGAGTCTGGCATAAATATATACATGATCATGATGGGCCACTAGTAAATAATCAAATATCGTGTTTTGATGTTACGCAATACAAGAATATATCTACAAGAGACCGACCTGTACCGCCTGGAACAACGTACGCTGCTTGTAGTTCCGGAAGGTGTACTTGAGCTAAAAAGAGGAAACAAAATTATAGAAAGTCTACGCTTTTGGTGAATTTAACTGCTATCTCTTCCGCTCTATATTGCTCGCGTGATATAACGCGCCTTTCACGATAGGATTGAAACAGCCAACACAAATCCTGACCAGGACTATGTTTTTCGAACTCCTGTTTTTGGCATTTTTAGTTACTATGGATCAGTAAATAGCTTTAGAAATATCAATTCACAAAAAAGATTCCGAGATTTTTGCAATTTCTGCAATTTCATTTCCCATTCTCACTTGTTTTTTCCCCACTTGACGACTCGAATGAAATGCCTACACTGTCATATCTCGGTGACGTGACCGACAAAAGTTGAAAAGGTAATTTTTTCCCTATTTTTCTCGGCACTTGATAGTTTCGTCCCGTCGTAATAGTCGTCTATTTATTTGACCCTAGTCACCCACATTTGGACAATTTTTTTGTTAATTGATAAAGCCGGATTCAGGAAACGTGCATCGTTATGAATATTTATGAATTGTATTTTCATGGACTGCAGGACCACAGCCGATCCATATTTCTCTGTTTAGGATGAAATATTTATGGTAGCCGCTGTTGCACAGAGAATGAATATACTAAGATGAGACACCGAGTATATGATATACTCAATATTGAGTATATTCGCGCGTCGAGAGAACGTGCTAAAACGAGAGAATATACTCAATATTGAGTATATGAGGCTGTTCGCGTAAGGATCAGCAATTTGTCTGAAGGACCTCGTACATCGACTTTCTGGAAAGTAAAGAAACTGGCGTTTTCGAGGGTGCTGATCATCATGGTGATAATCATTTTTCATTTTACTCATCGGCTGAAGCGTACTGTAACTACCGTTTTTGAGGCCACATCGCCATATCTCACGAACCTGCAAGCGGTTTTGCATGAAAAATTTTTTCTAGGGGTGTTTTCACTCACTGATAAGGATGTGATATTCAAATTAAATAAATATTACTAGCGCCGAATTTCGAAAAGGTCTTTTTGAATACCTTCAGTTAGTATCGTGATTAACATGAATAGAAAGATGCATCATGTTCTCAGCTTTCAGAATCGTATGCTACATGCATGGTTCAGAGGTACCGTTTTACCACTTCATGACCATTTTAGTCGCCCATTTCTCCATTAATTGACCGCAATTATTGGCTCTTGACTTGAAATAACAGGGCAAAATGACATTTTCTATTGTCAGTCTGGCATATCTCACTCTCATTCTCATTGTGCGCCCAACGGTGTTGTGCGCCCAACGGTGCGAACATGGTGCATCTTTCTATTCATGTTAATCACGATACTAACTGAAGGTATTCCAAAAGACTTTTTCGAAATTTGGCGCTGATAATATTAATTTAAATTGAATATCACATCGTTATCAGCGAGTGAAAACACCCCTAGAAAAAAAATTTCGCGCAAAACCGCTTACAGGTTTGTCAGATATGGCGATGTAGCTTCAAAAACGGTAGTTACAGTACACTTCAGCCGATGAGTAAAATGAAAAATGATTGGCACCATGATGATCAGCACCCTTGAAAACATAAGTTCCCTAATTTTGAGTATACATTTCATTTTTAGTGTACATCGTTTTTATTGAATCTTACGCGAACAGCCTCATATCATATACTCGGTGTCATATCTCAGTATAGAATATACTCAATAGTAAGTATATTCATTCTGGGTGTGGTGACTGATAATTATCAAATTCGTTTTTTTGGGGCGGCCGTTCGCGGGGGCGTTAGGGTTCTGCAATCTCTCATATTATATATTGTCGTTCACCTTCATGTCAACGTCGTGCTGGAAGCGCCACGTGATCACGCTCGTGATGAATGCAGGGATTTCAATGTTGTCCGTCATATACTTTACAATATTGTCGCGAAGCATCTCAAATGGTGCGAAATTACAGAACATTCCATGTCAAGAATCGAACGAGATTGGTAATACAGTTAAGAAACGTGAGAGTGAAGGTGATAGTAATTGAAGATAATTTCTCGACAATGTATTTGCAATAAACTGCGTTGATGTTATTTGCCAGTATGGTTACTGACATAATCCAAAACCCAAGTTTGGGATAAGAAGGTTCCGCCCCCTTAGACTCTTCTTCACGACCTCTCTCAGGAGCTTTAACTAGGCTAATAATGATGTGACTGACCTTGACACCATATTTAATCGATAACTTGAGGATGCCTTCCATCGTTGTAAGAGACCATCCAGAAGAGGCCGAGTCGCGGTCGCGGGGCACATATCCGCGGGAGGGTTTTTTGCAACCTATCCCAATAACATGTTGGTGAAGTATACATATCGTAAGTGCTGATATTTGGCCAAATATTTAAGTGTCTGGGACCTGCTCCGAAAAGTTACAGTACCCCCACTTTCCGATATCGCTAAAATCGGAAGGCTCATCCCACTTCTTCGAACATCGGCATCATATGACGGATTTTTAAAAGTAAATTTCCTGACGTAGTTTTCAATGAGCATTCCAAACTTCACAAAATCGTTTTCCATAATAAGTCATATTTTTCTAAAGAAAACAAGCAAAATGTCGATTTTCCACCTCTTAACCTTGTCAGATCGCTTCCAAAGTGGTATTATTCTAATTATTTTCTTAAAATACACCTAGAAAACCTATAAAAACGTGTGTGTTTTTTTTTAATTCGAAAACAATATACAACACACTTACTTTTCGGAGCGGACACTTTGTTACTTTGCCAAATATCAGCACTTACGGTGTAAACTTCACCAACAAGTTAGAGATAGGTAGTTTTTATAAAAAGTTTTTTTATATATAAATACCTGAGAATCTTCTGTGGAATGTTGGGTAGATGTAGCCGAGAAATTCGACGAACATCTACAAGTAAAAAGAGCTATTTCCTGGTTCGCCAAACTTCAATTTTTAGAGACAAATAAAGAAAAAACACTGACAAATCAGGGCTGTGCGGCATGACCATGCCGTTCTGCCGAATATGCCGTTTGTGCCGTTTTTTCATGCCGATTGTGCTGTGCCGAAAACGGTACCGTATCTAGATCGAATCAGATATTCTCTCATATATTTCGCTAACTGGCATGGAAAAAAATGTTCATACCGTTTTCGGCACAGCACAATCGGCATGAAAAAAACGGCACAAACGGCATATTCGGCAGAACGGCATGGTCATGCCGCACAGCCCTGATTTGTCAGTGTTTTTTCTTTATTTGTCTCTAAAAATTGAAGTTTGGCGAACCAGGAAATAGCTCTTTTTACTTGTAGATGTTCGTCGAATTTCTCGGCTACATCTACCCAACATTCCACAGAAGATTCTCAGGTATTTATATATAAAAAAACTTTTTATAAAAACTACCTATCTCTAACTTGTTGGTGAAGTTTACACCGTAAGTGTTGATATTTGGCAAAGTAACAAAGTGTCCGCTCCGAAAAGTAAGTGTGTTGTATATTGTTTTCGAATTAAAAAAAAAACACACACGTTTTTATAGGTTTTCTAGATGTATTTTAAGAAAATAATTAGAATAATACCACTTTGGAAGCGATCTGACAAGGTTAAGAGGTGGAAAATCGACATTTTGCTTGTTTTCTTTAGAAAAATATGGCTTATTATGGAAAACGATTTTGTGAAGTTTGGAATGCTCATTGAAAACTACGTCAGGAAATTTACTTTTAAAAATCCGTCATATGATGCCGATGTTCGAAGAAGTGGGATGAGCCTTCCGATTTTAGCGATATCGGAAAGTGGGGGTACTGTAACTTTTCGGAGCAGGTCCCAGACACTTAAATATTTGGCCAAATATCAGCACTTACGATATGTATACTTCACCAACATGTTATTGGGATAGGTTGCAAAAAACCCTCCCGCGGATATGTGCCCCGCGACCGCGACTCGGCCTCTTCTGGATGGTCTCTTACAACGATGGAAGGCATCCTCAAGTTATCGATTAAATATGGTGTCAAGGTCAGTCACATCATTATTAGCCTAGTTAAAGCTCCTGAGAGAGGTCGTGAAGAAGAGTCTAAGGGGGCGGAACCTTCTTATCCCAAACTTGGGTTTTGGATTATGTCAGTAACCATACTGGCAAATAACATCAACGCAGTTTATTGCAAATACATTGTCGAGAAATTATCTTCAATTACTATCACCTTCACTCTCACGTTTCTTAACTGTATTACCAATCTCGTTCGATTCTTGACATGGAATGTTCTGTAATTTCGCACCATTTGAGATGCTTCGCGACAATATTGTAAAGTATATGACGGACAACATTGAAATCCCTGCATTCATCACGAGCGTGATCACGTGGCGCTTCCAGCACGACGTTGACATGAAGGTGAACGACAATATATAATATGAGAGATTGCAGAACCCTAACGCCCCCGCGAACGGCCGCCCCAAAAAAACGAATTTGATAATTATCAGTCACCACACCCAGAATGAATATACTTACTATTGAGTATATTCTATACTGAGATATGACACCGAGTATATGATATGAGGCTGTTCGCGTAAGATTCAATAAAAACGATGTACACTAAAAATGAAATGTATACTCAAAATTAGGGAACTTATGTTTTCGAGGGTGCTGATCATCATGGTGCCAATCATTTTTCATTTTACTCATCGGCTGAAGTGTACTGTAACTACCGTTTTTGAAGCTACATCGCCATATCTGACAAACCTGTAAGCGGTTTTGCGCGAAATTTTTTTTCTAGGGGTGTTTTCACTCGCTGATAACGATGTGATATTCAATTTAAATTAATATTATCGGCGCCAAATTTCGAAAAAGTCTTTTGGAATACCTTCAGTTAGTATCGTGATTAACATGAATAGAAAGATGCACCATGTTCGCACCGTTGGGCGCACAACACCGTTGGGCGCACAATGAGAATGAGAGTGAGATATGCCAGACTGACAATAGAAAATGTCATTTTGCCCTGTTATTTCAAGTCAAGAGCCAATAATTGCGGTCAATTAATGGAGAAATGGGCGACTAAAATGGTCATGAAGTGGTAAAACGGTACCTCTGAACCATGCATGTAGCATACGATTCTGAAAGCTGAGAACATGATGCATCTTTCTATTCATGTTAATCACGATACTAACTGAAGGTATTCAAAAAGACCTTTTCGAAATTCGGCGCTAGTAATATTTATTTAATTTGAATATCACATCCTTATCAGTGAGTGAAAACACCCCTAGAAAAAATTTTTCATGCAAAACCGCTTGCAGGTTCGTGAGATATGGCGATGTGGCCTCAAAAACGGTAGTTACAGTACGCTTCAGCCGATGAGTAAAATGAAAAATGATTATCACCATGATGATCAGCACCCTCGAAAACGCCAGTTTCTTTACTTTCCAGAAAGTCGATGTACGAGGTCCTTCAGACAAATTGCTGATCCTTACGCGAACAGCCTCATATACTCAATATTGAGTATATTCTCTCGTTTTAGCACGTTCTCTCGACGCGCGAATATACTCAATATTGAGTATATCATATACTCGGTGTCTCATCTTAGTATATTCATTCTCTGTGCAACAGCGGCTACCATAAATATTTCATCCTAAACAGAGAAATATGGATCGGCTGTGGTCCTGCAGTCCATGAAAATACAATTCATAAATATTCATAACGATGCACGTTTCCTGAATCCGGCTTTATCAATTAACAAAAAAATTGTCCAAATGTGGGTGACTAGGGTCAAATAAATAGACGACTATTACGACGGGACGAAACTATCAAGTGCCGAGAAAAATAGGGAAAAAATTACCTTTTCAACTTTTGTCGGTCACGTCACCGAGATATGACAGTGTAGGCATTTCATTCGAGTCGTCAAGTGGGGAAAAAACAAGTGAGAATGGGAAATGAAATTGCAGAAATTGCAAAAATCTCGGAATCTTTTTTGTGAATTGATATTTCTAAAGCTATTTACTGATCCATAGTAACTAAAAATGCCAAAAACAGGAGTTCGAAAAACATAGTCCTGGTCAGGATTTGTGTTGGCTGTTTCAATCCTATCGTGAAAGGCGCGTTATATCACGCGAGCAATATAGAGCGGAAGAGATAGCAGTTAAATTCACCAAAAGCGTAGACTTTCTATAATTTTGTTTCCTCTTTTTAGCTCAAGTACACCTTCCGGAACTACAAGCAGCGTACGTTGTTCCAGGCGGTACAGGTCGGTCTCTTGTAGATATATTCTTGTATTGCGTAACATCAAAACACGATATTTGATTATTTACTAGTGGCCCATCATGATCATGTATATATTTATGCCAGACTCAGTAGTATTGCAAATAAAAAGGAAATCTTCTCAACGGGCCAGAGAATCTGAAAAAAAAATGGAACCAACTATTACAGTACTGGCCGAGTACGATAATATGAGTCAGGAGAAGCGTCAGCGTCTCCTCGAATGGCTTCTCGAAAGGAATACCGATAATGATTCATCTCTAATTTGATTCGACCACTTGTTTAACCGTTTCCGTTTCCATTCTGAAGCCAACATGTTCACTACGATTTGCATACTCCCCCCAACAAATTACATATCCTCGTTTATCCTTCACGCTAACTTTTCACTGCAATTTGTACTTTGTTTCTATATTATCATTGTGTCGTTAAGCCCGAACGAGAAGTTGAGATCTTCCAGCCGCTTTTATCGTTTCTGGTTAAAATCTGATAAACCACTCTGAAAGGCTTGTCTTTTGCCAGGTTGAATGCTTGGAACTTTCCTAGTTCCGTACTAGACTCCTACGCCACACCACCTTGGATAAGCGAGGGGCGGGGGAGGGTGGGATAATTCTATCCCCTTTTGGAAGAATGGTTCCGATACGCATTTGGCGAGAGGTTTCCCTCCAACGAGCCAAGCTGCGGCGAATTTGTGGAGAAGAGAACGGGAAGAGAACCTCTATAGGGAGCGCGTAGTTTACGCGAGACGGGTATGAGACGTAGGGAGAATGGTGGAAGGACACAACGTCGGAGTCTCGTTGTTGTGAGCAGGGTTCATTATGATCTGGTATAGTGAGCGGATAGTTATACGAAGCTATGCTGCGTCATTAACTTCCCAATCTTAGAGTGTTTCGAAGCGGAATAATAAGACTACCCGTTGTCCCCTGCACATGTGTGCAATGTTGTCTCTGAATACTTTATTCCACCCAACAATTTGTCCCTCTACCACCCCGCCGATTGCGTCAGCATAAGCCGACAGATGTTCATAGCCCCCCTCCCAGACCTGAATTTTTGTTGTAAAACAATAATAGACATTAGTCATCGTTGGCACAATCACACATTATATATTTTTTCCTTTCGTCCAATGATAAATCATTTATGTTTTCTATGTCTCGTTTGAAATCCACATAAAAACTAGAAAGTAGTTGCTATTTTTTCAATGGGTCCGGTTGACTGTCATGTGTCCGGATATCTAAAACAGAGCCAAAACAAACCACTTCATGAACCCAATCCTCGCTGACGGAATAAATTAATAATGACGAATTAATGAATGAATAATATAATCAATCCTTTGCAGGTCCTCAACACACACACAGAGAAAAATGTTTGCAGTTTTCTACATACATATTTGTTAAATATAACAAACAAATGCGCCGTATGACAAACATGTTGATTACTTCTGGTTGTTTTCTTCAAAGATTTTTTTTGAGCGCACCTCGTTGGTGAAGAACCAAATCACAACGAAAATATGGGAGATATTGGAGCGCTGATTGACAAGAAATGAGATTTTTTTAAATGTCGAAAATTTTATGGAAACTAAATGTACTCGTGTTGTTGTGTGCTGAATAAATTTTGCTACTGTGCTACCTACTCACTTTTCTCGTCGTTATTCCCATATTTGCAGCGGATACAAAAGCAGTAATGGATGGTAACTAATCGTGTTGGATTTTGGGAAGGGCGGACTAAATCTAATGTTAAAGAGGCCGTGATCTCATGTTTCTCACTCGAGTGATAAGGGGAAGAGGGAGAAGGAGAGAGGGGGAGGCACGGTTGTCCACGACAGATGGATTGATAGTGGCCGACTCTCGCTAGCTATACACTCGATGTCACTCCATAGTTGATACCATCTGCTCGCTTTCCGATTCTCTTCGCCCTTGTTATACTGCACTTACTGTCGATGCCTTCTAATTTTGAACTCCATTTCTCTAAACTTTCTTCATTTCGCCCACTCATTTATTGATCGCTCAATGAACGATACAGTCTGTAATTCAGGAGAGCAATGTATGCTATGCATAGCGTGTCAGACTGGTGAAAATGCCTCATTAGCATGGCGGTGAAATAAGAGAAACTAATCCCAGACGACGAGTCATTTCTGATGTGGGGACCGGTCGAAATGGGAGCGATATTATAATTATAGCTAGGGACCGCAAGGTGGTCTGCCGATTTCACGCAATGAGGTGGAAAGTGTTTCCATATTAACCGCTGAGGTGTAAATAACATCATACTTTTTGCCGTTTGTCGATATCTTGTCTCTGGGCCGAGATACAGCTCGAAAACCACGCGCGCAGCATATAACGGGAGAGGGTCAAAAGGCGGCCACTCTCCCTCGGTGGGCGGAGTTTGCGTAAGTGGTGAGAGAATTAAAGGATAGTATCAGATCATCAAGCAAATGCCAGATCTAGTTCACGTTGCCATCATGGTGCAGTGGTAGAGTGGTTGCATTGCAAGCCAAAGGGCGTTAGTTCGAATCCCATCCTTTGCTGATCTTTTGCTCACAACCCAAAATATTGCCATTAGAGCCGCTAAACACCGTAAGTCGTCATGCCAACGAACATTCTCGGAAAATAATAATACTAAAATCTTCTAAACAGGAGCACAATTGCGCGTGCAATTAAATTTGATTTAGTTTTGTCTAAGTTATTCAGAATAATTCTCCCCACGAATTGCGAGATACGCAACTATGTGCCTTCGCTGGAAATGCTTGAATCACCCATTCCCAACTATGTTTATCGATTTTTGACCTACTTAATCACTAGAGAGCATGGTGCGCACGAGATATGTTGTAGCCCGGCACAAGAGCTCTCGAATAAACCCAAGCACGAGGCTTTTAGTGAAGAATGAAATTTGTGCTACTCATCCGCTGTTTCTTGCCCCTTCAATTAGAGTCCCGAGTGGGCGGAGCTTCCCTAATTATAGCCGACGAGAAAGGTCAAAATCGAAAATTCAGAACTGGTTAAGTTTTTAGAACGTGTCTTGGGAATGTTACAAAAAATCGGCATGGTTGTAGCTTTTCTCTTCGAGGAGGAGTTAGCTTTCGAAAATTTCAAAAGCTATCTCCTCCATGGAGATGAAAGATATTGAGTTGGCAAATTTACATAACATCCCCAATGCATGTTCCAACAACTTGACCATTTTAGCTTTTTCAATTTTGACCTCATTTACATATTATGAATTTATTTCTGCGAATATCGCTCCCATTTCGACCGGTCCCCACATCAGAAATGACTCGTCGTCTGGGATTAGTTTCACTTATTTCACCGCCATGCTAATGGGGCATTCTCACCAGTCTAACACGCTGTGCTATGAATTCACACCATAATTATCCGTAACATCTGCCGTTGCCCCTCAACTGCTCCAATATTTCCGAATCTTTTTCCCGCACGCTTGTGTTTTTTGTCCATTAGTTATTCGCTTTTCTTTTCATTGATTTTTTTATATCTTCGTGACTAGCATAAATATTTTACCTTAATTCTGCAAATTTAGGACTCTACACGTTCCTCATCCATCTCATCAAGATGCTATCACGTTGATAATACGGTTTGTCATAATCTCTGCTTATCATGTGTCAAAGTTTAGCATCGGATAAGAAGCGGAACGAATTATTATTATTTTGAAGGAGTTTTGTGAATTTAGTGCATGGGAAATTGATATTTGATCCATGCAAGAGCGTCAGTACCCGTTCACGTTAGTGAAAGACCAAAGGAAACGAATTTATTGGAACCATAGTATGGGGAATATAGAGTAGTATATATACTACTGTATGCTCGATCTAAGCTCCAATGTAAGTAGAAGCGCCAATTTCAGTTGACACTCGACATGCCTGGAGGAACGCCTCGGTAACGCCTCAGCGAAAGCAACAGCACCCATGAAGTTGGAGGAAAGGAAAAGACACTGTTGTTCGTTTGAAAATAAGTGTAAAAAGAGAAAAATATAGTGTTTTAAAAAAATGAAATCATTCAGCTCAAGCTTGCTCCGAGGAAGAAGATTTAGGAAGAAAGCCCGGATAGGTTTCTCACTGATAACTTACCGGTACACATTTTACAAGAAATGATTTTTTTAATTAAGAAAGTTATTTACATACTGTAAACATTTCTCGTCTACCGTTGTAATGAATTAATGTTGATACTGTGTTGCCCATTCATTCAAGTGACTACATTCACACATACAAATGTAGGTACGAATTAATAATTGCAAGAATGGGGCATCGCGGAATGGGGACGACATCGGAACATGCTCTCACACACATTTCTTACTGAGAGCGGCAAGTCCCAAATTCACTTACTCTGGAACATATAAATTAGAGAGATCATCTCTCATTATCTCTACACCGCTCTCTCGATATTGCATACCGTCTCAACAGTAACAGTAGATGACATCTCGAGAGCAACAAATATTGGAGACTTCCCGTTCGAAGTACTGAAGAAATGGGATATTATTGAAACAATATCGATGAATACATGACAAACTATCGCTCAATTGCGTGGCTTCCTATCAAGGATTGCTTTCTTGTCGCCCTCTTCAATATTTGTTTAATCAAAACATGTCTCATCGTTCAAGTCTAAGTTATCTGTAAGTGGTGACTAGACAAAAAACAAGCCTCGTTTTGTTTTGATCTCACTTTGGATATTTACCCTCCCCCTCTTTCTCCCACTCATTTGATTCACTACTAGTCATTCCGATCACGCATTTCACGCATTTTGTGTTGGATCAGGCGTCAAAATTATTGGGAAAGCACCGCTGAATCGACAAATTTTGTCGAATAAATAGCTCTCCATGTTGGGATAATTCACTCCACGTTCTCTCTCCGAGAACCAACAATGAACGCCCTTCTCGTTCTTCTTCTCGTCTCTGTCGTCGCTTCCCAAGGTAATTCAAATTGCTTTATCGAAAGAACGTTTAGTAAATGGTATTATACCGCACCCAGTCTCTTTCCAATTTGGCGTTTCTGCAGGCCTCTTATACATATTATAATATTATTATTTCAGTTTGCGTTGACCGGCGCAACCCTCGAACTGGAGTCTCCGACTGTCCAAGACGTCGCAATTTCTGCAACGATCGAGTGTATCGCAATTTCATGACTGTGCAATGCCCGCGAACCTGCGGAAGGTGCAGGAGAACAACTAGTGAGTGATGCGAAGTTATAATTAATAATGAGTATTCGGGTTACGGGGTAATGAAATGGGGAAGTTATTTAAAAAAACACAACAAACATATTCGTTGCAGGACGTGTAACTCGCCCAACAACAACGCGAACTACCACCCTACCATCTACTGCTGTTCCCTCTACGCCTCCTCCTCTTGGTTCAACGAACATCATCATCGATGCTTCTACCCTGTCCGTCACTCCTATTACGGCATCCGTCGCAGTCTCTGAAGCCACAGCCCTTTCCTCGACGGCTGCTGCTCAACTCGATGAGGCATCTACCGTAGCCTCGTCCGTCTCACCTTCTGGCAGCACCCAGTCTCCCGCCGATGCGACCGCTCCTGCATAAGCGACGAGCGCAAACCCATGAAAGTGGACCTGCATCCGTTGAGGGATATCCCGCAATCATTGTGTTATTCCTATTCCCAACACATCACCTCTGTAAACCAATTGCTTTTGATGTATCAAACAAACGATTTCTGATAAACATGAAGGGCGGCGAATATGAGTCATGTCGGTTGCAGACGATAAATTGAAGTCATTTATCTACAGTTCAAATAATGTATTCGGCCTCTCGGAAAGTTGTAGTTGGGGGGGGGAGTTTACGTATCTATGTATTCGTCGGCTAAAATGCAGCACAGTATGATAGTTTTGAAAAATTAAATAATACGATTTGATCAACTTTCTGACTATTTAATATTTTTGACATATGTAATATATCTGTTCTATTACTCTCAATTTATTGCATTCATCTTCGCCTGCTTTATAGGGCTTGCGTGAAACGAATTACAGCTATACTTCAGTCGGTGTAAGAGATTTCGTGAAGGAAATGATGAAAAAACAAGGAACGCGTGGAAAGTGAAAGGAAGAAAGAATACCGGCAGGGAAGGGCGAGAAAGGAAGAAGATACGTTTAAGGAGAACGAAATACACGTTTTGCAGATAATACATTTCATACCCATCTACCGAGCCCTCATCCGTTCTCTTTTTCCCGTTCCCTGAAATATAGGGCGTTTTAAATGTGAGCGTGTTGGACTTTAACCTCAGCACATCACGGCTATTAAGGTGAATGAAAGTACCGCAAAATAACAATCGTTAGCATACCTAAAGGATATTTATTGCATTTCGAAATTGCGTACCATTAAAATTTATCTAAAGTACATTTATTAGTTTTAAAATAGTTATAAACAACAATAACAAGTAAGTGTACACTGAAATGAAGGGCATTAAACATTTTCCCTATGACTAAGTTCATCCCACGGCACACTCTAATTTCCGCATCTCTTTTCCCTGCAGAGTCCACGCATTTCCGGCAGCATTGCAATGGAGTTTCACTGTCACTGTTCCATCCATAGTCCCGTCGAATGCATCGTTGAGAACTCCTTCGTTCCCATTCACCTGAAATAATTAATTGAAACATGAATTAAAATAATAACAAATACAAGACTTATAAAGCGTTATATTTTTTGACGCCAATCAAAAGTGGTTTGTGGCTCTGTTTTGTTCGTATTTCGCTGTAAAATAAAGTAGACTGTATCTTTTTTTAGATTCTGTCATCCAAATAATTTGCTAATTATTATTATTATTATTATTATTAATATTATTATTAGTATTAGTACTATAACTGTTACATTGACAACCGCGTTGAGGCCTTTACAAGTCATCGTTCGCGTGGCGCACTTCGTGACTGGATCGATGTCCATGATAATGTCGCCGTTGAATGGCTTAGTTCCGGCTCCCATTGTAACGATGGAGATGAGATCGCGCGCGCACGATTGGCATACTGAAATGAAGAAGAAATAGGCTATCCAAATTGACACTGATTGTATCAATCAAATGAAATATGTCTGCATAGAGGCGTCCTGAACTCGCACTATTACTCTAGTTTTTTCTCTCTCCGTTATTGTTGTCGAGCAAACGATTTACAGGAACGAGTTGCCAATCTCCTTTGTCCGTTCTCACTTTTCAAAAAAATAAGGAACTTTCGACTGGAGAACCCTACTGCACAATCCATCTCTCTGTAAATATATTTTCCCTTTATTCGACTATTTATGTACATTTTGACGCACCCTTGTGGTACGTGATTAAAAATGTATCAAATGCAATATAGAACTGCGAACCAGTAAGATCTCCTCCGCTTGCGCATTCTAATACGCGTATTTCCCTGCCCTCTCTTGTCCACGCAGTTCCATCGGCGTTGCAGGTTACTTCGATTGATGCAATATTGTCCTAAATAATAATGCTTATCACGGATTAAAGGTTAGGTTATAGAATACTCGGTAGCTAGAAGAGGCAGACTTATTACTATGCCACAAAAAGGCAACTTAGGGAGGAAGTACAATCGGAAAAGACAAAAAATCAGAACAAAAATTACCTTTGCGCCATCGTCTGCGTCGGAAATGACACCGCCGCCGATTCCATTGATCTGCAGAGATAGATCAATGTTTTATCACGGTGTTCTGGGGCCAAAAGTGAATTCGTGGTGAGATAATCGCCCATTTACACGCTGTTTTCGCTTCGTGGTCAAAGGTGGTCGGGCTCTTCGAACTCTGGGAAACAAGATCAAGGGAAGAGACAACATAGAGGCTTTCAGAAAACGTCTCCAGCTCCAGGACACAAAGTGAGCATTCATCTACCTGTCTCTTATTCGTTTATGGTTTCACATTCCGAAAAGCTCACCTCAATGTTTGCATTCACTCCTGTGCAAATAAGTTTGCGTGTGAGGCAGTCCCCGTTATTGCCGAACATATCGTCCGCAAATTTCTGAGCTGAGGGAGTGTCCATCAGTTTCTTGATCAAACCGGGATCGCACGTTTTGCAGCCTGATAAATGACGTAAATTTTGGTTATGATGGAAAATCGCATTTTCACTGAATGTCTTCTCTCTTTTTCAATCATCTTTTTTTCTATGCATAGAGGTTTATGAAAACTGCGGTCATGAAAAATAAACATACTTGGTTCTAAACCAGCGGCACATTCGAGTCTTTTTATTTCCAATCCTTTGTATAGCCACGCATTTCCGGCAGTGTTGCAGTGGACTACTATACTTGATATTCCATCAACAACTCCGTCTGTTTCGTCCAGTAATGTCCCATCCAAGTCTCCATTCAGCTGAAAATACTTACCCATTTATCATTCTAAAACTCTGGAAAAGCAGTTTATTTTGAATTCCCGATATTTCCAATATCGCTTCATAACTAGCCATTTGAAAGTTCTTTTTATGGTTCGAAGAGCTCCCAACAAGTCGCAAATTTTAATTCTTTAGCTCTTGCGAGAAGCGAGACACAAAAAAATGCAGAATGGATGCATTGAGGGAGTCAATCCATAGCGAGTTCAATCAAGAGATGGATTCATAGTGTGCTCGCATTTTTTTTGGTTTCTCTCGGGAATTAATCAAGTCAATGGAGAGAACCGGGAATGCTTGGCTATGTTCGTTAGCCAAGCATGTCTTCGTTTGCCATTTGATAGAATCGCTTCTTAAAATTTCACTTTTCACGATAATTGCAGATATTTTGGTAGCAGGACTGTGCAATCTGATAGTGCAATCCGATTTCTTTTTTTTTCAGTTTTAAACGCACTCTTATTCGATTTCAATGATTGTATGCGATTGAAACGAACGAATGTCGAAGAAACTAACAAGTAAATATTAAAATCTATAAGAGCAGTTGTTGTATGAAAACACAGATTGTAATTGGTGATTTGACTCAATTGCAAGGAAAATTCGAGCTTGGAGTGAAATCAAATTCATACCGGAGCAATTGAGTTTCACGCCGAAATGAAATGATTTCCACCTTGTCGTCCGTACTATTATAGCCATAGCAAGTCTTGCACTGATTATAAAAAATTAAAAATTGTCTGACATTGATTTAAATAATAAACCATTTTTTAAAACACTTAATCTCCGCTTGACAAAACTTTTCCCTGCAGACAAATAAGAACTATCGAAAAACACAGCTTTCTCTAAACATTTTCCCAAATATTCTTTTTCTATATTATTTTAAGAATAAAATTTTGTTTAGAGAACGTGGGAAGCGTTATTTATTTATTGTCTTCCAAACGCATTGTTCACGTTGGATGTGTGTTTTCGCAGGCGTTTAACGCAGTTGGAACAACACTCCTGAACCAACAGATAGAGTACAATAAAAAGATCGAGCTGATGATAGAACTCACATCACGTTCTCACCGAGAACTAAATAATGAACACTTTTCTCGTTCTTCTTATAACAACTTTCGTCGCTTCACATCGCCCCCGTAAGCGGATTTTTTGTACTATCAATATCTGTGGAATGCGAAAGATAAGCGATTAGAAGATAACTATGATACAAACGTGTGTTGCATGACTTCAACTATTCTGTATTGCATACACCCAGAATGAATATACTTACTATTGAGTGTATCTAATACTGAGATATGACACCTAGTATATGATGTACTTACAAATCTCTCGGCTTCGCACGCTCTCTCGGCGCGCGAATACACTTAATATTGAGTATGTCATACACTAGGTGTCGCATCTTAGTTTATTCATTCTCTGTATATGTAAAATATACTCGTTTTCAGTGTGCATAGATCGGAGGAACACCGTAACTCACCAATTCGACTGCTTTAAACACGTACATAATTGCAACAACCCACGCAACCGCGCAGCTTTGGCTTGGCAGTGTCCGCGAACATGCGGATTATGCGGAATACGAACTACTCGTGAGTTCAAATGAATCCAGAACGGGGTCAGGAGCAAGAGAGCGTGTCAAAGTGAGAGAGTCCTTTTCTATTTTGCCAGTTCTCTCGCTCCTAAAACGTTCTGTAATTTTGACTTCTCTGCGCGATTGTATGAATCTTTGAATTATGAATTGTATCTAAAAAATGATTTTTCATCGCTTTCTCACATTCTTAGTCCCATTTTGTTTATGGTTCATATATTATGTAGATACTTTGAGGTCGTGTCATATGGCCAACAACTACTACAGTAACTACTTCGACACCGGCGTCAACAACAACTTTGACAGAAGAAGAGCTCTCAGAAGAGATTATTGTTATTAGCATTGGTGATGAGCTCATCGATCAGGATGAGCTTAAGTCTTCAACCCCCGATCCTACCTCAACAACAGCAAGCGCTGAGTCTACAACTTCTTCAAACGATTTCGAGAAGATTTCGCCACCCTCCCTGGATTTTAAAAGCAATTCACAAGAATAGTTAAAATAAATTTGAAATGAACATTTTTTGAACTCTTGCATGTTGTAGATACAAAAGGAGTGCGGACAGCCGCTTGGCGTATTGATTGGTTATGAGCTATCAAGAATTGGCGCCAAAATGCATGGCCTCTCGTATTTTCTCACTCATAGAGGTGAAGAGAGTGTGCGAAATGAAGAGACCGTGGACACACATCTCGCACTCCACTCGCAAGTAGCGTTCTAGCCCCGCCTCTTGACCTCATATTCGTGTTACCTACAGTTCATTCATACAGCACACAAGGCACTATTTGAGTTAGAGATACCGTATCTCAATCCCTCTCTCGCGAATGACTTGCTCTTTTGTTTGTAGTATCTATATTCAACCGTTTTTCGTTCTCTCAGGACTCTACACGTCGCTCGATAATATCCTGACGGACAAGAACTCTTGAGAAATTATGACTATATTCTAGCCAATATTCAAATCGGAACGACATTCTTCGCAAGAATAATTGCAACTGGAGAATCGTGAGCTAATTTACTTGTTAAAAAGCTATTTGAGCTTCCGTTATAATTAGTTAAACAACAACTTGTTACGAACGATGATTCGGGCTTTTAGAGTATACAACAAAAATATTAAAGCACAAATAATTGAATACGGAAATATCGATCAGACTGTGCGTGAAGATTCTCGGCCAGGGCGACGAGATATTGCTATACATCAACGTCAACTTCCCGTAGGAGGTGAGCCAATTCAACAATATATGACGAGTGATATTATTTTGTCCAAGAGAAAATTACGGTTTCGATCAAACTGATCTCAATGTGTATAATTTTTGACGCACTTTTCAAAAATTTGCCAGTCATACGTATCGATGTATTCTGATCTTATAGAACGATTGCAGCTGATTCGACTCTGGTCGAGAGACCGCGGAAGGGAAGTGGGAACATGATGTGCACTTTGTGCATTGTGCAGAGGCTAAACCCGCTCAAAATCCACGAGTTGTTCTCAATCATCGTTCTAAAAGAGCACTACCGAGACGAGAATACCGCTTTCGCTCGAGTTCAGATGTGATCAAAACGTGAGATATTTGACTTACCAAATCTATATTGCATTCCCTTCTCCGTCATACGCTTTGAGCACTAATATGTATTTCTCCAATTAAGTATTATAGTAATTTCCAGTGTCTGCAATGTCATTTCGACGTGAACGACAATCTTGTATTAGACGAGACGGAGCCCCTGATCTACGAAATATTGTACAACAACGGAGTGAAGCCCATTTTGACAACTAGCGTCGAGGCTATGTCGACGACTGGCCAACGGTGGCACTGAGCCAGGGACGGAGCGTGCTATAGTTGTTTCGTTTTGGAAATTCTAGTTTTCATTCTTATTCGCCCATTTATGTATATTTTTGCGCGCCCTTGTGGCGTACAATAAATAAATTGATGAGTAGGGGAGATGCGTTGCAATTGTGAACAAGTCGGTCATCACCGTGCACTCCGATCAGATTCGCCTAAGATAAGTCAGAGCGGTGTCAAAGCGAATCATTGACATGATTTAGTTTTTTCATCAGCGGAATGTTATATTATCTATTTCTTGTTCATGCTTGTGAATGGTACCCCCAATTCAAATTTGGCGTGTCCTTCTCTCTCCACCAACACACAACATCTAGTTGGCACCAGGCCAAGAACGTCTCTCGTTGTCTGTTGTCTCTCGTTTGACGCGCTCTGTCGACGTCTCTCTCGTCTCCCTCTCTTTCTCTACCCTTCTCTCGCCCCTCGCCCTCCCACTCTCTCAGTTGCCCACTCTATTGCTGTCCGTTGGACATCGATTCAACTCTCTCTCTCTCTCTCTAACTCGTTGCTGTTCAACGCGGTCTCTCTTTCTCCTGCGCATTCAACGCATTGTCTATAAGACACACATATATTCTCTCATGTCCACACACACGCTATCGCATGACTGTTGATTGATTTTCATGCGGCCCTCCTTTCTCACTGACTCTCGCCTGAAACGCAAAAATTAAGCAGTTGCGTCCCACTGCTCCACTAATGCTATCCTACTCTGGTATTTATTTCCAGGCTGGATCCCGGTATATTTCCAGCCTGGAATCAGACAGGGATCCAGCCTGGAAATTATACCGGGATCCAGGCTGGAAATGTGATGCCGGGATCCCTGCCTGGAAACATACCGGGATCCCGGTATAGATACCGGGATCCTACCTGGAAATAAATACCAGAGTAATAAATTGCGTAGTTTTGAAGCTCTTTTTTTCCGTTCTTGTTCTAATTCTTTTAAATCTTCGTTCAAAGTTTTTATTATAAACTCCGCGTTTTTCTTCCACTTTCATTACTCGCACTAAGCGGCTCTGTCAAATTTCTACTCTCATTTTTTTGTTTAGCAGTTTGTGGAAAGTAAGAAAGTAGACGAATTTTTCGAGAGCCCTGGTGTCAAAAAAATCCAATGCCCTCCTCCCTCCCATTCGTTTACTAACAATAACGCTTTCTCATTCGTGTTGAGCAGTTTCGCAACTCGCTATTGTCCTTCAATGATAACCTCACGGTAATTTCACATGATTTCAAGCCTCCAGAAAGGGGTGAAGAGAAAAGGTGTGAAAGTGTTAGAGTCGCTCCTATTATACACTCTGTCAGGCTTTTCTATCCCCTCTTCTGGATTTTGCTTGATAGGTTCGAATGTCGTAGAGTGCACTACACACAGAGAAAAATGTACATATAAATCCAGCCCCATCATACATGAAATAATATGAAAATGTACTACATGTGTTACACATTTTCATGGGGGGCTGGAATTATAAATTTTTTCTCTATGTGTAATGGATATTCCCAGATAACAAGCTTCTGTCTGTATGTATAAACATCCCCGCCACTTTCTTTCCGCATCCGTTTTTTTCCAACGCGTAACTCAAACCAACATTTATAATTAACTTTGATTCGAAGGTGTCTACTCTACCTCTCAAGTGTAAACTGCACACGGCTCTTCTCTTCACGAAGGGTGTCTTGCTCAGACCATTCTGATGACCGTAGTCTCGAAACAAAGTAAGTACGTCATATTACACAAGGTGCATTCACAATTATAAGGAATGCTTGATTACCATGGTCAATTGTAATGTCGATAGACATTAAGCGTAGACGTATATCTTCAGCATTCAATGATGGCAAGACTTACGACGTCCTGACCATCACAATAAGTAGGAACTCACTTCGTAGTGTTTTCGGCCGGGTTCTTTCTTGATAGATGGCGATTTGAATTAAATGTAGACGATCCGGTCCTCTACTTGAAGTGTTCGGTTTAAAGTTTCTTTTTAGGTTTTTTTCAGCATAACAAATATTATGTGATCGATAAGAATCGTTCATATTACATTTTAATTTCAGGTTTTGTTTTCTCTCTCTCTACCAGATGAAATGCTTATGAGATGCGTGCAATTTCTTCCGTTAGAAGATCGAATTGCAGTATCCATATCTTGTACGAAGATGTATTCAGTGGAGGAATCTACGGGACAGTACTTCAAAGCTAAAACGTAACCTCTGTGCCGGTATGTGTTAACGATGTACGGGGTTGCTCGGACAATACATCCTACTGAGATGACTATTTTCTAAATACGATTATTAATAAATTATGTTTCTAATCAAAAATTCATTTTCGTATTCCAGGATGTTGATTGTGGAAAGATCGACGATTTGATATTTACCGTCACCACTAGAGTGCGCGAAGTGAGACGGCCCGATACCTTTTTGACCCGACCATTTGGAATGAATGGGAAGCATTACCCGTGTACTTCGACCAAACTATCCGTGTACTTTTCTCCTCCGGCCTATGATAAGAGTTCTTATCATCTTATTTGACTGAAATTAGTGATCTTGAATATTCCTGACATGCTAATTCATCGTTCCCCCGTCATTTCTGTAATTTACAGCTGTTTCGTTGTCTTTAAGATAATTTTAAATGAGCCGGAGTTGAAAAGTACACGGGTATTCGAGATGAAGTACACGGGCCAGCTCATTTTGCGCAAAATGAGAGATGACCCGGTCTATTACCCGATTACCCGACCCGAATAAGGTACTCTAGTCACCACCACGTTAACAAACCCACAATTGAACATCTAGATTTCACTGTGAGAAATTGTCTATAGTAAAATATTACTTGAAAAAGAATATTGTATATTCAGGGACTATCATCACTGCACATCGTACCTGATCTCAGCATGTTGCAAGGTGCTGCATCAATCTACAATCTTCAATCATTTGAGAACATTCGCTGTATTCGGTCTTGCAATTAATATTTTTCGATGTAAAGTTCCGTTTTTTCTCGTTGCAAATAATTTTTTAGTTATTATATCCGATAAATAGTTTAATATATTGCACGTTTGGAAAATTTTGTGTGTGTATGTGGGAAATATGGTGGTGCTGGCTTCTCATACATTTTCAACTAGCGCAGTCTCTCTTTCTCCCGCTCATTCAATGCATTGTCCATGCGACAACAATCCACTCTCTCATTTCCGCACACTCTCTCGCTTGACAGATGGTCCCAATGGGGACTCCCACTGTCCATACGTCATTCCTTCTTCCTTCCCCAGAAACACTCGCCTTAAAGGCTCACATTGAGCAGTAGCCTCCCCCATTGCTCTGCTAACGCCACCACTCCCATTTATGCCGTTCCGTTTTGTGGCCCGCTATTGTGCACCACACACTAATGCTGCGCAAATTTCATGGGGTGCAAGGTGCAAAACAGTTGTATGCACCCTCTCATAACTTTTTTCCTAGTGAAGCTACAACCTCCAAACTTGATACAGATATTACAGGCCACGTTTGGAACATTTTCCATTTTGATTGGAGAGATTTCGTTCAGTTTGAGCTGAGTAACGAGTTTTCCACCCCCTCAGAGGGTGGAATTCCATCCATGAAATTTGCGCAGCATGAATTACTCAGCGTTTTTCTTTCATTTTCAATTGCACTTACTTGCCAGTCGTTCCACTTCCCTCCTCTGGTTTTGCACTAATAACATCAGTGGCTCTCCCCAATTTCCACTCTTTTTTGTTCTCACCAGAGTCTACCCTAGCAACTGATGGAGGGTGAGAGATTATGAAAATCGGACCATTTGTTGTGCCACTTGTTGTCGGAATAAAACAGTGCACGCTGCTCTGACAATTCTATTCTTCCCATTTTGCTGAGCAGTTTCGCGACCTGTTATTTTCCCTTCTCACGTGATTCCAAGCCTAGCGAAAACTGTTAGGAGCAAGGACTGTTAGGAGCATTTGGAGAGCCTCGTTATGGATTTAACCCGCTCCCATGCCTGAACGCCCCACCACCTGCCCTCTGTGTTTCATACTACTCAAAGCAAGAATCAACTTTCATTCTAAGGTGCCTACTCCATCTCTCAGCAGTAACCTACACTCGACTCTTCTCTTCACAAAGTAAGCTCGTCGAATTTTACAAGGGAGATACAGAATCAAACTCGCGCCCTTAACAAACAGTAAATTTGAATCGAATGTTGATCAGAACTCTCAGTTGTATTTTCTCATTTAAAGGGACAGTAAAAGCACCTTTGAATTCCCTCAAATTTCAAAGGGCTCGTCGCGAATTCGGGCCCGTGCGAATTCGGGCAAGCAAAGCAAAAGACATGCATAGGGTCGGCATCGAACACACGCTATCACGTTGGTGCCGGAAGCGTTTGACCTCTGCTCCACATGGACTGATAACTGATAGATCCCACGCTGCCTCTATCCCTACCTCGCGCGGGGATAGTGGATAACATGAGCCAGATTTTTTTGTGAGAATATGAGAGAGCCACTGGCACTACTAGTAGTGGGCGAAATCCAGAGTTCACAACCGGGTCTGAGTGAGTGAGGAACTTTCAATTCGAGGAGGATCCTTTCACACTCCATCTCACAATGATACGTTCCTGTAGGTTTGAAAAAATGTGATCACTATGTTTTTTTCGCCGTAAAAGCTACGTGCAAAAACAAACTCAAGATTTTACAGGAATTTTATCCTGAGAATATGGTCTCGGTAGGCCACCATTTGCCCTCAGGGCACGAAAAAGTCCCTTTTTCGTATTATTGTGGTCTGACGGAGGGGCAGTCTATAGGACGTACTCGAGAGATCTGGTTTCAGTGTGGATTCGGTCAAGAATATATGGGTGAACCTATTGCTAGCTCAAATAAGCGTTTCGATTAGATTCCTGCCCGCGGCGATCGATTTCCGGAAGGACACTGGTTTGGCCACGCCCATTTTCTGCCCGTTGACAAGGTTCTGACTTTTGAGTGTATCTCGGTACTGAGTTAACGGAGAAGGCTGGCAGACCCATCAATGGAATCAGCGTGGCTGGCTATATAATCTCATTCACAAAATTTCATCATCACTATGCAATCCTTATGCATCCTTATGCAATATTCCTATTTTTGCGTTTTCTTAGCGGTTAGTAAAGGAATAATGGTGGAATAAATTCCAATCAAATAAATTTGATATTTCCGCCACTCTAGAGCACAAATTACGACATTAATATGCAATATTTTATAATTCTGAGGAATATTGCCTAAGGATGATGCAATATTTCATAGTGATGATGAAATTTTGTGAATGAGATTATATAGCCAGCCACGCTGATTCCATTGATGGGTCTGCCAGCCTTCTCCGTTAACTCAGTACCGAGATACACTCAAAAGTCAGAACCTTGTCAACGGGCAGAAAATGGGCGTGGCCAAACCAGTGTCCTTCCGGAAATCGATCGCCGCGGGCAGGAATCTAATCGAAACGCTTATTTGAGCTAGCAATAGGTTCACCCATATATTCTTGACCGAATCCACACTGAAACCAGATCTCTCGAGTACGTCCTATAGACTGCCCCTCCGTCAGACCACAATAATACGAAAAAGGGACTTTTTCGTGCCCTGAGGGCAAATGGTGGCCTACCGAGACCATATTCTCAGGATCATCGGCAGTCATGATGGCGATCATTTTATTTTATTACTGGGTCTGTAGTATGTCTAAATGGCGAGATCTGATTTTCCGATCCCGATTTTGCAGGATGGCTGCAGCCAAGGAGCAGCCCCGCAGCAACTTGAAAAAAAATTTCCAGGTAGGCCTAGGGCTTGGCTCAACACCCTGATAGTTTGGTAAGCAGGAAAAAATCCGTGTAAGAATAAAGCCCCTTCAAAAAAGTATGCATCGATTGCGTCATCACGACGCAATAACTGAACGATTTCGCAATCCCCCAATAGTTGCATCGTAATCTCCAATAGATTTGGTATATGGTCCTACCAAATCATATCAAAGCCCCCTTGGGCTAAAAAGTTGTATCAAATATAAAAAGTGCCCGAAGACTTTTGTCCGCTACTGTATAGTATGGAAGGGCTCCGACTCTTATTAAAACTTGCAGCATGATGACGTCACTTTTGCAACAAGTGTTTTTACACTTGCAGCACCCCCCGCTGCGAATTTTTGCCAGACCTAAAATGAAGAGCGAATGTCGGCAAGCAGAAATTTAGATCGAACAATGTGCCTTAGTACCAACGGTCACGGTGCATGATTGTGGATGTGTGCAACTTAAATCTTATTTCAGCAGTCTTTACAAATACTCTCAAATTCTGCAATTGGATAGAGGAAACGACGAAAGGGAAAGCGCTGTGTGAGAAGGAAACAGAATCTTTCACACAAAATACGTGTTTGATACCATTTCGACGTCTCATAAACATTTACCAATCCGCTAGCAATGTTGTGCTTTCGGATACCTGCCGAAAAATCACAGGAACAGTTAAAGGTGCTGTCCCACGAACTTTTGGTCAACTGAGTTCTTACTGTCATGCTATGGTAATCGGTTTCCAGATAAGAGCCCCGCAAACCGCATGTTCAGCCGATAAGGTTGAACAAAGTTATTCGCCTTTGGCTCTGTGCCAAACTGACCCTGAATGCAGGAATTCAAAAATGATAGGGAGGGATAAGGGTGGACTAGGAGAAAGCGACCGCGTCATTGAAACATATGAGATGAGGAATGATGGAGCAGGAGATTCGTGATACTCCTTCTTTAATCATCAATCCGAACAACAGTCTTTGTTGCATAGTAGCAGATTTCCAATATGATCGTTCGGTGATGGTAGGCCATGAAAACAGCGTCAACACATTGCAAAACACTCCGAGAACAATTTTTTTCTCTTTGCTTATGTCACTCTAGTGCCCTCTCCCCATCTTATCTCTCCACTCGTTATCAGTGAGATGTGTAATCGCTCTCTGGCTTCTTTCTTCACTCCTTCTCCTCTCCTCTCACTTACACATCCCCATTCGCTCTTTTTTTGCCCGAATTGTTATCGCTTTCCATAAAGTAATAAGTAGTGTTGACCACTCGAACAGTCGAAATGAAAAAAGAACTCTGTTTCGTTGCTAATTTTCCTTTGTTCTCGAACAAAGGCTATTTCGAGTCGCCAACACTAGTAATAAGTGATTTTCCCATTGTGATTGTTTCAATAGCATAGATTCCAGGGCTCTACACGCTCTATGACTATCGACATTTTACAAATTCATCGAGGACAAGTAAAATTCAGGGAATTTCAACCGAAAAGAGTGAGTGTCATTGCAAATTTTAATTTTTTTCCTACAACTAGAGAACTAATATAACGTCGAAATGACTGTTATTTTAGGATTCAACACTTCCTCAAGCTGATTGCCGACTATTCAACATCTCTGGCGTTTTAGGGGAATGGATCATGTCGTCAAATACTCTACTGACCTACAAGAGCGTGTTGGTGGAAATGTCGATTGGGAAGAAACCTGCAATGATTAGATGGGCTTGTGTGATAAAGAATTGATTGGAACAGAGAAGATGAGTGAATGATGGAACAAATTTAAAAAGGTAACGGTAAAGTTGCAACCGAAATCAAGAGAACGGAAATGATCTGACATTAATTATTGAACAGTCTTCCTTTCAAATTCATCAGCAATCAGATCTCGTTACTTCTTTAAAGAAGGTGTCCCACGAAACAAAAAAATCAGTTAGTGTTGCTGTTTTTGCAGTTTTTCCTGCTAACATTGATGAAGAATTACGGTCGTCTACTCGAAGGCAGTAAAAAGTGCGCTCTCGAAATGATTACTGTGTTTAGTGGTCATTCTTTCCTGTGTTTAGCAAGAATGGAACAGGCTGGTCGCCTAGACATCTTGATTTGGCTCTTTTCTTGTTTTCATGTTGTTTTTGTTCAGTATTTATATTTATATGCTCTCATTATGTCGCCAGTCAATAGCTAGACGTTTTGGCAGTGAAGACTGAGCACATTGCACTCATCTTTTCGCCCAGTTTCACTTGAAAATGCTAACCGATCGAGATAGTTTTGTTCTTAATTCACCCATTCTACTCATTATTCTTGTCATTATTTCGTTTTTCGAGCACTACTACAGCGATCTAGAATAGTCTGTTCAATCTCGCGTAGGTTACGCTAGAGAATGTGATTAAAAACAACAGTTTGCGATCAATTTTGGTTTCCGTGCGCGGTTCATTACAGTAACATTTAAATACCTATCGAGAACTGAACGCACGATTGCTCGCGCTTTCGTCATGCATTTCCACTGTTTAGCGTTCCCTAGTTTCCGTAGTTGTTGATTGTAATACATATAGATCAACGAATAACGTGTTCTTCTTATTCGCGAGCAATTTCATTTGAAATCGGGGTGAATTTCTCACATTCCGATGTTCTATTTGTTACTTTCTTTTTCCCGTGAACGCGCTCCGTGTTTATGGTCGCTATGTGCTCTCTCTCCACCAGATCTAATCAATCGATGCCAACCACGACCTATCTTGTCGTCGTTGCAGGAATCGGATCGATGTACCGCTCGGGTTCGTCATCGCTCGACTGCCATGATAAGGCGAACACTCTTTTTTCCACGGAGATAAGCAGCAGGGAGAGAGAGGCTGGGTCTTGCAAGGTGAATACATGATTCAATAATAATTACCCTATAATATTTTTTTTGTACACGTGTAGGGTCGTAATTAGGATAGCGAAAAGAGATCTCCACTCCGTGCTGATATTCACCTTCTCTAGCACTGAGTGCGATGGGGTCGTATGTGCCTTTCTCTCACTCTCGCGCCACATCGTTCCACAGGCCGGTCAACCTTCCAGAAAGGCCTTTGGAGTGAGAGAGCGTGTGAAATCGAGAGGGTCTCTCTCACTTTTGCACACTCTCTCGCTGTAACCCTGGTCTGTTGGTTTGGAATGATGTGGCGCGAAGAGAATGTGAGAAAGTGTAAGGAGTGCTCTGGGAGTGCTCTTTTCTTGCCAAACGCGCAGAGCATGTCCCGTTTATGTGCTCTCTCTCCAAATCAAATCAAATCAAATCATCAAATCATTTATTCAAGCCTCAGGTCGTGAGCCTGTTGAATGATGCTTCTGTTCCACAAATCGGGGTATCTTCTGCACGTATTAGCCCATCTGGATCCCATTCGGTTTACTATTTCATCTCGCCATCTCATCTTCGGCCTTCCGACAAGCCGCTCTCGGTCGATTGGTGTCCAATTAACAGTTCTCACCGCCCATCTATCATCATTAAGTACAGCAAGTCTTCTAGCCCAACTCCACTTCTTATGCATTGCTCTTACACGAACGTCTGGCAGCGGTACTTTGGTTTCAAGCCATTCATTTGTTCTTCTATCAAATCGAGTTACTCCTGCCATTTTTCTCATCATACTCCTCTGTGTAACAACTAGCCTTTTTCGTATTTTCTTCGTGGTATTCCATAATTCACATCCATAGAGCAGGCAGGGTTCAACACACATTCGGTATACTCTTGACTTCGGTATGCTCTCTCTCCATCAGATGTAATCAATCGATGCCCACAGTGACCCATCTAGTAGTCGTTGCAGGAATCGGATTGATGTACCGCGCGGGTTCGTCATCGATCGACTGCCATGACGAGGCCAGCAAGGAGTCGTCCATTGGCGACTGCAGCAGTAGTAGCAGCAGAAGAGACTCGGCTGCAAGTGCTGCAGGATCCACTCAGGTGGGCAACCCCCTGTATATTGATTACGTTTTATCGGCTGGGTGGTTTCGCGTAGCCACTTTCAAGAAGTAAAAACTCGACGAGTGCTGCAGGGTTCGCAGCACGACGAGTGCTCGGAGACATCAGCAACAGGTACGGTAGATGCGCATCGAGTACTTTTTTGCTAAAAATAAGAGCAAAAAATAAACGCGATTTCCTAAGTACGGGTTCTCAGGCTAACGATTGCAATCATTAGTTGTCGATGACCACTCTAAGATACGATGTAGTTTCCCGGCTACGGTAGGAGATCTTTCATAAATAACTATTTATTCAAGAATGCCCAACAACGGTTTGGGTTGATTTTGGTGTCCCATAGATTAAATGTTTCTTCTGGATTACGGTACTATCTCCTCCGTTCTGCAGATTGCCTCCACATCATTCGCCGAGAGCACGCTGTCGATGTAGCCGGGGATGGAAAAGGTACGGTATACATATTTTTCTATGTATTATTAATTTAACTGTTTGATGGTTGTTGGCTACTTGCAATACACAATGTTCCCACGTACTTCCTTTTTTTATATTTATTGTGTGCTTTTTTTTACAAAGCGAGCGAGCGTGTGTTTGCCAGCAGGTATATCCTACCGTATGCTCGTCAATTATCGATTGCTCATTGCAGCTTCGTCGCCTGCCATGACGATCGCCTCCAATCGATTGTCCGAGGACGCTACCGTATCCAGCCCCGCGCCCTCCGACACCTTCCCGATCCTCTCCGTCTCCAAGGTACGGTAGCCATGGACTGATCATACTGTAGATTATCGATTACTGATTATTTCAAGAAACTAATCGATATTTCTCTGCAGAATGTCTCATTCGATGACGAGACGAATGGTGAGGAGGAGGAGAATCTGTCGTCCTCAGAAGTGGTCATCTCACGTCGATTGTCGTCCGGCCCGCCCCCATCCAATCGATAACTCAGTCGATGCCCACCGTATTCCTCCCCTCCTATCGTACGTTCGTAATTTATGTCCCTATCTCCGAATTTCGAGTAAGATTTACTACCCATTACACATGTTTTGAAGCCGATTGCATCATTCCTACTCAATCAACCCTATTGATAAGCGGTCCTCTCCTCTCTCACAGACACTTCCACTTCCATCATTGACATTTCCCTTCTTTTGCACTGTAACGGGTCCCGCCACGATTGTTCCTCCCTCCAGTATACTGTAGAATCTTGCTTCCCAATCTGAAATTGATGAATGCATGGGACAAAAAATGAAGAAAAAAACATTGGAACGAGTACACTGCTGGAATTAGAAGAGCCTCGAGAGAGTTTAATATGCCATTTGTCCTTCTCTTCTAATTCGAATTTGAATTTGGTAGTATGACTCATCTCTAATAACTCGTTATGATTTTTGTGAATGTTATAAGCTCACTTTTTTCTGATGTGAAAATAACCCAAACGCTGGATATTCTCGCGCTTTCGTTTGTCATAGCTCACCAACAACCTCTCCCTCACAACCTATCCTGTGGAGTAATGGCAAAATGCTCGATTTGCGATCCGAAGGTCGATGGTTCGACTCCTTCTGGTCACGTGTCTTTTGTGCGATTTTAGCAGAGTCAGAAAAGTGCCTTACAAAGTCGCCACCTCTCTATTTCTTGTCCTTGGAGAGTATACAGTACTTTCATTCAAATCTTCGTGTTGCCTGCTCGTCACGTAGAGTTCAAGTGATCGTATCTCGGTTCAGAGGTTACGGTATCACTTCGGATAAAGTGTACTGTGATCGGGATCGTACCCCGAACACTACTACGTCCTTAGTCTATGTGACCTGAAACTCGTGGGACACCTTCTTTAAAATGCCTCACTTTTTCACTTCTTTTTCAACTCGAGCTGTCATTCTCCTCTGCCTTTTTTCACCTCTTCTCAATATCTCCTCCAATTCTTATCTTGAGCAGAATGCCACTATCATCTTTACTTTTTTTGTTAATTTTCTCGCAACATTGGCGTTTGCCGTGTCGATGCACTTCACTGTCATTGAAAATATTACAGGGGAAACTATACAGTTTATGAAAGTGGTCAGAAATTTTTTCGTCATTCTCCATACTCTACTTGTACTCATTCTACGTAATCCACATCTTTTCTCAATAAATAAGAGGCAAAAGAACTGGTTTCCTTCATTTTCCGCTCGCTTGCTCTTAAACGTCATTGGATGGTAAAACAGAAAGAATAAAAAGAAAAGTAGAGATCTCTTTCACCACATAAAATGCAATTATCGAAGGAACATCGATCAAAAGTATGTTGCATTTCGTATTGATCCCGTGGTTTGAGTGTATCAGATGCTACCTTGTTTCTCTTCTCTTCTATGAATCACTTCTTTTTTCTTACTTTTTTCTCTCCCTTTATTTCTTTCTCTCTCTTAGGGTTCGCCTGCCAAGCAAGATCTTGGGATCCCGAAATGAGATAATTCAATTATCTCACTTCTTGCAAGAACAATGAAAATCATTTCAAGATCTCTCTCTCTATTTCTCTCATCGTTTTCAAGAATTATTTCCTTCCTCTAAAGTTCTCTTTGTTGAAGAATAAAGATTAAAAAAAGAATTTGTGTGTGTGTCAACAAACTGCATAGGACAGTACCGACAATTATCGAACATAATAACCTCGATATTAACGAAAAAAACGACGACTGCCTCAATATTCTCATTTCAATGGCTTTTACTCACTTGTGACTCACCCCCTCGTCCTTCCCTCTTTCTTCTCCTCTCTCTATCTCTCTCTTCTCTCAAGTGCGACGAGTAGAATTTAGTCTCGTCATCTGTCGTTTTACAAAATGTTCTGATTTTCGTATTTCATTTGTTTGCAATGTTGAGTTTGCAGAGCTCTACACGCTCCGGACAAGCCAATCTAACCGTAAAACGTTTCGGAACATCTCATGCGTGCAATTGCTGTGTTGGCAAGAAACTGTAAACTGCCACAACACTCTTGTAAGTTATCCACCCTCTTACGTCCATTTAAGCAGCCACATCGCTCTCGTGATTTCTTATGAATATATCCAAAATTAATTAGTGGGACGGTTAACAATTTCTGATTTCATGTGATTGCACAAAATTTATATCTCTAACTAGCGGGGTTCTATTGAGGTTAAATGTACTACGCTCTATGCGTACACTACGCTCTATGCATAGTTCTGGGTGCGTGTTCAGTCCAGGGGGAGCTCGATAGGAGGCTCCAGGTACGGTCCAGGGGGCGTCCTGTAGCCGGCTCCAGGTACGGTCCAGGGGGCGCCCTGTAGCCGGCACCGGGTACGGTCCAGGGGGCGCCCTGTAGCCGGCTCCAGGTACGGTCCAGGGGGCGCCCTGTAGCCGGCTCCAGGTACGGTCCAGGGGGCGCCCTGTAGCCGGCTCCAGGTTAGGTCCAGGGGGAGCTCGGTAGCCGGCTACATTAAAGCTCGCAGTATGCTGGGGAATGTTAATCGCTACCAAGAGTACTGGCTTATTCCGGTGTAAAAGGCTCGTGAGGCAGAGAGCGATCGAAAAAAGTGCCACTACGCCACTTCGTGGCTCCGTGGCAACTTTTTTCGATCGCTCTCTGCCTCACGAGCCTTTCACAACGGAAACGCAGTATACAATGCGTTCAGAACTTTTAGAACACTTTCAGAGATGGTTCCTGTGATTCCCTATGCAAAACGCGTTAGAACACGTTTCCGACATCGCAAAACGCGTTAGAACACGTTTCCGACATCGCAAAACGCTTTTCCTGCGAACCCCTACGCTCTCTGAATCATTTCGGAACTTTTTGAAATTTTCGATTTTGCACGTTACAACGCGTTAGAACACGTTAGAACACGTTTCCGACATCGCAAAACGCTTTTCCTGCGAACCCCTACGCTCTCTGAATCATTTCGGAACTTTTTGAAATTTTCGATTTTGCACGTTAAAACGTGTTAGAACACGTTCAGACACGTTTCTGACATCGCAAAACACTTTTAAAGTGATCCCCGACACTCACCGATGCGTTTGGAGAAAGTTCGAAAATTTCGATTTTTCAAGTTAAAACTCGGCAAAACAGGTGAAAACGTGTTTCACGGTACTCAAAAACGTGTTAGAACAGTTTCTGACACTTGCGAAAAATGCGGCAAAAGGTTTGCCCGCGGCGGGGGTCGAACCTGGGGGTCTCGGATTCAAAGTTTGGCTTGTAACCCACTTGGCTATGGATTTGGTTAATTGTATTTTGTAAAATTTGAAAGGTATTCTGGCCGGTTATCATATGCAAAAGGATCTGAGAAGATTGATTGAGTTTGAAGCGATTTATAGCGAAAAAACGAAATCTTCCGTCACGCGGTTAAAACTCGGCAAAACAGGTGAAAACGTGTTTCACGGTGCTCGAAAACGTGCTACAACGGTTTCTGACACTCGCGAAAAATGCGGCAAAAGGTTTGCCCGCGGCGGGGGTCGAACCTGCGTCGGTCGGATTGCTAGTCCAGCGCGTAACCCAATTGGCCATGGATTTGCTGATTTAAATTTTGAAAAATTTTAAAGCAATTCTGGTCTATTATCATGTGCAACAGGTTCTGAGAAGATAGAGCGAATTTGAAGCGAAATATAAGGAAAATGAGAAAAATCTGGACGGACACCTGGACAAAAAAAACAGAGAGACAGACAGACAGACAGACAGACAGACAGACAGACGTTAACATTTTCTAATATATAGTAACTGCAAGGATTCGCTGACATAGCCAGGATTCTAACCAAGATTTCTGAGGCCCAAGCGGGAAAGTCCTTAGAGTATTGGAAAAAACCATGCTGGAGCTCAATTCCCTCTTCGTATTACAATAATATTTCGTGAGAAAAAGAATCATCGTGATCTGTGACACGGCAAGAGCTTCGCGAAGCTGCCAATTGTAAATGTATTTTTGCTGTTAATACCTACTCTAGAATTTCTTAGCTCCTGTACCCGGGTACACTCCTAGGAGTGTACCCGGGTACAACAGGTACACGACCAGGTACGAAACACAAACACCACAAATCGACACAAACACCTAAAAATCGTTTTAGCAAACAATTTACATAATGACAAAATATATTTTTTGAAAGTGGGCAACCCATTCATCATTCTTTTCAGCCCAAGTACTCGTTATTAGCTATAGCCTTCATCTTTATGCATCAATTCCCGTGATGCATACTCTGATCGATCACAGCCAAGTTTTGCTTTTCAATTTTCTCTAAAAAAATGGGAGAATGAAATTCGTGTTAAACTAGCTTATTATATAGAATAGGATGCCCCCGCAGTCTGAGTATAATTTAAATTTGGCTAGAGTTTCTAGTTTGAAGACTCCATCTTCGAAGAATACACCCTCTTTTCTCGCAGTATACCATAAATTAGCCCCTCGTTCAGAGTATTGAGAAGACTACTCCCAAAATGAGTCTGTTTCCGCTTTAAGTGAACACTTCTCTAGAATTTCTTAGCTCCTGTACCCGGGTACACTCCTAGGAGTGTACCCGGGTACAACAGGTACACGACCAGGTACGAAACACAAACACCACAAAGTAAGATCCCTTTGTACATCAATGAATGCTCATAACACGTGATGTCACAGGCCTTGAGTAATATTGAAATCCTATTGTTACCGGTCTATTTATTGAAAAATTCGAAATAGATCTAGGAGGTACAGACCAGGTACAGGAGGTACAAGACCAGGTACAAAAGGTACAAGACAAGGTACAAGAGGTACATGAGGTACACGACCAGGTACACGAAATTCTTGAGTATTTTTTGATAAATGCTGCATGGAGAAGGCTGTGAAATATAGTGGAATTCATCGCGTGAAACGTCAAACAAATCATTCATCCATCATTTGCTTGATTAAAAAACCGTCGACGCCTCTCTTTCCCATCCATTCACGTCAAGAAATAAAGTAGATTTCATCGTTCTCTTCCACTTCTCACTATCAACTGAGAGAGAAAGAGAGAGAGAGAGAGCCGCACGCCAGCATCGATTGCTCCCCCCCACTGCTCCCCGCTTCTCTCTCCTACATCTGTTCTCCCTCATCACTAAGGGCTCTCACGCCCGCCTCGGCTAGGTGCAACTCATTGTCAGGCTAATTCGTTCCCACGCCATTCCTTTCACGTCTGGAATATACCTATGTGCAATCGATGTTCCAATTCTTCTCGCGCATTAACCGCTATTAGATTTTTCGCGTTTTTTCTTTTGTTGAATTTTAATAATTTTCTTAATTAAAAAAATTCCCAGGGCTCTACACGCTCTCATACTTGTTAATCATGTCAGCATCAACTTTACATTTAGTCAGAACACCGAGAATTTATCAACTTCAATTGGTGAGTGTGTTGGTTCACTGACACTTTACTAAAACTCAATGGACACGCTGGAGAGCTAATATACAACCCATGTCATGCACTGCAGTGTGAGGGTATGAGAGGAGAGAGAGAGCGCGAATTCTTTTAGATGTCAAAATCTAGATATACTCGGACTCTTGGCGAGATAGTGTGTGTGTGATATTGCATCTTGAACATAAGAGGGTTGGGTTGTCTAGATGTCGACATCTGAATCTGTTCCCGCTAGTGGATATAAAAAAGTTCAAGGGTTCGCTGAAGCTTTTCGTCCCACGGACAATACATCTTTCGAACTGTATAAAGCGGTCATATTTCGAATAAAACTTTTCAAAGCTATAGTGCAAGTCCCATAAAGCTGGTTCATTCTTTCCAGAGAGGTTTAGAGGGTCAAAACAGCCTGCTTCAAAAGTTCCCGCGCATTGTCCGTGTATGAAAATTCCAAGAATTGAATAACATAACTACATTGCAGATGTGGCTGAGTGGCAATGAGTAATGCTATTCAGAGCGTAAGTAAAAAAGAAGATGAGATCTGCGATCGGGGTCAAGCGAAAATGGATGACGATCTTTGGTAAGGTCAGCGAAGCACAGGCAGGGAAGGGCGAGAATATTTTTTGGAAGAAGAGATCAATTCTTCTATTGTAAAATAAACGTAAAGATTATTAAAATAAAGACAATTTCATATATTTCGTGCATTGCCCCTTGGAATGAATTGGAACCGAACACCCCGACCCAATTTACCTAACTTACCTGAGACAAACCGTTCCCAATATCCAGAAAGGGGTCGTTTTCGCAAGGGCATGCAAATTGAGTGTAATTCGAACTGAACGGATAGTCGAAAGTGAAACACACGCGTTTGTCATAAATTACATTTTATCATATCGAGCTACCACTTTTATCTCGCCACTACAACAGTTTATCTTCATCACATCAATATGGGTTATCTTCACCTCTTCTCACTCAAATTTCACTCGATTTCGATGGCGACTTCGCATCTGAAAATATCGTAATTGAGAACTGTTAAACTACAGTATCCCTCAAAAGTACCGTACCCCCACTCACCCGGTCTCTTCCGTATCTGCAGCAACTGCAGCCCGTGCAGCCATTCGAGGGGGCGGAGTCTTGGGGGCGGGAGGGGTCGGAATCTCTTCGGCTGTTTTGGCGTCACCATCGATTTCCTCTGCTGTCTTGACGTCTTCCGTTGATTCGGGAGAACTGAGAAAAGATCAAAGATCAATTGAGCGTTCGTGGCTCATTGAACATAAAAAATAGGTAAATAGATCATTATTTCAAGAGTGAGAGAGGGACACTGGGAGAAACATCGATATGTTTCAGTCATGTATCAAGAATAAGAGCATGTCCCTGGGTGTCCCATGTCACTGGGAGACTCCAACTGATAGGTCCAAGAGAACCAGGGCAAAATGACGCCAGTTTGCTTTACCGGACCACGAGAGGTGCTCGCCAGATTAAAACAGACGATGAAAATGGGTCCCACTATGGTTAGCCCGATATGCGTGGTCTGGCAAAGTAAACTAGTGCCGGTAAAAGAGTGTAGGTCAGGACATGCTCCGATAGATAAAAGATCACATAAACTCACCGTCCATCACTGCCGAGAACGTTGTTGGTCTCCTGCAAAGATCAAAGATGAAAAGGTGATAAGGACGATATCCACGACTTAGCGTACTTAGACAAAAACTAAGGCTAAGACTAAGGTAATAAGAATAGACAAGTTAACCTGGCGCAGATTCTCTGTGGATTGGACGTCGGCCATTTTGAGAGAAGAACCGCCACTCGGCAAGGAAAACGGGGAGAATGAAGGGAGAAAAGTGAGGGAGAGGGATTTCCCTCTAACCAAATTACAATGTATGCAAAAGTAATCCGCTTGTGCCGGAGTTGAAATTGTAACGCGTTCAGTTGAGTTTCAGTCGAGTTTCTGTCTGAGCATAGCATTGCAGTGATTGAAAAGAAGTCGATAGCTTCTTCAATTTGTGTGTTTAATTGGAAATTATATTTTCGCGACGAGTCAGTGGCCCCTAAACCGCGCATTTGTTTCAGAGCAAAATAGCTTGCCGTGTTTGAAAAATCTTGTTCTAACGCAAACTGTAATTTCAGAGCCGTGGTAAGGTTCTCATCATATTGTGAATTTAATGAATTCAGTTAAGCTTCAGACCGGGTAGAGAACGTATAGGATTCCCTGGAAATTGATACTAGGAATCGATTTTTATTTCTTTAGATCAAATATTATATTAATCGAGCGGCATCACTCTATGAAGTTTGCAGTCGACGCCTGCCAGCACTTGTCCATGTTGACCGATAAAGTGGCATCACCCTTCAGATGGTAAGAAGATAAGAAGATAGGAGAAGACGAAGAACAGTAAAAGAAAATTAGATGCCAGGGATTTCGCATTAAACTGAACCAGCATACCCACCTCTAGTAAGGGGTGGAACAATAAGTTGTTTTGAAAATTGCTTGTTGTCTTGCTAGTGTTCATGCTGTTCGTGATGGTCAAAGAAGATCCAGATTTCAAGTAATACATTTATTCGGCCTTTGTATCAAATTAGTTAAAAGTACAATTGATACAGCTATGCATTAGTCGTCGTAATGCTGTACAATAAGAGAAATATTAGAAATTCCATTCCATTAAGAGTTGTTACATATTGCGCGGGAAGAAGGTCTCAGAGTCCGAGTCGCTACCAACATCAGGGAATTGGGGCACGGATTGATCCGGGTAGCTCACGGAAGCAGGGTTGGAGGCCTGATATGCAGGTCCACGCTGGCACGCTTGGTGATATGGCGAGGGCGCCTGGTAGCCGGGTATTTGAGTGGGGTAAGCAGCGGGGAACTGTGCTGGGTTGTAGTGAGAGAACGGAGGCGGGGTTTGGAAGGCGCATGCTATTTGAGAAGGCGGGGTTTGAAAGGAGAAATGGGCCTGGGGAGGCGGGTTTTGGGTGTATGAAGAGGTCTGTGGGCTCAAATTTTTGAAGGCGCATGATTTTTGGGGAGGGGGATTTTGGGTGAATGAAGAGGTCTGCGGGAAAGAATTATGGGAGGCATAGGGGGAATAAGGCGGTGGGTTTTGAGAGGAGCAAGGTGCCTGGGCAGGCGGGGCTTGGGCAGATGAAGATGTATCTGGCTTCAGTTGGAGCGCGCAAGCGGGCGGTTGCCAATGCGAAAAGGTGGGTTGAGGAGGCGAGACTTGGTTCGATGGGCCGGCTCCGAGGTACGGAGTGGCAACAGACGGCCAGACGTGAGTGTACGGAGAGGGGATGGGAGGAGTCTGATGTCTAAACTCCATTTGAATGGAGGGTCCTGTGCCAAAGACGAGAGTGGCAGGAGGAGGCGCGATCTGAGGGTGCGTGGCTTGAGGGGGCGTGGCTTGAGGCGGAAAGGTATGGTCGATCGATCCAGTGCTGACCACAGATTGAGTGGGAGACGGCGGGGTTTGGCTCGAGGGGCCGGCACAAAAGTACGGGTTGGGAGGAGGGGTCTGAGCGGGCACGGCTTTAGTAGACTCGATTTGAAGTGGAGAGCCAAACGATTCAGTGTTGAGAGGACACTGAATGGGTGGAGGCGGGGTTTTATAGAACGCGGCTTGCTGTGGCGTGACTTGGCATGAGGGGCCCGCGCCTAAGTAAGAATTAGGAGGAGGAGTGGGCTTGGCCTGAGGTGTGATGCCCTGGTTGAATGCCGCTTGCGGTGTGGATACTTGCATCATACAAGCTGGTGGTTGCTGGTTAGGGAAATAGCTGGCCGGAGGAGGCATTAGTTGCTGGTCGAACGATGAAGAGCCGGCGCCGTGGAAAGGGTACGACGATGGAGGCGTCGGAGCTGGTGCGGGCTGGAGCACGGCCACACGGTTACTGTAGGAGGGATTACTGTACTCGTGGTTACGGTAGGCGGGATTCGGAGGCGGCGGGTTCTGGTAGAAATCGGCAGGAACTGTGGCGCCTCGCTTGCGTGCGTTTGACGCTGAGAGGAGAATGGCGTGTCGCGGCTTCTTCTGTTGAGCGACGGCGTATGGGTTGCGTTTCACCTGGAATATAGATTGGTTAGGATGGATTACCGATTAGTAAACGGCCAATTCACAATTCATTTCAACCATTCCCGGATAGGGTTTTCTTATTGGAAGTATTGGAAATCAACTCGCCATCTTCTCTCTCCATTTCACTCACTCTCTCACACGCGTTGCGGTCTGCGTTCCTTTGTTCTCCACATTTCCCATTTCCAATAGTTTCCAATAAGAGAACCCTATTCCCGGATCAAACTCGTGTTTGTATCGATCGATAATCAGGAGATAATGACGGTACCTTGAGCACTTTGATCTCCGGGTTCTGGTACGCAGTGACAACGATGAATGTTGCGATATCGAGTGGTTGCTGAAATTATTTTAATTGAATTTTAAATTTTATTCGGACCGATTCAAATACCACAGTGTTTTTTTCCTGATAAGCATAACAGTTGAACAAATACTGAAACATACCCGCTGCTTATTGCAATATTGATGAATTTCGAGCATTTTCTGATCGAAATTCATGTGATTTAGGTGAGGATAAAAGATGAAAACTTGCCGATCGAAGCAATCTTCCGATCTGATCGACGATGTGAACGATTGGAGTGTACTTGTGCAGCGATTGCACAAATGCCTGCAATAAAAATGTAATTAAATATTTATAATCATATTTTTTGAGTTGCTCCTCTTGCTCATTCTGCATTCCTTTGTATCATTTTTTTATTAATAATTAAAATATTCTCACCAATGCCTCGCCCTCCGCGTCTGTGTCGTTCGTTATCTTAAAGTCGGTGAATTCGACTGTCCTTTTCATCCAATCCTTTCCGCTTTGAACATAACCGTCTGAAATATATAAATTTGTTTTGTTTAAAATAGTAGTAGAATTCTGAAATTCAACATTTGTAATGTTATTATACATCAAAATTCGAATTCGACCTTTATGGTAGATGACACTGCCAACGTTCGCATTGAATTCCGCCTCCTCGCCATTTTCTTCCCATTTTCTGTGGTAGTCAGAGAAGTGATATCTGTTAATTTTGAAATTGATTACAATATCGAATGCTATGTAAAGTGTACTACAAGTTTAACAAGTTTGAAGCTATAATAGGTATGACTGTTTCGAATATTGTTTTGAGTAAATAGTCGTTTTTTCTCTATTAAACTCACCAATTTCGGAATTTTCAAAATGTAGCGTTACAAAAACTCACTTCAACTTGTCCGCCCTTCTCAACTCGATACGGATACCGTAGTTCTCATTCTTATTGAGCCCAGATATATTCAGCTCCAGCTTAGGGAACAGCTTTCTACAAAATGTAAGTATCAATAAATAGTTCCAAATACTCCAAAAAGGGGTCAGGAACGAGGGAGATTGTGAATCTGTCGTCCTTTACCGATGTTCGAATATGTAAAGCAGTGCTTCTGAAAAACAGATAGTAAAACAGAAATCGTTTTTCAATAAATCTGTCTAAATGATTAAAAATCAAAGCCCAATCCTCTCACCTTCCCGGCCGGGTCACCATCATTTCCGGCGTGTGCTCTGCAAACTCCGCCCATAATTCCTCATTGTCAAGTGTGATGGAGATGAACTGATCGTTGCAGGAGGCCATTGTGGTACTGTAACGAATCGATAAATGAGCGGTAGTCTATCAATAATATGAGCATATGAGTGCGAGCCTCGGATGAAATAAACACGAAAATAAAGAATGATGTGCAGCGATGAATATTGTAATGATAAATATAATAAACTTATTAAAATATAGTAGGGGTAATTAGGGTCCCGACCACTCGAGGTAAGGGGGAGAACGATGGAAGAATGAGCAAATCATAGGATGGTATGTGGGCTTCCAACTAAAGAGCGGAAGGTTCTGGTCTCATTCCTGAGACATAGACGCAAACTTGAAGGAAAGCGCGGAATATTTGCTTTCTGAGAACGGAACACCTGTTTGACCCGCCGATCGACACTTCTGACTACTGTACCCGCTGGCGCTGACACTTTCGTGCGCGTGAGATCGGAAGGGGCTTATGACACCTGTTAAAGTAAGGGTTAGAAAGTATATACTGACTGCGCGACTGATTCTATCCTTTTTGCCTGCATTATTTATGATTTTTAAAGGATCATTATAGTGGCCGGAGCCCAATGTGTTGAAGTGTCGAAAGTTTATCGTTGTTTTGTGAATTTCTCAACAGAAACTTATTTCTCAACAACAACAAAAGGAAGACACCGTTTTGAATCGAATAGGCTCTTCCCAACTGAACTCATAAGATTTCTTTTATTTCAAGACATTTTAAGGGAAAAAACAAGAAATGACAAGTAAAGGAAAGTTCTGCAAGTCCTGTTCAACAAGACAACATCACTTATCTTGAAATGGCGAAATGTAGAATAGTGAGGAAACCTTTTTTTCAATTAAAGAATTTATTGGATTAAAATTTTTTATTGAGATTCGCAGGATAGAAAAATAAATAAATTGCCTCTACAAATTAAGATGGAATTCCGCCAAGTGATGTTATAAAATAAAAGAACAACTCAAATATGCCCTAGTCCAGTGAAAAAAAAACTAAATATCGGGGGGCGAAAAGACCTCGCTGTAATCAGGATTACCAGGATTGCAATTTCGATTACAATTGCACTTATTCTCGAGGTACTGTACGTGGCTTGGCTGGATTGATTGGATCGGCACACGCTGGTTCGTGTTGGGGGTTCCTTGCTGGTACATATTGTGGTACGTCGGTGGGAACGGGTAATAGTGCTGCTGCGTCGTGGGCTTCACGACAGGATATCGTGCCGTTCTACTGTTGACAGGGATAGATGATATAAAACTGGCCGAGGCCTGAGAGGGCGGGGCTTGCCTGGAAGAAGTATATGGAGGAGGCGGGTTCTGATAAGGTGGCAGGGTGGGAAGAGGCCCGCCGCGATGATGCATTGAGGGGTAGTGAGGGGTGGGGTCTTGAGAAGGCATGAATTGTGTTGGTGGAAAGTCTTGGTCAAATAGGTCATCCATGGGCGGAGTAGAACGTCCGAATGTGGCTCGAACCGACGATGGGTGGGTCGAGGAGCTCTCTCTGGGTGCTGGGGAAAGAGGCATGATCCCATTGAAATGACCTTGAATGGGCGGAGATTGGTGGATCAAGGAGTGGGAAGGTGTGACTTGGCTTGCTAAATCAGCTCCGATGTCGTGAGTGGAGGGTGGGGGCGTAGTTAGCAAGGTATATCCCTGTTCGAATAATTTCTGAGGATTGGATACTTGGCGGGCGCAGGCCGGCGGTTGCTGGGCCTGGCAGTGAGTGGCATGAGTCGGCGGGACTTCCTTTGTTTCTTGGCTGTCGAATGGGTATAGCTGCGGGGGCGGAGAGGCGTCTGCTCCATCAGAGAGTGGGGAGCGCGAAGTGTTGCCGCAGGTAGGGCTACAGTTGGCGTGAGAAGGCGTTGAATGGCAGGGAAGTGCGGGGTTGATGGACGGACGCTTGCATGAATCAGTTGGAGAAGCGCCTTGCGCCCGCTTGATTTGCCCGACCGCGTGCGGATTGTGAACGACCTGTAAATTGCAAGCTTTTAAAACTCGAATATCACGTTTTATGTTATAATTTATAACAATTCCAATCTTCGCTCGTCAAGAGACAGGTCAAGAGTGTGGCATACAGGCAAATGTTAATTAGCAGGCATTGTAATAAATCAGTAATCGATACTGGAAATAGTAATCGATAATTGAGAGAAGATGGGTACGGTACCTTGAGTCGCCTGATTACGGGGTTCTGATATGAAGTGACGACGATGAATGTGGCAACGTTGAGTGATTGCTGAAATGTATACTTTGAAAAGGTGTTGCTCGTTATTTCCTTTTCAAAAAATATATAGACATTTCAGTTTCCATCATGAAATAAACAGATAGCTTGATGGTAAATTGCCACATATTTATTGCGCAAAATTACATAAAAATTAGCTGAAAACGCACCCATCGAATCAAATTTCCAGTCTGATCGAATATTTGGACGGTTGGAGTGTACTTGTGGAGAGACTGCACGAAAGCCTGCGATCAAAGGGTAAAAGGATAACAAATTTTTATATTTCACTCAAACTCATTTTTGCATTTACAGATAACAATTGATTTTTTTTTGCAAACTACACTATGCACAGAGATCATCGCAATTCTCCCGATTGCAATAGTTATGCTCGATTAAAGTATAAGCGAAATTCACCATTGTGTTTTCCTTCACATCGGGGTCGTTCGTAATCTTGAATTCCGTAAAATCAATCACATTCTTCATCCAATTCATGCCGCTTTGCATGTAACCGCCTGCAATAAAAAATCGTTTAAACTATTTTGATTTTAATTAATATTTCAAAAAAATAGACCCTAACCTTTGTGGTAGAGTGCATTGCCGCCTCTGGACTTTAATTCATCCTCGGGTCCAGATTTCACCCATTTCACTTCGCGACGACAGTAGCGGTATCTGAGTTTTGGGAAATTCGTTATTTAAAAATAAATAATTTTGTTTCCATTGTATTCTTTTAATTGGGCAAAGGTGCGTTTCGTTGGTAATGTCAAAATCTTGCTTATTTTTGGTAAATTGGGTTTCACTGCAAAACAATACTCACTTAAACTTATCCGATCTTTTCAATTCGATTCGAATTCCGTAGTTTTCCGTATTGTCGAGTCCACTGATCTGCAGTTCCATCTTTGGAAATAATTTCCTGCAAGTGCGAATTGTTTTTAATTCATTTTTTTTCGAATCCACGCTTAGCAGTTGTTCTTTCTTATTCAAAAGTCAACGCTAACTATCAGCCAAAGATTAACGGGCAAATTTCGTCATCACGCAGTAGGCGGGAGAGGGCCTCTCCCTCACTATCAAGAAATGCATTTCGTTCGCTAGTGTTCGCTAGTGCAAGAATAAGTTTCACTTCAGTATAAAATATTGGCAAATTTTTAAGAATTCGATAATGCGCATGATCGCACTTCGAAAACTCTCTTTCGCCTGACTTTTCTGGAGATTTGAATTCTCACCTTCCCGCGCGCGTCACTATCATTTCTGGCGTGTGCGAGGCGAATTCGGCCCAAACTGACTCGTTGACGAGCTCAATCCAGATGTTTGAGTTGCCACCAGAGTCCATTACTGTAATACAGTAATCAATGTTTGGAGGAATTTCTATACAAATCAATCAATAATGCGCGTCTACAGCCAATCACGGGCACAATTGATACTACGGACAGACATAGTAGAGATAGGAAGATATTCAATTGCAAGGCGCCTAGAAAGAAAAAAAAATATATGCATAAACATCTGAAAATGTATAGCGATGTCTGCCCCCCCCTCTCATTCTCCTTTTTCTCAACAGATCGTTTCCCTTCCAATGCACGGATACGTCCAAGTTAGCGTCGCTTTATTTATTACTGTCGTATTCGCTTAAATGGAGCGTCCTTCTCTCTGGAAGTAAGCTAAAATGGATCAGTTGTAAAGAGAGAGAGAGAGATGGAGTTGAGTGATTGTGCGAGATGGACTTTGAAAAGTAACAATGCAACGAGTTGCTTTTCGAGACACTCTCCTCATTTCTCGCACTATTTTCGCGAAATCGTTCGATTTCCCTATTATGCAGCTAGTTGAACTGTTACTTTTCAAAGTCTTCGTTCGTGACGTTTCTCTAGAGTGAGCCTGCTCATTTAGACGGATTCTCTAGGTCTTTATCCTTTATTGAAGAAATTTCAATACCACACACGGTTACCTTTCCCCATCATTAAATAGAACCAGAGGTTTGACTGTACACTAGAAGCTTAAAATATTTTCAAGCATGGCTCCTACAGTGATTCGATGGAGTCTGGAAGAGGTCGGCGAGTTTAATTTGGCTTATTCGCCTACAAAGTTCATCGACGGAATCCCCTTGTAATTTGTTATTCTTTGTGCATCATTTATATTTCATTATCAAACGCCTCAAGATAAATAGTTAATGTGACGTTAAAAATCACCAAAAGAAACAAAAGATTTCGACTTCCCTGTAAAAAAATCCCGCCAAAACCCATGATCAGATAAGAATTTGAATTCATGCGCTTTTCATTTTTCGATAATACCTCGGCTCCCAATGAAGGTAAACAAACAAAATTTGGAGAGTAGAGTTTATGCATAGTTATGCACATACTGTGGAAATTTTGTGTGTCTACCTTCATTGGGAGCCAATATATAACCGAAACAGAAAAGTGCGGAATTCAAATCCTTGCCTCGATCACGGATTTGGGCGGGATTTTCTTTACAGGCAAATCGCGATCTTTCGTTTATTTTGATGATTTTTAACGTCACATTAACCTTTATAAAATAATTTCGACAATTTTTTTTTATTTCCACTCTCCAGTTTCGTTCTCCTCCGTAAGGAGTGGCTGCTCGAATCGGGATCGGGCAGTGTCGATTTCTTCTCTGCGTACCTCCATTGCAATAAAGAAATGGAGTGCGATGACTGGACGGTAGAGGTCGAATTCTCCATCTCTTTGATCAATCGAGAGGATCCGAACAAGAGTGTGGTGTGCAGAGTGAGTTTTAATTCATTTATTCATTATTTATTTAGTTTTTACATCAGAGGATCGCGTGCAAGAAATTTAACTGGGATTCACTTGAGCGCTACTACTAGTCGTTTACCCCATATGTTTTGCGACATTTTAGCACACTGCTAGGAAAATTTGGCAAAAAGGCTGGTGGTATAACAATTTTAACATGATACGTTCATGAAATGGAATTTTGGGGTGTGTCAGTTTCCATGCTCATCATTTCGGCGTTTAGCGACGGAATAGTAACTGAGTGTTTTATTATTTATGAAGATTGTGAATTTGTACCACATATGTGTCATATCTCTCATATCATCTAAAATTCTCCCGACCAATGGGTATACACAATTGCAGAAAACGAAGACGTTCTCGAAGGAGTCTCCCAGTTTTGGGAAATCGATGATGATGCGAATTGACACGACGCTGGATGCACATGAGGTTTACATTTAAAACGTGTTCTCTGTAAGAGCGCAGTGAAGGGTCAGGTAAAGTTGCACAACTCGTTCAAAATGATCGCTCGGGGCTAAAACTTTGGTAACATGACCCCTAGGGGTAATGTATACTACAACCATAAAATTGACCCGAAATCTCAAGTTTTGACCTACCAAATAGATTTTTCAAACTTTTTATTTTTATGTCGTGTCATCATTCGAAAGAGCATAAAAAGTTATGCCAAAAGCCAGGTTTTTACTAAATTTGAAGCGAGGAGAAGACAGAAATATAGCAAAATCGAAATTTTTTGGCTCTTTTAGTGAAACATCGATCTGCCTACCCTACTCATAATGTCGGCCCGGTAACCATTCTTCTGCATAACATATTAGGAGCATATGTGATCAAATTTCTGGTTTGAAATTCTCTCTATTGAACTCATCAAACAATTTTAAATGTTTTCATCTAGAATCTACGACGCCAAAATTAGGTATTGAAAATATCGTTCCTACGAGAGCCCACTCCTTCGAGAATAGCCTCAAAATATGCATATGATGTTTTTAAACAAGTTTATTGTTCACAACATTTTGAATGGTCCACAATTTCAAGTCGAAAAAACTCAAAATCTCTGATATGGTTGAAAATTTTTAGTTTAATAATTATTTCTGGAAGCATGAGTATTCAGTTTGGCGAGATATTTGGCACACATGATACACTTATGGTACTACACTAACTGGCAAAAGAATAGCAACTTTCAGAAGAAAAATATTTTTTCGAAAATTCATGGTCCAAAACTGAAAATATTTTTTTTGCTTATTTATGCTCAAAATCACGTCAAAGAAGAAGTTTTGAGGTCAAAACTACATTTTAGACCATTTTAGACCTAGTGGCTTTCAATTATCGGTTGTAATCTACAGTAGATGATTTTCAGTTTTGGAAGGGTTCATGGTTTTTTCGAAAAAATATTTTTCTTCTGAAAGTTGCTATTCTTTTGCCAGTTAGTGTAGTACCATAAATGTATCATGTGTGCCAAATATCTCGCCAAACTGAACACTCATGCTTCCAGAAATAATTATTAAACTAAAAATTTTCAACCATATCAGAGATTTTGAGTTTTTTCGACTTGAAATTGTGGACCATTCAAAATGTTGTGAACAATGAACTTGTTTAAAAACATCATATGTATATTTTGAGGCTATTCTCGAAGGAGTGGGCTCTCGTAGGAACGATATTTTCAATACCTAATTTTGGCGTCGTAGATTCTAGATGAAAACATTTAAAATTGTTTGATGAGTTCAATAGATGTATCCAAATTTGGGGTTTTGGAGCATGCCACACATGTAGAAGATGTTTCCGAAAGAAAATCAGGCCTAGCATGTATGGTTCATAAAATAAATATTTTTGTACCAAAGTATTTAAAATTAGTATGCGTCAAACGAGCAGTGATCTCACTACGAGGGCACCGAAAATGTGCCAATTTCAAACCAGAAATTTGATCACATATGCTCCTAATATGTTATGCAGAAGAATGGTTTCCGGGCCGACATTATGAGTAGGGTAGGCAGATCGATGTTTCACTAAAACAGCCAAAAAAATTCGATTTTGCTATATTTCTGTCTTCTTCTCGCTTCAAATTTAGTAAAAACCTGGCTTTTGGCATAACTTTTTATGCTCTTTCGAATGATATATAACACGACATAAAAATCAAAAGTTTGAAAAAATCGATTTCCTAGGTCAAAACTTGAGATTTCGGGTCAATTTTACGGTTGTAGTATACATTACCCCTAGGGGTCATGTTACCAAAGTTTTAGCCCCGGGCGATCATTTTGACCGAGTTGTGCAACTTCACCGACGTTCTTACAGAGAGTGCGTTTTAATTGTTTTTATTTTATTTTCAAATATTGAAAGATTTTTGTTGTATACCTTCACGTTCGCTTTTCATTTTTAACATAATTTTTGTAAACATTTAAAATATTGGTGTTATTAATTTCACACAGGGGTTCATCGAAAACGGCCGGCTCTTGTGGGAGGCGGAAATTACTGTGAGGAATGCCAGTGGAATTCCGTGGGTTCAGCTTTTTTCTCATGGAATATTGTCGATGACGTCACTCAAATCAATAAAAAAAACACTCAATAAAACATTCCGTAACCTTCAACCTTCAAACCGTCAAGTTTGTTATTTTTCTCATATAGCGGTACTGAACTACGCAATAGCAGCCGTCATAACATCGGAGGTTATAATTTATCTCGTGAAACATATGCAGTATCAAATTTTTCTAAGTAGTTCAGAACGCTCGTTGAATGGTCACGGGAAAGGAGTTTTTGACAAAGAAAATTGTACACCTCCTCTCATCCCTCTCTGGGAGATAAATTTTGTTCTGCTCATTTCCCATTTGCGATTGCTTCCAATGAGGGAACCCTATTCTGGAACAACATGGCTATAATCATTATTCCAGCAAACCACTAGAGTTCGATTTCACGTCTCCGGGCATTTCGCCTGACGAAATCGTGCTGAATTTTAATGGAGAAAAGGTCTACGTCAGCAGAAATGTATGATATTCAATTTCCTTTTGGTGTTTGCTTTACTCACGGGGAATGAAATCTACAAGTTCATAAGAGTCTGAGCTGGCCAGCGACGATTTCAAAGTCTAAATATGGGAGCGAGTAATTTAGACTTTGAAAGTGGTCACACGACATCCCAGCAGGCTAGAGTCGTGGACTTATATCCCTCTGAGTGTGAGTACGGTTCTGCGAATTGTTAGTTGAGAGATCCTAAATTATAACATTTTCAGTACCTAGCAGCGTATTCTCCCGTTTTTGCGTCAAAGAAATCGACGAAAACGGAAAATCGGAAATCACTCTAACGGATATTTCGCGCGTGTGAGCTTTTGTTGATCTCTGATATTTTTGTGCATGCATTCCAGGACTATTTTCATTTTATTTGAGACTCAATTTATGACTTGGTATTTCAGGAATTCATCAAGCTCCTCTATGTAATCTACCCGTCTGACAGGCCGATCACGAGTGGGTTTTATTATAAAAAAAAACTATTTCTAAAATAGAAATTCCAGGCTACTCCGCTACATTCATTCTTGTCTTTGCCCATCGCTTCGAGATTAAGGTATCGATCGTTACATAGGTGCAAATTGCTAAATGTGGAATCACTGCGACTCTTCATTTCACGCTCTCAGGTCGACTGTCGGTTAATGAGAGAGCGGTTATAATAAAGAGGTCGCGATCTCAGATTTCGCACTCTCGCATTAATTGGGTGTGAAAGGATGCTCACGTTCTTGGGAGACTACTTTACCATGGTGAAAAAGGGATTTGAAAAAAATATAAATTCAAATTTCGCACTTTTTTCAGTGCGCGACCAATCGTGCTGAAGCTTATCTCATGAAAACACGTCATTTCTCCACAGCCGCAAAGCTGATCCTCGCAGATCACTACAATCTCGATTTGTTACTGGTACGAAAAATAATTCTTCGAAATTAAAAATAAATGTTCTTAATCGCATACGTAAATATGCCAAGTATGTTTACATTAGTGTTTAACTTTTTTTTTTATATATTTTTACATTAGTGTTTAAGAGACCATCCACGAGAAAGTGGAAAGGGGTCCCGGATGAGAAATCGACAACGTACCCTCAAACTTTTTTCGCGGAATGAGCATCACGAATGCTGATCGCGACGGCATACGGTTAAGGTTGAAAAAATTTTTGACGGTCAAAAAAATTTTTCAAAATTTTCAGACATTTTTTCGTCAAAAAATAAAGTTTCGAAATCATTAGCGAAAAATATTCTATAATACGTATATTTACGCGCTGGTTCCGAATTTCATAGTTAGAACTGTTGAAACTCATTTTCAAAAAAGTTATGATCGAAAAATCAGATTTTTTCTCAAAAATCGAAAATATCTTTTTTCCGACCCCACTTTTACATCCTAACGACTCCAGTTTCAGAATCTACGACACAAATTACATCGGGAACCGAGATTTTATAATTTTAAAAATACGGATTTTTGAGAAATTTATTTTTGAATTTTAAAAATTAATTTTTCCAAAAATAATTGTTTTCATAACTCACGATTTTTTTCGTAAACATACCCTATTTGGGACCAAAAATGTTCCTTATATTCATAATGCAATAATACATCGCCGATCTCAAATATCAAACCACCCTAACAGAATTTAAAAACTAAAATTGATAGGATGGCCAATATACTACTTATCATTGAGATAACTTTGTTTTCCGATGAGGTACAACTTGGAATGCGGGTTTAAAATATTTGAAGCATAATTATGATCATTTTTGTTGTTGAGCGATTTCGAATCCATCGAAGATGAAAGCCAGAAAAAAATTATAAAGTAAAACTGCTTCCAAAAATGTGTAATTTTCAGACTAAAAATTTATTTTCTCAAATACCATCGACTCTTACAGGGAAATATTGCAGCGTGTTTGTGCACTCATAGTAACATATCTACTGTACAAATATGAGATTGATCCCGCAACTTTGAAAAAAATCTTTTTCTGAAAAAAATCCATGAACCCGGGTTCATGGTCCAAAAAGTGAAAAATTGTTGCACACATGCTCTGGACATATCAGGAAGCTCGAAACTTGCGCGGGGGTAACGTTTGAGCGAAAATAAATTACAATATTTTTTCCAAACTTTGGACCATAAACCCGGGTTCATGGATTTTTTTAGAAATACTTTTTTTTCAAAGTTGCGGGATCAATCTCATATTTGTACAGTAGATATGTTACTATGAGTGCACAAACACGCTGCAATATTTCCCTGTAAGAGTCGATGGTATTTGAGAAAATAAATTTTTAGTCTGAAAATTACACATTTTTGGAAGCAGTTTTACTTTATAATTTTTTTCTGGCTTTCATCTTCGATGGATTCGAAATCGCTCAACAACAAAAATGATCATAATTATGCTTCAAATATTTTAAACCCGCATTCCAAGTTGTACCTCATCGGAAAACAAAGTTATCTCAATGATAAGTAGTATATTGGCCATCCTATCAATTTTAGTTTTTAAATTCTGGTAGGGTGGTTTGATATTTGAGATCGGCGATGTATTATTGCATTATGAATATAAGGAACATTTTTGGTCCCAAATAGGGTATGTTTACGAAAAAAATCGTGAGTCATGAAAACAATTATTTTTGGAAAAATTAATTTTTAAAATTCAAAAATAAATTTCTCAAAAATCCGTATTTTTAAAATTATAAAATCTCGGTTCCCGATGTAATTTGTGTCGTAGATTCTGAAACTGGAGTCGTTAGGATGTAAAAGTGGGGTCGGAAAAAAAGATATTTTCGATTTTTGAGAAAAAAATCTGATTTTTCGATCATAACTTTTTTGAAATTGAGTTTCAACAGTTCTAACTATGAAATTCGGAACCAGCGCGTAAATATACGTATTATAGAATATTTTTCGCTAATGATTTCGAAACTTTATTTTTTGACGAAAAAATGTCTGAAAATTTTGAAAATTTTTTTTGACCGTCAAAAATTTTTTCAACCTTAACCGTATGCCGTCGCGATCAGCATTCGTGATGCTCATTCCGCGAAAAAAGTTTGAGGGTACGTTGTCGATTTCTCATCCGGGACCCCAGCCCACTCGTTACGTTATCTCGTGGACGGTCTCTTAACTTATTTTTCAATCAACCACTTTTCAGAAGCATTTCCTCAGCACGCTAACATCTATCGAGATAATACAGAAGCTTAAGGTAATTTGGAATCTAATTATTTCGATGATTTTAATTTTATTTATCTTTAAGGCAGATGACGCGTACAAAGAAGTAAATTTCAAAATAAAATCAACTATCGCCAACTTGCTCGATGCATTTTATCGACATCCTACATAGACATCGCCAATGTATTTATGTTTTTTGATTGATAAATCTTACAATTTACTTTATCGTGTTAAATTTCGTGAGAAGTGAGAAATACATTTGGAATATCTTCACAACAAGGAAATGTTCTCGTAGAGAGAAAATGCCGATCACTATTATCTCCGTCTCATCTCCAACTCTCTCTTTTTCTTATGATCATGACACTCTAAAAAAATTCTTGTCGTCTCACAGTACTATGCTCTGAACGAATATTTGATATAGAGGCATAGATAGGGGGCGCAAGCTCCGCCCCCTACCTTTCTCGACGAGAGGGAACAATTGTCCGAATCGAATGACAAGCTTAATTTTCAACCAAATCCCGCGTTCAAAAGCTTATTCGAGAGCTCTCGATCTACTCTACGAATGAGGCGTTGCGCACCTTGTTCTGACAGCATTTAGTAGATCAAAAATTGACTGAAAGCCTCATGAGTAGGTGTTTAGAGCACTTCCAATTCACCGACACAGCTGCGCAAGTCTCAGTATAGGTGCAATAGCATGCTGAATCTATACAAACAAAAAAATTAAAATTTTATTAATTCGCAGAATTGTCATTTGATTTTAAAGATATTTGCAAAATCAGCAAAAAATTTTGCAAACCGCCGAATTTGAACCAGCGACCTTCTGAAGATACTTGGGGTGTAGGTAGAATTCCCAACCGGAAAAGCTCACCCGATATAAAAAAACCAACCTACCGGCGCATATTCCTTAATCCTTGCATGTGAATGCTTTGATGATAAGGTATAATAATAACGCATAGAAACTAATCGATGGCTGATGGGGACGCTGTGATCCCCACAGTTTCATAATACTGTAGCCTCCTCTGCGCGTCGCCTTCACTATCAAATAAAACGAAACAACGCTCATTTTGGCGCGAATTTTCTCGAATTCTTGTCTTGCACTTTCTAATGCGATGTTTTCACCTGACCATCTTGATAATATTTTGTCATTTTCTTTAAAGATATAACTTTGCCTCCTTGCTGAATTGTATCTGAGAACGGAAAAAAACCTGTTTTTTAATATTTTTATATTCTTTCTGAAATTATCTTGCCAATCGCCAAATTGTAGAAGTATTTCCATTGGTTCCACAATTCAGATCAATAATTGGAAATGGCGCCTACGGTAGTTCGATGGGAGGTCGACGAGCGCAACCAATTTATCGACGAACAATCACCTACGAGATTCATCAACGGAGTACCCTAGTAAGTGTTAAGAAAAATGCGAAATGGGATACCACTGTCTCTTCATTTCGCACACTCTCTCATCTTCAGCGCAAATAGCCAATTCAAGCACTTCCAGTAAATGTACATAGTTGCGCATCTAGCATTTCGTGGGGATTGCGTGTCTGCTCAATATAGAAAAAAAAAGAAACAAATTTCGTTGCCGCGCTGAATTGTACTACTTTTTAAAAGAAAATAATCCGGTAATATTCATTGGCATGACGACTTACGGTGTATAGCGGCTCAACTTGCAATATTTCGGGGTGATGAACAAAAGAATCGCAAAGGAAGGGAACCGACCTCTGCTCGCTATGTAATCAATCTACCACTGATTGTGAGCCAACATGGCATTGGGCCAAAGCTCTTACATTTCCTACATGATCAGATAGGAACTCTTCATTTTCTCTCTCTCTATGTACGCAAACTCCGCCCATCGCTAGGGAGTGCCCACATTCTGACCCTCAACAGTTGTGGTTTTTAGAACTGTATCTCAGAGACAAAATATCGACAAACGGCAAAAAGTATTATGTTAATGAGACCTCAGCGGTTCATTTGGATACACTTTCTACCACTTGGCATGAAATTGGCAAATCACTTTACGGTCCCTAGTCATATAATCAATAATTGCAGCTTCATTGCGCTGACCAGGGAGATTAAGCCAGATTGCATTCGATACTCAGCTCGTCTCAATTGCAATGAAGAAAGTGACAATTCACTGTGGACTGCGGAGGTCGAGTTCATATATACATATTTATCCTGACATCAAGGCAAAGGGCCTGCAGGAGGTATCATTAGGGGGAGCAGAGGTGCTCAGGATCTTCGAACTCGAGGCAACTGGGTCAAGGGAATGGATCTTGCTTGGCTTCTTTGTTCAATTGTAGTGTCCTCAGGTCGAGTGCTCAGTGACACTTCTGAATGAAGACCCGAGCAAGAATATGGTTTGCAAGGTGAGCTAAAATCACAAGCGTAAATTTGCTAGGATAACGGTTCTCCGAGATTTCTCTCTCACTGAAAGCTTTCCTGCCAACGTTTCGGTAAGAAAACGAGAGAGCGTTCGAAATTAGGAGGGTGAAAAACCGTTCTGTATGAATCGAAGCCCGTGAGGCAATAAACTTAAGGAAAGCAAGTGAGATTGCAAAGTAGAAAGGCACTTTTGAACATAATTTCTACACCCCTCATATTGTTTCGAATGATTCGTAAAAATGCTATTTATGAAGTATGTAATTTCAGAAATCGGCGAAATTCGCAAATGGATCTGTGGAAGGGGATTCGATGTTGTTCGACATTGACAAGTCTCATGAAGCACAGAAGGTTGGTGTTTTTTTCAATAAGAAAAACATTTTTAAACATAAAATATGTATAGTTTGAAACAGAATAATCATTAATTTACCATTTCAGGGTTTCATCGACATGTCTCGAATGGTTTGGGAAGCAGAGATCAGTGTGAACAGTGTCACCGGCATACTGTGAGCAAATTTAGAAATAAATACTTTCCTGGAGCTTCCTACCAATATGATAAGGCACTTGCGAGAACAATATTTCGATTCTTCTGTAATATTACTCGGAGAATCAAAAAATTTAATTTTGTAAGGAAAGCTGCGGAATTCGATTTCACTTCTCCTGGGGTCGCTGTGGACGAAATCACATTGATCATTGAAGAAGAGAAAGTATACGTCAGCAAGAATGTAAGTGACGCAAGTAGCAAAATTTTGAGCTCCATCCTCATCGATTTTTAAAAAGCCTGTAGGTACTGTCTAATTCTGGAACTTTCAGACTTATTGATTGATCCCTTATTATTTTTTTAAAAATGTTATGGTACATTTTCAGTACCTCGCCGCTCACTCTCCCGTCTTCGCCGCAATGTTCTATCAGGAGTTTGAAGAAAAGGGGAAATCGGAAATCCCACTACCGGATATTTCGTTAGAGGTCGAATTTTACACGTAAAAAAATCCATTTAGGATTTTATCTAGAGCGAAATCATTTTTTAAAGCGCATTTATTCAGGAATTCATCGAACTTCTATACGTGATCTACCCTTCCGAGAGGCGGATAACTAGTGGGTTATCTTCCAGATTAATTACATCTATAATTGCATTCTCGTTTTTGTCAGTCGTCACGAGCGGTCGCCTCTCCATTTCCTCCGGTGGAGAGGTGTAATTTCCCGTTCAGCGAAGGCTCCCTAGCACCCCTAGTTCAGCGAAGGCTCCCTAGCACCCCTAGTTCAGCGAAGGCTCCCTAGTACTCCTCTTCTCTACTATCGACTAAAGAAGACTTGGATCCCCATACAAGCCGGAGTGGTCGCCGTGTGATTGGTATGACCTACAAGTTGAATTGATCCTTAGTATCAGTACACTCGTTGATTCTCTCTAAGATCGATGACTCGAGTTTGGAGGACTCTGGCGCAAGCTCCAATTCAGATCCCTGTATCGCACGAGATCCTAACGGACGGACCTTTCGCCATTTCCTATTCGACTATGAGGATCGTCTCTCATTCCCACTCATCCACCGACGAGAGACCGATCCCCACTTCGAAAACCATTCAAAATGACTCGCTCTTCAGAAGACAATCAACCGAGGAGACTAAGCCTTTTCAACGTCGTCAGAGCTCCCATTCGATTCCCCGTGAACCCGAATAGCCTCTTGATAAACGACTTCTAAACTTAAAAAAATTGTTAATCAACAAAATAGAGTAACATCTTGCTGCGAATTTGTGATTAACGTTTAAAAAAATTAAGATTTGTTTTTTAGGTTACTCTTGTGCCTTTATTCTCGCTCTTGCGGATCGCTTCCAGATCCAGGTTCGACAAATACTTAAACTTAAAAAAATATATAATTTAAAAAATTTAATTCCAATTTTAACCTTCCTCGAAAATTAGAAGATTTTTTTCAGTGCGCAACCAATCGAGCCGAGGCATATCTGACAAAGACGTCGAAAGTTTCGAATGCCGAAAAATTTGATTTGTCCAATCGATTCAGACTCGAGCGGCTGCAGGTGAACTTTTTCTTAAAATCTTCATTTATATTAACAAAAAAAATTCAGAAACTCGTTCTGAGCTCTTTCAAAACGCTCGCTAGCCTTCAAGAACTCAACGTGAGTTTTGACTATATAGTTGTATTAAATGCAAACTGAACACAAATTTGCGAGAAGAACGGTTCTCCAAGTTTAATTTGTCAGGAAAATTTGCACCACTCTCCTCTGCACACTCTCCCTTCTATTATAAATTCACAAACACTCGTCCAAAATAATAAAACGTTCCGCTCCTAAACAAACGGATACGGATGCGAGAGACACGACGAGATATAGAAAAAGAGTACACCACCAGTAGTCCATTTCATTGAACTTATCATTTTAAACGTGTAATAGGTGAGCAAACGATAGAGAGTGCGGAGGAGGCCGTTCTCTGACAAATGAAACTTTAAAGAACCATTCTCCCAGCAACTTTGCGCTCTGAATACTTAAAATAATAATATAATTTAAAAACAAACAATCAGGCGGATCCACACTTCAAAAGACTGGATGCAAGTACGAAGGATTCGATGAGAACATTGATTAACCGAGCATTTTTTTAAAGTGATCGAAAGATTAACTTGAATTTGTATTGAAGAAATCGATAAATCAATGACAAACAATGCAAAGCTTTTTGTATTCATAAAAATGCTATCAACAAAAAGAGAAAAAGAAAAGAACGCGTTATCAATGACGAAAGTAGCGTCAGTGAGATGCTTATAATTCCAAAATGCAGAATGGGGTTAGGGCGAGGGAGTGTTCAAAGTGAGTTCTTTGAATTTTCTCTCATTCCAAATCCCTTTTTGTTACCTGGTTAGTGATGTGTTGCACTCGCTTCGAGAAATCGATTTTTGACGATGTATTGGGGGAACATATAACTTGCCAGACGCGGAACAATTTATCATAATTATCGATCAGTACATTTGTTCTCATGCGAGCAAACAATCATTCACTTGTCAAGTGCAATTTTTATAGCGAATTATCGGTTTTTAAAAAGAAATAGGAAAAACGCACTGAACATATCACCTTCTGAGTGGGGCCGGAACGAAACAGTAACAACAAAATAACAAAATTAGCGGTAAGATTGAGGATTCACGAGAATATGAAATTTGTTGGAAAAGTAAGCAAAGTGTAGATAGCTTCAGAGAGCAAGTGGAAACGTTTCAAGAAGTGGTCGAATTGAATAAGAATGATTTTAGAGAACGTTTTAGAGCTGCCATTTAGGAACCCGAAAATATAAAAGTTTCAAAATGTTTTCAAATATATCCAAAATATTTCCAAGAAAAGTATGATCAGGGCTCATGAAGTGCAGTTCCAAAACGTCCAACGTAAACCAACGTAACGTAAAACGTAAAGTCAGACGGATTCAGAATCGATCTAATCTCTATCCAAGAGCCATTCCAAAAGTTTCTGCCGCTTCTCGAGACTCATATTTTTGTACTCCTTCGTGTACTGAAAAAAAATCCATGAATTTTTTCTACTTATTTGACCGCTCTAATATCATTCATTCGTTGCATCACTAAATACTGAATATGCAATATATATTGAATATAACGCAAAGGCTCATTTATTGTGCCTGGATAAAGTTGTGATTATATCGTTAATTTAATTTTGAAAATAACTCACCTTCACCTCACGGAACAATTTTTTCTGCTTGTAATTCTCGAAAATGCAGTCGAGCTAGAAAGAGCACATTAATAAGTATAATAATTACATAATAGATACGTTTTTTCCTGAAATATTTAAACGAGTATTTTCTCTTGTGCTCTTTTGGGAACCCGAAAATGTATTTTCCAAGTCGCTAGCTCATAAGAAATTTCTGGAATCAAATGAACCTGCTTTTCAATTGCTTTTCCTTAAAAAAAACTCAAAAATATTATTATTATTATTATTTATAATTCACCTTCATATCAACGTCGTACTCGAAATGCCAAGTGAGAATCTTCGGGACGAAATTGACGAATCCAGGGCCCGTGAGATACTTCACAATATTCTCGCGAAGAATCTATAAAAAGGAGTGCATTTTTATACATTATTCAACAGCTCGGCCATCTATGGACTATTATTTCTCGACAATCTATTACGAATTCAAATATTTTGTCAACTTTTCAGAGTGTTTTAACAGATCATTGACACACGTCCTGGCATAATTCAAAAGCTCCATTTAGGTGTTAGTAGTGAATGTGAGCGTGAAAATATGATGATTCCTCTTTCTTTGAGTAGTCTCTCGTGCGCGACCCCTTTCTTGAGGAGTTAGGAACTAGAGAGTACGCAAAGACTGGCTAAGGTCGAATGATTCGAACAGACCTCGCGCCGAATCGAACTGACATCTTGAGTAAGCTGTCCAACGTATCCACTGAAAAAAATTAAAAGTCAAGGGTAGAGAATTTTCGGTCAAATGAATAACTAAATTTACAAGTAAATAAAAAATAAATACCTGAGAACCGTCTCTGGAAGGTCGGGTAGATGTAGCCGAGGAATTTCATGAACTCCTACAACAAAGATAAATTGCAGCAAACATGCAATGGTTAAAGTTTGAAATTCGGGTAAATAAGCCTACTATCTTAATAGCACACTTTCTCTACCCCAATGAGTATGGCAATGAAGAGATCTAATCTAATTAGTATTTATTCCCATTTTGAACTGTAGCAAGGTTCTTTCCATTTCGCACTCATTCCACAATGATCAGTGCGCGAAAAAGTGCGTGGAATGAATTGGAAAGTACCTCACAGTAGAGTTTGAAATTCGGGTAAATAATTAGATTAAGCCTCTCCATTTCGCACACTCTCTTACCAGTAAGTGTGCGAAATGAAGAGTGCTAATCCAATTATTTATCCGAATTTCAAACCATACCTGATAGTCCTCATCTTCCAGAGTAATCTCCGACTCAAGAGTAATCTCCGACTCATTTTCATCAGCTAGCATCTCTCTGAATTTGGTCGAGACTGTCGACATGTACTGAAACGTGCCATATTTATCCATTACTGTTTCTTATCTTTTCCTTAACTCAAGGTATTAACTCACTACCGCGCTTCACCGTGACTCTCATAAAAAATATTATAGGGTGAAGTGCACTTGGAATAGACCATTTTAATTATGATCGGCTACGCATCTTTCATGTGAATTTTTAAACAAGACGCATTTTCTAGGCGTCCATTCTTTTCGATACTTAGTACTGAATAAATAAATTGCAAACGTGTTTGTTCAGATGAATCTCCTTTCCTTCCACAATCACGGAGAAATCGCTGAACCCCGAAGGAGAAGAGAAGTTGAATTTGGGAGTCGCTCTGAAAGAAACACGTGCAGCGTACTACATACTTAAACTAGTACGTTCCACTTCAAGAACTTGTCTTGTATTTACTGTCTGATTTTCATTGTTTTTATTCTCCCACCCTACTTTCAGAAGTTTATCAGCGGAACGTTTGATTATTTTGGGGTGTTATCATTTTGATAAAGCGAATTATTAACTAGTGTTTTACCAATATCTTCGAAGGTTGAATAAAGAGGAGAAAAGAGTAGACAGTACCTGATTCCCTTCACACTTGTGAGGTCGATTCGGGTGCAAACGTCCGCATGAGGCATACCGTATCCGATTCCAGTAAACGACTTTCTCGGATACTTCCAAATAAAGCCAGGAATGATCCCGATGGGGTTCATGCTGTCCAAGCGCAGATTATACTGGAAAACATATAATTAAACGAGTCAAAATCCACCTTTCTCGACGCCGTTAGAATGAGTCATCACACAGAGCGGGAAGTCACCAACTGCCAATACTCTGGACACACCATGTCAAGCGGGGAAGAAAGCTCATTTGCGTGGCGCGAGTGTTGGGGAGATTAGGGGGCGGCGAGAGCGGCGAGAGTAAATCGATGCTAATTTGCATGTCGGATTTCTGAGATTCAGTTGCAAGCTCATAACTCAGAGATAAGAGCAGCTAGACACAAAACGGTATTCGGTAGAGAATGAGATTCCCCATAACATATCAAAAAATCAAGTTGAACTGACCTGTCACAACTGAGTTATGGACAATTTTCCATTTTGAAATTTTGAACAGTGCTCTACAATTCTAATTATAAGAAGTAATTGAGATCGAAATCGGAAATTCGGCTCTCGTAACTTTGTCGGCAAGTGCATTTCCTACCTTTCTATCTAGAAGCCATATCCTTATCTTCACTCTCCGCGGAGGAGATATCAATAGAATGCGCGAAACGACGTTTTTTGCAACTTTTCGCGGGGTTTCTGACCCTTCCGATTTTTTATTAAAATAATAAGATCGAAATCGGAAATTCGGCTCCCGTAACTTTGTCGGCAAGTGCTTTGCCTAACACTATTTCAAAATGCCATGTTCATATCTTCACTCTCCGCGGAGGAGATATCAATTGAATGTGAGGAACGACGGATTTTACCTATTTTCTCCGGGTTTTCGACGTTTGTCATTTTTTCTTAAAAAAAGGGGTCGAAATCGGAAATTCGGCTCTCGTAACTTTGTCGGCAAGTGCATTGCCTACCTTTCTATCAAGAAGACATATCCTTATCTTCACTCTCCGCGGAGGAGATATCAATTGAATGTGAGAAACAATGAACATTTGTATACCAAAAAGCATGAATTTATTGAATGGGGGCCATGGGTGATCGAAAAGGGGTTGTGGGCAAGGAATAGGTTGAATTGGTTGTTATGGTCTACATATGAATTGGAGGTTGAGTTTGCCAAAAGTCAAATGATCTACTGTAGCACAACTGTGGTGGTCCCGCAACGACAACAAAGTACCGTAAGTCCGTAAATGGATTACGGTCCGTAACCCAATCAACCATACAACGACAACAAAGTACAGTAAGTCCGTAAATGGATTACGGTCCGTAACCCAATCTACCATACCCCGGAATGTGAAATTCAGAATTTGGACTGGGAGTGTCACGCATGTGGTAGATCATGAATGGTGATTGCGTGGAGGGTATACGGTAGTACATATATCACCTACAGTAACCGTAAGCAACCAGTACAGTAACCGACTAAATTGGTCTAAATTCTCAATGTTATATTCCGTGGGGTACGGTAGGTTCGGTGCATTATTTTCGTTGCGGTACCTCCACAGTTATGCTACAATTGGTCACTTACCTTTGGTCAATCCACCCCCCCCCCCACCACCTATATTTGGATCATGATTTTCCCCTTTTATGCTATTTTTCGTGGGCAGGGGACACCGCCTCCTTTCTTTCAGGGCCCTAAGTGTATTTCTGCACTTCAATACTTCAATGTTTCATAGAGCAATAGATAAACTTTTTCCTGGTTGTAACCGAATTATTTAGAACACTGTTCTTTTATGTTTCATAGAGTCCTCCGATCACCCCCCTCATATATGAGCGGCCTCCATCGCTGGCCGGTCAAAAGCGGGAGGGTCGGAGCCCAAAAGCGGGAGGGTTGGACCATGAAAATGGTCCAAAAAAGATGGAAAAATATTTTTTGCAGCTGACGCTGAAATTCAGGTTTTATCGTGTAAAAAAGAATATTTCGTTGTATAAAATGTCTGTTGCAAAAGATAAAGTATTGTTCCCCGGTAATATAGCGTTAGACGTGATGATAAGTCGAAACACCACATATGAGAATATGAATGAGAATAGAGCAGGGAATACGCAAAGTAATCGAAAAACTGGACGAGAAGGGAAATATGAATACTTCTCTTCCTCGCACATGTAGTCTTTCGACTTACCGGGGAACAATACTTTATCTTTTGCAACAGACATTTTATACAACAAATAGGCAACGAAATATTCTTTTTTTCTCATTCTAAGTAGTCGTAACGCCGTTCCTCAAGCTCGCATCGAGTCGCTAATTTTAGTCGAATTTTCACCAATTTTTTGCCAAAAGCGGGAGGGTCCGATCGCTAGCAACGGGTCCGATCGCTAACCCACGTATGACCCCCCTCCTTCCCCTCTCCCCTCTCCAGACCTGCTAATCGGATTAGGGCAGAGACGCAGAGGAAAACTAGCGCCACGCAAATGAGCTTTCTTCCCACGCTTGACACGGTGTGCTGGAGACACCGGTGTGCAATCCCAAGTTGGTATCAAGTTTTCCCCAAGTTGGGGAATTGTAAGCTTGATACAAACTTGATTTTCGCTAACAACTTGATACCAACTTGGGATTGCACACCGGTGGATCAGGAGAGGAGAGGAGTCTCCTGCTCAGAGAACATGCGAAATCGAGAGATAGTGAGATATGATCTCTCTATTTTACATGCTCTCTCAGCAGCAGACAACTTCTCCAGAGAAAGAGAAGCTGACTTCCCGCTCTGAGCGCTAAATAGTCATACACCTCATGAGTGGGAGCTCGCCAGTGACGGCCTACTAAGGAGTCGATGGGTCTAATCAAATATTGCAAAACACTAAGAGATATTCGTGACAAAATAACAACACTATTGGCAAAAGTAATACTAGAATCAATTTAAGGAAAAAGGAGGACAGACTAATGTTTCGGAGCTCTTAAAAGACTCAATGCCGTACATCCCATTACTCAATACCCTACCTCTACATCACTTTTCTTTAATATAAAATCACTTAAAAAGAATGTTAAAAATCACGTTTCCATTAATCCTCGTCTTCTCTATCTTAACGTGTGCTGTACCCTCGCAGCTCCACTCGATACTCGACGGAAAGCCTCAAGTAAATCACAATTAATGTTTTGGTTAAATAAATTCGCTTTGAACTATTAGGGCTTTCATCAGAGATTTTCGTACCACAGACTGTACGGCTTATTGCAAAACATATAAACTGGCCAGAGTTCGCATAAAACTGGACAGAACTGTGGTGAAAGTGACATTAAACTAATCATATCTCAATATATTCTTACTGATCTCATCCTCCCGCGTTTTCCTGCATATACAGTAGGAATGCAAAAACAGAATCATTCAAAATTTGTCAATGGACATTTTCCATGTATAGTCAATAACACGCGTATAAAGTCTAATTGTTATAAATTTCTGGTTTCACGATATGCACAATACTTCCATTGGCGACAATATACAGATGGGAGTTGCCCTCCTCGAACATTTCGTTGGAAGGGAAGGCGATGCTCCTGAAAAAAGAGTCCTCAATCGATAAATATACGCTACAAAAATTCCGTTGCTTCACAATTTTGAATGCGAAAGCTTCTTGCATCATTCCAGTAGAGTTCCGTAATGGTACGCTTACCGAAACGATAATCCAATTATTTTCACAATACATTTTCATAGCATGGGCGTTCTCCCAGTCATCTCTTTTCATAGGTCAAATGGGTTTTTCGCAAGTTCGCAATTAGCATATGGCGGGGGATGTAGACAGAGGCCTTCATGTGTCTGTCCTGCACTCTCTCGCTAAGTTAATCCGGTTTATATGACGCTGTATGCGTTAGGATCAACAAGCCGCTGGAACAGGTCAAAAATCGAATTCGCTCAAAAGTTGCTCCTAGGGGTAACTTTCGACGCTGAACACGCCGGTGCCATCGATTTCGCAATAGGGCGCGTCTGGGCGCCGGTACGGCGCCGCGCACTTTCGGCGGAAAACGTGTTTTTCGACTATAATTTCGCTAAACTTCATCAAAATGGCGGGAATTCTCGCGATTTAAATCAGAATTTGAAGCTCTATCAAATGGTCGTAATGTCAAATCTTGATAATTTCTCGTTTTTGAGAAAACCCGATTTTTTGATCTAGCCAGCATCGCACGAGATCTCATATGAAGATGAAAGAGCGTTTCCTCCTGATCATTTTGGTATATTTATTGGGGTGTTATCCGCGGTGGAACATTGTTTTATATCGAATCTAAGATTTTTCACGCGCGCGGAACGCGTGTATACGCGCGGCATCCGCGTGGTCGAAGTGGTAGTGGCCTAGAACTTCAATCCGAAGGTCATTGGTTCGACTCCCATCGGTTACCAAAGTTTTTTGCCGAATGTTTTTTCATCGAAATTTTACCCCCTGACAATATTGGCACTTTTACAGAAATTTCGAAAAAGTGATTTTTTCGATGAAAAAAAATTCGGCAAAAAACTTTGGTAACCGACTGGAATCGAACCTATGACCTTCGGATTGAAGTTCTAGGCCACTACCACATCGGCCATGCGGATGCCGCGCGTATACACGCGTTCTGCGCGCGTGAAAAATCTTAGATTCGATATAAAACAGTGTTCAACCGCGGATAACACCACAATAAATATACCAAAATGATCAGGAGGAAACGCTCTTTCATCTTCATATGAGATCTCGTGCGATGCTGGCTAGATCAAAGATAAAAAAATCGGTTTTTCTCAAAAACGAGAAATTATCAAGATTTGACATTACGACCATTTGATAGAGCTTCAAATTCTAATTTAAATCGCGAAATTTCCCGCCATTTTGATGAAGTTTAGCGAAATTATAGTCGAAAAACACGTTTTCCGCCGAAAGTGCGCGGCGCCATACCGGCGCCCAGACGCGCCCTATTGCGAAATCGATGGCACCGGCGTGTTCAGCGTCGAAAGTTACCCCTAGGAGCAACTTTTGAGAGAATTCGATTTTTGACCTGTTCCAGACATCTGTTGAGACCTTGATCCTAACGCAAACAGCGTCATATGCAGAGCGCAGAAGTGCCTATCTTCGCACGCGAAGACCTATTTGACATATGTCTCTTTTGTCAGACTCAAAATTGACTGGTCTATAGTCTAGACTATAGAATATTATTTGTGGAATGGGATGATTTTGAGATCGGCCACCTTCCTCATATCCTCATTCTCAGTAATATTTCCCGCCCGAAATCCCTCATTACCGCATACCATTCTTGTACGCGATCCAATTATGTACCGATACACCGATAATTTCTACACGGTCAATCCAAAATGAATCGCGTATTAGTTATTATGAATATTTAAAGATATTTCATTTATCGTATCATTACGGAACTCTACATTCCACAAGCCGGCGACCTTCCAAAAAGTGATCAATAATCAGAAAGCGCGCATCAAAAATCGATAATTATCTCATTTTTTCCGTACTCTTGCTCTTCACCTGCCTGGAGGTTCCGAATAATGTGCATGCTCTATGGAACTCTACCGTACCACGAGATTCCTCCAATGCTGAGTTCCTTGTTGTGATTATCGTAGCGCAAACATTGCGGAGGCAGCTGCCCACTCGAATCTAGAAAGTTTAAAATGTAATGGAACATGCAGGGACCTTGAAACACGCTATTCTCACGGTACCTAAATTCGGAAACCCCTTCGCGCACTAGGGTGTCGCGTATTGGCGGAACCGAAAATTACACTGTTTTTCTTAATTTTTATCGAAATCTGTTCGCACGTCTAGCCAGTGCGAGGGGCCAAAATGTCGATATCCGTCATATATGACAGGTATCACCAGAGATTGCATGAAAACAGTACTGTTGGGGAAAAACTTTCAAAAGATATTTTTCGATTTCGATAAAAATTTTATGTAGGACTACTCTAGGGACAAAAAAATTATTCGCCCAGGTCCCAGGTCTCAGAACCGGCTTTTAGTAAATTCCCGGTTTTGAAGCCGGAATCGACGTAACTTTGTTCACAGAGCAGCTACAGAGCTCCGGAAGGGTTCAAAATGAGCGCAAAAATATGGCGAACAATTCTTCTGAACATTCTATTGTGCTATATCTGCAGACAAAAAAATTGTGAAAAAAATTCAAAAAAAAAATTTCAAAAATTATTTTGTATAATCCGATGATCGAAGTGAAAAGAGTGGTACTGATTTTCTGAAAGATAAACTCATTATTAGTGAGAAAAAAATTTAAAACTTAAACTTTAGGTAGGCATTCAATACTGAAAAATCGCTCTGAACCTTGGCAATCCACGTTTTTCGTTTTTTTCCCACAAGATGTTCATGAAAATCTCAACCTCTTTAATGAAGAAAACGCATAAGAACTATTTCAGTTCTCGAATAGAACCTTTTTAAAAAAATTTCAGTGTAATTTTCGTTATAATTTCGTTATAACAGTGTAATTTTCGTTATAAATTTTTTGAATTTTTTTCACAACTTTTTTGTCTGCAGATATAGCACAATAGAATGTTCAGAAGAATTGTTCGCCATATTTTTGCACTCATTTTGAACCCTTCCGGAGCTCTGTAGCTGCTCTGTGAACAAAGTTACGTCGATTCCGGCTTCAAAACCGGGAATTTACTAAAAGCCGGTTCTGAGACCTGGGACCTGGGCGAATAATTTTTTTGTCCCTAGAGTAGTCCTACATAAAAGTTTGATCGAAATCGAAAAATATCTTTTGAAAGTTTTTCCCCGCCTCATGCACTCTCTGGTGATACCTGTCATATAACCGTAGGAAACACTGAGCGGGAAACAGAATTCTGAATGTTATACACCACACAAATCGTGATTTTTTCCGAATTTTTAAAAGAATTTCAAAAAAGTGCTATCATCGTTTCGAAATTGCGGGCAAAAGTATAATCGACCGCACAGCATCATTGCCTCCATAAAGGATGCAGGTGCTAGGTAGTGTTTGCACAGATTAAATAGTACCGTAAAATAACGGTCCAATATCTCCTACCTTGTGTTTTATAGAGCGAAAAAGTGGTCTACCATGTATTTTTTGGCCCAAATTAGTAACAAAAGTGGCCTACCACATGGTTTTCAATCACATTTAGCGTCCTACCATATGCTTTAGAAATTGCACGGGATAGGTATTTACTCTGTGAGTGTTTGGGAAAGTGCGAAAAAAGTGTCCCGCTACATCCCGCTCAGACCCCTTTCTGGAGGTGAGGGTTAGCTGCGGAACCGACAGCGTTGAATGGAACTCACACGTCAAAGTCTGCGCTTTTCCCTCCTCTTCCTTCTCCTCAACCTTGTCAATTCTCGCGATGGTTTTGACGTTCTTCTTGTTCAGTCTAGAACATGACATTACCAATAGCACAGCGGAGCTTTTATCGCGCAAGTGGAAACTGTACAACTCTGGAATTTAGATCCAGGCTGGATGCCGGAATAAACAGAGTTTCCAGGCTGGAATCAGAAATAAGTTCATGGTATGGACAGATATATATTAATATGTCTATAGCATACATTTTGATACTCACCTTTCAATCGCATTCCTCGCTGGTTCCGACAGCTTCTGGAACTCTGCCGACGACTGAACAAAAAAAATTTCGAAATTTAGTTTTGCAAACTTTTTTCAACCTCAAATTCTTTCGTGTTTCAGACAGTACGTTTCTGCGGCTCCATCACTTATAATAAACTTGAGAATTAAATCTAGATTTGATCGTAACGAGCCGCTTCGAAATAAATCTAATGCAACAATTCAACGTGTCATATCATTTCAAGGACAAAACTCCGCACGACATAATTCCAAAAGGCTTCGGCTTAAAAGAATTTTTTTTGCCAAAAATTAGGGAGGAAAAAGATACACCTTGAGTTCGCTGAGCTTCTTCGTATCCCAGCTTTTGTGCCAATCGCAATCTTCCGATGGGCTCTTCTTACCCTTTCTCAGAGATCCAGCACAAAATCTCTGAAACGAAATGGAAATTTAGAACCACGACAACCATTTCACATCACATCATTCCACAGGTCGGTCAAATCTACAACAAAAGGGTTTGGATTGAGAGAGCGTGTGAAATTGAGAGGGACGCTCTCATTGTTAAACACTCTCTCGCCCTGTCCCCTTTTTGTAGAGTTGGAATCATGTGACGAGTGTGTAAGTACAATCTGAGCAGCATGTGATAAAAAAGCTAAAACATTTATGAAATATAGATGTAATGAGATAAACGTAAAAGGGCGTTGCTCATTGATGTGTGACATCGTAAAATAATAACACACGCCAGATATTAAAAGAATAATAAATGATTTTGCACTCACCTAACATTGCACATGATCAGAATGAATATCTACAGATATAAAAATGGTCAAACTCGCCTGAAGCTTTGCGAGTTGATATTGATCCGACAGGAGAAACTTCTCCGCGAGAGTGAATTTTCCACTCGTGATCAGATAGTCCTCGACGGTATCTGCCAGCATCTACAACGATCAATCAATTAATAATTCATCATAATTAACCTTGATTGAAATGGAATATTATGAAGCAACATGATATTTTCGATGCCACGGCTAGGTGACATAAGACAACGAAATTTGTATAATTGAGCTACTTTTTAAAAACCTATTTTTAGTTTAATTGTGGATATTCACGGAACATTTTTCACTTCACCGTCCTGTTGTGATCAGCCGTGTTTATGATAAACTTGATTGATTGGTTGAATGAAGTACAATTTAGGGAAATACAAAATTGAAAGAAATTGTTACCGGAATATCGTACAGGCCGCTTAGTTCCAGAAGAGTCTGAGCATTTTCTCCTGCAGTGACGCTAATTTCGTCGGCCAATAAATGGAATGCAAATAATAGGGAAAGTCGAACCTGTGATCGCGCTTGATGAAAAGTAGAGCGAATGGAGGACGGCATGGAACACCTGAAATTTCTCATCTCTACTCCAATAATATGCAAACAAATATAAACCCAGGCCCCTCAAGAGAATTCTGTCAATTATAGCAAATTGTGAATTGCATGAATCTTTTCAAATTACTCCCGTCCACTCTCGTCCGTCATAACCTCAGAAGTAATAAAAAAAATGATGATAAAATCTTTTCAAAAATGATATCCACTAGTGTTGTTTGATCGAATAATCTTTGGGAATAGCATTATTCGCGAGTAGCCATTGCTATTCGATATAACTCGCATCGAATGTCACATAGTTCAGCTCAATTTCCTCCTGAATGCTCTAGTATTCAAGCTATAGTTATCTAAATATTTAAAGGTATTCACATTCTGAATGGCAAGATAATATTTCATTTGTTTACCGAAGGTGACAGAGGTCGCAAAAATGAGAGGCTCACGAACATTACTATCGGTAAACAAAGGAAAAAAAATTACCTCGTATGTCACATCCTTCAACTCAATTTCATCCTGAATACTCTCCTTGAAACCGCCGTTCAACATGGCGTTGAAGTAAGTCGAGTGGATGGAGAGATACTGGAAGGAAAGAACAGTTGAAGACTTCCCTCCTATATAAACATATTACCTTCTTCGTCTGAATCGTCAACGCGAGTTTTGGACACAAAATATTTGAAATTAAATTTCAAATAAATTACAAAAGTAGTATGCCAATGATTTTAAATCGCAGTTATCGTACCACAATGCACTTTAAATCTTGCTCGGCATACGTATTGAATCTGTGAATATATTTATTACCTGTTTGCCCGCATGCAATCTCTTCCCATCGATGACGAAAGTGACGTCAGTGAGATGAGTTTGCTTGGTTAAATCGATTTTCTCACCTGGATAAGGCTCGTGTTGCATTGTTTTGGGGCGTCATGAGACGCCGACACACTTCCTCTCTTTCCTCACATGAGAGGAAAGAGAGGAAGTGTGCGCAAAAGTATCCTCCTCCCCAACAGAAATTTGACAGGGCTTAGGAATGATGCCAGTGATAATCTCCTTTTGTTAAATAAGGAAGCCCCTTGAGCGACCAGTAGAGAAGGAGTCATTATTGCGAACTCACTAGGCAGTGGTCAGCGACCACCTCGGATCCGAGGAGTACCCCGATTCCAGAAAAATAAATTGCCCGTAGCTGCTCAAATATGGCCAAATTTAAAATTTCGGGATCCCGCAATTCCTTTTCTCTTCGAACTACACTCACTATACAAGAAAATACGGTCGAAAAATAAAACGAATGACGCTCGTAGGAAATGCACATGAGCATATTTCGCAATAGCGGCACTCCGAGGAGGGGGGGGGCGCTCATCACTGTAACTAGGTCAATATTTCGAAATAAGCATATTTGGCTGAGCCGTGAGCATCACTGCACGATCCGGCACGTGTGATGGTATGTTTTAGAAAATATAGAAACTTTTTTGGGGTTCCTAACGAGACGTTCCTTAATGTACTGTAACATCGTGGTATACGGTAGCTCACCGACGGGAAATCTCCTCAACTCGTCACTCGTCTTGCTCTTCTTCATAGGAGGCGTCATTTTAAAATCTGAAATGCATAAATATAATAATTTTCGAATGATTAGTGAAGGCATAAAGCAAACGCGAATAAAGCGTTGACAGATTTGCAGTTGAATAGACTAAAATGGTAACAGAAACAGTTCAAATTACAATCACTATTATTCGTAATTCGCATATAACATTATTCACAATTCATCGATTATTCGCAATTCATCGGTTACGACCAAATCTGTAGCTCTTAGTTCTAAGAGAAGATTTGTGCTGTACGGAGGGGACGAAATCCTTATGCGAACGCACTGATATATCAGGAGCGGAAGATCTTGCACATGAACCAAGAAATATACCGCAAACAAGACCCCGCCCTACCCTGTTTTAACCTTTGCAGCAATATTTTCTAATAAAGCGACGGAAATTACGTAATATCAGGTGGATAGAGAAACCACATCGCGGAACGTATTATTCCGGTATCTTTCTTCACAACGGTTTATCGAATAAAACGGATTCAAAGCACAACCCCAGATTTGGAGCAGAATGAAAGTTAAAATAAAAACGCGAGTATGAAAATAACAATTTTTGGTTGGTGATCGAAGAAACATGCAACTCAAATTTGGAGTGAGAAATCGCTTCATACACCACTAAAACACAAGCTAACAAAACAAACGAATCATCCAACTATGATACGGCAACAACCAACCACAACGGAATACAAGAATAATCACTGCTAGTCTAAACATACAGTACCCAATGATGATGATTCAATCAATAATCTACAGTATCAACTAGACAAAATCGCATTCCATCACTCCTTTCATTGATCAATATTTTCTTCGTTTCCTGAGTTCCCGAGTCGCTCTTGAGATACTGAAAATGAATCAATAAATGTGTAGAAAAGCTCAAATGAACAGAGTTGCAGTATGAGCCGACTGCGTATAGAAATGCCCGCCTCTCGTCATTTCGTATGCTTTATTCCACTATCCATTGACCAAGGAAAGAAGAATGTTTCAAAAACAATTCTAGTGACAGCAAATCAAACAATATGGAATTGGAAACTAGCGCTTTAGAAAAAAACCAACTGAAAGTGTAAAGATGCATAGTCTATAGTGTTTGTTGGATGTTCGATGAGCACGCTACAGTGAAATTAATAAAAGTAACTGATTTTATCATATTTGTGAAACACCGACTCACCGTGCAGCTCATTCTGCGACATCAGTGGCAGCAGCAGCAGCAGAATGCGACGGATCTGCAATGCCAAGACAAGTCTCTTACTTTCTAATTACATTATTTGCACATTAGCCATGCCACCCGCAACTTTCCCGCTGCAGTCATGCAATATGGGCTCACATGCTAGGCCAATAGTGCTGGCTTATCGTGAAAATGTTTGAAAATATAATCTCACTCATATCTATATCTCCAATCAATCATATACGATTCTATATTACGATTCTATACGGATGTCTGTAGCGGGAAAGTTGCGGTTTGGCTTTTGTGATGAACAGACGATTTAATTTAATGTTCTCATCGACTACCATAATCAATACTTTCTATTACCGTACCTCCTGATCTCTCGCCATTCCAACCAGGACCTTGCACGTGAGGGCGCGCATCTCATCGGCCGACGTTATAGGCGTCTTCGACCGGATCTTCGTGTTGAGCACCTTAATTATTGTGATACTTTATTAGATTACATCATACGCAAGCACGACAATCGACATGCTGTACGAATGTATCCAGTACATTTGAACCAATTCGCCTCACCCATTCCTCCAGAAAATATAGTTGCATCTTTATTATTTCACTGCGACGCTAATTGTGCTGGTTAATATATTTGGAACCAGGTCGGATGATCACAGACTGCCGAAAACCAAGTATTTTGGAGAAAAGAAAGAAAGATTTCTTTCAATTATAAGCGTTTAGATGTTTAGGATGTGAATTTTTTAATTGAAACGAAACAAATGAAATAGGTCAACAAATAGATCCAGCAGGATCACTAGATCTAGTACCGTATATCTGACAGTCTTTTGTCTAGTCATCAGACGGACGGCGTCTATAATAAGCATTGCAATCATTTCATGTGGACAATGGCACTTCCCACCTCAGCCCGTCGAATCCTTCCGCAAAAACGCGGCTCAGAAACAGTTGTGCTGTCAAAAATTCGATACAATTTGTTGCAACAATCGCGCACTCTTCGGCTCAAAAAGGAGTTCCGCTGTCGAAAAATCAACAGCTCTCGTTGCAACAATCGCGCACACGTCGGCTCAAACAGGAGTTCCGCTGTCAAAATATCAACAGTTCTCGCTGCAACAATCGCGCACCTTCCGGCTGCCCTCCTGTTCGATGGGCGGGCAGATGCACGCGATGATTGCACACATGCCGACGATCGGCGCCTCCGCGTCCCCGTACATTTTGTCGTCGCTCAGGTTGAGCAGCACCCTGCAACGAAAGAATCAATCAATACTTCTACCGTAACTTGGGACATGGATAGCTATTAAAATCAGTCGTCGATAGGCAGGTATACCGTAATCATAGATTTTTTTTAAAAAATCAATACTCACGCGAGTCCGCACACTTCAATGTCAAGGTTGACGGGCGCGCACAACTCTGCCTGCACGCGCGGAATTGTTGCCATCATCATTATCGTGTACACCGAGTTGATAGCGATCTCGATCCTGAGAAGAAAAAGGTAATCAGTATAAAGAAACTACGGTAACCATTTAAGTCGACAGCTTTAGCACGGGACTAGAGAAATACAAAGAGAAAAATAATTAAATATCTGAATCACGTCGCTATAGAAATTGTCTCTCTGGCATTTGCAGTTCACTACAGTAATCCCCACGCACTTTCCGGCCGATATCGACGCCCAGTCGTGCGCCTTGAGAAGCATCGAGAGTAGCAGCTTGATCATGCCGACCGACCGCAGCTCCGCCATTGCCTGCCAATTGATATGTATAAATCGATAATTAGCGAAGAAGCATCAGCACTCCTCTCAACCGGTTGATGGCTCGCTTCATGCATACCACAAAAATCGATGTGACACGAGAGAGCAATACAACTACCATCCTATCCACGAACAGACCATTACTTCCACAAATGAGTTTAGACTTCATTACTATATATTAGAAAATGCTAACGTCTGTCTGTCTGTCTGTCTGTCTGTCTGTTTGTTTGTCTGTTCTTTTTTTTGTCCAGGTGTCCGTCCAGATTTTTCTCATTTTCCTTATATTTCGCTTCAAAATTGCGCTATCTTCTCAGAACCTTTTGCATATGATAACTGACCAGAAAACCTTTCAAAATTTAAAAAGAAAAATGCGCTAATTTCATGGCCAAGTCGGTAGCGCGCCAGACTTTAAATCCGAGACCCCCAGGTTCGACCCCCGCCGCGGGCAAACCTTTTGCCGCATTTTCGCAAGTGCCAGAAACTGTTCTAACACGTTTTTGAGTACCGTGAAAAAAAGAAAAACGTTTTCACCTGTTTTGCCGGGTTTTAACGTGAAAAATCGAAATTTTCGAACTTTCTCCAAAAGCATCGGTGAGTGTCGGGGATCGCAACAAAAGTGTTTCACTACAAAAGTGCTTTGCGATGTCGGAAACGTGTCTGAACGTGTTCTAACGCGTTTTAACGTGAAAAATCGAAAATTTCAAAAAGTTCCCAAATGATTCAGAGAGCGTAGGGGTTCGCAGGAAAAGTGATTTACGATGTCAGAAACGTGTCTGAACATGTTCGAGCTTAACTTGAAAAATTTAAATGTTCGAATGTTTGCCAAACAAATCGAGGCGTCTCGGGGGCCACAGGAAAACATATTTTGCAGTAAAAAAGAAGGCTCCCGGTTCGGTCCCCTGGACCGAACCTGGGGCCAGATACCGAGCTCCCCCTGGACCGAACCTGGGGCCAGTTACCGAGCTCCCCCTGGACCGAACCTGGGGCCAGTTACCGAGCTCCCCCTGGACCGAACCTGGAGCCGGCCACCGAGTCCCCCTGGACTGAACATTGAGCCGGCCACCGAGTTCACCTGAACCGAACCTGGGGCCACCTACCGAGCTCCCCTTGGACAGAACCCGCACCCAGAACTATGCATAGAGCGTAGTGTGCGCATACAGCGTAGTGCATTTAACCTCAATACAACCCCGCTAGTTGCAACTAACAATATTTAATATTATCGAACCCTTCAAACTATACTACTTCCAAACGATTCTCGTTTCCAACACCGAACAATAGTTTTAATTTTTCTCAAAAACAGTAAGCTACAGTAATCTACTATACCGTTCCTTCCAGCTACTGTAGTGTCCCTTGTGGAGGCCGGACAGCATCGAGACCGCCTGTCGCAGCGTCTCCTCCTCCACGTGCATTGGCTGCAATTAACCGTTAATTAGCAATTACCCATTAATTAACCAATCGATAACTGCGTTCCCGTACATCATCAATTGATAAGTAACGTTAGAAAAAATCGAGTAGTACCGTATGTTGGCGGGCGGCTGGAAGGTGACGGATATGGTAGCGTGCGGGCGCGGGGTTACGGTAGGCAGCACTCGCGCACCTGAACGCAATCAGCTGAGAAACAACGTTTTAAAAACACAAAAGAAATAATAATCTAAATTCCTGTTTCGCTGGTGAAAAGATGTTTCAAGGAAAACACAAAAGCACTTCGGTATGCGTCAACTCTAATTCGCCCCTTCATTAAAAAAATAAGGAAGGAAATTAATCAATATTTCCATCACAATAACTAGTCAGAGCTGGGAAATCAATCGATAATCACCCTTACCATCTCTAGCAGCCTTCGCGGCCGCTCCCTCCCTCGCAACGTTCAGTCTCCTGTAGTGCTCGATGCGCATGAACCCGTGAGAAGTCGCGTACCTGAAGCAAATTGATGATAAAGAAAAAAACATTTGTTTTGCAAGTGAATTTGCGCTTCAGCGAAATCACGTATCCAGCTCGGTACGGTTCTATTTTAGTAAAGCGTGCATATTATTTATTTGAGACAAAAAAAATCATAAATATCCCTTTCCCAGGTGGAGCAATGTTTCAACAACACAAGAAATTCATCTATCGGCGCCTCTACACAGTATGTTGTTAATCTCGTCTCCCAAAGTAGAAAGATCCCACTTTCTCGGTGAAATAATGTTTCGAGAAAAGCTTAATATTACTGGTTAGCTTTTATGTCAATAGACCAGCAATAGTCGAAAAAAAACTCACGTCCTCAACGCCGCGCAGGTGTTGCGAATCGTCCGTGTGCTCGTTTGCACCTGGAATATAGTAATGATTCATTTAATTAATTTTAAAAATAATTACACTATACAACATTCGCCGTCAAATTACAATAGACAAGCACCTTTACCTCACCACAACATTTACTTAAAATACGCTAAACGACGTGTGTTATTGAGCAATGGAGTAGCTGGTATTTCAATACGATAATATTATAATATTTACTACTATTACCACAAAAGAAGACAATTTACAGTAAAGATCGCACAATGCACTTCAATGGTAGTTCTCAATTTGCAGTATAGCGTGCGGCACGTGTGCCAGAAATAAAGGAGCTTTGAACAGCGTAAGTTCTTCGAGCTTGTATCGTACTCCCCACGTGCACCTACTGTACTCACAAGATTCCTAACCTAGTATAGTAGACCTGCAGAAAGGGGTCAGAGTTTGATAATGTGCATCAGTGAGTGAGTCTCCCTAGTTTTGCACGGAGACCCGCTCTAAACAACCAATCTGTAAGGTCTGTGGAATGATGTGTACTGTAATTACAGAATACCAAATCGATATTTCCTAAGGAAATATCGATTGGGAACGTATAGCACCGTCAATTTGTTTGCGCACAGATTTTGCAGTTTCCAGGCCCTCCCCGCATATCGATCAGCAAACCAAGAAACAAGACCTTAATTCAATATTTTCTGGTCCTAACCGCATAAATCAGATCGTATTTCGATGTTTCCTGACCACATACTTTTCGCCTATCAGTCTGTGCGCAGGAAAGTATGAGCCATAGGAAAGCAATACTGTGCCATAGGAAAGAAATAAGTCAATTAATTTGATAATTAAAAATTAAATGATAAATAATTAAATAAGCAACAACCTCGACGAGTCTCCACCTCACTTGCAGCTCCGATTCGGCGCCTCCCTCGTCCTTGCCGTTCTGCACCCCGATCAGCGACGACTCCTGAGCGGAATAGTGGGGTTACAGTAGTACTCCAGTATAGTATCCGAGTAAACGATACCGGGCATGCTAACGTTGGAGAACAACCCCCAGCACAACAACCCGTTGGGCATCCCTATCATTTTCTAAATCGCTTAATTTGGCCTTTATAGGTAGTGCGGGTTACGGTATAGACTACTCTTACCCGGGTGGATGGTGTGGACTGTGGAGGGGACGGTCAGCACCTCAGCGCGCTGACTGCATCCCTTCCTCGCCTCCACTGCATACCACTGTAATAACAATACTAATAATAATATTAAAAGCAATATGACTAACAATATAACACTCAAATAATCATATTACTGTGACGAGAGGCCATCACGTCGAATCACCAGATGAACAAGTAGTTGTTTATCAGGGATAAAAAGGCGTGCTAATCACGAACTGAACCACTCCAATGAGTTCGATTGCACTAAGCTGTTATAATCACACGGCCACAGTGCATGATAACTACCAATCCAGTGAACAAAGAATCGAAAACACAGGGTATGTTTACGTCTGCGACTACTGAGCTGAAGTTAGCGAAATATCCGCAGAAATACGCGAAGCTAGAGCATAAACATATATCGCGTTTTTTAGAGCTTACGCATAGTACTCTCACCTATTCGAGCGGGCGCCCGGGCGTGCCTCGGAGCGGAGCGACGACAATACCTTACTCTTGCTCTGAAAACGGGGAGACCTCATTCCAATAGTTCGGTACGCCATAAACTGGGGTAAATGTCGCAACGACGCATTTATACCACATCAAATAATCAAAACGTTGCATTATGAGTTTAAATGAACATGGAAATCGGGGCGAAACGGACGGAAAACACCGGAGAAGTGGTCAAGCCCGCAGTAAATTCAGGAAACTGACCAAAACACGGGGATCGGCGAGGTCCGGCCGCCATCCATTCGTCGCGCCGAGTGCCTGTCAATCATACCGAATTAATGAGAAGATAATTAAGCAACTAGAACAACTAAATAACATAAAATTCATCGATAACAAAAAAGTACAAAATGCTTAAACCGAACAGTTTGACAAAAAAGTCTTACAGTAAGAATTTCCGAATTCGATCACGAACTGATTTCAATTTCAAAATTTGATTTATCTGCGCGTTATCTAATATTTTCTGTTTAATAAAAGATTGCAATGAATATTTCATCTGCGTACGTCTGAATTTTTTTAATTATATACATTTATCGGCTGCAGGTCTACAGAATAACTAGAGATTGCCTTAGATTCCATAATTATAACCGAAGAATCCCATTGCGAAAAATTGCAAAGGCGAAAATGGACGAAATGAGTCATCATTCAAAGCTCAGTCACGGTGTTTTGAGTAAACGATGGCATGTTGTAGCTGAATCTGATGTGTAGTGATGTGGATTGTGTACGGTAGAGTACTGTATGCACTTCTGCATTCTTATCTACTTATAGATCTCGTTGCAGTGCATTGACGAAGATTTTGCTCGATACGAATGAGAGGGAAAATATCGATGAAGATGAATTTGGCATGGTAATTGAATGAGTTCATCATTTTATCTACCGTACCCTTGAGATCTTCTTGGAAGGAAACGAACGAGTAACGCTGCACCACTCAACGCACGCAAGAGACGTCTGTCTGTCGACCGTTGTGTTCCCCGTCTCATCCCCCCTTTCAATTATTCTTAACTCATTTCTTCGCATTGATCATTTCTAATTTGTCAGTTCGTCTCTATGTGTCATTCTCTATATTCTGTCATGTAAAGAATACAGAATACTTTAAATTACTCATTGTTTTATTAATATACAATCTAATCATACAATAATATCTTTAGAGGAGGGTGGGGGTTGGGTGAATGATCTAACAACTTGCACAAAGCAGACAGAGAGCATATCCTGAGCATCAATTCTCATCAATTTCTGGAAAAAAATATCTTCCAGTTTTTCGGAATGACTACCATGCATGATTGCTTTCAGATTCTTGGAAAATTTGCCACCCTTCATTCTGATTCTTTACGTTTTTACAAGAATCTTTTCATATATATATTTCCCTGGCCGATGGTATTCTTAAGTAGTTTTGCAATTGCTCTACTTTTAGATACTTTGGAAGCAGGACCGTATGTCCCTATTCTCAACGATGCCTTTGATTCCATCCTTATTTAACCATTTTGATGAGTGACTGTCGCTCTTGACCAAGCTGCGTTCGAATGCCGAATTGTGGGCATCTGAAATGAAGGGTTTAGGGATAGCGATTCCGTAAAGAATAGTTAGGAATACGTTAGGATACTCGCTTTTTTTTTTCAAAAAACAAGGAATTTTTCATACAAACAATCCGTTATATCTATAGACTACAAGGGAGACCTGCATACTTAAGTTGGCCTTTCAGGATGAGACCCAATCTGATCGATAGGTATCCCAAAACCATTTCGAAATCGAATGTCCAAAACTGCTGAACGCCCGCAGGGCACGAGAAAAATCGATAAATCGGATGCGAATGAGAACATGTCAGATAATTTCTCAACAACGCTGACATCAGCATCGGTGGTGTAGTGGTAAGGAGCGGGTTATCCCGGTCGAGAGGCCATAAGTTCGATGCAGAACCTATGAAAACTTTTTTGCATTATTTTTTTCTACATTTCCATTCACTTCTATCTTTGAGTCACTTACATACAACATAATTTCCTTATCTAACATTTAACCGAACTACAACAAAAATGATGAAAATGTACAAAGTACTAAATTTAGTCATATCAATGATAGTCATTGACTTGACTATTGACTATTAGTCAACAACGAAATTCTGGAAATGAAGGAATTCCATGCATCTTGGGCACTTTTTTGCCCATCTTGGAATTCTAACGAACATATATGCTCTTTCTGTATTATATCGGTGAGGAGGAAGATCTTTTATTTATTCATAATTTTATCGCTGGCTGATTACAGGTTAAAAATGTTTAAAAAAATGTTTAAAATGTACCGTAATCACAAGATCAAAAACCATTCACTTTGTCCATTTGATTATCAATGAGTACCAATCACTATGTCAAAAAATAATGCAAAAAGTTTTCATAGGTTCGGCATCGAACTTATGGCCTCTCGACCGGGATTACCCGCTCCTTACCACTACATCACCTATGCTGATGTCGGCGTTGTTCAGAAACGCCGACATCAGCATAGGTTGCATAGGTTGCATAGGTCGTCACATGTTCTCATGCGCATCCGATTTATCGATTTTTCTCGTGCCCTGGGGGCGTTCAGCAGTTTTGGACATTCGATTTCGAAATAGTTTTGGGATACCTATCGATCAGATTGGGTCTCATCCTGAAAGACCAATTTGAAAAAATGGAAGAAAAGGATCTTATGAGCGAAAAGCAAGTGAAAAGTGAGGGAATGGGTGAAACGTGAAAGGAAACGAGAAATAATGTGCACTGCACGCTCGGAGGGGAGAAAGTGAGTAAGGGCTCAACAAGCATCGGTAGCAGATGGTCAACTGAGCCCCACGGAAATGGAGCTGTAGAGAGTATGGTGAGAGGAGAGAGCGAGGGCGAGACAGAGAAAAAGAGGGAGGGCCTCCCCGCCCCTTCTCTTTATTCCCTCGTGGACAGTGACCAACACAGCATGCGGTCACCGATTACCCTTCTCGGCTCGTTTTCCTTTCCTTAATGGTCCACAATAAAATATCGACATAGGTTCCTCCCGAACGGGTCAGTAGCACACACACTGAACATTTATTTTTCAGATTTTCGTTGCCTTTTTATTGTCTACATAGCTATTTTTTCGCGTCTACGCTTGTTTTTCGCCGATATTTCCACATCGTGAAGCGTCCGTTTGGGTAAAAATGCACACTTATCTGTGCATTTTTAGAGGCCTACTTCCTGGCCAGTAGGCCTCCTAATATGGAAACTTAGAGCCAAGAAGGGGAATCGATAAGCGTATGCTGTGCTGACCACTGTCCATGAGGGAGTAAAGAGAAGGGGCTCTCTCTCTCTCTCTCTCTCTCTCTCTCTCTCTCTCTCTCTCTTCTTACCCCGTGCTCTCTCCTCTCGCCACACTATATTCCGTTCAATGTCTGCAAGACTCAGCTGCTCATTACCGTAATTGCTCCCGATGCTGGTCCTCAATAGACTTTGAAAGGTAACTATACTAGCGTATATTAGGGAAATTTACCGTTTCTATGAATAGAGACTGCGGCGAATGAGGAGCGTGGGGTATAATTTCCCTCTTATGCGGGTAGTTGTTTAGTTACCTTTCAAAGTCTAGTCCTCACTCTCTTTCTCCTCTCCGAGCGTGCAATGCACATTATTTCGCGTTTCGTTCCACGTTAGCCACATCCACCCCATTTTTCTCTTGCCCAACCTGGCTTGATCATGAAATCCTTCTCATCCATTTTTTTTTAAATTCGCCCATGCCACCCTCGTTAGGTTACCGTTGCATTATTATTCGTTCCGATATCGAATAATACAGTAGCGGACAAAAGTTTACGGGCAGTTTTTCTTTTTGATATAACTTTAGAACTCCAGAAAGGTTTGATGCGACATGGTGGGATCTTGTGCGAAATCCATTGGAGATTACGATGCAACTATTGGGGTATTGCGAAATCTTTCAGTTATTGCGTCGTGATGACGCAATCGATGCACACTTTTTTGAAGCGCCATTATTCTTACATGGATTTTTTCCAGCTCACCTAACTTTTAGGGGGTAACTTTTTAGAGACATGCCAGCGGTCTACCCATAAAAATTTTTTCGAGTTGCTGCGGTGCCGCTATAAGGATGATGAAATATTGCCTAGTGATGATGTAATTTGTGCTTAAGAGATTCTAGAGCAAGCCATTCTGATTCCATTGGTGTTTCTGCCAGCCTTCTGCGTTAACTGTGAGCCGAGATACGTACAAAAGTATGATCGTAGCCGACGGGCAGAAAATGGGCGTGGTCAAACCAGTGTCCTTCCGAAAATCGATCGCCGCGGGCAGGAATCCAATCGAAACGCTTATTGCAGCTAGGAATCGGTTCTCCCATAGATTCTCAACCGAATCCACGCCCAAACCAGATCTTTAGAGCACGTCCTATAGACTTCCCCTTCGTCAGACCACAATAATGCGAAAAAGTGATTTTTTCGTGCCCTGAGGGCAAATGGTGACCTACCATGATCATATTCTCAGGATAATTGGTAATCATGATGTTGATCGTTTAGTGCATTGGTTGGGTCTGGGCGATGTCTAAAAAGCGAGATATAGTTTTTCGGTCTCCATTTTGAAGCTTGGCTGCAGCCAAGTAGCGGCACCGCAGCAACTCGAAAAAATTTTTATGGGTAGACCGCTGGCATGTCTCTACACCCTAAAAGTTAGGTGAGCTGGAAAAAATCCATGTAAGAATAATGGCACTTCAAAAAAGTGTGCATCGATTGCGTCATCACGACGCAATAACTGAAAGATTTCGCAATACCCCAATAGTTGCATAGTAATCTCCAATGGATTTCGCATAAGACCCCACCATGTCGCATCAAACCTTTCTGGAGTTCTAAAGTTATATCAAAAAGAAAAAGTGCCCGTAAACTTTTGTCCGCTACTGTATATTGTCTTCAGCACTATTTGCATTAATATTTTTATTATAGACTTCTACGCGCTCTCGACTTTAGGAGAACCGATGTCATGAATAAGAAGAAATGATGCAACATGGTAAGAATCTATCATCCCGACGAGCTGTTGCCGGAAATACTTAGTTATCTATCGGGAACAGATCTTCGAGTGTACACTAATGCGTACAATGGATTTCGCAAAATACTTTGGATAGAGATAGATATGGTTCGTATACTCAAAATTTTCTTCAAAGTAGATCTAGTTTAGGGGAAACTATGCCACGGAAGAGCCAAACTGTTTCGCCAAATCCTAGTGGAATGCCTGGAGAAGGCCCTGAAAGGCGAAGTTTTCATAACAATATTCAACCCGCGAGCAATCGTGACACATGGAGACGACCCCTTGTAAGTCATATATGACTTACAGTATATTCAGTTAGATTGCTAAAAAATATTCATTAAAGAGCTACTCTGTTGGTGGCATTTTCGGTGGGGAGGTGGTGAAAACTAAATCTTCATCCTCGAAAGAAACGGACAATCGGCGTAATTTTCTTTGATGTGTTGATGAGCTTTGAACGGAGACGAGTAATACTGATCTCCAATGTAACAATTTTTTGTTGTTGTATAATTCATCAAATTGGCTTTTTCAGTTTCACAACGATCTCCCACTACTCGCACGAGTATTAGCGGCGGGATAGATGAACGAGATAGTGCTTTCATTTGGAGCGAAAGCAGAGCTCTCAGAAATCTCACGGGCAATCTCAGTAAGAACATGAGAACTTATCTAATAAATGAAAACATTTTCAGACTCTGAGAAGTGGTGCAATCAAGAATACTGATCTGACATCTATAAAGTTCTTACTCCTGCACATTGGATGGGGAGAACTAACGATTATGGGTCTCAGAGCGAAAGCAGAGCTCTCAGAAATCTCACGTGCCATCTCATACACGCATAAACAAACAAACACTATCAGCATCTAGCACTACATCGGAGAAAAAGGGTATGATCACAGAATCGTTTGGTGAACTCGGATTCTCACAGCCCGAGAACATCCTTAAATATGGTAGATCAGAACTCCCAGACGCTAGATATGAGCTTCACAACATCATTAAAATATTCTTTGATTGAATCTTCTCTTCCAAATACCCTCTTTTCTCTCCCTAATCTCGAAAATGACTGACTTATTCCTTTCTGACCATCTGCCTGAAAAAAAACCACCAACTGCTCCGAAATATCAGCCTCCATAAAGGTACAAACAATTTGGAAAAAAAACAATTCCTAATCCAATTCGGAAGAACATTTGTACCAATGGCAAGATTTCGAAACCACCATACCATTGAATTGGAGTTTGAATGAATCCTAGTAGACTTCTTCTTCTTCTCACTATCCTTTACTCAATCTTCCCCTGTTAGGGCATCTTTTTTAACCTTTCCTTTCTCATTTCCTAGCAGCATTTCAGCTGTTGAACATATCATTCTAACTATCATTTGAAAAAAGTTAGAATTTTTTTAAAGTTTGAAAAAATTTTAAAATATTTTTAATGATTGCCATTGCATTTCTCTTGTTGCTCATTCGATTCTACGCAAAAAGTTGTGTTAGGGCAATTTTTTGTGCCCGATTTCACTTACAGGTACTATTTTTAAAAATTCGACGAAAAAGCCCCAGTAGCGTATTTAAACGAAAAGTGAATATCCAAATCCAACTATTTATCACTGTATCGCTGTCATTCGTGCTTAAAAATTTACTTTTATCTATTCAAATATTTTTCCATTAGATAATTGGTATTTGCAACGTTCTACAGGCATCTGGAAATATAAATGCAATCTAGAACCCGAAAATGAATATTTCGTATATAGGAAATTCGATTGACGGTCTTTACTAACAGATTGGTCACACATAGTGAATCAATGGGTCAAATAATATTTTTTTTCAAAGTTTTCGCATCTTTATTGACCAAAATTCGGTTAAGGAGGACTATTGTTAAAATGATAAAATATTAACAAAAAAATTATTTTTTTTACATTTTCGAAATTTGCAATTTCGTGATATCTTTTGCCTCTAAAACTGTGAAATGAGAAAAAATTCAAATGGAGGACAAGTAATTTATTCAATAGTGGATATTCAAGATCAGGGCAGATATAGTTAAAGAATCAGTGAAGAACATTTTGCTGATTAACAATTACTAAAACACGAGAGAAATTTCTTCTCACAAGGGGTTCCGGTCTTGAATATTTAATTAAAGTAGTCATTCTATTTCAACGCACCTTTCCCTCGTGTACCGTCCTCATTTCCCCTTATCTCTCTGTCTTTCTCTGAATTCTCATCCACAAAAAAACAATAAAAATTGAAACATCCGGATTTATTACTAAAACACGAGGGATATTGCTTCTCACGAGGGGTTCCGGTTTTGAATATTGTTATTAATGTTTTCTTTCTATTCTCATTCAAGTTTCTTCGAAGCGTCTTTTCATCTGCAAAGTTTTCCCTTTCCTCGCTCTTTTCCGCGAATTTGACCTTGACTTCAGCTTTCCTACTCCATTTTATGCAAATTAATGACGATTTTTTACCTCTCTTTAAAGAAGGAGTACCACGAATCACCATTGCCTGATTTTCAATAAGCCACTACAGTATACCGGACACAAAAATGGAGCGCGCACACTCGTGTTAGGGGCAATTTATATGCTTTCCATTACGAAAACTATTATATTTTTTTATGAAAACCGATATTATCCACAGGGGAAAACATTATTATATTAACGAAAACTTCATTTTTCGTCGATTGCATGTATTTTTGGTCCTAACACGCGTTGCCTGTCGATTATTGGTTCTTTTATAGCCATTTGAGCGTCAATATATCGATTTAGAGATTACGGTAGATTTTCGGATGCGTTGAAATGTGATCGGTGAGTGTCCCCCATAGCACTGCGTTGGCAGTTTATGTGACCAAATATTCGTGGGAGGCCTTCTTTAAGGGATCTGGCGTCGAAAAATAAGTTATTTTTATTTTTAAGTTCAGAAAATTCTAAGAATAACAGCATTTTTTTTAAGATTTGAAAAAATATGTATTTTCTAAGATTTAAAAATGTAGGAATACGGTAGCTGTCGCATCCGCAGACATACGCTGTTTAGCGGCTGTAGAATCTCAAAAGGGATGATGCATGTGATATTTTTGCGTTTCTTTCTTTTGATTCGTCCTCATTTATACTCGCCAAAGTCGAATCAATTGCAAAAAAAACACTTATTTTCACTGAACAGCGTAAGTGGTGTGGATGCAGGAGCTACAGTACCTTTGAAACACTTTTTTAAATTCACATTTAATTTATCACATTTGCTTCGAAGAAACTTGAATGAGAATAGAAAGAAAACATTAATAACAATATTCAAAACCGGAACCCCTCGTGAGAAGCAATATCCCTCGTGTTTTAGTAATAAATCCGGATGTTTCAATTTTTATTGTTTTTTTGTGGATGAGAATTCAGAGAAAGACAGAGAGATAAGGGGAAATGAGGACGGTACACGAGGGAAAGGTGCGTTGAAATAGAAAGACTACTTTAATTAAATATTCAAGACCGGAACCCCTTGTGAGAAGAAATTTCTCTCGTGTTTTAGTAATTGTTAATCAGCAAAATGTTCTTCACTGATTCTTTAACTATATCTGCCCTGATCTTGAATATCCACTATTGAATAAATTACTTGTCCTCCATTTGAATTTTTTCTCATTTCACAGTTTTAGAGGCAAAAGATATCACGAAATTGCAAATTTCGAAAATGTAAAAAAAATAATTTTTTTTGTTAATATTTTATCATTTTAACAATAGTCCTCCTTAACCGAATTTTGGTCAATAAAGATGCGAAAACTTTGAAAAAAAATATTATTTGACCCATTGATTCACTATGTGTGACCAATCTGTTAGTAAAGACCGTCAATCGAATTTCCTATATACGAAATATTCATTTTCGGGTTCTAGATTGCATTTATATTTCCAGATGCCTGTAGAACGTTGCAAATGCCAATTATCTAATGGAAAAATATTTGAATAGATAAAAGTAAATTTTTAAGCACGAATGACAGCGATACAGTGATAAATGGTTGGATTTGGATATTCACTTTTCGTTTAAATATGCTACTGGGTCTTTTTCGTCGAATTTTTAAAAATAGTACCTGTAAGTGAAATCGGGCACAAAAAATTGTCATAACACAACTTTGTGCGTAGAATCGAATGAGCAACAAGAGAAATGCAATGGCAATCATTAAAAATATTTTAAAATTTTTTCAAACTTTAAAAAAATTCTAACTTTTTTCAAATGATAGTTAGAATGATATGTTCAACGGCTGAAATTCTTCTTTTCTGATGAACTTTCATAATATATAGCTATGTAGGGGGTTTTGACGCTTCGTTCTCGAAATAATTTTTGGTCGTTTTTTCATACCTAGTTGCATATCTCAACCGGGTTTGAGAATCAGCACTTCTAAGGTCGATTTTCGGTTTCTACGCCAAAAGTTTACCCTAGGGTAATTTTTCCAGCATAGGTTAGATGTCCTTGTACGGCTGAATCTCGAGCCTCTCAGATAGTGTCTGATATACACACACTTATCATACATGTTTAAACGGTTGAGTGAACGCTCTGACGATTTGGACGAAGCAGATGCTGAGTAAATCCTGAGAATCGACACACATTATCTTGTTGAAGACTTGCGAATCTCTTTCATGAATGGATAGGGTAGTGGGCGGGATGGGAGGAGCAAAAAAGAGAGAAGAAAATTGCTCCCCTCGAGGTGGGTTTACGAAAAATAAATGAAGCGAAAACGAGCTAGAGTATGCAAGGACTTGAAGGGAGAGTGGATAAAATGGCTTCCTCTCGAGAAGGATATACGCTAGGGAGAAAATAAATGAAGTGAAACTGCAGCTACGCGTGGACTTGACGTAATTGTGTCTCTCGGGAAGGGGCTAATTGTGTGCAAGGACTAAAGCGGGAGTATTCAAGGAGTATACAGAGAGAATCCTAATTGTGTTTCCTTGTCGGTATGTAAGGGAGCTAATAATATATAGTGAGAAGGGGGGAAAAGACATATGAACAGATGGGGAATTATTCATTTCTAATAATGTCTAGGTGGAAGAAAACTGATTCCACCAAATGAACCCGATTGTACTCGTCAACAAGGCATGGGAGATTACCATCTGGTTGGCGATCGTATCTCTGATAAAAATCATAGAATAGCTTCAGACGTTGTTCATCGCACTCCTCGTCACACTCGTATTTAGACACTATTTGAAGAGTGAGATCCGTGAACATCGACTATTCGTCCGTTTCTTCGATTTCGTTCCTCAAGGGAATGCACTGAAAAAAATTACTAGGAAAACGGTTCTTCAAGGTTTCATTTGTGAGAAAACGGTTCTCCACGCTCCTCGTACACACTCTCTTGTCTCGGTGAGCAAACGAGAGAGTGTACGGAGCGAGGAGAGTGGAGAACCGTTCTCTAACAAATGAAACCTTGGCAAATTTGCGCTCTGTGCAATAACGCCGTGAGTGTGACCGAAGCACATGGCGATCTCAAATTTTCAATTTGTTCATGTGAAAACTCGAAAGGGGGAAGGAATGAAGATAGAGACTTTTCTCTTGCAATGTACATATTTTGAAAAGAACGTGAAATGGGGAAAGCGAGTCGGCTGTAGGAAGGCAAAGAATGCAAGGTTGGGTTTATGATACCGAATACAGAGATGACAACAGTATCCTTTTTAAATAAGCTACTATAAAATCGTATTTTCACATAAAACGAGAAATTGTTCGTACAAACCACCCGTTATCAGACACTTTCTGAGAGGATCGAAATAGGTCCGTACTAGCGAATAATACGCCCATGCTGAAAAGTTGCCCCAAGGGTAAACTTCATGCATAGAGTCCGAAAATCGACCTTAAAATGACCTCCGCTCAAACCCGGCTGAGACATGTTTCAAAATGTATGAAAAAATCAAATTTTCAATTTTTTTCAGGAAAACCGGAAACCCCTACATAGCTATATTTTCTGAAAGCTGACTGCGAGAGGAGCATTTTTCATGTTGTAAGTTTTCGGATAGCTCGTAACAGTAAAAAGTTACGGTAAGTCAAAACATTCAAACTTAAAAAAAAAATTTTTTCCAAATAAGCCACATAATTTATTGCATTTTCGGAATCAGCATAAAAAATTACCATAGGCATATTTTTCGCCATAAATATCTCTGTCTTGAAGCTGGTCGTTTGGACAAAAGTTAGCCCGGATGTTTGTACTTCCTTGTATGAATTGATGATAATTTCATCTTTACGACCAATTCCTTTTCTACTATAGTGCTCTATCACACTCACGCAAAAGATATGAACACTATCCAGGAAAGCAGCGTTGCAATAAACGTGATAAATGAGTTTAAAATCGAACAAAAATATAATGAAAAATACATTTTTTTTCATAATTTGGATGCATATTTTGGAAAGAACAGCGCTCGTATTCCATCTCAAAAGCAGTAAATGTACAAGATATCAATAAAATTATATATTAAATATATCTTTTGCGTGAGTGTGATAGAGCACTATAGTAGAAAAGGAATTGGTCGTGAAGATGAAATTATCATCAATTCATACAAGGAAGTACAAACATCTGGGCTAACTTTTGTCCAAACGACCAGCTTCAAGACAGAGATATTTATGGCGAAAAATATGCCTATGGTAATTTTGTATGCTGATTCCGAAAATGTAATAAATTATGTGGCTTATTTGGAAAAAAATTTTTTTTTTAAAGTTTGAATATTTTGACTTACCGTAACTTTTTACTGTTACGAGCTATCCGAAAACTTACAACATGAAAAATGCTCCTCTCGCAGTCAGCTTTCAGAAAATATAGCTATGTAGGGGTTTCCGGTTTTCCTGAAAAAAATTGAAAATTTGATTTTTTCATACATATTGAAACATATCTCAGCCGGGTTTGAGCGGAGGTCATTTTAAGGTCGATTTTCGGACTCTATGCATGAAGTTTACCCTTGGAGCAACTTTTCAGCATGGGCGTATTATTCGCTAGTACGGACCCTTCAGCCAGAATCTCAATCCTGTCAGAAAGTGTCTGTTATATGATATATCTTATATCTAATAGGATATAACTTATATCTAATTGGGAATGAAAGATGAGTGAACTTCTTACCTAGGCATTGTTGCATCATTTCTTCCTTTTCATGGAATCCTTTCACCGAAATTCGAGTGCGTGCAGAACTCTGCAATAATGATGAAAACAATAATAATGCATACTTCGATATCAGGATGGATAATAATGCAAGCGTAACCTAATGAGGGTGCATAGACAATGAATACATTGAGATGCGACACCCAGTGTATGACACACTCAATAGCAAGTGTATTCGCGCGTCGAGAGAGCGTGCGAAAACGAGAGATTTGTAAGTGTATCATACACTAGGTGTCGCATCTCAGAGTAGGATACACTCAATAGTAAGTGTATTCATTCTGGGTGTGGGATGGGGAGCGGAAGAGAAGGATGTTTCGGTCTTCTTTTCTCTTTCGGCAGGAAGTCTAGTTCGGCAAGAGAAAATTGGTGGATGTGGACAAGATTTTGAAAAGTAACGGTTCAACTAGTTGCATAATATATGGAAATCGACCGATTTTGTGAAAAAGAGTGCGAGAATTGAGGAGTGTGTGGAGAAACGCAACTAGTTGCTAGAGTGCGAAATGTGAGACCACGCTCTCTTCATTTCACACACTCTCTCGACCGGTCGGTAGATGAGAGAGTGTGCGAAATGAAGAGGCCGTGGTCTCACATTTCGCACTCTACTAGTTGCATCGTTCCTTTTCAAATTCTAATGTTGACATCGTGAAAGGAGAAGCGAACAAATGTGCACTGCACGCTCGGAGGGGAGAAAGAGAGCGAGGACTCAACAAGCCTCGGGCGTAAATGAGCTAGTGGTCGGCTGGGTCCTGCGGGAATAGAGTGGAAGAGAGTGTGGCAAGAGGAGAGAGCGTGGAGTAGGGCAGAGAAAGAGAGGGAGGGCCTCTCCGCCCCTTCTCTTTTCTCCCTCATTGACAGTGGACTGGCCAACACAGCATGCGGTCATTGATTACTAGGGTTCGCTTATTGGAAGAGAATTCCATTAGAAATCCATTGGAATTCCATTGCCCTCTCATTCTCCGTTATCTCTCACCACCCTCGCGGTCTGAGTTCCTTTGTTCTCCTTATTGGAATTCCGGAATCAGTTCCAATAAGAGAACCCTATTGATTACCCTTTTTGGCTCTAAGATGTCGGTATTAGGCCTACTGGCCAGGAAGGTAGGCCTCTTAAAACGCACATATAAGTGCGCATTTTTAACAAAATAGACGTTTCACGATGCGGAAATATCGGTGAATAACACGCGTAGCCTCGAAAAATAGCTAGAGAATAAAAAGACAGTGAATAACTGAAAAAAATGTTCAGTGTGTACTACTGACCCGTTAGGGATGACCCTACAACGAAATTTTATTGCGGACCAAACAAGGAAAAGGAAACTAGCTGAGAAGGGGAATTGATGAACGCATGTTGTGTTGGTCACTTTCCTTGAGGGAGTAAAGAGAAGGGGCGGAGAGGCCCTCCCTCTCTTTCTCTGCCCTACTCCACGCTCTCTCCTCTTGCCACACTCTCTTCTACTCTAATCGTGAGTTCTCTCCACTTTAAAATGAATTCTCCACTTTAAAAAAAGTGAGTTCTCTCCACTTTAAAATAAGCTTTAAAAGTTACTGGTGACTACTATCATAATTTCTTGAGTTACTCCAATACGCAATATGATAATTGCGAGCAAACCATTTGCTACCATTACATACTATAAAATGTTATCTTTATTTTGTCATTTTTTGTACAATAAATTATTAATTAGTTATTGCTATCACTTTTCCAGTTGCGCTCTTCGCTTCCCCGATGCATCTATCGACGATGTTTGTTCCTCCCTCTGCTCCATTCATTTCTCATACGAGAATAGGAAGGAATATGAAGAAGGCCACGTCAATTTCCTCAAGTTCCTATACTCCTCTCTCAAAATCAACGATGATTAAAGCTCAATAGTCGATAAAAATGCGATAATCGCGATAATGTGATTTATTGAGTTACGCAAAACGACTTAAATTGCGAAAGAAACTTTTAATGGAAATGGTAAGAGCGGATAATTAAATGAGTTTCAATCATATTCAAAAAGTGCGAGTTTCTTTAAACTTTTGATATGATGGTGATTTCAGCTTCTCTGCTGTTAAAATAATCAATCGCTTGGGCAACGTATGTAGGCGAACGTATGTTACTCTATCACCTGGTGTGTACTACTACGGTGGGTAAAATATGCGGCTGACATTAACACCACTTAGCAAGAACTCCGTTACCAAGAACTAAGAGCTATCAATGCTCCATTTGAAATGCAAATAATTTAATAGTCTCAAAAATACCTTGCGGTAAGACAAGAAGAAACAAAAAATAGCCCATTCGATAAATTCGGAATGATTTCTCCCACTATCTTTCTTTCTTTCTCTCTCTCTCTCTTACCGTTTCTGTCTCTACCATCTGTCCCGGACAGCTGACCTCCTCGCCCCATTTGGCCCGTTGGACCGAGCGAGAAAGAGAGAGAGAGAGAGAGAGAGAGAGAGAAAGAGACAGAGAGAGGCCCAGTGTGTACCATTCCCATTCCCTTCTCATAATCAAAGGGGAGATAGGCGGTCCCAGTAACTCTTTCTCTCCAAGTTCCTCTCTGATTCGTTGAATTTAGCTGTGCTTGCATAGCCTTCCGGTCGAGTTTATGACATTCAAATCGCGTTGTATCTAAAAGTGGACAATTTCGTTGTGATTTATCTATCTTTTCCGTGTTTGCTTTTCCGCCATCATTTTAATATCACGAAGTTTTCCTGCAATTCACAGCATTCTTGACCCCGGACATCTTCTAGAGAGGAGTTCCGGAGTAGTCTTTGAAAAGTTTTCTTCACCCGCTCTTCATTTTTCACGATATTATTACCCAGTATGCAATTCGTTGAACCGTTATTTGTCGAGTTCTAGTCAAGGGATGAGAGAGCATGCGAAAGCGGGCGTTTTTTTTCTAATTTTCATATAGTCGCACCCAACCACTCTCTGATTTTCTGAAATTGTGTTAATTCACTCGCTTTAGTATCACATTTCAGGACACCGTTCACGCTGCATTCCGATGAACCGCGTTAAGGGTTATTATTGAGATATTATAGTATGAGGCACAACATTGCACAACAAATCCGAGTAAGCGTAAGCAGAGAGCGAAAGAGAGAAAGAGAGAACCTTCTTTATCATAATCCTGCTTAACAATAATTCAAAAAAATATCTTTGCAGGGAAAATTATCATTAGAAACTGTTCCCAACGTAGAATCCAGACGTAGAATTTCGATGGCTCCTATCGTCGGTACCAATCGCACGCTCTGGTGAGTTCACATTTTTAATAATAATAATAATAATAATAATGTTTATAATGGATGTAAGGTTAGGTTATAATCTAGCTAAATGAGTCATGACTTATCATAATTTTGCATTTCTCTTATTTCTTCTTACTCTTTTGGATCGTGCCGATCGGCAGGATCTGGAAAGTAGGAAGGAATAAGAATGATTTGGTCCAACGAGTATTTCTTTGTTTTACAAGTTGTCAATAAATTTATCACTATTATCCTTATGCTACAGCCGACCTACGTTTTCAGAGAGAACGCGGAAGAGAGAAAGAGGGACAAAGACAGAGAGTGGGAGAGAAATGTTTCCCCCTGTTGGTTACTTGCTAACCTCCATCGATTCAGCTTTTTAAATGAATTTTTCTGTCCATTTTTAATTTTCGGCTAATTAGCTTAATTTTTATTAGCTAATTAGTTAATTTGTGGGTTTGAAAGCCCTCGCGGTTCTGATCATGATAATACTTTGGTGGAGATATGCAGATAGGTTTAGAGCAGTTAAAAACCTCGTTGCGGAAATGTCGCGTTGCGGAATTTTCACACTCCCCCCCAAAATATTCCGACTTGATTAACTTAATTGGATAAATTCGTCATCCTTCCTGGTATCCAATGGCAATAGCGCCTTCTCCGCACAAATAGCGCATTATTACACCGTGCGGCCCTCACGATCAGAGGAGGGTTGAAGCTGCTCTCTCTCTCTCTCTCTCTCTCTCTCTCTCTCTCTCTCCCTCTCTACCGTCTGTTTCAGGCGCCTGGCCTCGCCCAATGTGACCCGCAGGAAGATTAATGGTCAGAAAGCGCGGCCCAATGTGTACACTTCATTCTCACATCCGTATCTCGGAGAGATAGGTTGGTTCTCCAACGCTCACTCGCTTTCCTGAGTCACTCCCCATCTTATTCAATTTATTTTCCACTAGTGTTCCACGTCCTGTAGAAACTTTCAATATTGATTCATTTTAACCCATGACAAGTTTTGTCTCGAACTCTTTGCGTATACTGATCAGAATTTCAATATTTAACTCCCTCTATGCTCTCTTTTTTTATCACCCCTTATGTTACCACATGATTCCAAACCTACAGACCAGGGTGAGAGCGAGAGAGTATGCTAAAGTGAGAGAGTACCTCTCGATTTCACACGTTCTCTCACTCCAAAGTCCTTTCTGTAAGGTTGACCGGCCTGTGGAATGATGTGTTACAGACGTCATGCGTTTTCAGAACGCGGAAGAGAGAAAGAGGGACCAAGACAGGGAGTGGGAGAGAGAGACAGAGAGAGAATGAGAGCGAGAGGAGGAGAGAGAGAGAGAGAGGCAGTACCCCTCAAAAATACCTGCTCGAAGTAAACCTTTTGTAAACATTTGGACTATATAAACTAAATTGGATAAATGCATCATTGTTACTGGTATCCAATGGCAATAGCGCCTACTCCGCACAATTTACGCATAATTACACCGTGCGGTCCTCAGATGGGAGTGATGCCGCTCTCTCTATCTCTCTCCCTCTCTGTCTAGTTGTTTCGGACAGCTGGCCTCCCCCGTCGACCTGTAATTTGTTTCATTTATGACCAGATAGCGAATTTGAATTTGGGATAATCTAGAATGGGTAGGAAGGGTGGGCAGTAAGGGGGGATGCAGACTAGACATCACGATTTACCTAATTGTAAGAGAAGTTTGGGGCGGCTAATAGCCGTAAGGCAAGATAAGCAGAAACGAGAATTAGAAGCAACTACATCGTGCGAACACATATAATAGTTTTGAGTGTGATTGCCTATGCCCGTGCTCCTAAGTAACACCTACCAGTAATACTCTCTGTCCTTTTTTCTATTTGTCATTTGCGCGTGCTGGTCAGTAAGGATGAGAGAATGTGCAAAAGTAGGAGATTTTCCATTTTACGCCCTCTCTCGCTCCCTTTCTGGGTGACGGACCCGTGGAATGAGGTGGTATTCAGCAAGTACGGAAGCAATGCCGCTACTAGGCAACCAACAATAAAGGAAGAGTAGATAGAAAGAGAGAAGGCGGGGAGGTACAAATCTTCCTTGTATCCATAATAACATAGTGCGGTCCTTTGAGGAGGGATGAAGGGAGGAGGGATCTTTCTCTCTCTCTCTCCCTCTCTACCGTCTGTTTCAGGCACCTGGCCTCGCCCAATGTGACCCGCAGGAAGATTAATGGTCAGAGGGCGCAACCCGATGTGTACACTTCATTCTCACACCCGTATCTCACAGAGAGGGCTGCTGATCTTTCTCTCTCACTCACTTTTTCCTGAGTCACTCCCCATCTCATTCAATTTATATTCCACTAGTGTTCCACGTCCTGTAGAAACTTTCAATATTGAATTCCTTGTTACCCACATCCAGAAGCCCAAGTTTTTCTCCAACTGCCTATCCTTGCGTACAGGGTGCGTGAAAATTACTGGCACTCGATTATTTCAGATTTCACAATCGCTTCTAATCGATATTTCGCATCACCTGTTGCACGATTATGACGACTAACCTTCCCTGTAAAACCATTCGAGGTTTCAATCCGATTGGTCTAGTTAGTCAAGTATGGTGAAAGCAAACCCGATGATATATGCGATTTTAAAAGTTTATAGAGAGGGAATCAAACCCTCCGATATTTTCGTTCGTCTCAACGCCCCCGAGAGAACCCTCTACCACGCCAGCCGACGCTACCAGGAACTCGACACGGCAGATGACCGTCCTGTGAGAGGAAGACCGGTGACCGCAACTTCACCCCAGAAGCTTGAAATGAGTTGATAGAAGATACACCGTAACCCCAAAAGGAGCCTGCTCGAGTTTATTTAAACCTCGGTATTTCCGATGCCTCCATTCACAAGGTCATCAAATCCGGCCTGGTGCAACACCAGTACAAGTACCACAAACAGCATGATTTGGCCGATTGTCTGATCAATCTCCGCAGAATGGGTCGCCCTCTCCTTCTCGACCCATGTAGCATTGACGCACATATAGTCACTTTCTATACTGACGAAAAGATCTTTACCCTCGAGGGTAAGATCGATACTAAAAACGTCAGAATCATCGCCCACTATACCAAGGAATCCGCCAAGCTGGGTCAAACCGCGCACCCTGTCTATGTGATAGTATGGGAAGGCTTACCCCACACCGGTCGGATCCCTATCGTCTTTGTCACCCTAGGCTTGATTGCGAACAAAAACTACTAAACCAATCACATCCTGAATTCGCACTAGTCCCCTTGTCCAAGTCTCATTTCGGTTGGTCCTTTTGGACGCTGCCGAATGACGGCGCACCCAGCCACACGGTTAAGGTCACGACCAAGTGACCTGAGAAGAATTTTTCCGACTACATCGATTTCAATGAATTGCCACCGAACTTCCCCGACTTGAATCCCAGGATTCCAGTTCCTGGAGAGTTGTAGAGAGCAAGCTCTCGTCTACTAAGTAAAAGACTCTGGACAGCCTGAAAACGGCCCTCCTCCGAGCGTGGGACACTCTCAAAAATCATTACCAACGTAAATTATCGCTCGCCTATGTGAAACTTCTTCAATCTTCTATCAAACCAACATGCGAGCACATCGAAATCCAAGGGCATGTTTCTGCAGCTAATGAGTTGAATAAATAATTATATAAAACTGGTTGCTCAAATCGCGTTCAAGGGGGAGATATTGATAAAATTTCGAGTGCCAGTAATTTTCACGCACCCTGTATATTGATGATAATTTTCACATCTATCTCATTTCTCTCCAATCGTTCAGGATTCTACACATCACTCAACCATTATGATTCTGGAATTGCAATGTCACCGGAGGAGAGAACAATAGCGTTAGTATACTTCTTATTAGAATCGTTATTCTTTGAATTTCTGTCAAATATTAATCTTGTTTTCAGAAGGAGAAGATGATAGCGTATGCAGAGGGGCTCTTGAAGCAATGATCGAAGAAAGCCTGACAAAGTTGTGAAAGATGGAGTACGTTTTTAAAAAAAAGAAATCGATGAAGCTATTTTAATATTTTTTTGTTGAAAAGAGTGATTTTTTATCAAAAATATGTGGATTTTTACTCTATAGTTATTTTCGCCAATATTTACACTTTTCAGCGCGCAGAGGAAAACGCAGAGAAGTGGATATTGATCGGAGAATATCACTTTGATTTGGAAAGGTAACTAAACAACTACCCGCATAACACGAATATTCTGAGACGGCGTAGGAACAGTGATAGCAAAAATGAATTTTTGTCACCGATTTCTATGAAACTTATTAAGTGGGGCGGGAAGAGGAAGGGGGCGGGGGAATGCGTGCCTACTCAGAGGCCAATTACCCATGAACAAGACGTTAATTTTCTTAGAATTATTTCATTTATTTAAATTTCACAATGTTTTCAGAATTGATAATTCAATTTGCAGATTCTCTTCGAAACCACGACACTCATGCATTCGACCAGTCACCGGATTATGATCAAAAGCCGATTCACTTCATACACCAACTACACCGGATAGAGGTGAATTGTCTTTTTTAACGTGGTTTGGATATATAGTCAGGGTAAGACAGAGTGAGTGAGAATCATAAATAGGTATCAAATTCTATAAAATGCATTTTTTTTGCGCAACAGTGCTGCCCCAGTTTCGCGACATTCCATAGGATTCCCTGAATTAACAAATTTACAAAACCTGCGACCTTCTAATTTGAATTCGAGCTCGCTACCAACTTGGCCATGCAATTATCGATTATCAAATATAAATTTCGATGTGTTTCGTGATGGACTATCATATTCAAAAGGACCTGAGAAGATTGCTTGAGTTTGAAGCGATTTATAGCGGGAAATGCGAGGAAAGAAATGTCCGTCACGCGCACGGAAAAAAATTCAACACGATCTCTGTTGCCACATTGTTTGATTCTCTCGCAAACGGCCTCATATAAGGGGGGGGGGTGGTGTGTCGGTGGGTTCAGTGGTGTAGGAGAATAGATTATGCCACTTTATCACATCTCTTCCAAGCCACCTCTCGGATCTATACACAACTCTCGACTGATAGGATGAAGGGGAAATCGGCAGAGGGGGGAAGGGGCGGGGATAGGATCCCTATCGGCTGTGGCCGATACACTGGGGGGGGGCGCAAGAAAAAATCGAAATTGGTCGAAATCACGATAATCTAATTCCAAGGACTCACTCTCGGGAGAAAAGAAACAGAGGGTGGGAGCGGGCACCTTGTTTCATGGGTTGACCAGACTCTGGTGGCTCTATATCTTGGCACACCTTGTGAGAGCGCGACCGAGGAATTTATAGAAGACAGTGGAAGAAGCTAATTGGGACGGGGAACAAGAAAAGAATCTACGATGATGATGAAGAACGGGCCGAGACGCTTGATAGTAACAAGAAAATATAAGAGGGGTGAGGGGGAATGTACGATAAAGAATCTGGCAGGGACGGAAGCAAAATATTTACAAATAAAACGAATAATGTCATCCTGGAGTTGTCTTGGATGTTGGTCCCTTGGAGGCTAGTCGAGTGGCTACTGGAATGAATGATAAATTGAGAGCTAAGAACTATTAGAATGTAAGATCGATAAGTCAACAGAGTCCACTGTCAAGTTGAGGATTATTTTTAAATTTTAGAGAGGTCCCTTGAAATATATATTTTTTTAGAGAAATATTCTCCATCGGATTTTCTGGAAAATTTGAGATGAGAGAACAGATATTAATCGAGAAAAAAAAAGTAGAATCAGAATGATCATTTTGTATAAGAACCGATAAGTCAGAATTCACTGTACTTGTGAAAGAGTCTGTATGGAAAGTGTACTTTAGAGATAGTTACTTTAGAGATTTTTTAGAATATATTCGCATGATAAGATTGAAAAAAATTGAGGGGGAGGGATGAGTCAGAATGGGAAAAGAGAGATGAAGCAAGAGATGAAGTTAGAGATAGTCACACAGAGAATGAATATACTAAGATGAGACATCGAGTATATGATATACTCAATATTGAGTATATTCGCGCGTCGAGAGACAGTGCGAAAACGAGAGAATATACTCAATATTGAGTATATCATATACTCGGTGTCTCATCTTAGTATAGAATATACTCAATAATAAGTATATTCATTCTGGGTGCAGGTGGTCGACCCAACGTGTGGGGATCAGAAGGATGGCCGGGTAGATCACGGGCTGATTTCCGAACAATTGAGTAAATGGGGTAGTCCCAGATGGTAAATGTAGAATCAGAATGATCATTTTGTATAAGAACCGATGAGTCAGAATTCACTGTACTTGTGAAAGAGTCTGTATGGAAAGTGTACTTTAGAGATAGTTCAGTCGACTCCTGGAGACTTTGAGTGACGGTATATGAGAAATCATAACGTGTTATATCTACAGAACGATTAGCTGTATCAGAACGAACAACCAACGGTTCGGGTGAGAAGTAAGAATCAAACTTTCTCTTGACGGTTTCGAAGAACGTCTAATGGTCTTTGAGAGAGTTCATAGTTTCATGACCAACAATAAATAATACGTGGTGAAACTCTAAATTGCTCCAGGAAAGCCCGGACGTTGTGGGAATCAATTGGGTTGGCGGAAAAGAGACGAGAATGCACAATGGCAATAGAACCGATTACTCGTTTATGAAGGTAATCAAATTTGACTAGAAGATCAGAGAGATTCGAGATGTTTGAATTGAGGTAAGAGTAAAATTCTTCTGAGTCATCGGGAAAGTAAAAATTACCGATACCAGGCAGTTCATAGTTCAGTCTGTTGAACATTAGAATATATGAATTGAAATTGTCGATCAGTTTCATGATCGACAAATTTAGAATGGTTTCCATAACTCTCACGCATCAAGACACGAATAGAGAAAGAGAACCAAATCACGACAAAAGGGGGAAAACACGAGCGAAACAAGAAAGAATAGAATATAAGGAATTGTAAAAAATACCGAGATTCTCTGACTCCGGCGTCGTCACAACAACAGCGGAATCAGAAAGAAGATACGGTAATTAACACACAACAAAACTATGAATTGTGGAAAAGGCTTCCACAAATGAATGGAAACTAGAGCAGCGGTGCTCTACAAAAATGACAGCAATAGAGCAGCGGAGCTCTACAAAAAATGACAGCAATAGAGCAGCGGAGCTCTACAAGTTACAAGCAAATGTGGAAAGCTCTTCCACCAAGGCACGACAAATATAGAGCAGCGGAGCTCTATCAAACAACAAAAAAACCGATTCCGGGGTCGAATCGAAGCCGATGCACCATGTGTCGGTGGGTTCAGTGGTGTAGGAGAATAGATTATGCCACTTTATCACATCTCTTCCAAGCCACCTCTCGGATCTATGCACAACTCTCGACTGATAGGATGAAGGGGAAATCGGCAGAGGAGGGAAGGGGCGGGGATAGGATCCCTATCGGCTGTGGCCGATACAGGTGGAGAGAGGGATGTGCGAGGAAGAGTAAGTGGGGCGGGAAGAGGAAGGGGGCTGGGGAATGCGTGCCTACTCAGAGGCCAATTACCCATGAACAAGACGTTAATTTTCTTAGAATTATTTCATTTATTTAAATTTCACAATGTTTTCAGAATTGATAATTCAATTTGCAGATTCTCTTCGAAACCACGACACTCATGCATTCGACCAGTCACCGGATTATGATCAAAAGCCGATTCACTTCATACACCAACTACACCGGATAGAGGTGAATTGTCTTTTTTAACGTGGTTTGGATATATAGTCAGGGTAAGACAGAGTGAGTGAGAATCATAAATAGGTATCAAATTCTATAAAATGCATTTTTTTTGCGCAACAGTGCTGCCCCAGTTTCGCGACATTCCATGAACATTGCTTGAGTTTGAAGCGATTTATAGCGGGAAATGCGAGAAAAGAAATGTCCGTCACGCGCACGGAAAAAAATTCAACACGATCTCTGTTGCCGCATTGTTTGATTCTCTCGCAAACGGCCTCATATAAGGGGGGGGGGTGGAGGGAGGGATGTGCGAGGAAGAGTAAGTGGGGCGGGAAGAGGAAGGGGGCGGGGGAATGCGTGCCTACTCAGAGGCCAATTACCCATGAACAAGACGTTAATTTTCTTAGAATTATTTCATTTATTTAAATTTCACAATGTTTTCAGAATTGATAATTCAATTTGCAGATTCTCTTCGAAACCACGACACTCATGCATTCGACCAGTCACCGGATTATGATCAAAAGCCGATTCACTTCATACACCAACTACACCGGATAGAGGTGACTTGTCTTTTTTAACGTGGTTTGGATATATAGTCAGGGTAAGACAGAGTGAGTGAGAATCACAAATAGGTATCAAATTCTATAAAATGCATTTTTTTGCGCAACAGTGCTGCCCCAGTTTTGCGACATTCCATGAACATTGCTTGAGTTTGAAGCGATTTATAGCGGGAAATGCGAGAAAAGAAATGTCCGTCACGCGCACGGAAAAAAATCCAACACGATCTCTGTTGCCGCATTGTTTGATTCTCTCGCAAACGGCCTCATATAAGGGGGGGGGGTGGAGAGAGGGATGTGCGAGGAAGAGTAAGTGGGGCGGGAAGAGGAAGGGGGCGGGGGAATGCGTGCCTACTCAGAGGCCAATTACCCATGAACAAGACGTTAATTTTCTTAGAATTATTTCATTTATTTAAATTTCACAATGTTTTCAGAATTGATAATTCAATTTGCAGATTCTCTTCGAAACCACGACACTCATGCATTCGACCAGTCACCGGATTATGATCAAAAGCCGATTCACTTCATACACCAACTACACCGGATAGAGGTGACTTGTCTTTTTTAACGTGGTTTGGATATATAGTCAGGGTAAGACAGAGTGAGTGAGAATCACAAATAGGTATCAAATTCTATAAAATGCGTTTTTTTGCGCAACAGTGCTGCCCCAGTTTCGCGACATTCCATGAACATTGCTTGAGTTTGAAGCGATTTATAGCGGGAAATGCGAGAAAAGAAATGTCCGTCACGCGCACGGAAAAAAATCCAACACGATCTCTGTTGCCGCATTGTTTGATTCTCTCGCAAACGGCCTCATATAAGGGGGGGGGGTGGAGAGAGGGATGTGCGAGGAAGAGTAAGTGGGGCGGGAAGAGGAAGGGGGCGGGGGAATGCGTGCCTACTCAGAGGCCAATTACCCATGAACAAGACGTTAATTTTCTTAGAATTATTTCATTTATTTAAATTTCACAATGTTTTCAGAATTGATAATTCAATTTGCAGATTCTCTTCGAAACCACGACACTCATGCATTCGACCAGTCACCGGATTATGATCAAAAGCCGATTCACTTCATACACCAACTACACCGGATAGAGGTGACTTGTCTTTTTTAACGTGGTTTGGATATATAGTCAGGGTAAGACAGAGTGAGTGAGAATCACAAATAGGTATCAAATTCTATAAAATGCGTTTTTTTGCGCAACAGTGCTGCCCCAGTTTCGCGACATTCCATGAACATTGCTTGAGTTTGAAGCGATTTATAGCGGGAAATGCGAGAAAAGAAATGTCCGTCACGCGCACGGAAAAAAATCCAACACGATCTCTGTTGCCGCATTGTTTGATTCTCTCGCAAACGGCCTCATATAGTGCCAATCGAGTTCATAGATACGTAACTGAAAACCATCTCGACTTCCGTCCACGTCTTACAACATCACTACGCAATACTTTTTTCTTTTTTTTCTCTTTTTTTTCCACACAAATCTGAACTTTTTTGCGAAATTGATTCCGGCAATAGTGTCAAAAATTATCAAATAATTATTGTATAGAATAACTATCTAGGACTTTCAAATCGTTTTGTCTTTTTTAACGTGGTTTGGATATATAGGATAAGTAGAAAAATGGTGATTTTTCCCACCCCAATTTTGGATTTTTCGGTTGTATTTCTGAAAGCATTTAAGGCAGACACAGTTTCAATAGCTCAATAAAGAGTACATGTCTCTTTATTGTGGTTTAGATCTGTGGTTGCAGCAATCACTCTCAATCGAGTAAATTTCTAGACAAAAGTGAAAAATCAGTCATTTTAGCATATTGCGTCATCACAACGAAATATATGCGGGGCATTAATATGAAAAAAAATAGTTCAGCTGTAGCTCCAATTACTTCATCCCACTGTGTGTGACTTCTCAGAGGGAAATAAGTCTACTACTTTAGACTTATGGGCTGGACAGCGACGACTTTCAAAGTCTAACCGCCTCGCTCCCCTGCGCCTATTAGACTTTGAAGTCGTCGCTGTCCAGCTTAGACTTGAGAAGTCGTAGACTCATTTCCCCGTGAGTTAGTCTCCGCATAAACCAGAGAAAAAATATGTTAAAAAATGGACAGAACTTTCGGAACACCCTAATGCATTGTGAATTTTATTTGCATTTGTTGATCTCACGAAGGCAGAAGAGGTCCAGCGCGAGCTAGAGAAAGCCTTCGAGGTAGAAGCTGCAGCAAAAATAAGAACAATGGTAATTTCCAAATTAAAATTCTCATCCGACAAACGAGCGAGTTTATTGCCCATTTGATATTTCCTTGTCTGATTAAAAACAGGTTTAGTGCTTGCATGAAGTAATATGTGTAAACATAATGCTTTACAGGTAACATTGGAAATAGACGATCTGACGATTGCATTTGACTGTGAATGGATATAATATGGAAAGGAATGAAGATTGAATATATAATTATTGTCAAATTGCTTGTTAATAATCGATAAATATACGTGTTTTGATATTTCCAATGATGTTCTTTCTTTGCTCTGATCTCCTCATAGTTCTCATCTTCCGGAGACGGGCAACTCGCGAATGTGTTAAAATGCGAGAATCTCACCTTTTTTGCTAGTTCCTGACCTCCTTCTGGTTGGTTGACGGGAGACTTTGGAAACTATGCAACTACCCGCACTAGAGAATTATCAACAGCTGTTCTGTAGAATGAGGAGTGTGGGGTGTCCTTTCCATCTAATGCGGGTAGTTGTAAAAGTCTATTGACGGAGTAGTGCTACATGATATTTTATTTTTATTTTTATAAAAATCGCATTTCGAGGGACCATTGACCCCATACATTATTAGTTATCACTAATGATTGAAACTCACTCTATTCTCCGTATTTTGATTACTGGTATTATCCACTCATTTTAGCAAACCACCCCATTTCTTTACCGGCGAGATAGCCGAGTGGTGCTATTACATTTATGAAATGATACGATCAAACAAAATGTCGAACTGGGGACTTCCTGTGTTTACCGAGACGAGAGAGCACGCAAAAGCGAGAGGGTCGCCAATATTCCTGTAGATATGGTAAACAACGGAAGTTCGTTATTCGGCTTTTTGGTATGATCGTATCATTTTATAAATGTAATAGTCATTCGAAGGGTCACGATTTCGCGCCCCGCCAACCTAGCCTTCCATCCCCCCTGGAACGGTAAATTGGAAACAACTGTGATCCTCCGTATGGTTCACTGTCAATGACTGTGATCAAGTTGTCGGAGAGGGATATTTATTATATTGTTCCGTCTTCCGAATAGAATGAGTATATCGCAACGGTTCCCGCTCAATTTTTGCATTTCTGTATTCAATGTGAAACTCAAGTGAACCCGAAGATCACGCAATTCGAAATCTACCAGGAAAGATTCAAGAACGAGGAAGTTTGAAATTTTGTGAAACTGACTTTCGAACACTCCGCAACCCCAATGGCAAGGAAACATTGAGAGAGAGGTGCATTATCCCTCCTCCGAGGAAGGGATGGTGCAAATTGGTGCTAATTGTGTGGAGTAAACGCGGTTGCCATTGGAAACGGCGAAGATTCTTTACTCTCCAAACTCAATTTCTCTTATCACTCTTCCCAATTGCTACATTATGTTTGAAAAGACGTCGCATGTGTATAGAAAATACAGAACAAGTTTACTCGTTTATCCGTTCCATTTTCTCACGTTTCCACGTGCAACTGTTTCGCGTTGTTGCTGATATCCATTTCGATGACATACTGCATAAACGAAGATGATTAGTTGCTCCCATAACGGACTGTCCAATTTATAGTTCAGCGCATAGTACAGAGGTTGGTCTGACAAGTAAGTGGACCGCTTCCCAAGCGAGAAATGATTATTTTACCTTATTTGCATCAATCTCGAGATCTAGCCTATACTCTAGAAACAAATTTAGATGACTCTTGCTTTCCCCGATAACACAAGCTTGCTGGAATGCCTTCCTCCCGAATTGTTCTGTGCAATTGCTCAATATTTTAGAATCGCCGACAAACTTACTGCGACAGGTCAATTTTTCTGTGATGTAGTGTTCTTAGGTAGAATAATCCTGTTTGAGAACACGATGCAGTGAAAATATGCACGAATACAGTTCTATGTATTACAGGTTTCACGTGGAATTAAAGAAGGCCTCCCACGAATCACCGTTGCCTGACTTTCAATAAGCCACTACAGTATACCGGACATGAAAATGGAGCGCGCACACTCGTGTTAGGGGCAATTTATATGCTTTCCGTTATGAAAACTATTATATTTTTGATGAAAACCGATACTATCCACAGGGGGGAACAATATTATATTAATGAAAACTTCATCTTACGTCGATTGCATGTATTTGTGGTGCTAACACGCGTTGCCTGTCGATTATTGGCCCTTTTGTAGCCATTTGAGCGTCAATATATCGATTTAGAGATTACGGTAGATTTTCGGATGCGTTGCAATGTGATCGGTGAGTGTCCCCCATAGCACTGCGTTGGCAGTTTATGTGACCAAATATTCGTGGGAGGCCTTCTTTAAAGTCGTAATCCACCCATACATTCCGGAAATACATAAACTGGATTGTTGCGAAATTGAATGCTTGTTTTTCCAGCAGGTAATTCTAAAACTTTATTGTTTCTAAACTTCTTCTATTCAAAAACCGAACATTCTCAGGAATTCAGAAACCACGGTTATAAATTCGATTGCGTGGAGCTTACTATGTCTCTGGGAAATAATGAATCATCTCAACACCTCGATCGAATTATTCCCTTCACATTTGATCACCATACCATAAAGCAAACGGATGGCACAGTGTGCTATTATCAATTTTTTAAAAATAGTAAATAAGCGTATTTTGTAGAGATATGTTTCCTTGTCTTTCAATAATCGCAGTAATGGAAGACGAGACTTCAGCTTGTTCGAGAAAGCGCAAATCGACTGGGTCATATTCTTCTCTGTACGCATTTTAAAGTCCTTTTTTTAAAAAATCGCTTCCTTGCCTCCTAATCTTTGTACTCTTTCGGCAACTCACCTGGGAAGAAAGTGAATAAAATGAAGGCATTCTTTTTATAATCTATAATTTTAACAGAGTATTTTTACATCTGTTATCATGTGAAATCAGCGCAAAGTTTCAACAAAAAAATCATCAAAATTTCACAGTTTCGTTCCTTTCACTTGGATCACAGCAACTTCGAATGGGCTTCAGTGCTATTGGAAAATTGCACTGTCAATAACGTGTCATTGTTCTTCGACAGGAGCACTCTTACACAAATGCAAGCAAATTTATTCTTATATTTTAGACAATATTTCTTGCGGGGGACATTAGAAATGGGTTATGTCGGCGCACAGTCGTGATTTCTCTATTGGAACTGAAATATAATGCAAACATCGCTGAAATAATGCTACTATATTTGAGGGATCGATTGCCATCTTTTCTGCCACAGTTGAGCGCCAAGTGGCTTGCGATTGAGCTCGTTGGTTGGGATAAGTACCTCATGGTGGAACATTTTAAATCAGGTGAGAGTATCACACCCATCTATTTGTGATGATGACACGACTGGGAGAAAAACATGGATATTTTTCAGAGATTTTTATCGCTAATCTGAAACAAAGTGGGATTGATGGCCTGCGAATTCTCGCACGTGAGAAGGACTCATATCATGGTCGAAGCCAGAATGCCGCTCCCGAAGTTGACCCCGACATGCGTAGTAAAAATGTGAGAGAAATATATTACAAAGAATCAAATAGAATTAAGGTTCTCTTATTGGGACATATTGGAATTGAACTCACCACTACCCTCTCTATTTATCTCACTCTCTCGCACGCGTTGAGGCTAGAATTCCTTTGTTCTCCCAATTTCACAATTCCATTAGATTCCAATAAGAGAACCCTAAATAGAATTGAATGATAATAGGCGCATGCCTCACCACGGATTCAATTTTTGGCATTTCTGCCAGAACGCGTGATTTTACCCATCATGACATTCAAAATATAGTGGGACCACAATATCGATAGCTGTTCTATTACTATTATTTACTTGAGCATTACGTATCTATGTTTTGCAGAATGTGATTACGTTTGACATGCTACTTATGTTTGTCGAGCAAGGATTTAAGCGAATAGAAATATGCAACATTTCATCGATCGAATGTTTTAACTTTGCACAAGATCTCGATAAGCTGGACGATAGCCTAAATAATTTTGTTGAGATTTTGAAATATATTAAGGTGAATTTATTTGTAGGTAAGTGTTTTCTGGAAATTAATTGTGAAAATCGTTGACAGACGTGGGGTCTAATTTCTTCGGCCATTTCGTAATCATCGAAATCAATAATAGAAAAATTGCGATGTTTTCAGGCGGTCGTTCGAACTGGAAAGATTGTTGAAATAGAATTGATTGTGCACATTAGACCAGAGCTTGGAGTCGAGCGAATCGTTACCCTGCCCGGATTTACACCATACCGATGTAGAAGTGAGATTTTCTGTTTTTTTAATAAATAAAAAAAATCAAACTTTTTCAGTTTCGAACACTCGCTCACCTTGGAGTCATTGGTTCATAACATAAAACATTTTAACCATATCAACAAAATATTCCCTTGATTCATTTTCAGTACCTCAAGAACCAAATGGGGACTCGGGAAACCAAATAAATATCTATCAAGTGATTATCGAGCCATGCGATAACCATAATGAAATCAGCAGTAGAAATTCGTAAGATTTCGTTATTGTGAACATAAATATTGCTTTAATGTCGCTAAAACTAAATCGTATGCACGCAGAGAATGAATACACTGAGTTAGGGCATCTAGTGCATGATACACTCAATATTGAGTGTATTCGCGCGTCGAGAGAGCTTGCGAAAACGAGAGATTTGTAAGTGTATGATACACTAGATGCCCTAACTCAGTGTATGATACACTCAATAGTGAGTGTATTCATTCTGGGTACATACAAGATATACGGTCGTTGATACCATCAATATATTCGATAAAATATTATACACTAATAAATTAATAATGCGTGCAGATTGATTTGGATCTTGTTAGCGCTTTATTTGAAATCGTGTTGACAAAGATCTGTTGGAATTATAGTTCTTTCATTCTTGCTTTTTTCAATATGGAAGGGATAGGTGGATGATATTTGCTCAACATGTTTTATTCTTCGATCGAATCATATATTTGCGCATGCATCCATGTACACAATTATCAGTAGAGTGCGTAATTCGGGTCGGGTAATCGGGTAATTGAGCGGTCCCTGTCGAAATGATTCGGCAAATGAGACGGCCCGAGAACAACCCCTCAAAATGATCAATTACCCGATAACAGGCTCTCATACAGACAACTTTTTCACAAAAACAAGTGGTGTGCGCCTTTCTGTTGTTTCACCAAATTGTCCTCTTTGGCTACGCGCGGAACGGGATAACACCACTTATATTTATAATATATGTAACGATCTCATTGCAAAAGCTACGGTTTTCGTAGTTCCAAGAGGAATTCAACCTACTCGACAACAGATTCTTCGCGTGCAAAAAAATGGAAAAAATCATGAACATTCGTTAGAATTCGGCTCTCCTGCAAACCCCCGCCCTCTTTTTTCATTTCTTTTCATCTCCACCTTTCTCTGAACGTGATAATGTAAACATTGCTTGTTTCCATTACATCCTGGTTTAAATGAAACTCGCTCGCCAATTTCTCATTTCACAATGAAGTTCCTTCTACTTCTCCTCTCGAATATTATCGTCTCTGTCTTCTCAACTCCACTTAACTTCAAACACTTTCCTGTTGTAAAGTTTGCAGCGGTGAGTGTCAGAGTGTGAAATACTAATTTTTCACGGATTAAAGCAGGAAAAAAGGTGAAAAGGCATTTTGCATTAAAATTTTGCGGATATTCGTTTTGCCAGATAATCGCTTGTTCCGATAAGTTACGATATCGGCGATAAAAACAAATTTACAATTTCAGGAATACCCTAAAAATGCGCCGAACGAAGATCAGGTGCGCTATGGGTATATCATCTAGCCAGAACAAATTTCAAGTTGAAAAATATTTTAATCAAAAATTAAAACGAAATCGGGGGCAGAGGTGGTCGGGATCTTCGAATTCGAGGCAACTGGGTCAAGGGAATGGATCTTGCTTGGCTTCTTTGGTCAACTGAAGTGTCGATCTTGGACGATAGACATTGAGCGTAGAAGTAGATCTTCCAGCAACCAGTAACGTCCTGACTAGCGTGTATCAACCTAAGTGGGAACTCACGTCGTAGTCTCGTCGACTGGGCCTTTCTTGAAAGTTGGCGACTTGAATTAGATGTAGGCGATCCGGGTCCTCTTCTCGAAGTGGTACCAGGTGGGCGATATACTTGCCGGGTTGCCCAAGCTGACTGGCAAAGATTCTCCAAACTGAGGAGGGAGAGGAGCGGGGAGACTGTCGACCGCCCGTCACGAGGCACAGAATGAAGAATGAAGAATGAAGAATGTTTTCATACATTCTCAATATTTTCATTGTGTAGATTTTCAGTATTCTCCCTGTAATCTGTTCTTTCATTCCTGCTGTTTTCAATATGGAAGGGATACGTGGATTTCATTCTTCACTCTTCATCTATTTGCACATGCATCCACGTACAAAATGATTGTATAATCACCCTTCATATGAATTGCGCATTTCAACGATGAACCGATCGCAAATAGATATCAGACCACGATATCTTTATTTCATGCGATGAGAAAGAGTTTGAAATGAGGAGAGCGTGTTCTCAAATTTCACCGTCTAATCAGGAATGACATCTTTCACTTCAATGGGAAGTAAAATACACATAGAAAATGACGAATAATGAGGTTTGTTTATTCGGAAATGGAGAGCCACTTAATGGACGATAATTGTTTTTGTTGTAAACCCGATGAGACAGAAACAAGTTTCTCAATGTTCGTATAATCTACAATCCGTTCATACACCCCGATCTCGCTGGCACAGCTTGATGCTGACTCTGTCCGAAAATCAATCAGAAATGAACTTAAAAAGAAATGAATTTCGAGATCTCGAAATTCGAATTCCTTTGTTCTTTTCTCACGAGGCCAACTCTACTAACAAACTATAGTTTGAAATTCGAGTAAATAATTGGATTAGACTGGATTAGAAGAGAATCTTGCATTGTGCACACTAAATAATTATGTGAACTAATCCAATTATTTACCCCCCCCCCATTTTCATACTAATGTGCGACTTACAACAGCGGATTGTACCCGTAGATTTCAGAGAAGATTTGAACGCAATTACTCCGAGCAGAATAATGAGAGGGTTTAGCGGACAGACCGCCCGTCCTCATTCCTTGTCGGTTTCTGAACGATTTCCATGACTAATCAGAGCATGTCCCCTTCAGAATGCATATATGCTATATATTATATTATCTTTATTTATTATATTATTATATTTATTATATATTATATTATATTATATATATTATCTAGGTGGTGAGCTCTCGGACGAGGATATCATAAAAATTGTAAATATACACTTTTATATCACGCAGAAATATGACGAAACATACATTGTTGCAGTTTTCTTAATCACTCGAAGAGGCGGTTTCCTACTCAAATGAGCGACTAGGAAGTTCATTGCAATATCCTGAAATTTTCAATTATTTACATTCACTATTTTTAAAAAAGTGCAACCTCGCAGTTTCTATTCTTCTCAATGTGTTCCAGAATGAACGGATGTTGGTTGTGTGTGAATTCATAAAGAAACTCCTGTAAAGCATATATTTGTGAATATATTCATTTGTAAAATATATATTTTTGAAAAAAAAGCAACCTTGTGCATGAAAGCAAATCCTGTGAGGATGAGACTGTATTCACAAACTGATCCCAGTCCGTATTTGCCAATTCCCGATTTCATGTACGTATATCTGCATATATTATATGATAAAATCATTTTTTTAAGTTTATATGATATTAATAAAATGTACTTATGTAATGACTAAATGTCGACTTAATGTTTTTGCAACGATTGCGTTCTAATCATAATCATATCATTCCACAGACCGGTCAACCTTCCAGAAAGGCCTTTGGAGTGAGAGAGCGTGTGAAATCGAGAGGGACTCTCTCAATTTAGCACACTCTCTCGCGCTAACCCTGGTCTGTAAGTTTGGAATCATATTATAATATCACCTCTCCGGGAATCCGACAAGTTGATCTCTGTGCTCTCGCCAGACGCGAAATGCGAAAACAAGTTCGCTGTGAGAAAAATTCTGATCGTCATCTAGCGAAACAATTGCCTGAAATGCACCAAATTGAAAACATCAAAGAGGCTAATTTGATCTCACATACCTCGGTCTCAATAGCATCATAAGGTAAAAATCGATTGAGCAAGCTGTTCTTTTTAGGGAAAATGAATCTGAATGGATATAATTGTAAATGGTTCCATAACGTGTTGCAACTCGATCGGAACATGAATGGTCGGCCAAATATCTTCCGGTTTTCTGTCAGGATTGTTCCACACGATGATTACCTTCAAGTGATTTGGTAAGCTATATTTTCAGAAGGAAAAAGCCTCTACGCTCAGGACATCAAGTGAACATTTTCACGTTTCTGTACGTGAAAGGTCGCATATTTCCAGTGCCTTTCCCTTGCAGGCAAGTGAAGTTTTCCACTTAGTGTCCTCATCCTAGAGAATTGTTTGACATTAGAGTAATTATATTGCACCTTGTTCAAATATGGACATCCGTTCAATAGTTTCAATACTGTCACAAGTGATGCATCACGATTGAAGGTAAGAATGACAACTGAACATTAATCTTCAAACATGAGGGGTATGAATGTCTGACGCTAAGGGACCGAAACGGTCATTCCTATTATGGTTTTGAACTTATGTAGCCTGTTCTACACTTTAAATAGCTATAGATATTGTAACCGACTTCAAATACGTAATGTGCAATAAATACCCGTGAATTGCTCCACATCTCGTGCTAGCCCAATAGCTTTCGAAAATGAGCTTGCGGATTTAGAACCAATGGCACTTTCCATTGTTTCCTGTAACAATTTCCGTATAATTCAGAACTGTCGAATGCCCACGGACTTTGGTTCCGTTATAATAGTGCGCGCCGTTCGGCAACATTGGAGTGTCGTACACTACGGTTGGTACATGTCGAAGCCCTCTCCCTGAGTTCCATTGGGAGTATGAATACTACAATTGTGTACTAATTATCAACTTATTTTATGAGTACTGCAATTGCGTAATTAGACACGTAATAATGTGTTAACCGGCAATGTTTTAAAAGAAACGCACCATTCTAAGAGCTGGCGTTGACTTGGTGCGCGACGCAATGCGCTTCAACGCAACACTCGTGTTGGCGGGAATATCAGTTGTTTGCGTGTCCTTGAAATGAAAGAAAAATAAAATTGTTGTTTTTTCTCTTATCGAAACCATTGTGAAATGATGCAGACTGAGTTTCAATCGTCTCGCGAATCCAGCGATTAGTGTGTCAGCTAGTGCTGGAATGCATCATCATAGAAGATCATTTATGGTGCTAAATAAAAGAAAACGAAACAGTCATATATCACATGGAATTTTACTAACATTTCCTAAAATTCTAAAAAAAATGTCTTCGATAGCGATACAATTTCATACACAGAGAATGAATACACTGAGATGCGACACCCAGTGTATGACTAGCCGGGATGTGTTGAGGTTAAATACACTACGCTCTATGCGTACACTACGCTCTATGCGTACACTACGCTCTATGCACATTTCTGGGTAAATGTTCGGTTCAGGGGGGATATCGGTAGCTGACTCCAGGTTCGGTCCAGGGGGGAACTTGGTAGCCTGCTCCAGGTACAGTCCAGGGGGAGCTAAGTAACCTACTTAAAATTCGGTCCAGGAGGACCTCGGTAGGCTTCTTCAGGTACGGTTCAGGGAGACCTCGGTAGCCTTCTTCAAGCACGGTTCAGGGGAACTCGGTAGCTTTTTTTTTCGCCACTTCGTGGCTCCGTGGCAACTTTTTTCGATCGCTCTCAGCCTCACGAGCCTGTTGCAATGGAATAAGCCCGAACTCTTTCTAGAGATTAACATTACTCAACATACTAAACTCCCCCTGGACCGTACTTGGAGCCGGCTACCGAGTCCTCCTCCCTGGACCGAATCTCAAGCAAGCTACCGAGTTCCCCTGAACCGTGCTTGAAGAAGGCTACCGAGGTCTCCCTGAACCGTACCTGAAGAAGGCTACCGAGGTCCTCCTGGACCGAATCTTAAGTAGGTTACTTAGCTCCCCCTGGACTGTACCTGGAGCAGGCTACCAACTTTTTTCGATCGCTCTCAGCCTCACGAGCCTGTTGCAATGGAATAAGCCAAAACTCTTTCTAGAGATTAACATTACCCGACATACTAAACTCCCCCTGGACCGTACTTGGAGCCGGCTACCGAGTCCTCCTCCCTGGACCAAATCTCAAGCAAGCTACCGAGTTCCCCTGAACCGTGCTTTCGATCGCTCTCAGCTTCACGAGCCTTTCTCAACGGAAACGCATGATACCGTGTGTTGATTTCCCGGGCGTGTTCGAACACGTTTCCGACATCGCAAAACACTTTTCCTGTGTTCCCTCACGTTCTGCGAATCAATTGGCAACTTTTCGAAATTTTCGATTTTTCATGTTAAAACTCGGCAAAACAGGTGAAATCGTGTTCCACGTTACTCAAGAACGTGCTGAAAGGGCTTCTGACACTTGCGAAAAATGCGGCAAACGTTTTGGCCGCGGCGGGGTTCGAACCTGGGGGTCTCGGTTTGAAAGTCAAGAGCGTAACCCACTTGGCTATGGATTTGGTCAATTACATTTTGTAAAATTTGAAGGGGATTTTGGTCTGTTGTCGTATGCAAAAGGATCCGAGAAGATTTTGAAGCGATTTTTTAGGAAGCTTCCGGATGCATGATTCCGGCCTCCAGAAAGGGGTCAGGGGCGAGAGAGTGTGCCAAAGTGAGAGAGTCACTCTCATTTTCCCTTACACTCTCGTTCTAACTCCATTCCTGCGAGATTGCCGGCATGAGGAATGATTTGGAACGAAATGTGCGAAAATTTCATGAAATCGCGTGAAATCAAGTGAAATCAATCGATATTTCACTTCAAAAATCGGCAAAAGATGCTGAAATGTGAATCTCGTTACTCAAAAATGGGTTTGGGCCACATTTGACACTTGCAAAAAATGCGGCAAAAGACTATGCACCGGCGGGGATCGAACCTGAGTCCCTCGGATTCTAGTCGAGCTCGCTACCGACTTGGCCATGAAATTATCGATTTTTCAAATATTGATTTCGACGTGTTTCGTCGTTGCCTATCACATGCATAAGGATGTGAGAAGATTGCTAAACTTTGAAAAGAGTTATAGCGGAAAAACGGAAAAACGTCCGTCACGCGGAAGGAAAAAAAACCAACACAACAGACAGACATTTCGATTCCCTAGTAGTGGAGGAATACACTCAATAGCAAGTGTATTCGCGCGTCGAGAGAGCGTGCGAAAACGAGAGATTTGTAAGTGTATCATACACTTGGTGTCGTATCTCAGTGTAGGATACACTCAATAGTAAGTGTATTCTGGGTGTAATCCAGATTTGACAAGCGCTTACAGTTAAAAACAGGTCTCGAGATTCGGGCGTAATATTGATAAAAACGTAAGGAAAAAACCATTTGCATGCTCCAATCGATTCGCGAAAATTCTTCCCATTCGTCGCATCTCAAGAATCTCCTCTTTCTCCATTGTTTCAAGCATCTCCACAATCGATTCGATCGAACGTCCCTTGGAAAAAGTGAACGCAACACGATTCCAGTCCAGCGTGTCTATAAGTATTTGTTGCAATTACAATATAATACAAATAAGAGATCGCCATAAACATATAGCAGATGAGTTACATTTATAAAATGAGAGTATCATCCAAAACACCATAAACTGATACTTCGTGTGTTTACTGAATGAGAGAGAGCACACTAAAATAAAGTAAACAGCGTGTTTCGATTTTTTGGTAACATCGTATAATTCTATAAATGAAATGAGCACTTTTTCAATAATTTTACCTTCGAATGGAAGTGTTTGTGAGAGAGAACGAACTACTGGAATGCAACCAGCTCGCAATGAAGAGAGCAATTCGTATTGGAAATTCCATGATGACTGGAGCACACAAAAAGTGACGTCACGAAGCTCTTGTTCTAAAATAGAGGTGGTCATTTCATTCAGCGTGGAATATTTTAGGGGGCTTAAAGGTGAAATAGAATACCACATCTCTGTTCACATTTGACGAATTTCACTGATCCCCTGTAGGATGACGGCTCTCCCACAAAAGCGAACAGGTGCTAGAATACTACAATTGTGAAATGGTACATTAATAAAATGGACTACTGGTGCGTGTACTCTCTTCTTACACCTCAGGATGTCTCTTGCTTTGCCATGCTCTATCACAACCGTATCGATTGTTTAGGAGCGGAATGTTTTATTATTTTCGACGAGTTTTTCGAGTGCTTGTATGTATTTGTTGAGAGAAAATTTCTAACCTTTCGCATCAACGGAAGTATTTGAGGACGATCTTGCCATGCGGATTGATTGAATTGCGAAACGTTTGTGAAGAGTGCAAAATCGATCCGAGGACGAAATTCACTGCATAGAGCACTCTTTGACATTTGCCTCTCTAGAGAACGAAACTCTCTTACATTGTTGGCGGGATACTGTATTAATTGAATAGAGAGAAGTGCAAATTTTAAAAGAATTTAAGAGAATCTAAATCTCTAGAGATACATGTGTGAGAGATTTCGCGCTATGTACGCTTATTACTCCGTTGAGCATATTTGTGGGAGGATATCGAAGCACTAGCAATTATACAAAAGACAAGGTAGAGCAAAGCAATTAGGTGAATGCTCACCCAATTGCGAAATGTGCTTGAACGATTATCTCTGATCCCACCGAAGTGTAGGGTGATTTTGGTGAAAGATTTACAACCACAACGTTGCGCGATGCCTCCACGTCCCAGTAATGTGGTAAGGTCACTTCGCCTGAAATTGGTCGCTTTTAACTGATTTTAAACTTGCGTTTATTAATTCAAAAAATATTTAAAAATAAATAAATGACCATTATCCGCGATGACGAAATGCAGACACGCGTCCTCCTTGACGTTAACAGCGGAAGGATGCAGAGATAGTGCCTGCTCACTAGTGTCGTTAGATCGAATAATTCTACTCGTGAATAACAAATATTATTCGCGATCCGGAATATTGGATCTAACTGATCACAAGAAAATGCACCGGCAGTGCCTGCCAGGGGCGACATTAATTATGAATATTTTTGGAACGCGTGGGTCCACGTGTGGTAGAATTCCAACATGCAAAATCTCAAGCCAATCAATACATAAGCAGGGATGACAAAGGAAGACAATTTTTTTCGCAACTATGAGCTGTATTATGCAAATCAGATTTCAATGTGAGGAAGATTTGATCTGGGATGTTCTAATATATCGTTAAGAACATCCCGTGTACACTAATTTCTAAATACGAAAAACGTCGTTTTGCTCTGCCTTTGTTATCCCTACCCATAAGCCAAAGTGATAAGTGAAGACCGTTAAAGTCTGTACACTTATGCTGCGCAAAAATCAGGGGGTGCAAAGTGCAATATAAAAATTGGGGGTGCAAAAATCAAGGGGTGCAGATAAAAAATTTGAATTCCCGCAATTATCGATTTTTGCTTATATCTCGGCTCCCGGTGAACCTAGCGGTACAAAATTTCGTTTGCAAGTTCGAAATGTGTAAAGTAATTTACATCCGAAGTTTTGTACCCCTAGCTTCAACGGGAGCCGAGATATAAGCAAAAATCGATAATTGCGGGAATTCAAATTTTTCGTTTGCACCCCCCGAGATTTTTGCACCTTGGTGCAATTGCACCCATGATTTTTGCGCAGCATAAGCTCTCCTGTACCTATGTCCAATGTAGACTTTTGAGTAGTCTAACGCCCCCACTTATGTATTCTTGACAAAAACACGGATATAATAAGAAAAAAGAATCTGCAACAACTGAGCTTGATTGATGCATATTACAACGAGAACGTGCTAGACGAGAACTACAAGTGTTCTACTCAATTCCGATCAAACCTGGGAAAGTGGATGGTCGGATTTTGCGACAAATATGCTCACTTTATCACCGCAACGACTGCAACAAGATTATTCTTTGAAAAAAAGAAAATTGTTAAACACACCTAAAATCAATCAGTTCATCAAGATCTTCTGAACGGCTCGAGGATAATTCTAATTTCAGAACTCTAAAAACGGTAATTAAGAGTAATTAGTACATTAATTGCAATACATAAATTAGTCGAGTATTTAGAGAACGGTTATTTGTAATAGTTGTATTTGTTCATTTATACTCACTTCATTCCATCGTTGGGTGGCCGTAAAAGCAGAACGAATAGAATTGCGATAAATAAGAAACAGACCAAGAAATACTAAAATATTTCTGCGTTTATTCGGTCCTTTCTTTGTATTTCCTACCGGTTTGACAGTAGGCATACGGTAGCGGGAGACGCAGTGTGTGCGTGCAGTTGGACTTGTGATCATAAGAGGGAGGAGAGATCGGGATTGTTGGCGGAAGTTTGGTATATCATCTGCTCCCAGAGAATATTGGATGCAGATCTTTACGCAAACACAAAATAAGAGACCGTCCACGAGAGAAAGTAACTAGGGGGGGGAGGGATCCCGGATGAGAATTCGACAACCTACCCTCAAACTTTATCATGGAATGAGCATCACGAATGCTGAAAAAAAGTTTCGCGGTCGATTTTTTTCTTCAAAATTTTCAGACATTTTTTCGTCGAAAAATAAAGTTTCGAAATACAAAAAAAAAAAAAATAAAAAAAAAGAAAAAGAAATAAAATTATACTATTATACGTATTTTTATGCGCTGGTTCCGAATGTGGTAGTTAGAACTGTTGAACTCACTTTAAAAATAGTTATGATCGAAAAATCAGATTTTTTGTGAAATAAAAGGCAAATAAGACTAGAAGACGTGCACAAATTGTATTGAATTGCATTTTGCGGGATGGAGGAACGTATTACAATTTCATGATAAGTGCACTGAGCAGAGTAGAGTGTTATTCGGATCTAGTAATCGGGTAGTAGACCGGGCCATTGAATTTTTTTTTGAGAGAGTTGAATGTTTTTTGAGAGTTTCATTGCTCACCATTCAAACGGAATCGCGCAATTTTTGGATATGTTATGAGGGGATACCTACTCTATCAGTTATAACTTTTAAAAGTTGCGGCCCTCTTCTAGAACGGATACTAGAGCGCAACTAATGAGGTAGCTTCACTTTTTGAAAGAGCGGGATTTTCAAAATTCGCAATTTACATAAAAACTTAACGTTTATATGACTTTTTCTCTTCAGAAAAGTGTTTCTGCATACCACAGTGATATGTTGTCATAGTATTCATATCCTAGTTGTCAATTTGGTTCTTGCGGATGGTGGTCCCTACTCTCTTTTCCCATAAATGAGTGTGCCAATAAATTTGGGGAAGCCCTCTCCCAGAGTTCTATTTTTGTTCCATTTATTTTCAAATTTTATTCAAATCAAGATTCGATTTTTGCAAATTATCCTTTCGATCTCCGATGCTGTGTTCCCATCTAATGCGCTTCGTACTTCAAATATCGGGATTTGCTTTTCCGATCTTTTGTTCGTCCAGCTGTGCTACACAGAAATGGCAGATCCTCACGTTTCTTGAGTTGCAAAACTTCACAAAGTGCCAATATCGGGAACAAATGTTTTTTTCAGCTTCAAAGGGCTTGAACCTTCCAGGAACAGGTTATGAGTGATGCTGCGCAAATTTCATGGGGTGCAAAGTGCAAAACAGTTTTATGCACCCTTTCATAACTTTTTTCCTAGTGAAGCTACAACTTCCAAACTTCCAAGATGGATTGCAAGCCACGTTTGGAACATTTTCCTTTTTGATTGGAGAGATTTCATTCAGTTTGAGTTTCAGTTTTACACGAATTTTCCAACATCAGAGGGTTGAATTCCACTCATGAAATTTGCACAGCATAAAAGGCGCTAAACACCTTACCACTGCACAGAGCGTCTCCTACTTTCCTTATGCTGCGCAAAAATCATGGGTGGAATTCCACCAAGAAAAAATTTGAATTCCCGCAATTATCGATTTTTGCTTATATCTCGGCTCCCGTTAGAGCTAGGGGTACAAAACATCGGATTTATATTGCTTACCGCATTTCGAACTTGCAACCGAAATTTTGTGCCGCTAGGTTCACCGGGAGCCGAGATATAAGCAAAAATCGATAATTGCGGGAATTCAAATTTTTTCTTTGCACCCCATGATTTTTGCACCCCCAATTTTTTCTTGCACTTTGCACCCCCTTATATTTGCGCAGCATTACTCTGGAGATGTTGTCTCCTACTGAGAGAGCATGCGAAACCGAGAGATAGAGAACCGAGAGATGCTCAGTGCACTTATCATGAAATTTTAATACGTTCCTCCATCCCGCAAAATGCAATTCAATACAATTTGTGCACGTCTTCTTGTCTTTTTTGCCTTTTTTCACAAAAAATCTGATTTTTCGATCATAACTATTTTTAAAGTGAGTTTCAACAGTTCTCACTACCACATTCGGAAATCGACCGCGAAACTTTTTTTTCGCGATGCTCATTCCATGATATCACAATAACTTTTATCCGTTGTTTACATGTTGACGCACCTTTGCTGTGAGCGATTAATCAATAAAAAAATACCATTTTGACAGTAGGCATACGGTAGCGGGAGGCATAATGCGCGCGTGCAATTGATGATGTGATCATAAGGGAAAGAAGAGATCGGGATTGTTGGTGGACGTTTCATGTATGATCTGCTACCAGAGATCATTTGATGCAGTGCTTTACGCAAACACACATGTAAAAGGCAAAAAACGCCGAGAAGAGGTGCAGAAGGGAACGAATTGCATTCCGCCGAATGGAGGGATCTATTACAAAATAAAAATGATACGTTCATGAAATGGACTGCTGGTGCGTATACCCTCTTTCTGTATCTCGGCGTGTATCTTCGTGGCGTGTATGTTGTTTAGGAGCGGAATACTTTTTTTTTAGATTTTGAACGAGTGTTTGTGAATTTATGATAGTAGGGATCGATACACAGTTCTTTCTCGGACGTTGACTTGATCTTTGTATTCGTCGATACCGTGGTGAAGTGGTTAGCACGTCCGCGTCATGACCTATTTCTAGGAGGTCCGACTCCTTTGAAGTTGAAAATTCGTTTGCTCTATTTACTGATAATTTGTGATGTTTTGCAACTCAAGCAACACATTTTTAATCATTTTTCGCTAAAATTATTAAAATATGAATTGTCTAACTACGGAGAGATATTGGCAATGGAGAGGATGTGCCATTTCTGTGCAGTTGGACAAACAAACGATTCACAACGAAAATCGGAGAAGCTTGCGAAATTTGAAGTATGATGTGTAATAGATGGGAACAAATCATCGAAGATCGAAAGATAATTTGCAAAAATCTAACCTTGAGTTGATGAAATTGAAAAAAATTTTGCGCGATATTTCGGATCAAATTTTATCACATTAAAAAATCAAGAATAGAAGAACAACCGATCTTAAATACCTCCACCAGATCTTTGTCAGATAAATGATAGGAATGTGCACCACATCTCGAGAACTGCTGCATTTAGTGAGAAGTGATCTTTTCATTAGTATTCGTGCAAGAGTAGCGAAACGTTGAAAATGAAGAACAAAGGGTTCGAAACAGTTTCTGAACCGATCTCGGAATCGTTGTTCAACGTCCTTTGTTTTCCGACAAAGAAAGTGTCGAGTGAGTTCACATGATTCCAAACGACAGACAGGAGTCAGGGCGAGTGTACTAAAGTGAGAGAGTCCCTCTCTATTTCACACGCTCTCTCACTCTAATGCTGAGCTAATTTCTTTGGGGGAAATTTCCCCATCAAAGGGTGGAAAACTGGTGTAACTCAGCTCAAACTGAACGAAATCTCTCCAATCAAAAAGGAAAATGTTCAGATCGTGGTGTGCAATCCGTGTAACAAGTCTGGAAGTTCTAGCTTCAATTGGAAAAAAAGTTATGAAAGGGTGCATAAAACTGTTTTGCACCTTGCACCCCATGAAATTTGCGCAGCATGAAGCCCTTTCTGCAAGTTTGAACGGCCTGTGGAATGATGTGGCTTTGTACGAATGTGCTTTATTGAATATTCAGATGGTCACAATCAAATCTTGCAGTTTTCTCCGATCATACAACTATATTTCCTCCAGTCATATTTCACCGTCCAGATGTCGTTGTTCGCAAATGTCTGCAAAAAAAGTTGTCCTTTTTAATTCTAATAAATAATGTGATTTGGTCAGCGCTTGCTGATTTTCTAAACTTTCTTCCTCTTCTTTCTTACTATTAAAAACAGTGATCAAAACAAACGAACAAACAGTGAACAACGACTAGTTCGAGAATACGTTTCAGATATGGAACAGAAGAATTGAAAAAGAACAGTAATCTAACCGCCTTTTTTTCGTCTTCCTCCATTTACACATCGTTTCTCCGCAAGTTTTTATTCCATTTATTCAGTATTTGATTAAAAAAATAAATACCATTGCCCTTATCTTGGCTGCCGCTTCTGCTTCATATACTTTTTCAGCTCATCCGCCTGTGCGAAGTCATAGTCAACCTGTAATATTATAATTAACTTGTTAAACGTGGACTAGGTGAATCTGATTTCTCATTTCTTTGTCTCGTCCCATCTCACATTTTTGTGTGCGGCCACCTATTGTAAGTAGGAGTAGGCTGGATTTTGTTGATACTTTAAAACCCAAAATTGGGAACAACGGGTGAACCCGTCCTGTTGAGACTAGAAATAAGTCGTTTTCAGATTCGAGGGAACCCCAGTCAAAAATTGCATATAAAAATACACCATGTAGAAATATGAGTAAATAAACAAAAATTTTTTTTCACTTACGGAGAAAGTAGACCCAGCATTGATGCAGAAATTTCGCGCGTTCCGCGGCCTCTCGATCTGCGTTCAGTAGTGCCCTCCATATCAATCGCCATGTTCTAGAAAGTAGTCGTATTGACTTCACAATCTTTTTTTCAAATGAATCATTTATCATGCCAAAAATTTGATTGACTTGTTGAATTATGTAATATTATGAAGCAACATGATATTTACGATGTCACGGTTAGATGACAAAGACAATCCTTTGCTCGAGAACAAAGGACGATTGTTAGCGAAACAAAGAACTGTTCCGAAAAGGAGTTGAAGCGCTTTGTTCGTGTTTATTATAGAATTGTCAAGTGGTCAACATTAAAAAGTAGAAAAAAATAAGAGAAAATTTTAAAAAAAGATTAATGAAAAAGTGTACTCACATGTGCGATGTTGCTCACATGGAAGAAAGTGGGATGGGTGCCAACGATAACATCCATGGAAATTTCGAAAAATTCGAAAATTCTTAATGGAGGAAGGTCAGCAATATTATGAGATGAAACTAATGGTATTAACCACTTATGAGCACAAGCATAAGTCAAAATTTTGGTGGTTTAAAGGGATGCAAGTTCGGTATTCGTATTACGATCCTCTCAGCGAGAGATCTGTAATATGGCTGATAAAGAGGAGAGAAAGAGAGAGAAAGAGACGCCGTATTACCGAAACCGACGCCGAACAGGCAACCCTAGTGGTTTATCCTTCCTCCAAAGTCGTATATTTAATAATTACTGATCACTGGCGATAAATGAACACATAGTGGACTAAGTCGATTCTACAATATTCTCTCCTGCGGTATTTATATAGGGTTGGTAAGAAAGTAATGAACGTTTTGAGATTTGAACTTTGGGGTTTCGCTTTTCTGTCAGTTCAAATTAGAATGTCTTGCACTCATGGTATATTATAGGTGGACTTCTAAAGAACAACTTTCATCTTTGGTTTTGTTCCACTCTTCCTTGCACTCCTTGATGCAGCACAGTTTAGCAATTTTAAAATCAATGGAAAATTAAATTAAAAATATTTTGTTCTCCTGAATGCTGGGATTTTTTTTTAGAACCGTAGCTTAGAAGTAATTACAGTACCAACATTCCTCTTTCATATTGTGCAGAGTATGAACCGCTGCGATATTCATTTAATAAGATGTGGTTCCCCAAATTCGGTTGGTCCGAAAAAAATGGGTTCAAATGTTTTCAAATGACGATCGTGAATGCAAAGCTGTCGAGATCTGATACTGTTTGATTTATTCACTGGCAATATACCTTTCGTTTACTACCGATGTTTTGAACTGTGCGCTTCCGCACTTTTTCAGAAACGGAAAAATCGAAAAATTCGAAATTTTCCAATTTGCTGTAAAATCGCAGTTTTGGGTACCTTATTGGATGAAGTGTCCTGTCGAAGTGAACGAAAATCAACTAAAGGCCGAAGAAGGAGTATTACTGTGGGACGTTTACTGTCGAATGAGAGGTCTAACGAATTGAAACTATGATGAATAAAATTGTGACACTTTATTAATGCTCATTTTCGATCTCAAATTTGTGTCCCTATGTGTGTTCTCCTTCAATTCATTAATGAGATCACCGACTTCAAAGTGAGTGGTTATATTATAATCATAATAGATGTCTTTATAAACCAGAGGAATAATGTAATTCATTTCTATTGGGTGATTCTAAAAATCGCAAAATACTTCATAATGTGATCCTTGGTACGCGTCTTTGATATTTTGAGACGATTGTTCTCGCCAGCCCGATAAGGAAACTCGGTACCATTTTCATTCCTGTATTCACTACAGTCCACCCATCACGTATGTGGGTTAAATAGCCTCTGCCTCAATCCAATAAAAAATTATAAGGCAGATACAATGCCGAGTCGAAACCAACCCTGCCAACTTTCTCCCTTTCCAACTCTTGTGAAAATGGGAAGACAGGCCTGACGCAGTTGGCGAGAAAATGAGGAGACTAACTACATGTATTGTACCAACAGAGAATTTGATTGGGGGGATAGGGCGGAAGAGCGGAAGAGTTTTCAAAAATGTCAAAAACGTTCATTACTTTCTTACCAGCCTGATAGCATCAAAATTGTTGAGCGACGTGTAGAATCCTGAACTGGCAGAATGAAATGAGTGCATTCGTGAAATAGAGAGCAAAGAGGGGGTGAAATGTGAAAATCATGAACATTAATATACGGGAAAAGGGCTGTCGGGGCAAAACTGTCTGTGCGAGTTTAATTATAAGTGCAGTGGCAAAAAGGAATTCAATATTGAAAGTTAGTCAAGAACGTCGAAAGCTGTTGGAGTAAAAATACATAATATGAGGGAGAGGATCTAGGAAAGGGAGCGAGCGTAAGAGTGCCAACCATATCTCTGAGATAAGGAAGCGATAATGAAGTGTACACATTGGCACATTGGGTCTCGCTATCTGGCCATAAATCCTCTTCCTACGGGTCACGTTGGGCGAGGTGATAAGCTGCCCGAAACAGATGGAATAGATAGAGAGATAGAAACAGAGAGAGAGAGAATTAGTGCTTGTTGTGCTGAGCAAGCGCTGTTGTCATGGGACGATTCTTCATTTCAACCTTGATTCATTCATCTCCTACCTCTCATGTTAATGGTTGGCTAGTAGCAGAATCGCTGATTCAAATGATTCCAGGATCGGAAGTCACAAAGGGCGATGCAATTTAGGAACACGAGCATGGCTTGACAAGCATGACTCTCGACTCGTTGCGCATGCGGATCAATCCAGCAGTGGCGATTGGATAGATCCGCATACACAACGAGTCGAGCGAAGCAAATAGAGAACAAACGGACTATATTTAGTGCTCAGAGCGCGAACTCTCTTAGTTCTAGGAGGCAGTCACTAGCTGCAGTAGCCGGTCAACCACCCGTTTCCGCCGCTCAATTGAAGTCCAGTCCGCCACTCGCCGCCCCCTGATTCCGGCACCGAGACACCTACAGCAGCGCGTGCCTCTCTAACTTCGGAATCACAACACAGGACTCGTCATGTTTGTGCTGCGACGTTCGAACACGGTCCATTTTGTCAATAGCCCGGCCGCGACGAATTGTCGGTTCTGACCGAATTCGCATTTTTTCTTTGGCGTATAGTTTCCCCTCCCTCTTCTCCTTCTCCTAATCGTCCGATGTCTCCCTCTCCCAAAACCTTCCAGAGCAACCAAATCGTATTATTTTCATTGATCATTTATTGATTGTCTTTAATCGTCGTGATTCGCAATTTGGCACTGATCACGCAATATTGCTAGTTTCGCCCGGTCCTTCCTCACTATAACTGTCTCCAATTGGCTCCGCGACTCTTCCGGCTCTCCGCTCTCAGTATTTTCCTCTTCGATTCTGCTATGGAGAACTATCATGGCAACCAGCTGAATTAACGCCCTCACGCAGCTGATAAAGTTTATTACATGTAAATGTAAATACCGTTCTATTGTCCTTGTGCGACCGTATCGTCAGAGTGCTCTTATTTATTTATTTATTTGATACTCCCGCGAACGGTGTGACGGTAATTAAGGAAACGAGAAAGAATAAATATCTAAATATGGGTGAGAAAGATGGGGGGGGGGGGTGAGATGCAGGCTAAACAGGGAAACAAGTCTTCTTTTCCAATAGTCCAGACGCACTCTCTCCCATGTATAATGATGTTTCCAGCGACTCTTGCGACAGTGATCCTTGAAATATCGTTGTGATATTCGTGCCCTGCGTTCAACTGATCGTTGATTATTATCTGTAATACACATTATTGCATTAAAGGGTACGATAAAAAAACAGTTGACAAACCCTGACTTGAAACATGTTTTGGTTGAACATATTTACTTTTTTGGGATGGAAATTTCTCAGTTTTACACGATCTCTTAATCCCGACCCCTTTCTGGAAGATTGAGCGGGGTTGGAACGCAATCCGATACAGCACTCACACCTACTTCCCCCTATTTCTCTATATCACTATCGCTTGTTTTAGTTCATTCGACTAATTCTGTTTACGAACTTGTGGTGTGTGAAAAATAAATAACACTCACCCCATCACCGTCTATGTTTGAAATACTGTTGCTCATCATCCTTAACGTACTTTATTGTCATGCTGCAAAGAGAAAATCAGGATCGGTTTTTTTTATAAGTTTTAGTGTTCACCGAAAACGATGCACAACTGTCAATAAATGCGTGAACGAGGTTACGGTACGCAAGAACCCAACGAAAGTTAACAATAATAATTAATATTAGTCGAAAACTAATTGACTTTAGTGTGCATGGATCCTCTCCTCGCCTTTGATACGTATTTTCAAAAAAAAGTGATTTCTACAGCGTGTATAATCAATCACTCACGAATTTCCTGCCACGAAGTCATTGACCTTTCCATATCCACCTTATGCACATTTTGCTCCGTAAGGTAATCCATAAATTGAGGGACGTGTAGAGTCCTGAAAGGAAAGAATGAAACTAGCCGGGATGTGTTGAGGTTAAATACACTACGCTCTATGCGTACACTACGCTCTATGCACAGTTCTGGGTGCAGGTTCGGTCCAGGGGGAGATCGGTAGCTGGCTCCAGGTTCGGTCCAGGGGGAGCTCGGTATCCTGCTCCAGGTACGGTTCAGGGGGACCTCGGTAGCCTTCTTCAGGAACCGTCCAGGGGGAACTCGGTAGCTTGCTTGACGTTCGGTCCAGGGAGGACCGAGTGGTAGCCGGCTCCAAGTACGGTCCAGGGGGCGTTTAGTATGTTGGGAAATGTTAATCTCTAGAAAGAGTACTGGCTTATTCCGTTGCAAAAAGGCTCGTGAGGCTGAGAGCGATCGAAAAAAAAGTTGCCACTACGCCACTTCGTGGCTCCGTGGCAACTTTTTTTCGATCGCTGTCAGCGTCACGAGCCTTTCTCAACGGAAACGCAGGATACCGAGTGTTGGATTCCCGGGCGTGTTCGAACACGTTTCCAACATCGCAAAACACTTTTCCTATGGTTCCCCACGTTCTGCGAATCAATTGGTAACTTTTTGAAATTTTTCGATTTTTCATGTTAAAACGTGTTAGAAAACGTTCACACACGTTTCCGACATCGAAAAACACTTTTCCTATGGTCCCCCACGCTCTGCGATTCAATTGGGAACTTTTCGAAATTTTCGATTTTTCATGTTAAAACTCGGCAAAACAGGTGAGAACGTGTTTCACATTACTCAAGAACGTGCTAGAAGGGCATCTGACAAACGTGCGGCAAAAAATGCGGCAAACGTTTTGCCCGCGGCGGGATTCGAACCTGGGGGTCTCGGATAGTAATTCAAGCGCGTAACCCACTTGGCTATGGATTTGGCCAATTAAATATTGCAAAATTATAAAGGGATTTTGGTCTGTTGTTGTATGCAAAAGGACCCGAGAAGATGCGATTTTGAAGTGATTTATTAGGAAGCTTCCGGATGCATGACTCCGGCCTCCAGAAAGGGGTCAGGGGCGAGTGAGTGTGCCAAAGTGAGAGAGTCACTCTCAATTTCCCTTACACTCTCCTTTTAACTCCATTCCTGCGAGATTGCCGGCATGAGGAATGATTTGGAACGAAATGTGCGAAAAATTCATGAAATCGCGTGAAATCAAGTGAAATCAATCGATATTTCATTTCAAAAATCGGCAAAAGATGTTCAAATCTCGTTACTCAAAAATGTGTTTGGGCCACATTTGACACTTGCAAAAAATGCGGCAAAAGACTATGCACCGGCGGGGATCGAACCTGCGATCCTCGGATTTGAATTCGAGCTCGCTACCGACTTGGCCATGAAATTATCGATTTTTGGTAAATAAATTTTGAAATGTTTTCTGATGGGTTATCGTATGCAAAAGGATCTGAGAAGATTGCTTAAGTTTGAAGCGATTTATAGCGAAAAAACGAAAAAAATTGTCCGTCACGCGGAAGGAAAAAAAAAACACCAACAGACAGACATTTCAATTTCCTAGTAGTGGAGGAATATGTATGGACAAGCGAAAACGTCCAGAAAGGGGTCTAAAGCGAACGGATGCGTAAAAATGAAAGAACTCATTTATACACGCCCTCTCATCCCCTGACCCCTCTCTGGAAGTTTCGCCGAGCTCATGAATGCAGTGAATTCGGAATGGAAAATATAGTAAAATGAAGAGAATTAGGGGAGCATGAGGCGCTTATACAGTTACGAATATGCTGTAAAATGGAGATTTTCACGCTTAGATACAACATTGAATTTCCTGAATTTGCCCAGAAGGCTGCACAAGCACTGCTTAGTTAAACGAATCAAAAAGGAAGAGGGCGAATAGGAGTTATGCTGAGCAAAAATCATGGGTGCAATTGCACCAAGGTGCAAAAATTTTGGGGGGTGCAAAGAAAAAATTTGAATTCCCGCATTTATCGATTTTTGCCTATAACTCGGCTCCCGTTGAAGCGAAGAGTACAAAACTTCGGTTATAAATTATTTTACACGTTTAGAACTTGGAAACAAATTTATGTGTCGCTAGGTTCACCGGGAGCCGAGATATAATATGCAAAGATCGATAATTGCGGGAATTCAAATTTAAACTTTGCACCCTGTGATTTTTGCACCCCAATTTTTTTTCTTGCACTTTGCATCCTATGAAATTTGCACAGCATTAGAGGAACGGCAGCAAGAATAGAAGGAGAAAGGAGTGCACACACCGGGGTCTCTCTCTCTTTCTCTCTCTCTCTCTCTCTCTCTCGGTATAATCACTCCTTCCTGCGGGTCAAATAGAGCGGTGAGGCCAGCTGTCCCAGAGAGAAGGTACAGAGGAGAAAGATAGAGATAGAGAGAAAGAGAGAGAGAGAGAGAGAGAGAGTTATGACACGATATGGTGTTTTTTTGCCGCGGCACTTTATGTTTTTCCCACCTACAGGGGGCGAGAGAGTGTGGGAAAGTGAGAGAACGTCCTCCCTCACCCACAGACGTAGTCCACGCATTTTATTACTTTAGTTGCAAGGAAACGCTGATTCACAATTTAGCAAAAGGCGGAAGAAACTCGCTTTTATTGAGTGTTGTTGAAACTCTTTAAAAAAATCAATCTCGATTGTATAGCCTTTTCTTTCTGGAGGTTTGAATGATTAATTAAACAACGCGATCCTTATCAAGATCAACACATTTCACTTTGATTGCCAAGCATCCATTTCCAAGTCTCCCGCTCCGCACAACAAATTCTTGTAAATTTTGCATCTTTATTCATACGCCATACATAATTTATTAGTCATCGTTCTTTTTGAGAGAGTAGTAAAGACATTTGAGGAAGTTAACGTAGTCTTCTTGGTATTCCTTTCTGTTCTCGTATGAAAAATGAATGGAACAGAGAGATGAACAAACTTCGTTGAGAGATCCATCGGGGAAACGAAGAGCGCAACTGGAATAAGGCTCAGCTCCGATATTTTCATTCGCAGCATTAGCAACTGAGCAGATATACTCAGTTGCTAATGCTGTGAATTAAAATAGCGGACAAGTTAACTCAACGGTGGCAGGACAAAACCATATATTTTGCAATTCATTTTCAGTCCAATTGTACATATTTCGAGAAAGGCTAGCTGACGTTAGTATCTTATTTATAATTTTGAAATGGAACTCACAGTTTAGCGCAGTCTGCCTGGTTTTGATCTACACCGAGAAGTTTTATGAACTCCGATGCCTCACGGGATGTCATCTGAAGACAATTATTAGAGACGGAAGTACAACCATTTACTTTGTAAAATGATGCGATCTAAGAAAATTCCAAATTTTATTTCCAGTGTTTAACGAACGCGAAATATTACGCGACATTGAGATGGTCGCTAGCGTGCATATGCGATGATTAATGGAAATCCTGTTTTGACTTTTTGGTATGAACGTTTCATTTGATAAATGTAATAAAAACCTCTTTATCCTTGGAGATTTTCGCATGCGCCGCGCACTTTTCCTTGCAGTTGTTCTTGTCCTCGAAATGGCAGTAGATTGCGATGCAACTGAATTTTGTGATAATTTAAATTTGAATTATTTTAAAATTTATATCTCGGTATCATACCCGTAGCTCATCTGCTCTTCCTTCGATACATTGTGAGGGTATCCCTGAAATGCTAATAATAAATTTGCTGCGTTGCAACTTGTAATGCAAAAATCCGAATATTTTCCAAACAAAATGTCTTTGGTATTCAATTTCTCGTTTTGCAATATATGTTTATTATCTTACTTATCCTGCGCAGAAGTAGATACACAGAAGGAAATTTGCAAGGAAAACAGTTCTCTAAATACGTAATTTCACGCGCTCTCACTATCAGCGCTCGTGGGGTATAGCAGCTTCAGCTCGAAGACCGAAATCAGCTAAAAAGAAGCTAGACAGCAGAGCTATTTCTTCTGTGTAAAGCTGAAGTAGCGCTGCTTTCTATCTTCTCTTTAGCTGATTTATGCCTTCTAGTTGAAGGAGCAATACTCCCACAAGAACAAAACAAGAGAAAACAAAAAAACAAAACAACAAGTTACCAAAACAAGAGAGCGTGTGGAATGAGGAGATTGGCCCATCATTCTTGTATTTGAGCTGTGAAGTATTTTAAAATCTGCTTCTCACCTTTACAAACTTGGCAACAGGAAAGTGTTTGAAGGTTGGATGAGAAGGAGCGGAGAAAACAGAGACGAGAAGGGAGAAGGAGATGAGAAGGAGGAGGAACTTCATTGTGGAATGAGAATTGGGCGAGCGAGTTGCATTTTAACCCAGAGAGTAATGGAAACAAGCAATGTTTACATTATCACGTTCAAAGATGAAAGATAGCAGTGAAAAAGAGAAGGAATGTTGCAAGTAGGAGTGCGTGGGTCTTTGATTGTGAAATGTTTTTCAGTTGTTGAGTCGGAGAAGTAGAGAAAGACAAAGCATTTAATATAAGGATTTTAAATATTATTTATTTTTCTACATGCGAATGGAATTTACTCGTTTTTAGCCATTCATAGAATGAAGATGAACAAAAACCATTCCCAGTATGACATTGAAGTGCACGGTTTTGCAAAATCAAATGATTACAAAGCTCCAAAATATTTAGTGTCGAATAGTTTGAATTTTTCTTGAGACTGCGAAGCCCGTGTCGTATTTTTCATGTTATATCGCAAACTCTACTTGCGAAAAACGGTATTAGACGCTGCACATTATTTCAATCCTCCTGAAAGGGGTCAAGAGCGAAAGTACACAAGTGACAGAGAGAGACCAATGGAGAGTAAGATTGTCGATTCATTTAGCAGTATGTCAGCAAATAATTAATGAAAATCGAACTTATCAAGTGTGGTTGAAACTCATTTAAATATCCGCTGTAACCAATCATCTGCGGAATAATTTTCATAAACAAATACGCATTAGTCCTTCTCGAATAGCACACTTTCTCACTGGTGACACCATTCTGGATCACTTGAACTGTGTTGTCGGGACCAAATTGATTGTGAAATGCACTCTAATTGTTGAGTCCCTTCCGCGGGACAAAATAAACATCAGGAGCGATTTGACCCCACAAAATGATAAGGGCAACGTCAATGAATGCAGCATTACTAACAGGTCTCTATCATTTATCATTAGGAACAATTCACAATTTAAAACAGTGGTTTAGGGGAATTTTGCTCCTTTATCACATAAAATAGTTACATCGAGCATTATTCAATCATCGTACACTTTGTGAGAGTAGTGTACACACTTGAGGTGAATGATCCATTCTTGTTCGTATTCCTTTCTATTCTCGTATGAAAAATGAACGGCGCAGAGAGAGGAACACACTTTGTCCATATTCCCTTCGGAAGATGGTTTCGTGCACCTAAAACATGTACTGATATACCGCGCATACCACTTATACGTGCGTCAATCTTCGCACACTTGTTTAACAATTTAATTCTTCATCTTTTGGATCTGTTTGTTCGTTAGTTCGAAATCGCTACTCACTGTTTAACGCAGTCTTGCTCTTCCTTATCCACAGTAACCTCGTTCATGAACTTGTCCACCTCATTTTGCGTCATCTGAAGTTTTCGTCAAGGAAAACTCTCAGACGTTCGACCTATGTAAAGGGAAAGAACCGAACCACATGGACCCTACAACAAGAACTAGAGCGACAGTTGGGTTGGGAAGGAGCAATAAATAACCTCATAATCCTTGATAAGTTTCGCATGCACATGTTTCATTGCAGTTATTTCTGTCCTCGAAATGGCAGTAAAGAGCGAAGCAACTGAGTTTTTTTAAAATTTTTATGCACAGAAAATTAAGTTTGAAGAGTGGTATTGTGACATACACGAATCGCTCCTGTTCTTCTTTCGGCGCGTTAACCGGATATTCCTAAAATGCAAAATTAACGAGAATATTTAAGGAAAAATTTTGAGCATTTTTCACATTTTCGAAGGCCAGCTTCTTAGCATACGAGACAGATACACTTTATTTTTATATAATCCCTACGAAAGACCCAGTGTGATTATGCATAATTTGGATATATTATTTCAAATTCAGAAATTGCTCACAGCTTCAAACTTGTCAGCAGGGAAATGCTTGAACATTGGAGGTGAAGGAGCGGAGAAAATGGTAACGAGAGTAGCCGAAAGAAGAATGAGGAACTTCATTGTGGAATGAGAATTGGAATAACAATGTGACCTTTAAAGCCACTGAGTGGTGGAAAAAGCCATGTTTACAACATCGCGTTCGAAGAGGGGGTGGAGATGAAAAAAGAGTGCGGGGGTACGGAAGAATGTGAAGACAAACACAAATAGTACGTCTATTTTGCTATATCAATATTCTCCAGAAAAAGGATAAGGAATGAAAGGGTGTGTAAAATGTAGGGTAATAATACTATTTTCACACTCTCGCTCGCCGCTGATCTCCTTATGAGAGGAATCTTTTTATCGAAATTCTGATAACGCCATTCGATAGAGGGATGTTTGAAATACCTTAGTACATATTTTCATTCAAATTGAAAATCATAACTACGTCCCAGCAATGCCGGATATTCTCGATTTTCTCGCGATTCCTCTCTTATGGAGACATGAAAACAACGTGTTATGTGTTGTATTGACGTTCTCTCATATCCTTCATTCCATTTCGCTAGTGGCTTAGCCCTTAATCCCATAGTTTGCATAGAAATCGAATTCTGTCGTCACTCGGCATTCGCTCCTTGATATTTTATATCAAAGAGAAGCCGTGATAAAAAGATTAACATTTATCATAATTAATTCAAATTTGTACTGCAATGAGAGCCGCCGGCGCTTTGAACTTGAGCTTTTGATATTTCCAGCACGATGAGATCTTTATGTATTCGTATTTGAATTGTCTAATATCGACCAGCTTGTCCTAATGATCGTCCGCTGCCTGAAACTCAATTTATAAAAAAAGATAACAATCTCATCAGATTTCAAAAAAGAAAATTTGATAGGCGATATCGTATTTTCTATAACTATTGTTCGAGATTTCGGGTAGTCGTCTCAATGTTTCGATTGCTTGTGCATTAATATTTCCCCCGATCAAGATAACAGCGAAATCGCTTTTTTTGAGCGCTTTACCCTGGTCGGACTGGTCTGTCTCCCCTCATTTTGGAATAGTCCAATCAGATTAGAAGGCATTGTCCGACTAACAATAATGAGCATTTGTCGAAAGCGTTCGCACTATTTATGAGAGGTCTCACCAGAGATTGCAGGTGGCTCGGAACAATTTTCAAAAAAAAATAATTTTGATTTCGACTAAACTTTTATATTAGAGTACCCAGCCCACGAGAATTCTATTTATCCCGGTCCCAGGTCAAGAGCCGGTTTTTTTAGGAAATTTCCGGCTCCAACACCGGAATCATCATAACTCAGCTCAAAAGCGAGCTAGATGCTGGCATTGGGCTCAAAATTTTCATAAAAATAGGATAAACAAATTTACTGTTGGTAACGAGTTTCTTACTCGTTAACTAAAAAGTTGGGACCGAAAAAGTGAACTCCGTAATTTTCAAAAAATTCTTAGATATCAAAAATGCGAGATGCCGCGCTTTTTTTATTGCAGATTGTGAAAGAGCTCTTGAAATAGTGTCCGGGAAAAATTTAAAACTGAACAAAAAGAAGGGGATATCTGGACCTGGGACCAAGATAATTCGAATTCTCTTCGGCTGGGTACTCTAATATAAAAGTTTAGTCGAAATCAAAATTATTTTTTTGAAAATTGTTCCGCAAAGGCCCATTTTACATACGATCTATCGTGATACCTCTCTTATATTAATCTGCTATTATATCTCACTTGTTGAGCTTGATTCATTATCCTACGTTCTTGAACTATGCGAGATGTGTAGAATCTCGAAACTGCAAACAAAATGCTATTTAGAAAATATGTGCGCAATTCAAATAAGTCGGAATGAAAGGATAAATAAATCATCCGGAAATCGAAATATGTGCAATGGGGATGTCGCAATGGAATCTACCAATCTCTGGTATTTTCGCACTAGTACAATAATTTATTATTAATACGCTAATATCAGAGATGTGGCTTGCTGGAAGGGTTTGATTATTGTTCGAACGAGGTATATGCGGTGAAGTGAGAATAGTCGTTATCTTTTATACCGAGGAATCGACTGACATGTGAGGTGTACGATTCTACACGCAACTTCTCCTTATCTCAGCACGTTTATTGCTCTCGGGCCGTTGATTTCAGCCTTTTATGACTGTCTTGTTTGCGCATATTATATGAATGTGCAACGGAGACTACGATTCGTAGTGCGATAAGGGATCATTGATTCGGAAAGACGTGGAGAGAAGTGGCCAGTTGACTTGGAACTACTTGCGGGGAGGAAAATAATACGCTTTCGCATAAAAAGAGAAACGAGGAGTGCGTGGGGAAAAGCAAATATCATATTGCATCATCACCTATCACACATGTGTGGCCTGAGAATGCCATTGTCTGCAGTGTTATGTAAATATTTTTGAAATAAGCAGTATTTGAAAGCGAGGACGGAGCAGAGAATGAACTTGTCTAATTCAATCAAATTCAGACTGTCTCGTCATAATTCAAAGCACGTAGAAACTGAAGATGGTTTTTTTTGAAAAATTGAAAACATCCTGGACTCTTCGTACGGCTTGTGTGCAGTAGGGTTGCCCGTTCGGCGTCGGTTTCGGTAATACGGCGTCTCTTTTTCTCTCGTTCTCTCCCCTTTATCAGCCATATTACCGATCTCTCGCTGAAAGGATCGTAATAAGAAAGCCGAACTTGCATCTCTAGTGTGCACGCAATCCCTGGAAGCAGTGATTTCACTTTGAATCTCGTTGATCTTGGCGTAGAATAGACAACTTGGAACTGATCTGCGTAATTGCAGAATTCCGCTCGAATTCCACTGTGTATTAAAAACATTTCTATTTTTCTTTCTCGTTTCTGTCAGTCGTCGTGAGCGGTCCCCCTCCATTTTGCTCTGATGGAGACTTCCCTAGTCCCCCCCCCGGACCCCTCGTCTATTTACCAACGACTCGACAAGATCAGAATCCCCGTCCTAGCCGGCCTGGTCACCGTGGATGGGTATGACCGTTTGATGTTGGCTACTCAGACATCAGTTTCTCTAATTTTCAATTTGATTGATGTTTTCAATTTGATTGCTCGGTGGAATAAAGTGCAAGAAAGATGCGTCCGTTCGTCAGGACTGCCTTCGAAACGTAGTCTTTAAAGTTGTCGGCATTTGTTTATTTGCAAAGCTGATGCTTACCGAGCGAACTCTGCTGTATCGCTGTATGACGCTGTAGCATAAGCTCAAATCAATGTTCACAGCGTAGTAAAAGCGGAAGAGAATCTGCGAAATGCCATGCACTAGAAAGAGTACGCGCTGAATTTCGAATATTATTTATATTTACGAATTTTTTTAAATACCACTCTACCCCATAGAACGCAGGCCACGGCAACTCCGGCAACGCACATTAGGAATTTCACAAATATTATTACATTATATTGCGCATTTTGCGAAAGGGCTAGTGAGATTTCGCACAGTTCATAGACGTGAAAACGCGACGAAGAGAAGACGACTGAGGAATATTTGAAGTAGGGGTAATGAATGGTGCGATATCTAGGTAGATATTGTAGAATTGACTCTTTATGTTATGTTATATTATGATTGATTGTAGCTCGCCGTGTTTTTCCGCAATCTAACTAGCTTCCTTCCCGTTGCGCGTCTCCAGAGAGACTCCGCTGTGTGTGAATGACACTAGGGTTTTTTAAATTGAGACTACACTGTTACAACAACTTGTCACCGAGTTTTGATATCTATTCTGCGCTCTTAATAATAATAATAATTTATCATGGCTATTAGAAACGTGTACTTTTAAAGTGATACAGCATACCTTATGAGTGTGTACGTGATGGGTTGCGATGTCACAACAGGGCGACAAAGTCTTTCAAGTAAGTGAGACCCACAACTATATGATCTACGATTTGTTCACCGTGGTCGGAAATATTTACTGTAAAAAAAACCCTCAGAAAGTGCCACCTAAGAAAGGAAAGTGAAATGATCACAATTTTTCTTTATTTACCCATGCGCTGCATTATACGAGTGATTATACGACCTATTCCCTCTTATTACCATGCACTGGCTATTGATTGCTTTTCAATCAACTCCATTCTCCGCTCTTTCGTATGCGATGCCGTAGTGTAAGCTATCAATAGCAAAATTTCTTTGCATTATAGCCATTCTTAATATATTTACATTTAAGTGACATTGCCTATTTTCTCCCTAGTAAAAGCGAATTGCTAGAACACGGCCAATTATTTCCAGAAATTTAAAAAAAAGAGAAAGTAGCGAGCAAGACCATACCTTCTCGCGACTCTCCACTCCAGAATAATGGCGAGAATGAGCGGAAAAAGCATCGAGTTTGTGGTCAACTCGCGATACAATTGTCGACCGATCGCGCTCGGCGGACTGCTAGGAACGATAAACTGGAATGTAAGAAGGGTCAACAAGCAGTAGAATAAATATATTTTAACGAGCGAATCGGTTCCCTCATTAAAACATTTTCTAATGGATCCCCCAATAAAAATCGAAACCATTTCCAGATCCGACGAGTTTGCCCTTCTGTATTTATGCGTGTCCAAAGGAAATGCTGTTGCAAATAGAAAAAAAACGATAATAGTATGAAAAGATTAAGAAAGGCTGTTGTGACACACAGACAAACTCATTTGATTACCGGATTTTGAGGCAGACTATTCTAGTTGGGCAAGCAACGGTATTAGTGATGTGTCACAAAGTAAAGTTGCAAAATATCACCTTCACATAGATAGCTTGTGCGGACGCTGAAATAAGGGCAATCGCTGAATCTGATAGCTCAATAGGAATAAAGGTGCGCAGAACGGTGCGATTTTCCGCTATCTAAAATATCATTTCTCTCCAAAAACAGCTGCCGTACGAATTGAGGTCGCTCGACTAGTCGCCCGAGAGTGAGAGAGCGTGTGACCTCGAGAGAGTCCCTCTCCATTCCCTACACTCTCTCACTCTCGGGCGACTAGTCAAGCGAACTCGATTGGTACGGCAGCAGGTATCACCATTTGCCTGATATTTCACTGCCAGTCCGATTTGTCCGGCATGCATGCGGTGGAATTTGAGGTATACGTCCAGAAGAAAAACGAGCAAAGAGAGGGATATCGATAGGGTAGCAATGATCACCATTCGCTAAATAGTGCTATTTTGTGTTTCGCCAATTTAAAGTGATCATTAATTAAAATTAATTTTAATTAGCAATTAACATACTTACCCAATAAGTTGCCGCATTTTGCGGCACTTTCACGTCGTTGAGGGGTAATTTAAAGTCAGAAAAAAATTTGCCGTCGTCCGAACAACTCATAACCACGAATATTGATGTCAGAACAATCTGCATTTGTCAAAATGAATGATATACCTTCTGCAGGCCATTGACCACACGATAAATATGTAAATATGCATGTAAAGAGCAATGCAAAAATACAAATTTGTAACGCACTCGATTCTACAAAGTTTCTTTTCTTAGATATCAGTTCTTCAAAGTTTCCTTTCCAAGACAACTGTTCAGTGTAGTTTGCACACCTCGACTCTATTTTGTGAACACTGCCTTGTTTTTTCAAATGCAATAATTTATGACGACTGCTACACGCTAGAACTGCTGCGAATTGTTTGTGCGAGTTGCGCACGAAATACACCGACAACTTTGCTTTAGGGACTTTGGGTTCCAAAGCCCGGCAACGCTCCAAAAGGTGGTTCAGAAGAGGTATTATGAATTCACAAAGACTCGTCCAAAATAAGAAAACGTTCCGCTCCTAAACAACAGATACGGCTGCGAGAGAGCATGGCAAAGCAAGAGACGCGCCGAGGTATAGAAAGAGAGTACACCAACAGTAGTCCACTTCATGAACGTATCATTTTAAATTTGTAATAGCTGGCTCTGGTTATCATGGCACTCAATGTTTGGTTTCATACCGTGATAAGACCGAGCGAAACTGCGAAATTCGATGGGAATGCCGCTCAAAATGTGCCGGGAAGAAGGAGGAATAGAGACGCTCGAATGACATAATCACAATGATATGGTGGGCGCTGAGATACGTCGAAAAGCCGGCGCCCCTTGACGACTACTTTGCACAAAAATATATACTAAAAAATACCGCATAGCAAGATTCAGCCGAAAATCGATCTGCACGCAGTCAAAGCGCAACCTGCAGCGATCAGAAATATTCAGAAATACTTTCGAATGGTGCAGCGCAAACCGTATAAAATCGAACAGGTAGAGTGCACCGTAGACTGTGCCCATCACGACGTTCATCAAGTAGTAAAATTGAAATAGCGTTTGCGAATTACGGTGGACGAGAAAGCGGGTGCCCTGAAAGTAAAGAAGATTTTTTACGACCGCCTGAGAGGATGGAGTGGAACTGTGACAGTCCGATCTAGCCATTTCTGATCTAGCACACAAATAATGAATATACAAAGATGAGACACCTAGTACATGATATACTCAATATTGAGTATATTCGCGCGTCGAGAGAGCGTGTGAAAACGAGATATGTGTATGGCATATACTAGGTACTCAATAGTAAGTATATTCATTCTGGGTGCAGTGTTCACTAACACTGGTCTAGTAGTACCCTCTCGAGTAGACTTTGAATGGTAACTAAACAACTACCCGCATATCAGGAAAAAAATTTTGGAGAGAGAGCGCGGGGAATGAGTGTTGGGGAAAATTTCCCTGGTTTATACGGGTAGTTGTTTAGTTACCATTCAAAGTCTACTCCCGAGAGCCCAACTCGAAGACGGGAAGTGCCTTTCCCTTTTTCAAAGCCTTTTAACCCACCACTCGTTTCCATTGCACGCTCACTCCAGCCGCTCCTGCCAAGCAAAGCGTGGTCTTGGCGAGATTCACGACGTTGTAGACGACATTTTGCGACAGTTCACGGACCAAATCGATGACGCATTCATTTATTAGACAATTTACAAACACTCCTCTCAATTATTCCGCTGATGAATAGCAGTAACGATGGCGAGAGCACACTCAAATGTGAGAGAATCAGGCAGTAAACACGCCACATGTCGCTGGGGGGGGATGTTTAATTTGTAATAGTATGGAAAAGCTGACGCTGCGCACAGGGATCCCTCCCGGGAGCGAGAGGGAGGGAGGGAAATTGTCTGCGTGCTCAATTCACAGTGCGCACAGTCGTCCCGGTTTTCTCGGAACAAAGCCACTCAGGAGTCCGTCTGTGGCGCATAAATTGCGTTGACTACGTGTTTTTGCACTTCCCTGAGCAAGAGCAAAGTAAAGAGGAACGACGAAGAATGTGATTAATTTTTTTTGGGTTTGCACTTTGAGAAAATAATTTCATTTTGTAATAACCATTCTGAATGTATTTGAATAAAAAACGAAATTACCTGTGTTAACGTTTTAAAAAAAAACATGTGATCAGTACAGTGCACTTTAATTGACGAGTTTTTCTGCGGTATAATTTCAGATACATTTTTTTGTATTTTTTAATCATCTTTATCAAAGGATAGTATCAGTGAATTTATCATTTCGCGTCCATCACTGTTCAATCATCATCCCTTTGAATCAGTTGTATTTGAACTTGAGATGATTAATACATTCTTGTTCATATTCCTTTCTGTTTTCATATGAGAAATTAACGGCGCATAGAGATGAACAAAGTTCATTCATCGATTCATCGGGTGAAGGTCTAGAGCATCTGAATCAGCGAATAATTAAACCACGTATTTTAATGTTATAGGTAAATCTATTTCATGTCAAGCGAATTTACAGTAGCAAGGCACCACGCGAATTGGGGAAATCGACAAGCCTAAAGTGGGTTTGCGTAGCACAAGCTTTGCCCAGGCATCTAGCGCACGTTACCTTCCGCAATAGATACCAATTAACAAGCACAATATTGGGCAAAACACACAACATATGATTATTGTTATTGAAATAAGTTTTTGCAAACCATTATCTATTAACTTTTTTTTCTAATATTTTCATTTGTATTCGGATGCATTTCGTTTCAAACATTTTTTTAGAAACTATTAAACACTAGTAGCTGTTGTACCGTTTGAAATCACAACTCACCGGTTAACGCAGTCTTTCTCTTCCTTATCGACTGATAACTCATTAATTAACTCCATGTCATTGTCCGCGATCTGAAGGTACGGTTATAGCAAAATACTGATTTGATATTAAAGTTAGTGATGAACCAAAAATTGACCCCTGTGTTTATATTTTTAATAGAAAGAGAAAAATTCTAAGGTGTGGGAATTAAACAAAAAAATTGGCAGTCCGATTAGTGACAATGGAAAATCTTGTCCGGCATACCTTAGCCACATCGTAAATGGTGTGACCGGTATAGTTTTTTTTTCTGAAAACGCTCGAATTTTTATCCTACTATTAAAAAATTAAATAGGGAGGGTCAGTGTTTGGTTCACCACTAAATTTAATCAGATCCAGCGTAAATGATTTCCTTTCTGAGAATTACAAAAATTCTATAGAAGGAAGCAACCGAAATACGTGGGTTGTTGCTAGACAGCAGAACAAGAACAAGACAATTTTCTTAGGAAAGAAGAAATTCAAAAAAAATGAAAACATAACCTCATCATCCTTGGTGCGTTCCATATACTCTGCACATTTTTGAGTGCAGTTATTTCTGTCCTCAAAATGGCAGTGAAAAGAGCCGCAACTGAGAATAAAGTTTAGAGAGAGAGAGGGAGAGTGAGAGAGAAATGCATAAAGAGAGAAAAAACTGATTTAAGGTAAAAATCTAACACAAATCGCAGTTGCTCCTCTTTCGGCTTGTCACCAGGGTATTCCTAGAATGTTAAGAAAATAAGCCATCATACACAGAGCGGGAAGTCTCCAACTTTCCTTACTCTGGAGACATTTTCTCCAGCTTTTAGAGCATGCAAAATCGAGAGATCACCTCTCATTATCTCTAGCCCGCTCTCCCCATTTTGCATGCTCTCTCAGCTGGAGACAATGTCTCCAGAGTAAGGAAAGTTGGAGACTTCCCGCTCTGAGTAGTTTTTCAATTGCCTAATTATTATTTTTTTAATAGTCTCCTCCACAGAACGATTAGATATTGAGCAAAATCTCGAGAGCTTGACAACTGTGTCAAAATGTTGGCACTCACTTCGTCGAACTTTTCAGCAGGAAAGTGTTTGTAGATGGGGGGAGAAGGAGCGGGAAAGACAAAAGTGAGTAGAATCGAGAGGAGAAGGATGAAGGACTTCATTGATGAATGAGCAATCGGCGATTACGTCGTATTTTAAACCATGTACTGATGGGGAAAAGCAGTGTTTATACTACCCAGCGCTGTCACAGAATTATCAAAATAGACCACTCTGAAAGAAGTGAACAGGCAACGGAATGCGTGGGCTCAAAATAATCAAAGAGATGCACTAAACTACGCTGCAACAAGAGAGTTTTCACATCATTCCACAGGCCGGTCAACCTTACAGAAAGGGGTGTAGAACGAGAGAGCGTGTGATGTCGAGAGGCTCTCTCTCACTTTTTTCACTCTCCTCCCTAAGCCTGGTCTGTAGGCTTGGAATCTTGTTTTATAGTTCAGTGTAGAGATGCACCATATTGATTTGCAGAACTTGGCTACTGTGAAAGCATAGCAAAATGAGTTACAGACATTTTATCATTCTTATTTTGTGTATTTCAGTTCACTAATTTACGGTGTTCTTCAACTGAAACGGCAAAGTTCATGAAGTTGATGAACTCTTGTTCGTATTCCTTCTTGTTTGCGTATGAGTAATGAATGGAGCAGAGAGATGGACAGACACCCGTAGCTTTCGGGGCCTGTTTGGTGCACCTGAAATGAATTATTGTTTTGGGAAAATATATACGGCTTTGTCGAAGACGTCTAAATATGAACTGAATGCTTACTAATGTCCCCCTAATATTGATATTTTAAAATTTTAATGTGCCATAGTGTGTGGATGAATGGTTGCATTTTAAATATTTATATAGTAGAAAGTACTGATCTATTGCACTATTAGAATAATGCGATCATAGATTACAATCATGCGGACTTCCGTTGCTTCCCACCAAGAAAGTTCATCTCCGGTTTTTCAGCGCACACTGTGCGCGCGATTCCAGTCCCACGTCGTCCCACACTTCTCACTATTGCGTGCTCTCGCACCGTTGGTAAACACAGGAAGTATTATCCCATTAGAGTGGTCGTGTCAATGTATGATAATAATATCACTCACGACTTGAGACATTCTCCTTCGTCTGCGTCGATCTTCGCTTTCTTTATCTCATCGATCGCGGCATCGGGGTTTGTCTTAATAATAATATTATTATTATTATTATTAATACATAACTCCATCAAACAATTGAATTAGCAATACGATTCTCTCAGAAACAACTGATTAAAAACGGGAAAGACCCAGATTTGTATTTCCGCATAATTTATATCTCTGATCCATCATTGCACTCTGAATTTAGTGTTTTTAGGAGTTTCTTCGACTCTACGACAGCAAAAAAAAAGAATTTTAAATGGGATTGCAACCCGGGGCGCTGATTGTGAGATTATAAATAGCGGGGATGCAAATATCGGCTTTTCCAAGACCACTTCAGAAAACAAACACTACCAAAGACTCACACTGTTGCTAATAAACCATTTCTGAATCTTTTTTCTGAATCTGGTTAATAGCAGAGAAGCGAGAGATAAAACGAACATTACCTTATTTAGCTCATATAATTTCGAAATCTCAGCACACTTTGCCTTGCATCCATTCTTGTCCTCGAAGTGGCAATATGTTGCGACGCACCTGAAAATAGTGATTTCAATTTAGTATAAGTATATTTCGAAAAAAAATAATTCGCAATATTCCCGATTATGTTGTTAACATACAAATAGGCTGCTATGTCCACGGGCGTCTTAAGTTGAAGAAATTCCTGGAATGAGTGAATTAGTTATATACATGCAATTTTTAAATTAAAAAAAGTACTTTGATATGTCGTTTACCGCTCTCGCTCCTAAGGAGAGTGCGAAATGTGAGACCACGATCTCTTCATTTCTCACACTCTCTCGACCGATCGGCAGGTGAGAGAGTGTAAGAAATGAGGAGACCGTGGTCTCGCCTTTCGCACTCTACTCCTAACTCCTCATGGAGTGGCTTTCTAGATCGTTACATCTCAAACAGTTAGCAGCATAATCTCATTTCCGCCTATAACTCACCGTTGCGAACTGCTTAGCAGGGAAGTGCTTGTAGAGAGGTGGGGAAGAGAGGGCGCAACCAAGAAGAGAAGAGATGAAGAGGAGGAACTTCAATGCTGAATAAGAATAAACAAAATTTAAACACCTTTTATACCACAACTCCGTGGGAAAATTATTGTTTGCATTAATTTTATTTCTTGATTTCTGTTGTTTCGCAATTATTTTGGTGGAATCAAAAATCGAACCATCAATTTCGACTGAATTTTCAAGCTGTGGAAAAATAAATAAATAAATGCAAAGAAAAAATTGTATGCGCCGAGTAATGCACGCAAGCCCAGTATTCGGTAGATCTATAATTTTCAATTGAAATTTTACAATCTCACAACTAGTACCACTTCAGGATCCACATCTATCTAATCTAAGTTGCCAAAATCAATAAAAGGCCTAGTCTACAAAACTACGACCTGAGTGAAACTTCAATTGATTCCTGATTGTCGGGAAGTCACTGAATGATAGAAGATCAACTTACACGCTCAATGACTCAAGATCGACATTACAATGTCTCAAAGAAGTCAAGAATTTTCAATTGACTTACTCTGTTGCTTTGACTTTTAAAACCCTGACCAACTCTGACAGCAAAGATGTCAAGAATCATTTAAAATGTCGAAAAAACAATACGCCCAACCTGCATCATTCAACTATTAGAGAATATGTACCTTCAACCCTTGCTAAACGGCGCATATTATGGCTTTCATTATGGCATAGACCATTATTATTTGTAGTAAAAAACCCCCAACTAAATACATTACCATACTAATTCAATTACATGCACAAATTGCTTGCTTGGCATTGTTCTGTAGATATAATCGTCCAGAACGACTTGAGACTGTGCGATAAAACTGACATAATTTGAATGCTTGTTATAGCCATTTGGACAGGATTTGTACACATTTTATTCTTGTATTTCGATCATTTTAACGGCATTCCTACACACGGATACCAACAGAGTGCTTTAAATAGTTGATGAGCTCCTGTTCATAGTCCTTTCTGTTCGCGTATGAGTAATGAATAGGACACAGTGCGGAACAGAGTGTGAGTGATTTTGCACCCGCATACATTGTGCACCTGAAATGAAGGGATAATCACAGAGAAATGACTCTAGGAGTTTCAAAATCCAAATGACCAGAGCGAGTTTTTCTCAAATACGCGAGAGAGTTCATGAAAACAAGAGATCAGCTCTCTCATTTTGCAAGCTCTCTAACATTAGAGTTTCAAACTCTCACTCTGGGCATATAAAGATTAGAGTTTTTTTCTTTGTGAGTAAATAATACAATTTCTAAAATACTCGTTAAAATAATAAAAAGTTTCGCAACGTTTTCTTCTAACACTTACGTTTTGACACATTCGTCCTCATCCGTATGGACCTTCATTTCATTGATAATTTTGATCCCCAGACCCGGGGTCACCTAAATGGATTATAATTCGAACCCACAGGGAGATACGAGAAACTGCGAGAAAATGAGGGAATGCCTTTCACTCCTGAGCACTTTCTCAGGTTAGACCTACTCTCAACTTTCAATGATAATTAAATGCGTAAATTGCATGATCAAGAATTATCATACCTTAAATGTCTCAAAATACTTGGAATACGATGCGCAATCTCCCGTGCAGCCATTTTTGTCCTCGAAGTGGCAGTAAAATGCGATACAACTGAAAAATAATTATTTAATTTTTAAATTAATTTTAAATGTTAAAAAATAACAAATTCAATCAGAAATATGTTTGTTGACGTACTTATAGTTAGTTTGTTCCACTAACGACTTATCTGCAGGGTAACCCTGAAATGCGACGATCAATTATTTCGGTATTTCTATTTCTATACTGTGCGCGAACTCTATTAGATGTCGACATCTAGACAGAACAACTTTCTTATGTTCAAAATACATCACCCTTTACTCTCATAAATTCATGGACTATCATGTCAAGAGACTGAGCATAATAATGTAGACATCTAAGGGAGTTGGCGCTCTGTTCCCTCTCTGTACGAAAACAGCGAACCGCTGCATATTCCTTAGCGGGGAAGTACTTGTAAGAAGGAGGAGCGGAGAGGACGGATACAAGAAGAGAGAAGAAGAAGAAGAGGAGGCAAATCATTGCTGAATGATTAATGAAAAATTTAAAGTCCTTTTATACCAAAAAGCCGTGAGAAAATCATTGTTTGCATACACACAATACGAAAATGGAGCAATACTTTCCAATCTATATTTTTTAGAGCTCAAAACGCATTTCTCGAATTTCAGAGAAACTTTCGCAGTCCAAAAAATCGCAGGTTCTCAACGGATTGGACCAATATCATCACCAATATATTAACATTTCTTTCCGTTCAAGTTTATTAACACTTTTATGACAGGTATCACCAGAGATTGCATGAGCCGGGGAAAAACTTTCAAAAATATATTTTAGATATCGATCAAACTTTTACATGGGACTATCCTGGGGACAAGAATTTCATCAATCTTGGTCCCAGAATCCAGAACCGGCTTTTAGGAATTCTCCGGTTCTTGAGCCGGAATCGTCGTATCTCACTTCATTTACGAGTTAGAGAGCTGGCGTTGGGCTTAAAAGTTGCGGAAAAATATGACGAAGATTTTCTACGTTAAAAATATTGTCAGATCTCTTCAACTAAAAAAGTTACTCCAAAAAGAATGCAAAACCTACTGTTTCAAAATATTCACTTCAGATGGTCGAAGTCATCCAAGTTGCTATCATTTTTTGAAAGAGGAAGTCAAATTATGTTATTAAAAAATTTAAAATTCAAAGATTATGTAGGCACCCGATACCGAAAAATCGCTTTGAACATGGGAAAAATGACAATTTTGAAAATCGAATTTTGAAATCAATCGTGTCAAATCGGTGAAACTTGGTCTGAACACTCTTTAGCAATGTATTAAACATTACCACGAACGCCGATAATGATGACATGGTTTATTTGTCGGAAAACCGGAGATTAGGAAAAATCCGGTTTTGCGACTGGCTTTGACTTATCTCGATTCAATAATGTGTTAGGATCATGTGGTTGGGTTCAAAATGTTCCCGAATTATTCCAAAACAAATTTAGTATTGTTAACTTTTCCATTCACAACATTGTGAGTATGCAAAATTAACTAATCCATGCGACATGCCTAATGGGTTTCGAAAGAATTAGTTTCCCTATACTCAAACACTTCGTCCCATCAAAGGACACTGCAATAGTTTCGAATCTGCTTATTGTTCTGATTTCAAATTTCAAATGCATAGTAGGCTTTAAAATCATTCTGAATAACTACCAAAGAATGCCAAATTCACGAATTATCTATATCCCTATTCAATCAGTGATAGTGGTTTCAGCATTTGATAAAAATACTTATCGTTAATGTTTCTTTCTCAAATATGAAAAGAATAACACTTAAACGACTTAAAATTATTGAACTGCAATCGTTAGTTGGGAGAAGTTTTTTTTTGCACAGTGGAACTGATTTTTACTTCATTTTTAAAGACGCATCTGGAATGTCTCAAGAAATTGTTAATTGTACATTCTCAAATTGTTGTCAAAGAGTCAATTGAAAAAGTTTAAAATACAAAATTTATTTGGAAATAATTCGGGAACATTTCGAACCCAACCACATGATCCTAACACATTGTTGAATCGAGATAAGTCAAAGCCAGTCGCAAAACCGGATTTTTCCTAATCTCCGGTTTTCCGACAAAAAACCATGTCATCATTATCGGCGTCCGTGGTAATATTTAATACATTGTTAAAGAGTGTTCAGACCAAGTTTCACCGATTTGACACGATTGATTTCAAAATTCGATTTTCAAAATTGTCATTTTTTCCATGTTCAAAGCGATTTTTCGGTATCGGGTGCCTACATAATCTTTGAATTTTAAATTTTTTAATAACATAATTTGACTTCCTCTTTCAAAAAATGATAGCAACTTGGATGACTTCGATAATCAGAAGTGACTAAAATATTTTGAAACAGTAGGGTTTGCACTCTTTTTGGAGTAACTTTTTTAGTTGAAGAGATCTGACAATATTTTTAACGTAGAAAATCTTCGTCATATTTTTCCGCAACTTTTAAGCCCAACGCCAGCTCTCTAACTCGTAAATGAAGTGAGATACGACGATTACGGCTCAAGAACCGGAGAATTCCTAAAAGCCGGTTCTGGATCCTGGGACCAGGATTGATAAAATTCTTGTCCCCAGGATAGTCCCATGTAAAAGTTTGATCGATATCTAAAATATATTTTTGAAAGTTTTTCCCCAAGTGTCCTGTTTTCCTGCAATCTCTGGTGATACCTGTCTTATCATGGAAATTTGTCCATTGCCATATTATTTCAAGCCTCTATAATATGTCAGGCACACGGTAGAAAGCGTCTCATTACATAATTGTACAGAAGTTTGTGGAAGAAAGGGTTTAAAAATGAATTTTTTTTAGAAAGGGTGAAAAAACATGGTTTTTTTCGAAACCCCTCCCATTTGATTACACAACCTCGCCCCATGCAGTTTTCCGGACTTTTTCTGGAGAATTAATATGGCTATTTTAGTGTGAACATCTTCCTAGGAAATAATAAAAGAGAGATATGTTTTACATTACGGAAAACAAGAGACCAACACGCTACAAAAGCATGTGCTCATATTTCTCAGTGTATCAGAACGGCTTGAAGAATTTGAATGCAGTTTTACAATATTCGACAGAATTTGGATATATTTTATCATTGCATTTAAGACATGTTAATGGCAGCTCTACACAGGAATATTTACAGAGTACTTCAAATAGTTGATGAACTCCTGTTCATAGTCCTTTCTGTTTTCGTACGAATAATGAACGGGGCAGAGAGAGGAGCAGAGGGCGTTGGCATCCGGAGCGTACTGAGTGCATCTGAAATGAAAAAAAACTCTAATCTTGACATGAGCGAGGGTTTGCAACTCTAATGTTTGATAACGCCTCTCTGGGTTTCTCGAGTTCTCTTGCAAATTATAGTTTTTTTTTCGCCCTGGGCAAGTTTTTTCATTGTGTTAGGGGTCTATGGTTTCGTCGAAGACGAAACAACTCACGTCTTGACACATTCAGCCTCATCCGCATGCACCTTCATTTCCTTGATAATTTTGATGCCCTCATCGATGGTTACCTTTAAGTGCTATCACTTCAGCCCACCAGAAAGGGAACGGATACTAGATACTGTGATAAAATGAGCGGAAATATTATTATACCTTGAAGTTCTCAAAGAATTTGGAATATGCTGCGCAGTTTGCCGTGCAACCATTCTTGTCCTCGAAATGACAGTAGAATGCTATGCAACTGAAAAGTAATTATTTGAATTTAAAATAAATTAAAAATATAAAAATAGCAAATCTCGATTAGTTAACATACTTATAGTTAGTTTGCTCCACGAAGGGCTTGTCTTTAGGGAAGCCCTGGAATTATTTCGTCATTTCATTGATCGAAGCGATACATTGAAAATACAGTTGGATATTTCGCTCTTTTCGTATCAACATCCTCAAAATTCGTACATTTCACTAAGATTGCATTTGCCAGGAGAACGGTTATCAAAAGGTTCCTTTTTAAAATAATGGTTATCCCACCCCTTCATTCCACACACTCTCGATTGTTTACGGAAAAGGTGTGCGGAATTGGAGAAGCGTCTAAGAAAGGGAACTTAGGCGAACGGTATTCCTGGGAAATTCCATTTCAGTGCATATTTCCCAGATGTTCCATCTACTTTTCGAAGAATACAACATACCGCAGCGTATTCCTTAGCGGGGAAGTACTTGTAAGTAGGAGGAGCGGAGAGAACGGAAAGAAGAAGAGTGGAGGAGAGGAGGATGAACTTCATTGTTGAATGAGAAATTGAAATTTCACTTTTCATTTATACCAAAACTCCGTGGGAAAATAAGCGTTTGCAACATTATTTTTTGTTGTTTTCGAATGTTGCTGAATTGATCTTGTGGAAAGAAAATCAAAACACCATGAAAATCAAAAAATCAAACAAATTTGCAAGCGAAGGAATTTAAAAAAAAATGGAAAAATGAGAAACCAAAAAGTATTTTTCATGTAAATTTTGTAGGAGCAGAGTGCATAGTGTAGTGTAAGTAGTACTCGTTTCATCTCGGAATTATGAAGTAATTTGAATACTCATTTGACAACATCTCTTTTTTAAAGCTGTTGTCAGTTTGTACTCGGTCAAGTATAGACTACGAACTATGTTATTGAACCAGTATTGTACATCTTTCAATTACTGCACTTCTCTCACCCGCACACTGTCTTTGTCACCTAGTCGTGACATCGTAATTATCATGTTGCTTCAAGTATTACATATTCTTTAAATTCGATCAAGTTTTTTGGCATGATATTGATTGATTAAGAAATCCGCGGAGAATTAAATATGATTTTTTATTCGCATTCATTAAGTCAAGGAAGTTCGCGTTGACAGGCGCAATATTCCCAGCCTCTAGGAGCAAGAGAGTTTTTCATACATAAAGACAAACTATTCTCACTTTCTCGCACCTTACCCTTTCTGGAGATTTGACTCGGCATTGCAATACTGCATTGTCGATTTTGCAATATTGTTCTCGCATAGTGTTATATATGTGAATTATCTCCGATGCAACAATTAGGGCTTTATTTTTATTCATATGGGAGGGTTTTATAATTGTTTTCTTTATAAAGAATCCATCGCTCGAATCGGGAATAGAGGTTGTGGGTTCAGTGTGAGCTCATTATATCTCATCATTGTCCATAGCCGCTTGAAACACTCCCGCGGCCGTCTTCAGAAGGCCCTTATCATACGAGGAGGAGTGATCGGGTGCCGAAATCTTCAGTTCGACACCCACTTGAGAGCATCATAGCATTCCTGAAACAGCAAAAGTGCGAATTTCCCTCGACATCACGTAATTATTTTGAAGAATAATGGATCAAGTAGATTCTAACTAGACGTCGTAAAATAATGAACCTGAAAAATGCGGCCAATGAGGAGAGTATGCAGTGATTGCGCCTTTTCCGCAACCCTGTTTTCCGTATTTCTCAAGTCTAATGCTCACCTTGTTATTGATGCAACGCATCATGAGCGTGGCAGGCGAGAGCGCGTAGAACTCTGCAAAGAAAGACGATTTTAGTTACAGATTAAATATTTTCCTGGATAACATATATGAAATTGGAAGATTGAATGAAGCTCGAATAGAAAAAAAATGAAGAATGAGCGTGTGAAAAGCAGGTGAAATAATTGAGAATTGTTGAAATTGGTGAAATTGTGTTACTCCCGAAGAGATAAAGGGTGTAAACAATAGGAAAACATTAAAAATTGACCAAAAAATGGCACGGGTGCAGGGGCATGAATAGAGAGGATGGAAAGAGGAACGGAAAGAATGAGAGAAAGCGCAATATCAAAGAAGATTGAATTCTTGCTCACTCCATGTGTCTCAATTTCGCAAACTAACTAAAAGAGTTGAGTTGTCTTGAGAAAAGCCAAAAAAACTTATAAGAAAGAGGGTTCGCGTTCAGGGAAGCCCTCGATTGCTCGTCTAGCCTCTTTGTCAGGCGAGCAATTGCGCGTAGTCAGCTGGCCTGCCTGAATTGAGTGGAAGAGAGTGTGGGGAGGAGAGAGAGCGCGGGGAAAGGCAGAGAAAGAGAGGGAGAGCCTTCTCTTCTCTTTTCTTCCCTAACTCGCAGTGATCAACACAGCGCTCCCTCATTGATTCTAATCCCCGCGTCAAGTATTTTCCGATATTAGCTGTCTCTTTTATGTACTATATATTTATCACGATTTTGTACTGAATGAGTATTTTACGGTGTAATTGTCGCGTCGTTAAACGTCTTTTTTGGGGGAAATCTCGCTTACCTGTACCTATTCAGAGGCTTACATCCTCTCTCGCTTAACTATACTGCGATACTGCTTAGCCTTAAAAAGTAAGTTATTTTTTAAAAACATTTAGCTTGAACATTCCCGAAATTCAGAAAATAAGTTCGTTATTTGTGCTGATATCACGCCTCTCACGAGAGGGTCGAGTGAAGAAATTCCGGCACTGACCCTGTTTTTCGAAATCGCGTTTTCGACGTTTTCGGTTGCCTATAGACCCAACTAAGATCCCAGTGAACTATTATGCCACAGAAGTCATTCCCCGAATTTATACAGCTACTGTTCTGTGCAGGTTGCAAACATTGAGACACTTTTTCAATGGTTCATCGAAGTTTCTGTGAAAACTTTTTGCTTGGAGCTAATGTTGATTTTCAATGATCTTTCGACCCATTTTATTTATTTTGTGATTATCATCGAAATTTGCATATTATTCATTTTTGTTAATTTTCCAGAAAACTGCTCGAAAAGTCAAAAATGTATTCCAATAAGAAGCCGCGGATGGTGATAAGGATTCGAATGATATATTTACACTCTCATTTCTCGGGAGGTAAGGTGGTGAAACGACTGAAAACATGAAAAAATGGGGAAAGAAGCTCGACAAATGAGATAATACCGAGTCATTCACCGCGATTGAGGAGAATGAACCGGTGAAGAACAAAGGAAATCCTCAGTGAAATTATCAATTGAATGTTTTCCTAATATTTTCCGATGTTTATGAGAAAGCCCCTCTCGCTTTTGCAAGCTCTCTCACTCCTAACCGTTTTTTTTGGCGAAATGGTGTTATTTCAGCGGGCAGCCAGCCAACTCGCAGCTTGATGTTCAGCATTCTGCGCCTCACTTTGCTTTATGAGAAACAGGTTTCGCAGGCCGTATGATCAAAACTACTCCAGCCTTCTTCACGAATAACTGAACACAAGCGACGACTCCGTCTATCAATGGACAAGTTTCCCTGGATGATGTTGACATAGAACCCCAGATGGAGTATCAAATAAGTTATAGCCCATGGAACACCTTTCATACTATAGACCTGGAACGGTTGAGATAAAGAATTTGATATTTTAATACTCGACTACGTAAACTCCCTTCACGGCAAGATGTTGAAAGTGTGTTCATATCATATACCGACTGCAATGACTAGATATCCGAACTCGAAGAGAACTCTCTTGCATGAGCTACGAGGAACACAAACGTTTTGACTGTCATTCTTCACTATGCCATGCAGTTCTCTAGTTCTCCAGTGATGTCTGTTCATTCATTCATTTTTTAATCATTTTTATTTCTTCAAACGATCGTGCAGAAATAGTATATCTGAGACTGGGGGAGCAATTGGAGTGTCCTTAGGGAGGTCTATGATCTCGCTCGTTCATTTGTGATGGTAAACAAAGACCTTAGTCGAATTCCATATTTCTGGGTGGACACAGGACTGATTATCGTATTCTGGAGCATGTTACCAAATGTCGTAGAACTGTCTCGTTCCAGCATCGACCTTGGCGTCCACTGGAATCCCTCCATTGATTGTGACCGACTCTTAGGTGCACTTGCGAACTTGTCCACCTGTTCGAAGCAAAGCGTGTATTCCAGAATCGATGTAGAAATCGGCCGCGTTGGTACTAGGGTTGGTTAAATTGGTTCGAGCCGAAGGTTAATCTCGGCTCGTGGTCGGCCCGTGATCGAGAGGGAGCGCGCGGTCCGAGCCGCGAGCCCGAGGTTAACCGCTGGACCGCGGTACTTCGCGGTCCAGCGGTGAACCCCCGTCTCAGCTAAAGAACTGCTCGAGTTCTCTCCTTACCAGCGAAGCTAGTACATCAGACTGTGTAGCATCGTTAGTGAAGTGGTTGTGTTTTTGCCTTCCACCCGCGCGTCGTTGGTTCGATCCCTCGACGACGCTCCCTTTTTGCTCTCTTTTATGTTGATTGTTCTGTATTTATACTCGTTTTCAATGTCTCTTTTTAGATGTCTGTTGATCCTAGTCCAGCCTCAGTCATGTGGCAACATTTCATCTCTCGAGATGACGCCACATCGTCGCCGTAGAACTCGATTTTCTGCTGTTTTTTTTTCGAGTGCAGTGGTTGCATTTGGCCTTTTCTTCTCCATCGGAGTCGAAAATCGGCACAACATGTTCCCAAATGACTGAGGCTGGACTAGGATCAACAGACATCTAAGAAAGAGACAATAAAAACGAGTACAAACACAGAACAATCAAAATAAAAAGAGAGCAAAAAGAGAGCGTCGTCGGGAGATTGAACCAACGACGCGCGGGTGGAAGGCAAAAAGCACAACCACTTCACTAAGGATGCTATGCAGTTCAACGCACTGGCTTCACTGGTAAGGAGAGAACTCAGGAAGCTCCTTAGCCGAGACGGGGGTTCACCGCTGGACCGCGAAGAACCGCGGTCCAGCGGTTAACCTCGGGCTCGCGACTCGGACCGCGCGCTCTCTCTCGATCACGGTGAACCGGCTCGGTGACGGGCTTTTCGCGGGCTTTATCGTTGCAAAAAGGGACGGTTAACCGTGTGCCGTGCTTCACCGATTTTACCAACCCTAGTTGGTACCCAATGCTCGCATGGTCCTCGCCGAAAGTCAAGACCTTCGCAAGCTTTTGGAAGACGACATGGCCGAATAGCATTTCTGCGGGACAATGCCGGTCTTGCGATACGAGCAGAGTGTTCGGGATAGTCATGCTTCATTAATTTGTGCATATCGTTGCCATCCTCACAGTCAGGGCGACGGTTGTCGATGACACAATTCGCGCCCTGTAAAGTCGGAGGCTCGGCAAGTAGTGAATGAGCCTATTTTGAAATCGATAAGCGATTACCAGGGTTTCCCTGAACCCGAACTCTTTTTCATGTAAGTGGGTGACTTTTCTCTAGACACCTCAGCTCTTTTACATATTTCGCGATATTAGTATAGATTGAGAGCTCTTGTATAGCGCACGTAATCAATGACGTTGTTGAGAATTATCGAGCGAATGGGGCGAAAAACTGCGAAAAAATTATCTACTCTTACCCACCTACGCAAGACTAATTTGCCGCTTGCCTTGTTTTTTGATGCGAACCATCGATGTTCGACGTGGCATTTAATATTTGTTGAGATCGTGTAGAGCTCTGCAAATACGAAATTACGAGTATTTCTTAACATATATTAAATTATCATCGAAAATTAAGATTCAATGTGGTCTCGAATGAAGAGAAAGGCGTAGCCCACGAAGAAAAATAATTGGAACATGAAATGGAAAATGGTGAGAAGAACGAGAGAATTCGGGAAATAAGAAGCGGGAAATCAGAGAAAACACAATGTCGAGGTCTAGCCTCAGGCGAGAAATTGCGAGTAGTCAGCTGAGCCTGCGGCAATTGAGCGGAAGAGAGTGTGGGGAGAAGAGAGAGCGCGGAGTGAGGCAGAGAAAGAAAGCCTGCTCTTCTCCTCTTCTTTTCACTCACTCACAGTTGTCAACAACACAACTCACCCGCGTTCCTTCATTGATTTCACTCTTGCGGCGCATGGTGTTCCCTGCGACATGTGATTCCTGTATGAAGTGCTGTGTCTCTCTCCTGGCGAGATTGGCGTGCAAGTGCGAAACTGTATCTACAGTAAAACGTAGCCCTTACACGCAGTCACTCACTATTTGCTTATTGTTCTCTATATATTTCTTTTCGCGACAGCGCATTTAATCGCATGTTTCTGGTTATATTCAGAGGCCTACGTCCTTTCTCTTTCGACTACACTACGAAACAGCTGCGCGCTATGAAGTAAGTTGTTTTTCATGTTGTATTTAGAGCTGTCTGAGTGATTCTCTCGATTTTACACGCTCTCTCACTCCTGACTGCGCCTATGGCCCCGTCCTATGTACTCATCTGATCTTTTTCAGCCAATCTGCAAGCATCTCATTCCCGACAAATTCTACCCCCGTTTATGCGCAAACTATCGGATTCATGAACTAATCTACGCGGTATTACACGACCAACCCGAGTAAAAGTGGCAACTTGAGATTTACCGTACATTATTGCCTCTAAGTAATGGGAGTCACGGCTGTACACTAGAATCGCAGATGGAGTGAAAACCCCGTTTCAAAAAACGTGTCAGATTCCCGTCATGAGACGGGCCACAAACGATTGAGATAAAAGATTTGGTTTATCCGTTTCCTACTGAAGTTCTCTGCATGGGATAAAGTTGAAAGTGTGTTCAATTCAAAGGTCTGCTCAAATGACATTATATCTCCAATAGCGTTAAACTCTGTTTAACGAAAGAGGGAGCGCCTAGAAAAGCCATTCATTGGTTTTCCAGGGGAATGATGCATGTGCAATAGAGTGCGAAATGTGAGACCACGCTCTCTTCATTTCACATACTCTCTCGTCTATCGACCGGTCTAGAGAGTGTGCGAAATGAGGAGACGGTGGTCTCACCTTGCGCACTCTAATGTGCAATGTCATCAACGTAATGAAATGACAAGTACTATTTAATCTTCATTAATTCTCTTCTCAACACACAACACAACGATTATAACAGATAAGGCTACATCGAGAAAGTGGCTTTGAGGGTTGAAACTATCGTCCGTGACCCTCTGGAACGTGCTTGCTCCTACATATTGGGCATGATGTCTCTTCGACACCGGTTTTGGCACATTCAACGACTTCCTCCGTCTCCTGCAATATCGGAACACATCATTCCACACGCTGGTTATGCTTAATGCAGCAATCTAGAGGGGCTCCCTCACTGTTGGACACTCTCTCTCGCACTGATAATTTGGTGTTATGTTTCACAAATGTTACCTCTCGCAGACCTCTTGGCGCGAGATTTCTTCGAAATTAGGGAAATTGAGAAATGCTGATCTTAATAACTCGCGTGGAATGTATCGCTTACCTTGTGCTTGACGTGAAATATATCGAGGTTCGACGTGATATTTTATATGTTGAGAGCGCGTAGAGCTCTACAAGGAATAAAGACTTATACAATAACACGAAGAGTTCTCAGCAAAGATCGAATTCAAGAGTGGTCAAGGGAAAAATGAGACAGACGGAAGTGTGCTACAGGAATTTCGGTAGGAAGAAGACCTAAGACGATTTTGGAGCCAGATTGTTACGGTATGTTCCAGACACCAAACCGGTGAACATGCAAAATAATGAACAAATGGCTGGATTGTTCCAAAAATGGTGTCATCTAGGCAAGAATCCTGGAAAGTGGGCAAAAGGGGCATGATGAATAGAGTGTACAATGGGAAATGCGAGGGGGGAGAATAATACAATTAAATAGACGAAAAATCATTACGTGAAATGGAGAATATACACGCGGAGACAGTGTATTCGAAAGGGGAGCAAGAAATGCACGAGTGTGTTTGGGAGAAAGAAAGGAAAAGAAAACTACTGGTCAGCTGAGCCTGCGGCAATTGAGCGAAATAGAGTGCGTCCAGACGAGAGAGCGCGGAGCAAGGCAGAGAAAGAGAGGGAGAACCATCCCTTTCCTTCTCTTTCCTCACATGCAGTGGTCAACAACACACCAACTCGCGTTCCCTTATCGATTCCCCGTTGCCCGGTGCTCCTTTTACAATGCGGTTAGATGTAATGGCCCCGGATTTGTTCAGAAATAGCAAACACCCTCTGCATCCCTTTCCTAGTTTTGAAAGTGAGACAATCCGACACTTTCCAAACCCGCCTCTCGGAATGAGAGAGAGGCGAAATCCGACATCTCATTGTTTCCCACGGCCACTATCCGATATCTCAGAGATCAATTGTTGATTTACATAAGCCTGATTAAGAAGAAATAATATTTTCGCCTATGAATCTCACAAGGATTGGTTGGTAAATGGTTTCCATTTATTTCTGGAACAGTCCTTGTTTCTGATATTTCCGTAGAGCTTAATAGCTTGACTCCCTTCGACAATCTGCGCTAAAAGATATCGGATAGTGAATCATTTCCGACTCTGGATAACGGATTTGTCTCATTCCGTGCTAATTGGCAAAAGAACCGGTCTCTACCCGAATACCCGGACCGAATTAAAACCTCTAATATTTACTGTCTTACTGCGTTGTGCTGTTTCTTTCTAGCTTTATTGCGACTTTTGCATTCGACGCGTGCTCTCCTCCGGTTTATCCCCTTTGCTCAATGTATGTCTTGGCGAGCATTCGTGCTTATTTGTATATTCAGAGGTCTACCTCCTCTCTCGTTCAACGAATCTTCTACACGCTAAGAAGTAAGTAGTTTTCCTGTTGTTTGAACTTTAAAAGCTCTAAAAATGAGCGCAGTACCGCACTTCACATGAGTTCAATGATACGGAAAAGGGACTGGAGCGAAATAGTGTGTGCATTTTTGAGAGACCCTCTCGATTAGCAGGCTCTCAAATCCTGACTGTAACTATGGTCAACATGCAGATTCATGTGATTTCAGCTAGCAGTCAGTGTAAGAGCAGCTCGCTCTACAACATTCTGTGCTGCACTTTGTTTAACGATTCACAGCATTCTCCCATGCCAACAGAGTATTTATGGCATACGTCGTAGATAAGAGGGCAAATTCCTTAGTTTTCAAACCAACGATGTCGTTAACAAGTACTGCATGTCATGCTGAATACCAAGCACAGTTGAGATAAAGTAATTGTTTAAATTTCTCTTTGATTACGATAATTCTCTACACGGAAAGAGTTTAAGTTATGCTTAACAGAAATGGGGTCGAATGACACGATCTCTTCACGAATGCATTTGTGAGAGAACGTACCACGTATAAATGAGAATTGTGTATTTCACTTCTCAATAGTTCATGTTCCTCTCTATGGAAGTGACCATACATTTCGCATGTATGGTAATGTTTCATATTCATAAATTTATTTTCTTAACACAAAACAACAGTCGTGAATTTCGTAGAACCAGTGCGAGCAAGGGCTTGCGAGCTGCAAATATCGTCCATAGTAAGTTGGAAGGACACAGGGGCAGCGGTGTTCGGGACCCTCAGGGATTAATGTTTTGATTGTATATCATCGTTCGACGTCCAGGGCGGCACTTGCTTCCTGAAATAGCGGAGGTATAGTACACACAGAAAAAAAGGTCTTACATACGGCCCATAAGATATGGGGGTTCTTAACAAAAGGTCTTATATATAAGACATTTTGTTAAGAACCCCCGTATGTAAGAACTTTTTTTTCTGTGTAGGATACACACTGAATTACGTAATGGAAAGCGATTATTATGCATATACTTGGTGTTGTTCTGCGTCCGTATTAAATAATAAATGTAATTCACAACGCCACGTAGTGAAACTGCCCCTTTTTCTACTTATCCAAGTGATACGAGTTCATGTTTAGTTACCATTGACTTAATGCCAAATAAATAAGAAAAAAACAGCAAAAAATAGATAATATTGCTTACCTTGTTTTTCTGTTGCGATCTTCGCTAGTTCACCGACAGTCGAGAGCGAGTAGAACTCTGCGCAACGAATGAATTATATCAGTGCTCGAGTATTTTGGTGAAACAATTTAAAAATTGATGAAAAACAGGGACAGCGAGAGGTAGAATGGGGAATTTCGTCAGAAAGAAGTCAGGAAACTACAAACACTAGAATGTGGGAAAATATTTCGGAGGGGTTTACTCTTTGAAGGGAAGAAGCAAAATTTCAGAGGGAAACTAAAAATGCTCAATCGAAGACGAGCTATCCAAAAGAGAAGAAAGAAAAACTATCAGGAGGGAAGAAAGAGAGGGAGGACCCAACAAGCCGCAGGCGCAATTGATAATGGCCAGCTGAGACTGCGGCAATTGAGCGGGAGATAGTGAGGAGAGATGAGAGAGTATGGGTCAAGACAGAGAAAGAGAAGAGCCTTCCCTTCCTCCTCTTCACTCAGTTCCAGTTGTCAACAACACACTCACCCGCGTTCCCTTATCGATTCCCCTCCCCGCGGCGCCTTGTTTTTCCCTGTGACTAATCTAAGCTCAAATTTGCTGAGAGAACTGTTCTTGAACCTCCTCATTCCAGGGCTCTTCTAGATGTGTGCCATAATGCGATCATTACGTGTACGATATAGCGTGCGAAACTGATTGATTCAACCTGTGCCTGTGTTCATAGAATAATGAGAATACTAAAAATATTGAAATTCTCACACTCTTCCCTGGAACGTGTGCGGGCAAAGAGGTGCTTTCCTTCATGCGCGCAATATTTCTATTTTCTTCATCGTTTCTTTAATTAACGGCGCAACCGTCGCGGGTGTATTAAATAAATAAATATAAAGTAACTTCCCCCTCACCACGACTCGTTGTCATCTTCTTTAAGTGGTTAATATTAAATCTAATTCGATAATGCCTATTCAGAGGTCTACTTCCTCTCTCGTACCTTCCCGATTACATCACTCTTAATAGAGTATGTAAATCTTTCTGTAATTTCGTCTCCTCTCGGGAACTAAAGGGAAAAGAACTGGTTCTTAGAGTATGAGTTCGGATGCAGCCTATGACGTAATTTCTTTGTTTTGAGAACTTCTAAACGTCATTTTTATCGATATTAAAATAAACAATTTATATGCGCCCGAGGCGCAGCAGGATTTGAAATTTGACAAGAAATGAGGGATATGGGGGAGCTCTCCGAATTTCACTCGGCATGACGATTGTGAGACTATCGAATAAATATCGTGACATTTGCAGGTACAATCATCGGCAACAACAAATTCTGCGAAGACTAATTCGAAAGTTGCCGTCGATCGGCCTCTCCTCTTCCCTTGCGCCACCCTACACACAGAAAAAAAGGTCTTACATACGGCCCATAAGACCTGGGGGTTCTTAACAAAATGTCTTATATATAAGACATTTTGTTAAGAACCCCCATATCTTATGGGCCGTATGTAAGACCTTTTTTTCTGCGTGTACTGACGCGCTCGAAGAAGCCGAAAAACGGATGTTCGACATTGAAGAGAGCATCGATGATTGTTCGCACACTATCCTGGTTGAGTATCACACCTCTGTACGATTATCAGATCGGAGTAGAGGCTTGGACAAGAACGGTTGAGATAAAGAATTGTTAGTGCATTTTAGTGAGCATGTCATTTTATTGTCATTCGAAAAGAGTGGCTTTGTCGATTTCCCAATCTCCAAAAAAATCTGCAGGAAAGAGTTTGACAAAGTGAGTAGAGAACTACACAACACCCTCTTCCGACTGAGTCAACTTTCTCTGCCAGCTCCGATATTTTCTTAAACGAGAGTCAGGAGTCATTATTGTGAGCGCAATTTATCTTTATTTTATACAAATCACCAAATTAGGGCCGTTTCGCCAGTTCTTCGATGAGGTAATCATCGGCGATGTCCCTTGTCATCTCCCCTTAGGTGATTTCTGTTGTCGTGGTGATGTCGATCCGCCCGACTTTGCCTTGACTTGTGCCGCTTTTGAATCGACGCCGCTTGTTGTTCCGTGGGTATCGAGTGCCTGATAGGGTTCGTATATTGGAAGAGAATTCTAATTCCATTGGAATTCCATTGCCCTCTCATTCTCCGCTATCTCACACCACCCACGCGGTCTGAATTCTCGCCAAATCGGTTGATTTCTCTGTTATGCAATTAGTTGTACCGTTACTTATTACAGTCTAGTCTATATGTGTGAGAGAGCCTCCTCCTTCATTTTGTACGACCCCTGTGTCTATTGAGTGAGTGAACTTCTTACCACGGCATTATTCCATTATTTCTTCATCTTGGCATCGGTTCTCCGAATGTCGAGAGCGTGCAGAACTCTGCAATAATAAGTAAAATAATAACAACAATAATAAGTAAAATAAAATAATAATTCATTAAAATAACAAGATTTGCCTAGTTTAGAAGCAGAATGATAATCGAACAGTGAAGAGTTTAGCGCGGAATAGTAACGGAGCGATTTATTATTTGGGACGAGTGTATGTGAATTTATATTATAAAAGCAGGAATGGAAGAAATTTTAAGGACAAGTCAGGTTCAACAAGAGACACGTGGGCGATAGTGTGGAATCGTGAAAGGAGAAGCGGCAAAGTGTGCACTGAACACCGTGAGGGGAGAAAGAAAGAGAGGGAACAACCGGCCTCGGGCGCAATTGTGCTAGTGCTCAGCTGAGCCCCGCGGAAATTGAGTGGAAGAGAGTGTGGGGAGGCGAGAGAGCGCGAAGTAAGGCAGAGAAAGAGAGGGATAGCCTTCCCTTCCCTTCTCTTCACTTCTCTCACACTGGTCAACATCACACCAACGCGCGCTCTTGCATCGATTTCCTGACCACCGCACCTCTTTGCCCTTAATACTTCACGTTCCTAGTGCAAATCCGTTCGATCCCCCCACTGCAATGAGTCCTAATTTGCCAGGAGAACGTTCTCAAAGGCTTTGTATTTTAGAGAACGGTCTTAAAACCCCTGCTATATTTTAGTAATGCTGGTACTAAAATATACGCCATTACATAATAGATGGCGGGTTAACTTGACTACCTGTTCTTATTAGGAATTCTCTGTGTGCATTCTCTCTTATCGGAGATCAAAGGAGAGCGTTTAGAATGATGAAATTGGAGAACAGTTTTCTAAGAAACAAAACCTAGGAAACACGTTCTCCTATCGAACTTTCGCTCTCTGTTGGAAGTCTCTTTAGGAACAATACGCGTGAAACAAAAAGTTCGGCCCTTGCGCCCCTTCCCATTGCATGCTCACTCGTTTTTCATACAATTCTCCGCTTTTTATTTGAATATGTATTCGATGCGCGCTGTCTACATTGTATGAAACCTCCAGAAAGGGGTCGGCGACGAAAGAGTGCGTGTTATGTGACAAGGACAGAGTAATTTCAATGGTTTTGCACACTTTATCGCTCATGACCCCTTTCTGGAGGTGTTTAACGGTGTCAGAATGGGGTGCATAGATTAATGGTGTGTTTCCGTCGTGAGATTGTTGTTTTAGAGAGAAAAATCACTATGAATATTCAGAGATCTACATTCTCTCGTGCAACTACAGTTTGAAACCGATTAACGCTCAACAGAGTAAGTTGATGTTACATTATTTCGCCAAAATTAGCATTACATCCTTCGAAATATCCCTAACTGGTTCACGAAAGAGGAAGTTTGTGCAAACTTTCTCTCGCCCCTGATTATCTAGTGTTCTCTTGTTGGACGTGAACTCCTCTTTCGATTTCACTCATTCCCTCGCACGTGGTATGCATTACTTTTTTCTCTCAATTTCATTTCATCCAAGAGGAGAACTCCTTACACGGCCCCATTCTGGAAACCATGTCGACATGAAATCGAACTGTAATTGCATGGACCTTTTCAGTTGCGTCATTGAATTTCACACATGATTAGTAAACGTATTTTCAGAGAATAGCAAATCTGCAAGCTGCCAAAGTCGCGATTCGAGAGAGTTGACTCTTCACCACAGCCGATCACCAATAGCCACTGAAGATGTTCAAAGAGGGATCAGATTTTGCGTAGATCTTCGGGCCTGAGTAATGGGAGTCACGGCGGTGCACAAGACGACTAGGAATATTGATCTCGAAAAAGATACAGCATGATGTATGTATGGCGTATGGCGAAAAGAGGGGGTTTTCTTGCCCCTGAGCAAGGCCGTAAACACTATTGAGATAAATATTATTTTGATGTGCTTTGTCTTTTTTGGCCAAAACATTCTACGAAGCAATGCAAATTGCAGCAGGCATGTTGAAAGAGCGAAATAATGTTTAAGGAGGATTAGCTTTCTGATTTTGGAGCCTAGATCACGGTGATCTTGACAGTAACCATGAAGCAATAAGATATGGATTAGGGTGGATCCCTACTTCCGGCGTATTTACAGCATACATTAACTGAGTGCGCGGGAGAGCACTCCCTCGCATTTTTGAAAAGCTGCCAAAGGTCGTAAATGAGAGTGCGATTAGCACTCCTAGAGCACTCCCATCCACCGTTCTCAGCCCAATCTCAATTTCTCTTTCTGAAAATCATATATTTGGAGTCAGCTCAACGAGATCTGATAAGCACCGGTTCGTGTTGCAGACAAGCAGATTAATTTTGCATACATTGTAATTTGTTTCGGGGTAATTTTCTCTCCCTCACTTTTCTCCCCTCATTCTTCCCGTTTTCCTTGCCGAGTGGCTGTTCTTCTCTGAAAATGGCTGAGGTCCAATCCACAGAGAATCTACGCCAGGTTAACAAATACTTATCACTTGTTTTATGATCTTAGTCTTATCCTTAGCGTTAGTCTAACTACGCTAAATCGTAGATATAGTCTTTATCATCATTTGATCTTTGATCTCTGCAGGAGACCAACAATGTTGCAGTGATGGACTGTGGGTTTGAATGGACTCTGATCTCTGATCTCTCGGAGTAATTCTGACCTGCTACCTATTACCAGCACTCTAGCTATCTAGTTAATTTACCTTGCCAAGTAAACTAGGCTGAACCGGAGTGGGACCCTCTAGCGGTAACCTCTCGTGGTTAATAAAAATAATGTAAACTAGTGCCCTGTTACTTCACTTGTCTCTCCAACCAAATGTAGCGACCAACCAAATCTTTGATTTTCGAATTCTGTATTGACAATCCCCAATCGATCTTTGATCTTTCTCAGTTCTCCCGAATCAACAGAAGACGTCAAAACTGCTGAGGAAATCGATGGCGACGTCAAAACAGCCGAAGAGATTCCGACTCCTCCCGCCCCCAAGACTCCGCCCCCTCGAGTGGCTGCACGAGCTGCAGTTGCTGCAGATACGGAAGAGGCAGGGTGAGTGGGGGTACGGTACTTCCGGTGGATACTGTAGTTTGTCAGTTCTCCTCTATTCGAATTCAATTCGAATATTTTCAGATGCGAAGTTGCCATCGAAATCGAGTGAAATTTGAGTGAGAAGAAGTGAAGATAACCCATATTAAAGTGATGAAGATAAACTGTTGTAGTGACGCGATAAAAGTGGTAGCCCTGTGATAAAATGTAATTTGTGACGGACGTTTGCATGATGTTTATTGCGTTGGCCTGTGACGGCAACTTCGATTTTCAGTCTGGCGGGGGAAGAGGAGAAAAAGGAGAGAAGAGGGAGTCTCAGAGTGTGATCACTGCTGACGTGTTGAGAGTCTCACACAACTGGTTAAAATGGAAATAGAGACGAAAAATAGAGATACATTAGAAAAAAATATGCTGCAGGACAAAATGCCGAGGAATTGCAGTGGCGAGACTTATACTCCCGAGATTTCCTTTCAATTTACCAATTTAGTGACCAACGACGTCTCTGTGTTACAAATTTGAACGGGTTTTCGATTTTCCTCACAACCTAGATGCACTGTATGGGAAACAGTAGGAGCCTATGTCTTTATTTCAATAATATTAACAGTTTCTTCAATAATACAAGACGTATACATTGCTGCTTTCTTCCACTTCCCTAAATATTCCCCTATCGAATCCATCGATTGATATTTTCATTCATTTCCTGAACTTTAGCTTCCATGGAAGGCCTAGACGGTGAATGCAGATGTCTCTCAGGAGTAGCCACTTCTGGAAACGGGGAGAGTGACAGAACACGATTTTTAGCAACTTTTAGGTCAACTCTATTAGAAACTACTTTCCCGGTAACCATAAAATCATTTTAGCAAATATTGAGTTTTAAAATATGACACACACTCCGTCTCTAGAGATGGTATGGGAGGGTTCAAACTACGAAAAACTTCGGCCTTAAACTGTTGTATAAACTCACGTGTCCAGATATAATGGCAGATTTTCAAATCCTCCTTTGAATTATTGGCATGCCGGTATTTTAAAGGGAAGGTTTTAGGGCGTGTAGAGCCCTGAGAGACGTTCTTTAATTGATTGCTAAGAATTCACGAAAAAAAATAAAAATAACATTAATGCGGCAAATATTGAGCGAACGGAGTCAACCGCGATAGAAGTGATAGCGAAGGTATGGACGTTGTTATTCAGGGGCTGAGATGGGAGTGATAAGGAAGACGAGAGGGGGAGACAAGCAGAAGGAGATATTGACCTTCAAAGTTGGAGCAGTTTATCATTACTCTCGGAAAGGCGTGCTCATCTACCTATCCATGCGCTCTTCATTTCATCTCTCCGTGGTGTGGTGGTAACAATACACTGAAAGCAAATTTGCTAGGAGAACGGTTCTCCAAAGTTTTATTTGTTAGAGAACGGTTCTCCACCCTCCTCGTTCCGCACACTCTCTCGTCTCGGTGAGCAAACGAGAGAGTGTGCGGAACGAGGAGGGTGGAGAATCGTTCTCTAACAGATGAAACCTTGGAGAACCGTTCTCCTAGCAAACTTGCGCTCTGTGTACTGTCTTTGGATATCCTGGTGCTGTTTAGGCTTCCGCAAGTGAGACAATTCGAGAGACAGAGAACAAAGGAGTCAATAATGTATCCTTTTTAATGCGGAGACGGAGATATCTCCCTTGATTTTACATATAAAAATTGGTGTCTCCTTTGATATTCGAGTAAACACGCACGAATCATCTCCCCTACAGCAATCTCAACAAACCCTGTTTTCTTCAATGTTTTGTAATCCTCCACTCGAAAGCAACGAACAATCAATAATTTATCATAAAACACATTTCTCAATAATAAACCCTCTCTTGATTTCATGAAGAAGTTCCTCTGTTGGGCCGACATCCAGCCGTCTCAGTTTCCTTCAGGGACTGTTGAGAAGTAGAATGGCAACTTGGCCTTAATCAGAGACATCTTATGAAGTGTTCTGATCCGTTGATGGATCGCATTGTAGCACCTGTAAAGATCGCAGAGCGGATGAAGAAGTTACACATGCTTCAGAATGTGGTCGAATCGGTACCGAACTTTTCGAAAATATTACAATTCTCCATATTTCTTGTTATTTCTTTCGCCACAATTTCCGCGCTCATCTTTTTTTTACTTATGAATCGAACTCCATGGATCATTTCCTCTCCACATCCAGCAACGTCTGCAAAGTAGTGTCGAAATAAAATTCTCACGGGGAAATAAGTCTACGACTTCATAAGTCTAAGCAGGCCGGCGACGACTTCAAAGTCTAATAGGCACAGGGGAGCGAAGAGGTTAGACTTTGAAAGTCGTCGCTGTCCTGCCCATAAGTCTAGAGCCTCATGCTGCGCTAAATTCTTCGGGAAATTTCCCCATCTAAGGGTGGAAAACTCGTGTAACTCAGCTCAAACTGAACGAAATCTCTCCAATCCAAAAAGGAAAATTGTCCAAATGTAGCGAGTATTCCCTGTATTATGGGAGCTGTAGCTTGACTAGGAAAAAAGTTATGCAAAGGTGGACAAAATGGTTTTCCACTTTCCACCCATGAAATTTGCGCAGCAGTAGACTTATTTCCCTTTGAGTTGTTTGAGCGATTCAGCGAACCTTACACTGACTATAAGAGAAATCCTACTTAGAACAGGCTCTTAAGTTGGTCCCCCTACTAATATGAACAGGGTTGGTCAAATCTGTTCCTGCTCTCTTCATTTCACACGCTCGCCCGTCGCCTAGCGCAGAGAGTGTGTGAAATGAAGAGAGAAGGAGCCGATTTGACCAACCCTAATATGCGCGTAGGGCCAACTTACAGACGCTACCGTATTAGTAGGCGGATAAACTTGAGGTCATGTTCTTCATCGCTGTTTCGCTCGACAGCTTGCACAAATTTTATTAAAATAACAGATAGATTGAGAAAAGCTTCACGGTTTGCATTCTAGTCTTAGTCAACCGAAACACTCACCAGTTGTTGTTGATAATTCCAAAGAAATTTTGACAAAACGTCGAGTTAACTTGCTTGTTAAAGTGAGAGCGCGTAGAGCCCTGGGAATATTTTATTTTATTTTATGAAATCCGGAAAATTTAACAGCAAGTAAGACGCGAAAAGTAGGATATCGATAAATCTGCGAGAAGGAGCAATTTGCACAAATTTGAATCATCAAGGGACGAGAATTAATGCTGTGGGAAATAGGGCAGCACTGAACACAGAGGGCGACCACGGGAGCCCTTAATGTAGAAGGACAGAAAGAGGGAGGGGAGCGGGGAAGTACGAGGGGAGCAATCAATGGCGGCGTGCGGCTCTCTCTCTCTCTCTCTCTCTCTCTCCCTCTCTCTCTCTCTCTCTCTCTCTCCCCTCTCTCTCTCTCTCTCTCTCTCTCTCTCTCTCTCGGCGCACGCTAAGCGGCTGACAGTGAGATGAGAATAGGGAGAGTGCGGTGGAGCCCAGAACGATTTATCTTCATGGGCTTTTTGCCGGTTCTGGACACAGTGCTATCTATTTTATGCATGTCCTAAAATCAAGCGTGATACAACGTCAGGATAAATATCAGAGTGAAAAAACGAGCTGCTGAAGACGAGGGCCTTGCAGTGTTTGTTCATTCCTCCACTTATAGGAAATCATTGTGTCTGTCTGTCTGTCTGTCTGTCTGTCTGTCTGTCTGTCTGTCTGTCTGTTTTTTTTCCGTACGCGTGACAGACATTTTTTTCGCATTTTCCTTATATTTCGCTTCAAAATCGCGCTATCTTCTCAGATCTTTTTCCATATGATAACTGACCAGAATAGCTTTCAAATTTTACAAAATTCAATTAGCCAAATCCATGGCCAAGTGGGTTACGCGCTGGACTAGCAATCCGACCGACGCAAGTTCGACCCCCGCCGCGGGCAAACCTTTTGCCGCATTTTTCGCAAGTGCCAGAAACCGTTCTAGCACGTTTTCGAGCACCGTGAAACACGTTTTCACCTGTTTTGCCGAGTTTTAACCGCGTGACGGAACTTTTCGTGTTTTCGCTATAAATCGCTTCAAACTCAATCAATCTTCCCAGATCCTTTTGCATATGATAACCGACCAGAATACCTTTCACATTTTACAAAATTTAATTAGCCAAATCCATAGCCAAGTGGGTTACGAGCCAAACTTTGAATCCGAGACCCCCAGGTTCGACCCCCGCCGCGGGCAAACCTTTTGCCGCATTTTTCGCAAGTGCCAGAAACCGTTCTAGCACGTTTTCGAGCACCGTAAAACGCGTTTTCACCTGTTTTGCCGAGTTTTAACTTGAAAAATCGAAAATTTCGAAAAGTTCCCAATTGATTCGCAGAGCGTGGGGAATCACAGGAAAAGTGTTTTGCGATGTCAGAAACGTGTCTGAACGTGTTCTAACACGTTTTAACGTGAAATATCGAAAATTTCGAAAAGTTCCCAATTGATTCGCAGAGCGTAGGGGATCACAGGAAAAGTGTTTTGCGATGTCGGAAACGTTTTCGAACACGTCAGGGAAATCAACACACGGTATCCTGCGTTCCCGTTGAGAAATGCTCGTGAGGCTGAGAGCGATCGAAAAAAGTTGCCACGGAGCCACGAAGTGGCGTAGTGGCAACTTTTTTCGATCGCTCTCAGCCTCACGAGCATTTTGCAACGGAATAAGCCAGTACTCTTTCTAGAGATTAACATTCCCCATACCAACTTCCCCCCTGGACTGTTCCTGGAGCCGGCTACCGACTCCACCTCCCTGATCCGAACCTGAAGCCGGCTACAGAGCTCCCCCTGAACCGAGCCTGAAGTAGGCTGCCAAGGTCCCCCTGAACCGAACCTGAAGCAGGCTGCCGAGCTCCCCCTGGACCGAACCTGGAGCAGGCTACCGAGCTGCCCCTGGACTGAACCTGAAGCAGGCTACCGAGCTGCCCCTGGACCGAACCTGGAGCAGGCTACCGAGCTGCCCCTGGACTGAACCTGGAGCAGGCTACCGAGCTTCCCCTGGACCGAACCTGGAGCAGGCTTCCGAGCTCCCCCTGGACCGAACATGCACCCAGAACTATGCATAGAGCGTAGTGTACGCATAGAGCGTAGTGTACGCATAGAGCGTAGTGTATTTAACCTCAACACATCCCGGCTAGTTTACACCAACGAGCCAACTCACATAATTAATCGTTTATCATCATTACTCGGTTCTAAACCAAATCACTTTATCGTTCCGTAATATCGGTGCCAGTGACATCAGATATATTCCATTTGTTGGGCTATTTATATTCCATTCGCAATCCAGAATGCAGTCGACTGGGCCATAAGCATACATTCATGTGCTCTCCTGGAATACATATGTTTTTATTAATTAAAATTCATTATTTTTGATCAAACTGGGAAAGGTCCACCATCATCGAACGTTAATCGTAATCTCTCATAATCGTAGAGAGAGAGAGAGCCCTCTCAATTAGACTTTGAAAAGTAACGGTTTTGGCACTGGGCAACTAGTTGCTTTTGTTCTGAAGCAACGGGCCATTCCGTCATTTACCCGTTGCTTTGAGCGGCGTGTGTAACTAGTTGCTTTTCTGAAGCATTTCGAAACAAGCGCTAAAATAACATAGATAGCGAAAGACTTACCATTTCAATATTTTGTCACGTAAATATTATTTTCAAGAGCACCTGTAATAAAAATATTCTTTTTTTCAAATCAAATTCTGTGTGTGAACAAGACATTCCCTTTTATGCCAATTGACAAGAATTCAGTTACTTATTGTCGTCCTACTAATGTAAAACAAATTGGAAATAAATTTTGGACGATCCCTAATATGACAAGTGAAAAGAAAACAAAGATTACTAACATTTTGGCTTGATAGGACGTTCCACTGATTAATCGTTTGACCGCGGCGTGAACCAACCGATTTCGATGCCAAACATAGTGAAAAATGATCTCACGACCCCCTCATAGGCCGCTAAAGCAACGGGTGAAATGAGGAATGAAGGAACTAGTTGGTTATCTTTCAAAGTCTACTCTCAATTCTGCATGCTCTCTGATTGACGAGAGAGCATGCAGAATGAGGAGAGTCTGATCATTACTCGGAGTAGCACAAAGCAATAGAGGGGTGGAAAGAAAATAGACACATCGGTAGTTCGTTTGATGAACGTATTATCATAAACTGTAATAAATGCTCTCACCATGTCATGAGTTATTGCACCCTCATCATCTCATCGAGTAGGTGTTCCTGGGGCAAAGAGTGCGCGTAGAGCCCTGGGAAACATTGAGTAATGATCAGACTCTCCTCATTCTGCATGCTCTCTCATCAATCATACAGCGCGAGAGAGCATGCAGAATTGAGAGAGTCAGACCGTTACTTAAAACATTTACTGATTCGGAAAGTGATAAATGACGGAAAACACGTAACGGAAAGGGAAAATGACGCAGCGTTGTTGAATCTGGAAATTTCCTAGCGGGTGAGATGAGAACCATATCAGCATTTAGTTGAAATAATAGAATAAATAAGTGATTCGAGGTGTCAAGGAGGGGAATTGTGAGCCATAAAGCCGAGAAGTGATAAGGGAAGATAAAGAGGAGGGAAAGGAGGGTCGGGGAGGCCACTCAATGACATTCGTACACAACTGCTAAACACAGTGTACTAACAGCGGAGACGAGAGAGAGAGTGATAGAGAGAGATAGAGATAGAGATAGAGAGAGAGAGAGACAACAGTTGATTGCGAGGCTCGTTTTGCAGTCTTCTTCCTCTCTTCGCTGGCTAAATGATGCATTTTTCGATGTAGCACAATCTTCTGTGCAATATTTAGCAAACAATTTTTATCACGGCAAATATACTTCTCAATGAACATTTCGAACTGTTCGAATTCATTGGTGTTACAACAGACATTCGACTCATCTCCATGACCTAGTGGAAATTTGATTGGAAGTTGATGAAACGTCGCTTTTTTTGGCGTCGGTTTACACGCATGAAAGAAAGAGAGCGATCTGTTTCGATATCCAATACTTCTGGTCTCTAATATCCTCTGGAATTGAAGGCTTCATGCACACAGATCCGTTGAAAGTAGCGACGAATGAACTCAGTTAGCTCGATTGCTTTCGTCTGAAATTTCAACAACAAAAATGTTTTCCAAAACGAAAAAAACCCAAAACGAGATTCACATTATTTGTGTTGATACACCTATTATTCCGTGAAGAATCCGAAACTTGCTTGCCTGCATGTGAAATCGATCATTTCTAATACAATTTCTCACCTCTCAAATATATTCATTGTTAAATGTTTCCGGTTTAGACTGGTAGATTAGTAGAGGGCGTGTAGAGCTCTGTTAAAGAATAGGCTAGTTAGATGCGATTCAAAGAGAAAATAATTGGATAGAAAAATGGCGGACAAAGACAAATCGTTAGATATGGCAGCCTGGAAAATATGAAAGAGCAAATCGACACGTAATGCTAGTCTTCACATGATCAGAAAAAAAGGATTGCACGATAGTGCACTGATAGGAGGGCAGAGAGAGAGAAAGAGGGAGAGAGAGAGAGAGAGAAACGGGAAAGGAAAGGCGAGGAGAATGACGGTGAATGTGAGTCACTCGAATGCAAATGTGACTGAAGTGATACGAATGAGGCCGAGATTGTGTGCTTAACAACATTTTGGAAGTCATACTTCTTAAAAAAAAAGGATTTGAAAAAAGTCATCTTCGAATAAGTTTCAATAGATTGCGGGAACCGTTAATGTGATTTTTCTGCGCAATAAAACATTCGAACAATGTTTATCACAATCGATTCTCCAACAAATGCATGCAACTCAAATGCAGTCCTATATTGTCCCATGAAATAGATCCTTTCGATTCCATATATAGCCATATTGCTGCTCCAATAGTGAGTTTCCTGATTATCTTCATCATCACGAATTTTCCTCTTGTGTGTCTCGCCGTTAGGTTGATGTTTGTCTGAAATTGAAGGAATTTTAAGGGGATTTTATTCCAACGTTTCGGAGATTGAAAATAAACTTACGCAATTCCGACTTTATAGTATCTTCCAGAGGAAAAAAATAGGTCTTAGATAAGAAGTAATAGTCGAATAGACTGGATAGAATAAACTGGATAGAGAAAAATTATAATCCGATATTCTGACGAACGTGTGGAAGAAAAACAAATATTGTAGAGAGCATGTAGGACCCTGAGTGGATATATCATAATTGGAGTTCATGAGTGTACGCCACATGATTCCAAACCTACAGACCAGGGTTAGAGCGAGAGAGTACACAAAAGTGAGATGGATATATCATAATTGGAGTTCATGAGTGTACGCCACATGATTCCAAACCTACAGACCAGGGTTAGAGCGAGAGAGTACACAAAAGTAAGAGAGTCTCTCTCGATTTCCCACGCTCTCTCACTCCAAAGGCCTTTCTGGAAGGTTGACCGGCCTGTTCCTTAATGATACACGATAATCCAATTATAAAAAAGTGGAACAACAGAATTTCGATTGTTCCACTTTTTATAATTGGCTCTTCGTGTTTAAGGAACCCTACTGTGGAATAATGTGACGCATATCAGTGCGTTCGCGTAAGAATCGCACCCTCCACGGTACAGCAAAATTGCACTCTCATTTTTTTACAGTTTCCGATAGCCCTATGGATGGTCTATCGATTTCTGATAGTCTCATGTCTTGATTCGCCTCATTTGCATAATTACAGCCTATCAAAGTTTAGCTGTTTTTCAGTATTTTAAACGCCATTAAGGTAAAAATAAAGAAAATCACTCACATAGATAGTGAAAAATTATCGTCATTATCAGGCGGATAAAATGGTGTCAATTTTTAATTTTTCCAAATTTGCATTTTTTTTAAATTTTGAATTTTTAATTTTTCCAAATTTGAGAATTTTTATCATCATGTAATACTATGAAAAAAACCCCGCCAAATTTTTCATATGTTGTAGATCTAGATGATATCTAACTAATCTGAGTTTATTGTTTGATTTCCAGGGGATCCACGTAGCTCATTAAACTCATGAAAAACTGATAATTTCTAATAGAGAGGAGCCCCTCATTTTCCCTCATTTCACCCACTCAACCCCGCCCGTGCGGTCAGAAATGAGAAAAGAACAATGGCTAATGACGTCATATCAACTTCTCTGGGTCTCGGGAAATTGTTCCCTCTCTCCATTGATGCCATAACGAGAAAGAAGCTACGGTAACTACAGTGGAGTGATCAAATCTAGATTGTTATCTCCTGTTCATTACGGTATCTGTGCACATTACAGAGTTCTATTTTATCATAAATGGTTACTGTAGCCATAAAGTGCTCTGAATTTACATATCTCTCCACTTCTTTTGGATGTGTTGACTTTTTGCATGCACATTCTCATCTTCCACTTCTCATGCATCTCAGTGTGCAGTAAAAGTGGCGTCACATTGATGAGATGAGAATGTGCATGCAAAAAGTCAACACATCAAAAAGAAGTGGAGAGAAATGTAAATTAAGAGCACTTTATGACTACAGTAACCATTTATGACAAAATAGAACTCTGTAATGTGCACGAGACAGCAATCTAGATTAGATCACCGCACTTTAGTCACCGTATCCTCTTTTTCGCCAGCTTATGACATCTTTAGAAAGAGGGAACAATTTTCCGAGACCCAGAGAAGTTGATAAGACGTCATTAGCCATTTTTCTTTTCTCATTTCTGACCGCACGGGCGGGGTTGAGTGGGTGGAATGAGGGAAAATGAGGGGCTCCTCTCAATTAGAAATTATCAGTTTTTCATGAGTTTAACTACGTGGATCCCCTGGAAATCAAACAATAAACTCAGATTAGTTAGATATTATCTATATCTACAACATATTAAAAATTTGGCGGGGTTTTTTTTATTAGTATTCGAGATACATGAGGTCAAAATTTCATGAAATATGCAAATTTGGAAAATTAAAAATTCATTGACACCATTTTATCCGCATGATAATGACGATAATTTTTCACTATCTATGTGAGTGATAATCTTTATTTTTACCCTAATGGCTTATAAAATACTGAAAAACAGCTAAACTTTGATAGGCTGTAATTATGCAAATGAGGCGAATCAAGACATGAGACTATCAGAAATCGATAGACCATCCATAGGGCTATCGGAAACTGTAAAAAAATGAGAGTGCACTTTTGCCCTGTACCGAAAAATCTGAGAATAGTTCGATCCTTACGCGAACGCACTGATATGACTTTACTGAATAGGAAACGCGAGTAGAGAACATAGAAGAATGGGGATATCTGGATAGTAAAGAGCGAAATAGGGAGAATCAAGACGATACTGTCCATTCGTAAAGCGCAACGTGAGAAAGCGATAGAGATGATACGATGAAGTATAGGGCTGAGACTGTACGAGAATCAATATCTTTGCAACTTCCATTGCACCAATTTCGACATTGATTTGAATAGATTATGGGCAACTTTGTTAGTCACTGAGAATACTACAGCTTTCATCATTTTTATCAATAAAATCACTTCGGTGCAAGCATGACTTCCAATCGTGTTGAAGATGTTCGCTGAACACCAGCGTATCTTGTGGTTCTATGAGGAAAGACAACGAAGTGGCTATGGATGTGCTCGCATGTCTACCCTCGAAACATTGATCGATGCTTGATACTTCCTTTTTATTTCATTGCGCAGTCCTGAAATTGTACGTGAATTTTCCCCATTTGTCATTCTTTCCCATACAGTAAAAGTATCAACTCATACAATCTTTATGGAGGATATCCATGAATATTTTACAGATCGGCGTGTTTCGTAGGGCGCGTAGAACCCTGGAAATCAATCAATTTCTGGCATCAACGGAATTTTCAATACATTTGCGCAAAGGGAAGGAAATAATGAATTGTTGCAGAAAAAATATTCTTGTGGGTGACTCGACATTCTCATGAAACGCTATAGAATCACCTGTGGCCCTTCCAGTAGTATTTCGTGGTCGGTACCGTTGCATTTATCGGGCGGCCACCGGCGATTCTAGAGCGGAAGAACACTAATAATTCACGGAACGAAACTGTGGCCGATAATTAGAAAAAGCGAGTTGGTGAAAACTAGAGATTCTTTTGGGACAGTCGACATTGTGCGAGTTAGTGCTGACACTGAAAGCAAATTCGCCAGGAGAACCGTTTTCCAATGTTTCATTTGTTAGAGAACGGTTCCTCACCCTCCTTGTTCTGTACACTCTCTCGTCTCGGTGAGCAAACGAGAGAGTGTACGGAACGAGGAGGGCGGAGAACGGTTTTCTAACAAATTAAACCTGGGAAACCATTCTCCTAGCAAATTTGCGCTCTGTGGAATGATGTGAACAAGAGAGAAGAAAAGGATTGATCCTGATTGACGCATTGGAAGATGGGAAGACGAAAGAAATAAAAGAAAAGGGGAGAAAAGAATAAAAATAGAAGTGAAGAGAATCAATGTGACACCTTCCACACGCAACCCACAGGAACTATGTGAAAAGATCGGCATTGTTTTGCACACTATAATTGATGACGTAGCAATAGCTTTATCGATTCTATGAACGGAAGAACTGCGGATACTGGGAGTGAGTGAAGAAAGAACTTATCATTTATCTCTGTTCGACATCTTTGCTACACACAGAGAAATGTTTGTAGTATTTAACAAACAGGTGTACCTTATACGGCGAGGTATAAATCTAGCGTTTGTAGCCACATCACAAACACAATGTTTGTAGAAATTTAACAAACAACCGTTGTTGCCTTGTGACTAACATGTTTGTTAGACTAATCTTTTTGATAGCATCCGCTCCTACTGCGCAATCCGGTCCCTCATGCCCCGACCCGAATCGTGGTACAATCTCTTTGTGTAATGTATAAGATAAACATCGATATTCACAAATTAGTCTGATTTATTAGCTTTATAAAGCTATTTAGACATTGTAAACAGTACTGAATTTCATAAACTGGATACGATTTGACAGCAAATACACACGAAAACAATTCGATTCTGAGATCGCACAGATAAAACGATGACAACTAACAACGAAACAAACAATATCGATCGATATTCTAACTCTATGGAAGATCGGTAGCAAGTAACCTATTCATTGATGAGACCGTATACTATGCGGGAGTTGGGTGAGATGTCAGTCGTTCTAGCATTGAATACAAGATCAAGTACTTGAAGTATGTCAGAAACCATGGGTGAATACCGCAGTTTGAAGTAGTAGTGGGCGGCGACCAATCGGTAAAGGGAAGGAATGAACTCGGTGGTGGCCTTGATGTCTCGTCCGTTGACGCACAGTATGTATTGATTGGTGCCGAATCTAAAAAGAATGGATTAGTTAATTACAAATGGAATGGTCCGCACCGGACGAGAGATGGCTGAGTCACTCCTGCCCGTGCGACAGCTTTGAGAGCTTCTTGAGTGTTCGTTCCTTCCTAAAGCATATGTGGGAATGAGTGATAATGCAAGTCACTACATACCGGGAAGCAATGCATGATGTAATCTTGTCGTGGCGCGATCACTTCGAACCACTCACACTTGCCATCATCGCAACGAGGCAGTCGAGAAGATGCAAATCGGGGTCTGTAAAATGCGAGGTGAAGATATGACATTCATAAACTAACCTGTGTTCAATCGATTGATCTGGTCGGCGCCGAGAAGTTTGGTTGCAGCTGATGTGATTGAGGAGGGGAGAGAGGATGTGCAGGTCGGATTCCATCTCAGAATACCAGCCCATTCAACATCGGTAACGAGCTGAATTCGTGAGATTGAAATGAGGTAATAGGTATTAATATACCATGTGAGGGATGGAGGCGATCTGACGGATCGTCGAGAACGAAACATCGAGTGTGTTTCGTCCCACGAAATTCAGTCTCCAAGCTCTGGAACGAGCAATGCTCAGAAAAATATATAAAAAAATATTTTTTTTAATACCTCGTTGCTTCCATCAATCTCACGGACTCCATGTCTCCGTCTGTTGTTCCTTGGAACATCTGATTCAGCATGATGGGATCGCCTCCTCGAATATCACGTGGGACAGCGCATCTCTGAAGGTAATTGGATTATGTGGATTGACAAGTTATAGTTAAAAACAAATAACAAACAAATAATAATAAGAAAATGAATTGAATTATAGACTCGGAAACATAGATAAGAACACAGCTCACCCGACTTGCTGGCGGAAGCTCCCCTGTGCTTCGTAATCCTCGTCGCATATTGCCCTAACGGACAGAGAGATATCCTCGCCCGCGTCTCGTCCAATCGTCCTTGAACATGGCCGTGATGGTTTATAAGTAAAGTGCGGACTAACCATGTGAACAGCGAGACGAGAGTGAGACATAAATTTGATGATAATAGTCTTCATTTCGGGAACCGTGGGATAATACTTCCTGAATTTGTGATAGTTGTAACGTAGTTTAAGCTTTTAAATAGATCAACACACAAAAAAATATAAATATACCTACTTCTTGGACACTCGCATGAGAACCGATGAGAGAAACCGAACAACTCGTCCTCGAAACGACGAATTGAGCAGAATGGAGCCTTCGTTTATTGACTGAATAATGTCAACTCCTCTAGCACAGGACTGCATCACTTCCAACAAGTTGAGTGACCACAACGATTCGGAAACCTGCAAGAAATATGTGTAATGCAACAAAATAAAAAAACTAACATTACCATCGATTTATCAACCGTCATAACGAGAGCATCGATATCGAAGTCGGGAGGGATACGGTGCGACTAGAAATAGAATAGTATGTTTGCGATTGAGAGAAACGGGAGCACTCACTGAGAGATCAGCTGGGTCAACTTGGTTGCGAGTTCCTTGATCTTCTTCTTCGATTGAAAATGCATCAATATCCTAAAAATAAAAGAATTTATAAAACAAGATACATGTGTCACCTCTTCATCCTCATCCAATTCTCGATGGAATTCGTTTTCTGCCTGGGCAATGGCTGCACTCAATTCTGCCTTCAAACCCTTGACATCGAGTTTCTTGTTGTCAGTAGCCGATTCATGAGTGACTGGCTGTAATAGCGATAGATTCAAACGGCATGATATAACAATGCCCTGTTAAATTAAGAGGAGAATGTGAAGGATTAATGAACATAAATAAGGAAAATGGAACATGACTCACCTCCAAATATACGATGTACATCGCGCCTGGCCCCGCTTCACCTTGTATCGGAAGTTCCCGGCCGAGTATTGAATAATAAATCTTCATCTTTCCATCAATTCCCTTCTTGTCTTTCAGGAACTCGCGAATCGCCTCTTCGGAGTGGGGAACGTCCTCAGGGAAGACAACCTGGCGCCGACGATCGGATGCTGATCGTATTTCGATCGGCATACCTTTTACTGAAAAAAAGAAACATAAAACATGAATAAGCGAGAATCACGCCAAGAGAGTTACACAAGCTGGTGAAATTGGCAAAGTGCCAGAGCAAAGTACAAACTACAACGAAGAGCGGGAAAATATACCATTTGAATAACACGACAAGCATGGAAACAATAAAAAAATAATTATTGTGTAAAATTATGGTCGCGTGTAATGTATAAATCGAGAAATACTAATATCAATCAATAAGTGTGTGAGAAGTGTATTCAATTTCGTAATTCAAGTTTCAAGTATGTTTTCGCACTGTTCTGCTATTATCTCGCGTGTGTAAGTTCTAGGATTCCGAGGCAGCTATCGCCCCCCCCCTTTTTAGCAGCTTGTGCGCACCATTTTTAAAAGCTCGTTATTCCTAACGTCAATAACGTTGTCAGGGGTGAGTGAATCGCTCTCGATCTTGCACCATTTCTCATTCCTAACCGCATTCTGATTTATTTATCGGGCTGTGAGTTGATGTGTATGTCTTTACGCAGCTAAAAGCGAACATTCGAGGAAACCTGATCACTTTCTGTGCTCTCTTGCACGGAACCGATATTTGCGCTCCTTGTGAAACAACAAAGCACAAGGTAAAGTGTCATGCTTATACTCTCTCAAGCCGTAGCCCGGAATCACCAAAAAATACAAGAACAATGTCATGTTCGATCGTTTTATGTTCATGTTCGACTGTTCCGTTCCGGGCTTCAGCAGTTGTGCCCGGGTTTAATAGGTTCTGGACGTTTTAATTTGCATTGCTTCGATGGTGTGTTCGCGATGTTACCACGTAGTTGCAAACCTCCAGGAAGGGGTGATGCGTGAGATGTTGCGCACAAGTGAGAGAGGGCACAATAAATAATCTCACCGCGTGATTAGGATTGTTGATCTCTTTACACTCGCTTCCATTTTTACTTTCCGCTTCCCTGTTTAGCGGTATATTCTAGAGGCTTTCTATTATTTCGCTTGAATCCCGCACAAGATTTATTAAATCTTTCAGGTAGAACTATGGGCGACTGGCCAACGACTCCCTGCCCCTTCTCAACTCCATTCTCTCCATGCACCAAGGAACCGCCGCCGCGACAGTTCTCGTCTCTAGCCTCGACAGCGCCGACCCAATCTAGCCGCCCGACCCATACAAGGTACCGTATCCTCCCCTGCCCCGACCCCGATCGCTATACTGCCCCCTAATACTACCATACATAACCCAAGCACTGATTCAGGTATCGATGACCGGCGAGTTTACCATTTGGAATCATCTGTCCATGATCGAGAAGGAATCGGGCATCGAATAGGTGCTCTTCGTGGGCCTGCTGGTCATCTGAATCGCCCTGGTACTCATCGGCACCGCCTTCAGCAAGGGCCGCCTCGGGCAACTATCAATCGTCAAGTCCTACCAGGTACCGTGCCTTCTCTTTTTGGATTACTGTAGTCTATTTTCCGCCGCCTGCACCATCTTTGGAGTGCTGTAGTTGTGTGCAAAAGGTGACACGCGGTGGTAACTGTAGTAGTAGTGGGGGCTACGTGCCTTTTTATAGGCGAATGGGAAGAGAGGGGCGAACGATGACTTTTTACGAGGAAAGAGACGGAGAGAGTTGAGAGATTTAATGATCCCGATCACTTCTCGTAATCACACGCAATACTGAGAGAGATTTTTGCTCTTTTAGTGCAGAAAGTGGCGAAAATGACGCATCACTACCGTAACCTGCCCTAATTCAGGAAATGATGGTCGGTCGGCAGTCTCGCCTCAACGTGCTCGATGTGCTTCGCGTCGTCGCCATCCTGTGGGTCATGATGAACCACACCGCGACCGAAGGACGCATCGACATCCTGGAACGCCTCCCGACCTCCTTCGCTTTCAAGGTACGGTAGCCTGCTCGTCGCCCGTTATCGACAACTAATCTTTTGCAAACCAATGTGGTAAATAGCAGAAGGCTGTCCACGAGCACCCCGTGTTCGGCGCTCTACTCGGCAACTCTGCCCTCGGGGTGGAGGTGTTCCTGGTGCTGTCTGGTCTGCTCGCTGCTCGCACCTGACAGAGAGACGCCACCATGGACTTCTGGGTGAGTACCATATCCCTTACCCAATACAGTACCCCGAGTTACCGATCTGAGCCCCGAACAATTTTAGACCAATGCGGGCGGAGATTTACATGTATCTTTCGGTTTATGGTAAATAATGGCCAATTATATAAAGGCTGGCTATTCGATAATACACTTTATGCACGTAAGGTATCACTATAATTCGTATTCTTTGATATGAATCCTAATCAATGCCATGCTTGAGAACAACAATTGAATCGCCGATAACATTCTTGGTGAGAGCGAGGGGGAATGGAGAGTATAGCGAAGTAATAGGTGTAATAGCAGGAGTATTGGTCATTTTGACAAGGAAAGCCTGGGTGATATTAGAACGAGCGGAGGTCAAGAGCTCATAGCCTACGAAATGCCAACTGTTGTTGAGATTCACAATGGACTCTATAGTCGAGAAAAGTGGAATAGAGCCAGACATGGAACGAACGATGAGGTCACGGATACGGAATGTTGTACCTCGATAATCGATACTCTTACAGGAAGGCAATATTGGAGGGAGAGCGATCGATAGAGAGGAGAGAAGAGGAGAGGAGGAAGTGGACACAGTATCAGGTTTGGAAGGGGTCACTTCGAGATACGGTCTCGATCGCCTTTCCGCGCACACTAGGGCATAAGTATTCGAGATAGTTAGGGGCAGGTTGATGAAACATTTCGTAATATACGACTTGGCCTTACCAGTCAAATGCATAGACTCGTATGTGAAACTGCTTAGGTGAATGAGCGGGCCGAACATTCTAATATGATGGGGATAATGAAGCAAGTAATGGTGCTTGGGTGTAATGCTTGACTTGAATCTACCGTTACCCGAGATCATCTCTTCGACCCCATAAAGTGTGACGTAGCTACTGATCCATTCTTCTATAAACTCTTCCAATCGATCCACTTCAAGGTTCGTGTACTTCGTCTTCGTCAGACTTTCAACAAGAAGGGAGAAGAGACGAAAGTGATTCCACTCAGGTGAGTTCGCATCTCCATAGTCCTCAGCAACAACCAGAAGATACCTAAAGTAAATAATATAATACGCAAACAAGCATTATGTACTCGTCTTTTTCAAATAAAACAGATTAGAGCATCTATTTTGAATTAAACTAAAAACGTGGCCCTAGCACCGCTCAGTTCATGTTGCTGTTAGATCACCTGATGAGAAGCCAACTCTGATTGGCTTTATTTCCGATCGTTGATCCGGTTGGCGGGGAGAGTGCACTCGGTCGATTGGCATCATCAGTCCGTCCATAGTCATGTCTCGCCAATCTCTCATTCAAATCTTCCCTCGTTAATCCTCTCCTACTCAGATGCTGCTGCAGTCGATGCAATTGACATTGATTTACCGGCAAATGGATCCAGACGAAAAACTGGTAGAGAGACCCGTGAACTCATGCATTCCCTTGTTGTCGCCAAGAATCGCAATGAGCACAACCTGGAATGAAATTGTTGGTACAGACAGCGACGATCGATTGACCTCATTGTGTATGTCATTCCCTGCCAATCCATGCTAATCGTTTCCAACGACTTGAACTGTGACACTATGTAGTTGTACACAGGGTTGAAATTGAAGGAAGAGATGTCCTTGGAATGAGCGATGGCGAGGGGAAATTTGAATCTAAATTAAAACCGAAAGGTAGTGGGTTTGGGATAGTCTCTCTAACCTGAGACCAGCTGTGAGATGAGAAGGGAGTGCAGCCACAGTTAGATGGAAATATGCCATCTGATAGCTTGAACTCTTATACCCAAGAGATGAGGCAGGAGTGGCGTCATCGAAGTAAATGTGCACCGGGAGTAGCTTCTCACCGGTCTAAAATATTATAAGATAATCTAGATATTACAAAACAATAAGCTTTTGATAGTACTTACTTGCAGAAGCTTATCTGCCTCTCTGAAGGAAGAACCGTCACGAAGAGTCGAGTAGGAACCAACAGATGGAACAGCGTTAACCAGGTAATCTTTGATCTACAAAGGGCACTTATTCATTTTACCATACCGATAACTATTTTTTAAACATGCCTGATCCAATTTGATTGCGTTCTGGATCGTCTCCTTAAGTGGGAAGCCGTAGAAAAGAATAGGCTGATCTTGCTCCTTTCGAACACCTTCCTGGAAATATAAATAGTTTTAATATTTTTATGGAAATACACAAACAAACCTTTCGCCTGTGTCCAATCATCGTTCCCATTTGCAATTCCTTTACGGGAATGTAGGATGACTCTGCCCTGAAAATACTGGTTCAGCTAAATAATTAGTGTCTTCAATTATACCTAATCTGTTTCCTCCGTTGGTATGGATTACTGTATGCGTGGAGGGTCTGGTCAATGGTATTGAACAATCGCTCAGCCTTATCTATCCCAACTTCGACTATTGTGCTTGCAATAATTTTGAACGAATCTCTAATAATTGCAACCACCATGTCTAAGTCTGCTTCGATAACACCGATTGATCGTTTCAATATCATCGTCCTCATCAGCTCATCCAATCCATCCACGGCCTGCAGTAAATTCTGCTCTGTTGCAGCATTCGGCGTCGCAGTGGGAGAAGAGAAGGAAGCTGAACCAGCGGGAGGAGGAGATCCAGATCGAGAAGGCGACGAAGGAACCGGTGAGCCATCATCATCATCATCGTCACTTTGGATCGTATTGGCAACTTAATTAATTTATTTTTAAAAAAATACTGAATCAAATGATCAACCCATTTCTAGTGAACACTCGTCCACTAAATTGGTAGCGCCTACAGTAACCCCGTCCCTCTTAGATTCGTGCCAACTCGTCTACGACGGTGTGAGTGGAGATTGATTGAGAGATTAGAGAGGCGAGGAGGCCATCTCGAGAGATCAGGTGAGAGCTCATGGAAAATCGCAAAAAACGGCATCCATCATTAGTAATCGATAATACCGTACTCGTACGGTACCCGAGTAGGAGGGTGATGCGTGCAAATTGACAATTTACTATAGCATTTGTAGCTTGATGAGCTAGGGCGGTCGGTCGATGACAGGCGACCTGATCTACAGTGCCCATTTCAGACAGCCTGTTATCGATTGAATGAGGAAAGGGTGGCCGAAGTCGGACGAGGAGACGGAGGAGGAGCAAGGAATCGAGGAAAGTAGGTGTCCACTGATTTCGTACCACTACAGCTCTTAATTTGATAAATTGGTAGCGCCTACAGTAACCCCGTCCCTCTTAGATTCGTGCCAACTCGTCTACGACGGTGTGAGTGGAGATTGATTGAGAGATTAGAGAGGCGAGGAGGCCATCTCGAGAGATCAGGTGAGAGCTCATGGAAAATCGCAAAAAACGGCATCCATCATTAGTAATCGATAATACCGTACTCGTACGGTACCCGAGTAGGAGGGTGATGCGTGCAAATTGAAAGAAAACTGTGCAAACTAGGGCGGTCGGCCGATGACAGGCGACCTGATCTACAGTACCTCTGTAGCTTGATGAGCAATCAATATTCAATACAGTGCCCTTGTCAGATCTATGGCTTGCGTACGAAGTGTCGACAATTACTACTATAATACTTTCTTATCAGATTTCGATTGATTGGCTGCATGGGACGACATGACAAACAAGAAACGTGCCCGACAATCGACGAAGATAGAGAAGAATGTCTAGTTGCCTACCACTTGCCACTTGTCAATTTGCCTATATCATATGAATACAATATTTAATTGAAAATTCGTACCTGGATGATTCGGAGCACTGTGAAACTGCCGATGGTGATCACGCCAGTTGGCAATGCTTCGAAAGTGGGGCTGCATGGTGCACACTTTGCATGTCACATCACGTAGGTCTTGATGAAGTAGTCGAATGTGCATGCCAAGTGCCTTTTCATTTGCAAGCAAGGATGAGCATGATTGCACCGGACAAGTGATCATACTGAAAATTGCCAAATACAACAAATTGTAATATTTTCTCTCAAAAATACAAGTAATATAATAAAATACACATAAATTATTGAAAATATAACAAATCTTTTCCCAATTAATCATTGTTATTAGCATGTTTGTAGGAGCACTACAAACAAATGTTTGTAAAAATTTTACCATCAAATGTTTGCTATCTAGAAACTAGCAAGTTTGTAATTTTTTTGCAAACATGTTTGTCATATGCGGTGTTTGTAGATTGAAACTACAAACATTTCTCTGTGAGTATGGAATAATGGAAAATTCGCAATTGAAGATAGCTTGTAGCTTCTATTGTAGGTTCAATCATCTCCTTTTTCAATCGTCCAGGAACGACCGGCATGACTTGCCATGGACGTCGAGTCTGCGCTCGATGCAAATGCCCATGTGACCATTGCAAATTACGTGGAAATTATTTCATCGATTGAATATTAGGCGCATCGTGATGTTACACATACGAAAAGGATCATCCCTGGAATCAATAGGAATTAGGGAAACTCTAGATGTATGAGAACATAGTTAGCGTACCTTGTCTTTTAAAACATGCTTCTTTTGACATCAGTTCAGGTTGGATTTTGGAGAAGCGTGTAAAGCTCTGAAAAATTAATCATTTAGCAAAAACAATATACTCGATTACAGTGAAGGAAATCGATATGGAAAGCAAATTTCTAACGCCGACGTTGCATGAAAAATGACAACAACAAAAAAGATGATAGGGGCATTCTAGAGACTGCTAGAGATAAGAGTAGGATGAGATTGGAAGAAATGAAGAGAATGACAGCTCACGTTTTCGTTGAGGGGCAAATTGGAAAAGTGAGGAATTCTAGGAAGAAACGAGATAAGGTGTTTAATAGGTGCGAAAGGAAAAACTGATCTATATTTTATCCTGTTCAAATTTCTTGTAGCATCCACGTCATATTTGCTCAGCAACCCTAGTAAAAAAATTTCTTTATCTCGCAATGCTATCACAGTAACATCCGTAGTCTTCCCAACTGATATCTTTTTTGCCGATAGGGCGCAATCGCGATTACATGCGACAGTTATTTTAAGATTTGCAATCACGCTCACTCTTTTCACTAGCTATTCCATGTATTTTTACAATTCTTCACTGAATTTGCTAATGCAGTACGTTGATAGTTTTAGAGCGTGTAGAGCCCTGGAATTCATTATTTTTGTGGAAAAGACACTCAAAAATATGGGGAACGAAAAAGCGATTAAAAAAAGTAAATGGGGGATGGGTTAGTGGAAGAGGTTTCGCCCTGGAGAAAAAGTGGAGAGAATGAATAGAAATTGGTGATGAGAAAGTCTGATTGACAGTAAATCTAACACGATAGCACAATTAAAAATGATAAGAGATTGGGGAGATAAGAGGGAAAAGAGAAAAAGAGAAGAAAAAAGAGTCACTCGGGGGAAAGGTTTTGTATAGTGAGAAGAACTTTATCTCTCTCTCTCTTTCTCTACTTTTAAATAACATATACATCAGTGAGATGGATCGGACTTCCGTTGATTGACACAGTGGAAGACAAATGATTTGAAGATGAAAGAAAAAAGAGAGAAGGAGAAAAGCGAAAAAAAAGAAAAAGTGCAAGTGAGACAGAGAAGAGAAGAAAAGTGATGTATGTTACACGCAAAGCAAGGAAACTAAACAAAAAAACGGCTTTCTTTTGCAATATCACCATTGTTCGTACACGGTCTTTTTCGACTTAGTGATAACTTTATCGATTTTATCAGATGAAGCAGTGGAAGATATTTGTCCGATATTTATGTGTCTCGAGAATTTGAAGGTTAACCATCTCTTCTCCTTCTTCTAAATCGTGAAGTGAGTCAATTATGAACTTGCAATATCCATGGCATTTCCTATATGAAATTCCGATGCTTCGCTCTCATTTATTGAAGAATAGGTATATTAATATTCCGATCGCACACGATTTCTGGAAGTAATCTAAAGTAGTATCTAACCAGTTGAACACGATTTTACATTGCACAACGTATTTAAAATAATTCAAATACCTTTTCCCTTAACATTTTAGTTATTTGACATCAGTTCATGTGGGGTTTTGGAGAGGCGTGTAGAGCTCTAAAACGAGGGATCAACATATTACCATAATCACGTTGTTAAATCGCAGTAAATGAGATCTATAAAGGAATGAGAGGGGTATCAGAAATTTAAAAAAGTAATATTTAAAAAAAAAACATTAAAAAACATTTATTAAACATAACTTTCTTCAAACTAAAAACTGAAACATGCAATTTTTCGAGGCTCTCATCGGATATTCGATCTCTATTGCCCCACAGTGAGAACTCAGTTGACCAAATATTCGTGGTACACCTTCCTTAAATCGCAGTAAATGAGATCTATAAAGGAATGAGAGAGGAAATTTAAAAAAAAACACGTAATGTTGACACAGCGATAAAACAAGTGTGGCTGGGGAAAAAGTGAGGTACGAAGAGCAGATTGTCGAGATAACGTTGAATTCTAACGTGTAAGATACGAGGAAGATTGACAGAGACTAATGCTGCGCAAATTTCATGGGGTGCAAGGTGCAAAACAGTTTTATGCACCCTTTCATAACTTTCTTTCTAGTGAAGCTACAACTTCCAAATTACAGGGATTGCAAGCCACGTTTGGAACATTTTCCTTTTGATTGGAGAGATTTCTTTCAGTTTGAGCTGAGTTACACGAGTTTTCCACCCTCAGAGGATGAAATTTCACCCATGAAATTTGCGCAGCATTAGATAGGAGAGATGAGAAAAAATTGAGAAGTTTGACGGCTCGATTCCCGTTGAAAGGGGGAGAATTTCTGATGCAAACAAAAGAGTATCAAGGCCAGTGAGACGGCTTCTTCCATACGAAAAAAAACTGATCGAAAAAAAATTGTACAAATTCGTTCGTACTGCAAATGTCCCTGTTTAGAAGCAGTTTCTTCAATATCTTTATCAATCTGATATCATTGGCATGAAACTTTTTTTGTTGAGATGTAATACACGTGCAGGTAAAATTCAGAATACATTATTTATCACGACTAATATATTTCTCAACGACATTTACAACTGAAATAGCATAGTTTTCGAATGCTTTTATTACAGTTAAAGCAACACAACAACGCGCTGTCCATCGAATACATACACTCTAGCTGTGTTATGCTAGTTGAATGCAAGGTGCGGGAATGTCGTCGTTTGTGCCTCGGCTTACATCGTGAAATCAAGCCATGGGTGTTTCTCCATCGATTGTATCTCATATAACCTCTGGACTTTCCTGCCTGCTTTTGTAAGATTCATTGAAAGCAACGGCGGCAGAACGTTATTGGTGCAACTGTTTTCTTCTGAGATTAATAAATATCAAATGTATCTTGTTCAAGAATGCGCCGTATACAAATCGTATTATTAGTGTTGTCATTTCTATGAGCCAACAAAGATACCAGAACTTTGTTTTATCTATAATAGATTTTTACGTTTGTTATTGCTCACCTTTCAAAGATATTAGTTGATTATTATTTCACGGTATATAGGCGACGGGTAGAACAGTTTGTAGAGAGCGTGTAGAGCTCTGGAAGCGAATAGTTGGGTGTTAGCTAGAGAGAAGAAACGGATTGATCGTGATTGGCATGCATCGAGATAGGAAACGAAAGAAAGAATGAGAGCGGAGGAGCAAAAAGCAGAAGAAAGAAAAGTGATTCATAGAAGAGAAGCGAATCAACGTGACATTTGTAACAATCAAACGACGGGAACTATAAGAAAAGTAACATATACATTTGCTCGCTCTGTATTGTTTTGTACAACGTCTTGTACGAAGTATGATAGCTTTATCAATTCCAAGGAACAACTAAATGCTCGTTCAACTATGATGAGAGAGTTGTTGAAGAATGTCTTTATCACATCTCTCAATGGATCGTACTCTATGCCCTGAGAGGAGTATACAGTGGTTACGGTAACTTGGAATCTTCTTCGTGGATCAGTTTCTTGATTAAACGGGCTTGGGTGCCGTAGGAACGAAGTGCCAACTGAAGAAAATGTGTGTACAAAGTAAAAACGATTAAGGATAGATACAGGACACAAGAGAAGAACAAAGACAACCAACCTATTTCCTCGTGGGAATAGTAGAGACGAGTTGAACGATCCGTGGAGCCTCTGTATCATTTACCCTGAAAGGGGAATAGGCATTGACTGACGAAAAAAGTAAATACCTCACCTCTCTATGACCACTAATAGCCGGACTAGTAGTGTGGTGTGGTCGGACTAGTAGTGACTTGTAGTGTGATATTGGGCACGGCTATTGGGCGACCACAGTCAAAATGACATATTATGAACAAAATGCTATAAACTTTTATAAGTTATTATAATTTTTTATTACTTTTCATTTCAGTATGTTCCCGAGAACGGAATTATTTGTTAATTTGGGAAAAGGTTCCCATTCAGAATCGAATTACTTCTGTCCAAGGAATTATCGAAATATTTATTGTGAAGAAAGTTATCGCCGATAAAAAGTATAATCACGAAATAGAGAGTAGAGTCGGGGCCGGAAAATCTGGCCGGGAACCGGAAAAAAGTTTTAATTTTCCGAGGAATACTAATTCTTACCGTAATCTTAAAGACCTTTTCCGGTTCCCGGCCAGATTTTCCGGCCCCGGCTCTACTCTCTATTTCGTAATTATATTTTTTATCGGCGATAACTTTCTTCACAATAAATATTTCGATAATTCCTTGGACAGAAGTTATTCGATTCTGAACGGGAAAGCTTTTTCCAAAACAACAGATAATTTCGTTCACGGGAACATTCTGAAATGAAAAGTTATAGAAAGTTATAATAACTTATAAAAAGTTATAGCATTTTGTTCATAATATGTCATTTTGACTGTATAAGTCACTACTAGCCCAGCTATCCGGGTTCTAGAGCTCGAGAGGTTCCAACCCTCCGCTCTTTCCCCACGAGAGACACGAGAGATATTCTATCTTGAGAAGCCGATAGAGATGGGTAGTAGGGTTGACAAAACGGCGTCGGAACTCGGCGAGTTGCCTTGAGAGACGCGCTAATTGGCCCAAGCCGGCTTGGAGAGACATGCAAATTGATCCAAGCCGGCTTCGACGCTCTCACCATTAGCATGCCGGGTTGAAGCCGGCTTCAACCCGGCATGCTGTCGCCGGCTTGAAGCCAACAAGGAAAGAGGAGGGATGAAAGACCGGCGCATTTAAATAGAATACGATAGGTGTTTGCGGGTATAATGTGATATTGCCTTATTATGTGCTCATAGCATTGCACGGTCATAAGATTGCGTAGTGCCTACTAACTTTTTTTATAGGCATGATTAAAATCGGTATTTCATGGTCGAAATTTTCGATTATCGATTGGTCAAGCCAAGCTTTAGAGGCATTGTACCGCAGGATCTAAAGTAATCCAAAATCGACATTCTGGGTTACTGTACTTTTCGCTGCGGGACCACTACTTCATGAACTAGCGCCAAACCAGCCGGGATTGCGAGTATGAGTTGATATTCTGTGCGATATTGCTCAAAAGGTTTACCGTCCGATTCATTTTGCGCAACTTTGTAAAATAGTGTTCCGCAGCGAAAGGTGAAGTAGAGAATAATCGATATTGGATTACTGAAGATCATTCGGCAACACCCCGCTAAAGCTTGGGCTGCCCAATCGATAATCGAAAATATCCATTTCGACCATTATTCCCGGGTCAGGGTTACGAAGTGCCTGTCATAACAAGTGGATAGGCACTTCGCATGGATCGACTAATGCAATGCTATGTATGGCGGTCGATGACGTGGGAATCATAATTTCGACACTGATCATTCTGAAACCATTTTCCTGTCACCGTCAGTTCACCATTTTTTTGTCTGGAACCGAGGGTTAACATACGATTTTTTTAGTTGTGATGGCCATGTAAATTTCATTTTGAAAAACTCTTTATGCAAACGATAATTCACAACCGCTCATCTTCGAAGCATTGACTTCCAGACCAACTCGAGAACATGCATCCATCAGTTTCTTCAGCATTCTTTCCAGTTCTGGTCGTGACTTGGCAATGAGTGCCACGTCATGAGCGTATTGCAAATGGGTCAGGTTCCTCCCATCGATTCTAAGTCCATCCTTCTCCCAGTCAATGTCGTCCATAGCGAATCGAAGCACAACGTTGAATAGGCGAGGGGATAAAGTGTCCCCTTGACGGACTCCTCTTCTAACGTCGACTGGAACGAGATCTTCGTTGACTCGGATGAGTGTGGAAGACGACTCGTAGATGCGGCGAAGAAGATCAACGAGGGTGGGATGGACTTCCGGAGAGTCGGAAGGAATGTATGGCAAGCGCTGTGGTGTGCATACTATACAAGAATGTAGTGATCGATAAACAAAGTATTCCAACTGGAAACAACATGAAGTGAACTCGAATACGGTAATTCCCACTGTCATGTTTACCACCATGGTCATTTGAATTGATCACCCCTTGCACATATTTCCTCATCAAATGAAACACTATTTAAAAAATTTCCATATAGAAAATTCCGCGCCGGACTCTCAAGCCGGCGGCCTCTCAAGCCGGCTCGCCGGCTTCAACCCGGCGCGCCGGGTTGAATTAGTCGATTTGCATGCGAAGCCGGCTTGATAGGGGGAGAGAGGGAGGCGAAGCCGGCTTCGGCCCTCCCCTCTCCCCTCTCAAGCCGGCTTCGCATGCAAATCGCGCTTTTGCCGGCTTGATGCCGTTTTCCGTTTTGCCATCCCTAATGGGTATTGTTGTTAGAGCGAATAATTCTATTCGCGAGAACAAAGACTTATTCGCGAATAATGCATTGTTATTCGGGAAAACGATTATTCGATCTAACAACAATCGGTATAGAAAAGACAAACAACGCGATGCCCCCCAGTTAAATTGTGGCACATTATTAATCGCTGTGAAAAACTTTATATCATCTCTCAATCGGTAATACAAGCAGATACGAGTGGGCAAATACTATGAGGTCAGAAAATTTTGTCGTAATCGAAGCTTTCAATCAATATTTGATCTACTAAATGTTGTCAGAACACGGTGCGCAAGGTCTCATTTGTAGAGTTCACCGAGAGCTCTCGAATAAACTTTTGAACGAGGGATTTGGCTTAAAATGAAGCTTGCCATTTGATCGGGACACTTATCGCCTCACGTGAAGACAAAAAGTGGGCGGAGCTTGCGTTGGCTACTTGAAGTCTCTTTTCAATGTGAAAGCGGGAACAGAATGAACTAGTGATAGCTCAAATTTGACCGTGTTGTGGTCGGAGATGTCAAAGGGTGGGCCTACTTCAGTTTTGGTGACTATTCCTGGGTTGTTGCAGAGAACGAGATCAAGGATGTTCTCTTTCCTAGTGGGGTCTTTCACTAGTTGCGCGAGTTTTATCGACTTACAGAGATCAATAAACGACTGGGAGGAGGGGGTGATATTGGTTTTCTGGGGGGAAGGAAAAGATGACCAATCGATATCAGGTAAATTGAAATCACCTGTGATTACCGAGGGCTGGGGGCAAGAGCAGAGGTCAGTTATAGATTTTACTACTTTTCCTGTGTTCCATCACGTTCTGCGAATCATTTGGCAACTTTTCGAAATTTTCGATTTTCCATGTTAAAACTCGGCAAAACAGGTGAAAACGTGTTTCACCTTACTGAAGAACGTGCTAGAAGGGCATTTGACACTTGCGAAAAATGCGGCAAACGTTTTGCCCGCGGCGGGGTTCGAACCTGAGGGTCTCGAATTGTAAGTCAAGCGCGTAACCCACTTGGCTATGGATTTGGTCAACTAAATATTGCAAAATTTTAAAGGAATTTAGGTCTGTTGTCGTATGCAAAAGGATCCGAGAAGATTTATTAGGAAGCTTCCGGATGCATGATTCCGGCATCCAGAAAGGGGTCAGGGGCGAGAGAGTGTGCCAAAATGAGAGAGTCACTCTCAATTTTCCTTACACTCTCGTTCTAACTCCATTCCTGCGAGATTTCCGGCATGAGGAATGATTTGGAACGAAATGTGCGAAAATTTCATGAAATCGCGTGAAATCAAGTGAAATCAATCGATATTTCACTTCAAAAAACGGCAAAAGATGCTCAAATGTGAATCTCGTTACTCAAAAACGGGTTTGGGCCACATTTGACACTTGCAAAAATGCGGCAAAAGACTATGCACCGGCGGGGATCGAACCTGCGACCCTCGGATTTGAATTCGAGCTCGCTACCGACTTGGCCATGAAATTATCGATTTTTCAAATATAAAAATCGATGTGTTTCGTGATGGGCTATCATATGCAAAAGGATCTGAGAAGATTGCTGAACTTTGAAGAAAGTTATTCTGAAAAAAGGTCCGTCACGAGGAAGGAAAAAAAAACATACCAACAGACAGACATTTCAATTTCCTAGTAGTGGAGGAATGTTATCCCGCATTATGTTTTCCGATTTACTTGCGAGCGTATTATGAGACATATATTTCTCCCTACTGTGCTGATCCAATTCATTGTTGCTCCTTGTTTCTTGCGGAAAGTGTCTTTCACAATCCCATCCCACAGTCACAAAGCACAGTCACACCCCTCGTCTCTTCTCACATAAAGACATGAGTAGTGCGTTCTTTCCCTTTCCCTAACCCATAAATACAACGGTCATTCCTTCTTTCTCCCCAGTGGTAAAGGCCACTTTTTCAGTTAACATCTAGCCATATTTCTCATCTTCCGAGGATGTGCGTTGGCCCCTTTTGATTGTTTAAATGATGAAGTTATGTGTACCTTTTCCCCATCACAAAGCAGTTACTATTTATTAGAAAATGCTAACGTCTGTCTGTCTGTCTGTTTGTTTGTTTGTTTGTCCGTTTTTTTCCTTCCGTCCGGTCACACTTTTTTCTCATTTTCCTTATCTTCAAATTCGCTCTATCTTCTCAGAACCTTTTGCATATGATAGGTGACCAGAATTGCTTTACAATTTTACAAAATTTAAATCACCAAATCCATGGCCAAGTGGGTTACGCGCTGGACTAGCAATCCGACCGACGCAGGTTCGACCCCCGCCGCGGGCAAACCTTTTGCCGCATTTTTTGCGAGTGTCAGAAACCGTTCTAACACGTTTTTGAGTTCCGTGAAACACGTTTTCACCTGTTTTGCCGAGTTTTAACATGGAAAATCGAAAATTTCGAAAAGTTGCCAAATGATTCGCAGAACGTGATGGAACACAGGAAAAGTAGTAAAATCTATAACTGACCTCTGCTCTTGCCCCCAGCCCTCGGTAATCACAGGTGATTTCAATTTACCTGATATCGATTGGTCATCTTTTCCTTCCCCCCAGAAAACCAATATCACCCCCTCCTCCCAGTCCAAAATGATTCAGGAAGCGTAGGGGATCACTACAAAAGTGTTTTGCGATGTCGGAAACTTCTCTGAACATGTTCTAACGCGTTTTAACGTGAAAAATCGAAAATTTCGAAAAGTTCTAAAATGATTAAGAAAGCGTAGGGGATCACTATAAAAGTGTTTTGCGATGTCGGAAACTTCTCTGAACGTGTTCTAACGCGTTTTAACGTGAAAAATCGAAAATTTCGAAAAGTTCCAAAATGATTCAGAAAGCGTAGGGGATCACTACAAAAGTGTTTTGCGATGTCGGAAACTTCTCTGAACGTGTTCTAACGCGTTTTAACGTGAAAAATCGAAAATTTCGAAAAGTTCCAAAATGATTCAGAAAGCGTAGGGAATCGCTACAAAAGTGTTTCGCGATGTCGGAAACGTGTCTGAACGTGTTCTAACGCGTTTTAACGTGAAAATCGAAAATTTTAAAAAGTTCCCAAATGATTCTTTCAAAAAGAAAAAAATTTCAAAAAATTCCCAAATGTTAAAACGCGTTAGAACACGTTCAGACACGTTTCCGACATCGCAAAACACTTTTGTAGTGATCCCCTACGCTTTCTGAATCATTTTGAGAGCATAGGGGTTCGCAGGAAAAGTGTTTTGCGAGCATAGGGGATCGCAGGAAAAGTGTTTTGCGATGTTCGAAACGTGTCTGAACGTGTTCTAACAAGTTTTAACGTGAAAAATGGAAGTGCCAAAAAGATTCAGAGGGCGTAGGGAATGACAGGAAACATCTCTGAAAGTGTTCTAAAAGTTCTGAACGCACTGTATCTTGCGTTTCCGTTGTGAAAGGCTCGTGAGGCTGAGAGCGATCGAAAAAAGTTGCCACGGAGCCAAAGTGGCGTAGTGGCAACTTTTTTCGATCGCTCTCTGCCTCACGAGCCTTTTCCACCGGAATAAGCCAGTACTCTTGGTAGCGATTAACATTCCCCAGCATACTGCGAGATTTAATGTAGCCCGGTGCCGGCTACCGAGCTCCCCCTGGACCGAACCTGGAGCCGGCTACAGGGCGCCCTCTGGACCGTACCTGGAGCCACCTATCAAGCTCCCCCTGGACCGAACCTGGAGCCGGCTACAGGGCGCCCCCTGGACCGTACCTGGAGCCACCTATCGAGCTCCCTCTGGACCGAACCCGCAACCAGAACTATGCATAGAGCGTAGTGTACGCATAGAGTGTAGTGCATTTAACCTCAATACAACCCCGCTAGTTCTTTTCTAGAGTTTGAAATTCGGGTGAGTGATTGAATTAGATCTCTTCATTTCGCACACTCTACGCCGGTCGATCAGTGAGAGAGTGTGCGAAATGAAGAGATCTATTTCAATTATTTACCCGAATTTGAAACTTTATTCTTCCTATGAGGCCGCTTGCGATAGAGTCGGACAATGTTCGGACAGCAAAAAATATGAAATGTGAGATAAACATTATTTTCGGCACTTTCGGTGGTGCTGATCACGATCCAGTATGTGTCATTACTCACTAATTACTCTCCGACAAGATATGCTAATTCAAACATTTAGCTAAGTTCACGATTATTAGCAATTTCTTTCAACTATCTCTCACCAATCTTGTCATAACTCGGAGAATAAGATCTTGATGTGTTGCTATTTACACTAGCAACACGATAACGTCTTCAGAAATATAAATTTGCATATTTCTGGGCCGAAGTGAATTAATATCTCATGAAGTTCTGATTAGAGAGGCATGAAATTCACATGAGATGTGGAGCACACTTCGAGAGACCAACCTTTTAAATTTGGGCACTCAAATCCGTCGGCAAGTCGAGTTATGAATTTTTGAGTGAGAGGAACTTGAAGAAAATTCCCTATTTCGACCGACCGCTCTCGCAAATTTCAGTGTCTAGGGGATTAAATGTATGATAATGCGGCATTCTTGAACGAAAGGATCTCATTTTCAACAAGATCTTCTCACTCAAAAATTCATAACTCGACTTGCCGACGGATTTGAGTGCCCAAATTTTAAAGGTAGGTAACTCGAAGTGTGCTCTACATCCCATGTGAATTTCATGCCTCTCTAATCTGAACTACTTGAGATAATAATTCACTTCCGCCCAGAAATATGCAAATTTATATTTCTGAAGAAGTTATCTAGTTGCTAGTGTAAATAGCAACACATCAAGATCTTATTCTCCGAGTTATGACAAGATTGGTGAGAAATAGTTGAGAGAAATTGCTAATAATCGTTAACCTAGCTAAATGTTTGAATTAGCATATCTTGTCGGAGAGTAATTTGTGAGTAATGACACATACTGGATCGTGATCAGCACCACCGAAAGTGCCGAAAATAATGTTTATCTCACATTTCATATTTTCTTCTGTCCGGCGCCCGTTGTGATTTGTCCGACTCTATCGCAAGCGGGCTCCTATAGGCAGTCCCCCCCTGCTCTATTGATCTCCCATTTCTCATCAATTCGATATTGCTTTGAAATGATTATTTTCCTAAAATTCCCCATTTTTTTCCATTTCAGGTCTCTACACGACTTCTTTATTGAAATGAATCTCCCATTGATATGCACACACACATAGAGTGGCTGGGGGTTGTGCGGTCGGCGCTGGGAATGGGTGCCCGGCTGTGAGTGTGTGAGTCTCTACACGACTTCTTTATTGAAATGAATCTCCCATTGATATGCACACACACATAGAGTGGCTGGGGGTTGTGCGGTCGGCGCTGGGAATGGGTGCCCGGCTGTGAGTGTGTGAGTCTCTACACGACTTCTTTATTGAAATGAATCTCCCATTGATATGCGAACGCCAAACCTTCCGCGAGAAATCGTGAGTGTAAATTGATCAATCTTGTAACTCAGTTCAACTGAAAGAAATCTCTCCAATCAACAAAGGAAAATGTCCCAAATGTGGTTTATATAGTTTGGAAGATCTGGCTTCAAGGAAAAAAGTTATGATATTCGATATATGCCCGAAGACGGTTCTAAATCTTTTCATTCCAAGCAATCTCTCCCTCGATGAGCAAATGAGAGAGACATTGGAATGAGGAGCGTGGCCAACCGTTTTCTGAGACATGCAATCATGGAGAACCGTACTCCTAGCAATTTTGTGTTCAGTGTTGTCTGGATATGCCAATTACAGCTTCGATAATATTTCTTGAGGACTGCACCCAGAATGAATACACTCACTATTGAGTGTATCATACACTGAGTTAGGGCATCTAGTGTATGATACACGTACGAATCTCTCGTTTTCGCACGCTCTCTAATTAACCAAATCTATAGCTACGCGCTTGACTAGCAATCCGACCGACGCAGGCTCGACCCCCGCCGCGGGCAAACCTTTTGCCGCATTTTTCGCAAGTGCCGCAAGTGCTCCAGTTTCAAAATGAATCAGAAAGCGTAGGGGATCACTAAAAAAGTGTTTTGCGATGTCGAAAACGTGTCTGAACGTGTTCTAACGTGTTTTAATGTCAAAAATCGAAAATTTCAAAAAGTTCCAAAATTATTCAGAGAGCGTAGGGGATCACAGGAAAAAGTGTTTTGCGATGTCAGAAACGTGTTTGAACGTGTTCTAACACGTTTTAACGTGAAAAATCGAAAATTTCGAAAAGTTCCAAAATGATTCAGAGAGCGTAGGGGTTCGCAGGAAAAGTGTTTTACGACGTTCGAAACGTGTCTGAACATGTTCTAACATGTTTTAACGTGAAAATCGAAAATTTTGAAAAGGGCGTAGGGAATCACAGGAAACATCTCTGAAAATGTTCTAAAAGTTCTGAACGCACTGTATACTGCGTTTCCGTTGTGAAAGGCTCGTGAGGCAGAGCCACGAAGTGGCGTAGTGGCAACTTTTTTCGATCGCTCTCTGCCTCACGAGCCTTTTCCACCAGAATAAGCCAGTACTCTTAGTAGCGATTAACATTCCCCAGCATACTGCGAGGTTTAATGTAGCCTCGTGCCGGCTACCGAGCTCCCACTGGACCGAACCTGGAGCCAGCTACAGGGCGCCCCCTGGATGGACCGTACCTGGAGCCACCTATCGAGCTCCCCCTGGACCGAACCTGGAGCCGGCTACAGGGCGCTCCCTGGACCGTACCTGGAGCCACCTTTCGAGCTTCCCCTGGACCGAACCCGCACCCAGAACTATGCATAGAGCGTAGTGTACGCATAGAGCGTAGTGCATTTAACCTCAATACAACCCCGCTAGTTGAAATTCACAAACATTCATCCAAAATTATATAACGTTCCGTAACTATTCCGCGCTAAACGCAGTAGTGATTGACGAGAGAGCATGATAAAGCGAGAGACACGCCGAGGTACACAGAGCGGGAAGTCTCCAACTTTCCTTACTCTGGAGACATTGTCTTCAGCTGAGAGAGCATGCAAAATGGGGAGAGCGGGCTAGAGATAGTGAGAGGTGATCTCTCGATTTTAAATGCTCTCTCAGCTGGACACAATGTCTCCAGAGTAAGGAAAGTTGGAGACTTCCCGCTCTGTGTATAGAAGTAGAGTACACGCAACAGTAGTCCATTTCATGTATAACGTATCAGTTTAAAATTGTAATAGTGGCTATAAATATGGTATAACACAAGATTTTATCATATGTTGTCATGAATCCGGCTAAATTTGTTGACATAAGTTGATGGAACTTAATGACATTAACTGTTACTGGCAAATTATTCGACGAGGGAGAGTGACTTTATTCGTCTCTTTTTTTAAAATTCTACATCACAGAATGAAAACACGAGGAAATGACAAAGACGAATACACAGCTTATTCTAATCAGTCATTCGCAGTTCTCAGTTCCCAATAAATTTTGCATTATCTGCTATGGAGCTGTGAATCTTTACTTCATTCCTCATCAACAAATTGCCTTTGGGCACTTGGTTCCGAGCGTTTGAAAACTCTGCTTGGATTGACGAGTACTTTCTTCCCTTTCTTCCCTCGAAGTTCGTAGAAAACTGAAGTCTCGGCTACTGAACTTCGTGCCTTTGACCGGGTGAGAATCGTTTCTTTTTCGCGATCTTCATACTCCCGGCTTTGGAAATCCTTTAATTTTGACAAATTTGAGATCTTGAAATGGTGATACAATGTAAATCCGGTATAAAAAGGTATAATATGAAATAATTTGCAGTATTTAATTTAATTTAATATGACTGACCATGTACACGCACCAAAACCAGAACAGAAAGACGGATGTGATGGACACATTGTGGCAGTCGGTCAAATATCGATCCACAGCTGCTGCAATTAGAATAGATTACAATACTTTCAATTCTTTTTTTTCTGTCACGAAATAACTGCGAATTGGCCATGCTGCATATGTATCAAGTTCATTCTTGTCTATATTTATGGTCGCACTCTATGTATAAAATATTTAAATATATTCCGAACCGTTCTACATGGTATTTCCTCACTAAATTTGCTATATCGAATAATCCTATTCGCGAAAAATGAAGGTGTTTCCCGAATAGCAATGCATTGTTTGCGAATAACCCTTTACGAATAGAGTTATTCGATCTAACAACACTATTCCACACTTACTCCAATCTGCCATCGGCAAGTTGTTCTTGTAATTGGAGTGAACTCCTATTGCTATCATGAATGTATTGATGGTGACAGCGACGCTGAAAAATTAAGGTTTTCTTATTGTTTTTATTTATTTATTTGTTGCTTTTCTTATTAAATATGCAAAAATGAAGAAGAGAGACTTACGCGACTGTTGTTTTGATCATGAACGGCCGAGGACCGAGAACACGACAACTGTAAACTTTGACACGTTTATAAACTATTAATATTTTTTTTCTGATTGTAATGATAAAAAAGACTACAAAAGCCGCTTTGTTGTCTGGTTATAAGCATTGAATACACTGGATTCTTCGTTTTCGCATGCGTCCTGTAGCATTACATACAAAATGTACATATTTGAAAATAGGGCTCGAAGCTTACGCAGCGCTCCAGTAGTGCCACATGACGGGCGCGAGGATGGACAGGGAAATGATAAAGACGTTGCGAAAGGTGAACATGTAGCACTTGAGAGCTTCTGCATTTGAAAAATTTGGTAAAAACTATCGAGGACCTAATCAACTATCCTAGAATGCTAAGGAAAGAAAAGCTCGATCAATAAGCTTCTGTCCGAATGTCTATTCTTTATCGGAATCTCGATTTTGACTATTGATGATATCACTCTGCTTCTCACAGGATCCGAAAGAGTAACGGTGTGAGAGTTTGAGAATGATGGAATCATCGAGAGAGTGTGCGAAATGAGAGAGTCAGGCAACGAGAGAGGTTCTTGGCATGGTGCCAACTCGATACTCTGCTTCTCTATCACTCACCCAGATCTGCCAGAGACAGCCCTTCTGTGCTTCGAAGATATACACAAATGGCAATTGCAACAATGGGCGCGAGAAAGAACGAATTCATGATGAAAAAAAATTTATGTTTACGTTTTGCGATTCGTGAACACGATTCTAATATTCACGGAAAGAGTACATACATGAGAATAGCCTAACACCAAGTCTTACTCACACAGATAAACGTTTGTAGAATATAACCGACAGTCGTCAATTGTTGGGGGCACCTGGAAAGCGGCGTCGGTTACCCAGGAATTGACACGAGTGTCAATTATATTTAACAAACACCGCTTGTTGTTTTTTAACGGACATGTTTGTGAAAATTTCCAAAAGAAGGGAGCGATAAAAGTTGGCTCATTTTGCCCACTGGATGTGGAATATAATGAATGTGGTTGTTTGTGAACGAACGTGTACAAGCAAGTTTCACAGAATTCGTTTATGAACGAGTAAGAGCTGAGCTCCAACGGGGGAAAACAATATGGCACAGAAACACAAGTATGATGATTAACATGGAAGAACGGAAATACATTTATGAAACACATAAGCTAGGAGAATTTTGAAAACACAACATCTATTTGGATCTAGCTTTTAGCTATAGTCAATTTAGGATCTAACCAAGTTGAACAGTGTGAGTGCGTTCGCAGCACACTTGCCTGATCGAACACCCATAAGCTTCTCGCAGAACTGGTATACGTCAACTAAGGAAGGAGTATACTGTATTCCGAAGTAATGGCAGTACCCAATAAGAGTGTGGATGGAAGGGAGGAGATTCATGTGAAGAGTGATTTCGCGTCCGTGGAAGGCCATCTTGAATCGATCCACTCCCATTCTGAATAAACGTATACATAAAATGAATCAATCTAAGTAATGAAATAAGTAATTATGAGGCAATTAAATGATGATCGAAAAAAGATGAAACGGTATATCACCTGTAGAGAGTGGGCTGCAACAGTCCTTCTTTTGCAATCGTCTTGAGAGCATCTGACGAGTCCGTTCCCTCCTGCTCGTATTAAATATTAAAAGAAATCGTAGTGTAAGCAAGGAACGAACTGTAAATTCAATGATGAAGATGCTTGATCTGTCCCGGCGCAATCGCTTGCTGCCAGATATCTTGTTGAGCATCTCGATCACCGAATATGCCACTCGAGTTTGTTGATCTAAAAATTTCATCAAAATTTAATTTCGTCGAATAAAACTAACCTGCGGCTTCGATTCCATTGAATTTGGCCTCTCCCAAGTGAATTCTCATTGTAGATTCGACACTCTCAGTAAGTGCATCCGAATCATTTGCATCCCAGGTTACGATACCTCTCGATTCCAGATCCGTCATTATCTGAAACATGGTAATCATTCGGGGTTCCGAAAAATAATTGAAGAAAAATCTAACCATTCTGGGAGCAGTCACGACTTGGCGGATCGAACAGATTGTGTCCTCGACCTTGTTCTTCTTTGCGAAATTCATTCGCCAATTTCTGAAAGAATCTTTATCGTGTTGAAGTAGCTATCGAAAGGATAGAGGTAATAAGGTGAGCAACTCACCGGGTTGCCAATTCGAGCGCGAGCGCCTTCGCAGTGCCGTCTATTGATGCTTGAAATTTCTGATTCTCAAGCTCCGAATCCCCATGAATCACCGTATCCGTGCGAGGGCGCTTCTAGAGAAAAGTTTTGTTAAGCAAGAGTGATGAACTCGAACCGACCGGCGCTGGATCAGGAATGTCTTCTCCGAGAGCTTTCAATCGGCTTCGTGCATTTCCCATTCGCATCTGAAGCCATCCAGTGGTACGAGTTGTAAACGCACGCTAGAACAGAGTATTTATTAAATGGACCAAGCAAGGTAACTTACAATGTCGAGCATTTGATTGGCGAGTACCATGAACTTAATCATTATTAAGTCCATTTCATCTCGTGTTGGGTAGTACGGCCTAGATCATTGCTATTATACTTGCATCACATAAAGTATAATGACTAACTTGATTGCATCCTTCAAAAGTATTCCGGAGAGGAATCTTAGAATCGTGCATCTATCGTTGGACTCCACCATGAAATCGGTGTTCTTCTGAACAAGAAGCAAGCATTTCCTCCCCTCCTTGCATGATTCCATTTTCGACTTGAGGTCGAGAGATCGAAGTGCAGCGGATACCTTAAACGAAGTGTTACTTTTGATGAAAAAGAGGTTTAATAACCTCTGAGTTTGTTATCGATGACAATAGTGGGGTGACGTCAATTAGAGTGATATTGAGACTCTTGAATCGTAATACCATCTTTTAAAAAAAACAGAAAGGTGAAAAAACTACCTCCTCCTCTTCAACAACTTCCTCCCTCTCCACTTCTCCATTATCGTACTTGATATTGAGTGTTAACTCATTATCGTACTTGATATTGAGTGTTAACTCGGTATCGTCGTCAAAAGAAGCGGAGTGATGGGCTTGCTCGTCATTAGGAGAAGTGAGCTAAAACAAAAGCATCAATTGATATGGAAACTGACGACGTACATGCAGCTTCTTGTCGTCGGCCGGCGGTGGCGGATCGACTGCATGATTCACGACTGGCTTGGACTCGGGTCTGGCCAACTCGTTCTTCGCCGGATAGATAGTGTGAGTGGAAGAAGGTTGAGAGAGTGAGGGCTGAAGAGGTTTTCGAAGTTAAGAAATGGAAATAAATAAATAAACAGGCACATAGGAGATGTGAAATGAAGATGAACTCACATTCACATACGCAACGTAGTGGCCAGGATAGTCAATAATCCCACGTATGGGATATTCACTACCCATACAGTAGTGGAAGACGGATGTCGCCTCGAAGCCCATGCTTCTGAGGAACACCTTGACGGCCTCTTCAGAGTGTGGCAAAGCCTCGTCGAAGCGGGCAGCGATCGTCTGAGAGACCATGTCCAAAATGGACACGGACATACCGCTAGAAGGAAAATATCAACAACTATAGCAGGAAAACATGTTCACGGATACACGAGCACGATGTTCTGGCAGTTTGCCAGATGACTAAACTATAAACTACATAGAAAAAAGCGCGAAATTTAAAAATAAATGCAATTTCGAAAATATCTCTAAAATTTAAATAATTAAAGTGAATAAAAATACGGTAGCTGCATTATCTACGCTAGCGAGAAAATATAACTAAACACTGGTCACGGCTACTGTGATTGCGTAATTTGTTATTTCTGTTAATAACCCGATTTTCTGGCCTTCTTTCGTTGTGCAGTGGCCATTTTATGTTCAGTTATGCAACTGCATTATCGTTAAAGTTGAAATCGCGTTTGGTGAACGTGAAATTATCTAGTGTTCGGTGAAACCGGAATCTAAGTTTCATTTTGTATTTTATCGTGCCTTAAATTCCATTTGAACGAATGTAACACCCTTAGTTCCTGTTTTTCAATTGATTCATTTGATTGATTGAATGGTGTTACAGGCAGTGGACTGATCTCTGCTTAGACTGGGCGAAGAAAGCTATCGATTAATGCAAGCGAGTGATCCGGTCGACGTGCCGAAACAGAGTCCTAATGACGCGTCCAATCTATCGACCAGTCCCCCAATGGAATCATTCTGTGCCGCTTCACCATCTTCCTTTTACGTGAGTTGTTACTAGAGATGGATCCTTAATTATGATAAAATATCAATGTTCCATTATTCTTCTCTATTGACCATGCGACTTCCGTTTATTTATATAACCTGTTTATCAGGTCAACATTCTCCTGGCGCGGAGTTAGAAGAGGAAGAGCCAATTTGTTCAATATGTCGGAATCTCCGTCCGGAGTTCGGCCAGGCACGAGGGTATTCAGTGCGACAAGTGAGTCATCCCCTATCGTTCTTTCGATAGTGACGATAAGCATTTCATAATGATTATACTGACATCAAATCGATTGATAATTTATTTAAACACTCAGTTGTTGATTGCAGATGTGGTGCGGCAGTGCTACGGTATGGACCAAGAGCTCGGTGGCGACGCCGATTGTCCTGAATCGCCGTCCGCTACATCCACGTTACATCCATGCATCCACGGCGAGAAGGAGCCTCACCACTACGAGTTGTGTACAGGAAGAGACGGAGCCATGAAGCGATCAGGTATTTCACCCTTGGGTATTGATAGTGATTGATGATATGAGTGATAAGGGCAATTAAAGTGGTGATGGGAAGTGAGCATGATAGGCTAGTAGAGAAAGTGATTGAGTGTGTTTGGTAATCACATTTGTTTAGCTATAGAATTGAAGAACGGAAAAAGAAAAAAAAACATACTAGATATGTCTTCATACGAGCGTCCATGACTGGCATCATTCCTCCATCCGCTTATCATATTTTAAATTGGCTTCTAACCAGTATGTAATACAAATATTGCAGATATTGGTGGTCGCTGGGCACATGTTGTGTGTGCACTCTACACTCCTGGTATCACATTCGGCGACGTGGAGAGATTGTTGGCCGTGTCGTGGCAGGAGATTGACTACAAGCAGTTCGGAAAGAAGGTTCGTTGTACCGCCTTTTTTATGCAATGACATTGAAACATGCTTGGTTTTACAATGAAACTAGGCATTTCTTCACACGACTGGCGTCATTTTATGTACCATTTTTAGCTCGGAATTTGAATCCCGCATACTATGTTCTCAGAACATAGTACAAAACAATAGACATGAAAGTATTGTTGACGCTTGCAGGCAGGCTGTGGTTGCTTGGATCGTCTCGAGTCTCGCACTGGAATAGTGATTGGATGCGATGCCGCCCTCTGCAGGAAATACTACCATCCCAGTTGTGTACAGAGGTAAACATTTAAAAATTAAATTATATGTTGAAAATACATTGGCCTACGTTCATGTTTCTATTTCAACATTACCGCACATTTTTACTTTTTCATCGATTTCGTGGTATGTGCTCAACGGAATAAATTTGTTGTAGATTGCATCTTCTTATTGATCGATCGGAGGACTGATGAACTTCACTATGAGAGGTATTCATATTTTTGTAATTAATGTAATTTTATGAATTTTTAATTAATTTAGTATATATTATTATGCTTTCAGATTCATTCACTGCAAGAAGCATTCCCACGAGAAGGATGTGAGGAAGAAGAGAGAGGCGTACGCCATCTGCACACTTCTTCTCGTTTCCTCGATGGTTTCTCTAATAAGGTTTGTTATCCCCCTCTTCTCCTCTCTATTTACTTCTATCACTTCTCATTCTATGGAAACGAGATCCCTCGGCACACTTTGGTCGTGGAAAGCACGTGAATCTCATTGGAATTTAACAATTCAGAGGGGGAGTGTCTACGAATCTAATCTAGGCTACTGAATATGAGCGACGATTTTAGAAGTCTAATCACTTCGGTTCGAGACAAGGGAATGGCACCTTTTAGACATTTCGTTGCTCGGTTGCCCAGAGTTCTTGAGCCGCAGGCTTCTTCCCTTTGAGATGAGAATCTAAGAGAATATATTTGATTGGTTGCAGGCTGAATTGGTTGGAGTGGGACGAGACGAATTCGAGAAGGCCTTCATCAAAGTGGATGGGCGATCTCTTCTATTTCTCCCTCCCGAATTTGTCGCGTACGTTTATCCACTTTTGAGTAGAAAAGAAATCAAGTGAGATGAATGTGGGGAGAGTTTGTCATCTCATTGGACGCTGAAGTATAATTAGACGTTCCATGATGATGATGTGTGATGTGTTTTTATTAAGGTACTTCAATCATCGCGAGACGCACGTGATGACGTCAGAGAAGAATTGACTGGAGAGAGTCAATGTGGAGAGGGATAAAATGAGAGAGGAACAGCAGAATAAGGAGAAGAAGTACTATGAGGTGTGTGGGAGATTACGGTAGAGTTACTGTAAAGGGGCATCATTGAGAGTACGGTAATCTAATAAATTTATTTTGCAGTTGGAGGAGGAGCACAAGACTTTGCAAGTTTCCCTGCAAGCGGCAGTTGAGAGAATGACGAAGATTCACTCAATTCTGATTGGAGAGGTTATCAGGAATCAACCAGCAACTCCGAGGTCAAAAATTTTTTTTTCGACCTTCATCGCGGTTTCAAGTTGCACCTTATCTTTATCAAAATCTAATATAAAAGTATCTCTATTATAAAAGTGACATAAGTGTGCATGTACTCAAATGTTTTTTCGTGTCAGGACGACGATCAAATCGGAGCTCGCAAGCTGAGACGACGATCGGACAGTGTGAAACAGAGGAAACTATCGGAGAAAGAAGTGAGGGAACGGTTTATTGATTTATTATTTTAGTACAATACTGATCACAAATAGTACAAAATCGATCTCCTGAGGGGGCGAAAAGTGCATTTGTAGTTCACGAGGAATGGAAAGACAGGGATTTGGATTTTTCAGAGGAGATTTTGAGTAAAGAATAAATTATAAGGGATATGAATATGTAATGAGTTTGACATCTCAGTGGACGCTGGAGTATAATGTTTAGGTGTTACTGTAACCACATTGTTGCCCATTAAATTCGCGTGTTTATTAAGTGCTCTACTGCTGTTATCTTTATGCAATAATATTATTAACGTATCACGCTTATATTTAAAAAAAATCTATATATGTACTTTTGTGCTTTGTAATCAATTAATTAAATGATACCGTACTTAACAACGACAATGGTCTCTCTCTTGACAGTCTTAGTAAGTGAAAGGGGGAACGGAGAGCATAGGGCACTAATGGGTGTCATAGAGGGGGTGGTGGTAATGGAGACATTGAATGCGGAAGTGAGATCGGAGCGAGAAAGAGTAAGAAGCTCAAATCCGACAAAGTGCCACTCATTATTAATATTTACAATCGATTGTATGGTTGAGAATAGGGGTAACGAAGCAGTCTTGGCACGAACAATTACATCATTGCACGAATAACGAGTACCACGGAAATCGAGCGATTTGCAGCACGGAACGAGCGATGGGAGAGACTGAGCAAGGGACGATAGCAGTGATGCCACAGGGGAGGAGGAGGAAAGCGAGATGGAACCAGGTTGGACAGGTGTCAATTCAATGTAAGGTCTAGATCTCCTCTCGGCTACCACGAGAGCGTAAGTGTTAGAAAGGGTCAGTGGAAGGTTCCTATAGCATTTCGTAATATAAGATCGGGCCTTTCCTGTGAGATGCATCTGCTCGAATGTGAACGTGGAGAGATGTATGATGGGGCCGAATCTACGTATATGATGGGGATAGTGCAAGAGAAAGTGATGCTTTGGAGTTATAGACGATTTGAATCGTCCACTTGTGGATTGCATTTCATCTTTCCCGTACAGAGTAACATAGCTCTCTAACCACTCTTCAATCTCTTCTTCCAGCTTCTCCAACTCTCCTCTACCGTACTCCGGTTTCGTCAATCGCTCGAGGAGGAGGGAGAAGGTACGGAAATGCATCCATTCGGGAGACTGGATGTCTCCAAAATCCTCCGCCACTACCAGCAAATATCTGAAACCAAATTGCTTAGAAATATAAACTCATTTTTATTCTCACTTCGAAATAATATATTATTCGCAATAATCAATCACTAACCGGACTAGAAGCCATGTCTGGTTTGCCTTGTTTCCTATCGATGATCCGGTAGGAGCCGAGAGGGCGCTGGGTCTGTTACCATTGTCCACTCTACCGTAATCGTATCGGTCAATTCGCGTGTTGAGGTCATCACGCGACAACCCTCGACGACTCAGATGTTGTTGAATACGATGAATCTCCTTCCGGGCTACACCCTCGAGAATATCATGAAAGAGGTCCGGAGGACAAGACGACGTCACGTGAAATCCAGGTAAGTCGTTCAACTTGCACGAATATCTTAAACGAAAATTTGAGAATTAAGTATTCAATATATCCAATCAGTAGAGGCGATATTTATTTCTCACTCACTTTATTCCCTGGTGGTGCATCATAGTTTCGTTGCCACTGTCGATTGCTTGGTCGTGATCTTTTGCAGTACGAAGGGTTAGGGTAGCTGCTCTGAGACAGAGGTGCATATCACTGTATTCAGCGGAACACCACCTGCAATTTTTTTTTATTAAATTTACTTTTAAACAAATACTGACCGGCAAATGGAGCCCGAAGAAAACGTCGTCGAAAGGCCAGATAATTCATGCATTCCCTTATTGTCACCGAGGGTAGCGATTAGCACAACCTTAACGCAAATGTTTTTTCATACGTTGTTAAATTATTGACTAACTCTCATCAATCTATTAGTTTGCTTCCTGTACTCCAGAAGGCACTAACTGGTCTGCTCAACAAGAGATATGCTCCAGTTTTGGATACTAATAAAGGGTGGGAACAAATGGGTTTTAGACGGGGACATTCCACGGTGGACGCCATTCATACTCTCAAGTCAGTCATTGCTTACTGTGTCGATTACAGGCTTCCAATATATTTACTCTTTGTAGATATCAGTAAAGCTTTCGACAGTGTTTACACAGCAGCAGTGTACAAAGCCGTTGAGTATGAGGGTATTCCTTCCGAGGTTGTTTCATTTCTGGCGGGAATATCTCAGGGTAGTAAAAATGTGGTCGTGGTAAATGGGAAGGAAGTGGAAATAAAAGTTGGTCGAGGTGTAAGACAGGGGGATTGTTTATCACCGAGACTGTTCACTGCAGTTCTGGAGATGGCAATGCGGGAATTAAACTGGGACAAAAAGGGGATTAATGTAAATGGTAGATTCCTCTCGCATATTCTCTTTGCCGACGACGCCGTTCTCATTTCCCATGATGAACGGCAAATTCAAGCAATGGCGAAGGAATTGGAGAGGGTATTGAGGAAAGTCGGATTATTGCTAAATGGGGATAAAACTTTCGGGATGTGTTCTAAGGTAACACCAAGGGTGGTGAAAGTTGGTGGGAAGGAGGTGAAACTGGTTGATAAGGCGGTTTACCTTGGTAGCGCAATAGCAATCTCGGGGAAAGACGCATGTGAAATAAGCAGGCGTATTCAAGCTGGATTCGGGGCCTTCCATAAACACAGGGCTTTTCTGGTAAATAAGGGCATCCCAATTTCACATAAACGGCGTCTATTCAATGGATGCATTCTTCCGGCGGTTCTTTATGGGTGTGAAACATGGGCATTGACCAAAAAACAAATGAATCGATTATCGGTGGCTCAAAGGAAAATGGAAAGGTGGATTGTTGGCTGTACTGGGCTCGATCATGTCTCGAATGATCGGCTACGTAACCTTACTAAGGTGCGAGACTTTGTTGATACTGCGATGAAGAGAAAATGGTCTTGGGTGCACAAAATCGCTAATGATGATTGCTTGAAGTGGAGCCGATCTGTGATCGAATGGTTCCCACGAAGGAAAAGACGAAGAGGACGACCAACGACAAGATGGAGCGACTTATTTCGAAAAACGATCGGACCGGACTTTCTGAGTGAAGCAAGGAGCAGCAACTGGAACGCCATGCACATCAGAGCTCTCAACTGAACTTCCTTAAATCCTCAATCGAGGATGAAGACCCAATTGAACTCTTGATAAATGTGTTCAAACAAACAAACAAAACTCTCATCTTGTGAAGTTGTCCGTTCAACTCGATAGTCATCGTATCGAGTCCCTTGAACTGGGAAAGGATGTAATCGTAGATGGGAACAAAGTTAAAGGAAGTCACGTCTTTGGAGTGAGCTATAGCAAGTGGATGCTTGAACCTGAACAAAATTCATAAGCATTCATATATAATTTTACTTCACACCGTAGAGGTGCGGAGAGGTGGGAAGGTAAACCAGCAATCGATAGGTGAAAATACGCCATTTGGTAATTAGTACTCTTGAATCCCAGAGATGATGCAGGAGTAGCATCATCGAAGTATACGTAGATTGGTAGCAGTTTCTCTCCTTGCTGATAAAACGTCCATTTACTATAGAAAGTCTCTTATTTTTCTTACTTTCAGCAAGGCCTCCGCCTCTCTGAATGCGTCGCCATCTCTGAGAGTACGGTAGTGTGTCGCAGATGGAGTTGCATTTATGAGGTGATCTTTGATCTTCAATATACTTATTGAGCGACTAACGTAGATTAACATATCTAACCTCTTCCACACTTACTGCAACTTCGAGTGTTTCCTTCAGCGGGAAACCATAATACAGAATAGGTTGATCTACCTCCTTTCTCTCACCGTCCTTAAAAAGACTATTTAATCGCAATTTTTGAATTGTACTTCACCCACCTTTCTCCTGTATCCGGTCATAGTTCCCATCTGGCATGCCTGTGCAGCAACGTAGAATGGATTGGCCCTAAAACTAAACTCTGAATTCTTTTTTTCCCACAATAATTTACCTTATTTGTTTAAGTCTCATGTGTGGGCTTGAATATTGATGCAAAACGGAATCTACTCTTTCAAAGAATCGATCGATATGATCTGCACCGATTTCGAGTACGGTATGTTTAGCTACACGAAAGGCATCTCTCATTATGCTAACTACCATATTGAGATCAGCTTCAATCATACCGATCGATCTTTTGAGTATCATCGTTTTCATCAACTCTTCCAATCCATCGAGAGACTCCATTTGCAGCTGTTCGACAGCCGGGTTTCTCTGAGTTGGCGATGGAGCGACTATTGGAGAGGAGGGAAGGGAGGGCGACGTTGGTATTCCAGGTGGGTCATCATCATCGTCATCAGAGTCGGACAAAGTGGAGCTCACTATCACATTATGCATTGGAGCTGAAAAATATTTTAATATTTCTCAGAGAAATATTGTATGTTTTTTTGCAATTTTACCAAGGTTTTTTTACCAAGGGGTCCGGATAGGGATCGATAATTATCGCTTTGTTCAGATTGTCTACCGTATCACCGTGATTTGAGTGAATCTATCGAGATGCGGAAGATGAAGTGGAATTGAGAGAAAATGCTAAATTAGCCCAGGTCAGTCATAGAAATGTTTGTATGCAGGGTGCAGAGCAACCGGATACGGTAACAAAGGGGAGTACTGTAGCGCGTCAATGACGCCCTTCACGGCAATCAATCAATAGCCGTTTCACGCAGGGGAAGGAAGGCGTGGTCCGGATAGGGATCGATAATCATCACTTTGTTCAGATTGTCTACCGTATGATGGCTCTTTGAGTGAATTGTTTGGATCGGATGACGGACAAGAAATGAAGAGGAGGCAAAATGAGGAAGAGAGGGGAAGAATTGAACTATGGATATAGACCGTTTCCTTTGTACATTGCATTGAAGAGAATAAATGAGTACCTGGAGATACCACGTGAAACCTCTGCATATGAACCCTCCATGTTTTGTAGCTTGAGAAATCTGGACCGTTCCGGCAGATTTTGCAGACGACTGAGGACGAATCCCGGTGCAAAATGCGAAAGTGCGCAGCCACGGTTTTCTCGTCTCTCAAAGAGACGGAACACGCATGTTCTGGGCAAATTAGCATTCTGAAAGTATTTTGCATAACTTATTTACACAAACAATCTTAAATACACAATAATTTATCGAATATACAATAAATAGACTGAAATATCAAAGTTTACTTGGGATTGCATCATGATTTCATTTGACACATAGTGCTTGTATTATTTAATTGACAGTGTTTGTTATTTTCACAATTGATGATTGTTGGTCTTCCCAGTACTTGCATGCTCGTTTAATATAACCAACGCGGTTGTCATGTGAGGTGCTTGTAGTTTCAAAACAACAAACGTTTCTCTGTGTGCTCTGTTTACTCGTTTCATATCATTTTCGATCGAATTCATAGGTGGGCTTGTGGCTCCAGGTACACCCTGAATTGTGCTGCGGGCTAACAATAAGCTGCGTAATTTGGGCATGACCTATAAGAGCTCAATTTGGGTCAGTACCTGTTCCAGTAGATAAAATAGCTTATGATAAGGTGCACTCACATAATTTTGTCGCGTTTAATCGGTTTCCGCGGGTACCAAGAAGATACTGTCAGCATTGCCAGTGGAAATGGAGGCAGATAGAGAAGAGACCGGTGGAGTGGTAGGGGAAGATTGGCAGATGGGGAGAGAAAGAAAGAAAGAAAGAAAGAAAGAAAGAGAGAGAGAGAGAGAGAGAGAGAGAGATGCCCGATAGTCTGCTCTCTCTCAATGTGCAGAGCGAGGTCAGGCAGGGTTAACGGGGAGGAGGGGTAGAGGGGGGAGGGCTGTGATGCCCTCCTCTCGCTCCCTGCATTGTGCCAACAAGGAGTTGATTGTTCGCGTGTTTTATCAGGCCGCTACTAAATTAGAGTTTGAAATTCGGGTAAATAATTGAATTAGAACTCTTCATAATAAACAGATTCAAATTACCGTGCACGAGTAGTAGAGCACGAAGTGGCCGAGAATTAGGACGGAGATGTTTGCTCAGTCGGCCAAATACGTATCCAGAGCAGCTGCAGTTTCGGATTTCTTATTTAATTTTTATTTCAATTATTTAATATATCACGCACTGCCATTTATTTGTCGCCAATTTCATTATATACGATATTCTCTTGTATGACATCCTACTTCTTATGGTCCGTCTGCTAATGCTCCACACTCTCGAACGGTCTGTAGGTGAGATAGTGTGCGGAATGACGAGACCATTTCCGACCCCTCAGAGACAATAAGCACTATTGTACAGTCCTGGTTGTTTCCCCAATGAAAACTTTCCGGCCCGGCCGGGCCCGGATGGGCCCAAGTGGACCCACGCAATTTGTGGCGCGAATAGAGATAAATTCGAGACAAACTCTGTGCAGTCAACGAGCTCAAGTCATTGGTCATCGAATGTTATTGATTGAAAATTAAATTATTTGCTTTATTACGTTTCATTTCGTTGAAAGAAATGATTGCAAGGAAATGACTTTCGATAGAGATTGACGCAAAATATTACAGTATCTATTGGACTTTTGCATTTACCACGAACTGATTTTTCATAGAACGAAATTTTCCAATGAATTTAAAATTACTAAAAAATAGTTATTTAAATTTCTGTTGACACTTACCGATGACGAATGACCTGAATTCGTTGACTGCACAGAGTTTGTCTCGAATCTGTGGCGCGAATATCTCTATTCGCGCCACAAATTGCCTGGGTCCACTTGGGCCCGTCCGGGCCCGGCCGGGCCGGAAAGTTTTCATTGGGGAAACAACCAGGACTGTATTGTTATTGTAGACATTATTGTACGAGACACCAAGTTCGTCATCTCAGTGTACCCGTTGTCTGTGGTCATCGTGCTTTGTTTATCACTCTGAGAAAAAAGTCACTAGGATCAGGACACAAAGTGAAAATGTTCACTTACCTGTAAGTGAAAGTCACTAGAAATAAGAGACATTTCACTTACCGGTAAGTGAAATTTTTCACTTTGTGTCCTGATCCTAGTAACTTTTTTCTGAGTTCACAGAAGCACGATGGCGACCCTCCCCACTTTCATGTGCTCTCTTGCTGTCAGTGAACACAGATAGCGAAATTTAAGTATCATTAGGACATTTTGTTCGACCGTATCAATTTATAAACTTAATACTCACTCCAATCTTAAATCTTCGTAGTGATTAGTAATCTTAGTAATCTTAGTAGGATTTCTCACTGTGCAGGTAGATGAGAAAGTGTGCGGAATACAAAGACTCTCTGACTTTTCGTAGTGAACAGAATACCCCATTGCTCCACGCCACCCTTCCCTTTATTACTTTACCAGTTGCGTAATCGGCACAGCTCAATTCGGTGAGTCTTGAGATGCAAGCATATTGTAATGCTAAATTATTTATGCGAGTTGTTAGGAAACGCTTTATACATGCACCAATAGAAAAATGAGTGGTACAACAAGAACGGTAGCTATCGCTCAAACAAAAAGTGGAAACCGGAAAATCGCTGTTCAAAGAGCACGTTCCCGCCTTATCAGTTCCTGAAATTGTATGATGTTTGCAATCGAAGAATTAATAGAAATTAAAATAAAGTCAGATAAAATCTAAACTCGCCTGTATTTACTATATTTGTAATAAAATAATTAATAATAATAATATTATTTCAAAAATTTGACAAAAAAACTCGCCTTGTGCACGCACCACGCACCGAAGAAGAACAGGGCGGTCGTGGAAAAGTTATGAATGACCTCCAGATATTTTTCCAGTGCGTCTGAAAATTCAACACTAATTATTTCTCGCACGAGTGACACACAGTATACATAGCTATTTGTCCTAGACTTTCTAAAATCTGAATCTCTTCAATTCCTATATTTTCTCTCATTCGCTGTAAAAGAATGAGCGACATGATGAGGCATTCAGCAGTAGCACTTCACGAAACAGCAATCGGCACCAGTATTGTTATATCGAACAATTTTATTCACGACAACAAAGAGCTACTCTCAAATAATGCATTTTTATTCTCAAAAAGGATTATTCGATATAACAACACTAATGAGCACTTACTCCAATCATTAGTCGACATGCCCTTCTCACTCAACGATCCATTGCAGCCGATAAACACCAGGGCATCGATACTGACAGCGAAGCTGGAATTTAATTAAATGTTCAAGGTATTGTTCCATGTGCTTTCTCAGGAGCAAGCCAAAATTCAAGACGGGCGAGCCAGTATGCCAGCTGCATTGATACAATTTAAAATAATCAAGAAAAATACAAACTCACGCTACAATTCCCTTAACTACGTATGGACGCGAGCCGGGAATGCGTTGCCTAAAACGAGTAAAAAAATTTGCCAATTCAAATTTGTTGAATTTTTTTGGATGTCTGTACAAGTTCTCCTACCTCATCTACGGAATACTTCTTGTGTGTATAGAATACGTAACTGCTTTTTTGACAAAAAAATCGACGGAAATCTTACGTCGTTGTCCATATGTGCCACAGTATCGGTGCGAGGATAGCGAGCGCGATCACCGTTACCTTGCGGGCAGTGTGCGCGTATGAGCGAACGGCTTCTGCACATTACTCATATTCAGATATGCAGATGCTAACAGCAAGCTCATCGTCGCTCTAGTTGCAACTTAGGCGCAGGGGTGGTCGAGACCGCCTTGGTTGTAATCAAGACCTAACATGGCCACCCTGCATTGCTTACTCACCGACATCATCTGTGGATAGTCCATCCGTGCTTCGGAGGTAGATACTTGCCCCAAGGGTGGCTACGTGAGCGAGGAAGAAAGAACCGATTCTGTAAATCCTTGTCTAAGAATTTTAAACCCTACTTTTAGGGGGGGGGTGACAATTCCGCAACGCGACATTTCCGCAACGAGGTTTTTAACTGCTCTAAACCTATCTGCATATCTCCACCAAAGTGTTATCATGATCAGAATCACGAGGGCTTTCAAACCCAGAAATTAACTAATTTAAAATTTTGACTAATTAGCAGAAAATTCAAAATGGTCAGAAAATACAGCAACAAGACGAATCGATGGAGGAAGGGGGAAAAAGTTCATACAGATTCCTCGAGTTTGAGAAAAGTTATAAGCCGTTGCGGAAATGTCGGTTGCGGAATTGTCACCCCCCACTTTCAGACCCTGTATTTCTAGCATCTACTATCACATTCCCATACTACCTAAAAAAGGGAATGTATCTCCCAAAAACGTGCATAGCGGTACTCGAACTCACACAATCTTCGCTGCTGTAGACATTTTCTATCGATTGAGACTGAGTGTTTATCCGGGTGGGGAAGAGCCAGAGGAACTGAAGGAGAGTTAGAGGAGAGGCGAGTGGAGATACAGGCCCGATTATGCGCTGAGCCACCCCCTATCGATTAGAGAGGGAGAGGGAGAGGTCAGCTCGGTTGTAGAACAGAGAGAGAGAACAGGGATAGAGTCATAGCGCAAATTTTGTTCCCTCTGGTTGTTTCTAGGCTTAAAAAAGGTTCGTGCACCGATACTTGGCAATTCCAATACGCTATGAATTATTTCGGACCGGATGAGCGACTTGCCAGACGACTTTCCGATTTAAAGGGACCATGCATATTCATTCCTCATGTTCATTCCTCGAAATTATGACCACATTAGGAAACGTCGAATTAGTACACAACGAAAGTTCAACTGCGCATATCCCGAAACACAAAGTTCCGAGAATTTATTCACTATTTTTCCCGTTATCAGCATGTCATATTTGACTACTTGAGATCAAATTGTCAATCTCTGCCGGGTCCTTTTAAGACACCTTAATTTGGACCGCGCAAGTAATTTTTGTCTATTATGTTCGCGTCTTGTGTGTTATTGGCTGAGTGGAAACAGTATTTGGCATTTTATCGATAGTACGAATCAATAAAACATCAGCGAGAATTTTATGCACTCTACGAGGGAGTCTGCGTCACCACAAAACGCTCGTCGGTTCCTTGAATTCCCTGCAATTTCGAAAGTTTACGGATGCCATATATCGGAAAAGCCTTTTCGGATTCTTCAAGAGCAAGAAATGACAATAATATTTAGCGTTCATATTATAAACAACTAATCGGTGCGCCTCTAACCACATTTGTTAACGACTTAAGCAAAATGACAAATTTGAATTCGCGCTAAGGCCCTTTTCATGATTTTGCCCACTCTCTTCTGTCTACCTCAATTTGGAACTCTCCAAAAATCTGTACAATACCTTGTACATGAACCAGAAGAAGAACCATGCCAGGAGTTGCATCGCTACGTTACTCATGCCGCCGAGATACGTCTCAAGAGCACCTTAGAGATTACTATTTTTTTAATATTACGATTAGATATACAATTGGAATAGATAAGTGTAATTGTAATTATAGTACAAATAAGGTTACTCGAATAGTAAAAAAATATATTATTATTTCGTGGATTAGATATCATTATTTCGCAGATAGTGTGCGAAATAATGATATCTAATCCAATTATGAACCCAAATTTCTATTAAAATTTTAAAAAAACACACAATAAATCACTCACGCCAATCAGCATGCGGCTGTTTGTTCTGCAGCAGTATTCGAAAATCGGTTGTCAGCGAAGTCGCATAGAGAAGTAGGGAATAGGCACTAAAATATAGTCACTCGGTGCCATCAAATATATTCACTATTCATTGTCCATTTCCTCTTCGGCAACAAGACTCATCAGGAAAAAAAGAGTTCGAAATGTGAGAAGTCTCTTCACTTCGCACACTCTCAACACCGGTCGATAGACGAGAGAGTGTGCGAAATGACGAGAGCGTGGTCTCACATTTTGCACTCCATCAAAAACGTATACTCACACAATCGTTTTCAGCGTGTCGAGGCTCTGGGTGCGGACATCATTCCTGAAAAGAGAATGAAAAGACTTTTCCTTCCATGCCATATTTCACCAAAGGAACTTTTTGTGTGCTTCAAGTCGAGTTACGCCTCGGGTGCACTAGCTTTTTTGTTGTATTTAAATGTAATATATTTCATAACGTACCCCTCGCAGATGAAATGCCACACAATCGGCACGAAGAATGTCATGAATACAGCAGCGACATTGTTGAACGTCGACATGCATGCTGTTTGCGTACCTGCAGGGGAAAATAACCAAATCGAAATTGTTTTTGCATGAAAATAATGATTTTCAAATTTTACTGAGTATTATCAATATTGATATGGCGCGAGGGAAACGCGCGCTGTATTTGTGCTTCCTCAACTTATGAAGACTCGGCATTAATCATTCGTATTGCTCCTCCAAAAAAGGTGGTGTCCCACGAACTTTTGGTCAACTGAGCTCTCACTGTCAGGGTATGGTATTCGGTTTCCTGATAGAGCCCCTCAAACCGCATGTTCAGCTGATAAGTTTGAAGAAAGTTATTCGCGTTTGGCTATGTGCCAAGGATTCAAACATGATACGAAGGGATGAGGGAACGAGGAGAAAGCGACCGCGCCATTGAAACATAGGAGATGAGGAATGAGGGAGCAGGATATTCGTATTACTCCTCCTTTAACTCACTCTCATCAATAAACGGCAGTCCCTCCTTGTGCCGAAGGTAGAGCGTCGCTGCTATGGCTACCACTTCAGCAACAATGCCGGAAGCAATACTGCAATATTCAGTGCTTTCAACTATCTAACTATATATTTCTTCCAACACTTCAGAGATATCATACAATTTAGTAGAACGGTATCTATTTCCCGACTCGATCTCGCAAAGGAAGTGATCTATTTCTACTCCTACGCCTGCATTTTTGTTGGCTAAAGCATTCAGATATATGAATGCAGTGAAATAAAACTCACACATATTTGCAGCGCGTTTTTGTCATAAGTATCGTTGTTTATAAAGGCAACGATGAGAGAAGAGGGAGGGATGAAATTAGAGGGGGGGTAGGCCCGATTTGTGCGCGGTCACTCAGGGAGAGGGGGAGTAGAGAGAGAGAGAGAGAACCTGGCGGGGTCAATCTGGAGGGAGATACTAGGAAGGGAGGGAGGGGGATAGAGCCATTCCAATGACCCGGGTAATATCGTTCGGTTATTGGCACGCTGCCAAGGCGCTTTGGAGAATAGGGAAAGCGAGTCTCGTGATGCACTCAACAAATCAATCTCGAATTTTGATGATCAATTTCTTTCAAGCGCCAATCCTGAAATGGCATGCAAAACCGAAATTAGTGTTTTGATTTTGTTTCCAAAACATCGCTTATGAAAAAATGAAAATAACGAAAACACAACTGATGCAAACGAAGCTTTTCCCACGACTCTTTTGTACAAAATGAAATGTCAATTGGCAATTCTCATTCAGCAATGAAATTCCTCATTAGACTTCGAGAAATAACGAAACAACGGGTTGCGTAAGAGGCAAATGCACCGCTCCAGCAGTGAGAGATAGTGAGAAATGAAGAGAGCAGAGAGTGATTTGCCTCTTACGCAACCTGTTGTTTCGTTATTTCTCGAAGTCTATCTCTCTGTTGAGGAGATGGATGAGTCCCCAAGAAAGAAAGCAAAGATAAACAAATAAGACAAGAGAGAAAGTCAAGAGAGACATTCATCATCGATCGATTATACCATAGCCATATCTGTGAATTAGAAAGTTAGAACATCCGACTTACAGTATCTATTTTTCGTTCCTTTTTTCCTATTTGTAATAAGTCGGCCTAGGCACACCACGAAATTATTTGTTTCTTCTCTTTTTTAGGATTTTCAGTTGTTCGTTTTTTTGCTTAGCCGAAAGGTGCTTTGTTTTTGTTTTGTTGTCAAAAGTATAAGTAAATTCTTGCTAATTTGACCGCAAATCTAAATCACATCGAACCAACACACACACACACACTGTCAAGCACTCTACTTGGCTCCAATATATGGGGGCTGAGCAGCTGTGATTTGGGACACAAAAGATCGACAGTGCAGGCACTGAAGATCGGGCATTGGTAGTCAGAGCGGATCCGATAGGCAGGCCTATCGGGGAGTTCGAAGCCGGAGCTCTCTTTGAGGGTCGAGTAGGAGTGTGTGGCCGACGAGTCGTGTCCCACTACTCCGAAAGAACTCAAGGACTGCTGAAACACTCTTTGAGTGTGATTAGACACATACTGACGTAGTTTCGATCAGTGAAGTGGAGATCACTCAAAGGGTGCGGAGACAAAGAGAGTCTTTGTCGGTGTGTGTTGTGTGAGGGTAATACAAGCGTGTGATTATCGAGAGGAGTTACTGAGTGTATCAAGAGATACATAGAGGGAAGTAAGTGATTACAGGGAAGAAAAATGAGTCGATTGTCGTCCCCAACTCGCTCCCAGGAAGAAGCAGCCTTGGATGGGGATACCGTGATGGAAGTTGATGAAGAGAAGGAGAAGGAGCTATTGGAAGAGGACGGATCAGCGAGAGGAGAGGAAAATGGAAGGAAGAAGGAGAACGAGGGAGAATCGAGACCAAACGGAGGACCTGCAGTGAGTCCAACACCGTATCCTCGCACGAGAAATAGAACCGAATCAGAGAGAAAAGAAGCTATGGGCACAAGTGAGAGAGTTACAGAAGGGATGAATGTAGTGATGAGAATAATGCGAGAATGTGAGGAAAGAGTGACGAAGATTCCATCGTTGACCACTAGAGATGAGGCGAAAGATGTGAGAGAGATCTTTATGCGGACAAAGTTCGAGGTTTCAAAAGAGTGGGAAGGAGTAGAAAGATCAGTTCAAAAGGGAGAAGTGGAGATAAGGAAAGGGAAAGAGTGCATAGAAAGAGAGAGATGGCTGCTATTGAATACTGCGTGTAAGTCATCAGAGAAAGTTATAGAGAAAATGAAGACAATGCAAGAGAGTGCACAGGAGAGAAGGGAGATGATCAGAATGATGATAGAGGACGAACATGTGAAAGATTTGCCAGAATTAAGTAGAAAGATACGGGCTGAGAGAGAAGCGTGGCAAGAAGCGAAGGAAAAATTGAGAGAATTTAGAGAAGTTGCGGGAGTAGGGAATGACGAGTCAGTGAAAGATAGATGGATGGCAATGGATATGGAATTACAGGAGCTACAGCAACAGCTGAATGGACTGAGACTGGAGAGAAGAACAGAAGCAACGACAACAGAAGAATTGAAGGAGAAGAACGAGCGATTGCAGAGGAAGAATGAAGAGATGATGAAGAAGATGGAGGAACTGGTAGCTGAAAGAGTGAGGAGGGAAGAAGAATTGGAAGGTGAGAGGAGAAAGAGATATAAGGAAGATGAGGACGAGGACAAAATGGAATTAGAATCTTTGAGAAGTCAAAGATTACAATTACAGAGCGAGAAAGAGAGGCAGGGAAATGGCGTCGGATTCTCGAATCGATCGGAAAAGGAGAGGCTGATGGAGGCGAGCAGGAAGAGCACTTTCACTCGCGAGACACCAGGTTCGTACGGGGATGGGTCCGTTAAAGTAAGAGAGAGAGGAATGGGGAGAGGAGGACCAGAGGGAAGTGAACAAGAGAGAAGATGAAGGAAATGAGGGAGGAGGTATGAAACAGCCGGGGGGAAAGAAAAAGGAAGAGATGGAATGGGGAAAGTCAGTCGGACTGTTAGGAAACCAGTTGCCGCCTCTGAGAAAATATGGAGGGAAGAAGGAGGATTGGGAAGAATTTGAGGAAGGATTTTTGTTAAGATTTGGTGGAATGAGTGGGGAGGCAGTGATTACGATGCTCAAAGAGAATTTATTGGGAAGAGCACACTCAGAGGCATCCCGAAAGAGGAGAAAGAGAAGGGCATCAAGGGAATTATGAAGTGGTTAAGGAAAAGATTGTCGAATGAGACCCCGTTTGAAGAAATTGAGTGGGAAAAGAAATTGAGGAACCAGAAACTAGGAGATCGCTCAGTAGCTATAATCTGCGAGGAAATAGAGAAATGGACCAGAAAGCTACACAGGGAAGAGGCAAAGAAAGAAGAAGCGAGGAAGAGGCAGATTCTTATTTTGCATGAAGGGAAGCCAGCAGAATATTCAAAACTCCTCGAATTGTTCTCTGAAAAGAGTACGTATGAGGATATGAAAGCTGCATTAATCCAATTAGAGTATATGAGGAAGACAGAAAAGGAGATGAAAGGGAGCAAAGAAGTAGTGAAATGTCATAAGTGTGGGGGATCTGGCCATAAAGGCTATCAGTGTGTGCCTAACAGCTCCCCAATGAGATTCAATGGGTATAGAGGTGGATTCGGTGGGGGAAGTTCGTCACAGGGGCAATACAGAGGCAGTTACCAGAGTGGACGCGGAGGACAACAGAGGGGAGGAGGATTTGTGAATAGGCCGTTCGTCCCGAGTACACAAACAACAATAATGCAACCAAGGAATGGGTTAACTGTTCAGCAGTCCCCCACGGGACCAGGAAGAGGGAATTACGGTAGTGGCTCAGGACTTACAAGAGGGGTCCATATGATCAGTATGGGAGCGAATGAGACAAGTGTGGAGGGAGTGATCGCGGAGAGGAAAAAGAGAGAGTGGGAACTGATGGAAGAGCAATATATCTTTATGAAAAAGATGGAGAAAGTGAGAGGTACGGTAGGAGGGATTCAGATAGAGGCTCTGTTGGATACGGGAGCAGATGTGTCAGTAATCTCGAGAAATCTGGTCAAAGAAATTGAGGGAGCTAAGATGGAGATGGGTGGTACGGTAGCAGTACGGGATGCACAGCGAAATCAAATGAGTTTCCTGGGAAGAACCGTGCTAGAGGTGCAGCTCGAAGTGGGAAGAAAAGCAATTGTAGGATTCTATGTGACAGATGACAATTGTAGTACGGTAATCATTGGAGGAAGGGGGCTCGAAACGATTGGAATCGAACTACGAGCAGTGACATTCAATGAGGAGAGAGAGAGACGAGTGGACGGAGATTATGGGGTGCAGAGTGCAACAGTCCTCAGGAATGTGAAGATAGAGTCGGGAGAATTGGGAGAAGTCTGGGTCACGGGGAGAGATGACACCTCAGTAATGCTTGAGAGTACGGTAGATCAAGTAATAGAAGGAGTAGCGGTGAAAGAAAAGATGGTGATCGTACCTGTTTACAATAACACGAAGGATATGTGATTTGAGAAGCACCAGTCTATTGGTAACTGGAAGGTGATCGACGGCGCAATAAATGGGATAAGTACGAGTGGAAATCAGAAATCACCGGTGAAAGGAATCAGAACAGAGGAAAATCAAGAGGGATGGGATATGATTAAGGAGAAATTAGAGAAGAATAGAGGAGAGACGATAGAGAAGGAGTTGGAAGAAGTGTTGAAAGAGAGCACAGTAGTTTTTGCAAAAGGGGATGAGGATATCGGGAGACTAGCGGATTGGGAGTGTGCGGTAGATATTGTGGAAGGGAAACCAATCAGACAGAAACCGAGACCTATTCCATTCGCTATACGGGAGAAGCTGAGAGTATTAGTTGACAGAATGGCAAGACAAGGAGTGATTAGGAAATCACAGAGCCCGTGGAGTTCACCAATAATAGTAGTAAAGAAGAAGGATGGAAGTATCCGGCTGTGCATCGATTACAGGAAAGTAAATCAGATGATTCGACTTGATGGTCAACCGCTGCCACATCTAGAGAGCACTATTCAGAGTCTGAGTGGAAAGAGACACTTTTCCACGATAGATCTGCAGAGTGGGTTCTGGCAAGTTGGGTTAGAGGAGAAATCAAAAGAGATCACAGCTTTCAGTTCGCTGGGGGAACACTACGAGTTCCAAGTTCTTCCATTTGGACTCAACATCTCACCGTGCCAATTCCAAAGAGCTATGTTAGAGATGCTCAAAGAGGAAATGGAGAGAGAAGGGAGAGCGCAACGAGTGTTCTGCTATATAGATGACGTGCTCATCGCTACAGAGGCTGTAGAAGAACATTTGGAGGTGCTCAGATGGGTATTGAATAGAATGAGAGAGAGAGGAGTGAAAGTGAATCCGAGTAAGTGCAAATTTCTCATGGGAGAAGTTGAGTATCTGGGGCATTCAGTATCAGTGAAGGGAGTGAGTATGGAAGAGAAGAAGGTGAACGCAGTAAGGGAGTACCCGCGCCCGAAGAATGCGTCGGAGGTGCGATCGTTCGTGGGTTTGGCGAGCTACTACAGGAGATTCGTGCGTGGATTCGCTAAACTGGCAGAGTCGATGCATGCACTAACAGTGAATGGAGTAGAGTGGAAGTGGGGAGTAGAAGAAGAGAAGGCATTCAATGCACTGAAGAAGGCAATCACCAAAGCGCCTGTCCTCGCACAGCCTGACTGCGAAGCCGCGGTCAGTGGAAAAAGACCGTTCATCGTTACGACGGATGCAAGTGGAATCGGAATTGGAGGAGTTCTCTCTCAAGTAAACGAATCAGGAATGGAACAACCGGTAGCATTCTATTCAAGATCTTTGAGAGGGCCTGAAAGAAATTACTCGATTATTGATCTTGAGGCGCTCGCGATATTTGAAGCAACACGGAAATGGAAGTTTATAATATTCGGCAGCAGAGTGACTGTGAGAACAGACCATTCACCGCTAACATCGATGTTCAAGCGACAAAACGTTTGTTCGAGAATCTTGCGATGGGCGGCAGAAATGATGCCCTACAATCTAGATATCGTTCACGTGAAAGGGAGAGAAAATGTAGTAGCCGACTCACTGTCTCGAAATCCTGTGGAAGAAGTTGGAGAACCAGTAACGATAGGAGATGACTTAGTGATAAATGCTATGACACGACTAAGAATGAGTGAACAAAAGAAGGAAGAAAACGATAGGCGAATAGAAGGAGAGATTATGGAAAGTAGAGAGAGATGGAGAATATTACATGAAGGGGATCAGTGGGCAAGACAGTTGATAAAGAAGTGGAATGAAGTAGAAAAGGAAGGGGGAGAGAAGTCGGAATTAGTGAAAATGCCTGATTCAACAAAGAAGTATAGTCTAGCTGATGTCGTGATAGATCAAGGGATACTGTATCTGATGGGTAGAGATCATGAGAGAAGACTGTATGTCCCGAGAGAGGAGAGAAAGAAGTTAATCATGGATACTCATGAGAGCGTACTAGTAGGGCATGTGGGAGGAAAGAAACTGTTGGAAATGACACAAAAAGAATACGTGTGGGGAGCAATGGAGAAAGACGTGACGAATGTGATAAGAGAATGTGAAGTATGCCTCCTAAGTAACCCGAGAAAGAGATTCATCCCAGAATTAAAGCCAAGAGAAGTAAAAGCTCCTCTAGAACTAATAGCTGTTGATCTCATTGACACGGGAAGAGGGAAGAGAGGAAATCGATATATCCTTACAGTTATCGATATGTTCACACGATATGCTGGCGCATACCCGATTAAGGATAAGAAAGCGGTTACGGTAGCAGAAGAGTTTATGAGACAGTGGGTACTAAAGGGAGGAAGGGTGCCAAAGGCATTGTTGAGTGACAATGGAGGAGAGTTTTTGAATGAAGTAATGGAAGAAATCAATAAAATGTGGAAGATTGAGAGGAAGTGCTCACTGCCATATCACTCTAGGGCGAATGGAGGAGTGGAAAGAGTAAATAGGACCATTACCGATATATTGAGGAGAATAGTGGGGAGTTCGGATGAGTGGGAGGACGCGCTACCATATGCAGTATACGCTTACAACACAGTACCCCATGGGGCAACGGGAGAGAGCCCATCATACCTATTCCATGGGAGGGATGATAGATTACCCACGGGAGAAAGTTGGAGAGTGAATGAGAAGTATGTGGGAGACATGGATGATTATAAATCTCAAATGCTCTTAAGAATGAAGAGGACACAAGAGGCGGTTAATGAGAGATTGAAAGGAGAGAGAGAATGAAGCACGAGTATGATAAGAAGAGTGCGGGTAACAAGGGGAATGAACCAAGAATAGGTGACAGAGTATATGCATTCAAGGAGAAAGGAGGAGAAAAGAACCCAAAATTGAGAATTTGTTGGGAGGGACCGTACCGCCGAGTAATAGACAGATCGGACACAACGGCAAGAATAGTGGGGATTGAAGATGAAAAAGAGAAAGTGGTGCAATTGGATAAGCTGAGGAAAGTCCCTAGGAGAGAGGGAGAAGGAGACGCTAGGATAGCGTTCATACAAAGGGAAACAAAGAATAATTGCAGAATCGTCATCGACAAAGATTCGCCCATGCACTGGGAGAACGAATGCAAAGAGTGCATCAAAGAAGGAAGAGATGCTGGCAGTATGTGGCCGAAATGCCCGAAGCAATACAGAGATTTGAAGCCAAGATCCATCTTCGAACTGGTGAAGATGAAGGCCATCATCAAGAAGTACAGCGACATAGCCCCAATGAGATTAATGAGGATGATGGGAGATAAGCTGCAAGAGGGATTAGATGTGACAACTGACAATATCGAAGAAAGCATCGGATATATGTGTAGTCATCAGAGACGCACAATGGAGGGTGTCCACTGTGAATGGAGATTCAAAATCGAGGGAGTCAATCCGGAGTGGGAGGTGCCTTATCGAGCCGGCCTCGGGGAGGAGACAGAGATCAACACTGGATATGGATTCGTTCTCGTGTCTCGTGGGATACCTCTGCCAGACAAGGGAGGTGACGAGGTACACTGGACGTGGAAGGAGGAGTCAATTAAGGGATGGAAGAAGATGATCGAGAATGCAAAGTGTGATGAGAGAGGTTGGAAGAGAGTGGTTCTCTTCTGGCCAAGGAAAGGCACTCAGGAAGAATCCAATTCGTCCTCGAATTTCTCCGATCCTCTCATTTCTCAATCCTGGGCGAGTAGGGTCGTATCCGTCCATACGGGTTCGGCACTCACGGGCCACATGTCCTGGCAACTTGCATCGATGGCAGGACAGGAAGGGTCGGAAAACGGTCCCCTCGCGCAGCGAGCCTCCCGCCTTCTCGACGCTCTCCAACGTCTTCTTCGCCTTCTCTTGGCTTCCGAGCGACTTCTTCGGGAAAGTCCTCTTTCTGGGGGTTTCGAACTTTCCACCTCTCATCCATACCTGGAAGCCTCGCTCCCAGTCTCCTCTGTCCATCCACGGGTGGGTCAGATGGAACAACGAACAACAGAATCCGCCTTCTGTTGCCGCCGCCTACATTGCCATGACCGTGACTCTTCCTCTCTCCGTAGTCTCGCTTGCCCACTCGAGTAGGAACTGCTCGTATTCGGGCGAGGTATCTCTCCCTGCTGCTTCTCTCAGTATAAGGAACTCCCATGCCTTCTCTTCAACTGCACTTTCCACAGCCCTCTTCGCTTCGTCCCATTCTTCCTGAGTGCCTTTCCTTGGCCAGAAGAGAACCACTCTCTTCCAACCTCTCTCATCACACTTTGCATTCTCGATCATCTTCTTCCATCCCTTAATTGACTCCTCCTTCCACGTCCAGTGTACCTCGTCACCTCCCTTGTCTGGCAGAGGTATCCCACGAGACACGAGAACGAATCCATATCCAGTGTTGATCTCTGTCTCCTCCCCGAGGCCGGCTCGATAAGGCACCTCCCACTCCGGATTGACTCCCTCGATTTTGAATCTCCATTCACAGTGGACACCCTCCATTGTGCGTCTCTGATGACTACACATATATCCGATGCTTTCTTCGATATTGTCAGTTGTCACATCTAATCCCTCTTGCAGCTTATCTCCCATCATCCTCATTAATCTCATTGGGGCTATGTCGCTGTACTTCTTGATGATGGCCTTCATCTTCACCAGTTCGAAGATGGATCTTGGCTTCAAATCTCTGTATTGCTTCGGGCATTTCGGCCACATACTGCCAGCATCTCTTCCTTCTTTGATGCACTCTTTGCATTCGTTCTCCCAGTGCATGGGCGAATCTTTGTCGATGACGATTCTGCAATTATTCTTTGTTTCCCTTTGTATGAACGCTATCCTAGCGTCTCCTTCTCCCTCTCTCCTAGGGACTTTCCTCAGCTTATCCAATTGCACCACTTTCTCTTTTTCATCTTCAATCCCCACTATTCTTGCCGTTGTGTCCGATCTGTCTATTACTCGGCGGTACGGTCCCTCCCAACAAATTCTCAATTTTGGGTTCTTTTCTCCTCCTTTCTCCTTGAATGCATATACTCTGTCACCTATTCTTGGTTCATTCCCCTTGTTACCCGCACTCTTCTTATCATACTCGTGCTTCATTCTCTCTCTCCTTTCAATCTCTCATTAACCGCCTCTTGTGTCCTCTTCATTCTTAAGAGCATTTGAGATTTATAATCATCCATGTCTCCCACATACTTCTCATTCACTCTCCAACTTTCTCCCGTGGGTAATCTATCATCCCTCCCATGGAATAGGTATGATGGGCTCTCTCCCGTTGCCCCATGGGGTACTGTGTTGTAAGCGTATACTGCATATGGTAGCGCGTCCTCCCACTCATCCGAACTCCCCACTATTCTCCTCAATATATCGGTAATGGTCCTATTTACTCTTTCCACTCCTCCATTCGCCCTAGAGTGATATGGCAGTGAGCACTTCCTCTCAATCTTCCACATTTTATTGATTTCTTCCATTACTTCATTCAAAAACTCTCCTCCATTGTCACTCAACAATGCCTTTGGCACCCTTCCTCCCTTTAGTACCCACTGTCTCATAAACTCTTCTGCTACCGTAACCGCTTTCTTATCCTTAATCGGGTATGCGCCAGCATATCGTGTGAACATATCGATAACTGTAAGGATATATCGATTTCCTCTCTTCCCTCTTCCCGTGTCAATGAGATCAACAGCTATTAGTTCTAGAGGAGCTTTTACTTCTCTTGGCTTTAATTCTGGGATGAATCTCTTTCTCGGGTTACTTAGGAGGCATACTTCACATTCTCTTATCACATTCGTCACGTCTTTCTCCATTGCTCCCCACACGTATTCTTTTTGTGTCATTTCCAACAGTTTCTTTCCTCCCACATGCCCTACTAGTACGCTCTCATGAGTATCCATGATTAACTTCTTTCTCTCCTCTCTCGGGACATACAGTCTTCTCTCATGATCTCTACCCATCAGATACAGTATCCCTTGATCTATCACGACATCAGCTAGACTATACTTCTTTGTTGAATCAGGCATTTTCACTAATTCCGACTTCTCTCCCCCTTCCTTTTCTACTTCATTCCACTTCTTTATCAACTGTCTTGCCCACTGATCCCCTTCATGTAATATTCTCCATCTCTCTCTACTTTCCATAATCTCTCCTTCTATTCGCCTATCGTTTTCTTCCTTCTTTTGTTCACTCATTCTTAGTCGTGTCATAGCATTTATCACTAAGTCATCTCCTATCGTTACTGGTTCTCCAACTTCTTCCACAGGATTTCGAGACAGTGAGTCGGCTACTACATTTTCTCTCCCTTTCACGTGAACGATATCTAGATTGTAGGGCATCATTTCTGCCGCCCATCGCAAGATTCTCGAACAAACGTTTTGTCGCTTGAACATCGATGTTAGCGGTGAATGGTCTGTTCTCACAGTCACTCTGCTGCCGAATATTATAAACTTCCATTTCCGTGTTGCTTCAAATATCGCGAGCGCCTCAAGATCAATAATCGAGTAATTTCTTTCAGGCCCTCTCAAAGATCTTGAATAGAATGCTACCGGTTGTTCCATTCCTGATTCGTTTACTTGAGAGAGAACTCCTCCAATTCCGATTCCACTTGCATCCGTCGTAACGATGAACGGTCTTTTTCCACTGACCGCGGCTTCGCAGTCAGGCTGTGCGAGGACAGGCGCTTTGGTGATTGCCTTCTTCAGTGCATTGAATGCCTTCTCTTCTTCTACTCCCCACTTCCACTCTACTCCATTCACTGTTAGTGCATGCATCGACTCTGCCAGTTTAGCGAATCCACGCACGAATCTCCTGTAGTAGCTCGCCAAACCCACGAACGATCGCACCTCCGACGCATTCTTCGGGCGCGGGTACTCCCTTACTGCGTTCACCTTCTTCTCTTCCATACTCACTCCCTTCACTGATACTGAATGCCCCAGATACTCAACTTCTCCCATGAGAAATTTGCACTTACTCGGATTCACTTTCACTCCTCTCTCTCTCATTCTATTCAATACCCATCTGAGCACCTCCAAATGTTCTTCTACAGCCTCTGTAGCGATGAGCACGTCATCTATATAGCAGAACACTCGTTGCGCTCTCCCTTCTCTCTCCATTTCCTCTTTGAGCATCTCTAACATAGCTCTTTGGAATTGGCACGGTGAGATGTTGAGTCCAAATGGAAGAACTTGGAACTCGTAGTGTTCCCCCAGCGAACTGAAAGCTGTGATCTCTTTTGATTTCTCCTCTAACCCAACTTGCCAGAACCCACTCTGCAGATCTATCGTGGAAAAGTGTCTCTTTCCACTCAGACTCTGAATAGTGCTCTCTAGATGTGGCAGCGGTTGACCATCAAGTCGAATCATCTGATTTACTTTCCTGTAATCGATGCACAGCCGGATACTTCCATCCTTCTTCTTTACTACTATTATTGGTGAACTCCACGGGCTCTGTGATTTCCTAATCACTCCTTGTCTTGCCATTCTGTCAACTAATACTCTCAGCTTCTCCCGTATAGCGAATGGAATAGGTCTCGGTTTCTGTCTGATTGGTTTCCCTTCCACAATATCTACCGCACACTCCCAATCCGCTAGTCTCCCGATATCCTCATCCCCTTTTGCAAAAACTACTGTGCTCTCTTTCAACACTTCTTCCAACTCCTTCTCTATCGTCTCTCCTCTATTCTTCTCTAATTTCTCCTTAATCATATCCCATCCCTCTTGATTTTCCTCTGTTCTGATTCCTTTCACCGGTGATTTCTGATTTCCACTCGTACTTATCCCATTTATTGCGCCGTCGATCACCTTCCAGTTACCAATAGACTGGTGCTTCTCAAATCACATATCCTTCGTGTTATTGTAAACAGGTACGATCACCATCTTTTCTTTCACCGCTACTCCTTCTATTACTTGATCTACCGTACTCTCAAGCATTACTGAGGTGTCATCTCTCCCCGTGACCCAGACTTCTCCCAATTCTCCCGACTCTATCTTCACATTCCTGAGGACTGTTGCACTCTGCACCCCATAATCTCCGTCCACTCGTCTCTCTCTCTCCTCATTGAATGTCACTGCTCGTAGTTCGATTCCAATCGTTTCGAGCCCCCTTCCTCCAATGATTACCGTACTACAATTGTCATCTGTCACATAGAATCCTACAATTGCTTTTCTTCCCACTTCGAGCTGCACCTCTAGCACGGTTCTTCCCAGGAAACTCATTTGGAGTGAAAGTAATGAAAGGGGGCATCTTGGCCCATATCAAACAAGAGAAAGTGGTTCTCGAGTTCCTTCCCCTATATTTGCTTTCCTGTTGATCGTATAGAGAATCCATCGTTTAATTTCTTTTTCTCTTGTTATTCGCACTATATTGTTCTCTTGAATGTAAAATCGATTTTTCGATGTTCCTCTTCTGTGCGTTGACAATTCTACATCTCGGTTTCTCTCCGGGTGTTCAAACTCAGGTAATATCTTACATTTGTCATTCAATGTGCTACAAATATTCAGGATGATTCGAAATCTTGCTATTTCTCGATTAATAGACGTTCACCCTTCGAGAAATCGAACCGTTTACCACATATGGGTTCAACTGTTACCTGTGATGGGTCTCTGAAAAGGTATATAATTCTGGTGCAATGAATATATCAATTCATCATTTCCAGAATGTCTGACGTGAGAAGCCAGCACACAAATATCAATCGTTATGGAACGTTTCGTTGTTTTTTTGGAAAATCTTTCAGGCATTCGAGGCAATTCTGAAGATCATCCGACGACTCAGAGAACTTCAACTAATCGACGACGAGGCAGTCAAGAAGTGGACACTCGCTTTTTTGGAGATCAAGCTTTATCTAAAGCATGACTACAATCTTCATCTCAAGAAGGACAGTTATATTGCTGACCACGATATGCTGTATGCTCTATCGGACCCTCATAATCCTCTCTTCTCCGCTACTTTCGACCACAAGCGTGATCTGCAATGCCCGAGATGCAATCACATCGAACTCACCTTCAGGTATTTTAGTGCAAAATACACAATCTCTCAATAATTCGTTCAGATCCTTCTCCTATCTTCTCACAACTTTGCTGCATTCGTCTGATTCAACGAAGGAAAACGAGCTGAGAGAAATTATTTACAGTATTGCTAATCACAAGGACAACGTACAGTCACTCAAGGCGCATGCGGTATTCGTTTTTTTCATATTAAAATCAATCAACCCCATAATTTGAGCTTCGAGCGAAGTTCACTGAACTCGAACGAATCGGAGAAATTGGAGGACTGAAGGAAGGCGAGGCATTCATGACTGCCGACTTTGCTCAGAAGCACAATTCTGTCAAGCACGTCGAGAACCAGCAAATGTATTATGCCAAGGCCGGGTATTCCTGGCATATAGTTCACGTGGTGACCAAGGTGTCGAACACTCTGGTTCAGCACGCGTTCGTGCAGTTTGTGGACAGTGAGAGACAGGTGAGATAGTGCTGTTGAAGATTTACAGAATTAGAGCAATTAGAGCAGTATATTTCGCCGAGATAGCGTGTTTCAAAATATATAATTTTCAGGATTCGGAGACAGTGACGGCACTCATTCATCACAGTCTCGGAGAGCTGAAGAAAGTCGGTATCCGTACGATTTCCATCCGTACGGATAATGCGGGTGAGTCCCTTTCATTCACTGTCAGGAAACAATATTTCTTTTCAGCCTACTACCACTCGGCTTCAACCATTGGCTCAATGCCCGCCATCTCAGCAGCGACTGGAGTGAAAGTGAAGAGGTGGACATTTAGTGAGTCCCAAGACGGCAAAGGATCGGCCGATAGGATAGCTGCAGAGGTGAAATCAAAGATGAGAAGATACGTCAACAAAGGAGGGGATATTGAGAGCAAGGACGAAATGTTCAAAGCAGCTACTGACGGAGAACTTCTTAAGGGAATCTCATTCTATCGTGTCGTTATCACTCCTGCTCCCATTGCACCAAAACCAACACTGATAACAAGAGTCACTGACTACTCTCACTTCGAATTCGAGGGTGACAATTCTGTGCGTGTGTGGAAGTACCACAATGTGGGACCGGGACAAGTGTTCACTGATCTCAATCATCACCATGTCCACTTCAATGTTCCAACGAACAAGACTGGAGGATATCATGCTGGGACTTCGACCATTCAGAACGAGATTCGACTCATCAAGGAAGGAAAAGATGGTGTCTTCTGGCACTATCGCCCTGATCTGAAAGGGACAGTGGAACCATTGGATGTGGATGATGATGCCGCTGGAGGAGAACCTTCTCTTAATCATGTGAATGTTGCTCCCGATGCTCTCTTCTACTGCTTCTGCGGGGTCTCATACATTCGATACGGCAATTTGATGAATCATTTGGATTTCGGAGAACATCGAATCATTCCTGTCAAGATTACGGCTGTCGACTATTCGATGAAGCAGTATCAACAAATTCTGGAGGAGATCGTCCATTCCAATCCATTGCTTCCACTTCAAGACGCCGAGGCGAAAGTGTACGACAAGTCTATTCGCGCCCTTCCAATGGGTTGGGCTTTAAGAGCTCAGAAAATCTTCACGAGATATCCCGAGAAGACTAAGGCACTCGTCATGGAGTTTTTCCTTGGAAAGAGGAAGGAAGGAAAGAAGGCGGAGCCGAAGGATGCACACAATCTAATGATGGCTGATACATCCATCGACCATGACGATCGAATGACTGAGGCTCAGATCAAGAGTTTGTACAGTAGATTGGTTGCTGTGAAGAAGCAGAAGAAGCCAGTATCTCGAGCTCGTCGATCAGAAGTTGAAATGGAGGAGGGAGAAACGGAGTGGACTGTTACTGAGATCGATATCGGAGAATGGGAGGAGTTCACTGAGTGTTCGATAGATGGTGATGCACTGTTCACGGAAATGGATGACATCATGCTCGAGCACATCCGAAACAATGTCAATGTGTTTTTCGAAAAACCAAATGAGCCAGTAAATTCTGATCCGTCAACCCCAGAGAATCAAATTAACATTAGAAAACACAATTTATATATCGATGTTTAGTGTTTGTGATATGTCTCGCTTCTTTTGCTATTAGATTATTTTTTCCATATAATTAAGCCACGTGTTTTAACTTCCTTTCTTGAAGTATTTTTTTCCAATAAAATACTGTAATTTCATTTTGGTTGTACATGGGAGTGAATGATTACGCCCGAAATTTAAATGAGAGAGAACACATGCTATATGAATGAGAAGAAACGGAGACACTATTTTTCGTTGAGGTTGAAAACAAAAATATTATGTTTTTTCAATTTTCTTTTTTTACGGGGGTCTTTTTTCAGCATTTTATTTGCGAGTAAAATGCGAAAATACTAAAGAAAGTTAGAAATTATCGATTGCGAATAAATTGGCAACTTACAGATTCCTAATGGTGGATTCTTCAATAAAAAAAACAGTTAACGATCGCTTCGTCGTCTCAAATGACTACGTTCAAGGGAAGAATTTTCCTCGCAAAAATAATCCATGTAGTAGTTTTTTACGTAGATTCTGAAAATACAATAAAAAATCTGGATTGGAAAAAACTAAATTTTGAAAAAAAAGTTTGAATTTTTTGACTTACCGTAACTTTTTTCAACGAGAAGTTGAAAGTAAAGTTTAAACAAAAAAAACTCCTCTCGTGATTAGCTTTCAGAAAATATAACTATGTAGGAGTTTCCGTGCTCCGTTCTCGAAATCGAAAATTGACCTTTTTATCGCATCTGAAACATATCTCAGCCGGGTTTGACCTGAGACAATTTTAAGGTGAATTTTCGGACTCTACGCATCAAGTTTACCCCCTAGGGCAACTTTTCAGCATAGTCAAATTTTTCGCTAGTACGGACTCTTCAGCCAGAATCTCAAACCTGTCAGAAAGTGTCTGATAAGCCACTTCTAGTAAGAGAATAGACTTTTAGTTACTTCATACATGAACCGAAGTAATTTTTCTCTGATCCCGTGGCTAACCTACAGCCTTACTTGAATTGATGTCCGGCAATTCTTTAAATGCGTCATCAACTTCATTGCTCTTTTACATTCAGACTTACTTTACTTTACACCTACGGTATATTTTGCTGTTGTTCATTATATTACGAAATTGATGACTTTATTGACTGTCTACAATATTCAATCCGCAAATGCGAAAATAAACAACTGGAAATAATAAAAAAGGACAATCGTAATTTGACATCCTTGTACATTTTCTATATCTGTTCTAATCTTTGAACTCTGACAAACCTCAATTCGATTCCCCTCTGTTTCTTTCCTAATTCTTCTCCCGTGTTTACTGTATGTACTATTGACAATAGTAATACCTTCTGACTGTACGATTTTAGTGTAAACTGAAACAAATTTTTTGCTCGTGATAAATTTACGTGATAAAAATACGAAGGGAATGAAATACAGTAGATATCCCTTGTAAACGTACAAATGAAGACAACGACTTAGGATATGATTACTTTATACATGTTCGTATTGTTGTGCATGTTACGATGATTTGTTTGAAAAAAATGTCTTGTGGTGTGCAGTGAATCTGCTTATCATATCTGTCACGTCAGGATCCGAACAAATAAAGGGAATTATATCGTTTTACCGGGCCTAACATAGTAGTTAAATTCGCCAGGAACTACGGTAGAAATCACATATTCGCTCTAGCGCAAAGCAATGCGGCTGAACCTCAGGGCGCCAGACGTTCTCGATCGGTATGCGCCTGTTACAGTGCCCCATCAATCCATATTTCCAACAGACGTGACCTCACCGATTCTCTCAATCGAGAGAGAGAGGGGAAACGGTCCCTTCTCCCTACTAGACCCCTCTTCTCTGCGTTTTCTATTCGTGTGTGCTTAGTATTTAATTAGGATTTATTTGTTAATGGTGTACATATTTTCACTGATGGTCGGAAATAGTCTAGTCATTCCTCACACTCTATCATGCCAACAGATGGCATGCGAAACATTGTGACATGACGAACATTGTGACATTACGCTACCATTTCTGACAACTCATCAATACAAAACTCAGAATAAAGGAGATTTCTTTTCAGAGAAAGGACTTCTCCCTCATCCGTGCGTCGATATTCGAATTAATACAAAAAATCGCGGAGAGTGGCGAAACGAATGACGAAAGAAAATTAAAATTCTTTAAATAGTTCCTTAGTTTGGGTAACATCGAAATATTCTCGGCAATTACTCAACTGATATTGAGTGCAAGTATTGAGTGCTAATAATGAAAAAATGAACTACTACTCTTATTTGTTTCTTTCTTACTCACCTAGAATGAGTGTGATGATAATGCCAACTAATTTTTAAGGCAGTACATTTTTTTCATTTTTGGCAAAATTTTTGTTCTCTTTTATTTGGGATCGGAAAAAGACAAGATCACAATGGAAAACATGGACAAAAAGGAACAGAAAGTGCGTTGTATTTACATTTGTTTTTCCTTTAACGCATTTAATTCTTTCTTAGTGTTAAATTTAACGTAAGTGCACATACCAACATTGAAAAACGACTTTTCAGCAAGTGGTTAAATATTTCGATTCATTTCTCATGTCTCTCGTGAACATCGATGTTACAAAATTGGTAACGTCGCTGAACATAGGGTAATATTACTGTTCAGTAAATCAAAGATGAATGATATTTGAAGAAGAATTATCTCTGGACATGTGTACTTTCGGACAGAATTATCACCTTTGTTCCTGTCTCTTTTGAACAACGATTCCAAGGGTACGTTGAAATATACGTTTTAATACATGAATCCACTTGCGTTTGCCTTAGGCTAGTAGAGTGAGATATATGTCTCGTCATTTCGAACACTTTTTACATCATTGAGGTTCATTGAATGAGCGAAATTAGTTTATCTATCTGAAACTGCTTAAAAGGCGCATTACAGACCTACCTGTCTCGCTCTAGAGAAGCGATCGAGAGTGTAAAAGAATGTAGCCCCTACGCAACATCTGTTCCACTTTTTGCCCTTTCCTTGCCACTATTAAACGGCTGTTGCCGCTGATAAAGTTAGTCTTCCCACTGAACAACCGATCGCAAACAAGTGGTGCATCGGCCTCTCAAGGCCCAGCCGCCCTTGGGAGACTCGGCCTTTCCGAGGAGGCCTGACATCAAACCCCCCCTCCCCTATCTGAGAAGCCTGGCTCAGCGTGGCTACCGGCGTCGAATCAACGCCTCATTGGTAGGAGCCAGGATCACGCGCCACTCGAAGCTACGGAACTGTCTGAGCCGTCAGGAGTTGACGCTTGAAATGGATTCATCATCGTGGTGTGTTATGCCAACCCCCCCCTTCCCCTTTCAACCCTGTGTAATCGTTCTTCGTAGCCGGGAGGGTCCTCGTGATCAGACACGACGAGAATGTGTCTCAATGGAATGATTCGTAATGGAGAGCGACAGATCGCCATCGCCAATCTAGTCTCCAATCAGTGTGCTTCTGGATAGTCATCTAGTCTTCAAGTAGTCGTCAATCCGTTCGTCTAATCCAGTCGCCTGAACAGTTCTTCTCGTCAACCCTGTGTACTGTGTCTCCCGAGTGGGAACAGTCTTCGAACAGCCTTCATCCCTTCAACTACCTCGTCATGGTAACTCTTCGCTTCGGATCAGCGACTCACAGCACAAGAGGAAACAGTTCCTGCTGGAATGGAATGGCAACGGCAGAAGCGGAAATGCAAGGAAGAATTCGTCCAGCTCAGAGGTCCCCCCATTCATTCATGAGTTTGAGTAATAGATATAAGATCTATTGTTATTGGATGCATTATAGTAGGGTTTGTTCTCCAGTATCTATGAACGTGTTCTTGTTTCTATGATATTCGAATTATCGATTGTGTGTTCCACGTCATTGCATTAGTTGACGATTTTCACTTTGTTCAATCATCTTTTCTCGGGCTGGAGTGTCTCGCTCTAGAGAAGCGATCGAGAGTGTAAAAGAATGTAGCCCCTACGCAACATCTGTTCCACTTTTTGCCCTTTCCTTGCCACTATTAAACGGCTGTTGCCGCTGATAAAGTTAGTCTTCCCACTGAACAACCGATCGCAAACAATTTTGATTTTGTTTGTTAACGTCAGAGCCCATCGTAAGACAGACTAATTTGTTAATTCGTATCGATCGATATATTTCTATCTATCTCTTGGATCTGCCCCCCCCCCGGAGTGTCGCTCTTGAAGCGAGATGATGTAATCTAGCCCTCGTTCCTGGTGTAATCTACCCCTCGTTCATTGCTTCCCCCGCTATCCGTTTTTGCATGAATGTTGCGATGGGCAGAGTGTAAGAGGATAAAGCAGATTCTCCCCAAAACCTTGCTGCTGAGAGGTTGCCCACAGAGAGAGAAGTCTCAACAATCATTGAAAAATAACTTAAAGCCGAGCTACACATGAATGCCACGAGAACGGTACAAAAGTTTATTGAAAAGAATTTCATATTCGGCAGTATGGAATAGGCTCCAACAGTACCTACAACAGCTATTTCAGAGAATTTCCATCGACATGCAATTCGCAGCTGTTTTTATTTTGTCATCTGAACAAAGAATGAAATTCCGAATTGTCAAGGAGCAATTGACACAGGTTCAACATTTCGAAGAATTCGTTTGATAGTTTTATTAACTACAAGATTTTTGGCGAGCTTAACACTTTACAGAGCAATATTACCTCATATGATGGGCCTGCAACTCATTCGTGGTGGCATACTACTGAGTCCAAGAAAGATTACTATAAGAATTACAGAGATACTTGGAGCGAATATTACACGGAATCCAGCGGACGATCTTAAAAGCCGCTACTTGCAACTGAGAATAATTTGCTAAGGTGCAATTTTGTCGATTTGTTCTTGACAGAAAACATTGAGACAAGATATTCGAGCGGCCGTATTATTGTGCTTTCCTTGATTTTTGTTCTCTGTCTGTCTTTCTGCAACCCACTCAATAAAGAGAAAAAACGTTCTGGACTTGTGACCATTATGACACTATCGACCGACACTCGAACTGTGCTTCAAATAGATTACATATATCTTATCAGTAACAGCAAAGCATCCACAACACACTTTCAGTACTAGAGAATGAAATGGTACGATTGAATGCAGCATTTTTCTTTTCAAAAACAGGATGGTAGCATTTTTCTTTTCGAAACTGAACGATCGGTTTTGCATTCACTAAAAATGCACTAACGATGCTTTACCACATAAATATGCACTACAAAACCCGGTGTTATGTACTACTTTTCATTCCAAAAAGAAATTGCTCTTCCTTCTCTCTGTTCTTCTCATTTCCATATTTTCCACTCCTCATTTCGAAACCCAATACGTCCACTACAAGGAGTTTATAAAAGTATGTGTGTATAACTGTATATAAAAATACTTACTTTCTTATATAAAAATGTGGCTAAATTGAAACATAGGAGTGTATTGCTTACTATCGGCATAGTTCCTTCCTTTCTCTTATGAGACGTGTCGCGTACATTCGGCCGAAAATGAAGCAGGCTACCGAGCTCCCCCTGGACGCTACCTGCAGCAGGCTACCGAACTCCCCCTGGACCGAACCTGGAGTAAGCTTGCGAAATTCCCCTGGACCAAAACTGCACCCAGAACTATGCATAGAGCGTAGTGTACGCATAGAGGGTAGTGTATTTAACCTCAACACATCCCGGCTAGTTTATTACGGGCTAAATATCGATTTTTATTTTTTTTCTAAGAAATACCGTATTCCTAGAATATTTTTTTCTCTTTCCAATAAAAATATTAAAAAATAGGGGGTCAGTTTTTGGTTCACCACTAACTTTAAGAGACTGTGACCTTCCATTTTGCTCTTGATCTACTGTAGAATTCCAGATTTGCAAAAACTAATGCACCATTAGTGAATCACTAATATTGATTGGAAAAATAAACATTTTTCATGTGATCATGTCCAACCATACGGGAAATTCTTCGCTGAAGGGATGGGATTCGTGCATCACTGCCTCTCCTACGAGCACTTCAGAAAGGTACTCTTTCTTCAATCTACCGTAATCGGGAAAAAAACGAAATTGAGAAAATGGGCCCGGGATACGTGGAATAAAGTCGACCTCGCGTAGTGATTGACCGATGGGTACCGTTTCTCGATTTCCGCATCCCCGGCTACAGTATACCAACCGCGATCGTCGGAGATTGAGGAAAGGGACTCTAGTTTTTGAAGGAAGTAAATATGCAATCAGGCAATGAATTTCAAAAACAATTTCCCCAAGTAATTATGAAATTTTGTCTCTTTACAGGAAGACGTCCGATCTTCGTGAACGACTGCAATGGAGAGGGGAGGAAGAATTTGAAGAAGAATAATGTTCAAGAACACGCATAGTGGAAACTGGAGAAGGTATCGTAGCGCATTTTGAAAGATAGATATTAGCACATAACATTGAACTGTACTTTATCGTAAATTGATCCGATGTACCGCATTACCACTGTAGGACATAGATGCTAGAAATATAGTTGTATTTCTTGACTAAAATTATTCGTTGTACAGTTAGTAATTGTCATAATGGTGCTTGTTGATTGTTATAGTTGACATATCTATTTTCTGTAATTATCATTGTTCTGTACAGTACAAGTCCGGTGAGAGCGTGCAGAACGGCTAGAGGTTCGCTTTAATTGAAAATCTCATTTGAACTGGAATTGTATGTGATCGTTCGCTCTTTGTTTGTATATGTTGTAGAATGACCGATGAATGACATGATCAAATAGAATGACCGATAAATGACATGATCAATTCGCCATTATTACGCATGTTATTAGAAGGAATGTAATAGAACGCAACAGAAGCGGGGGGTGGGGGAGGGAGCGGGCGCGGGCCAGCCTCCGTCATTTTAAAACACAAATGTTTTATATTTGAGACATTCGATTATCTCAAAAATAAAACATTTGCAATGTTTTAAATATAATAACCCCTATGTATTAGAGGACGTATGTAATACATACATATGTTTTAAAAACTAAACATTTTTCTCTGTGTGTAGGATGATTACGGTATCCCCCTCAGGCAATGACAACTCGAGGTCTACCCCATGCAACATACCAGGGGTCTGTATTGTCAATTTCGTATTTCCGGGTTACGGAAGCATGGGTTACGGTAGGTTGTTTTCGCTGCGAGACCCCGGCGGTGAAATTACAGTATGCCACTTTGACTTTGGTGGGACCAACCCAAAACCCATTTTGGACCATGACCCCCTATACATGCTTGCACCGTGCCCCAAAGAAATCCTTTGGGGCAGCGTGCATCAACGACCCCCTATTCATGGGTGGAACCGCAGGCGTGGTGACCTATGCGCATGAGCGACAAGGATAGATTGCTAATTTACTGGCATAGTATCGAGTTGATCGTAGGGCTCTCATGTTGAAACTGATTCAGAAATTATTATAAATCAACCAATAAATGATAAATGAACAATGGAAAGGAAAGCTCCCCAGACCTCGGAGAAAGGTCGGAGAAAGACGAGTTTCAAAATTTAAAAAAATCGGCTTCGCAAATCTCAAATGTGATTAATTTCAGCTGCGTCGCCGAAACTCAACCCGACAAAGATAGAAGAATGCCTGTTTGTACGGGTCTCTGCAAAATTCATTTCGCATTCCACAATAGGATAAAGTACGAAGAAGAGTTGAACCGCGTTTACCAGCACGTCTACAACGTCACTCATCCCCATATCTGAATAGGGAGGGAAGACAAATGGGCATTCCCGTCGACAAATGAACTTATCTCCTTTTGTTCCCGTTTTTGCCGTTGCTACGATAAATGAGCAACATGAATTGGTATATGTATACAAGAACTAATTTGTCCTTCAAAAGAGAACCATAACACATTTTCTTCTCTTTCGATTCAATTTTGATTGAAAATTGAAATCTTGAGAACATCAAAAAGTCAAAAAATCAGTTCTTCAACAAAGTATCTGCAAGCTATGTTTTCCCACGGTCCCATGGTATAAAGGGCGATGCATTCTTCCATTTCTCATTCAACAATGAAGTTCCTCCTCCTCTCCTCCTCTCTTTTCGTCTCTATTCTCTCCGCCCCTCTTGAATTCGACGCCAAACACGTGCCTCTACAGCAGTTTAAAGATGTAAGTAAGGAAAAAAATTCTTCGCTAGTATATGCAGTTTGAGCAATACGTTACTTGCAACATCGATGCGTAACATGTTTGTTTACTAGCAATAGGACTTTTATGATGGTAAAATGTTTTGTTGATTCGCTTTCCCATAAGTAGGGGCCACAACGTGGTCAGCAGAATTCACTTAGAGGGGTGAAATTTAGTGTTACCATGTTGCTAGATGTCTGAATAAGAACATTCTTTTGGATTTGGTTCGATATCTCATATTTGAGCCGAGTTATAGCTCCAAAACCACGCGCGCTCCGACTGTTGTGAGAGGGAGAAAGACGAGAGGGGAGGGGAGGTGGGCGGAGCCTAATCGTGCATCTTTCTAGGGGCATAACTCAGGTGATAGGAAACATTTCTAAGGTATACCAGAACAAAAGTAGTTTATGCAACGAGAGATCAGGCCCATGGCGCAGTGGTTAAGCGCGCGCCTCAGGGGCAGCACATTGCAAGTTCAATTCCTCTTTTGCCAAAATCTTTGCTATTTACAGTAAAGCGGAATCTTGATACTCTCGTACTCTTAAAACCCTCGTTCTCACTACTTATTTTTGCAAACGAAAGCACAATTCGAAACCAAAAATATTGATTCCGTTTTTGTTTCTAAAAATCGTTTAAAAATATAAAGAATATAATGCTTGAAGGCCGAGAGGTGTGGAATCACTCCTAACCCCATTTCTGACGTTTTCGAGTTTGTTTTCGCGGTATTTTAACATCACAAACTTGTCGTAGCACCATGGGCCTGGGCGCGATCGATAGAGCTTCTCAAGAGCTACAAAACAAGCCTGAGCACGTCTCATTGCGTTAAGAATTCAGCTTGTGCTTCACCCCGCTCGACTATTCGCGATTGAGGGCCCGGTGGATTTGGGCGGAGACTGCGGGGGCTACCCATAAGAATGCTTTTCCTCGGAAAAGATTAAACTATTACAGGGATTTGAAGCTGCTGCGGGAAAATCGTTCGCAGAAAGAGCCGAATTTAGGTAAGTTTTTTTTAGTTGTGAGCAGTTATTTGATCGTCAGGAAATACATAGCACGATAGTTTCACTTTCCGAATTTATGCACATTATTGATCTGAGTTAATTATTTTCTTCTGAGTGACGTCATCAAAATAATTTGAAAAAATTAATTCACAGCTGCGTCGCGAGCTACTGTCACTTCGAGGACAAGAATGGCTGCAAGGCAAAGTGTGAAGAATATTCCAAGATCGCCAATGATGCTGAGTTTTTGTTGTTCCTACAATTTGTTCAATACCCCTGGTTTTCCATTTTATCAACGACTATTTAGATTGGGGAGACTGAGGTCAACAACAAAATCAATGAGGCCGTTCCCGATAATGATGAGGCTCAATGTGTCAAGGGGTGAGACGATTTTTGTTGTTGTTGATTTGCGTATCTTGAATAGTTGTTAACATTACCACGCAATACAAAAATGCCGTTTTCCGAAACAATGCTCGCATTTTTCACAAACTGGCAAAATAATTATGGTATAATTAGATTAATAACTGTGCCGTTTACAGTTGCGAAGCGGACAGCCACGGTGACTCCAGCAACGCAATTTGTTCTTCTCTCTGTTCAATTCATTACTCGTACGCCAATAGAAAGTAATACGAGGAAGAGTTGACTGCCATCTACAAGAAGATTTTCAGCCAATAATTTATTTATTAAAAAACTATTAAAGTTATAAACATTGTTTGCATTGGCACTGGAATTGAATAGCATTTGAAAAATAGGCGTGCATGACAAATTTATGACAAATTTATAAAATTTAAATTTATAAAGGGACTCATTTCTGCTTAAAGAAGGAGTGAAGGGAAAGGTTCCCAGCTGGAAGTCCCTGTAACTGCAATGAGCAGTATTGTAAGAGCTCGGCAAACACAGAAAGTGTAAATTCAGAGACTCGAAAAAAAGAAAAAAGGGAGGACTGTCAAGGATTATCCTCCCACCAAGGAGACAATGGATAAGCGCAGGGGCATGTAAAATAGGGAGGGCGCTGATTACACGAGACGGGGTTGAGACAGGGGGAGAGAAGAGATGAAGAGTGCATGCAAATCGTAAACGCAGGGGTAACGAGCGAAAGTCGAGGGATTATGCAGCTCAGTTAGAGATTTTGCAGCCCGTTGGCTGACACACATACGGAATCCCTGATCATCAAGTAAACTTTGCGCGCGCATATCTCCGTCAGTTTTCGAGCTAGATATTTGAAACTTCGGAGATCTCTTATTGTTGAGGGAAGCAATCGACGTGTGTTGCCACTTTACCCACGAAAATATTCCCTTCACTCCTTCTTTAAACTGGGACTTCACAGATAACTCACACAAAGCTAGAGAAGAGAGAGAAGCATCGTGTGATAATGCTGGTACGATGCCAGATGGAGCAATACACCCGTGGCTACTTCAATCTGGTCTCTTAGCAACCACGCGCAATGAGAGGTCACTGTCTCTCCTCACCAGTAGGTGGGCGAGAGAGTGTGTGAGACGAAGAGACCATAGGGTCATTGCTTTTCTCACTAACCCGCGCGCCCATTCTCTCTCGTCTGCCCACCGCTTTGTCTCTTCTCTCCCCCTGTCTCAACCCCGTCTCGTGTAATCAGCGCCCTCCCTATTTTACATGCCCCTGCGCTTATCCATTGTCTCCTTGGTGGGAGGATAATCCTTGACAGTCCTCCCTTTTTTCTTTTTTTCGAGTCTCTGAATTTACACTTTCTGTGTTTGCCGAGCTCTTACAATACTGCTCATTGCAGTTACAGGGACTTCCAGCTGGGAACCTTTCCCTTCACTCCTTCTTTAAGCAGAAATGAGTCCCTTTATAAATTTAAATTTTATAAATTTGTCATAAATTTGTCATGCACGCCTATTTTTCAAATGCTATTCAATTCCAGTGTCAATGCAAACAATGTTTATAACTTTAATAGTTTTTTAATAAATAAATTATTGGCTGAAAATCTTCTTGTAGATGGCAGTCAACTCTTCCTCGTATTACTTTCTATTGGCGTACGAGTAATGAATTGAACAGAGAGAAGAACAAATTGCGTTGCTGGAGTCACCGTGGCTGTCCGCTTCGCAACTGTAAACGGCACAGTTATTAATCTAATTAAACCATAATTATTTTGCCAGTTTGTGAAAAATGCGAGCATTGTTTCGGAAAACGGCATTTTTGTATTGCGTGGTAATGTTAACAACTATTCAAGATACGCAAATCAACAACAACAAAAATCGTCTCACCCCTTGACACATTGAGCCTCATCATTATCGGGAACGGCCTCATTGATTTTGTTGTTGACCTCAGTCTCCCCAATCTAAATAGTCGTTGATAAAATGGAAAACCAGGGGTATTGAACAAATTGTAGGAACAACAAAAACTCAGCATCATTGGCGATCTTGGAATATTCTTCACACTTTGCCTTGCAGCCATTCTTGTCCTCGAAGTGACAGTAGATCGAGTAGATATTTTTCGACGGCTATGCCGTATTGCTTACTCAGTATCTGGGGCTACTGCAGCGGTGTTATAGTACGAAATTTAGAAAGTCTTCTCGTTTATTCTTTACATCTTGTGATATGCGCAACCTATCTGTCCTTAATCCAAAGCGAATACCAATCGCAATGTTATTATAAATTTTGTTATCGCATCTGTTCAAATAATGCAATCAGGCAATGAATTTCAAAAACAATTTCCCCAAGTAATTATGAAATTTTGTCTCTTTACAGGAAGACGTCCGATCTTCGTGAACGACTGCAATGGAGAGGGGAGGAAGAATTTGAAGAAGAATAATGTTCAAGAACACGCATAGTGGAAACTGGAGAAGGTATCGTAGCGCATTTTGAAAGATAGATATTAGCACATAACATTGAACTGTACTTTATCGTAAATTGATCCGATGTACCGCATTACCACTGTAGGACATAGATGCTAGAAATATAGTTGTATTTCTTGACTAAAATTATTCGTTGTACAGTTAGTAATTGTCATAATGGTGCTTGTTGATTGTTATAGTTGACATATCTATTTTCTGTAATTATCATTGTTCTGTACAGTACAAGTCCGGTGAGAGCGTGCAGAACGGCTAGAGGTTCGCTTTAATTGAAAATCTCATTTGAACTGGAATTGTATGTGATCGTTCGCTCTTTGTTTGTATATGTTGTAGAATGACCGATGAATGACATGATCAAATAGAATGACCGATAAATGACATGATCAATTCGCCATTATTACGCATGTTATTAGAAGGAATGTAATAGAACGCAACAGAAGCGGGGGGTGGGGGAGGGAGCGGGCGCGGGCCAGCCTCCGTCATTTTAAAACACAAATGTTTTATATTTGAGACATTCGATTATCTCAAAAATAAAACATTTGCAATGTTTTAAATATAATAACCCCTATGTATTAGAGGACGTATGTAATACATACATATGTTTTAAAAACTAAACATTTTTCTCTGTGTGTAGGATGATTACGGTATCCCCCTCAGGCAATGACAACTCGAGGTCTACCCCATGCAACATACCAGGGGTCTGTATTGTCAATTTCGTATTTCCGGGTTACGGAAGCATGGGTTACGGTAGGTTGTTTTCGCTGCGAGACCCCGGCGGTGAAATTACAGTATGCCACTTTGACTTTGGTGGGACCAACCCAAAACCCATTTTGGACCATGACCCCCTATACATGGTAGAGGGGTATAAATGAAGGCATAATGGGACAGGGGATCTCTTGGATCAATTTTTATCAGTTCGGTGACAGTATTGTCATAAAGTAAATGTAAATGGAAGGATAGAATCGCTAGATAAAAGGGGGCGATAGGGCGGAGTCTTTCCGCGTAAGTGTCTGTCCGACACAGCTACAGCAATTTTGCTTGTTCGCTTCTTTTGAGGGAATGCGTATTGTCCCGATTGTCCACCCGTGTTTCTCCCATTAGCGACTTCCTTCCAAGTGAAGTGTGACCGTTCGATGTTGGGCGAAGAGGAAGATCGAGTGTGACCGAGGGAATTCAAGATTGCTGCTCTAGATTAGTGCTTCACGACCATTTCTCTATCTGTCGCTCCATATATTTTAGTGCTCCCAGACTATGCGTCCCGGAGTCATCTCGATTCAAGACAACTGTAATGATCATCGTTGTAAAATAAACTGTGATACAACTTTTGTAAGGGACAAATTACCGAAAATCAAGTGCGGAATAGGTAAATTCTTACATGCCAAATGAATTTATGTCTAAGCACTAGAGTTTGAAATTCGGGTAAATATTTTGATTAGCACTCTTCAGTTCATACCTTCTCTACACTGGTCGATTGGTGAGAGAGTGTGTGAAATGAAGAGTGCTAATTCAATTATTTACCCGAATTTCAAACTCTATTAAGCACAGCAATGGTCATCCTCCACGCCTGAGATCTTGGCAACGGTGATCCGCGAGAAATTACAGCTTGCAATTTGGGATAAAGAAGGAGTATCAGGAATGTTCCTCCGTATTATGTTTCAATGGCACGGTCACTGTCTCATCATTTCCTTTTATCGGTCCCTTTCATTTTTGAATCCCTGATCATCAGGGTCCTGCCTAACGTGAATAACTCATCTTTAAGAATTGGAGTTGATTTCATAATTTCGCACACTCTCTATTCAGGTCGAAAAACGAGAGCGGTGTAAAATCCTGAGATCTAATCTAAAATTAAGTATTTATCCGAATTTCAAAATGTATGGGATATCAGTGGGCGCGGATTACGCCGGATTTAGGCTATCCCGGCCGATGCACCAAATGTATAAAGGCGACTCAGCTGGTAGATACTTTATTCCGTCGACCTCATCTTATATACGACCAGAAGATATTAATTAAATCGCTTCGCACTCTAATTAGATCACTTGATTCGATTTATTTGTATGTGTGTCATACTTTCTCTACAATGCTCGTTCGTTTACGTGCGCAACAATCGTTCTCTCCCTTGTTGCATGGGGAAATTTCCTCCTTAAATGGTACCTCACCTAACTCAGTTCAAACTGAGCGATGCCTCTCGAATCAAAAATGAAACTGTTACGAACGTTTTTTTGCAACCCCTGAATTACGTTTGGAAGCTTTAGCTCGACTCGTAAAATAGTTATGAAATGGGGGAGAACTGTTTTCATCTTTCCACCCATGCACTTTACGCATCATTACAGTGATAGAATGTTTGGACGAAGATTGTCCACACAAGAACAGGCAAAGAGAGGGATCAATGTGAGCTTATCACACATTTTCTTCAAATGCATGCTCACCATGCAAAAATAGATAATGGAGCCTTCCGAGCGTTCATATCAAATCTAACAGTTTATCGACAACAAGAATTGGACAAAGTGGAGCAACTTATCAACCTACATCAGTCTCAATTCCTTTCGTGTTACTTGTACAGGAAGCTATTTTCCAGTATGGGAAAGTGGGGAAGCACATTGGGAACAGTGCGTACAACATATTGTCGTGATCAATCGGGAGAGAACATTAACAGGAGGGAGTAATGGTCTGATCCTCTCAATTATGCATGCTATCTCGCGCTGTCTGATTGATGAGAGAGCATGAAGAATGAGGAGAGTCTGATCATTACTAGCAGGAGGAAACATTAGCTCGTCTGCGACGAATACGGGAAAGAACACGGTGGGTAAGTGTCTCGACGAGGAGAGCCATCAACGACAGAATGACACCGGCTGAGACGAGATACCCCAGGAGAATAAATTCTCCGATCGCAAGAGGAGCGGCGGTCGGAATTCGCGTCTGCGCGGCATCTGCCGCCTCTGCAACATGCATATTTTACATTTTGCATTTATACGACTATCAGCTGGTTTTTAGGGTGGTAAAGCTGGGTTGCCATGAAAGATCTCCAATGCTTGCGATCGTTTAGTTGCACGAATTATGATCCAGCAGCGCTAATAATTCGTTGCTGGACCACAACACGCATATAACAACTTTAAAATAGGACGAATGCGAAAGGGACTACGGGTATGTGCACGCACTTCCTATACAATGGCGCTTCTCCTGCTTTCACATGCTCTCTCGCATTCCGTACTGTGCTATCATTATTATTTCGCACGAGCGTTTGTGAATTTGTAATATTTTTAAAAAAAAAATCAAGGGTCTTGCATGCAACTGCGTGACTTGTAGGAAATATATATATTTTATTCAGCTACTATATGCCCATTTCTTAAAAGCCCTATACATTTTTCTCTGAATGTCTTTGTTCACCCTCATTTCGCGCGTAAATTAAGAGATGGGTAGTGGGTCAACATCAATGAAATCCCCATTTCGCGATAGCAACTACTCAAATATTATAAATTCACAAACACCCGTCCCTAATAATAAAACGTTCCGCTCCTTAACAACAGATATGGTTGCGAGAGAGCATGGTAACGTAAGAAACACGCCCATTTCATGAACGCATCAGTGTAAAATTGTAAAACGTGCCTTGCTGCTGTCTGCGCATGTTGATCAGCGTTGATGGCGGGCAGTTCCGAGGGATGATGGTTCGAGAAAGCTAAAATATTTAGATGAGCGCCGAATACACGTGATCCCTTACATTTAGTGTTGCGAATTCAGACGAACAAATTCCGAACAAAATGATCGGTCGACCTCATTTCCATTGTGTTCGGACTTCTTTGTGTGTTCGGACGAACGTCCGAATTGCTCGGATTTGTTCGCGAATTATTGTATTTTGTCCGAACAGTGATCGTGAATTGAGTTTTTAACAAAAAATATACCAAAATAAATATATTTTGGGATCGAAACAAGGCAATCCTCATGAATGTTCTTCAATCATGGAAATGGTTCTCTCCATTTTGCCATCTATTCAAATTTTGACGAGAATTATGTTTACCTTCATCATAACAAGTCACAAATCAAATTGCTCGCCTGAAATTACTTTTTTTCGAGTTGGGAAGCAAAAATTGTGCTGAATTCTTAATAAGAGTTTACCTCCTCAAAACAACTGCTCATTACTCACACAATTGTGGAAAATGATAGTTGCAAATATCCGAACTCGTGGACTAGTCAAATCAAATTCCTCGAAATTTTTTGAATAAATTATGATATAAAAAAATCATTTGACGATCACAATGTTCGGACAAAATACAGTAATCCCGAACAAATCCGAACAAATCGGACGTTCGTCCGAACACGAACAAAGGTGAACACAGGCCCATTCATTTTTCACTTTCAATGTTCGGCGTCCGACATTGTCCGAATTCGCAACACTACTTACATTCTCAGCGGAGAAAATCGTTGTTCGAGCAACATTGATCTTGTCTATTACGGATCGTGAGCAGTTCTTGTGGAAGAAATAGGAGAAGGGAGTGCCGTCTTTCAACGTCCGATCAGTAGTGTTTGATCCGGTAGTTACGCCTGTCCCAATCGTTATTCTGAAATGATGTTCGTGTCCTGATGTAGCCCGCCTGGACGGATTTAGTATTCTCACAAAGGTAAGTTTGCAACTACCCGTGTTAGAGGAAAACGACACCCCCACACTCATCATTCACTGCGCTTTCTCTTCAGAAAATCGGTTCATTTTCATCTAATGGGGTTATTGTAGAGTTACCTTTCAAAGTAAAGTATCGGGTTCCTTGCAAGAGGCAAATGAACTTACTCCTGGAGAAGGCAGTTTTTCGTCGTCTCACTCGCGTAGAAACTGAAGATATCGCTGGCGATAAACATTCCAACTGCTCTCTTTTCTCCGTTGCACACTATTTCAAATCGCTGCATCGCAGATTCCGAGTACAGAATACGGGATCCGTCCACACCGAAATCGTTGGATATCTGAAAGAAAGCCACATCACACAGAGAAAAAATGTATGTTATATATGGCTACTGAACAGCATTTGTATGTAATATTTTATCCGTTTTGACATGCATGTATGTTATATATAGACATACATGTATGCAATATATGACTTGCGAACAACGTTGAGGAGCCGTATATAACATATATGCACTCAGAGAAAAATTACTTCGTCGCATGCATGAAGTAATTAATTACTTCTGTGGAAAAAGGCTAGAACAACAATCGAAGTAATTGATTACTTCAAGCACAGTTATAGTGCATTTCCACAGAAGTAATTAATTACCTCATGCATGCGACGAAGTAATTTTTCTCTGAGTGTGTTTCCGAGTGCGGCATTGTTGCGTAACTGCCGAAATATTGTGAAAATGAGAAGAAAAGAGTGAAACAAACCACGTCACTGTCGACCAGTGACTCCCCTTTGTTGAAAGCCAATGTCTTCTCTCCCGTCTGCAACATCCTTCTCATACTGTCGAAATCGCTGAAGAAATTCACACCTCTTAAATTGGCACAGCGGTGCTAGGATGCCGGTGTTTACCCTCTCCCGGAATCTTGCATTTCACAAGACAAAACGCTCTCTCAGCCTTGATGTTCTACGCGATATGTATATAGGGGAATCATGTGATTCTACATGGAGATATCTCTATGATTCTGAAACTTTCGGCACGCTTTCACTCTTTAGTTAAAGACAAGTGACTGATCCTACGTTAAATATAATAGTGCATTATTTGAGGAGAGTAGTGATTCCTCACCTCCCCTTAGACAGCACATGAACGAGACTGTTTCCCGTGAATTGGCTGCCCCACAGGAAGTAGATGAAGAGGGCGGGGGCGCTATAGAGCGCCTGTCTCACCAGGTGGCACCATCCGAGGCACCGCAGTGAAAACTGTGAGGTAATGTAGGGAACGTGAAGATCAATGTTCAAGGGCTGGGTGCGTGCCCAGATCTCCTCGTTTTCGAAATACTTCGCTGGTCTTTCATTATTTATTCCGTCAGAGTATCGCATACAAGAAAAATAACTGTGAATGGGGGCAAGAGACGGAAACAACCGTCTTTGTAACAGTGTTCAGATTTGGAGCCAACCTCTCGACTCTAGGCAGACATGTGATACCTGATTAGATCTGCTTCTTCTTCCCTTTCCCATCTTCACTGTTGCCCAGTTGAACGACTTATGGATGAGCCATGCAGCCACGACTGCAGCGCAGATGGGATACGTAAAGATGAGGTATTTGAGAAGGGACAACATCGATCCGTTTCCGTATCCACTCCGCTCGAGGAACACCGCCTGCAATCGAACTTTGTATAAACACAGAGAAATTTTCCTTAAAGGGAGAAATACCCCTAGAAAAGGCCCATCGATTGACCTATCCTCCTATTTCTCTCTTGGAGAGGGCACAGACATAGAAACAACAAGAAAAGAGAGATCGGGGAAACGAGGAGGGGCGAGAGATGCGAGAGGAGAATAGAGACTGAGTAGATCAAAGAGAGTGTGAAAGAGGAGAGGTGACCTCGCATCCAGGGAATCACACATATCCGGAAAGCTATGGAACGTTCGTGATCTCGTGCTAATTCAAGCATGGAGTTTCCCTTTGAATTCTAATATTTCGGGACCAATTCACATTCTATAGAAAAAAGCCGTAGTCACAATGATCTACAATAACTGTACATAACTACAATCGGACAAACCTTTTCTAGCGTTGTGAGGAATGAGTATTCGTATTGGATCAAATCCTTGGATTCGATAGAGACAAGCGAGTCGCTTGAGAGCACTTGGTGATTGTCCAACATGCCGTCGTACAACTGGCCCGAATCGGTGACTGCAAGGGTGAATGATAGCGGTATCTTACAAGGGGAGTCCGCATTGTCGATATAGAGTTCCCGAATGAGACCTAGTGGTATCAATTACTATCGTCAAAGTAAGTCCTTTTAGAACACCGATTTTTTTTGTAATAGAAATTGATACCACTGGGTCTCATTCGGATATTCCATATCGAGCATGTGAAACCCTTGTTAGGGATTGCAGAGCAGACAGCAGAAATAACCCATGATTACGGTATCCCCCTCTACCTTGATTTCGTCGTATCAAGAAAGCGTTCAATTGCGTGGATTGGAGCGCTGATTGGTAAGCACAATGGACTCCCGGAGCCCATCCCACCCTCGTTGATCTTCTTCGCCGTATCTACGAGTCGTAGTCCACACTCATCCGAGTAAAAGAAGATCTCGTTCCAGTCGACGTTAGAAGAGGAGTCCGACATGGAGACAATTTTTCCCCTCGCCAATTCAATGTTGTGCTTCGATTCGCTATGGACGACATCTACTGAGAAGGATGGACTTAGGATCGATGGGAGTAACCTGACCCATTTGGAATACGCTGATGACGTGGCACTCATTGCCAATTCCCGACCAGAGCTGGAAAGAGTGCAGAACAAACTGATGGATGCATGTTCTCGGGTTGGTATTGAAGACAACGCTCCGAAGACTAATCTTCTAACCTCATGCACAATGACTCGAGGCCCCATTGTGATTGAGAACCACACGTTAAATTTCATACCATCCGCCTCTTATCTCGGAGGAACAATTAGCCTTCCCCTAAAGGTCTCTGAAAAAGTGGAAGATACTGGAATATAATATAGTATCCGACTCGGGTGGTTCGCATGGAGCAAACTGTCTCACCTCCTTTCGCCTCGTCTTTTACCTATGAAGACAAGGAGAAAGCTGCTTGAGAGCTACATCATCTCTACAGTACTCTACGGAAGCGAAGTGTGGGCTTTGAGGGCGACAAGGACATAACTGGGGGACAATTCAGAATGCGAAAATATGAACGACTTCATTATTATTCTATCGGATGTGTGTGTGGCACTCACCGAGGTTGGTGAAGGGATGGAGTTCGATGGTTGTGCAGCCGAGAAGCCTGCTGACCTCGCGCCACATTTCTGCGTCCGAGCCGCGCCAGGCTCGAGTGAACTTGCCCATGTACGAGTATGGAGGCTTGGAGGGACTCTGGGCGAGATGGAGAATGCCATCCGGACAGGGATCCATCGCTTCTGAATTGCTGGAGCGTGCCGGGAATACTTTAGAGACTCGGGCATCAAACAACAATATCTGGCATCGGACATGACAAAGGCCGACCAAGTCCAAAACGGTTTCCTACACGACGCTAGAATACATGAGGAAGACAGAGAGCTTTGTGACAAAATTAGAGGAAGTCCTTCTTTTCTAGCCTTTCGAGGCGGTGTCAGCCTTCCACCCCTTCCACTCGCTCGACATGCTAGTGTTTACAGACTTCTACTTGCGAAATGTGTTTGGCAAATGTCGCGGCGAAATTTGACTCCGAAATGAAGGGCGAATCGAGAGGGAGGGTGAGTCTAGATGTTGGAAATATGGGAAACGTTTGATTATTGATATATGGCTTTGAAAAGTAACAAATAAAAATGTTGCTTTTTCTCAACGCACACTTATCTCACTCTCATTCGCGAGAGCGGTTGATTCCCCCCTAATGCAACTAATTTAGCCGGTAATTTTCAAAGAGCAATAGACGAAGACGAGCGCTCGAAAATTGCCTTCATCTTTTCGTTCTTCTCTTTATTATTTATGCTTCTCCGAAGGCGGGGCAAAAGTGCTATTTCAAAACCTGTACTTGAGCCGCCTCTTGAAGCTGCACCTACAAAAAAGGTCTTTCTCAAATTTCTAGGCCCAATAGGTCACTTGAGAAATTCAGACAAACAAAATTCTCCCCTATTTTCTGGAGCAAAAGGTTCCACCAACTGCGATGCGGATGTTTGCTAGGCTTGAATAGGACTTCCTCTAATGTTGTTCATTTTTTTACAGTTTATTGTGGGATTTTCATGAATTTTAAGATTTTACAGATTAATTCCTTGATGTGTAAACGACTTAACATGGATGGCTTTCCAGAAACGTCCCATGCTGGAGTGCAAACCATTCCACGTCCGTATATCCTACTGAATGGTTTCCGAATTGCGAGAGTGTTTTGAACGGATAAATCTCCCTCTCTCGTACGCATATTTTATTTCATATGCCCACTTCTGCTCAGAGCGGCAAATCGCCAGATTCTCTCACTCTCGAAATGTTCTCTCCTGCTGAGAGAACATCCAAAAGCGAGAAAGTGGTTGAGAGATAATGTTCTCTCCATTTTTGATTCTCTTTTAGCAGAAGATAACAACATATCGATAATGAGGGAAGCTGGAGACTCTCCACTGCGAATTGAGGATTGAAAAGCTGTGAGAGTAGACAGGTTCTCCAATCGGTGGATATGACATGAGCATGTAACCAGCGCGCGTGTCTGCCATTTTCCTCCGCAGACTACAGCGTTAAAACTCGTTCTCCGTAACAGCGCAGCGAAGGATGGCACAGGGACTCAAAATGGTCCTAGGAAGATCATACTTGGTGGTTAGAGTCCCCAGGGGTGGGATACACTTCAGCCAAAAAATTGACCCCAATTATCGATTTTTGACCTACCAAAATCGAAATTTTCATCGTGATATTTGACACCCATGTTACATACCATTCGATAGAGCATTAAAAGTTATGCGTGAATCTATGTTTTCGTGAAGATTGGATAACCGGTGTAAGAGAAAGGGCTAATAAACCGATATTTTTGAAAATCGAACGTATTCGATAATTTCTTTCCCTATTTTCCCATGATTTGCGGGTGCTGAAAAGTTTGCACAATATGTAAAAAAAGGATGACGAATCCAATAAAAATTATCCCGAATTTCATCTCGGTGCCTCCCATAGTGATAATGAACAAATACTACCACCCGATCGGACACATTCACATCGTAAGTTCGAATCCGCATGCCAACATGAAATTTTTGCCGGATTTTTTCAGTCACCAAATGTTTAGTTTTTAGTTTAGAAGTCGTTTATCAAGAGGCTATTCGGGTTTACGGGGAATCGAATGGGAGCTCTGACGACGTTGAAAAGGCTCAGTATCTTCGGTTGATTTTCATCTGAAGAGCGAGTCATCTTGAATGGTTTTCGAAGTGAGGATCGGTCTCTTGTCGGTGAATGAGTGGAAATGAGAGACGATCTCGATAGTCGAATAGGCAATGGCGAAGGGTCCATCCGTTAGAATCTCGTGCGAAACAGGGATCTTGGATTGGAGCTTGAGCCAGAGTCCTCCAAACTCGAGTCATCGATCTTAGAGAGAATCAACGAGTATACTGATACTGAGGATCAATTCAACTTGTAGGTTCAACATTACACGGCGACCACTCCGGCTTGTAAGGGGATTCAAGTCTTCTGTAGTCGATAGTAGAAACGAGGGGTACTAGGTAGCCTGGGGCTGAACTAGGGGAAAGTCCACCTCTCCATCGGACGAAATGGAGAGGCGACCGCTCGTAACGACTGACAAAATCGAGAATGTGTTTTTGAAGGTGTGTTTTAAGGTGCTTTTTTTTGAAGGTGTGTTTAGAAGAAGGTGTTTTCTATATTTCCAATCGATTGGAAATATAGAAAACACCAAATGATGTTTTCTATATTTCCAATCAACTTTGAAACATCTTTTGATGTATTACAAAAAGTTTGACCATGCGTTTGATTCATTGAATAATGATCTATAGCCATAATACAACATTTACATTCAAAGAATATGTTCAACGTTTATGATACTCGCGGATGGTTTTTTTTGCTATTTATCTCGATATTTTCTATAAAGTCAGTATAAGTGCTGATATGTGGCCAAGTAGCTAAGGGTCTGGGTCCCATATGAGAAAGCTACAGTATCCCCAGGGTCCGATATCGATTTTTTCGAATTTTAAAAAGTAGGTTTTATAGTGTTTCTAGACGTATATTGGGAAAGAAAAAACGAATAAAACTACTTTGGAAGTGATCTGACCATAGAAATGGGTCGAAATATTTATTTCTCTGTTTCTTTACGTCCTGATAAAAAATGCACATGTCTATATGATATTTCTAATCCCGATTGCAAAATAATACATGTTTAAAGTGGTATATTATTCGCCTACGATTCCGTGAACATGACTGACACGTTGGTTTTATCACCATGTGAAAGAATTTTCAATTTTTTTCGACCATGAACCCGGATTCATGGAAAATTACGCTAGAGCTTTATTTCAAAAGTTTGAAATGCGTTCATTACTTGAAATGTAATATGTGCGCACCGTATTTGAATATGAATATTGCAATATTTCGATGCAATATACACAAAGTAAATTTTCAATAATTCAAAAACAAACTTTTTCTTATATTTCGTAATTTCTTATATTTCGACCCTTTCCTATGGTCAGATCACTTCCAAAGTAGTTTTATTCGTTTTTTCTTTCCCAATATACGTCTAGAAACACTATAAAACCTACTTTTTAAAATTCGAAAAAATCGATATCGGACCCTGGGGATACTGTAGCTTTCTCATATGGGACCCAGACCCTTAGCTACTTGGCCACATATCAGCACTTATACTGACTTTATAGAAAATATCGAGATAAATTGCAAAAAAAACCATCCGCGAGTATCATAAACGTTGAACATATTCTTTGAATGTAAATGTTGTATTATGGCTATAGATCATTATTCAATGAATCAAACGCATGGCCAAACTATTTGTAATACATCAAAAGATGTTTCAAAGTTGATTGGAAATATAGAAAACATTATTTGGTGACTGAAAAAAACCGGCAAAAATTTCATGTAGGCAGGCGGATTCGAACTTACGATGTGAATGTGACCAATCGGGTGGTAGTATTTGTTCATTATCACTATGGGAGGCACAAATTCGGGATATTTTTTATTGAATTCCTCATCCTTTTTTACATATTGTGCAAACTTTTCAGCACCCGCAAATCATGGGAAAATAGAGAAAGAAATTATCGAATCCGTTCGATTTTCAAAAATATCGGTTTATTAGCCCTTTCTCTCACATCGGTTATCCAATCTTCACGAAAACATAGATTCACGCATAACTTTTGATGCTCTATCGACCACCAAGTATGATCTTCCTAGGACCATTTTGAGTCCCTGTGCCATCCCTCCGTCACGGGCACTGCGCTGTTATGGAGAACGCGTTTTAAATGCAAAGGGATAGAGAGGAGCGTGCTATTTTTCTAGAGCAGCAACCTTGAATTCGCTAGGTCAAACTCGATCTTCCTCTTCGCCCAACATCGACCGGTCACACTATGCGCTGTATATAGGTCGGGGTTTGCCACTAGTTGCTAACAATCATGCGCTCCGTCTTGGTTTTCCTGCTTCTCGCCACGATCGTCGCTTTCTTCAATGTCCAGGCGAAAGCCATTGGCGGAAAAAAATAGGAGGTACCTTCAATTTAATAAGGAATATCTCGAATCTCCTGCTCCCTCATTCCCCCTGTGTCTACATTGCGCGGCCTCTCTCTCTCTTCTTTCCCTCAACACTCCCTCTCTTTTTTGAATCCCTGCGCCAGGGTCATTTTGGCACAGAGCCAAACGCGAACAACTTTGTTCAAAATATCCTCGGAACATGCGATTTGCGGGGTTCTTACCGGGAAACCGTCATAACCCCACAGCGCGAACTCAGTTGACCAAATATTCGTAGGATACCTACTTTAAGACGGAAATATAAATGCATAAGAGCAAAAATCGGGAGTTGTCATAGTGCAACAGTTAACAAACTCTCTAGGTAACGCGGCTCACTCAGATAATTGGCGAGGCAGTGTGTGAATCGAAGAGAGCGGAGAACCAATTATTTTGAATATAAGAGAATCGTATTCACTAGACAGGCTCCTCTTGGTATGTTTGGCATCGAGAGAGAGAGAGAGAGAGAGAGAGAGAATGAGAAGCTCGAAACTCTTATAACTGAATTTCGAGAACAATGGGTGAGTTACGAGATCTCGAAACTCGAATGTGCCTTGCCACTCCCTTTCATCCTAGGGTTCGGGATCCCGAAACCAATTATCGTCATTTCTCATTCGAGAGCATGTCTAAAGTCTTCGAAAAAATAGCCTTTTTTTCAAGGGACCAACCGTGCCTGTTAGAGAGCTGGCGCTTGACGAGCTTGACGCTCACGTTCTATTCATTTCACACACACACTTCATTGGCCAAAGTGAAAAGAACGTCGTATCTCATTTCGCACTCTACAGAAGAGTGTCGAGTCATAATTTTCGGCTTTCGGCACATACCGATTTTTTATCGATTTTGACGGTCCCGCATTCCCATGGGTGCAACTACGATTTCCTGAGTTATATGATGCAAAACATTTCTCCTTAGAACACAGTTCATGCATGTTTCAGCATCCAATCTCGAGGTTTTAGTGTGGCCAAATTCAACTAATATAAACTCATTTGCTATTATCAGGTGTTAAATTCCCATTGTATTCCAAAACACTTTTGTGCTTAAAAATAAGTGACAGAGATTATATTAATTCAAAATCAAATTCGACGTTTTTGCAGGTCACGATTAATCAATTGATGAACGATCGATGCGCTCGGAACACCTCGTTCATTTATCAGAATACTGGCTCATCATATTACGATAAAAATTGATCTTCTTCATTCGAGTTATATTCTACTACAAACGAAATACAGAAAAAAGATTGCACTAGAATATATTATCATATTCTATTATTATTACATACAATCATAAGGGTAGTTTGATGATTTTTTGTTTGCAAACGGGGGGAAACAGTCTCCGGCCACCCGATAAAACAATGGATTGAGCGAGAAATGGAGGATGGGTATCACAGACCCCACTCTTCACTGAAACATCTCGTGCTCCGTTTATTATTCGAAAGCATTGGGACACATCATTTCTCTTGCGAACCATAATATGCGTTGTCTAAGATGTTCAAATATCGATTTAACTGGGTGAGAATTAAATCACTTCCAGAAAAGGCACATAATTAGTTGCGCATCTCGCAGTGCATGGAAGTAGTCTTTCCGACTCGTTTAGAGAAAACTATCAAAAAATCGAAAATCGAATTTAGTTACTGCACTCAAGTGTGCTACTATAGTCCTGGAATATTCTTTTGTCATGAAAATGTACGGTGTTTCGCTGCTTAATTTGTAAGTTTTAGAGTGGTGAGCAAAAAAAACGGCTATGGACCATAAAAACATCGAGGATAAACAATAGTATGACGCGGAAGAGACTGGAAATGTGTGTTTCTAATGACTCCTTAGACTGGCTCTTCATTTGTCTAGCATGGCTCGTATCTCGTCACTTCCCCATCCGACGTTGTCCATAGGGAAGCGGTAATTCGATTCATCTTTGAGGCTGATAACCTGCCAATTGTTTGTTTCTACACAAAATGATAAAAAATTCGATCCAGAAATGCAGATTTGGAATTGGGATTCCGGGATTTTGAGTGGAGATAGAGCTAGGGTGTGAGTTTCATCATGGCGGCAATTACCTTTCCATCGCACATTATGTGCTGAGAGGAATTCTCCTTTTCGGTGATTTTTTGCTCCCAGAATTCGCGAGGAAGTCCCATTAGATTATGGTGAGATTTTGGTTTCCCCGCAAAGTACACGCCTTCACAAGAGTCATCAATCTCTTCTACGAATGACTCTGGAAAGGAATATGACTCTTAGGTTACTCTCAGGCATTCCACTCACAAGGGAATGACTACAAGGTGTCATAAATTTGTTGCGAGTGAAACATTTAGGATCACTTAGGCACACGGCCTCGTCCATATCCCTATATAGTTAGGATTTTTAGAAATAAAATAAGTGACGCACCTGGGTCGTTCAGCAGCGAATGGTCGAAGGTGAGACAGAGCAGGTCCGGTGATACCAAGGAAACAATCTTTCGTATTTCGCCGCTGAAAAAAAATCACCGTAAGTATTCAAGAGTGTTTGAAGGGCCATTTCAAATTTAAAGTTGTTCACCCTGTTGACCATTATACGCGAAATTGGAAGGAATATTGTCGGGGTTATATCGGCACTAGTGATGCCGGTTCGGTGGTCTGGCGAGCGAGAGATCGGTACTACGGATGATAAGAGGCAGAGAATCCGATAAAAAGAGACTGCCAGAGGGTAGGCAAAACACCCAACCGGAATCACTACACATGTGCGTTTAAAGCTATCGATACTCACGCAATTGGGTCATCGATCCAGTCTCCCACGATCGCCAGTACTCGTGCCTTGATTCTACCGAGCGCTGCGCAGCACAGCACCCAATCGGCTGCAATACAGTAATCAGTAATCATACATGAACTTTTGAGAAGGAAAAGTGTTTAGAAATTTAAGACACGTAGTGAAGTCGTCCAACAAAGAATAAATTTGAGAGCTCATTAAAATTGCACATTAAACAATCGCCTGTCTTTATGTATGAACTTGCCTGTAGAATTCAAATAGGCATTTTTTTTTTCGATTTTTTGATAGTTTTCTCTAAACGAGTCGGAAAGACTACTTCCATGCACTGCGAGATGCGCAACTAATTATGTGCCTTTTCTGGAAGTGATTTAATTCTCACCCAGTTAAATCGATATTTGAACATCTTAGACAACGCATATTATGGTTCGCAAGAGAAATGATGTGTCCCAATGCTTTCGAATAATAAACGGAGCACGAGATGTTTCAGTGAAGAGTGGGGTCTGTGATACCCATCCTCCATTTCTCGCTCAATCCATTGTTTTATCGGGTGGCCGGAGACTGTTTCCCCCCGTTTGCAAACAAAAAATCATCAAACTACCCTTATGATTGTATGTAATAATAATAGAATATGATAATATATTCTAGTGCAATCTTTTTTCTGTATTTCGTTTGTAGTAGAATATAACTCGAATGAAGAAGATCAATTTTTATCGTAATATGATGAGCCAGTATTCTGATAAATGAACGAGGTGTTCCGAGCGCATCGATCGTTCATCAATTGATTAATCGTGACCTGCAAAAACGTCGAATTTGATTTTGAATTAATATAATCTCTGTCACTTATTTTTAAGCACAAAAGTGTTTTGGAATACAATGGGAATTTAACACCTGATAATAGCAAATGAGTTTATATTAGTTGAATTTGGCCACACTAAAACCTCGAGATTGGATGCTGAAACATGCATGAACTGTGTTCTAAGGAGAAATGTTTTGCATCATATAACTCAGGAAATCGTAGTTGCACCCATGGGAATGCGGGACCGTCAAAATCGATAAAAAATCGGTATGTGCCGAAAGCCGAAAATTATGACTCGACACTCTTCTGTAGAGTGCGAAATGAGATACGACGTTCTTTTCACTTTGGCCAATGAAGTGTGTGTGTGAAATGAATAGAACGTGAGCGTCAAGCTCGTCAAGCGCCAGCTCTCTAACAGGCACGGTTGGTCCCTTGAAAAAAAGGCTATTTTTTCGAAGACTTTAGACATGCTCTCGAATGAGAAATGACGATAATTGGTTTCGGGATCCCGAACCCTAGGATGAAAGGGAGTGGCAAGGCACATTCGAGTTTCGAGATCTCGTAACTCACCCATTGTTCTCGAAATTCAGTTATAAGAGTTTCGAGCTTCTCATTCTCTCTCTCTCTCTCTCTCTCTCTCGATGCCAAACATACCAAGAGGAGCCTGTCTAGTGAATACGATTCTCTTATATTCAAAATAATTGGTTCTCCGCTCTCTTCGATTCACACACTGCCTCGCCAATTATCTGAGTGAGCCGCGTTACCTAGAGAGTTTGTTAACTGTTGCACTATGACAACTCCCGATTTTTGCTCTTATGCATTTATATTTCCGTCTTAAAGTAGGTATCCTACGAATATTTGGTCAACTGAGTTCGCGCTGTGGGGTTATGACGGTTTCCCGGTAAGAACCCCGCAAATCGCATGTTCCGAGGATATTTTGAACAAAGTTGTTCGCGTTTGGCTCTGTGCCAAAATGACCCTGGCGCAGGGATTCAAAAAAGAGAGGGAGTGTTGAGGGAAAGAAGAGAGAGAGAGGCCGCGCAATGTAGACACAGGGGGAATGAGGGAGCAGGAGATTCGAGATATTCCTTATTAAATTGAAGGTACCTCCTATTTTTTTCCGCCAATGGCTTTCGCCTGGACATTGAAGAAAGCGACGATCGTGGCGAGAAGCAGGAAAACCAAGACGGAGCGCATGATTGTTAGCAACTAGTGGCAAACCCCGACCTATATACAGCGCATAGTGTGACCGGTCGATGTTGGGCGAAGAGGAAGATCGAGTTTGACCTAGCGAATTCAAGGTTGCTGCTCTAGAAAAATAGCACGCTCCTCTCTATCCCTTTGCATTTAAAACGCGTTCTCCATAACAGCGCAGTGCCCGTGACGGAGGGATGGCACAGGGACTCAAAATGGTCCTAGGAAGATCATACTTGGTGGTCGATAGAGCATCAAAAGTTATGCGTGAATCTATGTTTTCGTGAAGATTGGATAACCGATGTGAGAGAAAGGGCTAATAAACCGATATTTTTGAAAATCGAACGGATTCGATAATTTCTTTCTCTATTTTCCCATGATTTGCGGGTGCTGAAAAGTTTGCACAATATGTAAAAAAGGATGAGGAATTCAATAAAAAATATCCCGAATTTGTGCCTCCCATAGTGATAATGAACAAATACTACCACCCGATTGGTCACATTCACATCGTAAGTTCGAATCCGCCTGCCTACATGAAATTTTTGCCGGTTTTTTTCAGTCACCAAATAATGTTTTCTATATTTCCAATCAACTTTGAAACATCTTTTGATGTATTACAAATAGTTTGGCCATGCGTTTGATTCATTGAATAATGATCTATAGCCATAATACAACATTTACATTCAAAGAATATGTTCAACGTTTATGATACTCGCGGATGGTTTTTTTTGCAATTTATCTCGATATTTTCTATAAAGTCAGTATAAGTGCTGATATGTGGCCAAGTAGCTAAGGGTCTGGGTCCCATATGAGAAAGCTACAGTATCCCCAGGGTCCGATATCGATTTTTTCGAATTTTAAAAAGTAGGTTTTATAGTGTTTCTAGACGTATATTGGGAAAGAAAAAACGAATAAAACTACTTTGGAAGTGATCTGACCATAGGAAAGGGTCGAAATATAAGAAATTACGAAATATAAGAAAAAGTTTGTTTTTGAATTATTGAAAATTTACTTTGTGTATATTGCATCGAAATATTGCAATATTCATATTCAAATACGGTGCGCACATATTACATTTCAAGTAATGAACGCATTTCAAACTTTTGAAATAAAGCTCTAGCGTAATTTTCCATGAATCCGGGTTCATGGTCGAAAAAAATTGAAAATTCTTTCACATGGTGATAAAACCAACGTGTCAGTCATGTTCACGGAATCGTAGGCGAATAATATACCACTTTAAACATGTATTATTTTGCAATCGGGATTAGAAATATCATATAGACATGTGCATTTTTTATCAGGACGTAAAGAAACAGAGAAATAAATATTTCGACCCATTTCTATGGTCAGATCACTTCCAAAGTAGTTTTATTCGTTTTTTCTTTCCCAATATACGTCTAGAAACACTATAAAACCTACTTTTTAAAATTCGAAAAAATCGATATCGGACCCTGGGGATACTGTAGCTTTCTCATATGGGACCCAGACCCTTAGCTACTTGGCCACATATCAGCACTTATACTGACTTTATAGAAAATATCGAGATAAATAGCAAAAAAAACCATCCGCGAGTATCATAAACGTTGAACATATTCTTTGAATGTAAATGTTGTATTATGGCTATAGATCATTATTCAATGAATCAAACGCATGGTCAAACTTTTTGTAATACATCAAAAGATGTTTCAAAGTTGATTGGAAATATAGAAAACATCATTTGGTGTTTTCTATATTTCCAATCGATTGGAAATATAGAAAACACCTTCTTCTAAACACACCTTCAAAAAAAAGCACCTTAAAACACACCTTCAAAAACACATTCTCGATTTTGTCAGTCGTTACGAGCGGTCGCCTCTCCATTTCGTCCGATGGAGAGGTGGACTTTCCCCTAGTTCAGCCCCAGGCTACCTAGTACCCCTCGTTTCTACTATCGACTACAGAAGACTTGAATCCCCTTACAAGCCGGAGTGGTCGCCGTGTAATGTTGAACCTACAAGTTGAATTGATCCTCAGTATCAGTATACTCGTTGATTCTCTCTAAGATCGATGACTCGAGTTTGGAGGACTCTGGCTCAAGCTCCAATCCAAGATCCCTGTTTCGCACGAGATTCTAACGGATGGACCCTTCGCCATTGCCTATTCGACTATCGAGATCGTCTCTCATTTCCACTCATTCACCGACAAGAGACCGATCCTCACTTCGAAAACCATTCAAGATGACTCGCTCTTCAGATGAAAATCAACCGAAGATACTGAGCCTTTTCAACGTCGTCAGAGCTCCCATTCGATTCCCCGTAAACCCGAATAGCCTCTTGATAAACGACTTCTAAACTAAAAACTAAACATTTGGTGACTGAAAAAATCCGGCAAAAATTTCATGTAGGCATGCGGATTCGAACTTACGATGTGAATGTGTCCGATCGGGTGGTAGTATTTGTTCATTATCACTATGGGAGGCACCGAGATGAAATTCGGGATAATTTTTATTGGATTCGTCATCCTTTTTTTACATATTGTTCAAACTTTTCAGCACCCGCAAATCATGGGAAAATAGGGAAAGAAATTATCGAATACGTTCGATTTTCAAAAATATCGGTTTATTAGCCCTTTCTCTTACACCGGTTATCCAATCTTCACGAAAACATAGATTCACGCATAACTTTTAATGCTCTATCGAATGGTATGTAACATGGGTGTCAAATATCACGATGAAAATTTCGATTTTGGTAGGTCAAAAATCGATAATTGGGGTCAATTTTTTGGCTGAAGTGTATCCCACCCCTGGGGACTCTAACCACCAAGTATGATCTTCCTAGGACCATTTTGAGTCCCTGTGCCATCCTTCGCTGCGCTGTTACGGAGAACGAGTTTTAACGCTGTAGTCTGCGGAGGAAAATGGCAGACACGCGCGCTGGTTACATGCTCATGTCATATCCACCGATTGGAGAACCTGTCTACTCTCACAGCTTTTCAATCCTCAATTCGCAGTGGAGAGTCTCCAGCTTCCCTCATTATCGATATGTTGTTATCTTCTGCTAAAAGAGAATCAAAAATGGAGAGAACATTATCTCTCAACCACTTTCTCGCTTTTGGATGTTCTCTCAGCAGGAGAGAACATTTCGAGAGTGAGAGAATCTGGCGATTTGCCGCTCTGAGCAGAAGTGGGCATATGAAATAAAATATGCGTACGAGAGAGGGAGATTTATCCGTTCAAAACACTCTCGCAATTCGGAAACCATTCAGTAGGATATACGGACGTGGAATGGTTTGCACTCCAGCATGGGACGTTTCTGGAAAGCCATCCATGTTAAGTCGTTTACACATCAAGGAATTAATCTGTAAAATCTTAAAATTCATGAAAATCCCACAATAAACTGTAAAAAAATGAACAACATTAGAGGAAGTCCTATTCAAGCCTAGCAAACATCCGCATCGCAGTTGGTGGAACCTTTTGCTCCAGAAAATAGGGGAGAATTTTGTTTGTCTGAATTTCTCAAGTGACCTATTGGGCCTAGAAATTTGAGAAAGACCTTTTTTGTAGGTGCAGCTTCAAGAGGCGGCTCAAGTACAGGTTTTGAAATAGCACTTTTGCCCCGCCTTCGGAGAAGCATAAATAATAAAGAGAAGAACGAAAAGATGAAGGCAATTTTCGAGCGCTCGTCTTCGTCTATTGCTCTTTGAAAATTACCGGCTAAATTAGTTGCATTAGGGGGGAATCAACCGCTCTCGCGAATGAGAGTGAGATAAGTGTGCGTTGAGAAAAAGCAACATTTTTATTTGTTACTTTTCAAAGCCATATATCAATAATCAAACGTTTCCCATATTTCCAACATCTAGACTCACCCTCCCTCTCGATTCGCCCTTCATTTCGGAGTCAAATTTCGCCGCGACATTTGCCAAACACATTTCGCAAGTAGAAGTCTGTAAACACTAGCATGTCGAGCGAGTGGAAGGGGTGGAAGGCTGACACCGCCTCGAAAGGCTAGAAAAGAAGGACTTCCTCTAATTTTGTCACAAAGCTCTCTGTCTTCCTCATGTATTCTAGCGTCGTGTAGGAAACCGTTTTGGACTTGGTCGGCCTTTGTCATGTCCGATGCCAGATATTGTTGTTTGATGCCCGAGTCTCTAAAGTATTCCCGGCACGCTCCAGCAATTCAGAAGCGATGGATCCCTGTCCGGATGGCATTCTCCATCTCGCCCAGAGTCCCTCCAAGCCACTCGTACATGGGCAAGTTCACTCGAGCCTGGCGCGGCTCGGACGCAGAAATGTGGCGCGAGGTCAGCAGGCTTCTCGGCTGCACAACCATCGAACTCCATCCCTTCACCAACCTCGGTGAGTGCCACACACACATCCGATAGAATAATAATGAAGTCGTTCATATTTTCGCATTCTGAATTGTCCCCCAGTTATGTCCTTGTCGCCCTCAAAGCCCACACTTCGCTTCCGTAGAGTACTGTAGAGATGATGTAGCTCTCAAGCAGCTTTCTCCTTGTCTTCATAGGTAAAAGACGAGGCGAAAGGAGGTGAGACAGTTTGCTCCATGCGAACCACCCGAGTCGGATACTATATTATATTCCAGTATCTTCCACTTTTTCAGAGACCTTTAGGGGAAGGCTAATTGTTCCTCCGAGATAAGAGGCGGATGGTATGAAATTTAACGTGTGGTTCTCAATCACAATGGGGCCTCGAGTCATTGTGCATGAGGTTAGAAGATTAGTCTTCGGAGCGTTGTCTTCAATACCAACCCGAGAACATGCATCCATCAGTTTGTTCTGCACTCTTTCCAGCTTTGGTCGGGAATTGGCAATGAGTGCCACGTCATCAGCGTATTCCAAATGGGTCAGGTTACTCCCATCGATCCTAAGTCCATCCTTCTCAGTAGATGTCGTCCATAGCGAATCGAAGCACAACATTGAATTGGCGAGGGGAAAAATTGTCTCCATGTCGGACTCCTCTTCTAACGTCGACTGGAACGAGATCTTCTTTTACTCGGATGAGTGTGGACTACGACTCGTAGATACGGCGAAGAAGATCAACGAGGGTGGGATGGGCTCCGGGAGTCCATTGTGCTTACCAATCAGCGCTCCAATCCACGCAATTGAACGCTTTCTTGATACGACGAAATCAAGGTAGAGGGGGATATCGTAATCATGGGTTATTTCTGCTGTCTGCTCTGCAATCCCTAACAAGGGTTTCACATGCTCGATATGGAATATCCGAATGAGACCCAGTGGTATCAATTTCTATTACAAAAAAAAATCGGTGTTCTAAAAGGACTTACTTTGACGATAGTAATTGATACCACTAGGTCTCATTCGGGAACTCTATATCGACAATGCGGACTCCCCTTGTAAGATACCGCTATCATTCACCCTTGCAGTCACCGATTCGGGCCAGTTGTACGACGGCATGTTGGACAATCACCAAGTGCTCTCAAGCGACTCGCTTGTCTCTATCGAATCCAAGGATTTGATCCAATACGAATACTCATTCCTCACAACGCTAGAAAAGGTTTGTCCGATTGTAGTTATGTACAGTTATTGTAGATCATTGTGACTACGGCTTTTTTCTATAGAATGTGAATTGGTCCCGAAATATTAGAATTCAAAGGGAAACTCCATGCTTGAATTAGCACGAGATCACGAACGTTCCATAGCTTTCCGGATATGTGTGATTCCCTGGATGCGAGGTCACCTCTCCTCTTTCACACTCTCTTTGATCTACTCAGTCTCTATTCTCCTCTCGCATCTCTCGCCCCTCCTCGTTTCCCCGATCTCTCTTTTCTTGTTGTTTCTATGTCTGTGCCCTCTCCAAGAGAGAAATAGGAGGATAGGTCAATCGATGGGCCTTTTCTAGGGGTATTTCTCCCTTTAAGGAAAATTTCTCTGTGTTTATACAAAGTTCGATTGCAGGCGGTGTTCCTCGAGCGGAGTGGATACGGAAACGGATCGATGTTGTCCCTTCTCAAATACCTCATCTTTACGTATCCCATCTGCGCTGCAGTCGTGGCTGCATGGCTCATCCATAAGTCGTTCAACTGGGCAACAGTGAAGATGGGAAAGGGAAGAAGAAGCAGATCTAATCAGGTATCACATGTCTGCCTAGAGTCGAGAGGTTGGCTCCAAATCTGAACACTGTTACAAAGACGGTTGTTTCCGTCTCTTGCCCCCATTCACAGTTATTTTTCTTGTATGCGATACTCTGACGGAATAAATAATGAAAGACCAGCGAAGTATTTCGAAAACGAGGAGATCTGGGCACGCACCCAGCCCTTGAACATTGATCTTCACGTTCCCTACATTACCTCACAGTTTTCACTGCAGTGCCTCGGATGGTGCCACCTGGTGAGACAGGCGCTCTATAGCGCCCCCGCCCTCTTCATCTACTTCCTGTGGGGCAGCCAATTCACGGGAAACAGTCTCGTTCATGTGCTGTCTAAGGGGAGGTGAGGAATCACTACTCTCCTCAAATAATGCACTATTATATTTAACGTAGGATCAGTCACTTGTCTTTAACTAAAGAGTGAAAGCGTGCCGAAAGTTTCAGAATCATAGAGATATCTCCATGTAGAATCACATGATTCCCCTATATACATATCGCGTAGAACATCAAGGCTGAGAGAGCGTTTTGTCTTGTGAAATGCAAGATTCCGGGAGAGGGTAAACACCGGCATCCTAGCACCGCTGTGCCAATTTAAGAGGTGTGAATTTCTTCAGCGATTTCGACAGTATGAGAAGGATGTTGCAGACGGGAGAGAAGACATTGGCTTTCAACAAAGGGGAGTCACTGGTCGACAGTGACGTGGTTTGTTTCACTCTTTTCTTCTCATTTTCACAATATTTCGGCAGTTACGCAACAATGCCGCACTCGGAAACACACTCAGAGAAAAATTACTTCGTCGCATGCATGAGGTAATTAATTACTTCTGTGGAAATGCACTATAACTGTGCTTGAAGTAATCAATTACTTCGATTGTTGTTCTAGCCTTTTTCCACAGAAGTAATTAATTACTTCATGCATGCGACGAAGTAATTTTTCTCTGAGTGCATATATGTTATATACGGCTCCTCAACGTTGTTCGCAAGTCATATATTGCATACATGTATGTCTATATATAACATACATGCATGTCAAAACGGATAAAATATTACATACAAATGCTGTTCAGTAGCCATATATAACATACATTTTTTCTCTGTGTGATGCGGCTTTCTTTCAGATATCCAACGATTTCGGTGTGGACGGATCCCGTATTCTGTACTCGGAATCTGCGATGCAGCGATTTGAAATAGTGTGCAACGGAGAAAAGAGAGCAGTTGGAATGTTTATCGCCAGCGATATCTTCAGTTTCTACGCGAGTGAGACGACGAAAAACTGCCTTCTCCAGGAGTAAGTTCATTTGCCTCTTGCAAGGAACCCGATACTTTACTTTGAAAGGTAACTCTACAATAACCCCATTAGATGAAAATGAACCGATTTTCTGAAGAGAAAGCGCAGAGAATGATGAGTGTGGGGGTGTCGTTTTCCTCTAACACGGGTAGTTGCAAACTTACCTTTGTGAGAATACTAAATCCGTCCAGGCGGGCTACATCAGGACACGAACATCATTTCAGAATAACGATTGGGACAGGCGTAACTACCGGATCAAACACTACTGATCAGGCGTTGAAAGACGGCACTCCCTTCTCCTATTTCTTCCACAAGAACTGCTCACGATCCGTAATAGACAAGATCAATGTTGCTCGAACAACGATTTTCTCCGCTGAGAATGTAAGTAGTGTTGCGAATTCGGACAATGTCGGACGCCGAACATTGAAAGTGAAAAATGAATGGGCCTGTGTTCACCTTTGTTCGTGTTCGGACGAACGTCCGATTTGTTCGGATTTGTTCGGGATTACTGTATTTTGTCCGAACATTGTGATCGTCAAATGATTTTTTTATATCATAATTTATTCAAAAAATTTCGAGGAATTTGATTTGACTAGTCCACGAGTTCGGATATTTGCAACTATCATTTTCCACAATTGTGTGAGTAATGAGCAGTTGTTTTGAGGAGGTAAACTCTTATTAAGAATTCAGCACAATTTTTGCTTCCCAACTCGAAAAAAGTAATTTCAGGCGAGCAATTTGATTTGTGACTTGTTATGATGAAGGTAAACATAATTCTCGTCAAAATTTGAATAGATGGCAAAATGGAGAGAACCATTTCCATGATTGAAGAACATTCATGAGGATTGCCTTGTTTCGATCCCAAAATATATTTATTTTGGTATATTTTTTGTTAAAAACTCAATTCACGATCACTGTTCGGACAAAATACAATAATTCGCGAACAAATCCGAGCAATTCGGACGTTCGTCCGAACACACAAAGAAGTCCGAACACAATGGAAATGAGGTCGACCGATCATTTTGTTCGGAATTTGTTCGTCTGAATTCGCAACACTAAATGTAAGGGATCACGTGTATTCGGCGCTCATCTAAATATTTTAGCTTTCTCGAACCATCATCCCTCGGAACTGCCCGCCATCAACGCTGATCAACATGCGCAGACAGCAGCAAGGCACGTTTTACAATTTTACACTGATGCGTTCATGAAATGGGCGTGTTTCTTACGTTACCATGCTCTCTCGCAACCATATCTGTTGTTAAGGAGCGGAACGTTTTATTATTAGGGACGGGTGTTTGTGAATTTATAATATTTGAGTAGTTGCTATCGCGAAATGGGGATTTCATTGATGTTGACCCACTACCCATCTCTTAATTTACGCGCGAAATGAGGGTGAACAAAGACATTCAGAGAAAAATGTATAGGGCTTTTAAGAAATGGGCATATAGTAGCTGAATAAAATATATATATTTCCTACAAGTCACGCAGTTGCATGCAAGACCCTTGATTTTTTTTTTAAAAATATTACAAATTCACAAACGCTCGTGCGAAATAATAATGATAGCACAGTACGGAATGCGAGAGAGCATGTGAAAGCAGGAGAAGCGCCATTGTATAGGAAGTGCGTGCACATACCCGTAGTCCCTTTCGCATTCGTCCTATTTTAAAGTTGTTATATGCGTGTTGTGGTCCAGCAACGAATTATTAGCGCTGCTGGATCATAATTCGTGCAACTAAACGATCGCAAGCATTGGAGATCTTTCATGGCAACCCAGCTTTACCACCCTAAAAACCAGCTGATAGTCGTATAAATGCAAAATGTAAAATATGCATGTTGCAGAGGCGGCAGATGCCGCGCAGACGCGAATTCCGACCGCCGCTCCTCTTGCGATCGGAGAATTTATTCTCCTGGGGTATCTCGTCTCAGCCGGTGTCATTCTGTCGTTGATGGCTCTCCTCGTCGAGACACTTACCCACCGTGTTCTTTCCCGTATTCGTCGCAGACGAGCTAATGTTTCCTCCTGCTAGTAATGATCAGACTCTCCTCATTCTTCATGCTCTCTCATCAATCAGACAGCGCGAGATAGCATGCATAATTGAGAGGATCAGACCATTACTCCCTCCTGTTAATGTTCTCTCCCGATTGATCACGACAATATGTTGTACGCACTGTTCCCAATGTGCTTCCCCACTTTCCCATACTGGAAAATAGCTTCCTGTACAAGTAACACGAAAGGAATTGAGACTGATGTAGGTTGATAAGTTGCTCCACTTTGTCCAATTCTTGTTGTCGATAAACTGTTAGATTTGATATGAACGCTCGGAAGGCTCCATTATCTATTTTTGCATGGTGAGCATGCATTTGAAGAAAATGTGTGATAAGCTCACATTGATCCCTCTCTTTGCCTGTTCTTGTGTGGACAATCTTCGTCCAAACATTCTATCACTGTAATGATGCGTAAAGTGCATGGGTGGAAAGATGAAAACAGTTCTCCCCCATTTCATAACTATTTTACGAGTCGAGCTAAAGCTTCCAAACGTAATTCAGGGGTTGCAAAAAAACGTTCGTAACAGTTTCATTTTTGATTCGAGAGGCATCGCTCAGTTTGAACTGAGTTAGGTGAGGTACCATTTAAGGAGGAAATTTCCCCATGCAACAAGGGAGAGAACGATTGTTGCGCACGTAAACGAACGAGCATTGTAGAGAAAGTATGACACACATACAAATAAATCGAATCAAGTGATCTAATTAGAGTGCGAAGCGATTTAATTAATGTCTTCTGGTCGTATATAAGATGAGGTCGACGGAATAAAGTATCTACCAGCTGAATCGCCTTTATACATTTGGTGCATCGGCCGGGATAGCCTAAATCCGGCGTAATCCGCGCCCACTGATATCCCATACATTTTGAAATTCGGATAAATACTTAATTTTAGATTAGATCTCAGGATTTTACACCGCTCTCGTTTTTCGACCTGAATAGAGAGTGTGCGAAATTATGAAATCAACTCCAATTCTTAAAGATGAGTTATTCACGTTAGGCAGGACCCTGATGATCAGGGATTCAAAAATGAAAGGGACCGATAAAAGGAAATGATGAGACAGTGACCGTGCCATTGAAACATAATACGGAGGAACATTCCTGATACTCCTTCTTTATCCCAAATTGCAAGCTGTAATTTCTCGCGGATCACCGTTGCCAAGATCTCAGGCGTGGAGGATGACCATTGCTGTGCTTAATAGAGTTTGAAATTCGGGTAAATAATTGAATTAGCACTCTTCATTTCACACACTCTCTCACCAATCGACCAGTGTAGAGAAGGTATGAACTGAAGAGTGCTAATCAAAATATTTACCCGAATTTCAAACTCTAGTGCTTAGACATAAATTCATTTGGCATGTAAGAATTTACCTATTCCGCACTTGATTTTCGGTAATTTGTCCCTTACAAAAGTTGTATCACAGTTTATTTTACAACGATGATCATTACAGTTGTCTTGAATCGAGATGACTCCGGGACGCATAGTCTGGGAGCACTAAAATATATGGAGCGACAGATAGAGAAATGGTCGTGAAGCACTAATCTAGAGCAGCAATCTTGAATTCCCTCGGTCACACTCGATCTTCCTCTTCGCCCAACATCGAACGGTCACACTTCACTTGGAAGGAAGTCGCTAATGGGAGAAACACGGGTGGACAATCGGGACAATACGCATTCCCTCAAAAGAAGCAAACAAGCAAAATTGCTGTAGCTGTGTCGGACAGACACTTACGCGGAAAGACTCCGCCCTATCGCCCCCCTTTATCTAGCGATTCTATCCTTCCATTTACATTTACTTTATGACAATACTGTCACCGAACTGATAAAAATTGATCCAAGAGATCCCCTGTCCCATTATGCCTTCATTTATACCCCTCTACTATAAGGAGAATACTGCCCCTTCACCGTAAAATAGCGACGCGGGAGACAGAATCTTGCCGATTTGGCTCTGTTGCTGTCGAATATACATCCTTCATATGGCAGTTTGAAGCTTTTGTCTTTTCCAGAAGCTTTTGAGTGGCCATGTACGTGCGATGTAGGACCACCAGAAGAACCGTTTGCCGCGTTCTGAATTTGGCGCCCTCTTCACACTTGGTTAAAACAGGAACACAGGAAGTGTTATTCTGTATTTTTGAAAGTTTGAATCGTTTTATGTTTATTTCGATTAAGACGTCTCGATAAGTATACAATTGACAGCTTTCGTTAGATGCATAACTAGGAAGTAATGATAATGTTTATAATGCAATTTACAGAGAAAATGGTAATGTAAATTTGCTGCTGAGTGAAAATAACGGCATATATGAAATACGATGTCACATGGGGTGACAAAGAGGGTGTTCTCAGATAAGCTGAGAAGAGTAACTTTAAAGATATGCATGTAAACGCGGGTCAACTCCTCTTCGTATTCTCTCGTACTGGAGAATCGGCGGAGCAGTTTTATTATTTCAATAAGATTCTTAGGTTACATGTGTTTAAAATATGGTAATAATAATTTATCAAATACACAATGCCCAAGCGACACAACGCTCAAAACCAATAACATTTGGAAAGTCGACAAGAGAAATTGTTAGAGGAGGGGCTGATTTGCCTTCCCGTGGATATCACAACTAGGCAGTAACATTGAAGATGTGCATGTAAACGCGGGTCAACTCCTCTTCGTACTCTCTCCTATTGCTGAACGCGAAATGTATTTTGCAGAGATCCGTGCAAATAGCAGTTCTATTTGATGCGTCGGGTCGGGTTTCGGCGACACAGCTGAAATGAAATGAACCATATTGGAGATTTTGGAAATCTATTTTCTTTAAATTTTTAAATAAAATTTCTTTTTTTAATCATTTACTCGTGCACTATTTGTAATACTCAGGAGTCATTTTCACCCCTTCTCTTTGTTTTTCCGAACATATTAAAGAAATTATTATGAAATCAAATTCTAAAACGCACTTCCTTTTCAAAGCTTTCCGTAGTAATTGTATCGATGTTTATGTGAAATCGTTCACAACCTTCATTCTTCCTAGTCTCGAGACCTGTTCTATTATCTGGAACCCCATTAACTCCGTCGAAATTACCAAAAATATTGAAAGTGTCCAGCGCGACTTCACTAGGAAGCTGTATTTCCGTTGTTCTTTACCTCATGTAAACTACCGTAATCGCTTACATTCCCTAAATCTAACAACTTTAGAACGCCGTAGATTTGTTATCGATATTGTCTTTCTCCATTCCATTCTTCATAGGAATTATGAGCTTGATGACTCTTCCCTCCTCACTCGTTCTCCTCTTACTAGATTTGTCCGTAATTCTCATCGTTTCCGTATCTCTCTACCTTTCTTCCCTCCCAATTCCCACACCACCCTTTCCTCTAGAACCATATCCATATGGAATTCCCTCCCCTCCCCCTCGGTTGATTTATCCCGAGATTCCTTTCGTAGATATATCCGTTCCCAACCCAATTCTTTTTTCCCTGAATCAGTTATTAAGAACTGGCTCTGACCCTTCCCCATACCCTTGCTGCCATGCAAAAAACCGATTCGACTACGTCGACGGACATCCGTTTCTTGTCCCCATTCACAGTTAACTTTTTTGTATGCGATACTCTGACGGAATAAACAATGAATGAATGAATGAATATCGTAATCATAAAGGAGCCCTATGTTCGGCTCTTCCCTTTTCAGCAAATTAACCGCCTATGCATCTAGCTTTGTCGCTCCAAGCGACATCGTATTCCGTGTTTTCTGTAATGTTTTAACCCATCATCATTGTATGATGGACTAAAAATGTAATTAATTATTGCATTGTTCAATAAATATATAATTATAATTATTATTAATATTAATATTACTCACCACTGAATGCAGTCTTCCAACTTCTCATCAGGCGCTGAATAAGTCTTCAAAAGCGCCATCGGCCTCTCCCAGCTAAATATATATATATATATATATATATGCGGTACAAAATTAAAAATATTTAAAAAAAACTATGTCATTAGGGACAACATGGACAACACACACAATCAAACAACGAGTCACTCAGTGAAACGGATCAATTATATGGAGTTCACGAATAGCTAACTTACTTCGAGTGCTTCATTTAAAGAGTATTGACAACTTTCATATTACATGAGAAACTTGGGCTATTTCAATTTTTAAAAAAATAAGTTGATGATATGGACTACTGGTGCGCGTACGTACTTCTCTCTCTCTCTTTGTCATGCTCTCTCGCAGCCATATCTGTTGTAAAATAGCGGAACGTATTTTATATTTTAGTCGAGTATTTGCAAACTTGTAACAGAACAAACCTCTTTGTCAACGGTTATTTTCGATAGTTCTACACACTTTTAAGGACAATCCAACACTTCGGCAAGCTGGCGAAATTCGGCGAAGCAACTGTAATATTTTATAATATAAATTAAATATTGTTTAATAATCAAAATTCCTTTTTCTAAATCGTTTATCATGAATACCGAATGATTGGTAACAATTGCGATTTTCTGTCGCATCTCACAATTAAACATCGTGTGTATATTGTATTTATAAATATAGAACCGGATAATTGTAAAATATTTTTTTAAAAAACAGTTCAAGAGCCATACATAACGGGCATTTTCCACTGTCTTCAAAAATTGAAATACAAATTGAAAAATAATAATTTAAAAATATTATGATAAAATGAGCAAAATGTTATTATTCTGTTAAACTAAGTTTCACCGGATTCACTGGCTTTATCTTTTTCAAACCTTTTTTTCTCGAACTCTCTCTCTAGTGATTACGTACCTACGCTCTGCACTCGAAAAGATGCTCAACATGATTTAACAGTTAACGAACTTACTCTAAAGTAAATATAAAGTAACATACCTGTACGCTGCGCGTTCTTGGAAAGATTTCCCTGCAACAGCGTCAAATCCCTGGAATGATGTCGTTAGTGTCATATTCTTCATATTAACAAATCAGATATTTGTGTAATTGGTGCTCCGCACAACACGCAAATTTTACATGTGGTTGATCTGTTTTTAATTTGAAATCAAATAGATTTAAACTTCCCGTAATGCGTGCTGACGATACTCCACCAACCCCCTGGTTTGGACCCAGTTATGCTGCGCAAAAATCATGGGGTGCAAAGAAAAAAATTGAATTCCCGCAATTATCGATTTTTGCTTATATCTCGGCTCCCGGTGAACCTAAGTTCGAAATGCGGTGAGTAATATAAATCCGAAGTTTTGTGCCCCTAGCTCCAACGGGAGCCGAGATATAAGCAAAAATCGATAATTGCGGGAATTCAAATTTTTTCTTTGCACCCCTCGAGATTTTTGCACCTTGGTGGAATTGCACCCATGAATTTTGCGCAGCATCACTCATCGTTACTCATGCTGTGCAAAAATCATAGGGGAAATTCCCCCTCAAAGGGTGGAAAACTCGTGTAACTCAGCTCAAACTGAACAAAATCTCTCCAATCAAAAAGGAAAATGTTCCAAACGTGGCTTGCAATCACTGTATCAAGTTTGGAAATTGTAGCTTCACTATGAAAAAAGTTATGAAAAGGTGCATAAAAATGTTTCGCACCTTGCACCCCATGAAATTTGCGCAGCATCAGAGCGCGAAGTCTCCAGCTTTCCTAACTCTGGAGATGATGTCTCCAGCTGAGAAAGCATGAGAAATAGAGAGATGGAAACATCAAGTCTCCTAATAATTGGAGATGTGAACACAGAGTAAGGAAAGCTGGAGACTTCGCTCTCTGATGCTGCGCAAATTTCATGGGGTGCAAGGTGCACATCAGTTTTATGAGGCCGTTTGCGTAAGAATCAGACAATGAGCAACAGGTCTCGGTACAGCGAAAAAGTGGAGATTTGAGATAATACCGGTTTTCAGTGTACTTCAGTAGGCTGGAAACACTGGACAAATATTGTGGTATGCAAATTTCATTGGAGGTCAATCTCACGTTTGGAACATTTTCCTTTTTGATTGGAGAGATTTTGTTCAGTTTGAGCTGAGTTACACGAGTTTTCCACCCTCGGAGGGTTCACATGCACCCTGAAATTTGCGCGGGATGAGTGGCTCACCAGGAACGTGCAAGGCTGTAGCCCTTCACATATCTTAAGAGAAAGGAAGGAACCATGCCCAAAATAAGTAATACACACCTACGTTTGCATTTAGCCCCTTTTTGATTTAAGATCCTCGAGTAATTTCAAATATAATACTGCAGGTATACCTTTTTAAACTCGTTGTAGCGGACGTGTTTTGTCACGAAAGGAAGAGGAGGAGTGGGGACGATGGACGGAACATTATGGAGATGAGCAGCATTGACGACGTGGTGGGCCATTTGGCCCAATTCCTCATCGTACGCTCTCCTATCGGGGTACGTGAAATGCTTTTTGCAGAGCTCGGTGCAGATCGCATTTACTTTTTCGTCTCTCAGTGGGGTTCGGCCAACGCAGCTGCAATGGAACGCACATGATTCCAAACATACAGAACAGGGTTAGGGCGAGAGAGTGTGGAAAAGTGGGAGAGTCCCTCTCGTTTTCTCTCACTCCAAAGCCCTTTCTGTAAGGTTGACCGGCCTAAGGAATGATGTGAACACGCTTGAAAGTTTTTTTTAAATTTAAAGTATGAGCATCAGGAATGTCTCGCCCCTCATTTTCAACTCCCATTTATATTCATCGCGTGATTGCGGGAATCTACTATGGAACACACTCTAGAATCGCTTGTGGTCGGTCCCGTAGCATCTTGTGGTCGGACGTGTGGACAGATGGCCGGCCACGTAGCATCTTGTGGTCGGACGTGTGGACAGATGGTCGGTCCCGTAGCATTTCGTGGTCGGTCCCGTAGCCAAAGTGCAGAGACACTAGGAATCTGTGGTCGGACCTGTGGACAGTTGGCCGGACTAGTAGCCAGTGTGGTCGGACTAGTGGACAACCACATTGTAATAGCAAATATGTGTACCGAACTATCGGAATTTGGTGACAGAACTATTGAATCGATGTCTGAGGTTGATTTGGTTTGAGTCTACCGTAACCCGTCGATATCTAGGAGTGATTCCGTATGAGTCTACTGTAACCCGATGATGTCTGGGATTTATTCCCTGTGAGCCTACCGTAACCCGACGATGTCTGAGGTTGATTTGGTTTGAGTCTACCGTAACCCGTCGATATCTAGGAGTGATTCCGTATGAGTCTACCGTAACCCGATGATGTCTGGGATTGATTCCCTGTGAGCCTACCGTAACCCGACGATGTTTGGGACTGATTCCGTATGAGTCTACCGTAACCCGATGATGTCTGGGATTGATTCCCTGTGAGCCTACCGTAACCCGACGATGTTTGGGACTGATTCCGTATGAGTCTTCCGTAACCCGATGATATCTGGGATTGATTCCCTGTGAGTCTACCGTAACCCGTCGATATCTAGGCGTTATTCCGTATGAGTCTACCGTAACCCGTCGATATCTAGGAGTGATTCCGTATGAGTCTACTGTAACACGATGATGTCTGGGATTTATTCCCTGTGAGCCTACCGTAACCCGACGATGTCTGAGGTTGATTTGGTTTGAGTCTACCGTAACCCGTCGATATCTAGGAGTGATTCCGTATGAGTCTACCGTAACCCGATGATGTCTGGGATTGATTCCCTGTGAGCCTACCGTAACCCGACGATGTTTGGGACTGATTCCGTATGAGTCTACCGTAACCCGATGATGTCTGGGATTGATTCCCTGTGAGTCTACCGTAACCCGACGATGTTTGGGACTGATTCCGTATGAGTCTACCGTAACCCGATGATGTCTGGGATTGATTCCCTGTGAGCCTACCGTAACCCGACGATGTTTGGGACTGATTCCGTATGAGTCTACCGTAACCCGATGATGTCTGGGACTAATTCCCTGTGAGTCTACCGTAACTCTTCGTATAACTCAGTGCTATAACTCAGTACTCGTGGGGTATAGCGAATTCTGGTACTTTAACTCTAAAGAAAACATCCGTCAGAATTTGCAATTCCCCACTTGCACTGAGATATTCTATATGTCAATTATATCCGAGCAATGGAATGCATTAATTTTAAATAAAGTAAATAAAATCCCCTGTATAAAAAAAAAAGAGAAAAATCAGAGAGAAAAATCAGTTCTTGATAGGTGCTGAAGGTTGAAAATCTTACTTACAGTAAGTTCCGAAAAGGGTAGTAAATTTGTATTTATTTCAAATTTGTTGTATGAAGAAGAATCCGAAATGAAGAATCCGATGAATTGGGAACTCCTCACGAATCGGCCAGCGAAGAAGATGAAGATGAAGAAGAAGATGAAGATCGAGATCAAGAAGAGGCAGATGAGAACACTGCGCCGGCTGTGTTAGGTGAGTCACTGTTGTTTAGCATCATCTTTAGTCCATGTTAATTACCAACATCTATTATTAGACGAGGCGGATCGCACGCTACTAGCAACGGGATTCTTTCTTGCTCATAATATGTCCAAGGAAGGATTCATCAACATTCAACGGCTGAGTGGGACACCGATCAAGTACTCCAATGTGAGTGACTATTTTAAATAATGCCTTGAATTACGTTCGGCAGGTCAAAAAAATAATGGATACCCCTCTCGGATCCTTCTCGAAATCAACTCACTGTTCATCCTGCGAGCAGACGGTGAAGAACTCGAGATCAAACTGCTGCAGGTATGTTAGAAAAAAAAATAGTTAGCAACAAATAGGAAGCAAATGGATTTGTTCAGCGATCCAAAGTTATTCGTGGTATCGAAGCTCCCGTTCCGTGAGGTGTACGCTAAGCTGATTGCCACGTACGTTGAAGACATCGTCGAGTGCCATGCTACGTTTCATGCCAGGTAAATTACTTGTTGTTAATGTTCACAAGTGTATCATTTAGCGCAGCATCCTCCCTGGGGCGACACTTGAGTACCACCTCTCGCTACCGGAATACTGTAGAAGGAGCAGCAGAATTTCGGCAAGGAAGAATTCTCACTCCACTGTTATTGAACACGGACGGATACAGCAAAGCAGGCACACTGTAGGTTTCAAATTTATTCTTTTTCCTCTAATGTATGTGTCGTGTATGGAAATTATATCTATAGCGGAGAAGTCTGGCCCTTCTTCTTCTCTCTCGTCGATTTACCTGATCGGGTGAGATGGCGTCCTTCTTCATACGGACTTCCCAGATCCGCCACAGTTCTGCAGGGATCTTTTACCACGTTTATTGGAAATGTACTCTTCAAAGGTTATTTTACTATAACAAATATGCGTAATATATGACGATGCAAGTAAGTTTAGGGTTGAGTGACGAACTTCGCGAATTGTGCTCAAATCCTGTTAAAGTCGTCTTCGGCTCCAAGGAATACCTTGTCTCGCCTACTGTGTATAGTATGGTGGCCGACATTGCGGTAAGTGCGTTTAATTGACTATATTATATTTATTATTTCAGGCGTCGGTTAAGTTGTACGCGAGCGACCATTGGGCGCTGATGAACTCAGAAGGTTGCACCATGTGTACCGTGATGGCCGAGCGCAAAGGCAACAGGAACGTGTGGTCTTTGGATGGACTACATCAGGAGAGATGTTTCGGCGAACAAGGTGGGTTTATTTTATCCCTCCCTTCAGTCTAATTTCCAATCATAAAAGGCTCCACGGAGATCAGCAAGCGGGTGCCTCGCTCTCTCATCCGATCGGACCATCTGCATAATGACGCTCTCGGATACGTGAAGAGTCTGATACGCAGTTAGTTTTCATTTTATTTATATTAATGTTGATTATATCAGTAGATATTTCAAGTATTCTTGGAAACATAATTTGATCGTGATATATCCAGGAGCCTTCATGTGCTCTGAGACTTCCCACTTTGGCAAATTGAAGTTGAGGAGCGGAGCAGCCAAAGAAAATCTCACCTGTGCGCGCGCCATCAAAATGCCAACGTCGAGGTACGACATTTTGATGTTGTTACGCTATAATTAAGTGTATAGAGTGCGTGCAATACGTGTCCCTACGGAAAGTGGACGAGCTCTCTGCGGCACTGAGTACTCTCTCGTAAGTTTTATTTAATTGTTAATCAGAATTTTATCTCCTAATTATAATGTTGAAATTTTTCCGTTTTTTCCTCTTTAAGCTTCTTCTCGTTTTCCTGCCAGTGGCTGCGCTGCGGCGATGTTTCCGCAACGACTTTGCCAATGCCTTGTGTGTGCTGATCTCGTTCAAAGTACGACTGGAGCACGATCCGGCTCTATTGAAGGTTCTATTATTGCTATGTTTCTATTGCAAAGGAATTTTATGCGTTGAAGATTCATTCTGCTATCTACGATCGATTAGTTCGCATGATCGTTCAGCATTGGGATGATGCATTCGAAGAAGACAGTCGGACGCTGAAGGTTCATGTACGTCTAATGTCGTTCGTAATTGACTACTAGTACGTATTATTTTTCTTAGATTTCGCTCGTCCATGGTGCGAAAGATTACGACCTGTGGGGCACGAGTGTTCAGCTGAGTGCTCATTGCTTCGAGAGTGCAAATCGAGTTATGAAGAGTGCTCTACAGATGACTCATCAGCATGACGCACTCCATAAAAGGTAAGTATACCGTCGACTAATAATTGGCTTAACTTAAATTGTAGATTTCTGCTCATTCAACATATCGTGTCTCTCCTCACTTCTCGTATGGCAGACGCAATGGACAATGTGGAGAAGAAGGAATTCGAGACGTGTCTAGCGGCATTCGGTGCTCGTGTCTTCAGTGAAGCTACTCCGGACAAGGTTCTCTAATTATCTGGAATACATTAAAAATATACACATTATTTGATAGATGTCGTTCCGAATCGATCAAGTTCATCCGGATCTGCAAGCTTCATTCGGAAATGAATCGATCCCCCGTCTCTGGTACGTCTACATCCTTGATACCATTAATAGCGAGTTAGTTCCAATGTAGTGGACGATTTTCAGGCATCGCTGTGTCGTTAACAATGTGATGTATTCTTCATTTGAGTCTCAAACAAGACTCAAATCTAATCATTCTCTCATCCTCTTTATGTTAAACAGGGTGACTGTAGGTCGGTGTCACGGCTTCTACGACCACAAGAAGACAGGTTTTTTTTATCATTCATCTCAAAAGCATTTTAAATATATCAGGAGAGCGAATGGCTGTGGTTAGGAAGATGAAGGTTCAGACTCCATTCGCGTCTCTGCTATGCTCGCTTCGATCCGGTACTCCATTGCACTCGTGCATGGACGAGCTTGCAGACCTTGAGTGGGTGTGGGAATGCTATGGCGAAGAAGATGAGTTCATTCATCTCAGTGTCTCTTGTTTCCTAACTCATTGTGCTGAGATGCCGTGTTCTGGTATCTCGTATATTGTTGCTCTGCCCAACATGAACGTGCATATTTGATTGTTTTTTTAGTAATTGTTAATCGTTGTTGAATCATTTTGTTGCCACGTATTTCTGTTATATTTACTTCATTGAATTGTTAAATGTTGCACATTTAGAGGTACAACATTAGTCTTGATCGCATATTTATTGTTATTTCAAATATAAATAAAGTCAGATTCGCAATATCTTGTATTTTCTCTGTACTGCTTAAAATAAAATATTGCGATTGTGAATCATTGTTTTGCACAGTTACAAAAATAGTCCGGAGAGAAACAATTATAAACCACAAAACAATACTAGCGCTAGTCACGAGTTACGCCCATTTGGGGAGTGAAGAAGCTAATATGTTAAAGGGCTTTATTTTAGATGCAACTTGCGGACGCCATCGAAATTCTCAAAAGAAGCGGCGTCGACACGTCGGTTCTAGGGATGCCATCTCAGATGGTTCCTTCGAAGGTGAAACAATCTACATTTACGTTTAATATTTAAAATATAACATTACTAAGTTTTTCCCAGCCGTCCCTATGGCATCAACCACCATCTACAACAACCTCATCAACATCACCGTCTCTGTCAGCCAGCCCGTCACCGCGTCTCGGGCAGGGTTCGGCCCTCATCACTCCACACGAGGTCCTTTTTTTATTATAGTACACCATTTTCAACTAATTACAATAGTAATAAAACTACAATAATATTTTCAGATCCTGCCCTTTCTCAGTAATCCTTTGGACTTTGACCACATGCTCAAAATCTCCAACGCAAACACGGAAGTGATGGCGGTACGCTTTAATTTTTGTGAACAACGAATCGATTAATTGCACTGTTGGTACCTTGAGAACGTATTCAACACTCCTAAAGTGTAAATTAATTACATAAATTGATAAGTTGTTTGGCAGGAGATCATGTCACAAAGGTCCGATCCGCCGGAGATCGATGTGAGATCATTCTCAACTGCTCTCGCTCGTGTTCAGGACGAACCGACTCGAGACATGCTGCGTTGTCTGATGACGATGGCAAATTTCTTCTTCTTTGTGATGTGTCCAACTACTTCTTACAGCATCATATGAATGCTGTATTCATGTCGGAGACTATGATGAGAATGAAGTTGAAGATGGAATCGATGGAAACAAAGATGAATTCATCACTGGTATCAATTATCTCCTATTTTTTAGAACTTTTTTTGCACAAATAACTCGTTGTTATCTGCAGTTGTAGGGAAGATGAGCGGTATTCCTCAAGATTTGTCTGCAGACCTCATTCGCGTAGATCGCAATTATTATTTCAGCAGAAAGAGAAAGCTGTTCTGAATCGGCTCAACTCGGCTCGTCTCGGTGACATGAGTGTCGAAGTTATTGGAAGCAGTAAACACCAACGCAAGGATCTTCTGTCGATTGTCAAGAAGTTGTTTCCAGAATTTTCTATGCTCTGTGTGATCCCCATGGTCGAATCGATATTGGATAGAGTGATGTGCGAGGTAGTTATTCCATGTTTGAACGCTTCTTCATCAGAGTTCAGGTTATTTCGAGTGACGTTCTTCGTTCATTATCCATTGATCAGTACGGAACTAGATCTGGGCTAACATCGATGGAATGTTACGACAAATTGTCGCGTTAGTATAAGTTGTGGTAAAAAAACATTATGGTCTTTGTTGATCAGGCATCTTCGCGGTTCTTCTCGGTATTGATGAGGGATCTGAAAAATACCAAGAGTACTCGACAGACTTCCGCAAATCAGCGCGTGACGTGCTGTGAGTCAAAATATTATTATAAGCTTCAAGATATACCTTAGTTTCTTTATTACTTATAAACGAAAAGTTCGTCTTTTTCAGAAGAAGAATCAGAAAAAGATTCCAGTCTAAGCAGAATCGGAACAAGCTCAAGGTTCGCCAAGGAATCGATATGGAAGACGATCATCCAAATGTCGTTTCGCCATACACACCATCACGCAGGTACAATTATTTATTTATTTAATCAGTAACTGTCAACATATTTTTCAGCCGTTCCACGTCACTCGATTCTGATAAGAAGACGGCTGCAAGGGGCGGAAGAGAGAGAAGGTACATTAGTGATTATATTAAACGTGTTCCATGAAATAAGTTGTATCAGGTTATTTCGTCTTTTTATTGTGGCTATCGTGGTCGGAAAACTCTTAGATGGGTGTAGAGTTGCTTAATAATGATGAACGTTCCCATAGCTTGAGCACAAAATCAGCAAATATCAGCCCATTTCTCAGTCGATCGATGTCACTCAATTCGGAAGAGGGCAACACTGGGAAGGAGAGACGATCTCGAAGGTACATTAGTGATTCTATAAATCTTGTTCCATGAAATACAGCTCTATGAGTTTATTTCAGCTATTAGATGTTGATATCGTTGTCGGAAAACTCTCTCTTAGAAGGGTGTAGAGTTGCTTAATAATGACGAATTAGTGCTAAAGTTTGAGCACAAAATTAACAAATCTCAACCTATCTCTCAGTCGATCGGCTTCATTGGATTTGGACGCGGGCAAGAAGAGGAACGAGAAACGAGAGAGAAGGTACAATAGTGAATCTATGAATTTTGCTTTTTTTCATCAAATTAACTTTATGAGATTATTTCATCTTTTTATTGTGGCTATCGGGTCGGAAAATACTAGAACACAGATGGGTGTAGAGTTGTCTAATAATAACGAAAGTGTGCATTGTTTTATAAAGAAATATGAAAATGACTAAATTTCTATATATTTCTCAGCCGATCCACCTCATTCGATTCGGATAAGAGGAATGCTGCGAAGAGCGGAAGAGCGAAGAGGTACATAAGTGATTCTATTAATCTTGTTTCATTAAAAATCGCTTTTTGAGGTAATTTAGGCTTGTTATTGTGGTTATCGCGGTCGGAAAACTATTAGAAGGATGTACAGTTGCCTAATGCTGACGAACATTGGCCATAGTTTGAACACGAAATCAATAAATCAATTTATTTCACAGACGATCGAGATCACGCGATTCGGATGACAAAACTGCAAAGGAGCGACAATCGATAAGGTACATTAGTGATTTTACTAATTTTGATTCATGATATTTGGTTTTGGAGATATTTTAAAAGCTTTTTTATCATTGTCGAAAAAGTCTTAACTATATTTTACCTTTGTTTTTTTTGCGTTCAGCGTGCGTACCAAGCTAAAAAAATTCCACCGCCCAAATATTTGAGAAGATCGATAGTTCAATCAATGGCGTACCTCCCTCTCTGTGGAGAGTAGTGAGAGACAACAAGAGTGTGTAGAAAAGTGGAGAGAGGGCGAGAGACGAGAGATTGAGAAAAAAATGTGTAAAAGAGAGAGACTATCTCTGTTATGTTAGAGAAATTGAGAGACTGTGTAAAAGGGAGAGAGTATAGCCGCGCAACGGCCGTGTTTTATGCGTCGCGGCTCGACAGTTTCGGCTCGGGGAATTCCCCGAAATGCTCCTCTTTTCAAGCTCAAAACGAGAGACAGGGACTATATTAGAGAGGCAGAGAAAAAGAGGGGGTGACAATTTTGGAGACGCTCGGGGAGCGCCTCCAAATTTCGATGGTCTCTCGTCGTCTCCACTCTCTCCTATTCCCTATGCTATATCGCACCTTTTCCCGGGGAGCCTCGAAAAAAGACCTTTTCACAGGCGGTTTTCGCGGTAGCTCAGGGCGATCTCTCCCTCGAAAAGGGGGACGGGAGGGGCTGAAATTTCGAAGCTTGGTACGGCCGCATAACAGGAAATACCGTAAAAGATCACAATTTGATAACAACTTCTCTATTTTATGTTTCCCTCATAGCTTATGGTGCGTTTATTGTCGCCTGACCCCTCATGTTGAGCGGTCAGAATGATAATTCTGACCCCTCAGAACGACCATTCTGACCCCCCAGAATGATCATTCTGAGGGGTCAGAGCGGTCATTCTGGGAGGTCAGGCGAGGTGGACCCCCAAACTATCATTCTGACCCCCCAGAATGATGATTCTGACCCCTCAGAATCATCATTCTGGGGGGTCAGAATTGTCATTCTGACCGCTCAACCTGAGGGGTCAGGCGACAATAAACGCACCATTAGGGGCGGTCGAGACTGCATTGCGTGTAGACGACCTTTACCCTTGGAAACGTACATGTAACACTTTTTAAATGATAAATTTGTTTTGAAAGTGGTTTACGAGAGGAATCGCGAGAAACTCGAGCATGGCTGGGACGTAGAAATTTATGGCTCTCAATTTGGCTGAAAATATGGCCTAAGGTATTTCATACCTTCCTCTATCGAATGGCGTTTTCAGAATTTCGATAAAAAATTTCGCAATCGCGTGAAACACAAACAAACCTGGTGACTCAGCGGAAAAAATTAGAGAGTGGCATGTTTGAAAAATCATAACATGCATCAACATGATGATAGCAACTCGTTCTTTTTTAGGTTAGATAGGGAATCACTCCGACTACAAACTACAACTATTGAAATCATTCCTGGCTGATGCACCGGTGCGGGGCGGTCGCTTTTGTAAAAATTTAATTATTTTTCTTAAAACTAAAAAGGCAATGGGTTTTGTTGCTTTTTATTATAGTCACTGTGTGTACTATTTAAAACCAAGAAATGGGCAAATCCGTACAGAACTTTTAAAGACGCCCACCATTATGTGGGACCGGCCAATGACATCTCATGGCCAAATTGTTGGAATCATTCAAGTTAGTGATGAAAATAATCGTAAATGAGCTAAAAATAATATTCCTATTAGTTTTGAGACGATTCTTTTTCGAGATTTTTTAGGAAAAAAATATTAAAAAATTTCGAACGAAAATTTTTTTTCATCAAAGATGCGGTTCAATTAAGCGCTAGTGTGTCAAATCTTTATACATATAATAAATTTTGATAGATCGACATTGATTTACTCATATTTCAATGTTTGTTGAGCTTTAAATGGGTTATTTCTGTCTACATATTCAGTAATCGAGATCGACATTTTAAATTGGCCCTATTCTGACGCTACATGGTAAGGAGTTTCCTCATAATGCCTCAAACATTTTCCTTTTTGAAAGTGAATGGCTATCTAGTCGTACAAAATAACTACGGCGCTTAGAAAACCGTACATGCGCAAAATCCCGCACGCTCTGCTTCTCTACCACCCTCTCACTTCCGCGGACTCTCTCGCCAGTTTCGGCGCCCGAGCCGGGCATAAATCTTTTGCCATAGCTTGGTGTAAATCAAACGAAGTAAATCGTCCAGAAAAATAAGCGTTCGGACTTTGAGAAGTACCGGCAAAAGATTTGTGCCCGGCTCGGGCGCCGAAACTGGCGAGAGAGTCCGCGGAAGTGAGAGAGTGGTAGAGAAGCAGAGCGTGCGGGATTTTGCGCATGTACGGTTTTCTAAGCGCCGTAGTTATTTTGTACGACTAGATAGCCATTCACTTTCAAAAAGGAAAATGTTTGAGGCATTATGAGGAAACTCCTTACCAAGTAGCGTCAGAATAGGGCCAATTTAAAATGTCGATCTCGATTACTGAATATGTAGACAGAAATAACCCATTTAAAGCTCAACAAACATTGAAATATGAGTAAATCAATGTCGATCTATCAAAATTTATTATATGTATAAAGATTTGACACACTAGCGCTTAATTGAATCGCATCTTTGATGAAAAAAAATTTTCGTTCGAAATTTTTAAATATTTTTTTCCTAAAAAATCTCGACAAAGAATCGTCTCAAAACTAATAGGAATATTCTTTTTAGCTCATTTACGATCATTTTCATCACTAACTTGGATGATTCCAACAATTTGACCATGAGATGTCATTGGCCGGTCCCACATAATGGTGGGCGTCTTTAAAAGTTCTGTACGGATTTGGCCCATTTCTTGGTATTAAATAGTACACACAGTGATTATAATAAAAAGCAACAAAACCCATTCATTGCCTTTTTAGTTTTAAGAAAAATAATTAAATTTTTACAAAACCGACCGCCCCGCACCGGTGCATCAGCCAGGAATGATTTCAATAGTTGTAGTTTGTAGTCGGAGTGATTCCCTATCTAACCTAGAAAAGAACGAGTCGCTATCATCATTTTGATGCATGTTATGATTTTTCAAACATGCCACTCTCTAATTTTTTCCGCTGAGTCACCAGGTTTGTTTGTGTTTCACGCAATTGCGAAATTTTTTATCGAAATTCTGAAAACGCTATTCGATAGAGGAAGGTTTTAAATACCTTAGGCCATATTTTCAGCCAAATTGAAAATCATAAAATTTCTACGTCCCCGCTATCCCAGATATGCTTGATTTTCTCGCGATACCTCTCTTATAGCTATCCAAAACTGTAACGTTGCAACTTTCTTATTTTCAGCGTGCCTCAGTCTGGACTCGGCGATATGGAGGAGCCGCTTTCGAAAAGACAGAGGTATGGATTACATTTTTCAATTTTTTTCATATTTATTTTGACACTCCCACTTGAAGCTAGGAACTTTGCTTGTCTATTTGGACAGAAAAGAGAAAGGAATTGTGCCTGCAAATCTCAAACACAGGTTGAAAAAAGAGACCAATGACAGGCGAGAAATGAAGTAACACAATTAGTAGTTTGACATCCCGTTATCTGATCAACCCTGGTCATACGTAAAATGTACGCGCTCGCAGCTCCGTCTGTTTTAGACCGAAAAAAAAATGAAATTTATGGTTGAGTGAATCAATAGACGTGTGTTTCCACTTCACCCACGTAAATATTTCCTTTACCCCTTCTTGAAGTACTTACTAATACATACGTATTCCTAAAAATATAAAATAAATCTGTAAATACTACTAATTACAGAATGTCCGGTCGGTCGCCTCTCACTCGTCCTGATCGTCTACCAGAGAAAAAGAGAGATGAGACGAAAACGAGGAAGAAGAAAGAGAAGAAGTAAAGAGGTATAGAGAGAAGAGAGATAGAAACAGTCCCATAGAATAGTTGATCTGTATTGTCTGCATTGCTCATAAAATTTTATAATTTACCATGTTGTCTGTTAAATAATCGATATTTTTCTTGTTGATCTTTGATCTCTAAATTATGTAAATTTGTCATTTTTGGCTCCCAATGATCTTTCCATCTATACTATAGTTCAAAATACATCTCTAGAATCGCTGGTGGTCGGTCCCGTAGCATCTTGTGGTCGGACGTGTGGACAGATGGCCGACCACGTAGCATCTTGTGGTCGGTCCCGTAGCCAAAGATGGAAGCTGTGGTCGGACCAGTGGACGGTTGGTCGGTCCAGTGGACAATGTGGTCGGTCCCGTAGCATGTTGTGGTCGGTCCCGTAGCATGTTGTGGTCGGTCCCGTAGCATCTTGTGGTCGGTCCCGTAGCATGTTGTGGTCGGTCCCGTAGCACCTTGTGGACGGTCCCGTAGCATGTTGTGGACGGCCGTCGGCCGGACATGCTACGGGACCGTCCACAGGCGATTCTAGAGATTGTGAATAGAACCGCCAATCTTGTGTACTTGTGAATTTCCGAAATGTTGTTCCATAATAAAGCTTGGGCAAATATGGTCATCCAGAATCAACAACAGTATGCACAGGAAAAATGGAAGTGGAATCGTGGTCGGTCCAGTAGTCAGTCGTGGACGGTCCCGTAGCATGTTGTGGACGGTCCCGTAGCATGTTGTGGACGGTCCCGTAGCATGTTGTGGTCGGTCGCGTAGCATGTTGTGGACGGTCCCGTAGCATGCTGTGGCCGGCCGTCGGCCTGCTACGCGACCGACCACAGGCGATTCTAGAGCATGGCTCCGACTTTTATGGAGGCGCATTACTAGACCAGATACTCCTCCGTTAAATTGGAAATGTTATTGAAACACATGTGGAAAGTCGAATTATGATTTATAAAAATTCAATTGAATATTATTCTCCAATCGTTCGCTGACCAATCTCGTGGTATGGATGTCATTCCTGTTTTTTTTCTCACTTCATCTATTATTTATTGTAATTCTGAAATAAGTAACAACCAGTGAACCCCACGCACTAGTGTTGTTAGATCGTATAATCGTTTTCGCGAATATTCTTTGCTATTCGCGAATAGAATTATTCGATCTTACAACTAGGGACCACCATCCCATGGAAACAGTATTTGTCCGATTCGAAAGCCTGTATCTCGCTGGAAGAGAGAGGGCCGTAAGTTCTGTTTTCACAGTCATCTATTGGAATATCATGACTAACTCATATCTAAAAAATTAGAGAAATCTGCTTGTGCCCCCACATGCTATAGCGCGTTGAAGTTCAAAAGTGCGCACAAATAATGGCAATTTCAATTTAAAGAACTCTGCAATCCGTTCTAGAAGAGGGCCGCTACTTTTGAAAGTTTTTAGTGATAAAGTAGCCATCCCTCTACAACATATCCGAAAATCAGATAATTCTGTTTGTGCCACCGGTTTTCAGTAGATCAAATTTCACCGTAACACTGAATCTTTGATCTACTGTAGAATGCGGGGGCACAAACGGAATCGCATAATTTTTGGATATGTTATGAGGGGATACCTACTCTATCAGTTATAACTTTTAAAAGTTACGGCCCTCTTCTAGAACGGTTACTAGAACGCATCTAATGAGGTAGCTTCACTTTTTGAACGAGCGAGATTTTCAAAATTCGTAATTTGCGTAAAAACTTACCGTTTATATTACTTTTTCTCTTCAGAAAAGTGATTCTGCATACCACATTGATATGTTGTCATAGTTTTCATATCCTAGTTGTCAATTTGGTTCTTGCGGATGGTGGTCCCTATCTAACAACACTACTACTCACCGACCGATACAGTATTCCAGCGTTCCAGCAGGCTCTACAGACTTTAGCAAAAATGTGTCCATCTAAATGTTTCGAGTTGTTTGCGGTAAAGAGTGCACATTGATAACTCGCACATAAGATGAGCGAAATGAGCTAGAACAAACCTCAACGCTGAGTATCATAGTCGAATATGCATAGCAACTGTCATCGCAGCCCTTTTCCTCAGAAAAGTGGCAATAGGCAGCTTCGCAGCTGACATGTTTTTAATAGTTTAATACACGAAAATATGCTACAGAAAATATGCACGGGTGATCGTTAGCAACACTTAGAATTGTTTTGTTTTATTTGGCAAAGAACTGAGGACAAGGTGAACGAAATGCATTGACAAGGACCATGTAGTGATGCCAGATCGAATAATCCTATTTGCGAATATCAATTCATTATTCGCGAATTTTGTTGTGGCGAATTGAATTATTACATCTAACTCTAGAATTGCCTGTGGTCCGTCCCGTAGCATGTTGTGGCCGGCCGTCGGCCGGCCGACGGCCGTCCACAAGATGCTACGGGACCGTCCACAACACGCTACGGGACCGACCACAACATGCTACGGGACCGACCACCAGCGATTCTAGAAAACAACACTACTGCTGAGGTTCCCCCTCGTGAGCGCTGCACCCAGTATGAACACACTTTTGAGTGTATCACTGCACTAAGATATAGCACCTAGTGAATGACACTTACAAATCTCTCTTTTTCGCAAGATCTCTCGACGCGCGAACACACTCAACATTGCGAGTATCATACGCTTGGTGTCTCATCTCAGTGTATTCATTCTCTGTGTGTCTCAAAAAGAAGAGCATCCAATGCGTGCGGTACATTGCGGATGCAATGCAAGAATTGGAAAGGAATGCACTAGCCAAGGCACTGAAAATGGAGAGAAGAGTTGTGAGATTGACTTGGTCAGATAAATGGGCGAATGCAAGTCTCCCGCGCACAACTGGAGTTGAGGAATGTGTGGCAGAAATAAATATATGAAAAGTTCAGATGGGTAAACAAATAAGTTCTCTAGAGAAAGATTGATGGTCGTGACGATTAACGTATTGAAGCGAAGAATTGCAATGGACTAATAGAGCATTAGTAACGAATAATGGAAAACAGGACTTTCCTGATTTACCGCCCTAAAAGTGGAGCTGTGCGAAAAGATCTAAGCTTATCTTATATGACGCTGTTTACGTTAGGATCAACAAGGTCTCAACAGAGCTCTGGAACAGGTCAAAAATTGAATTCGCTCAAAAGTTGCTCCTAGGGGTAACTTTCGACGCTGAACACGCTGGTGCCATCGATTTCGCAATAGGGCGCCTCTGGGCGCCGGTATGGCGCCGCGCACTTTCGGCGGAAAACGTGTTTTTCGATTATAACTTCGCTAAAACTCAACAAAATGGCGGGAAATCTCGCGACTTAAATCAGAATTTAAAGCTCTCATACGCTTGGTGTCTCATCTTCCTCGAAAAAATCACTTTTTTTGAGAATTCTGAAAATCTGATGATATTATCAGGGGGTGAAATTTCGATGAAAAAAAATTCGGCAAAAAACTTTGGTAATCGATGGGAATCGAACCAATGACCTTCGGATTGAAGTTCTAGGCCACTACCACCTCGACCACGCGGATGCCGCGCGTATACACGCGTTCCGCGCGCGTGAAAAATCTTAGATTCGATATAAAACAATGTTCCACCGCGGATAACACCACAATAAATATACCAAAATGATCAGGAGAAAATGCTCTTTCATTTTCAGATGAGATCTCGTGCGATGCTGGCTAGATCAAAAAATGGCTTTTTCTCGAAAACGAGAAATTAGCAAGATCTGTTATTACCGCCATTTGCTAGAGCTTTAAATTCTGATTTAAGTCGCGAGATTTCCCGCCATTTTGTTGAGTTTTAGCGAAGTTATAATCGATAAACACGTTTTCCGCCGAAAGTGCGCGGCGCCATACCGGCGCCCAGAGGCGCCCTATTGCGAAATCGATGGCACCAGCGTGTTCAGCGTCGAAAGTTACCCCTAGGAGCAACTTTTGAGCGAATTCAATTTTTGACCTGTTCCAGAGCTCTGTTGAGACCTTGTTGATCCTAACGTAAACAGCGTCATATAAGATAAGCTTAGATCTTTTCGCACAGCTCCACTTTTAGGGCGGTAAATCAGGAAAGTCCTGTTTTCCATTATTCGTTACTAATGCTCTATTAGTCCATTGCAATTCTTCGCTTCAATACGTTAATCGTCACGACCATCAATCTTTCTCTAGAGAACTTATTTGTTTACCCATCTGAACTTTTCATATATTTATTTCTGCCACACATTCCTCAACTCCAGTTGTGCGCGGGAGACTTGCATTCGCCCATTTATCTGACCAAGTCAATCTCACAACTCTTCTCTCCATTTTCAGTGCCTTGGCTAGTGCATTCCTTTCCAATTCTTGGATTGCATCCGCAATGTACCGCACGCATTGGATGCTCTTCTTTTTGAGACACACAGAGAATGAATACACTGAGATGAGACACCAAGCGTATGATACTCGCAATGTTGAGTGTGTTCGCGCGTCGAGAGATCTTGCGAAAAAGAGAGATTTGTAAGTGTCATTCACTAGGTGCTATATCTTAGTGCAGTGATACACTCAAAAGTGTGTTCATACTGGGTGCAGCGCTCACGAGGGGGAACCTCAGCAGTAGTGTTGTTTTCTAGAATCGCTGGTGGTCGGTCCCGTAGCATGTTGTGGTCGGTCCCGTAGCGTGTTGTGGACGGTCCCGTAGCATCTTGTGGACGGCCGTCGGCCGGCCGACGGCCGGCCACAACATGCTACGGGACGGACCACAGGCAATTCTAGAGTTAGATGTAATAATTCAATTCGCCACAACAAAATTCGCGAATAATGAATTGATATTCGCAAATAGGATTATTCGATCTGGCATCACTACATGGTCCTTGTCAATGCATTTCGTTCACCTTGTCCTCAGTTCTTTGCCAAATAAAACAAAACAATTCTAAGTGTTGCTAACGATCACCCGTGCATATTTTCTGTAGCATATTTTCGTGTATTAAACTATTAAAAACATGTCAGCTGCGAAGCTGCCTATTGCCACTTTTCTGAGGAAAAGGGCTGCGATGACAGTTGCTATGCATATTCGACTATGATACTCAGCGTTGAGGTTTGTTCTAGCTCATTTCGCTCATCTTATGTGCGAGTTATCAATGTGCACTCTTTACCGCAAACAACTCGAAACATTTAGATGGACACATTTTTGCTAAAGTCTGTAGAGCCTGCTGGAACGCTGGAATACTGTATCGGTCGGTGAGTAGTAGTGTTGTTAGATAGGGACCACCATCCGCAAGAACCAAATTGACAACTAGGATATGAAAACTATGACAACATATCAATGTGGTATGCAGAATCACTTTTCTGAAGAGAAAAAGTAATATAAACGGTAAGTTTTTACGCAAATTACGAATTTTGAAAATCTCGCTCGTTCAAAAAGTGAAGCTACCTCATTAGATGCGTTCTAGTAACCGTTCTAGAAGAGGGCCGTAACTTTTAAAAGTTATAACTGATAGAGTAGGTATCCCCTCATAACATATCCAAAAATTATGCGATTCCGTTTGTGCCCCCGCATTCTACAGTAGATCAAAGATTCAGTGTTACGGTGAAATTTGATCTACTGAAAACCGGTGGCACAAACAGAATTATCTGATTTTCGGATATGTTGTAGAGGGATGGCTACTTTATCACTAAAAACTTTCAAAAGTAGCGGCCCTCTTCTAGAACGGATTGCAGAGTTCTTTAAATTGAAATTGCCATTATTTGTGCGCACTTTTGAACTTCAACGCGCTATAGCATGTGGGGGCACAAGCAGATTTCTCTAATTTTTTAGATATGAGTTAGTCATGATATTCCAATAGATGACTGTGAAAACAGAACTTACGGCCCTCTCTCTTCCAGCGAGATACAGGCTTTCGAATCGGACAAATACTGTTTCCATGGGATGGTGGTCCCTAGTTGTAAGATCGAATAATTCTATTCGCGAATAGCAAAGAATATTCGCGAAAACGATTATACGATCTAACAACACTAGTGCGTGGGGTTCACTGGTTGTTACTTATTTCAGAATTACAATAAATAATAGATGAAGTGAGAAAAAAAACAGGAATGACATCCATACCACGAGATTGGTCAGCGAACGATTGGAGAATAATATTCAATTGAATTTTTATAAATCATAATTCGACTTTCCACATGTGTTTCAATAACATTTCCAATTTAACGGAGGAGTATCTGGTCTAGTAATGCGCCTCCATAAAAGTCGGAGCCATGCTCTAGAATCGCCTGTGGTCGGTCGCGTAGCAGGCCGACGGCCGGCCACAGCATGCTACGGGACCGTCCACAACATGCTACGGGACCGTCCACAACATGCTACGGGACCGTCCACAACATGCTACGGGACCGTCCACGACTGACTACTGGACCGACCACGATTCCACTTCCATTTTTCCTGTGCATACTGTTGTTGATTCTGGATGACCATATTTGCCCAAGCTTTATTATGGAACAACATTTCGGAAATTCACAAGTACACAATATAGAAAGTGATAAAACTTCGATCTGAGTCATATCGAAGTTTTTAAAATATTTTTTTTGGTTGTTATTTCGATTTTTTCCAAATTATTTGTCTTACCCCCTTATGTTTAAATAAATGCGATCTATCTATTTTATTCATGTTTTAAAATTAGTACTGAGTGATATCTACTATAAAAGAACATAAATTAACCGGGTATTACAACCCACGAATTTTAGGAACTTGATGCCAGGCAACCCAAAAAGTCGATAAAATTTACTTTTAGTAGAACTTTATTTCGTTCGCTCAAATTGTGTTATATTACCTCGGGATATGTTTATTTGTGTTTATTTGGCATGCCAAAGTGTATCTGGGGTGTGTGTTTGCTACCTGAGATCCTAGAATGAAAGTTTCCGTTCTCGAAGACTCTATTGAGAGTAGAGCATGTAGAGCCCTGCAAAAGCACTTTGTAAAAATTAAACCGGTAGAATACGAGAATAGAATACGGTAGAATAGAATTCATTCTTCATTCTTCATTCTGTGCCTCGTGACGGGCGGTCGACAGTCTCCCCGCTCCTCTCCCACCTCACTTTGGAGAATCCTTGCCAGTCAGCTTGGGCAACCCGGCAAGTATTTCGCCCACCCGGTACCACTTCGAGCAGAGGACTCGGATCGACTACATATAATTCAAGTCGTCAACTTTCAAGAAAGGCTCCAGTCGACAAGACTACGACGTGAGTTCCCACTTTGGTTGATACACGCTAGTCAGGACGTCACTGGAAGCTGGAAGATCTACTTCTACGCTCAATGTCTATCGTCCAAGATCGGCACTACAATTGACCAAGGAAGCCAAGCATGATCCATTCCCTTGACCCAGTTGCCTCGAATTCGAAGATCCCGACCACCTCTGTCCCCGAATGATACCTCCTGCAGGCTCTTGCCTTGACGTCAGGATAAATATGTATGTATGTAGAATACGAGAATTTGTAATTAAAGGCATATCTGAGGGAAAAAAGCTGAAAAAAGCCGCGTTGGGGACTGAATGTTAGTGATCAAAGCGGACAGCGCTGTAGTCAATCAGAGAAGAGAGAAAAGATAGAGGGAGAGAGATAACAAAATGATGTCTCCGGATGATAGGTTTAAAGAGAGAGAGAGAGAGAAGCAGAAGACAGGATAGCATGACGTGTCTCCCCATTCTTTTCCTTGTCTCTCTCTCAAACTCGAGGGTGTAGAATGCTTTGGCAAAAAAATGAGTATCGAACGGAATTGCGGCCGACGAAAGAAGGTTGGCGCTCACAGTGAAATGAGAAGGAAGGAGTAGAGGAAAGGACGAGAAAGACACAAATTATGTTGGGGAGAGAGAGATTTGGTGAGGGATCAATCAAACATTCACGCGAAAGACAATAGTTTATTTATCACACAGTTCTCAACAATAATAATTCACAACAACTTTTCACTTTGAAGTTTTTAGAGACAGTTAGTTCGATTAGATCCCCGATTGCACCAGTCATAACTAGCAATCGTTATTGCGGAATTATGAGCACGCATGTTCACGAGTTGGTCGCCTGAGATCGTCCACTTGAATATTTGAAAAGGTTCGATTATAAACATAAGAAAAAAGGCACTCACCGAAGGGATTATCGCATAGTACCGTGTAGACATTTTCACAGAAATTCCGAAGAGTTTTTTTAAAGGGACCTGGCACTACAAATGAAGTGAATTTCAGATTAAAGAGAATTTTATTTGGATTCGAACGCAAAAAATCGCATATTTTTACGATTTTTTAAAAATTAGTTATGAATTTTCAAAGATCTCATTTTCGGCTAGGATGCCCCGGCATTACTGTATTTAGCCGCTAAACACAGTAGTGCTGGGGCATTCCAGCCAAAAATGTGATCTAATTTTAAAAAAATCGTAAAAATATGCGATTTTTTGCGTTCGAATCCAAATAAAATTCTCTTTAATCTGAAATTCACTTCATTTGCAGTGCCAGGTCCCTTTAAATTGCCGTTGCCGAGCATGTAGAGCCCTGCAATACAATTGGTTACGCGAATAATATTAATCTTAAATCACGAGAATACGAGAATGAGCAATTACTTTTTTTTCTGAGAAAAAAAATTGGTGATGATAGCGCTGGGAATCGAATCTTAGTCAGATTGAGAAAGCGGCCATCATCCGATAGTCAAGGAGCGAGGACGAGAGAGAGAGAGAGAGAGAGAGAGAGAGAAAGAGAGAGAGAGAGAGAGAGAGAGAGAGAGAGAGAAAGAAAGAGATAGCAAAGAAGAAGAAAAAAGTGACGTTTGGGGATGAGTGATTAAGAGTGGGAGAAGCGAAAAAAAGGGTGGAGATAGTGAGACGGAAAGTGCACTGCCTCTTCTATCTCAACACTCTCTCGCTCAGCTGCTCGATGGTATTTAGATGGTGAATAGGCAAAAAAGGGATCGGAAGGGGATTTGGGACACCGAAAAGAAGGGCATTGCTCACAGCGAGAGGAATATGCGTCACAGGAGATGGGAGAAGAAAAGTAGAAAATTTGCCATTGATCGGCATGTGCTGGGCGAGAGAGAGAGAGAGAGAGAGAGAGAGAGAGAGAGAAAGAGAGAGAGATGGAGGAGAAAAAAGGAATCGAGTGTCGACTGACACCCTCGTCAGATGCCATGAAACTGCATTCTGTCACAAAAATCAACTCGCAGTGAATGATCAATCATTTATCAATTAGCATTATTCTCAACAATAATTCACAAAATTTGCTTTTTCCTGCCTTGTTTCTCGACTCTTAAACATGATTTTCTAAATATTTCGGGTAGTCAAGTGTTTTTAAGTCGGTTGATTTCAATTCTCGTTTAGTACTCCATGAGTTCCTTGAAACCAGGGAGAGTTTTCATATTAACAACTGATTCGTCATTACGCGTGACAGGGATAATGAATGATCTGTAATATTGAAATTTAGAGGAAGAATTGTGCCGGTAAAGACTCACAATCTGTAGCTTCTTTATCATTGACAGTTATTCTGATTATTCTTCTGAAATCTCGAAAAATGATCGAGTAGGCTCAGTAATGTAGAGTATCTGACATATCTGGAATAGTGAAATTCACTGACTAATGTACTAGAAAATAAGCACTCACCTTGCACATAAGTGATTGCATATTAATCGTCGATCATTATGAAAAAAATAGTTTTGTTGACGGGGCATGTAGAGCCCTGGAAAAATAATTCAAAGAAATAAAATATAAAAAAAACACAGCGCAATTAGAGGTAAAGATAAACCAAATTAAGTTCAGTGTACGGATGGGAAAAAGAGAGGAATGAATGTTTCTCTTAGTGAGAAGAGTGACGGGAGAGATGAGAGAGAGCAGAGAAAGAGAGATAGAGAGATAGTACAGGGAAGCAGAGTAGACGAGAAACGAAAGATTGGTGGGGAAGGGAAAAGGTCAGTATAGAAAACGAGTGCGTCCTAAGTGTACACACACTGTTTCAAAAAGGGTTCTTCCCACCTAGAGAGTGGTATTACAAATTCATATTTACTCTTTCGAAATAATGACACATTCCGCTGATTACGCACAAAACAGAATTTTTTTTGAAAATAGAGTGGCACCAGTATGTGTGTGTATAATTGTAAAGCAATGATATCTGATATTTTATTTCAACTATTCGAATGCTATCTAATAGCACATTGAACCCCAATTTGGTTAATGGTGTGTAAACCATCGATCCTGTCACTTGGAATGTTGCTAAGAACTACAGTAACTACGACAGAAAAGTAATCAATAATCTATCAAATTATTCGGTTCTCAACAATAATTCTCAATCAACGCTCCTTATCTTTCCACGCATTGAGTAATCAGTCCGTAAGTACTGACGACGCGAGAAACTGTAATCAAACAGCCCATTTGCTGCAATCCCTTTCGAATCAGTCCGAGACGGTACTTATGAAATTTCGCTCTGGAAAGAATGGGATTGAATCATGGTTTATTTAGAAGATGAATATTTGCCCTGGAACCTCTCCTAATTATTTCTCTCAACGTCGAGTCGGCGTTTGTATGTCAAATCAAGAATAACAAAATAACGTAGAGAGAGAAAAACTCACGGACGAAGTGAAGAAGATTTATGAAAGATTTATTTATACTATGTTCTCTCCCAATTCCGGAGTACATTTCATTGAAGTTGAAGAGCATTTAGAGCCCTGCAATTCCAGTGGCTATAGTTATAATAAAGAATTTAAATCTGGGAAATACGAGATTATGAAATCGAGAATTGTAGAATCAAACGCTGAAGAGAGAGGAAGCGAATGTGATTCAGAATGAGAACGGCCGTCAGTGTGCGAGAGATTTCTAAATAAAAGAGGAAAAAAGAGAGAGAGAGAGAGAGAGAGAGAGAGAGAGAGCGTTCCACTCTGTTCTCTGCTTCTTTTCGTCTCGCTGTCCTCACTCTAACCCGATCACCCGGGCACATCGCTTTTTCTTCTCTCTCTCTCTAGAGAAGAGGAGAGAGAAGGAGAGAAAAAGAGAAAGAGAGAGAGAGAATTGTGTGCTATCAGTTCATGGAGCTCCTTTCCTCGGCAAAAATCGACCCTGTTACAGCGTATGATCAATCATTTATCATTTGACACAGTTCTCAGCAATAATTCACAAAAAAATGTTTCTTCTTGTTCTGGATTTCCAGAGTATCACATTCCCAGATATTTGTGAAATAGTGAGTGGTTCTTAATCTGCCTGATCGACGTTTTGGTAGTTTGTAAAAATACCCAACGTCTTTTCTTCAAATTCCCAAGTGACGCTTCACTATGTGGGGTGAGGGTTCTGTAATATCGAAATTTAGTTATAAATGTAATGGGTAAAATAGCACTAACCTTTCAAATAAGCAATGTTCTCCGTTGCATATTCTTCTTCTTGCATTATGATAAAAATACAAGTAGTGTTGGTGACAGGACATGTAGTGCCCTGGAAATCTATTTTATAGAAGCAAAAGCAAACACAAACACAAAGAAACGTGGCCAAGAGAAGCGCAAGATTTGGTAACTTTGAACTGATTTCTCAGTAAAAGTTTAAACAGTAAAAGTTCAACATTTCTCGTACAAAAATTGTGCCCATGGAAAATGAAAAGGGACAGGGAACAAATGTTGCTCTGATTGTGAGGCAGAGCAGTGACGTGTGGAAGAGAGAGAGAGAGAGAGAGAAAGAGAAGAAAAAAAGATAAATTGAAAGAGAGGGGAAGGGTCAAAGGGTAAACAAATGCGTGCAGCTAGTGAGAAGAGAGGGAAGCGAGGAGGGGATAGAGAGGCTTCGCTAGAAATGCCCTTATCATTCTGAACACTCGTTGATCAGACGTTTGAGAGTGTGCGAAATGAAGAGTCATTTCATGCCATCCCTAATGGAGAACAGATCGAAATTGTGAAACGGTCGATCGGCACACGTTTGTAGGAGAAAAGTGAGAAAGTTCAAGACAACTTTCATATTAGATTACGCGGGAATCCACAATGAGAAAGAGAGAGAGAGAGAGGATAAGGAAATCTGTAGATTTTCCGTTGGCTGATTATCGTGGAGCAATCCCATTTTCCCACATAATTGACGATTACTCAGACTCCATGATGAATATTCGGAGAAGCAACGACACGAGGCTCTCAATGATTTATCACTTTTGGTATTCTGTCAAAAACAATCAAAGGCTGATTTGCCGGCTTGTGCTTCAGGGACCGGTGCCTCTCATTATGTTCTTCATTCGGTAATGATTCACCGATTTAATCTGTTCATATCGGTAATTCGATGGGGACGGGGAATGTTTCCTTTCATCTTTCCTTAAAGCGATATTGAATCATCTTCTCGCGTACCATAGTCCTGAGTCCGTAGAGCGTGCAATCAAAGCACGCTGATACTGTCTGGAAATACAATTGACTTATCAAACTAATCAAATTATAGTTCTTTTGTAAAAATACATTAAATACACTTACAATTTTAAGTTTATGGAATCCTTTTATTGTTACAGCGAAATTAACGCATTTGGCAGAAGTTAGTGGGCATGTAGAGCTCTGTAAATAAATTGTTTGCAAACAATTACAACGTGAGATCGCGAAATAGTTCTAGAGGTGTAGAAGGCGCTGCAACTCGGCTAAACGAAGGGAACGAATGTTGAACGAGTGTGAGGCGAGAGAGAGAGAAAGATAGAGAGAGAGAGAGAGAGAGAGAGAGATAGCGAGAGATAGGGATGACGTGTCGCGACACCGGGCGAGAGAAGTGAACAGACTGCACCTTCGATTGGTTTCTCTCTCTCTCTCTCTCTCGCTCACCCTCTCGATTGTGTAATGTGCCCGCATGCATGGGCAAAAAATGGAAAAGGAACAGGGTTGAGGAAATCGATAAGGATGGCTTTGCTCACAGGGAGAGGAATAGGAGGGGCAGAAGAGAAGGAGACAATGACGATTGAGAAGTGTTGGGAGAAAGAGAGAAAGGCATTGTATGCCAGCCTTGTCAGATGACCTTTTTGGGGCCCGTACACAAAAGTACCCCCTCGCCTCGACATACACAAAAGTACCCCCTCCTTTAGAGGGGGTACTTTTGTGCCAATATTGCTTGCACAAAAGTACCCCCTCAGTGGCACAAAAGTACCTCCAACAAGACAGTTGATGGGTTACACAAAAGTATTTTAGAGACAATATTTGCTATCGCTTAAGAGACGTGATCGGGAAGAGGCGAACACCCCCCCCCCCCCGCTCAATCTAACCACACGAAGATAATAAATGAAAAAATGGAAGAAATTGTTCAACATGATATTGAGTTGGTAAGATGACAAGTGCACGTTGTCTCTTTACCCATAAAATATGAACAATACATTCTGAAATTGTAAGATATTTTCACATCGAAATATGGCGTTCACTAATTGTACTACATATACTATACAAATATACAATATATAAGGCTGTTAAGAAAGTTTCGCTCGTTTTTCCAGCCAGCATATTTTGACTAATATTTCTGGACGAGGAGCTCATGCTTAGGCGTGCTTAGTTCATGCTTAGGCGCATTTTGAAGGTTCATCATTCCTCTATTTCTCGCCCACTTTGTGGTAGCCATCGATTAATAACATCAAGTCTATTGGTCTCTTAATTACGCATGGTGGGCATTGAACGGTGCCTAGATTTTGAGCTGCTATTACAAAAGTAGGGTAGGGAGATCTACTAGCTGTGTAGTATTTCAGAGTACATTGATAGGTATATCTACTACGCCCTATGTCACATTCACACCACTTCGTGCAAAGCCTGGCAGGGACTGAAAATTTACATTAAATGTAACAGCGTATGATCAAAATCTCGATTCCAGATGGTACTCAGGGCTTCGTAAATGAAATGAGCTGGTATTATGTTCAAATATAGTGCACGTACACTACTTTCAATTGATATTAATAGCAACTTCATTGCATCATTAGAAGCAGAAAAATATTGCTATAAACTATACCACCCCTTTTTTGTTATCGAAATTGACATGTTTGCGAATATTTCTACGTTCTTTCACGATGAAATTCAAAATATCTCTTGATTATTCTGGAGTGTAATCATAGTCAAAAAGTTTTTATTAGAAACATGTCTCGAACTCTCCTTGTTCCGATGCCAGAGAATTCCTACGAAACCACCATAAGACCGATTTATTTTAGCGATTTTGTCCATTTTCAATTCTCTTGGAACAGGAGGTTCAATATGCTAATCCATTGTGATGAATACTTGTATGACTATTACACGAATACAGCGCCCCTGATTAGACAATATCTGTGAGCTCGCCTACTGAGTTGTGTGATCCCAATCTGGACACGTGGTTTATGAGATTACTATACTCGACTAATCATATCTCTATATTCTGGAAGCTGACCATCGAATGAAGTATAGTGGTTGAGAGGTGTGTAATGGGGCTACTCATTTTTTATTAGGCCCAATGATAGATAAATTTCCGCACTCAAATCCAACCTCTGTGAATATTATCGCGGGTTTACAGTAAATTGGTGTCTTCTTCTTTAGTATTTTTTCCGGAGCGAGAAATTGCGAATAGTTCAGCCAATGTATGACTATAGACAACAACTATTGCCCCATAACATACTGTGAACAGGGGCTGTTTGCATTGACACACGCTGAGATACATTGACTCCAATGTCACACCCAAAATCGAGCGAAACTTTCTTAACAGCCTTATACGTATGATAACCATGAACAATAGAGATATAATATTTTACGAGAAGTGCCATGAACCCCTGGTAATATTCCAAAAAATAATTTAAAAATATCATGACCCCGGGTTCATGATTTTTCTCGAAAATTATTTTGTTTCCAAGGTTTATGGTTAAATATTATTTTTAATAAGTTATCCGGTAGAACCACAGTGCACAATATTTCTACAGAATCGTATTTTGACACATTTCACATTTTCTTATTCGAGGGGGTGATCGACTCTTACCGATCACTTCTCTTAACCGCATGTCTCCAAAATGATTGTCTCCAAAATAACACAACTCACTAAAAAATTAAAGATAGGAAATGAACTATAAAAAAACATTGATTGGACCATTCGCTGATCTTGATTTTACCAGAACATGTGTCTATGGGATTTAGGAGGGATACTTTTGTGTAGCCCATCAACTGTCTGGTTGGAGGTACTTTTGTGCCAGTGAGGGGGTACTTTTGTGCAAGCAATATTGGCACAAAAGTACCCCCTCTAAAGGAGGGGGTACTTTTGTGTATGTCGAGGCGAGGGGGTACTTTTGTGTACGGGCCCCTTTTTGGTGACACTCAGACGGTCATATCATTTTAGTAAGTTTTTCAGTAATATAGAACGAATTGTCGATATTCTGCGAGACGGAAAATCAAACATTTATCGAACGATTCTTAAAACAAATTCATAAAAATATGCTCTTTCCGATCTGTGCCTCGGAAATACAATCAGTTTTGTAGAATTGCTTTTCCCATGTATTATAAATCTATCATAGCGTTAATATTTTCTTCTTCTCATGCCCAGATGCTCCTGGCAGTTAAATTGCCGGAGAGAATTTCTCTGAAAACGCACCTCTTTAAGTTCTCTAGTCTCTTAGGTATATTTATGCTGCTCCTTCTTTTTCGTGAACTATTATACATATCCGATAGTTAATTCTATTCTTACTACTCAACAAGATAATCGACTTCACTCACATTTAATAAAGAATGTATTATATGTCGATATTTGTATCCTGATATTCTCGATAATTCTTCGACATTCTTCGGAATTCTCCATAGTTATTTTTTTCAGAGCGTGTAGAGCCCTGAAAATTTATCAATTACAACAAGAAAAATGAAGGGGTAAAAATAATGAAACAGATAGTGTATACAAGTGAGAGAAATTGTGGAGTGGTGGATAGCGAGAGGGAATACGTGCCGGCCTGAATGACGGGAATGAGAGTACACTGAAAGCAAATTTGCTAGGAGAACGGTTCTCCAAGGTTTCATTTGTCAGAGAACGGTTCTCACCCTCATCGTTTCGCACACTCTCTCGTCCCGGCGAGCAAACGAGAGAATGTGCGGAACGAGGAGGGTGGAGAACCGTTCTCTGACAAATGAAACCTTGGAGAACCGTTCTCCTAGCAAATTTGCGCTCTGTGTAGAGAGAGAGAGAGAGAGAGAGAGAGAAAGGGAAAGAGAGAGAGAGTCGAGGCCGATAGTGATTGTTTGGGAGACTAGAGGCCATTAGAGCAAACCAATGGCGCTGGGATGCGAAGTGAAAATAATTGAGAGATATTTTAACGATTAACACATTGTAACTACTTATCCGACGAAAATGGGAGAGCCAATCGCCTCATTAGATTCTATAGACAACACAAAGACACTTTATTTATCATATTTAAAACGCGTTCTCTGTAAGAGCGCAGGACTGGGCGGCACAACTCATTCAAAGTGATCGCCCAGGGCTCAAACTTTTTTCTCACGTAGTCTTAGATGTAAAGTAAATTTTAAAAGTGAGAAATACACAAAATATCGATTTTTGAAAAATCGATAATTTTTTTTTCTCAATTTTTTTATTTTGCTTTCATGTTTTACATCATTCGAAAGAGCATCAAAATTTATGTATAAATCCGAAATATCATGAGTTTTAAACCACTTTGGACGAAAAACGATAGTGGTATTCGCAGAAATTTGCCGTTCTGGTGAAACTTTATTTTGGCAAAAATTGTTCCCATGATTTGTTGCTCTTGGCTCCGATATATATTATGTATATTTTACCGTAGAATCGAATGGTGAACTTCACGAAGGATTTGTAGGGAGTAAAAGTGCTTCTACACTCACTAGACCGTGACCACTCAGAATTAACGTCCAATCTCAAAAATAGTTGAAAACTTTTTTCTGGACTTTCAAACTAAGTCAAATGTACACCATTTGAAAGAGCATCAAAAGTTGCACATTTATCTACAAAATCACGGGGATTGGACGACAAGGAACAAAAATCGATAATCAGATAAGCAGAAACTGAAATTTTTGGTGAAGCTCAATACACGGCTCTATTCTGATCCAAAGTGTTCGAAAAGCGCTGAATTTTTTTTGACAAACATTCTTAGATGTATACTAAAATATAATAATGAAAGACACATGAAAAGTCGACTTTTGAAAAATCGATAAAAAAATATTTTCGAAAAAAAAATCATTTTTATTTTTTAAATTTTTTCCAGTCATGTTATATCTCATTCGATAGAGCGTCAAAAGTTATGCATAAATCCGAAGTTTCATGCAGATCAAGCCACTACAAGCAAAAATCGGTGTCTACAAAGGAATGACAATTTTTTTTTTCAAAAGTTGACTTTTCATGTGTTCAGAAAATTAGCGCTTTTCGAAAAATTCAGCGCTTTTCGAACACTTTGGATCAGAATAGAGCCGTGTATTGAGCTTCACCAAAAATTTCAGTTTCTGCTTATCTGATTATCGATTTTTGTTCCTTGTCGTCCAATCCCCGTGATTTTGTAGATAAATGTGCAACTTTTGATGCTCTTTCAAATGGCGTACATTTGACTTAGTTTGAATGTCCAGAAAAAAGTTTTCAACTATTTTTGAGATTGGACGTTAATTCTGAGTGGTCACGGTCTAATGAGTGTAGAAGCACTTTTACTCCCTACAAATCCTTCATGAAGTTCACCATTCGATTCTACGGTAAAATATACATAATATAAATCGGAGCCAAGAGCAACAAATCATGGGAACAATTTTTGCCAAAATAAAGTTTCACCAGAATGGCAAATTTCTGCGAATATCACTATCGTTTTTCGTCCAAAGTGGTTTAAAACTCATGATATTTCGGATTTATAGATAACTTTTGATGCTCTTTCGAATGATGTATAACATGAAAGCAAAATAAAAAAATTGAGAAAAAAATTTTTTTTTCGTAAAAAAATTATCGATTTTTCAAAAATCAATATTTTGTGTATTTCTCACGTTTAAAATTTACTTTACATCTAAGACTACATGAGAAAAAAGTTTGCATCCGGGGCGACCACTTTGAATGAGTTGTGCCGCTTTCCTCAAATTTCACTGCGATCTTACAGAGAGAACGCGTTTTAACAAGTTATTGATTCCTCACAATGAACATCGTTCATTTCTTCAAATTTCAATTTCGACGACGAAAATTAACGTAGTTTTCCTGTTTAGGGCATGTAGAGCCCTGAAAAACAACAATTTTAAAAATATGATTAAGTAATACGAAGATAAGTAAGAAATGCTGCGTGGCGCGGGAGAACTTCGAGAGGGGACGAATGACACATTGAGTGATAGGAGTGGTCAGCAATAGAGAAAGAAGGGAGAGAGAGAGAGAGAGATGCGAATGTGAGCATACACATGAGAGAGCAAACGCTAGGGATTCGAATCTGATATGTAAAATAAGCTGTATTCGGACAGAAAACATAAAGGATGAGGTCCAACTTTATGTTACAATTCATTTTGTCCATAAAGCTCGAAGCCGATAGACAAACAGAGTGAAAACGTTTCTATGCGCTGGTTAATTATGGTATTTTGAGCCCCCTGGTGTCACAATGTTCTGGTGTCTCAAGGATGTAAAGCAAACGAGCAACGAGTGGCTTTTCTCCCAGTTTGAAAAATAGACTACGCGTTCGCTTTCCTGGCAATCTTAATATTGTGGTGGGTGATATATTGTGGTGGGTGAGAGAGAGAAGACGAGGGGTGAAAGTCAATGTGATGAGAAGGGTCTAAGCCGATGAGTTTCAAATGAATGAATTTACGGATTACAAATTTTTCATGATGACTGAGCGTGTTAGCAACGACAAAAAGACGAATGATTTATCATATTATACGTTTCTCAACAACAATTTACAATTTACGCCTTTTCCTGCTTGAGCTTCGGAGAAATATTCTACCCCATAATTGTTGGCAAAGCGTGCGAGCATAGCTTCAAAAAGGACTTCCCATTCTGACTTTCTGAGAGTTATTCTGATCGGAGGTATTGACCAGTCTTGGGATCGTTTTTTCATAAGCTCTTTCCATTCTGCAACTTACTAAGACATGCACATTCGACGGTAATAGTCTTAAGAGAGTTTATCTACATCAAAAGCCCTTCCCATTTTGGCTTTCACTGAGACTTGGGATGTTTCCTTTTGAGTGCATTCTCAGGGGCGTCGAATCTTCTTCTCTCGTATCGTGTAAAATGTATGTCGCTTCAGTGCTGGTTTCGATCATTCTGAATAACCAAATGTCGGGGGAAATTCTAAAAATTGTACTAAATAACTGTCACGTGCTGTCGCATCGGAACCATTGGAAGAATATTTTATTTTTTTTATTTTTTTAAAAGTATTTTTAAGACACTCACTCGGGGTTGCTTGGATCCACCGTTGTGTGCTTCAGTGGGTGCATGCGTGGCATCGGTTAGAGGGCGAGTAGAGCTCTGGAACGAGTTACGAATAGGGACAAATAAATTACAGAAAAGTATTTGCAGGAAAACACAAAACGGCTAAATTGATACGGATGAATCACGATATAAAGGAAGTGGTCAACGGCGAGCGTGAGACTCGCTCCTTTCACACTCTCTCTCGCCCGCGGCCCCTTTATGGAGGGCTGAGTAGCTCTGGTTTTCACCCACCAGTAGTAGTACCAGTGGCTCTCTCACATTCCCATACTCTCTCATTTTCCAATAGTTGCTCACCTATAGGGTAGACTACTAGTGGAAAGTGAGAGAGCATGGGAAATTGAGAGGGCCTCGTACTAAAACGGGCGAAAACCAGAGAGGCTGTGGAAAGAGTGGGGATCGAAATGAGGGAAACGCACGCGAGACACAAGGGGTTGGGAGAAATTATGGGGAAATAATGGAAATAATGAGTAAAGGAAGGAATAGAGCACAGAATGGAGGGGTTCACTCGAGTAAACAAATTCGCCGTTCACAAAAATGCACAGGAATGGTGAGGTATGGCATTTTAAGAGTGGACGTTCAGTCAAATGGCGCAAATAGGCAAGCAAGGAAGAGTTCTGGGCATGATGCGATAATCAGGGCTTTCTGCCTCCGTCTGGACAGGCTCGCTATAACTCCGAGGCGCGCGCGTTGCGGTCGCGTTGCGTGCTCCCTGCACTCCCCGCCTTCCCAGTAAATGAGTAAGTGTGTGCGGGAGATACAAACTCGGCGAAATGGGCAAAGTAAGATAACACGATACATCACAAGAGATTCGTCGTCGATTTGAAGGAAATCGAATGCAAGAGGGACGAATAGTCGAGAGGCACGATTGCAAGAAGAGAGACGGAAATAAGGAGAGGAGGGAATTGGGGCAAAAAGAAAGAGAGAAAAGAGAGAGAGAGAGAGAGAGAGAGAGAGAGAGAGAGAGAGAGGTGGGGGAGGGAGGGAGAGAGAAATTAATGTGTACGCGATTGAAGCAACGATCGAAAAAGTAGTTGAAGGAAAATGAAGTATGTCGTCTTTTTTCAAACACGGGTAAAATAAAACCACACGAAATTAAGAGATTCTTCTCCTACTGTTTCTCTCAAATTGCCTGCCCACTTCATATTGCGCATTTGGTGTCAATAAATTCTAAGATTATCCGATGCCGCTCTCTCTCTCTCCTTATCTCCAGCTTCTCACTTTTATCTGCTCAGTACTCATTATGTCGCCATTCAATATTCCTCTCCTTTTCCCCTCTCTCTCTCTTTTCACATGTTATTTTTCATTGTTTTTTTTTCAGAATTGACTTGTACGATTCGGCAAATCAGTTACTTTTAGGGCTCTACACGCCCATTCGCATTCACTTCTCTTTGAATCTTCAGTAAAGAATACGTCAAAAGAATACCAAAAGCTTCATATCGATACGATTAGGAGCATCGTTCAAATAGAAATGGTATATGACCCCAGTTTGTTATTTTTGGTGTCAATTCAATATTTTTCAACCAAAATTATGTTATACGAATCAATAATTTATCGTTCAGAAACTCGCCGACTACGAAGAATCAATTACAACAGCCCACTGACTCGGTTGCACTCAAACTATAATCGGGATATCCAGAGTCGAAACATGCCAGTGTTTGTACACAAGGATTACAAGCTAGTTGAAGAGCAATAGGTATATCTCGAAACATTTATGCCGTTGAGATATGTTGTTTGTTTGATTGCGTATTGTACAGTGAAATGCTTTTAAAAATCGATAAATCTTACACTCCAATTTCTGGTATAAATTTGTAATATTTAAATCTGTGATTTTTCATTACTTCCCTGTCGAACAATAAGCCGCCGTTTGTGACGTCATTGCTACTGAGTATGCGCTATGCCTCTTCGGCTCTCTGAACAGAAAATGATTTTTTCTAACCCCCACATATCTTCATATTCTCACGATCAAAACATTACTCTCTCATTTTCTCTTTATTCCTCACTAAAGCTCAACAAACGTTGGGCTCACCTCTAAACTCTTTTCTGAATCTCGTTCTTTTCTCTTCAAATCTCAACTCTCTTCCCCCATCTAAATATCTGCTAATGGTCACCACATTCGCTGATCCATTGGAAAGGGCCAAGTTAATTTTATGCGATGGACTATTTCAAAGTGATGGACTATTTTATCACAAGCCGTAGTTGTATTCAGCATCTTCTCTTGCTAATCAATGGCTCTTCTCGTCCCTCCTCACTTCCCGTTATCCATCTCACACCAACGACCAACAATCTCTTCTCCTACTAATCGTTCTCTCTCTCCATCTATTCCACGCCTTCATGGACAGTCGCATTTTCATCACCACTCATGCTGATAACAGCGAAAGTCCACAATTTTCTTCTCGATTTCTCTCCCACTCCTCTTCACATTGAGTACCATTAAACACAATGCTCGTGTTTTTTATTTTTATTTTCGTATTTTCTCTCCTTTAGATTCCCAATTACGATAATCGTGATTTGATTTCAGGGCTCTACACTCCCTTACCTAACTAATGCTCAAACGCTCGTCGAGAAAATGAATGGAGATTTTTTGGGTCAGTATTTCGTAAAAAAAATACATTGATTCTTTGCTCGCTCTTTCACTCATTGAATTAGCATTTAACGAGTTGCAGACAACATATTCTCTTCGTTTAAAATAGTAAATTGCAAATCTTTAGAAAAGAGAGGACGCGTCGACTACTAAGAAATAATGGAGCTACAATCTTCCTTTCTTACCATCTTACAATCGACAAGCCAACAGGAAATCTCGAAACACCTAAACTGCATAACATATATATAAGTTGTAAAAGTCGAAATTGAAGCAAGGACAAACAATATGTATAGATGCCGTTGAGATTTGTTTGATGTTTGCGTGAAGGTATATTGTGGTTTTTTTGTAGAATGTTTGTTTTTGAAATCGATAAATCTTTAGCCTTAAATCAGTAGCTCGAACGCTCAAATTCTATATATGGATGTTAGTTCTGTCTGTTTTAGTACCCCTGCAAATCAATTAGCCGCCGTTGCTGATGTTATTGCTAGTATACATTGTATGAATACATCCTTACACACAGAAAAACGTCTTATAGAGGCTCATGACAATTTCAAAAGTCTTATATATAAAAACTTAAGTCTTAAATATCGGACTTTTGAAAGGGTCATGGGCCTCATATAAGGCTTTTTTCTGTGTGTACCTATCGGCCTTCTGAACGGAAAATACTCTTTGTCACACCTGGCATATCTTGGTTCGCTTAAACGCGACCCATTTCATTCCTACTTAGGATCCTCAAAACGCGCTCAGTACATTTTGTGCCTCTTGATTGTCTTCATTTCTTTCCCTCTCATCTTTTGCCGAACTCTAAAAAAATCCTTCTACATCTCACTCTCTTCCTCCCCTCCCTCACCCGTGCACCCTCCACTGCTCTGATCCATTTGATAGATATAGCCTCTCATGAGATGAAACTCTTTTCGAATATTCAGCCTCTAGTTCAAGTGGATATTAATAGTCAAGTTTCAACAGCGTTCATATTTATCGACTTCGGCCGTTTTGTATTCAGAATCATTGAAATCGAGTAAGCAATCAATCGATAAACACTTGCTCTTTTCCTTCCTAATGTTTGACAGCTCCAGTCGACAATTTTTCGCATTGTACCCGACTCTACACCTCCTTATCTTTCGTACACTATGGGCATACTCTCTCCTTCTATTCTAATTTATCGTTCTCTCTATCTCTTGGATCTCATCTTTACTCATACGTTCTGCTCCCGGAGTCAAGGAAAAACATTATAAAATTAAATATTTATCGAATGCTGTACAATAGAAACAATGGTCACTCAAACATGAGTGTGGCGGAGGGATGAGTGGAAAGCAGAGATTGGTGGAAGAGTGGGCGCGATGGAGAGTAGTGTTGGTGGATTGAATAATTATATTCGTGAGAACAAAGGGTCCCATTCCAATTCTCACTCTCTATCTATAATATCTCTCCGATTCCCAATTTGGTACTGTCGATTTGACATCTTCACTAACTAATATATTTTTGATAACATCACTATGCTTCATTTCATCCCTCTTTCTCTCCACCCTGCCTTGAGTTACTCCTTCCATAATCTATTACAATTTCGAAATGATTCTTAAAAATGGGCTACTGGTGCGTGTACTCTCTATCTATGCCCCGGCGCGTTTGTTACTTTGTCATTCTATCTCGCCTATTATTTTTGCGTTTATCAGCGATTATAAAAGGAATGGTTTATTATTTTGGACGGGTTTTTCTGAATATGTAATTTTTTATTCGTTCTGATTATTCTCACCTTTCCAGTTGCCATTCTTGATTAACGATGTAACCAAATCCTTTTGTTCAATTCCAGTGCTCTACATGCTCTCTTTCATCCACAAACTCGACGTGGGACTGGCAACGTCATGATCACGAAAATAGTGAACTTCAGAAAGTGAGTTGATCGAGTAAAATACCTTTCAACGATTATAGGGTCGATGAGAGTAGTGGTCTGACCCTCTCAATTCTGCATGTTCTCTCGCGCAGTCTGATCGATGAGAGATCATGTAAAATGAGGAGAGTCTGATCATTACTCGTTGATGAATGATTTTGTGGAGTGGTGAGCAACAAGAAAATCTTCTTTTTTCAGATTTCTGAGATCTATCCGAAATTAGACAGGAGAGGACTCCCACCTTCCAACTCGCCGCCATCGGCAACTTCACTCCTAGAAACCACATAGCCGATAAATATGCCAGTGTGGATGGCAACGTCTACCACTCTGTTGACATAACGGCTATTGCATTACTCCAAAAGAAAATGTGATGGAGCGTGTGTTATTGTGGTGAATTGTTGCAGGGGAATTGTAACAGGTGGACTGTACGAATAAAATGTGAAGATTCAGTGTAGTAGTATGATGCAATCCTACCCCGGTCGGCATCTCATGAGTGATGGGAAAATGGTAAAATGTGTTCCACTTTGTGCGCACTCTGATAGATTCCCAATCTCTACTCTCTTCCTTCTCCTCCTTTTCCTCTAAAGCCCGGTCGGCGATTCTTCACAGGAATGACTCATGGTCCACACAAAGAGCACCCTGATGCAATGATGAATAGAGGGGAGAAAGGGAAATGTGAGACCACGCTCTCTTCATTTCGCACACTCTCTACACCGAGCGGAGGATGAGAGAGTGTTCTGTGAGAGGAGAAAGGAAAGAGAGCGACGCAAGAGAACACGTGAAAAGGGGGCGAGAGAAGGACGTATTGCAAAACATCAGAGACTCTTTCCCTTTTCTCCCTTCTTCGCAGTTGACTTTGGCTCCTCGTTTGTGCCCCTTTTCACAAAAAAATAGGTTGAATACTTTCTCAGTTACTAATTTGTTCGATAAGTTCAATGATGTACAAAATTACAGATATCTACACTATTTCATTCCGGAAATGTTATGCTATATCCTATTTCAATACATTACTGCGGAAGTGCTGTTATAACTTTTGCATGCGTCCAAGGTATGCTATTTCTTCCCTAGCTATAGGGTATTAGTAAGTCCAACTTTCAACGTGCCCCACGGATAAGAACTGGAGATAGATTCTTACATGAATAATGCATTTTTCATGTTCTTTGAACTTCGATTTCCCGCATTATTTTGAAATCTCGCTTCCCAGAGAAAGTTTTTTCGTGATATTTATTTCACAAGAAGACGAGCCCATGTTGATTGAGGATTGCCAACCGTCGGTAGGCGACGTTTCACATTTCAGCATTTTTTCTACAGTATTCATCCTCGATACGGTAGGTGTAAACATCAATCCATTTCTCACATGCGACCGGTAGATTTGCGAGAGAGAGAGTGTACAGTGAGAAGAGTGACGCAACACATTTTTCAACAATGATGTAACTTAATACAAATGTAGATAGAAATATTTTTGATTACGGCGACATTTTTACATCGCCTTACTGTTACTTGTAGATGGGCTCGACAATACTGTGCAAGAACAAAGAAATAATGAACGACGGGAGCTCTTCTGCTTCTCGACAACTCCCCGGGGCGTAACCAATATGGAAGATGATTCAAACAAGGTTGTTGCTAATTTATTCATGGCCTGGGCCAGTTAATCGATGCCATTTCCCCATGCACAGAGATTTCTTCTGCAAGTGTTTCCATATGTAAACCAATTCAATAATCTCATCGCAGGTTGTCATATCGGCAGCTTTTGAATGGAATCAGCATTCACCTTTGCGTCGTTTCAAATGAGAAAGTGTCGAAGATTCCCAATATCACAAAGTTCTTGGAATGTGAATATCGTTTTAGATTATTTCTAGATGTTGTCACATTTGGTACTGTTGATAAATGTGTGTCGTACCATTCGGTAAATCGCAGAGACAATTCGATACAATTTGTTTTAGAAAGTATCCATGGAGGCTACCACAGAAACGTGAAAGTAAAAAGATTAAAATGGATAAATTTTGCAACTGGATGGATACGTATTCATCGACTGCTAAACTCCGAGTGTGCCAGCATCTGAATTGTTTTCAGCCGGCGCCGCAGACTCTCTCTCTCTCTCTTATCATTCTCTCTCTCTCATTTTCCTGATTATACTTCTCCCCATCCTCCCATCTCTGACTGTAGTCACTATCCTCCCCTCTCTTCAATGTCTTCACCAACCTTCCTCTCGTCATTTCGCCCATTTGTCTCTTCCTTAAATAGTATTCAACGAATACCCATGATTTCTAGCTGTTCGCATCATTTCCCATCACATTATAAAAAAAAACATTTGGTGTTTTTATTCTACAATTCGATTCCAGGGCTCTACACGCTCTCGTCCTTCCACGAAACCCTAAATGGAACTACACCAAAATTGTGAGGATCGCACTGCACCAACTACTGGGTGAGATATACATAAACTGGATGCGAATTTGTTGGGAGGACGGTTATCCATGATTAAATGGTTCTCCAACCTTCTCATCGCACATGATTCTTGCTTGAGGAGGGAGAAAAGCCGATCTCCTACTAAATTTGCGCCCTGCCTAGCGGCCATTTATCTGCCTATTATCAACCAGAGGTTCTTTCAGGGCATAGGTTCTTTCTACCAGTGGACCACTAAACACTAAAGCTAATACTAAGCGCCACACTAAAGGAATAATAAAATAAGGTTGTTGAGGTGGATGCTTCTCGATCAATGATGAGTACTAAAGAGAATACTAAAGAGGGTCGATCTCCGAGCAACCTTCTCTCCAAGTTGCGACAAAAGCTTCAATTCATTGAGTTCAGCGCAAATATTGACTGCCGGATGATGGGTACCGCATGATCTTGGAATGGTACTAGTGCATGTCAAAGAATATTTGTGAGGTACTGAGTTGCACCCTGTATTTTTGTTGTATGGATAAATGTTTTTTGAATGAAGTCACCAAGAACGATATAATACCCTTTATCGAGCGTGAAGGCGCAGTTACCATCATTTCTCAACAACTAACAAGGGGAGACCGCATAGTCGATATGGAGTTTCCGAATGAGACCTAGAGGGATCGATTACTATCATAAAAGTAAGAAATAAACGGTGGTTTAAAACTGCTAAAGAGATCTTGTGATATCTGCACTCTCTGTGAGGAAGTGGCTAAAATTGCGACTATGTCCTGAAAATTAGCCAATCTTACTAAGGGTGGAGAAGAGGTGGGTCTTATTTAGCAGTTTTAAACCACCTATTATTTCTTACTTTTATGATAGTAATCGATCCCACTAGGTCTCATTCGGAAACTCCATATCGATTATGCGGTCTCCCCTTGTAAGTTCCAAATCATATTTCGATTATTTCATTTACTCTTCATGGAAAGGTTTCATTCAAACATACTAGGGGTTCTCTTATCGATCAATATCATGCAATGTGATCTTCTCTGTCTTGCGATGATCGCTTGATCAATACAGTCGACACTCTTGATATCAGTCCACAGAGCGCGAAGTCTCCAGCCTTCCTTGTCTCCTGCTGAGAGAGCATGGCAAATCGAGAGACGGAGACATAAAGTCTCCTAATAACTAGCGGCGTTGTATTGAGGTTAAATGCACTACGCTCTATGTATAGTTCTGGGTGCGGGCTCGGTCCGGGGGGAGCTCGGTAGATGGCTCTAGATGCGGTTCAGGGGGAGCTCGGTAGCCGGCTTCAAATTCGGTTCAGGGGGAATTCGGGAGCTGGCTTGAGGTTCGGTCCAGAGGGAGCTCAGGACCGGCTCAAGGTTCGGTCCAGGGAGAGCAGGATGTTCGGGAATGTTAATCGCTAGAAAGAGTACTGGCTTATTCCATTGCAAAAACATCGAAAAAAGTTGCCACGGAGCCACGAAGTGGCGTAGTGGCAACTTTTTTCGATCGCTCTCAGCCTCACGAGCCTTTGTCAACGGAAACGCAGGATACTGTGTTGATTTCCCTGGCGTGTTCGAACATGTTTGTGACATCGAAAAATACTTTTCCCGTGATGCCCCAGGCTCTGCGCATCAATTGGAAACTTTTCGAAATTTCCGATTTTTCACGATAAAACGTGTTAGAACATGTTCAGACACGTTTCCGACATCGCAAAACACTTTTCCTGTGATCCCCCACGCTCTGGGCATCAATTGGAAACTTTTCGAAAATTTCGATTTTTCACGTTAAAACTCGGCAAAACAGGTGAAAACGTGTTTCACGGTACTTAGAAACGTGCCAGGAGCACTTGCGGTACTTGCGAAAAATGCGGCAAAAGGTTTGCCCGCGGCGGGGTTCGAACCTGCATCGGTCGGATTTGAATGTCGCGCGCTTTAATCACTTGGCCATGGATTTGGTGATTTAAATTTTGTAAAATTTTAAAGCAATTCTGGTCAGTTATCATATGCAAAAGGTTCTGAGAAGATTGCGTGATTTTGAAGCGATTTATAGCGAAAAAAGCGAAAAAATTTGCAACGGAAGGAATAACAAAAAACAAACAAACAGACAGACAGACAGACAGACGTTAGCATTTTCTAATATATAGTAACTGGAGATATGAACACTCCAGAGTAAGGAAAGCTGGAGACTTCGCTCTCTGAGTACTACGTGGCACGTGGTACCGGGGGCGCCGCTCTCCCTACTTCGTCCTTCTATGATCTCGGCGTAAAGCGATCGATGTGGTCCACTGAATCACTATGTTCTCTCTCTCTCTTTCTCTCTCTCACTCTCTCTCTCACTCTCTCTCTCTCTTTCTCTCTCTGAATCCTTTTTTCCACCACATTCCCCTCTCTCTCCTACCTCTCCTCTCTTCGCTTCTCTCGCACTGAGCACTCCCTCACCCACCCGATCATGTTTATTTCGTTCTCTAGCGCTAAAAATGGCCAAAAAAATAAAATGAGCGGAGTGCGAACCAGACTAACGTCTTGCTTTTCATAATTGTATGTTGTTTTTTTCTCTTCCACAGCGATCCCTTCAAAGCTTTCAAAATGTCCAGAAAGGCGCTTGTGTGCGAGAGAGCGTGTGAAACGCAGAGAGTCCCTCTTTATTTCAAATGCTCTCATTTAATTTCCTCTTGTTTTGCATAATTTTATGATTTTTAAAAATGTGCTTTCCAGGGCTCTACACGCCCTGAAATTCCTCCAATAATCTATTCGAATTTCAACAACAGAAGCTGTGGAACTAGGGTCAATACTACAGGCGAGCTCTTATCCTCTGTACATGCCTTTTCCCATCTCTTAATGATATTTTTTAAAATCTATTTGCAATTTCAGATATTGACGGTCGCGATGTTTTTTTTCAGAGTGAGTGCATCTGTGTCCATTATTCAAACATGAAAAGAAGATTCGGTACCTCTTAAGGAGAGAAGAAATGAGACACTCAGCGAGGCCCAAACAGGGAAGGGCTTAGATTGCATGATCACTCAAGACGGAACGATTTCCTAGGAATTGATCCTATGTACTCTTCTCGCTAGAGTAAACCTTCAATATTCTCTCATTCTCTCTAAAAACGACACGCCCACTTTCTCTCCCCTCTCTCATTTTGTTCAATCATTCTCACTTCGCTTTTCCCTGTGTAGAGCAGTCTTGCTCTCTGCTGCTAAAGTAATAAACTGTATTCGTTGTTTTCTCCGTGTTCTTGCATTTCGCACTCGAGGGAAGAGGGCACAAGGGGATCTGGCGGGTTTTCTGGGAAAACTCTATCTATCCTTTCGCGGTTTCTTGTGTTTTCCTCGTTTCCTCCTTCTTGCCTCCAGTCGGAATTGCATATCCTACCTCACCGAGTTTCTATCTACCTCATACTTGCTGATGTACTGCACGGAGGGGACGAAGGCGCATCTTCGTTTGAATTCCCGCTAGCCACCGCGACGCGTATTACGGCGCGTCGCGGTTTGGCACTTTGCCAACTTGGTCACGTCACGTGTGTTTTGTTTTTTTCTTCTTTGTCTGGTTGCTATGAAACATTTGTTTAGGTATGGCTTCAACAGCCATCAATGCAACGGCCCCTGAAGACGATTCTGGCAACATCGGGCTCATTTATCCTCCAGAAATAAGAAGTTTGTTACACATTTGCTGTGTGTGTTGCTCATCGACATTTTATCTCTTCATCAATTGTCGACAAGACCGCAGACTTCGTTGCAAAAATTGGTGTTGATTTCGAGAACAAAATTCGCGAGAAAGAGGGCGGGAATGCTCGCTTCAACTTCCTTCTGCCGACAGACCCCCACAATGCCTACTACAAACGCAAGGTTTTGGCAACAAACATTTTTTTGGATTTTTGAAAACTTTTTGTTAGGTCCGAGAACTTGAAGAAGGACAGCGGATCGACGCGGCGGAATCCGCGGTCGTGTAAGAGTGACTGAACTGCTTCAAGTGCTGCGGAGTGCACAGCAGTGCGCACCTTAAACTCCATCTGCAAACCCCGTATTATTGCCATTGAATAGAGAATAAAGAGTGTCAGTTATAAGAGTCTTGCTACACTTCTCACCTCATCTGAGAACTGGGCCTTTCTTTGACCTGTTGGAGACAACCTCCGTGTCCCATTTCATCCGACGCCGCCTCCTCTTCTTCGGAATGTCGTTCGAGAGTTCGAGAGAGTTCCTGAGGGTACATGCTACTACAAACAACCCGCACAACGTGACGAGCTTCCTAACTATCTTAACTTGAGTGAGAATCCCTAACTCCGAGGACGGCAACATGCTAGTCGGGATCGTCAGCGACGAGCTATCCGAGGACGGATGCGAAGTGGACTGAGGAGGAGGAGGAGTTAGTAGATTAGAGAACGATCCGAATGGGCGATTCATTACTTACTATAAGTAATTGATCGATAATTCTCCTCTCTATTTACCCCCCCCCCACTCTCTTCTCTACTTACTCCATTCTCTTCTCTATTTACCTCTCCGATCTCTCTGTTACCCTTACCCGTTTCCGCAACGTTTCCGTGCAATGCTATGCTGATGATGTTAAGCTGTATGTGTCCTATGATAATCACACTCTATCCCAAATCACCACTGAATTTCAGCACGCTCTTGATTGTTTATTCGAATGGAACTTAATCAGCTATCATTATCCGCTTCAAAATGTTCACACATACGTATAGGTTCTCGTTCACCCAAACCTCGCTATAGTATAAATTCTATTTTTCTCCGATTTAGGAGTACAAGTTCGCTATGATCTCAAAAATGAATCTTCTGTTAAGACCCGTGCCACTAAAGCATCGGCAAAGATGTTCCTGCTATTTAAGGCTGTCCCAGTGAATTGTCCTGATATGTTATTTGGCTCTCATGTATAAATGGAAAATTCGTTTCGGAATGGAAAATACGGGCCCATAACTTTTATCAGCTACATAAACCATATCAGTATTCAGCAAGGGCTACTTCACATTACCAATCTCCCGAATGTCCGTATTGTTTACTAGAGTGATCTCTCTCTGCTTTTCTTCTCTTCTTCTACGGCAATCAATCACTCGTACACGACTGAATCACTACACTCTGTCTCTTTCTCTCGTCTCTCTCATTTTCGCTATCTCTCCCTCTCTCTTGCTCTCTTTTCATACCATCTATCCTTTGCTCATCTTCTTCCCTTTTCTACACGCAATGCCCCCGACAGGCCACTCATTCTAACAACAGCCATATTTCTTCTCTCGCTAGTGTTCCACGGCTTTCAAATTGCACGAATGAATAGTTAGCGAAACATAATAGTTACCGGCCACCACAGCTTTCTACTTCGACTGTCACGCATCATTATCTTATTATCTCCCTTATTATAATTCCTTTTCCTGTTATGCATTGTTTATGTATTTCCTATCACATCCTCTTTCAGGGCTCTACGCGCTCTTTTTCTCTCACAGTCAGGATGTTTCTTTCGACGAAAATATTGAGTTCTTTAAAGAAAATTGTGAGCAACTTTCAAATAACTTGAAAAAATATTATTAGTTTCCACTAAAAAAGGAATAACGCATTAAATTCGTTGAATGAATTGCGTGGATATTTGCAAAGAATATTCATAACGCATGCAGAAGACCCAACGCATGGAAAAACTGCATCATTCAACAGGCACAGACCTTGAATCTTGAATAAATATGTATGTATGTTCATACACGTTCTTTGGATTTGTGGGATGATAATGTCACAAACCTCGACTGAGAGCAAATTTGTTCGGTTTATGTTCTGGATTTTTCAAAAGTTCTTTTTTCTTGACTTTTTCACCATGAAAATTTTCTATGGACCTAAGACTGCAAGGAAAAAAAGTTTAAGCCCTGGTCGAAGACTTTGAGAGCGAATACAGCCGAATATCCAACCTCATCTAAAATATCAGATTCTGCGGATGCGATTATCGATTTTCGCTCCTAGTGGTCCAATCCTTCTGAGAATATGGAATTACGGATAACTTTTGACGCTCTTTCGAATGGTATACAAGTCATTCAGGGATAAAGCCTAAAATAATATATGTCGGAGCCAAGAGCAACAAATCATGGGAACATTTTTAGCCAGATTAAAGTTTCAGCGAAACGGCGGATTCCTGTAAATCCATATATCGATTTTCGTTCGTAGCTGTCTAATACTCATGAAATTATGGGCATACACATAACTTTCGATGCTCTTTCGAATGATATATAATGCGACAGGAAAATAAAAAAATTGGAAAAAATATTTTTTTTCGTAAAAAATTATCGATTTTTCAAAAATTTACATTTAGTGTATTTCTCACTTTTAAAATTTACTTTGTACCTAAGACTTATTGTGAAAAAAGTTTGAGCCCGGATGGATCACTTTGACGGAGTTGTGCCCGATACCTCAAATTTCACTGCGCTCTTACAGAGAACGCGTTTTAAATTGAGATGGAGATTTTTTCGTTTCGGTCAATGTCCGTTTTACCTTTCAACTTATTTATCGTAATACGATGCTTCAACGGGTATTTTGAATGATGTATACCATCAAAATGTTCATTTCTGATAGTATCCAATAAGATGCAATATGTTGATAGGATTTTGAAATTCGGGTAGATTCAAAGACACTGATAAATGTATGGAAATGAATGAAAAAAACCGAGATTGTTGAGAGATTGGGCGAAATGAGTAAAAACGGGCCCAAATATTTACCCGAATTGCAAAATCGAAAGCCATAAAAACTATATTTCGCAGACTCTGACAATTTCCAAACGGAAAATTTGGCAGGAATGTAGAAGAAACTTCTGATTACATATGAAATAATTGTGGGAGCTCATCGTTCCTCGATCCTGAGGAACAATTATTTCTATTTGTTTAGCAAACTGCAAAGGCAGTAAAAGATTTCGAAAATAAATGTATTTCATGAGAAATTGTTCGCATGCGAGTTGTTCACAAGAGGGCAACAATAATACATCTTATTGTTAGTACTACATTTCCCCTCCAAAAAAGACTGCATTTATCAAGTTGCAAATGTACAGCGCAATTCATGTGTTTCAACACTCTCTAGCTCATGACTCTTCTCGGAAGGTTTGAGCGGTTGCGAAAGTTTTCGTTATCAAGAGCCATCTTAGAATGATTACGCTAGGTAGGAAATGAACATGAGGGGCACGCGACGCAACCGCAACGCACCACGACGGCGTCCAAGCTAAGCGGTAAAAATTGACGCTATCAGTGCGTCAATATCATTCATACTGCCAATCTTTGTATTGTGCGCTGTCGTCTCTTTGCATTTTGCTTCGTTATGTGTTTTTTTCTCTCTTTATGTGGCTGACCAATTCGTTAAATCCCATGACATATTCATATGCAAAAGATCCTTTTACAACCCTATTTGTTTGCACCACCGCCTCACTTGATTTCGCCTTCCCTTTATTCGTTTAATCCCCCCCTCTCTCTCTCTCTCTCTCTCTCTCGCTGAATCGGCCTCGCCTATCACTCTTGCCAACATTCATTCCCTAGAGCCAAATCGTGGCTTCTTCCGATTACTCAATCTAAATTAATTTGCGATCGTAATTTGTGTTACTTTATTTATCTGAATATTTCATAGAGCTCTACACGCCCTCCAACTTGTGATGAATACACCGCGATTTCAAACATCTCCTACAAATCATCGATTGAAGCCAAATGCTTTCGAGATGTGAGTATATACAAATGTTTAACGATAAATTAATCACATTAAGGTAGAATACACTCATGTGGATCATGGAACGTTTTCGAACTGCCCTTGAGGAACCCATTATATAAACGTTTCAACAAGCTAAATCCCCACAAAAAGATCAAGAACATACATAGGTCACCACGCCTGAGGCTCCACCCACGTATCCCTACGTGGATGCACGCTGCCCCAAAGGATTTCTTTGGGGCACGGTGCAACCATGTATAGGGGGTCATGGTCCAAAATGGTTTTTGGGTTGGTTCCACCAAAGTCAAAGTGGTATACTGTAACTTCACCGCGGGGGTCCCGCTACGAAAACAGACTACCGTAACCTTACCTACCGTAACCCGGAAATACGAAATTGACAATACGAACCCCTGGTATGTTGCATGAGGTAGACCTCGAGTTGTCATTGTCTGAGGGGGATACCCTAATCATCCTACCGTACTCTCGACTACAGTAACCCTCCCGTAAGACGGATTTGCAAAAGTGTCCCAATCGGCTCGGGATTTTTATAGAAGGTACCCCTCGAGTAGGCAAAGCGTGTGTGGCATACCGCACCCCATCTACAGTACTCCAGGCTACAGTAACCTACCGTAATACCAAAATACGAAAATCATCCAATCGGCTCGGGATTTTTGTAGGAGGTAGACCTCGAGTAGGCAAAGTATTTGCGGCATACCATTATGTTCCTACAGTATCTACGGCTATCATAACCTATCGTACTACGAAAATACGAAAATGACCAATTCGACTCGGTAAGGTTACTGTAGCCGTGGATACTGTAGGAACATAATGGTATGCCGAAAATACCTTGCCGATTGGATCATTTTCGTATTTTGGTAGTACGGTATGTTACTGTAGCCTGGATTACTGTAGAGCGGTATGCCACACACGCTTTGCCTAGTCGAGGGGTATCTTCCATAAAAATCCCGAGCCGATTGGGACACTTTTGCAAATCCGTCTTACGGTAGGGATACTGTAACCGAGAGTACGGTAGGATGATTACGGTATCCCCTCAGGCAATGACGACTCGAGGTCTACCTCATGCAACATACCAGGGGTCTGTATTGTCAATTTAGTATTTCAGGGTTACGGTAGCATGGGTTACGGTAGTCTGTTTTCGCTGCGGGACCCTGGCGGTGAAGTTACGGTATGCAACTTTGACTTTGGTGGGACCAACCCAAAACCGATTTTGGACCATGACTCCCTATACATGCTTGCACCGTGCCCCAAAAATCACCATGAATAGGGGGTCAGGCTTGCACGCTTGCATTATTTAACATGAGAAGAAGATTCGATGCGTCGTGAGGAATGAAGAAAAGAAATCAGTGAAGCACAAAATGGCAAGGGCTTTTGGATCAACTTCTATAAGATACGCCCCAATATCTACGATAAGGCAACCTCTCTGAAGCACAAGCAGGAAAAGGCGTAAATTGTTAATTGTTGTTGAGAACCGTGAAATATAATAAATTAAGTCAAATTTGTGTTGTCGCTTCTGCAATCTATCAATAGGTGTTTAACTGTGGAACTCCGGTATTTCAGCACACGATGTGCGCGCGATTTCCACACGACGCGCGCGACATTTCCACTAGTGGTTTTACACGACGCGAAACTAGTAGTGGAAATCGCGCGCGCATCGTGTTTTGAAAACCCGGAGAATCCACGATTTCAGACATATGAATATGGAATCAGAAAACGGGCTTCTTATCATTCTCGTTGATTATGATTCAATTCTTGAATTGCTAGGCGAACCTACGGTTTTCTATTCTTGCTTACCACATTAAACTCCATTTGAGGCATACTACACACATAGATAATTCCAGTGGTGGCGGTGTGTGTACAGAACGTGTTTGCCAACTACAGCGATCTCTCTCTCTCTCTCGCTCTCTCTCTCTCTCCCCGATCTTCCCTCTTCGCACTTCCATCGATTGTGCCTCGTTGCTGTCTCTTTTCCTACTCTTACCAAAATTCATTCACGCCTTTCATACAGTACTTGCTGCTTCCTAAAATTACGCTTTTTTATATTCTCTAGTTATGTATTTCCAACCCAATTTTGTTCTTCAGAACTCTACACGCTCTCTTACATCTTTCAAATTCGTTAATTTCACCTTAAAATGAAGAATATAATCATTTTTATCGCGTGAGTGTCTTACAAAAATATAATTGTAAAAATATTATTCGAATTCTGGTAATTCCGATAATGAATGTTTTGAGTAAAATTGCTGCTCGAGTGTGCACTACATTATTTTCCTTATTTAAATAATATTTTCAGAGTGATTGACATGTTTTCATCAGCTCACAATCAGATTCTGAACATGAGAAGAAGATTCGAAGCTTCGTGAGGAGAGACGAACGGAGATATTCTTAGACTCTCCGAATCACAATAGGGGAAGGGCTTTTATAAGGATCCTCTATAAACGGAAGAGTTTCGAATATCGTGTACAAATCTTGACACGAGTAGAAAGCGCTTTTAGAACGAACCTTCAGTCGAATGACCAATATCTCCGTACAGATTACCTCCCAGAAGCGCAGAATGGGAAGTCCGTTTGTTGTTAATTGTTATTGAGAAACGTTAAATACGATAAATCATGTGTTTTTGTGTCGAAGTTGCGAAAGTTCCGAGTGGAATTCATATTTCCAGAGATATTAGTAGACATGTAGGCGCTAATTTTACAGATATGACACGATTTTGGCAATTTTTCCAATCTATATTTTCATCTAAAACAGCACAATTCTTTCTCTTAGTACGCCATGCTTTTGCAGAACGCTCTGGTTTACAGTGCTGGCCTTTCCTCAACATTCACTTTCACCCCATCCCATTGTTTTCTCTCTCTCTCACTCTCTCTCCGTCCAATCCCTCTCTAACGTTCCACTTCTCATTCCCTTTGATTGTGTCTCGTTGCTGTCTTTTATCCTACTCTGACCAACATCTATTCGCCCATTAACCCAGCACTTGCCGCTTCCTATAATTAATCTGCATATATTTCAGTGATCACTTTTGTTAACCTGCATTTTCAGGTCCCTACACGCCCTCTGCAAATTAAGTATGCGGCATGCACATTTGATAGAAAATAAGGATTCAATCAACTTCATGGGGTACGTTAATTAAAATGTATTTTTAAAAGAAATGTTTATGAATTAATATTTATCCCGCATGTGGCTGCTTTGAGAAACACTAGCTTAGAAAGTTTGCTGAAAATCAATATTAAAAATAAATTTTAGAATAATCGGAGTGCACTTGGTCTGCAGTAAAGGAGCACCAAATCATGAAAAGAAGATTAAATACCCCGTGATGAATGAAGAAATAATGCATTTTCGCAACAGCGAAGCCCAAAATGGGAAGTCCTTATTTTGAAAAATCCATAAAAGACGCGCTGTCGATTTCCTCTACATGACTTAGCGAGTCACAGAACGGAAAAAAGCTTTTAAAGGACCCTCTATGAACTGCAGAGTTTCGGATATCGTGTACCAATCTCTGAGACACCGAATAGAAAGGGCTTTTAGAACGAACCTTCAGTCGAATGACCAATATCTTAGAACAGATTACCTCTCAGAAGCGCAGACTGGGAAGTCCGTTTGCTGTTAATTGTTGTTTAGAAACGTTATGCACGATAAATGATGTGTTTTTTTCGAAGATAATGCAATCATCAAGATTTCTTGTGGAATATATATTTCCAGAGATATTAGTATGTTGAGTGTGGTGATGGAATGCAACATACCGGAAGCGGTTGCTGGTCAATACCAGCAAAGGAATACAACACCAGAAGAGATCAGCATGTCCCCATGATTCTTATAAAGTAATTGAATTTAATTGAATTAGTTTGTTAGCGCTAATTTTAGACCGATGTGACATGATTTAGGAACATTTCAAAACCATATTTCCCATTCATTCATCTAAAATAGCCCAATTCTTTCTCTTCCCACGCCATGCTTATACGGAACGCTTTGGTTTGCACTGCTGACCCTTCCTCTAACATTCACTTTTACCCCATCCCATAGCTTTCTCTCTCTCTCTCTCTCTCTCTCTCTCTCTCTTTCTCTCTCTCATACACTTCTCCCCTCTTTCTCCCTGTTCTCTCTCGTGCTGACCATTCGTATCGCTCAGTAATCCATTCCTCCTCTCACACGCCAAATAATTCTTCCACATGCCGCTCGATTCAGCAGAATAGGGTTTGGAGTGAGAGAGCGCGTAAAATCGAGAGAGATTCTCTCACATTTGAACGCTATCTAACACTGACCCCCGTCTGTATGTTTGGACTAATGTGGCTATGCGTTTCTCCATAGTTTCGCTTACTTATATTAGTCCTGTTATTTTTGTTGCAATTAATGCATTTCAGGGCTCTTGTCCTGAACTGCGCGAAAACATGTCTTCAAAATTACATAGAAGAGGGGGGAAACAATTTAACAACAGATTAACCATGGAATTTTGCCCCTTCAAAGTGAGTGAAATAAAATCAAATATGATAAAAGTGAGTTTATTTTACAGAGAACGTCGCTCCTGCAATACATATGCCAGCAACATTTGGACATGAGAAGAAGAAATAACGGTTCTTCAAGATATGTATGTCATGTGATAGGCAATTCCACCAAACTGATTGCTTTTGTTCGAATTGAAAAAGGAGCAGACGTGTGTTGTTGATTATTGTTTAGAATCGTATGATAAACGATGCAAAACCATATTTGAAGTTCACTGTGCATGTCTGACATAGTAGAACGAAGGGATTTCATTCATACCAATGCCTAACAAAGACAGATAAATCAATCAGAAAAAAACTTGTAAATCTCTTCTCTTTTTCTCTTCTCTGCATTCATTGATCGGTCCCTGACACTTTTCCTACTCTCTCCCATCTGTTTCCCTCTTCCTTTCTCCCTCCATTTCTTCTAGGGATAGCTTCGTGGGAAAAATGACCGATTCAGGTCCTGAAAAAGTGGAAAATGATTCCCATTATTTCCTGGATAGAGGGAGAAATGAGATGGGATCATTCTTGGGAAGCAGGATTCCTGAAACTGGCAGGAATCCTGCTTGGCACAGGATTCCTGACATGAGATTTCTATAATTTCGGTGTATTTTTAACACTGAGCCAACATAAACATAGATTAATAGTCTTAATAGTGAAATTCTCGGAATTCCGCTTCAGAACAATTTTTTCTCAAATCTTTTTTTCTCAAAAAAATTTTCTCAAAAAAAAGTTTCAGTTATTTTACATTGCATGTTAGAAGATACTGAAAATAGCGCTAGCTGAAAGTTGGGCTTAATTTATAATATCTGGACGAGGACGAATACGGTAGAATCGGTTAAAACCTTGCAAAACAAAAAGTATAGGAAGAATTCTAACCACCGCTATGCGAATGAAATACAGAAACACAACCAATACACTAATCAGACAGATGGTGAATGGCTCTCCTTGCACCCCCATCATTTCTAGTGCACAATATAATCCGAGATCATTGTGCAACCGCCCAACTCTTCACATGGAAGGGAAATAACAGGGCGGCAAGATTCCTGATGGGAAATGGGAATCTTGCCACACCGGCAAAGTTCCTGGGAAAAGATGTAAATGATCAATTTCCCAATAGGATCCTGCTATCCTGCCTGCCAAGCCATCCCTAATTTCTTCCCTCCTTATTTTTGCTCGTTTCTTATCATTTCCACACTCTATTTCTCTCACCCGAATGTTTCTCGTTCTGACTAGCACACTTTTCATCCCGATATTTTGCGCAAACCTTTTGTCCGACTACAATTTGTGCACACGCATATTTTTCCTATGAAATTGATTTCCATTTTTTGAAACAAAAAAAATCATTATTCAGAGCTCTACATGCTTTATAATTCGGACTTGTACTTCGAGCAGCATTTTCAACATAAAAAATTATTATAGTTGTGGGTTGCTTCTGCAATTTTATAATTGAATTCTACGACCACGCAAATTATTGATTGGACTTTTTAAATTGTGCACAGTAAACCCAGTAAAGATCGAGAGTTGATGTTGTATATTTTCAAGTCTTTCAAGGGAAGCAAAGATGTCCAATTGGGGGAGTAAATATTTGAACTTTAATTCTCTGAATTTTGATGAGCATGTGGGATATGGCTATATGGCGATAAGGGAGCGAAACAGTCATGCCTATTACCGTATCTTACACCAAGTTGCGGGAAATTCGAGTAAAACACATTGCATAAATGAGAAAAAGATAATACTAATTGTCGTTGAGAAACGTGAAATGTGATAAATCATTGCTCATTACCAGATCGCAGTGGATATTCGTTTTTTTACTGAGCCTCGGCAAGAAAAAAGCGACTATTGTTAGTTGAGAATTGTACGATAACTTAATAATTGATTTTTTTTGAATTAGAATTTTTTTCAGTCTATCATCGAGCCAGGAGACATTCGAGCTCAAATCTTCAAACTTTCCCTGAAAGCATTCGTTTTTCAATCGCATTCACAACTCTTCATTTTTCCCATCGTCCCCTCCCCTTCCTCTCTTTCTCTCCGTCTCTCTTCTCTCCTCTCTCTCTCTCTCTGTCTCTCTCTTCTTCTCTCCTCTCTCACTCGAAAGTCACTCGTGCTAGTCACGTCTCTCGATCTGACCATGCCTCCCTTCCCCTCGTATTATCGCACTTCCATTGATCCATCACCCCAACCCCTTAAAAGTAACTTTACTGGCTAGTGTTTTCGATTGACCATTTCTCTTCCATTGTCCCTTTGGCATATCCTATGAAACATCTATTCTACTACTCACAGGGATTCACAAAACACTCGTTTCCTTCTTTTTTTGTCTTTTCTTTGGTTTTCATTTCTATAAAACACGGACTTTTTCTTTGAACCGCAAAATGGAAAGAGCGGTTGTTGTGAAATATTTTTGAGAGCAAAATTTGAGAGCAAGAGCAATTTTGTATTGTATTGTATTGTATTTTTGAGAGCTGTGTAATAAGATAAATAATTGCTACTTGTACCGTAGTTATGCAATTTGATATTCGCGTTATAATGCAAACTCTTACACTGTACGAAATCTGAGACCACGACCACGTCATTTTGTATATTATATTCATCGGACGATGGATAAGAGAACGTGTTTAGATTACTATAATTTCAGTGAACTTAACAAAGATATTCAATGATCGATTTTTCGAGCAGGAAGTATTCGTTTGTCACGGTCACCACTGCTATCAAAAGTAGCATTCCTCCTATTTTTCTTCTTCTCTTTTCTCTCGCGTCTCTCATACAATCACTTTTCTTCCGCTCAGAGCGATATTATTGCTGCCCTTTTTTCCTCTATCCCATTTTTGACTACGAACTTGTGTTCCTATCTATGTCTCGTCGTCAATTCAACTGTCTATTGCGCTTAATTATCGTAAACTGCAGGGCCCTACATGCCCTCAACATCGGAAGAAACGAAATTGCATTTCGTCCTGAGCATCCGCTTCGTATTCTACAAAAAAAGACAGTGAGTGTAAATGAAAAAAAGCGAAAAATATCTGACTTGTTTCAGGAAAAGTTATACCAGAGAATCGTATGTCCAGACACATGGGGAAATACGAAGGTAGCTTCCTCAGATTTGACTGGATTTGACTTTTAAGCCGATTCAAGGTCTGAGGCTCAAACGGGAAAAAACTGCTTTTTTTTTAATTGTGGAATATTATTGTGCATTAGGATAAATTACAGTTTACATTGCAATAAAACGTATCCTTGCAGAAATTGGCTCGTTTCTACAGTAAAGTATGCATCATACATTGAAAGATGTTTCGCTTGTTTATGTCTCTCTCTCTCTCTCTCTCTCTCTCTCTCTCTCCCTCTCCTCCTAGTCTCCTCGTACAATCTTCAATTTCTCTTCTCGACTTCTGTCGATTTTGAACGATTCCCTTTTTTTCTTTCTCCTCTCTAATGAATGAATGTCTCCACCCCCTCCTCTTTCTACGCTCTCTTCTCACTAGCTATTTTCATTCGTTTACCCGCTTGACCTTTCGTCTCTTTTTTTCTCTCTCTCTTATCTCTCTCTAGTAGAGATAAGAGAGAGAGAGAACAAGACGTCCCTGCTCTGTCTCAGAGATTCTCAGACATTCTTCCTCTCAACCTTTTCAATTTTCCATCCGTACAATGAGCGTCAATTAACTAAAAAAAACTGTCCTCCAAGTTTTAAAACAAACCAGTGAAATCGGTTTGAAATTAGCAAAATTTGCGCTTATCAACGCTCAGTTTATTTCGTGTGTTTTTAATCTCTAAAATGATTTTCCAGGGCTATACATGCTCTACAACTGAAACTACTCGAGTGTTTTTTCCTCGAAAGTTCAGAAGAAGAATCTTCCACCAATGATAAAAAGGATTTCAAATGTGAGTGCTTATCGCCAAACTTTCTAGCAAAATGTAAAGATTCCAGAGTGGATGACAACTCAAACGGACGAATCAATTGTGAATTTGAAGAGATTTGGCTTTCACGAATGTCTGGAAATGTGATGCGCGGACAGATCAAACTTGGCCTGCGCAGCCAAGATCCGAAAGGGATTGAAGCAAATAGGCTTTTGGATTACAAATTCTCACGACGCCAATACCTAAGGACAGATTTCTCCGAGCCTCAAAGTGCAAAGAGCGTTTGTAGTTAATTATTGTTGAGAATCGTGTAAAATAATAAAATATTTATCATTTTGTGTAGCAGCTATAGTTGTTCTCATCCGCATTCAAAGTGATATTGGACCGGTTTTTACGTTAGATTAGGTTAATTTCTATAAAAAAATTCTACAGAGGATCGATGGTTTCTGCACCTTGAATCAAGTGGAGGTTCAATGTGTACTTAAAATATATTTTGATGGGAAGACCTCTTTTCGAAGGGAAGTTCACACAGTGAACGTACTCGTTTTTTTTTCAACTGACCTTTCCCTTCCCGACAATCTATCGCTCTTTTTTTGCCTTTTTCTCTCTCTCCTTTCTCTCTCTCTCTCTCTCTCTGCTCTCTCTCTCTCGCACCAGTCACTCATCTCAATCAGAGAGCAACATTCGTCCCCCCTCTCCCATGTATTTCTCATTGTCTGTCGTATGCCCTGATTTATATTTGAAGTAGCATGGCCTTATTCTATTGTGTATTGTATTGTGATTTATTCTATGCTTAACTTTTATCAGTCTAATAGTTTTTTTCAGAGCTCTACATGCTCTGCCACTATGTATGCGTACTCGAATTTTTTGAAAGACCAGACAAAGAATCGACGAACAATGATCCGAAGAGCATAATCGGTAAGTGTTTTTCTCGGCATAATCCATTTTCCCCTAATTTAAATATTCCAGGGAAACTTAGCTAAGCCAACGCGTAACAACGAATCACGTATGAATTTCGATATTTCTCAAGGAGAACGTTGCAATTAAAATCTTCAACGAGGCGTAGAAAAGTATGACTATAACTTGGATATCAGAAATATTCGGAAAATCACGTAGGAGGCGAGCAGCCAGCCAGGAACAAGCAAATTTTGTGAATTATTGTTGAGAACATTGTTAATTGATAAATGATTGATCATAAACTAAGTGTTACACGTGTGATTTTTTGTGATAGAATTCTGATTCGTGGCTTCACACAAAGCTGTCAGGCGATAGATAACACACGGCTTATTCTCTCTCTCTCTCTCTCTCTCTCTCTCTCTCTCTCTCTCTCTTTCTCTCTCTCTCTCTCTCTCTCTCTTTCTCCCTCACATACACACACATAGATCAATCGCAAATTGTCTCCTTCGCTTCTCCCCTTATCCTCTGCCTCCTCCTATTCCTCTCGCTGTGAGCAAAGCCCTTAATATCGGTGTCCTCGATCCGTTCCCTTTTTTGCCTATTCGTTCCGTTCGTGCACTCTCGTTCCATAACTCTCTCTCTCTCTCTCTCTCTCTCTCTCTCTCTTTCTCTCTCTCTCAAATTCTCTCCTTTCCTTTTCACTTTCTCTTCGTGTTCTTCACACAATGTGTATTCTGTTAACTTCTCTCGCGAGCTGGCATTGTTTTATGTAATCTTATTTTTTCCAGAGCTCTGCACGTTCTCTAACTTTTCTAAACGCAAGAATTCAACTAATAAATTAAGGATTTAAGTGTGAGTGTATTCGAAAGTTTTAATTTATTTTTGTAAAAGCGAATTCTCATAATTAAGCAATTCTCATATTTAGCACTTGCATTTCCAGACCTTTCGATGTCCTTCATCTATTCTGATTGTGAGAAGGACATGAGAAGAAGATTCGATTCTCCTTGAGAACAGACGAGAGGAAACATTCTCACCCTCAGCAAATATGCGAATTGAACGAGGTTCAAGTAGGAGAAGCCCTATCCAATGACGATAGATATCATTCTGAATGTACATATCTTTCTCTGAAGCGCAATCGGGCAAGGCCGTTATTGATAGTTGTTGATAATACAAGAAGAGTGATAAATTGCCTTATTGATTGATGTTGAGAATACGTGAATTATGATAAATTATTGACTGTTGTGTCGTGGGTTCGATGCATATCATGCGGAACTGGTTTCCCGTAATTATTTGGAGCGGAAAAACTTGCTCCTCCCATCATTCCACATAACTGTCAACTTTACAGAAATGTCTTTGGAGTGAGAGAGCGTGCGAAATCGAATGGGAATGACTCTGACTTTTGCACACTCTCTCGCTCTAACCCTGTGTTTCCCCCCATCGTAATTTGCGTGATTCTCTTTCTTTCCTCTGCGCCTTCTCGCTGTGAGTGAAAACATTCTTTCGTTGTCCGAATTTCCATTCAGTTCTCTTTTTTTCTCTACGCATTCTCCACACCCGAGATTACGAGAGGGAGAGATACGGGCAAAAAGAGCGCGAGGATAGAAGAGACTTCACGCTATCCTGTCCTCTGCGTCTCTCTCTCTCTCTCTCTCTCTCTCTCTTTCTCTCTCTCTCTAAACCCATCATCGGGAAACATCACTTTTTCATCTCTCCCTCCCTCTCTCTTTTCTATCTTCTCTGATTGACTGTAGCGCTGTCTACTTTTTTTACTCCGGCTCAGTTCCCATCGCAAACTTCAGCTCTTTTTTGAAAGATATTAATTACACATTCTCGTATTCTCCATACTCAATCTTTCAATAACAAGTGCCTTTTCGGGGCTCTACATGCCCTTCACCCACTCGAAATACGAAATGAGTCGTAGAGAGTGATCACCACGACTATTACATTTATAAAATGATACGATCGCACCAAAAAGCCAAATGATGGACTTCCGCTGTTTACCACACAGGCACGTACGCGCCCCGCTCACTTTTACCCGCTCTCTCGCTTTGGTAAACACAGGAAGTACAATTTTGTAATAGTATTATACATCTACGTTCCCTTTCATCTAGACGATCGCAGGCACTCTCCTGAATTTGTGTGCTGATGATTCCCTTAAGAAATATATGAAAATGGCTATTTATAAATCTCCGGAGTATTTGGAGATTTTATCGAATTGACTGTCCCTGAGAACCTCAAAGTGAAAAGTTGCTTAATATTTTTGATAACTATCTGATGAATGAGATATTGTCATTAGCCTGAATAATCGATATGTACGCGGAATAGCGCATGTGTTTGTAAATTATTGTTGAAAACAATGTTAACTGATAAATGGTTGATCATACGCTACGAGTTAGACGTGATTTTTCTGGCAGAATGACGCTTAGTGACTCATCATAAGGTTGTTAGGCGATTACTTAATATTATTGAGAACTGTGTGATAAATGGATAAAAATCACCAAAAAATAGGTTACACGTTTTTTGTCTTCCACAAATAAATTGAGTCACCCCTCTTAATAGCTGCTCTATTCTTTCCTTTGCCCTCAATCTCATTCCGGTCCCTTCCACAGCGATTCAGGTGTACAGCGAGACGGCCACACACTTTTTGGCAAAACTCCAGAATTTAAAATTGAACTGTGGAGAGAGGGGAACGCAACGCGACCGCAACGCATGAGTCTTTCATAGCGTTGTTGTCTCTCGCTTTTTCTCTCGTCGTCTGGCATGTGGCCGCTCTCGAAATGCTGTGCCTTCTTGGTCGTTCGTTCCTCGAGTCCGTTCATTTCTCCTCCATCTTTATCCTTTACCCTCTTTTTACGCCTCCCTCTCGTTGTGAGCAAAACCCCTCTTTTCGTTATCCTCCACCCCGTTCCCTTCCTATTTTTTTGCGGCCCATTCCGCACTTTACCCGTCGGCTCAATGAGAGAGAGTGCGCAGATAGAAGAGACAGCGCATTATCCCGTCCTCCCTCCTCCCTCAGTGAGCATTTGTGCTAGGCATCCCGGTTGACTCTCTGTTCCTTTTGATCTTTCCTCTCAGCATTTTTACCTCTAGAAAACCTACTTTTTTCATTCCAATATCAATTTCATCGTATTTGTTGTGAATGCGCTGTTCTTCCCTTTCAAATTACGCTCCTTTTCGTGTATATTTTATGACCGACTTGTTTCCAGGGCTCTACACGCTCTAATGTGGAAATGGTTCGGAAACGATATACCTTCCCTAATGCCGTGAAAACCACTTCGTGGTAACTTCTGCTTTCAAGATCTTTGAGGACAATTGCCCCACTTCATCGTAAGAAATGGAACGATAACAATCTGTCCGGTGAATTTTTCTTTATTATTTGTAATATCATTTCATACAATATATCATTCCTTTGATGTACGATTTTTCGTTATTGAGTATAATCAATAAGACCGTGGTAACTTTCTCACAGATTTTTTTTCAGGAGATATCCTCTGGATGTAGCGCAGCAATGGGATACAACAATATCCAAAAGTGTCGTGAAAGTCCAGATCGGCCCAATGCCTCAGTCAGCATCTTTTGCTGGTCCAAGTTCAAAGTACCACATTAAAGAAATTTTTTATAGTTGAATTTTTCTTGAATACATTTCGCGTATACAATTTGTTGATAAATGCGATTTTTTTTCTTAATTACGATTTCCTAAAGTGAATTAAAACAGTACACTAAAAAATTCCGTTCGGTCGGCTGTGACTAGACGAGAGGGGATGTTATTCCAGAAGGTTATGAATCGACTTTCACAAGTGGAAATAGAATTATTAAGATGGGAACAATTACAAACGTCAATCGCGTGTCCCGCCCCCCTAACGAGGCAATTGCATGATTGCTGTTCCAAGCGTCGTCGTTTCCTAGCGTTCTTCTCTTTTGCTAGTAGGCTTCGTGAAAAAATGACCTCTAATTTTCTGGCTTTGTGAAAAAAATGACCTTTAATTTTCTCGAAAATTGTGAAATGATCTCGAATGAGAATTAATTGATTTCCAGATTCCCGAAAATGAGTGAGAAGGAAATAGAAATTGATTATTTGTTCGTTTTCCCTCTAATTTTCAATCACGATTTCCCTAGTCTTCGGCAAAGAAGTTTTCGGCACTTTACTTCTGATTTTGCCTAGCGCGACGATCTTACCATTAATGACAATTGTAGATGGTTCCAGATACTATGATTGACCTTACCGAAGACCTACTGCATATTGCGTTCCTCACTCTTCTCGATTTCTCTGCAATCATTGCAAACTGCGTCCTGTTATTTGCTATTGCATCCAGGTACGCATCAGTGGCCACAAGCTCCGCCCACTTTGAGGGGAACAGGAATTTAAAAAAAAATGGAATAAAAATATAATTCGTTCGCCGACTAACGCTTCATCTCTTAAGCACTCCAAAAGTGCTCAAGCAGTGCTCGCTTCTGTTATTCTACGTCGCCGTCTCGGACATTCTCTCGGCCATTTTCAGTTGGATCACAATTACGAGGCAGGATTTTTGCGAATGTTCTGCAAATTAAAATCTTTAGTGTGCACTCATAGAAGAAAAAATGCCAAATTACAATTGTGGGATACTGGATCGTAATGTATAAAGTCGCAGAGCGCGCAAATATCTAATTATGAAGCAAAAATCGAATGCAGAAATGATTCACATAGGCAACCCTGAAATAGTCTTAGTTATGAAGTATTTCGCTTAATATTTCACGATCTTTTGAACTAAATCCAAATTGACAAGGTGGCACAGGGTATCATGGGCGCTATCGATTGATCATGCACATGTAATTTGGCAATCCCATCTGTTTACTCCGAACACAGAACCGGAATAAGATCTTAAGAGCGAATCCGGAGCCGTGAATGATATTTCTGTGTTTTAACTAAATTGCCTTTTTGGATGTTTGTATAACTGCATAAATGTAATATAAGCCCTTTCGTAGTCCTCAACAATCATGCAATGCGCAGAAAGGCGTCGACCGGCTCAACGACTGTGCGATCGCGCGTGCTCTAACCGCGCAACTTCTGCTGCCGCTCACCGGCAACATTGCATGCGCCTTCTGGCTCGCCGATCGAGTCGGACTCATCGAATTTGCGGCATCCCAGCGGATGGTTGTCACAGTAAGTGCAATAAGAGTCTTGACCTCCACACAGAGAAAAATGTCTGTCATATATGGCTCCTGAACTGCGCTTGTATGTTATATATGACATACAAGCGACATACAGTATGTTATATATGACATACAAGCGACATATAGTATGTTATATATGACATACAAGCGCAGTTCAGGAGCCATATATGACAGACATTTCTCTGAGTGCAGGAAGCTTGCTTGTATGAGAATCACTCAATGTTGAGTCGTGAAAAAACAACGTTTACGGTTCCCCTTCTCCCGGTTTTCCGTTTCTCCTGATACCTCATAAACTGTAAATGTTTTTTGTCATACCCCAACATTGGGTGATACTCATCACCTCTCACCAGCATCATATATTTAGAAATAGTTGGTGTGAAAAAAGATCAATGCCACCTTCAAAGGACGTGAGGGATATGCGATATGCGTGTTTCCTGATGCAATGTGTAATGTTCGGCGTTTGACCCAGTGAAAATGGCCGTGGAAAGGATGAATTTCTGAATTCCCATAGTTTCTATCGATGCGACTTAAAATTAAATTGAAAAAAGTCTTTGTTCTCAGTTCAACAGCACTTTCGCACTCGGGTCGCCGATAATTAATTTGTACTTTCTTCCGCCATACAGAAGGTAATTCTGATGAAGGGTATTTTAAAGTACAATTGCTCAAACGGCTAATGCTGCGCAAATTTCATGGGGTGCAAGGTGCACAACAGTTTTATGCACCCTTTCATAACTTTTTTCGTAGTAAAGCTACAACTTCCAAACTTGATGCAGGGATTGCAAGCCACGTTTGGAACATTTTTCCTTTTGATTGGAGAGATTTCGTTAAGTTTGAGCTGAGTTACAAGAGTTTTCCACCCTCAGAGGGTGGAATTCCACTCATGAAATTTGCGCAGCATTAGATCGCCGCAATATGATCGAGAGCGATGGATATGGTCATAACCGCCATAGGGATATTGAACATATTACATCGCGCAACACATGATTCGCCAATAGGCAACATACATTGAAGACAATATTAGTCATGTGTATTTACAGATTTGTGCGTCAATTCTTTCGTAAATCTTCGGCTACCGCTCCACTCAGTGCGATAGCAGAATAAGGACGGCAAGCAGAAGAGAGAAGCATTTGAAACATTTTAATTAATTTCAATAAGGCGATATGATTACTTTTAAATGATGCGTACACGAACTACCTGCCATGGATTGAAGATTATTGCTCTTATAGAGAGGATCGCTAAATGATAAATGCATATTTTCTATTCACAAATTGCAATTCGTAGCAAACAGAAAAAGAAGCAAGAGAGCTATCATGTTTTTTTGATAGTTCCGCGCTATCTTTGCTGATTTGTTCATCGGACATATTTGCTTGATTTAGTGCCCCATTCTGTACGCTTTCACATCATTCCAAAGGCTCGTGAACCCTGTCGAATGGGGGGATCGTAGTGAGATAACGTATACAATCGAGAGGGACTCTATCCCTGACCCCCCTGCACGCCTCTCCCTGCTCACTACTCTATTCCACTGATCCTCCCACTACTTCCACATAATCTTCCCTCTTTCCACTGTGTTATTCGTGGTGGCCTCTCACTCTGCCCAACATTCAAAAACACATATTTTGACCACTATTAGAAAAATTAATTAGGAACAGGAGACTAAGTGATCACGCTCACTTACCTGTAATGAAAGCAACAAGAAATTTCTCTTACAGGTTACTGAACATGTCCACTTTATGTCATGATCATTGTTTCTGCGTGACCCCACTCTAGCCCATTTATGGTTTCCATCCTCAATAATTCTCAATATTAATGTGATAATTTGTAATTTGTTTAATTTGGTAAATCATCATTTTTCCAGAGTTTTACACGTCCTCTAACTATGGCTAAATAAGCGCCACAACTTAAAGTGCCGCATCCAAGAACCATCAATGTGTTAGTGCATTCAATATAAATCACCATAATTTTAGTTATTCGCCTGTTTTTGAACGATTGATCCCAATAGCGCCTTGGAACATAAAAAAGAGACAAAGCTAGCATTTGCAATAACTGAGACATACAGATACTCCTCTCGTGATTATTCAGACAGTGATTACCATTCGGGCGAGACATGGGTGTGCCGAAAAACAATGCAGATTCTCATGTACCCGGAATAGTGAGGGGAGAACTGTAATACATGGATCATTCCGGTCGTTATATTTTATGGCGAGACTATTCGAGCACGCACTCATACAATGTTGGGAAACTGAGGTTGGAAGAGGATGAAAAAAGAATTCCGGTACACTTTGTCAGCCGCTGGTGACGTGTAGCACGGTAAACATGGCTTCAAACACGTTGTTTTAGTCCTACCCTTTTCGACTTTCCCTTTATCATTAAATTATGCAAAAAATGACAACTAATCAGCCAGTCTTAGTAGGAAAAGAGCCAATTGCGTGAAGAGGGAACTGCAGCACCTTCCAATTCCAATCACACTCTTTCCGGAAGGGATTTGATGATCTGGAGAATTCTATTCAAGCAATCAAGAAGAATCATTTTCCAAGGAGAACAAGTACCAATTCGAAATTGAATTAGAAGAATCCGGTAACTTGGACCTACTGATTCATCTCAACTCGGTTGACTGAGTGTCGTTCAATGGTAGAAAAATTCTTCGGTCCATTCTAAATGGAGCCCCACATAATCATATGTTCCCTAACTGTGTAATAACGATGTGTGCAGCAACCGTCTAGATAATCCATGATTCAAATTGTATATTACCTTTGCCCGATAAATGTGTTATGTCCTGATTACACGATTAAATACACTATAATCATTGAGTGATTTATAAAAAAAGCAAGTTGTGGTCTTTTTAAATTCTTATTTTTTAAACATTTTTTTTATTCTAAACATATTTTTAAGATGTAGACCAGCAAGGAACAAGGTAACCATGTCTGCCTTCATGTCGAGAAAAGAAACCGCGATCCTAACTGTGTGAGTGTTTATTTATAGAGTTTGAAATTCGGGTAAATAATTGGATTAGCTCTCTTCATTTCACACACTCTCGCCAATCGACCGGTGAGAGAGTGTGTGAAATGAAGAGTGCTAATTCAATTATTTACCCGAATTTCAAACTCTATTTATTTAGCTGATTCAATTTCCTTTAAATGAATTACAACATCAGCAAAATGATTTAATATTTTCAGACTATTCGTATCACGGCTTCGCACTTCAATCGTCGAAGTCTCTACCACATTAGAGGGAAGTTGTGGGAACAGAGGTTTATGAATTCGTATTCACTTGATCTGATGAAACCACCTCTAATAAGTCCCGGATATCATGTAAGAGCTCTAGAAGGAGCTATAAACTATGCCCTTATAATTAGTCACTCGATTGTCATTCGCTACTTTCCTGTAGTAAGAAGGAGTATTACGATCTCGCGCTCTCTCATTCCTCATCTCCTATGGGCCAATGGAGCGGTCGCTCTCTCCTCTTTTCCCATTATCCCTCCCTCTCATTTTTGAATCCCTGCGCGTCAGGGTCGGTTTGGCACAGAGCCAAACTCGAATAACTCTGTTCAAACTTATCGGCTGAACGTGCGGTTCGCGGGGCTCTTACCGAGGAACCCAGTTGACCAAAAGTTCGTGGGACACCACCTTTAACATTAAAACACTGGCAAATGATAGCGAATTCGCGGGCCAGTGACTGGGCTGACATACTTTGAGAAGTAACGATTCAACTAGTTGTATGATATGAAAATCGACACGCAAGTCAAGAACTGATCGCATTCGTTAGCCCAACTGTCCCCAATGTCACCTTCCCTTTCGTCCTCTTCCTTTCTTTCTCTGCTTCTCTCCCCTCTCTCACCCGAATGTCTCCCGTCCTAGTCAAATCTTTCGTTCCGGCTAGTGCTCGTTTCTTCTCAATCTATCAAAATGCTACATCGTTATTCTGTTATTTTATTTTGTGTACTATTTCCTTTTTTCAGGGCCCTACATGCCCTACCACTCGGAATTTCGTCTGGAACGTTTTGTCGAGAATTTGTCAATTCTGTACTGAAGCAATCCTAGCTTCAACAGGTGACTTTTTCAGCATTATATTTCTACTTTAAAGCTAATCAATTCAGAGACATCTTTCACATAGCATATTTGCAAGGACCATCTGAACATCAGAGAAAACGACCCCATCTCTTCTGAGGAGTAAACCAATTCAGGAGCATGCACGAAGAGCAATACGATCATTTACAACATTCGGAGAAGAGATCATGGCAACTGCCCTGATGAGTTCATGCTGTTTCGTGATGGACAGTATTTGAGTACTGACTATTTCTCGGACACAAAAATTGAAAAGGACTTGTGTAGTGAATTATTATTGCGAACCGTGTAATTCTATAAAACAAAATAAACATTTGTGTTTAATTGTAATCATCATTCAATGAAATAAATATTTTATCCTCCGTATGTTGTAATGTGGATAAAAGAGACTGATCTCCGGGGTACATTTGTTTCTTCTCATTATTTATCTGTGAATTTAGGAGAAGATATCAGCATTTTGGCATCGAGCAATTTCGTAAGGCGAAAGATAAAGGTTGTTTCTCTCTCATGGTTTTTCCTACTTTTTCCAACTGTTTCCCAAGTGTGGAACCACTGTTGGGTCTCTCTTCTCTCTCTCTCTCCCTCTCGCTCTCTCTCTCTCTCCTCTCTCCTCTCTCCCCTGATTGACAGCCCTGCTGACTGCTTATCTTACTCTGATTCCACTCGTTATCACTCTAACCATTTTTTCCTCTCCACATTTGAAGTTTCCATATTTGCACTCTATGCATAATGCTATTTTCTGTATAAATTATAATTTTACAGGGCTCTACATGCCCTGCACTTTCAACAAGAAACGACTCTAAGTGATTGTATTCCATGATGATGTGTAAATTCTATTACGGAAGAAAATATATTGGTGAGTGCTTTCATTCATTTACTTATTCATCGTTTATTCCGTCAATGCATCGCATAGAAGAGAGATAACTGTGACTGGGCGATATTTTGATCGTGTTTTAAGAACGATATTCCAGTGTCTATCTGCAAATGGACGCTTCACTGTGCATGAGAAGAATACCCATCGCTTTCAGCAGAGCGAAGTATCCTGCTATGGCAAGAACGTTTGGTTCAGCGGGGACTAAGGGCTGTTGAATGAAGAGTATCAAACTATAAGCGCACTACTGGGATCTTTGTATCTGGAAGGTTCGGTATGGAGCAATTACATTTCGTGCGATAATATTGATGAGAACCGCACGATAAACAATCGCATTTTTGCAATTCGACAATTCGGCAATGAAATTTCTCAAAATTGATGTGAAATTACATATAGAAATTAGTTATCGAGCTGCCAAAGCAACATATTTATGTTTAACGTGACGATTACTGTGAGCCGGTTGCCATTTAGGCCAAATGATAGCACTAAAATATCTTTTTTCTTTTCAGTTCGTGGAGCGTGAGATCGATGACGTCAACTCTGCGGCTGCGGATTATCTTTGTTCTGGAGCTCAAGGAAAGTGTAAGGCCGAGTTCAGGGAGATCATCGAGCTGACGGGCCTTGTGGGCAGGATATTCAGTTGAGAGGTAGATACTTCCCGCATGATATGAACTCTTCAAAGGGCAACAAATTAAATTTATTTGCAACTAACAATTTCCAATTCTAACAGTACTACATAGTAGGGTAGCCTAATCCGGGACCGAAAACGGGACCGGTACCGTTTTTGGTCCCGGTCCCGGGCTGGCCCGGATTAGGCCACCCTACTACAGTCGCGCCAGAAAGTATTCGTACACTTTGTTTTTCTTGTGTAACTTTCGCAGTAGATGAGCAATTAACTTGAAAAAAATATTGGAGCTAGCCAATCCATTTCCTAATCGGACGCTTATATTGCGGTGTTTGGAGCCAGCCGTCTGGATTGCATAGTGCTGACGCAACTAAACATCACTTTTTTGAAAAAGTAACTCTCGGAGGAAAAAAATCTCCTACGTGCCAGTTTAACAGAAGTTGTAGATCTACCCATTGACTACCCAGAAAAAAAATTTCAAGATGCTGCGATGTTTCTCCTTTGCAGCAACCTTGCTGCAAAAATGAGGCTGCAAACTCATAACTCGGCTCCCAGACAAGCTAGGGACCCGTTCTTGGGCTCAAAATGTTCCGTATGGTGAGCCCAGACATCTCTGAAAGTTTGATACAGATTGGTCTATATTTGAATTTAGGGCACTAAAAAGTCGCTTTTTTGCATACCCCAAATTTTGGGGGTGCTCAACTCAAAGGGTGAATTTTCTAAAAATATGGTTCCTGTGTAGGAACGACCCAAAACCATCCAAGAATCGATGCACAACTTTTTGTAGCATCAGAGTTTTTTTCCTTTATGGCGCGATCGCATCCCTGGCGCGCGCTGGTGTTCGGAAACGAGGCGGGGCGAGATTATGCAAAGGGAGAGACGATACATTTCGAAACCAGCGCGCGCCAGGAATGCGATCGCGCCATGCAGGAAAAAAATGCTGATGCTACAAAAAGTTGGGCATCGATTCTTAGATGGTTTTGGGTCGTTCGTACACAGGAACCATATTTTTTTGAAAATTCAGCCTTTGAGTTGAGCACCCTCAAAGTTGGGGTATGCAAAAAAGTGACTTTTTTGAGCCCTGAGGGCAAATGATGTGCAATCTTCACCAAACTTTGAGAGATGTCTGGGCTCACCAAATGGATCATTTTGAACACTAGAACGGGTCTCTAGCTTATCTGGGAGCCGGGTTATGAGTTTGCAGCCTCAATTTTGCAGCAAGGTTGCTGCAAAGGGGAAAAATCGCAGCATCTTGAAATTTTTTTTCTGGGTAGTCAATGGGTAGATCTACAACTTCTGTTAAACTGGCACGTAGGAGATTTTTTTCCTCCGAGAGTTACTTTTTCAAAAAAAGTGATGTTTAGTTGCGTCAGCACTATGCAATCCAGACGATTGGCTCCAAACACCGCAATATAAGCGTACGATTAGGAAATGGATTTGCTAGCTCCACTAAATATTTCAGGTTAATTGCTCAACTACTGCGAAAGTTACACAAGAAAAACAAAGTGTACGAATACTTTCCGGCGCGACTGTACATAGCTAATGTGGCATAAAATCCATAGGCATCACTGTTTTGCTCCCTAGCGCCAAAAAAGTTCGTACATTTTAGCTTCCCATTGGCAAAGTGTGTTCAGACGTCATGCGGTGCAAGTGAAGTGAAGGCATCACAGCGTACTGGATCTCTAGAGAATTTAGAGAGTTCTCTAGAGCACACTACTCCTTCCACCCTCTTTATCTCTCGACTTTCTCACCCTGTGCTCTCTCGATTCCTCGCACTCTCTGAGTTCCTCTATCTCTGCCTGTTCTCTGTACGACTGCTAAAACGCTGTGGTGTATAAATAAAGAGTTGTGTTTGAAATTGTTGTAGCCCCACAACAATTTTTGAAAAAAGATGTCAGCTTCAAGGCATTGAACAATTAGACTTTGAGATGGATAACGCACGATTCCTTCTCACATGATCTTTCCCATCGATCTATCTATTTCTTCTCTTTTCCCTCTTTCTTTTTCTCACACCCCTGATTGACAGTCGTGCTGACTGCTTATCTCACTCTGACCAAGCATTCGATTCCACTCGTTATCACTCTAACCAAATTATTTTGTTGCTCGCCACATTTGATGGTTCCATATTCGCATCCTATGTATTCTGATATTTCTGAAATTAAAAAATTATCTTTCACAGGGCTCTACATGCCCTACACTTTCAACAAGAAAGGACTCGATTTTCTTCGTCGATAATTTTTAAATTATGTTAAGGAAAAAAACTTGTCAGTGTTTTCTGCATTATTTGTAGCTTGAGATACCATTTTACAGCGTCTGCGAATGCTCACATACACTGAGTATGAGAAGAGGATCAGTTGCTCATTGAATAAAGCGAAAGCATGTCGTCGATTACGAGACGGATAAACTTCGGCGGTCGATCACTGTTGAATGAAGATCATATAATATTGCATGGACAACCTTGAAACACGACTGTATCTCGGGTGTCCTAAGTGGAGGGAACAAAGTTTGTTCGATAATATTGTTGAGAACTGTGCAATAACTTTTGAATATGTTTATAGTAAAAGATGGTTGATCAATGTGCAAAGCCCTTTCATAAACATTATAAGGTGGATGAAAAGGTAAGGGTGACCCATTAGTCATACTGTTCGAGCCTCTACACCAAACGCCACCTTTTCTCCCCAGCATAACGTCACCTCTTTTCCTTTTGCTCTTCTTATCTCACTGTCTATTTTTTTTCCTCTAGACGACTATCGTACGGGCAACAGCTCTCACTCTGATGACTAATGTTCCATTTCTCTCGCTTTCCTTCTCCTCAAATTTCATTTTTTCCCTCCATATTTGATGATTTCTGTTCCGAAGTAGTCTTATGTATGAAATTTTACAGGGCTCTACATGCCCTGCATTCGAAATATGAACCAAAGCTTTTAAGTTTCGTCTAATAATGCTCCAGAATATCGAATACGTAAGTGCTTTCGACACGTATTTGCATTTTGAAATGCGTTTTCCCAGCGTCTGATCAAGAGCAGAGAATTTCTCGGTTTATGCGGGTCGCAGCAAGAGAGGCACAAGGATCGGATATTATTCGGTGATCGAGCGACTGTGAACTAGTAGCCGTTAGCTCAGACAAAGAAGATATGCGTCTCTCGAATGTTCCTAAAGGAAGATATGCATATTTTGTGGTTGAATATTGTTGAGATTTGAGATAAACTATTGAATTCGTTTAGAGTAGTATCGATGTGCAAAAGCAATTCATAAAAGTATATTTTAAGCATACTGTCACATATCTAAGTTAGAGTGAGATGGTCATATAGTTGAACTCTCCACCCCGGACGACGCTTTTTCTCGCCAGCTCCACGTCACGCCTTAATATTCTCGCTTTCTCTTCTCTCTTCTGATTGACTGTCGGGCGTCCCCTCTCATTCCGACGACTAATATTCAATCCCTTATCATTCTAACATTTTTCTCTCTCACCACATTTAACGGTCCAATATTCGCATGCTATTCCTATGTATACTACTATTTGTTGTGTAAAACATTGATCTTTTACAGGGCTCTACATGCCCTGCACTTTCAAAAAGGATTTTATTCATTGAGAATGTCCAAAATATATTACGGAAATAATACATTGGTGAGTGTTTTCATCATTATTTGTATTGAAATAAAATAAAATGTGGTTTTCCAGAGTGTCTGCGAGTGCACACCATTACTGACCTTGAGAAGACGATTCGTCGCTGACAGTGGAACGAGGAGAGATCATCGATCTGGTATGGGAATGATATTCAGAGGAGAAGTGCTTTTCACATAATATTTACACTTCAAACAGCCCCAATGTCGTATATTTTCAGACCGCCAAAGTTTGCTCAAAGTCAGACGTTGTGGTATGCGAGTGAAGCGAAGCCCTCACAGGATTCTGGTTCGCCAGAGCGCAGAGAGTGCATGTACACTATGCCTTCCCCCCTCTCTTTCGACTGTATAATCCTGCGCTCTCTCGATTCCTCGCACTCTCTGAACTTCTCTAGCCATGCATGTTCTCTGTCTGATTACCAGAACGCTGTGGTGTATGAATAAGTTGTATCTTAAATCCGTTAAGCCTCCTAACCGACATTACGTCGTCTCCCTATGAGTCATAGGCTATGACAAGCGATAATGTGCTGTTGAATGCGGCTGTTTTGTCCTATTCAGTGCTCGAAAACTATGCTCCCAAAGGCAGGAAATGGCAGAGACACACGTTTGACAAAGTAGTCTAACTGGTCTAGACGAAGCCGCCCTCTCAGAATGCAATGATCCTGCACTGCCTTCATTCAGAGGGCGGTCTCGTCTAGACCACTGAGACCAAATCTACCATGGTGAAAGGACTGGAAATACACTCGTACTAAGCATAAAAAGCACACAAAATGTGCCCCTTTGACTTCGCAAATTGTATTTTGGATTGCGAGTATGCCCCTGCAGACACCATCTGCACATGCAACTGCCGCTAGACAGGTGATTCTATGAGGAAAAAGTGGTATTACGAGGAACTTCAGTTGCTCCAATCAATGGCTACTACGAACCTGACGCTTGACGACTTCTGGCTGGCGTTTATGCCCGTTTACGGACACTCTGTCGCTATTGTCACCCATATTTTCACGATAATAGTAATGTATTTGATGGTAAAGAAGACTGCCGAATCGGGAAAAGCGCTCACTCGATATTTCATGCTCTTTCAGGTGCCTATTTACGATCAGAAAAAGTCGCTAGAATCAGAACATCAAGTGAAAATGTTCTTGATCCAAGAGACTTTTTTTCTAAGAGTATGTGGGATATCCCTATTGTAACATTATTTTTGTTAAGGTAACCATAACTCTGAATGATCTTATTTTTGGTGTGCTCCTGGGCCCAATAGTTCTGTATCCTGCTCCGGCTATTTTATGCAGAGGACTGCTTTGCACCAGCCGATTATCTTTCCATGTTATTGCGGTAATTCAACAACTTCATTTATTATTATAAAATTTTTATTTTATTTCAGTCTTGCACATTCTTCTCAATGTTTTATATGGCCATGTCCCTGGTCTTCTGTTTCCACTATAAATACATCACTATTGTGGAAATGACGCAAAATAAGCGTTCTTCGGTTTGACTCAATACAAGTGGACTAATTAATACACATGTTTTTAAGCGACGCGCGCATATTTTATTCCGAATGAGTGTATTCATCCTGCTCACTATTCCTTGTATATTAGCCACTTCTACTTACCAGAGTTCACTGGATGGCACGCAGTATATTCGACGGGTACATTCTTTTTTTAGTTTCATTTTTAACCTATGAAAGTTTCAGGAATACCCATCACTATCATGGATATTTGAAGGAAATAACAATGGGCATGCAGTGGATTTTGCAAACCAGCAAGGTCTTGCCATTGCGCTGGCAACTACGACCATCGTTGTCAGTATTATTGAGTTTTTCCTGATTTCAATTAACTATTACTTTGTAAATAAGTGAGACTACTTTAAGGGAATGTTAACCTGCGCGACCTTTGGAGGGTTTTTCGGAATGCAATCGCTGAATCTACTTTACCAAAAGGTTTATCTTCTGAATTCTGCTGATAATCTTATGCTTACTTTTCAGACATCAACTTTGAGCCAGAGAACACGCAAAATGCAACTCAAGTTAACAATCACATTCATCATTCAGGTTGATTTTATTGCGTATTTTGTTTCATAATTTTTGTTGAACAACCTACGCCCTTTTGCGAAGGAACTTTTAAAATTTGCATTTAATGTGGCCCCAATTTTGACCATTTTGGAGCTTGTTTTTGACTCCACATTTAATTTTTATTTTTAGAATATTTGACGGAAACAAATCTTATTTTTATATCTATTGTAGATGGTTGTTCCCTTCTCTGTTCAACTCGGACCTGTCTCTCATTACATGCTGTATCATTAATATTCCTGCGTCTCTCACCTGGTATTCACTTTCTTTCTAAAAATATCTAAAAATGCAATTTTCATGTATCTCAAACGCCGCATTATGCGTCCAATTGAGCCATGCAAACGTTCACACTATTGTTCTAATTCTCAGCACACCGAACTACCGACGAGCAATCTACGAGTAATGTGGTGTTAGTTTTCGGAAAAAGGAAACGGAAAAAGGTCAAGATTTGAATTCCCGCAATTTCTTATCTCAGTTCTCCGTGAAGCAACTGACTCAAAAATTCGAATAGAACATTTTTCGACCATTTTACACCTATAAACGAAGTTTTGAGTCTATTGCTCCACGGAGAACTGATATAAGAAATTGCGGGAATTCAAATCTTGGCCTTTTTCCATTTCTTTTTTTTCCGAAAACTAACACCACATTACATGAACCCCTGAAAACAAGGAGTACTATGACTATATTTTCAGTTGCCTGCGAAGACATCACATCGTTGCATCATCACACTCAAGTAGCTCACAAGGAGCTTCCGCGAATCCGTAGTTCGATAAACATTTATAACCTCATCAGAAGTAATGGCGCACACACGGACTCACCCGAACGGGTAAAAAGACAGAAAGAACGATTGAAATCATTGTTAAATGTATTTTTTTTTAAACTAGCGGGTTTTATTGAGGTTAAATGCACTACGCTCTATGCGTACACTACGCTCTATGCGTACACTACGCTCTATGCGTACACTACGCTCTATGCATAGTTCTGGGTGCGGGTTCGGTCCAGGGGGAGCTCGATAGATGGCTCCAGGTGGTACGGTCCAGGGGGCGCCCTGCAGCCGGCTCCAGGTTCGGTCCAGGGGGAGCTCGATAGGTGGCTCCAGGTACGGTCCAGGGGGCGCCCTGTAGCCGGCTCCAGGTGCGGTCCAGGGGGAGCTCGTAAGCCGGCTCCGGGCTACATTAAAGCTCGCAGTATGGTAGGGAATTTTAATCGCTACCAAGAGTACTGGCTTATTCCGGTGGAAAAGGCTCGTGAGGCACGAAGTGGCGTAGTGGCAACTTTTTTCGATCGCTCTCAGCCTCACGAGCCTTTCACAACGGAAACGCAGGATACAGTGCGTTCAGAACGTTTAGAACACTTTCAGAGATGTTTCCTGTGATTCCCTACGCCCTCTGAATCTTTTTGAACCTTTTTAAAATTTTCGATTTTTAACGTTAAAACGTGTTAGAACACGTTCAGACACGTTTCCGACATCGCAAAACACTTTTGTAGTGATCCCCTACGCTTTCTGAATCATTTTGGAACTTTTCGAATTTTTCGATTTTTCACGTTAAAACTCGGCAAAACAGGTGAAAACGTGTTTCACGGAACTCAAAAACGTGTTAGACCGGTTTCTGACACTCGCGAAAAATGCGGCAAAAGGTTTGCCCGCGGCGGGGGTCGAACCTGCGTCGGTCGGATTGCTAGTCCAGCGCGTAACCCACTTGGCCATGGATTTGGTGATTTAAATTTTGTAAAATTTTAAAGCAATTCTGGTCTATTATCATATGCAAAAGGTTCTGAGAAGAGCGAATTTAAAGCGAAATATAAGGAAAATGAGAAAAAAGTGTGACCGGACGGAAGGAAAAAAGGACAAACAAACAGACAGACAGACAGACAGACAGACGTTAGCATTTTCTAATAAATAGTAATATTCGTTCATTTATTGACCTCGCAATATTGCAAGATCACATCTTTTATAGTTGTCTTATTGTTTTTTTTGTCAATGAACCCTAATTGCTATTTCTAAGGACTTTTCTTGTCCCCAATGGCTCTCAAAAGAGCTTTTTCGTATCAGATTTACTCTCGCACACTTAGCGCTTAGGTTTGGAATGATGCGGCGCTGAGCCCAGCACAACAAAAAAAACGGTGTGTAACATCACGTGTTGAAAAAAGGTGTGTAACATCACTCATTGATACACGAAGGGATCTTACTTTGTGCTGTTGTGTTTTGTACCTGGTAGTGTACCTGTTAGACCCGCGTACACTCCGAGGAGTGTACCTGGGTACATGAGGTAAAATAATCTAGAGAAGAGCGCACGTTCTTTCGCAGTAATTGTGAATTGATTGTGAAAAGTAGTCTTACAACACACAAATCCTTGATGAGGGAATCAATCGCTTTTACAGGGAAAATAATGCCAGAATTGAAAATTGTGTCTGTGAAGAACAACTAATTCCATCGTTACTTTGTCTACTTGTGAGTCGATGCGAAGTGAATCAGCAAACGGCCTTTCACGCGCAGGAAAGAAACGAATTGGAATGACTCATTCGCGTTTGATTTTTTCCCGAGATCCTTCCATGAATACAAACATGTCTTTACGCTGTTTGATATTGATTTTCACAAACTTATCGCGTTTAAAAAAGATATTTAGATGCCGACTGAAGTTGATCACTCGAGTATCTACCAAATAGTCCTCTGCGCACTACTTCCCGTTAGTTTTTTTTTCATCAAATAATTATTTTTTGAGCAATCCAATTAGCCCTTTTCTAGTATTTATGCCCAATCCATTGCGATTAAACTTACATTGTCCTTGTCCTTGTCCTTGAAACAATGTCCTTGAAATTTAAATTCAATATTCACATTCAGCCAGTTGCGGTGTGGCTTCACGCCGGGGACTGCACTTTGCATGTACTTCTCTCACTCGCACTATGGATTGCCTTTATCTTCCCCGGAATTATCTAGTGTGGTGAGTAGGAGAGTTTGGCATCTGACTCAACGTCGAAAATCCGATTTAGGATAGTGACAACATGCTGATAAAGACTCGTAGTAGAATCTCGAAAAAATCGGTTATAAAATTGAAAATCGTAGACTTTTGTTGCAACGGAAATACGTCATTGATGATTATTTTACGACCGTAAACCGAAAATCCAATTTGCAGGTTTTGCTTCTTTCGCACACTCGTCAATAGTTTTATGGAATCGAAGCAACTAACGAACAGAAACATCTACTTCTGATGGCGCTACGCCGGATGATCGCTGTTCGGAGCGAGATACGTTTATTACCCGTCCTAGTCCTTTTCCGATCACAACAACTATGGTTGCATTTGAAAGCCTTTCACCTTTCCTCAACAATCGAGATATGCTTTTAGCATTCGCTATTATATTTCTAATTCTCACAGAAATACGAACAATCATGTAATATTTCCTGCGAAATATCTCCTGGCCATGTTACGAATACACATTTTTTTGGTTAAATTCATTCGTCATGATGATTAACAGATATTACAACAGATTAACAAATATTAATAGCAATGTATGTATATCACGCGAAATTAGAGTCTTTCAAAGCCTCATTCAATATTATCTTGTTTCATTCCATTTCATTGTTGAATAAATATGCACAATCTTTTTTTCTCTCAATAATTCGAAAATGCAGAACCGTTGAAGCAATTTTAATATTTCGAAAACACCTGTGCTCTTGGAACGTATTTCATAGGAAGAACTTATCGGCCCTGCAAACAATAAATAGGCACAATTCAAAAACAAGGAGGTCGTTTGTACCTCACCTTCCATCCGGATGTTTATTGTTCCACATATGTGGGGTAAAATAATCGTAGGGACTATTAGGGTGGGCGTAGGGTGTTTGTCTGTAAAATCTCCGATATTTCTGAGACACTTTAAGATCTCTCACTGTTGTGTGAATGGCCAAGTCGGTGTCCATGGGGTGACTATTTGTTGCGCAAAGAATGGATTTCCTCTGATCAATATTGTGACTTGTTATTCACCAAGAGTTTAAAAAATGTGAATGAAACGAAAATGGTTCTTTTTTACGAACTTGTCTAATGCTTGAACACGAAAACATACCGATTTAGTTTGGGAATGGGTGGGATGGGAGTGAATGGATTTGAATGAAACATATTGTTGAGAACGTCACTGAAACCTTCATTGGTAATATGGATTTAATCGACTCTTACAGATTCTCCGTTCTTACTGGAGTAATGTCTTCATTTTGATATTTGAATCCGTATTTGTTCATATTTTGAACGTTAAAATTAGTTATTGGCAGTTTGCTGAATAGTCGGTTAGCAGATTATTTTTTTAAAGAAATTGACGAACCTCGTTTTACTGATTGTGCTCGTTGTTTTAATTCTATTCGATGTCGGAATTCTATTCGAATTCTCTGAATTCACATTGCTTGAAGTCTGATCGATATTGACTGAAGATAAAGTAGTAGCTGGGCTCGATGTTGACGACCTGAACACAAAATTAATTCAAAGAGAGCCTGAAGTCGATAAGTGAACCTTGTTGTGGCTTGGGTGGCTTGAAGCAATTGAGTAGGAATGACGACATCGAATAGTGGGTTGGGAATCTGCATCTGAGGTTTGGATGTCGTGATTCTGCAGAAAATTGTTGCTTATTAAAATACTGTGCCTATGCAATTGTTTTGTTCATGAAATAATATTGTTAGCATGCCGTGTAAATTGAGCAACGGTTTATTTCTTACTTTGAACTCTTGAAGAACGGATCGCCACCGAAGAAATCATCCTGGTCTTTTTCTTTCTCCGCCTTGGACAACTTTGAGTCCATCTTCGTTCTAAAGTTGAATCGAACTTTCGTACTTCGAATTGGATCATATTGAAAACGCAATATTGCAAACGATTGATGATAACATTCCAAATATTTCCCGAAAGGGCTATCCAATTCACTTGCACACAACACGAGGATAGTCTCGCAACGGCCCGCAAATGATTTAAGCATATTGCTTTTCAAACATAGAGGTGGTCGACACCGCCTTTCCTGTACCCCTATTGCGCTTACTCGTATTTTACTCTCGGTCGTCACATTACTTACTTTGAACTTTTGAAGAACGGATCGCCACCGAAGAAATCATCTTTTTCTTCTTTCTTCGACTTGGAAAACTTGGCGTTCATTCTCGTTCTGAAGTTTCACCGATCACTCAAGCATGTAATTAAATACAAAATAATGTCATTTGGGCTCTGTACCAGTTGAGGGGGTTTTTAAAAATTGAGGGGGTCTAAAATATTTGAGGTGGCTTAAAATATTTGAGGGGGTCTAAAATATTTGAGAGGGCTTAAAATATTTGAAGGGGCTTAAAATATTTGAGGGGGCTTAAAATATTTGAGGGGGCCAAAGTTTTTTTTTACATCCAAATGTGATCTCCCAAAAAGTTGAGGAGGCCTAAAAAATTGAGGGGGCTTAAAAAATGTATGATGCTGACCATCTTATTTTCCATGTTTTCATTTATTCTTCGCTGTGTCTTCATTCAAATTATATTTTTTTTTCTGTACGTAAACTCAAATGAATCATGGGGCTTGAGGAGGTACAGATATTCAAAGATGAAAGCAATATGGCGGCTGAGACAAAATAAAAGAATGAGTAGATGAGATATTGCAAATAATAGCAGCGTTTCATGGAAGAGATATTTAGAATCAGCTATTTGTTGTAGAAAGAAATGGACAGTGGGGAAATTTAGGATACATTGAGTATCAGGGATTAATCAATTTGAAGAAGCAGCATTTGCTCCCTTCTGCACACTGCCTCGTCTACTGCTGCAAGTTCTGGGAGGATTTGCTGCAGGTGCAGATGCAACAGGGCGAGCTGTGGTAGCAGGACGACCCTTTGCAGCAGGGCGAGCAGTCGCAGTAGGGCGGGCCGTGGTAGCAGGTTTGGCAGCGTTCGAGACGGAAACAACAGGGGGTCCCCAAAAACCCCAATCGCACCACCAAATCCTCAACTCGATCTTCCCCCAATCGCACCCCCAGACCCACGTCACGACCTTCCTCAAAGAAAATGCCAAAAACTTCTCCCAGTCGTTCCCGAAGACCCAGACCTCCGTCCTTCGGGAGACGAAATTCTAAGAAGAATTAGAATTGATTTGTGCAATACCTGATCATATTATTAAAGGGACGTGCAAAAACAGATTTTTAATTTTTATAAATTTTAATGGGCTTTACTCACTATGACCTAATGAAAAATTAAGAAAAAAACTAACTTTTAAGCATTTTTTACAATTAGTTATTTTAAATAAAATGAATAAAATGACAATTTGAATGAAGATACAGCGAAGAATGAATGAAAACATGGAAAATAAGATGGTCAGCATTATAAATTTGTTAAGCCCCCTCAACTTTTTGGGAGATCACATTTGGATGAAAAAAAACTTTGGCCCCCTCAAATATTTTAAGCCCCCTCAAATATTTTAAGCCCCTTCAAATATTTTAAGCCCCCTCAAATATTTTAGACCCTCTCAAATATTTTAAGCCCCCTCAAATATTTTAGACCCCCTCAATTTTTAAAAACCCCCTCAACTGGTACAGAGCCGTCATTTGTCCCTTTAATTTTCTCGAATAGTGAAAAGAAAGGGGACAATTGTTGGCTTTCGCAGAACCATGGTCAAACATGTTTTAGTTAAACATGATATATCCTCACTCAAAATCATTTTTGAATTTATCATCAGCTTCCGTAGGCTGACTGAATCCAGCAGGTCGCATGCGAACACTCAAATCTGTTCTGCAATTGTTCACTTCATGCGGAAAAGCATTTGAAATTTCACCCGCTGTTGCCAATGTTGACGCGAAGTTGACTCCTGCAGTGGACGGATTTTATCTACTAGAATTTTAAAAACGAGTCCGAATCTCTTCATTTCATACACTCTCTACACCGGTCTGTCGATGAGAGATGATGCGAAATGAAGAGGTCCGGACTCGTTTTTAAAACTCTATTATCTACTTACGAAAAGAGTAGCCAGGATCAGGACACAGATGATCAGATAGTAACATGTCTCTTATTTCTAGTGAATTTCACAAACTTTCATAGTATTTTCCCTCTCCGAGTAATAAAAAGGGAGTCACTCACGGGTCGACTCCAGACACATTCATCACTAGCTTTGGCTCCTGTTCTTTTCCACCTAAAATATGAAAGACGGATGAAAAGACCAAAAGTAAATAAATTAACCCACCGAAAAATCGCTTTAATCCGCCAAAAATGGCTGTTGTTGTGGTAGTGTGTATTAACAGTAATACAATTACGAGTCTCATCTTCGATCTAATTAAAATGGATTGAGGAACTCAATTTGGGGTTTTAAGCAGCTGACACATTTCACAATGTCAGTGATATTTTCGCTGCTGAACTTCACTGAAACCCAAGCTATTGAGTTTGATTGGGTTTTGGCTAATGCCATCGACAAAATTGAAATTTAGATGTCACAATGCCATCAGGAACAAACGTGACGTGCGATGACACTCCGTTAATTACAAGAAACGGACGATACTTTCTTCGTATACTGCATTGATTACACGAGAGAAATTAGTTGAATTTTCCTGTTCATAAGTATTTCGAAGATGTCTTTTAACCCGTCCAGTTTTCCGATATCATATTGATCCCTGTCTAAGAGGTGAAGTAAAAATATGGTTGTTCCAATGAATTCTTCTTGGAAACATCTATTGCTTTGCGCAAGGCTCAACCGAAGAGGGTCAATGATATGGAGCGATGCATTGTTATTTAATGAGCATATCTCTTATCTCAATTACAGTCACAGTATCTCAGTTTTGAGGAAATTTTTATTTTCCTCGCCTTCAAAGATATCATAAGAGAGGAATCGGGAGAGAATCGAGCATTTTTGGGATTCCAGGTCACTTCGAAAAATCATGATTTTTAAATTTCCTGAAAAATTAATGCAAAGTACTACAAAGTCTCCTCTATCGAATAGCGTTTGCCAGAATTTTTTTTTAATTTTTGTTTTGGAGTGAAACACAAATGTACCAGGTGAGTATTGGATTTTGTTTCGAACTTTCAAAGTTTGAAAAATCATAACTTCCTTTAGAATGAAGATACAGACTAGCGGTTTGTATTGTTAGATAGAGACAACACTTGGCTACAAACTACAACCAATGTTTTCATTCCCGCTTCATGCAGCGGTGCGGGGCGGTCGCTTTTGTAAATGTTGTTTTTATTTTCTTAAAAGTAAAAACTAAGAACCCCCTCCTAGTACGTCATTGTGGTATGTGCGGGCACTCATTTCAGCCAAAATATGAAATGCCAGAGAGGGTGTATTGTAAAGTAGGCGAATAAAATGTGAAATCTGGTTAAAGGTTCTCATCGAAAAGTGGAGTCGGTGAGTCTCATTTGGGGTCTAATCCTATGAAAAGGATCGAAAAATAATATTTAAATTGATAAAAATACATTTCATCATGTCGTTTTTCGATTAAATTTTTTTGAAGAATTTAAAAGCTGAATTTTGATTATATATAATTTTCCCTGGTTCAAAGTGCTAGTTACCTGCGAGTATCTTAGTATTGTCGAATATGAATTTTAAAATGCGTATTTGTCGATATTATACTCTGTGATCAATTTTACCGAATTTTTTCATTCGAAATAATTAAAAATGTAATTCATAAATTCAAATGCTACAATATGCCTCGACACTTCATGAACGGTATCTTCAGGAGATATGCAACATTCGTCCTTTTGAAAGTGAGTTGCTATCTATTCGTAGAAAGAAGTTATACCGTCTAGAAAACAGTGCGTTTGACGAACGACGCGCGATCTGCCTTCTCTAACACTCTCTCACTTCAGCACACTCTCTCGCCCAGGTTCGGTCCCCGGCCATAGAACTAATCTTTTGCCATAGTTACAATAACTTCATAAGAAGTGTTTCTTATCGCATTTGCATGATTCCGTTGAGGCGAGGCTCTGGCAAAAGATTCATGCCCAGCTCGGGGACCGAACCTGGGCGAGAGAGTGTGCTGAAGTGAGAGAGTGTTAGAGAAGGCAGATCGCGCGTCGTTCGTCAAACGCACTGTTTCTAGACGGTATAACTTCTTTCTACGAATAGATAGCAACTCACTTTCAAAAGGACGAATGTTGCATATCTCCTGAAGATACCGTTGATGAAGTGTCGAGGCATATTGTAGCATTTGAATTTATGAATTACATTTTTAATTATTTCGAATGAAAAAATTCGGTAAAATTGATCACAGAGTATAATATCGACAAATACGCATTTTAAAATTCATATTCGACAATACTATGATACTCGCAGGTAACTAGCACTTTGAACCAGGGAAAATTATGTATAATCAAAATTCAGCTTTTAAATGTTTCAAAAAATTTTAATCGAAAAACGACATGATGAAATGTATTTTTATCAACTTAAATATTATTTTTAGGTCGTTTTCAAAGGTTTAAACCCCAAATGAGACTCACCGACTCCACTTTTCGATGAGAACCTTTAACCAGATTTCACATTTTATTCGCCTACTTTACAATACACCCTCTCTGGCATTTCATATTTTGGCTGAAATGAGTGCCCGCACATACCACAATGACGTACTAGGAGGGGGCTCTTAGTTTTTACTTTTAAGAAAATAAAAACAACATTTACAAAAGCGACCGCCCCGCATCGCTGCATGAAGCGGGAATGAAAACATTGGTTGTAGTTTGTAGCCAAGTGTTGTCTCTATCTAACAATACAAACCGCTAGTCTGTATCTTCATTCTAAAGGAAGTTATGATTTTTCAAACTTTGAAAGTTCGAAACAAAATCCCATACTCACCTGGTACATTTGTGTTTCACTCCAAAATAAAAATTTTAAAAAAAATTCTGGCAACGCTATTCGATAGAGGAGACTTTGTAGTACTTTGCATTAATTTTTCAGGAAATTTAAAAATCATGATTTTTCGAAGTGACACTTCGTCCTCGAGTTTCTCCCGATTCCTCTCATAATGCAATATGAAATATAAAATTATTTTTTTTATTGGTAAGTGAACGAAGGAGGGACTGTCTGACGCTAAGGGAGCGAAACATACCTTTTATAATTTAACCATTTTCACTTGTAGTACACTTGAAATAGTTATAGTTATTGTAACCAAATTTTAAAAAAAATATTTTATCGGTAAGTGAATGGGGGATGCGGAAGACGATCAGCAGCCCACCGTAGTTGTAGCAGATGTTGTAGTTGTAGGTGGTGTCTGAAGAAATAGTGGAATTACTTGCTTCCGAATGAATTCCGAATTTCAACTCGTTTTATCTCGAGGCTACAGGTCGTTAATCGGATTCCTCTCTGGCTGCTCATTTATCAATGGATATCTCTCAACTTTTTATTAGATGTATTCCTGACGAAAAATAAATTGTGAAGGTAGGTTTTTATAGGTAAGGTGGGCGATTGTGATACTCAACGCGTGAAGACAGGCCAAGAGCATACACGTAGGCTCACAAATCCCGCTTCCTTAACGATTTGACCAATGACATGGTCTAGGAGCACCTTAGGGTCCTGCTCACAAAAGTATTTGAATCTGTGGAAAAAAAACCTGTGTTGTAGTCGCAGGAAAGGCCACTTCGATCAGACAGGTGATACTGGAAGGTGCCACGTTGAAAATTTGAATGAGACTGCGTGCAATGCCGAGGCTCTGTAAATTAGTTCCGGAACAAATAGCCGGGATGTTTTGAGATTTTATATTGAGGTATTGAGGCATATTGAGGTACTTAAAAGTGCACTACGCGGACAGACAGACAAAGCGTTGCGAATAATGATAAGTAGTAATGAGAACAAAATGTGACCGGGCAGAAGGAAAAACGGGCAAACAGACAATCAGACATACGTATTGATGTCCTAATATATAGTAAATCTCTCCCCTATACCCCACCAATGGGTATTAGCTGAATTGAAATGGCAAATAACGGGATTTCAGATGCGCAATGAAAGGGATAAAATATAGAGGTGGTTTACCACTGCGTCCAGCAGGCGGAGGTAGAAGATGATGAGATTAGCGATGGTAGAGGGCACGCCGCAGATGAGCGCTCTCTTCTTAACGTTGTTCAATATCAATCAATATATTTATTCAATCGTCAGGGCTATAGCGATAGAACACCTTTTTTTATTAATTTATTAATACCATCTAGATTTATTAATAGCGATTTATTAATTCCATTTAGATACGGCGCGAAAGTACCTGTTTGGTAAACAACGGAAGTTCATCTTTTATTCTTTGTTTTAATTGTATCGATATATAAATTTAATACCCGGTAATTCGCGTTTGTTAATGCCCCGTAACATGCACACTTACAATCTCAAAAAGATAAATATATGATTTCAACATCAGGGGGTTGTATAATCTGTTAGAAGTTGGCCATCTTTTTTTCGCGGGCTAGACAGTGACGAGAGAGCACGTAAACAAGTGAGAGCGCAGAGTTTCGCAATAAACGTAAACAACACATGCATACTTTTCCCTCTCCTCGATCCCCGTGCTCTCTCGTCACTGTCTAGCCCGCGCAAACAAAAGATGGCCAACTTCTAGTTTTCGGCCATCTTTAACACGGATTTGCTAGTCGCTCACATTATATTTTATGTTGATTTAGTTGGCATTCTTACTTTTTCATCGTGCTTTATCGAACTAATGCAAAGAAATTAAGATTAAGTCAAAAACTGACGAAAAAGAAAAACGAAAAGATGGCCAACTTTTTAACAGATTATACAGCCCCCAGTCCTACTTTTTTAGCACAAAATGTTAGAGTCGATTTGCGACATTCATAGATATATTTGTCTTCTAATTTTTCGCACTTCTCTTATTTCCGGAGCAGCGGAGGCGATTGTGATAATGATGAAGAGAAGACAGATGAGCAGTTTTGCAGACATCATCTTTAATAATGTGACTGCAATAAACATCATAAATCACTGCTTAAATAAGCACTGAAACAGAAGCGCGCGATCAAATGCGAAATTGGCAATTGTTATGCTAGTCGAAATTAGTCTATCAATATCGCTGAGTGTTGGGAATAGGGTTGTCTTATTGGAATCAAATGGAATTGTGAAAATGGGAGAACACTAAGAACTGCAGAACGCGTGTGAGACAGTGAGAGAAATGGAGAGGGGAGTGATGAGTTCAATTCCAATAAGTTCCCATTAGAGAATCCTAGTAGGGAGACCACATTGGATGCTTAGGCAGGGTATACTATCGCGGGTGTTCCAGTACGATTTTATGGGCAGCATCGAGAGCGGAAAATAACTGAAATTACCATTTTTGGAGGATGTCGAAACAATGGAAGCACGTGCTATAATCTCTTCCTGGTGAAAAGGAAGGACGAAATAAAGCAGGATTTCGTGGTTCTTTGTTCAACTTTAGTGCATTTTCAAACTTATGAAAGTACTTGTGGTATGAAAGTCTCCTGCTGCAACTCTATGCTGACACTGCTGCTGTATGTATTTGTTTTTTTCTAATTTTTTTATTTCAAATTACAGATTAATTTCCGGCAAATATTCGCCCTATTCAGGGATCACCGAGTGAAAGCAACCGAACCACGAGGCGGTCGGCAACTCTGCAGTATATCCGATTACTCAAAGCGAGAAACAACGCCGAAATTTCGGGGGGGGGGTGACAATTCCGCAACGGCATTTCCGCAACCGACATTTCCGCAACCGACATTTCCGCAACCGACATTTCCGCAACCGACATTTCCGCAACGTGTCATAACTCGGTCAGGAGTGATTTTTATGTCATGGGACAGGTGTGATTGGTATCGGTTTCACTGATATGATATATCACTAAAGCTGATCTTTGATCTTTGCCCACTCGACGACATTTCCGCAACGGGGTATAGAACTGTTCAAATGCAGCCTAGAGATACCGGGTTGGTTTTATTCGGTTACTGACCACCCCGCTTTTCCTCCAAGAGTTGATCTTTGAACTTTCCCCACTCGACGACATTTCCGCAACGGGATATATACCTGTCTAAAATCATCCTAGAGATACCGGTTCGGTTTCATTAGAATACTGACCAACCATTTCACATAAAATTTGGTCGTTTCCTGCTCGACGACATTTCCACAACGGCTTATAACTTTGCTCGAACTCGAGAAATCTGTGTGAAATTGTTTCCCTGTTGGCCTCCATCGATTCGGCTTGTTGCTGTATTTTCTGACAATTTTAAATTTTCGGCTAATTATCGAAATTTTAATTAGCTAATTATTTAATTTGTGGGTTTGAAAGCCCTCTCGGTTCTGACCATGATAACACTTTGGTGGGGTTTTGCAGATAGGTTTAGTGCAGTTATATACCCCGTTGCGGAAATGTCGTCGTGTAGGTAAAGACCAAAGATCAACTTTTTGATGGAAAGGGGGAGTGGTCAGTTATCTAATAAAACCATCCCGGTATTACAGTTATAAAATTATACGAACATCGAAGAAGACCATTCAGTTAAAACACAGAAACATATATCACGGCTCCGGTTCCGCTCTCATTCCGGTTCTGAGTTCGGTGTAAACATATGGAAGAGTTAAACTACATGTGTGCGCTCAATCGATAGCCCATGATGCCCTGTGCCACCTTTTCAACTTGGATTTTGAAAATAATTCTTAAATTAGGCAAAAATACGAAAACAAAAAAAGTGGTGTGCGCCTTTCTGTTGTTTCACCAAATTGTCCTCTTTGGCTACGCGCGGAACGGGATAATACGGTAGAACAACACCACTTATATTTATAATATCTCTAGGGTGCATTTGAGCAGTTATATACCCCGTTGCGGAAATGTCGTCGAGTGGGCAAAGATCAAAGATCAACTCTTTGATGGAAAGGGGAAGTGGTCAGTATTCTAATGAAACCAACCCGGTATCTCTAGGATGATATTGGACAGGTATATACCCCATTGCGGAAATGTCGTCGAGTAGGTAAAGACCAAAGATCAATTCTTTGATGGAAAGGGGAAGTGGTCAGTTATCTAATAAAACCATCCCGGTATCTCTAGGGTGCATTTGAACAGTTCTATACCCCGTTGCGGAAATGTCGTTGGGTGGGCAAAGATCAAAGATCAACTCTTGGATGGCAAGGGGAGGTGGTCAGTTATCTAATAAAACCATCCCGGTATCTCTAGGGTGCATTTGAGCAGTTATATACCCCGTTGCGGAAATGTCGTCGAGTGGGCAAAGATCAAAGATCAACTTTAGTGATATATCATATCAGAGAAACCGATACCAAAGACGCCTGTCCCATGACATAAAAATCACTCCTGACCGAGTTATGACCCGTTGCGGAAATGTCGGTTGCGGAATTGTCACCCCCCCCCCCCCCGAAATTTCTAGCATAATTTTAGCGCAATAAAGAAAGCATGTGAGAGAGTTCGGCACCAAATCATTGTTTTCCCTGCTGTGATCAAACGGAGATCAACCGTACCCACAGCCAGAATCAAAACAATTAATATTGAGTGCATCCTACAGAATAGGGCACCTAATTTATGATACACTTACAAATCTCTCGTTTTCGCACGTTCTCTCGAAGTGCGAATACACTCAACATTGAGTGTATCATACGCTGGGTGTCTCATCTCAGTGTATTTATTCTCTGTGTATTTACACAGAGAACGAAATGTCCAGGGAATGCAGCGGAAAGCCGAAATTGAAGAAATTAGCATGTTTTCAGTAATAATTTCTACCAAATGGGGTACGGTAGAGGGACAGGCTCTCCCGTTCTGGGTGTAGCATTCAACAGCGCTGGGTTGGATGCTGCCCATCAAGAGAAAAGACCATTTTTCACGATGAGCATAAGATTTTTTGACAAAGAACAGGGGACATCTTTCTGCTGTGATCAAGTTTTTGATGTATTTCACTGGTGGAAGACACGACCACATGGGCAGCAGCTCCAGTTCCCAGGCCATGCAAATTTCGGTTATTCTCGCTCGCTACGACCACTATAAGACAGAACAGAAACGACGAGAGCGGCACAAGATTAAATTTCCTTGATTAGCTTTTGTATTTCAAATATTTTGAGATAATGCCACTCAAATTCCTCCTATCCCTTCTCTTCTGCATCATAGCAGTTACAGAAGCAGCTCCGAAAATAAGAGAGGTTTGAAAAAAATCTGAAATGTTATTTCCTATGAACCCATTCATTCAGACTTAGTTGGAATTCTTGCAGTAATTTGTTTAAAAAAAGTGAATATGATCGTTCAAAACAACTATCATTTTCAGAAGAGACAGGCAGGCGGAGCGCCGATTTGCGGCGTCCCTCAGCCGCTCGCTAACTTCATCCTCCTCTTTCTGCATCTATTCAATACACACAGAGAAATGTATGTCATATTTAACATACACCTGTCACTTATGGGGGGGGGCTCCTGAACTGCGGCGTATGTTATATATAACATACACAATGTATGTTAAATATGACATACATTTGTCTGTTAAATGTGGCATACGTGTATGTAATTCTGCGAATAACCTGAATGGGTAATCCTGCTCTCCCGATTTGAATCCTAGTAGTATTAATCGTATACAGTGGTAGGACTAGTCGCACTTTGGTGAAGGGTCTACTAGCAAATGGTGGTCGGCTAGTGGGCCGCCACTAGCCGACCACCATTTGCAACTAGTCCGATCATCGGCGATTCTAGAGCCTGACAGTTCGGGACTGAATTTCATCACTCACACATGCTTTTGATGATGGATGAATGAGAACTGTTTTTTTTAACTCCACAGAGTGTAAAACTTTGAAGAGATTGCTCGTAGTCAGATTTTTATTATAATATTTACTTTTCAGGAATGATCACCGCTCTCCCCAGATCTTCGTTCTCACCCAAAAAAATCAAAATTCTAATCCGTATGCGAATAAAACTTGCAATAATCATGAACATATTTCAGCAGTTCTTCAGCAGGTAACAAAATAGATGCTTATTAGGAAAACAGTGTATTTCAAAGAATCGAACCAGAAAGTCTCCCGTTGTCTGACTCTCTCAATTCGCGCACTCTCTCGGTGATTCTCCCTTTCTCTAACTCGATCTCGCCGTTACTCTTTCGGGGGCTTTCTTTCTGGTATATGGACAAAAAATTGCGAAAACCTCTGCGTGACAGACACGCGTAGTTATCGGTCAAAAATGGGACACACACAGTCTCTCTCGGCCGGTCATGTGATTAATATTAATACCAGCAAATAAAAAGGGCGTGAGACGTGTCTGTTCTTCTCCAAATTCCTCTCTTTCTCGCACCCATTGTGGTCTTCATTCCTTTGTACCCCAATTTAACAATTCCATTTTGATTCCAATCAGAGAACCCATTCTCTCCTCATTCCCCTCTGAGCTGCGGTCGATTGTCGCCTTTCTCTCCGATGTTCCGCCCTTTTCTCCTCGTCTTCCTCCTTCTACAGCACTCGCAATCTGAGGAAAAGTTCCACACTCGGTTACGACACTGTGGCTTATCTGAGGTATGATGAAATAGGTTGACTCTGGCCGTCTCTATATCAGTGTGGTTATTGTTCTTTATGTGAACTGAGAGAGAATCCCAGGAAGAGACTGTCTCCCTCAGTGAATAGTGGAAGATTTTTTGAGCGCTTTTTTACTGTTACGTTTTGACGGTCCCAAAACACATGTAGACATAACATGGCCTCTTGTTAATATAAATTCACAAAAACAAAAATTTAATGTTCCGTTCCTAAAAACAGATTAAGACTAAGAGAGGAGATGACAAAGAGAGAGACACCAGTAGTCCATTTCATGAGCCGTTTTAAAATTGTGAAAAGAAAAGTGATATTGCTCAGGTTTGCCTCGTCTTCACTATTTGCAATGGGGACATTATTCGAGTGTTCGAAGTACCCCCGTACACTAACGAGACGAAACAGAAGTACGAGTTCATTTTCGAGCCGAGATGCAGCCGCCAAACGGAGATAGACGCGCTGGTTCTCTATATGAGGCAGGTTTAAAACAATATCAGAGAGAAAAAAGACGAAACCAGCACACAGAGAGAAATTTATGCCATATATGGCTCCTGAACTGCGTTTGTATGTCATATATAACATACAGTCTGTTATATATAACAGGCAAGCGCAGTTCAGGAGCCATATATGAAATACATTTCTCTGAGTGCAGTTGGCAACAGGGGAGCGGCAGTTTTTGACGTTTAAAATCGTCGCTCGCTAGCCTGAAGTCGTAGACTTAATCCCATTGAGATTTTATTTATCGTGCTTTTTTTTGTTTTTGTTAAAAGATGACGATAGCAAACTGAATCTTATCGTGCATCCTAAATTTGTACCACTACTGCTGTTTTTGGGACCAGCTGCTCATTCTACGTGTAGAGTCACTCATTTTCCACCCTTTCCCATTTCCTATCCTTCTACGAGATATTCACTCATTCAAGGGTCGCTCGTCCCAGTTGTGGCAAATGTGTCAGAGATTTCGCAGAGCCGCAAAAGGGAAATTTCGTACATTCAAGGGCAACGGCCATTAAAATAAAAGTTTTTTGTTGTAAACACTTTTTGTTGCCCGCGGCCTGTACATTCATTGCGCGAATGAACGGATAAATAAAACAAGAGCAGATCAGATTTCTGTTACAGAAAAATTTAATTTAATTTTTTTTTAAAATTAAAATCCGTGAACTTCATTCATTTGCAGCCTACCCACACGGACTAGAATGACGGTCGGCATCGAGTCGACGCTAACCACATTAAACGGCATTCGCACTGAACGATATCGAGTTTCGATTCGCCGAAAAACCGGGTTTTGGAGATATGGTCCAAATCACAGACCGCTCAGATGGAATTGGTAACGTTATTTAAATAAATTTTGTTTTCTGTTTCCTCAAACTGCAGTAAAACTATTGCACTTGTGCAGTGAGCACATTAGGTAATATTTATTATTTAAATGCATTTCCTTCAGAGGACCTGCAAGCGGTAGCGAAGGATCCCTCAAATTCGGTTTACAAGGCCAATCTTACTGTGACAAGCCGAAATATGGTAAAAAATGAAATGTATCACATATGAGACTGTTCGCGTAAGAATCAATAAAAACGATGTACACTGAAAATTAAATGTATACTCAAAATTAGGGAACTTATGTTTTCGAGGGTGCTGATCATCATGGTGTCAATCATTTTTCATTTTACTCATCGGCTGAAGTGTACTGTAACTACCGTTTTTGAAGCTACATCGCCATATCTGACGAACCTGTAAGCGGTTTTGCGCGAAAAACTTTTCTAGGGGTGTTTTCACTCGCTGATAACGATGTGATATTCAATTTAAATAAATATTATTAGCGCCGAATTTAGAAAAAGTCTTTTGGAATACCTTCAGTTAGTATCGTGATTAACATGAATAGAAAGATGCACCATGTTCTCAGCTTTCAGAATCGTATGCTACATGCATGGTTCAGAGGTATCGTTTTACCACTTCATGACCATTTTAATCGCCCATTTCTCCATTAATTGACCGCACCGTTGGGCGCACAATGAGAATGAGAGTGAGATATGCCAGACTGACAATAGAAAATGTCATTTTGAATGTTATTTCTAGTCAAGAGCCAATAATTACGGCCAATTAATGGAGAAATGGGCAGATAAAATGGTCATGAAGTGGTAAAACGGTACCTCTGAACCATGCATGTAGCATACGATTCTGAAAGCTGAGAACATGATGCATCTTTCTATTCATGTTAATCACGATACTAACTGAAGGTATTCAAAAAGACCTTTTCGAAATTCGGCGCTAATAATATTTATTTAATTTGAATATCACATCCTTATCAGTGAGTGAAAACACCCCTAGAAAATTTTTTTCATGCAAAACCGCTTACAGGTTCGTGAGATATGGCGGTGTGGCCTCAAAAACGATAGTTACAGTACGCTTCAGCCGATGAGTAAAATGAAAAATGATTATCACCATGATGATCAGCACCCTCGAAAACGCTAGTTTCTTTGCTTTCCAGAAAGTCGATGTACGAGGTCCTTCAGACAAGTTGTTGATCCTTACGCGAACAGCCTCATATAAGATATTCATTTTTCAGTCCTTCGTCAAGAGATTTGGCAAATTAAATATCACTGCACTGAACTCAGCGGAAACATGGAAAATGCTATTTTTCGATATGAAACACATATGTAATGATGATTTTTCAAGTTTACCATTTCCTTAACCTTTCATACTTTCGTTGAGCATATATATTTTCGAAGAAAAAAAACTAACCATTATTTTTGATTAACTTTTATTTATTTATTTTTTAAATTATTTTTTTTTAATTTCAGCACCTCCCTGTGATTTGACGTTGCTTACGATAATTGGCGACAAAGACCAAATGGTAAACTGTGAGGGGGGGGAGAAAAAATGATTTTCTTTAATAAATCTAAAGATATTCGTTTCAGGAGTACGCAAATTATTTCCAAGTTGCAATGGTGTGTTCAAATGAAAGTGATAAATTGTGGTGAGATCCCCTTTTTTGGCTCAAATCTCAGAAACTGCTCGCTTTTTTGCTTTTAATTTGGTACTCTTTCATAGATTATTTAATGTTTACTGTCAATCTTCTAACAATATTCGACGACACTAGTTCTTAGGATCTTCTCTAACGGATTGTGGTCCAATCTGCGTCTTCGATGCAATCACGACACGCTGCAATGGACTGTGAGAAGTGAGGAGGATGAGACGACGAGTCGCCTTCTAGGAAACGACAAGTGAGTGAGCACTAGGATGGCTAATAGCAGTGAGTACTGCAGCGCACATAAGCCTCATGTGAATTGCAGTACTTGATTTGAAAAAAACCGGATGTATCGATACACTCGTGAAAGCGAGAGTAATGTACTGAAACGCACTGCACAGAGAATGGATACACTGAGATAGGACACCCAGGGTATGATACACTCAATGTTGAGTGTATTCGCGCGTCGAGAAAGCGTGCGAAAACGAGAGATTTGTAAGTGTATCATACACTTGGTATCTCAGTGTAGGATACACTCAATAGTAAGTGTATTCATTCTGGGTGTGTGTACTATAGTACACTGTGGTCTCATCATTCCAGCGTTAGCGTAGATCACTGCAAGATCAGAGCGCAGCTTTGCGTGTAGCATTTTACTGGCCTTTAGTTCGAATATCCATGCAATTTCAAATTACTTTGAATACGTTTCCAGGATAACGTGCGATCGCGAGCAGCCGAGTGAGAATTTTAATTGTATTTCATAATTTGTTTCAAAAAATTTTCGTTGTAATCTGGTTAGTATTTTTGCTATGATTTGGTTCTGGCTTAGAACTAGAACAATTATTCATATGGAAGTAGAACTTTTATAGAGATGTCAAATATTTTCAGCAATGTTCGTAACAACAACAACTACTGAGAAGGCGCCTGAAACAACTACTGTGGCCACGAGTCAAGTTCCCATTACAGATATAGTTTGTGCTAGTACTAACAATTGATCATCCATTTTATCAATTTATGTCAATGTGAAAATCGAATTGTCAACAGTTTTACGAAATTACAAATAATTCTTTGTTTAATTATTTAAAACTAATCTTATCAGATGCGCCTGAAACCACAGCGAAAGATGAAGTTATTGACGACGACTACGAAGATAGCTTCTTCGACTCTTCAGGTACACTCAAAATATTGCATCTTTTGATTGTAAACGTATCTTTTCAGCCTCACATTCGAGCATTGTCTGGTTGGCATTGATCACAATTTCCATAATTATCAATAATCGTAACGTTTGGTAAGATGTTTGAAGACAATAATTGAAAATCGGAAAATATCGACCGTATTTTTGTTCTATTTTATTTAAGATTATTTAAGATGCGTGATCAATTTCTCGAAGAATGATGATCAAATTGACCCTTCAAACAAAGTCCATCGGAAAATATATAAATAGCTTATAAAGACTGTTTCCCGCACATACAAGCTTCGCAATGGAGAAACTACTTTCCAAGGGCAATGTTTTCTCGAGTTACTCTTTGCCTACCCAGTATAGTGATGCCGGTTCTTCCCTCTCTCGCACAACGTTTCACGCGCGGACATTGGCGGGTAAGAGAGCGGCAGAGAAACTAGTAAACACGAGAGAGAGAGTGCGAAAGTGAGAGAGCGCTAGACACCAGTCTCGGCCCCTTTGTTGTTATTTACTCTTCTACCTCCCCGCATTTGAAAGCCCTGCACATCAACCGTTCAAACGCAGGTGTCCCTATTTAGGTTGCGATGAAACGCTGTTTCTCGGGTGAGTATCAGCGCCACGAGAGAAGAAACTGTAAGGTAGACGAGCGCACTAAGTGAATTCTAATAAAATGGAGCACACACACACCTGCCGACCGGTCGAGAGAGCGTGCGAAATGAGACCAGACCATTTCCGACCTCTTAACGACAATGGCAATACATTGTCGAATACTTCTGCACTTCGGTTCGGGCCAGTTCAAAACTAGCAATAGAGGGGAGAATGCAACCGTTAAATAAACCTGGCTACACAACCCGAGAATTACTAAAGTTTGATGCAAATACTTACAGTACGTCGTCCGACAAGTGAGTTAATAAATATATTTGTCTGGTTAAATGTTACTGAAATTTTGCTATTATTATCAACAGATAGATGACGATTACGTCAGATTTGCACATGACCAATGAATTTCCTCATACTACACTACTTTTCCTACGTTTGTCGCAGAACAATCATTTATGTCGTTTTTGATTTCATAATATTAGCTGTACCGGGAAGAAATATTTTATAGGGTCACATGCAGTGCATCTCAGCCGACAGCAACAACGACAGATGCTTAGCATTAAACTTTCCGTTCATCTTTCATCGATCTTCCCACCATTTAATGGATAAACATGTTCACTCTTCAATGCAGAACAACAAATCATGATTCAATTTCAACCGCACACAGTATCATGAATGTTAAGAAAATAGTGAAGAAACAAAATGTGGTGTAGACCCTGCTCGGGAAGTTTGAAAATGGTTATTTGATATATGATTTTCTCTTACCACGAATTTTAGCGTACTGTAGGTAGTGCTCCTCCAGTACCTAGAGGAATCCACTGAAGCGATTCCGCAAGAATGGGGCGAGCTAAGTTGATCAGTGTTGCATCGGCCCACTTGGCTCAGAGGTAAGTTTCTGCAGTGTTAATCTAGGGGACGGGGGTTCGACCCCCACCCCATGCAACTTCTCTTGCTGATTTTTGGGGAGGCTTTGCCTTTGTTACAACCACTCTTTTGCGGCATACGGTAGAAAGGCACACCACGCGTGCATGGAGTGCATTTCCTCCAATGCATTGGCCATGATACTGTGCGCATGCATTATCGCTTTTAACCCTCTGCATAGATATCGTAAATTCCTTTTAGCGGAACTATTGGAGAGGCAGTGCGTGATGAAGGGACGCCCACTCGTTCGTAACTATAACGAGATAATTAGAATAGCAGAAAGGGAAGCTTTGAAGGTCTCGAGTTGTCGAATATTAACGCAGTTAATTAATTCAGAGATCCGTTTCACATTAAGGCATATATGGCATATGGCATTTTGGCCCCTTTAATATAGTTTACCTCTCTAGTATGCCTAGGGACCGCAAGGTGGTCTGCCGATTTTATACAATGAAGTTGAAAGTGTATCCATATTAGCCGCTGAGGTGTCAATAACATCATACTTTTTGCCGTTTGTCGATATCTTGTCTCTGGGCCGAGATACAGCTCGAAAACCACGCGCGCGGCTCATAACGGGAGAGGGTCAAAAGGTGGGCGCTCTCTCTCGGTGGGCGGAGTTTGCGTCTATGATGAGAGAATGTGGAGATAGTATCTGATCATCAAGCGAATGTGAGAGCTAATGTTCGTTGCCGTCTTGGTGCAGTGGTAGAGTGATTGTATAGCTAGCCAAAGGTCGTTAGTTCGAATCCCATCCTTTGCGGATCTTTTGCTCACAACCCAAAATATTGCCATTTGAGCCGCTAAACACCGTAAGTCGTCATGCCAAAGCACATTCTCGGAAAATAATAATACTAAAATCTTCTAAACAGGAGCACAATTGCGCGGGGCAATTAAATTTGATTTAGTTTTGTCTAAGTTAATCGGAATAATTCTCCCCACGAATTGCGAGATGCGCAACTATGTGCCTTTACTGGAAGTGATTGAATCACCTATTCCCGCTTACGTTTATTGATTTTTGACCTACTTAATCACTACAGAGCATGGTGCGCATGGCATATGTTGTAGCCCATCACAAGGGCTCTCGAATAAGCCCGAGCACGAGGTTTTTAGTGAAGAATGAAATTTGTGCTACTCATCCGCTGTTTCTTGCCCCTTCAATTAGAGTCACGAGTGGGCGGAGCGTATCTTCCCTAAGTATGCCGTGCAGGGCGAGATTTGAAATATTAATCCTGTCTAAGTACTTCCGAAGTCCAGTATACACGCATAGTCCAATAGCACCTTGTCTATTGTTGAGGTAGTCATCACGATCAGTGCAGAAAGTGCAAGTTGTCGAGATAAAATATAACAATATGATGCACGTTTGATCATACTTAGTTTGCGACGCCTCGTTGCATCTAGGTGCTTCGTTAATCTTCGAGAATTAAGCAAGTCAACTTCATCGAAGCGTAGTAGACGTGACATTCGAGACTCACCATTCATATTGTTAAAAACATTCATGCTAAAAAGAATGGAAAGTTTCATTGACAATTCATTCTTGCTTTCGAACTGGTGCATCTCGGATCAATACTCCTGTTTCTGAGTGCATCGTGCAGTGTACTGGCACTCGAACATTTCTTCCCTCTCTTTGCTGAGTATCGGCGCGACTAGACGTGAAGAACTGTAAGAGAGACGTGCGCACAACGTGCATCCGAAAAGAGGAGTAGTCGGTGTTGCGATAAGCATGTCAAGTTCGTCGTCTCACTTTACTTTTCGCACTCGCAATGACATCCACATATGTTTCCTTATCGTGCTTACTTTCAACTAGCGGGGTGCGCACTACGTTTTCAAAGTACGGTCCAGGGGGACTTCAGTCGCCGGGTACAGTTCGGTCCAGGGGGACTTCCGTCGCCGGGTACAGTTCGGTCCAAGGGTACTTCAGTAGCCGGGTACAGTTCGGTCCAAGGGTACTTCAGTCGCCGGGTACAGTTCGGTCCAAAAAGTTGCCACTACGCCACTTCGTGAGACACTTCGTGGCGTAGTGGCAACTTTTTACCTGACCCAAGGAAGTTTGGTTACCCCAGCGAATTTTTTACTGTAGGTTACGGTAGCACTTATTGATTTATTGATTTTCGTGTTTTTGACAAAAATCATGTATCTGACCCAAGGAAGTGTGGTTGCCCCAGCGTACTTTTTACTGTAGGTTACGGTAGTATTTATTGATTTATCGATTTTCATGTTTTTGAGAAAAATCACGAATCTGACCTGCGGTCTGACCCACCGAACTCATCGGAGGGGATTTTAGGTTACGGTAGTTTTTATTGATTTATCGATTTTCATGTTTTTGAGAAAAATCATGAATCTGACCTGCGGTCTGACCCACCGAACTCATCGGAGGGTACTGTAGGTTACGGTAGTTTTGATTGATTTATCGATTTTCATGTTTTTGAGAAAAATCATGAATCTGACCTGCGGTCTGACCCACCGAACTCATCGGAGGATACTGTAGGTTACGGTAGTTTTGATTGATTTATCGATTTTCATGTTTTTGAGAAAAATCATGAATCTGACCTGCGGTCTGACCCACCGAACTCATCGGAGGATACTGTAGGTTACGGTAGTTTTGATTGATTTATCGATTTTCATGTTTTTGAGAAAAATCATGGATCTGACCTGCGGTCTGACCCACCGAACTCATCGGAGGGTACTGTAGGATACGGTAGTTTTGATTGATTTATCGATTTTCATGTTTTTGAGAAAAATCATGAATCTGACCTGCGGTCTGACCCGCCGAACTCATCGGAGGATACTGTAGGTTACGGTAGTTTTGATTGATTTATCGATTTTCATGTTTTTGAGAAAAATCATGAATCTGACCTGCGGTCTGACCCACCGAACTCATCGGAGGGTACTGTAGGATACGGTAGTTTTGATTGATTTATCGATTTTCATGTTTTTGAGAAAAATCATGAATCTGACCCAAGGAAGTGTGGTTGCCCCAACGAACTTTTTTGAGGTTACTGTAGATTACGGTAGTATTGATTGATTTATTGATTTTCGTGTTTTTGATAAAAATCATGTATCTGGCCCAAGGAAGTGTGGTTGCCCCAGCGAACTTTTTGAGGGGTACTGTAGGTTACGGTAGTATTGATTAATTTATTGATTATTGATTTATTGATTTTCATGTTTTTGACAAATAGCATCTATCTGACCCAAGGACGTTTGGTCGCCCCAGCGCAATTGTTACCGTAGTTTCGGACGGGACGGACTCACAGACAGACAGACAGACTCACAGACGGACAGGGCTTGTCGTTTTAGGTTAAGTAGTAACTCGACGCGCACCTATGTGCATCAATAAGTATGAATGCGAATATTTTGATATGGTAAGGAATCACAATTCATCGAAACGCAAACTGCGTGACATCCGTGCCAAATCGCGCAAGATTCATATTTTACAACATTTATCTATTCATGGAAGAAATGATTGAAATGTTTCTTGGTCCGTCAGCGACAAGGAAACCACCTTTATCGAATCATTGCTCGCGTGACATCCGTGGCAAACCCGCGTAACAGACATGCGACGTGACAGAATCATGTACGACCTTTACAATTGTGTTGTAATAAAGCAAATATGTTACATATTGTGCACAAAGACGTGGTCGCCTGCTTCCTTCCTTCCTTGTCAAGAAGAAATTTAGCTTCAGACGCATTGTTTTCGGTCAAACTACGTCACATCCTCATATCCCATACTACTTCGATCGCGTCATCCGAAATTGTTTATTGTATTAGGAAGTAAACAGTGGCGTGATTCATCCCTTTTGTCATGGGGGTGAATTTAGTTCTTCTCAAGCCTTCTGCTATTTTCACATTTATTTTCTGCCTATTAACGAGAGTGCACACATTTCTATTTCATTTCATCGCACTCCGAATTTGCCCCCCCCCCAAATGGTAACGGAGCAAAATAGAATTTTTTTGTTTCGGCCACTATTACTTGTACCAGTCATTTAAACAAATTGCTCTTGATAGTAATCACTTTAGATGTCTTTCGGCCAAATGCCCTTCTACCATTACATATCGATGGCAGTCGGCTGGCCGTCCCTCCTACTCTATCTGCTCATTGTATTGGCGATTTTGAGAGTGAGCTATTACAAATTTTGAATACTACATTCTACATCAAGTACTAACTGTGGTGTGCTTACGGTCTGTTTCTCTAGATTTAGAATGCTCTCTCGCCCCCGTTTCTACTGTTTATCAGTGTAACGTTTTTTTTTATATTTCGGAAGAGTGTTTGTGAATCTGTAATACTGTGCTTTTCCTATTTCGAATTAAAAGCTTCCTTTTATTACAGACAGATTGGTGTTTTATGATAGAAATGAAAATACAGAAGCAACGATCCCACACGAGTTATATTTCCAAAACATAATGTAATATATATTTTAACAATTAAGGGCCGGCCCAGTCAGTCCTCTCTAAAGTCGCACTTCTACACGATGATCCTTGCTCAGGTTGAATATCTTCTATTAATATTTATTAAAATATTTAATAATTTTATTTGTAGAGTCTACCCTGCATTCTGTGCTTTCTCTACCTCGAAATAATCGTTCGGCCGAGAAAATTCGGAATGTACATTCTCTTCAAGCCTCAGTTGCAATCATCTCTTGCTCAGTGAGTTTTTGATGGCAGGCGGTTTTGATTTCGCTCTTGAAAAGGATCGGGCAGCGTGCTGGACGTGTTTTTGCGTTACTCGTTTTTAGCAATTTGCCGATTTCAGTTTGCCTTGTTCAGATTCACTTTCTTCGTCCAGCAACTGCTCACCACCGCCGTCTATCTCTCCTTCATTCCCTTCGCAGCTAATCGATTTGTCGCCGTGAAATTCCCCGAGAGATACCTGGTGGTCAGTGAAGCTTACATCGCAGTCAGAATTTGCATCCGAAAACATAACCATGGAAATCACAGAAGAGCTAAAAAATTGTTCCGAAACATTTCTTTTCCCTTATAGTTCGCGCATTACTTATTCTGTAAAATTGTGTTATCCTAATTTGCCTCATTTCAGCAATGGACAATGCGCACGACAATCTTCTCCATCTTCGCTTACTACTCAATTTCAATGATCGTTGTCATTCCATCCGTGTACCAACCGACATCAAATTTCTCGTCATTGTCTTTACATTTGATATTTTTTAAATAAAAAAAAGTTACAGATTCGTACCGAACGCGTTTCAAAATGGACTCAGTTTTTCGATCGACAGCCAGACGGGCAATGTAAGTACGCACAATACAATGTATTTTATTGTTTTCATTTCATCATCAAAGAAGGTCTCCCACGAATATTTGGTCAACTGAGTTCTCACTGTGGGGCAATGGAGATCGAATACCCGATGAGAGCCTCGAAAATCATGTTTCAGTTTTTAGTTTGAAGAAAGTTATGTTTAATAAACTCTCCAAAACGACCAGAATTCTTACAGTATCTCACATTGAACCTTCAATCTTTTCGCGGTGGGAGTTGGCATTTTGTGGAAAAGGAGTCAGAGAAAGGCAGAGAGATAAGGGGAAACGAGAAGGGTGCGCGAGGGAAACCCGCGTTGGATTTGTTTCACCAACTACTGATAACAGAAATGAAACCTCAAACATCGGGAAAAATAAAGGTCGAAATCATTCGTGGGAGGCCTTCTTTAAAAACGAGTAAAAAGGCACCATGTTATAAACTTAGAGCAGTACAAAGACGATCAAGTAAAGGTGAGGCGCTAGTTTCCCTTTAGAATATCTAATTGTAAAATTTGTTTTTAATTTCCGGGTTTCTACCTTTATATTTTATGTATCGTAAAACTCAAGGCTGCGTCAGATCTTTATATGGTAGAATAAAGGGAAGCATGATATAATATTATAAGCAATTTCAGACCACATCAACTGCTCTGCTGTCTGTTTCCCTGATAACTTTCGCCCTTTGTCTGTGCCTCTACACGTTCACACTGGCCCGAATATTCTCGTTGCGCCGCGCCATCGTAACTGGGACAACAGTAAATTTATTATTTACTTATTTATTTATAATTCACTGTGCAATCGTTGTCGCTTATGCATGTTCCTTCACATCAAATTGTATTCTCAATTCGCATATTTAATTGTGGTACGATTGGTGTACAATGTTTTTTTTTGAAAAGCACAATTTAAGATGACCGGCGGACCGCGGGCGAGCGAGATCCTCCTCTTCTCCTCATCTCTCCTCATGTTCGTGTCACAGTTGGTGGACGCCGCAAGTGAGACATATCACAATTTATTTTTTATCATTATAGTTGATCAATTGGTCTTCAAGAAGGTATACGCAAGTACAATAATGTAATCAATAAAAATTATGATTTCGGGCGAATACGCTCATTTAGTCAGACCCTCTAAAGCCTATCAACAAGTTTCACGGTCCCCATATAATTTCAGAGGCCAATTTCAATTTCAGAGGATGTGCAAATTTGCTGTGTTAATTTTTCTTATGCTTCAAATTAAATGTTCACCCCTAAACCCCGAAATTCGTTAACGCCATCTCGTTGTAGACGCGATCATTCGCATTACTGCCTCAATCGCCGGCGACACGAAAACGCTGGCAGTCGCATACGATATGTGGTATGTATACTCTTTTTAAAAAGTCACAATGATCAGGACAATAAGTGAAAAAGTTCAGTCACCTCTAGAAATAAGATAGATTGCAGATAAGAGATCCTGTTCGCTTGGTGTTCTGATCTTAGCGGCTTATTTCTGCGTGTACCTAGTCCATTCTCCATATTTTTCTTTTATTCTACACATTTGTTAAGAAACAAAGCAAAAGAGGAGCTGCAATGTATCGGAAAAGACAATGAATTGCGATTATATTTTACCCATTAGGATTGCATCGGACCATGCCATAGAAAGGCCAAATAATGAATAGCGCTGTTCAGGTTCATCACAACGGAGATCATGTGTCTCTCTCCCGGATGGTCGTTGATTTGCTCTAGCAGCTTGATTAGAAGGTGGGCATTTTCTCGGATTTTTTTCTAAAAAATATCTTACTGATGCAATGCAAGTAAAAACAAACGGGGAGAATTATGATCGCATGACAAATCTTGGAAGCCCCGTTCTCCCGTGCTTCTTTTGCTTGTAGATTAGTTACCCGTTTTAGTGCACCGGCATTCCTTACTGAAACATCTGTTTACGAGGTGATATGTTGCTGACAACGGCCAAAAGAGCCTTAAAAGCGGCTACATATCCATCATTGCTTACAGGCATGTCTCGTCGCTGATAAGAGCGCGCGCGCCTACCCATGTCACGTCCTCAACGGGAAGAATCAGGAGATAAGCAAGACGTTCAGACTATCCAGAAAAAAATTTCCATTAGAATTACATCACACCTATTGTAATTTCCTCGAACAGGCGAATAATGATGGAGAGCCAGATTTCCAAGCCTCTTCCTTGTTGGTTATCTTACAATAATTGTTTGCCCGTGCCTACGTTTATGGCGGATTTGTGGCCGACTTTCATGCAAGACTTGCGGTTGTAGTTTCCTTTCGTTCTCCGAATTGCATTCGGAAAAACTTGTGAGAGTCCAGAATTTTCCGAGCGACGACTTTCCCTTCGTAAAGCTTCTGCAGACCTGCGCACGAGAAATCGAGAGGTGGAGACATCACTTCTCCTAATAATTGGAGATGTGAACACTCCAGAGTAAGCAAAACTGGAGACTTCGCTCTCTGAGAAGTGAATACTGCCCTCCCCCTGAATGTATCAAATCAGGCAATCAACAAGCCTCTCAATGCGACACGCATCATTCCACAAGCCGGTCAACCTTCCAGAAAGGTCTTTGGAGTGAGAGAGCGTGTGAAATCGAGAGGGACTCTCTCACTTTTGTACACTCTCTCGCTCTAACCCTGGTATGTAGGTTTGGAATCATGTGGACATCTGACTTCGGTCCTCCCTCACCCACACGAAGAAGGGTGCGTAAATGGCCGTCCTCAAATACCAAATTATAATTTTTCGATTTTTCATTGAGAGAGGACAGATTTTTTTTTCTTATGTTAGCACATGTAGGTGAGCTCAAGACTGTGATCCGTGATAATGATCGAACGATAATTCGTTTCGAGATCTGAACAATATTTTATTTGCACATTTATGTTGATACACCTTTAGCTAGATAACAAACTGTGAAAATATGAGAACATTTATGAGAACTGGTCGCGAAATAGCGGGAATCGTTGGGATGAAGAGAGATTCGAAATCTCTAAATTGGTCCGTTGTTGTCGAAACTCAGACGTACAGTCCTGGTTGTTTCCCCAATGAAAACTTTCCGGCCCGGCCAGGCCCGGACGTTTTTCCGCCCCGGCCGGGCAACTTTCCGCCCCGGCCGGGCCGGAAATCTGACCCAAGTGGATCCACGCAATTTGTGGCGCGAATAGAGATAAATTCGAGACAAACTCTGTGCAGTCAACGAGCTCAAGTCATTGGTCATCGAATGTTATTGATTGAAAATTACATTATTTGCTTTATTACGTTTCATTTCGTTGAAAGAAATGATTGCAAGGAAATGACTTTCGATAGAGATTGACGCAAAATATTACAGTATCTATTGGACTTTTGCATTTACCACGAACTGATTTTTCATAGAACGAAATTTTCTAATGAATTTAAAATTACTAAAAAAATAGTTATTTAAATTTCTGTTGACACTTACCGATGACGAATGACCTGAATTCGTTGACTGCACAAAGTTTGTCTCGAATTTATCTCTATTCGCGCCACAAAATGCGTGGGTCCACTTGGGCCCGTCCGGGCCCGGCCGGGCCGGAAAGTTTTCATTGGGGAAACAACCAGGACTATATTTGTTTTAATTAAGAGTTTCGAGATTGCATTTTATCTCTCATGAGACCAATCGTACGCATTGATAATGATAGCAGGTACAATACAATCACACACTATTTACAACATCGATTTTAGAATGCTAAATGATCAAATTCAGCAAGTATGACAAAAAATGTATTGGCTAGGTTACATTGCACGATGTTTCTGCCGCTATTGACGATTTGGAGCATCACGATCTTGAGCTTTCCGGAATGTTTTCGACCTGAAATTTGTGTAATATCTGCGCGTTTTGCAATATTCTCATTTAAAAGGTGGTGTCCCACGAACTTTTGGTCAACTGAGTTCTCACTGTCGGGTTATGGTAATCGGTTTCCCGATAAGAGTCCCGCAAACTGCATGTTCAGCCGATAAGTTTGAACAAAGTTATTCGCGTTTGGCTCTGTGCCAAACTGACCCTGAATGCAGGAATTCAAAAATGATAGGGAGGAAAAAGGGGGAACGAGGAGAATGCGACCGCGTCATTGAAACATATGAGATGAGGAATGATGGAGCAGGAGATTCGTGATACTCCTTCTTTAAGCCCACTACACACAGAATCAGTCTTATATGAGGCGATGACACTTTAAAAAGTCTTATATTCAAAAAAAGGTCTTATATAAGACTTTTTAAAGGGTCGTGGGCCTAATATAAGAGAGGAATCGCGAGAAAATCGACCATTTGAGTGGGGTATGCGGAACTAGAAAATTTTTCTCTTCGATTTCCCTGTAAATATAATTCAAGGTACTCTCAATCGTGCTCTATTTGATAGCGTTTTCCGTTTTTTTGAGATAGGCCTTATTTTTCGAGTACGCGAGTAACAAAGTGACGGTCCTTCGGATTTTGCACCCGAATGTGCTTCCGTAGAAATTTCATAACTCGCTTTATAATTGAGAAATGGAGTTCTAATTTTTTTCATTAAATAGAGAAATGGATTCTCCACAATTCCTATATTTTCACGTGACATTTTAATATTTTTCGATTTTGCAGTATTTTATAGGGTGAAAAGTGACGTAAAAAGTGCAATCGGAAAAACTTCAATTTCCCTCTATGCACATTTTGTAGAGACCAATTTTATGTATTTAAAAAAAACCGACTTTCAGCCAAATCGGTAGGTGCAAACAAAATCGGCCTCAGGTGAAGTTTTTTTTCTCAAAAAAATCGATTTTTTGAAACATTTGTTTATGATACTTTAAAATGGCACTTTTGCGGTCGAAACTGACTAATACCATCGGAAAACATTTTAGAAACTCTAAGTTAGAGAATACTAATTGGTCTGACTCGAGGAAATCGATTTTCCGGATTATAGAGCGACAATATTTCGATCGATAAAACTAACGTTCCGGAAGTGTGGCATGTGCCATATCCACTTGAATCATGAACATATGTCGGTAGGAGACAGCTCATGTAGTTATACCAAAAACGGCGCTAGCAGAAATTGAGTTATTTAATTTTTAAGGTTTTTGAAAATTTTACAGACATTTTCTTTATTTCCGCGTCTAGCGAGTGAGCTCCGGAAAAGGGTTTTACAAATTTTCTGTGATTTGGGTAGAGCGAAAGTGAGGGGATCCAGGGTGACAAACTTCAGTCGGCTTCAGTCATGTTTTACAAAGAAACAAATAAATATATATTGCATGACTGATAATATATCAAAATGCCGACTCACATCGATCGCGTCGGTTGTGCAGAGGCCGCAGTGCTGTCTCAGCGCCCTGACAAACAAAACGATGGCAGAGATCAGCTGCAAAATTTACTGAAATGAGCTGCAAAGTGTTGTATGCAATATAAAATAAAAATTATAAATATTGAACTTTGTGAAGGATCTGGAAAGAAATTTTCAGAGAAAACATTTTGCCTTCATTTAACAGAATAAGATAAATGAAATCAATAAACGTACACTGATCGTACCAGCAATCAACCCGATAATCAGCCAGATACTTATCATCGCTTATAACGGTGAATTAACTGTTGCTGGAGAAGATTGAATGCGACTTAAAATGTACAAATTACATTTATACGATCAAACACGCTGTCAACAGGTTACTTCCTCTGGTTACGCGAGAGAAAATGAAAGGTGGCCAACGTGCCTTTGTGGTGAACAGCGGACTATTTGCAATGTTCGTATTTATAAATCTAAAATGTGTTCGTAGAAACACAGATAGAGAAGAAAGCGCTCGGATGACTAACACACCAATGTCAGTGCGCGTACATGGAATTGATAAGACTCGCGGGTTGCGCGTGCGTCCGGACAAAAAAGTGGAGAGAACTACGCGAAAAATGCGCGGTATTTGTGGCCTATTGTGAACTTTGCTCAATGACGCATCCATTTGAACGTGATCATTCACTCTTTCGCCATCTTAGCAAAGTCTTCCTGGTCTCACATTTCATCGCAATCTACTTGTTACTCTCCCCTCCAGATAGGGGAGAGTAACAAGTAGATTGCTATGAAATGTGAGACCCCAGTCTTTTCAATTCGCACGCTTTCTTCGCCAGTCAGTTGGTGATAGAGTGTGCGAAATGAAGAGACCGTGGGCTCACATTTCGCGCTCTACTAGAGTGTGAACGCATAGAATATAGGGGGGGATGGGGCGGCTTCCGTTCTTGACCCATCGCGCTGAAAAAAACATCTCTTCCAGCCTGATATACGGATCCATCGGAGTGTGTTCTTATATTCCCGACAAAATAAATGTGTGTTCCTGTAGGAAATTGGGCCGAATTCGTGGTGAGACCATCCTCTATTTACATTCTGTTTTCTCACTCTCTATCTCTCTGCCTCAATTTTCATTGGCACAATAGAATGTCAAAATTCAAAAGCTAGAGAGCGACGACTTTTAACGTATAAACGCCTCACTCCCCTGCGCATGATTGGCTTTAGGTCGTCACTGACCATCTCAGACTTATGTCTATGACTGACTGGGGCGGAGCTTGCGTCCCCTAACTATGAGTAGTGGACTTTTTTCTCCGCAACATTTTCCCCCGTGCACTATCAATAAATTGGACTTCCCTGTCACGTTTGAGTTCCTAATGAGCTAATTAAATTTCCCTTTTTCCCACGTGAACACCTTTTGCATAAGCTCCTCTCTCCTATAAATAGGGGCCGCAACGTGATCTTCCAATTTCAAGCTAATTGAAAGAAAATATGGCCAAATGAACCGCTAAGGTCTCAATAACATCATACTTTTTGCCGTTTGTCGATATCTTGTCTCTGAGCCGCGCTACGCCTCAAAAACCATGCGCGTCATTTGACAGAAAGTGGTGAAAGAGAGAAGTGGGCGGAGCTAATCTACATCTCTAAATCCTGACTGATTTTGAGAGTGAAAGAGTACTCTTTACCCATGGCTCAGCCGGTTGAGCACATGCTTTATAAACAGGAGTACGCTGGTTCAAATCCTGCGGTTTGCAAAATTTTTGCTGATTTTGCAAATATCTTTAAAATCAAATGACAATTCTGCGAATTCATAAAATTTTAATTTTTTTGTTTGTATAGATTCAGCATGCTATTCCACCTATACTGAGACTTGCGCAGCTGTGTCGGTGAATTGGAAGTGTTCTAAACACCTACTCTTGAAGCTATCAGTCAATTTTTGATCTACTAAATGTTGTCAGAACAAGGTGCGCAACGCCTCATTCGTAGAGTAGATCGAGAGCTCTCGAATAAGCTTTTGAACGCGGGATTTGGTTGAAAATGAAGCTTGTCATTCGATTGGGACAATTGTTCCCTCTCGTCGAGAAAGGTAGGGGGCGGAGCTTGCGCCCCCTACCTATAAATTCTCCCCTTTCCTTCTTCCTTCTCTCACTTTGATCGATCGGTCGCCCCCCTTCTAATGAACTTCTTTCTCCTCTTCACTCTCTCCCTTCTCTGTATCATCGGGTACGTTATTAAAAGTATTCTCTACCGTAATCTCTGATCGTACGGTAGACTAACCTGCTGAATTATGCCTGCCAAAAAATCTGACTTTTCGCAATTCTACTAATGATTTGTGGCTTACCTTACATTGGGTTCACATTTTTAAACTTTACGTTTTTCGTAAAAGTTTAGTATCTTGCTCTATTCTGACCAAGCCAGTGGCTCTTTCGTTGTTTACGCTCTGCCTACCTAATCCTAACTCGATATTTTCTGGTAGGCAGAGCGGTACCATGAAGGGGGGCTCATGGTCCGAAATGGGATCGGGGTCGACTTGGTCAAACCCAAAGTGGCCTATGGTAACTTACCCGCCGGGGTCCCGCAACGAAAAAAAAGTACCGTAACCCAAGCTACCGTAATCCGGAAATACGAAATTGAGAATTCGGACCGGCTGTATGTTGCATGAGGTAGGCCTTGAGTAGTAATTAATCGGACGGTATACGGTTGTCTCGGAACGACATGCCGATACCGTAACCAAGTCTACAGTACACTGAAATTTCAAATTGATCAAATCGACTCCGGATTTTTAAATCAGATGGACCTCGAGTTGTCATTGCTTTGAGGATATACCGTTTCTCCCCTACCGTACTCAGGGTTACTGTAGCGAGGTTACAGTATGCTGAAATTTCAAACTGATCAAATCGACCCGGATTTTTACAGGAGGTGGACCTCGAGTTACCATTGCTTGGAGGGTATATCGTTTCGCGACTACCGTACCCAGGGTTATTGTAGCGAGGTTACAGTATGACCAATTATTTAAATTGATCATATCTTCTCGGGATTTTTGTAGGTGGTAGACATCGATCAGGCAGTGACAGAGGAGTATATTATATTGATTTTACCGTGTCCCGGGGATACGGTTTCGGAGAAATAATATACTCCTCAACCAACAACTACTCGATGTCTACCTCATGCAACCTATTCCGGGTAAATTTGTTCAGTTTCGTATTTCAGCTTTACTGTAGTATGGGTTACGGTATCGGCAATGCGTGCCGGGACTTCCGTATACCGCCCGATAAATGACTACTCGAGGCCTAGCTCCTACAAAATTCTCGAATATAATTGGCCCATTTTTATATTTTCCGGTTATGGTACACTGGATATGGTTTACTATACTGGCACACTGGTTTACTGGCGATGTCGTGCCGGGACCACCGCATACCGTCCGACTAATTACTACTAGAGGTCTACATCGTGCAATCAATTCCGGATTAATCTGTTCAGTTTCGTATTTCCGCATTACTGTACTATGGGTTACGGTATCAGCAATGCCGTGCCGGGACTCCCTTATACCGTCCGATAAGTAACTACCCGATGTTTAGCTCCTACAAAAATCCCGACTTGATATGTTCCATTTCATAAATTCGTCATTCCGTAGCCTGCTACAGTATCCCCGGGACACGGTAAAATCAATACAATATACTCCTCTGTCATTGCCTGCTCGATGTCAACCACCTACAAAAATCCCGAGAAGATATGATCAATTTCATTAGTTGGTCATACTGTAATCTCGCTACAGTAACCCTGAGTACGGCAGGGGAGAAACGGTATATCCTCAAAGCAATGACAAGGCCTAGCTCATGCAACAAATCCCCAGTTCATTTGAGCAATTTGAAATTTCAGCAAACTGTGGCCTTGGTTACGGTATCGGCAATGTCATGCCGAGACCACCGTATACCGTCCGATTTATTACTACTCAAGGCCTACCTCATGCAACATACAGCCAGTCCGAATTCTCAATTTCGTATTTCCGGATTACGGTAGCTTGGGATACGGTACTATTTTTTCGTTGCGGGACCCCGGCGGGTAAGTTACCATAGGCCACTTTGGGTTTGACCAAGTCGGCCCCGATCACATTTTGGGCCCTTCATGGTACCGCTCTGCCTACCAGTTAGGCTTAGGTAGGCTGAGCATAAACAACCAAAGAGCCACTGGCTCTGGACACGTATGATTCTTACTCACAGTAATCAATGGTCAGATATTGGCATCGCTTCAGTATCTTGTATATTAATTTCAAGGCGCGCCCATCCCACCAAATCCATGACTGAGCTCTGTTCGAGTGAGAATTGCAGTGGCCAATGCATCAACGGAGTGTGCACAGAATCTGGTGGGTACCGTACTCCCTAATATTGTGTTAAAATGAGCAACCTATCTGGAATTGAATGAAAGGTTACCGCTAGATTCGCACAGTGATGAGTGAGGGTTTGACCCCGGGTAACGTGGTCCGCTAAAGGTAAGAAGTGCCAACGGTGTCATAATCAGTTGATTGTAGAAGTGGTGAAACGCGAAGTTCGCTGTCCTGGACATTGTATGAGAATTCTTGGATGCTACCCTGGAACTGATCAATGCAGAAGTGAGATATCATTCTTTTTGTCGCTACATTATTAACCGCCATCTGACTTTGTCCATTTTTTGACATTACTGCAACGGAGGGTTTACTATAGCATAGGCAATGAGTAAATCGAAGAGCTATTACTATATATTAGAAAATGCTAACGTCTGTCTGTCGGTCTGTCTGTCTGTCTGTCTGTTTGTTTGTTTTTTTTTGTTGTTATTCCTTCCGTTGCAAATTTTTTTTTCGCTATAAATCGTTTCAAAATCACGCAATCTTCTCAGAACCTTTTGAATATGATAACTGACCAGAATTGCTTTTAAATTTTATAAAATTTAAATCACCAAATCCATGGCCAAGTGGTTAAAGCGCGCGACATTCAAATTCGACCGACGCAGGTTCGACCCCCGCCGCGGGCAAACCTTTTGCCGCATTTTTCGCAAGTACCGCAAGTGCTCCTGGCACGTTTCTAAGTACCGTGAAACACGTTTTCACCTGTTTTGCCGAGTTTTAACGTGAAAAATCGAAAATTTCGAAAAGTTCCCAAGTGGTTCGCAGAGCGTGGGGGACCATAGGGAAAGTGTTTTTCGATGTCGGAAACGTGTCTGGACGTGTTCTAACACGTTTAAACGTGAAAAATCGAAAATTTCGAAAAGTTTCCAAGTGGTTCGCAGAGCGTGGGGGGATCACAGGAAAAGTATTTTTCGATGTCACAAACATGTTCGAAAACGCCAGGGAAATCAACACAGTATCTTGCGTTTCCGTTGAGAAAGGCTCGTGAGGCTGAGAGCGATCGAAAAAAGTAGGAGCCACGAAGTGGCGTAGTGGCAACTTTTTTCAATCGCTCTCAGCCTCACGAGCCTTTTGCAATGGAATAAGCCCTTTCTAGCGATTAACATTCCCGAACATCTTAAGCTCCCCCTGGACCGAACCTGGAGCCGGGCCCGAGCTCCCTCTGGACCGAACCTCAAGCCAGCTCCCGAATTCCCCCCCCCCTGAACCGAACCTGAAGCCGGCTACCAAGTCCCCCTGAACTGAACCTGGAGTCATCTACCGAGCTCCCCCTGGACCGAACCCGCACCCAGAACTATACATAGAGCGTAGTGCATTTAACCTCAATACAACCCCGCTAGTTTTAGTAATAATCTTTAGGAAATCTGCCTGGCTTTCTGTTTTATAGCTTTCGACGAGGTGGAAATGAGCAGCCTTAGTGCCTACCACTGTTGTATTTTCTTGTTCGGGTTTCCTACATGACGCTGTTTAAGTTAGGATCAACAAGGGCTCAACAAGGGGCTGGAAAAGGTCAAAAATCGAAATCGCTTAAAACTTCGCCCTAGGGATAACCTTTGACGCTGTACACGCTGGTGTCATCGATTTCACAGACCCCTCTGGGCGCCGCAACGGCGCCGCGCCATTTTGACGGCAAAATAGATTTTAGAATAAAACTCGCTTCAGAGTGCACGTAATTTCGCGAATTCTATCAGAATTTGACGCTCTTTCTGACGGCGTTTTCCCTTGTGGATATCTTTTTGGCACTTGTGCAAACATCAACTTTTGATCGAAGGGGTCGCGTGAGACTAGTTTGTATACATTAGAAAGCGCAGCTCTGATCATTTATCATGATCATTTATATTTGGCTAAGCATTTGACTTCTGCATGGCAAAGGTATGATCTTTTATGTGTTTTTTTCACGCGCGCGGAACGCGGTCACAGACGCGGTGGCTGCATGGTCGCCGCGGTAGTGAAATAGAACTTCTTTTGCAGAATTTTTTTCTTGAAAAATTGATGTTTGCACGAGAGTCAATAAAGATATCCACAGACGGACGGACGTCATTCAAAAGAACATACAATTCTGATCGTATGTGCGAGATTGTTCACGCCTTTACCGGCACTCTGAAGAGAGTTTTATTCGAAAATCTATTTTGCTGCCAAACTGGCGCGGCGCCATAGTGGCGCCCAGAGGGGTCCGATTGCGAAATCGATTGTACGAGCGTGTTCAGCTTCAAACGTTATTCCTAGGACCAAGTTTTTAGCGAATTCAATTTTTGACCTGTTCCAAACATCTGTTGTTGATCGTAACGTAAACAGCGTGGTATACACAAAAATCATATTTGGTTGACCTAGGCTGTATTTAGGCATAAGAGGAACCTTGCATCTATAATAAGGTTAACTTGATAAAAAGAAAAGTTTGAAGTTCGGGTAAATAATTGGATTAGATCTCTTCATTTTACGCACTCTCTCACCGTTCGAAGAGAGTGTGCGAAATGAAGAGGTCTAATCCAATTATTTAATTTCAAACTCTAATAAAAAATAATTGTTTGTTTCACGATAATAATTTGAATTTGCAGGAATTTGAATTTGCATCATGAACGTGGCGCCATCTTGTGTTTGTATTTCATATGCAAGGACTAAAGTGATAAAGAATTGAGAATGGCGAATTTGGTTGCACGATAGTTAATAAAAAGCAATTCATCTTTACGACAGATCTCAGAATGGGAAGAGTTTTAGCCAAAAGCAAGTTTAACAAAAATTGCAATTTTTGGGACGATCTTCGCTCTTATTGGATATGTATCTATCGTATACGATAGGGTTGCCCGTTCGGCGTCGGTTTCGGTATTATCGACCCCCCTGGCGTGTCTTTTTCAATAGTTCTCTCTCACTTATCAGCCGTATTACCGATCTCTCGCTGAGAGATTCGTAATACGAATACCGAACCCCCTAGTATAAGAACAGGATTGCCGGTGCACGATGTAGCGATAGCCTCTGCCTTCGAATATTTTACATTTTTTTACATTTAAACAACTTTTTTCAGCTGGTTTTGGATCTCTTTGCCGGTCGGCAGCGCTTCCTCTTCCCTCTTGGGGTCTAATCGAGATTCCACCGATCATGACTTTGATTCGAGATTCTTTCTACCCATATCCATTTCCGTCTTTCCGCCTCTCTAACTACATCCTTCAATTTAGTGATGTCACAGATCCGCTCATTTGTGACGTGATCAAATACGGTAATTCCAATCATTTTACGTTCTAGTTTGCGTTGAGCGACGGAAAGAATTTGTTTTTCTCGTTTACAGAGAAACCAAGTCTCGGAACCATACAAGAGTGCGGGTAGAACTACATCGTCGAAAAGGCGCTTTAAAAGTGACATGGGGGACCCGCGTTTCCGAAAGAATTCGGAGTATTTATAAAATGCCCAATTCGCGCTTCTAACCGCCTGTGAACTTCTCCCACAAACCTATTGGGACCGAGAATGACTTCTTGCCCCAGATATACCACCTTGGCCATCGTTTGCACTACCTCACCTCCCACTACGACCGGCCTGCCCATTGGATTTGTCGTTAAAGCGACAGTTTTTGAGCCATTTAACTAGCCGGGATGTGTTGAGGTTAAATACACTACGCTCTATGCGTACACTACGCTCTATGCATAGTTCTGGGCCCAGGTTCGGTCCAGGGGGAGGTCGGTCACTGGCTCCAGGTTCGGTCCAGGGGGAGGTCGGTCACTGGATCCAGATTCGGTCCAGGGGGAGCTCGGTAGCATGCTCCAGGTACGGTCCAGGGGGACCTCGGTAGCCTTCTTCAGGTACGGTTCAGGGGGAGCTCGGTAGCTTTCTTGAGGTTCGATCCAGAGAGGAGGACTCGGTAGCCGGCTCCAAATACGGTCCAGGGGGAATTTAGTATGTTGGGGAATGTTAATCTCTAGAAAGAGTACTGGCTTACTCCGTTGCAAAAGGCTCGTCAGGCTGAGAGCGATCGAAAAAAATTGCCACTACGCCACTTCGTGGCTCCGTGGCAACTTTTTTCGATCGCTCTCAGCCTCACGAGCCTTTCTCAACGGAAACGCAAGATGCAGTGCATTTAAATAGAAAACGTTCTGACACGTTTCCAACATCGCAAAATACTTTTCCTATGGTCCCCCACGCTCTGCGAATCAATTAGTAACTTTTCGAAATTTTCGATTTTTCATTTTAAAACTCTGCAAAACAGGTGAAAACGTGTTTCACGGTACTCAAAAACGTGTTAGAACGGTTTCTGGCACTTGCGAAAAATGCGGCAAACGTTTTGCCCGCGGCGGGGGTCGAACCTGCGTCCCTCGGGTTGCTAGTGAAGCGCGAAACCCACTTGGCTATGAATTTGGCGAAGTAAGGTTAGTAAAATTCGAAATATATTTTGGTCTGTTATCATATGCAAAAGGATCGAAGAAGATAGAGCGATTTTGAAGCGATTTCTAACGCTTCCCAATACACGATTCCGAGCCTCCAGAAAGGGGTCAAGGACGAGAGTGTGTTCCAAAGTGAGAGACTTCCTCTCGATGTCCCTTGCTCTCTCGTTCCAATCCCCTTCCTATGAGGTTTGCCGGCATGTGGATTGATTTGCAACGAAATGTGCGAAAATTTCACGAAATCGAGTGAAATAAAGTGAAATCAATCGATAATTCACTTTTAAACTCGGCAAAAGATGCTCAAATATGCTTCTCGTTACTCAGAAATGGGTTTAGGCTAGGGTGTGCTAAATGAACATTCGACGAGAAACGAGGGCCCACTCATTCCTCACCCTCTCGGTAAACGAGAAGCGGTCTCGAATGAGGGTTCTCATTCAAGAGCTCATTTCTCGTCGAGCGCTCGTGAGAATTCATCATTTGCGAATCATCGATTGTTTGGAGAGCGGTGGGTGACCGCTCCCTCGAACACGAAATGGTTGGGATAAGAATGACTTGTTGACTCAATTTAGAATCGTCGGAATAGCCGAGTGGTACAAGGCGCTGACAGAAATGGTACAATGCCCTCAGCTAGAAATATCCGATATTTTGACACTTTTTGCACTTGTCTTGTTCGTTCTACACCGCAAATTCTCGCGAGCGCTCGTCGAGAATTCGAGGACGACCACTGCCAAACTCTCTTCGAGAATGATTCTCATCGAGCGATCTCTCGACAACAAAAGAGGGACTTTTCGCGAGAGGAGCTCTCGTTTAGCACACCCTAGTTTAGGCCACTTGTTACACTTGCAAAAAATGCGGCAAAAGACTATGCACCGGCGGGGATCGAACCTGAGACCCTCGGATTTGAATTCGAGCTCGCTACCGACTTGGCCATGAAATTATCGTTTTTTGTAAATAAAATTTGAAATGTTTTCTGATGGGTTATCGTATGCAAAAGGATCTGAGAAGATTGCTTGAGTTTGAAGCGATTTATAGCGGAAAATGTGCGAAAAAAATGTCCGTCACGCGCACGGGAAAAAAATCCAACACACAGACAAACAGACAGACATTTTGATTTCCTATAAGTGGAGGAATTGCAATCCCACCTTTAGTAGTTCGCGTTCTAGTTCCTTTACCATAGTTTGAACTTGGCGCGAGTCATGGGAGATTATTACACAATCATCTGCATAGAGAATGTGGGAGAGATGTTCGCCGTCTATGCATACTCCCTTTCGGTCCCATTTTACCCTGCGGAATACCGTATTAAGCACCGAGACGAAAAGACGCGGGCTTAATCCATCACCTTGGCGCACCCCCCTTCCGATGTTAACCTCCACCGCTTTCCCATTGACAACTATGGAACTTTTACTCTGAACTGTGAGTGTCTGCAAGAATCGGGTATAAGTTGAATGCACATCATCATGTTCCAGAGCAGATAGAACTGAACTACACAGGACAGAGTCAAAAGCCTTGCTAACGTCTAGGAAAAGGAGATAGAGATGGCGCCTGTATTCCCTGCAATTTGAGATAAGAGTATTGAGAATAAATATACCATCTACAGTGGAGTGCCCGGCGCGGAATCCCTGTTGCTCTCGCGATCTTTGATCATCGAGTGAGCGACCATTGTTGATAACGGCAGTGAAGGTCTTTTGAATAACCTGGAGGAGAGATATGGGACGGTAGTTTTTGGGAGTTGTATGTGCACATTTTATCAGCAAGAGAGGTTTTTTTATATCAATGAAGATGCTGCGTCACTTTCTAACGTCTCAGATCGTGTATAAGAAATGAAGAGCACAGAACAATCAATGTGAAAGAGGAAGAATTGGGGCAAGGTGGATAACGAGCAAGCAGCCAAGTGGAAACACAAGGCAACGAGGAGGTTGAGAACAGATCGAGAAATAGGGTGAAATGAGCATAGCATAGAGGAGAAGATAGTCATGGAATAAATTTCGCAAATGCTGGCTCTCATGCGAACTATAGACACAATAGTTTCTTTCCCAGAGCGGCTCGGCTTTTCTCAAAACCCGGTAATCAAATCAGTTTCTCTGTATGAGCGACCCCCACACCCACGACTTGTCATGATATCACTCTGTTGTGCTATATTCATTTCTCTTTCTATTTGTAACCGCGTTTCCATTGAATACGCACAAATGTATATCATGCAAGACAATAGTGCAACATAATATTATTGTCAAAATTAACGAATATGTCCGAAACTTCGCTACTTTTGTAAAGCTAATTGTATAAAAGCCGTCATTAAATAATGAATCATTATTCGCTGAAACATACCAATGTCTATAATAAAATGCCGAAAATCTAGGAAAGCACATTTAGCTGTAGGAAAACGTTCTTATTGATTTGAATAGAAAAAATGAACTCACCCATGTGGCAGCACAAAATACAATAGTTGAAGCGACGAAAAGAGACCATGTAGCCGCAAGAAACCGATTCACTCTAGTTGTTGTCCAAATCTGAAAAGAAGTCTTTCATACTTTTTTCGCAACCGTGTCGACTACCGCTTTCTGCATCAGCGGATATACCATTGCCAAATACCGATTACACGCAACGAGGAGGTTCAGAACCTGCTTACTACAGAATGCAAGCAGAGACTGCAAAAACAAGTAAATATTTAATTGAGTCGGTCTCTTCATTTCCCTTTTTTTACTCCACCGGTGAGAGGCTTCTCAATGTACAGGTGCATGAACCATGAGGGAGCCATGTACAATACTACGAATTTTCACCTACACGTAATGTGCAAATTTACTCTGTTTTTTTAGCCCCTATGGCCCATGGGGAACCATGAAAGGTGCCGTCGGTTTCCCAATGGGGAAAACAGTGGTATCCCAACGGGCGACTACCATGTTCCCCATTGAAACCGTCGGCACCTTTGATGTTTCCCCCAATGGGATATCAGACAGGTACCCTCAGAGCGAGAAAAAAGAAAAGAGTAGTAACGATTAGGGTGGCGAAAACGAGTCATCGAGCCAGCCCTTTACGATCCCTCTCTATCGAGCACTCGAAAAGACGCTATCAGGGTTCGAGTGAGTTGCTTTTTTCGAGTCGGTAACGAGTCGAGCTGTTTACTTATCTCAGCCGTGAGTTGACCAAATGAGATGAGAGTAACATATTTGAAATCAGCGTTTTGAACTCTATCCAAAACTTGCACATTTGGAACATTTAATTCAATTTTTTTTATTAAATTAACCGTTTTCAGTGATTTATCGTATCGTACATCAATATCGTACGTCAGAATACTAAGCTGAAGATGAGCTGAATCTGTTTTCCGAATATGTTTCTGATATCTCATTTCGTCCACTGATAGCTGAGAAAATCCTTGACTCGTTTTCGACTCGAAAAACGACTCACTCGAAAGAGACGCGATGACTCGAGAGAGGGGCCATAAAAGGCTGACTCGATGATTCGTTTTCGCCACCCTAGTAACGATGAAAAACGAGATCCAGGAGATATCTTACATACAGACGATATAGAACTTCTCCATAATAGCTTCTTTGTAAAAAAATGAGAAGATTATGACATAGAACAGCTGGGCGGCTAAACCGATTATTTGGATGATCACTATAACACACAATGATCGTGAAAAAAGAGCGTCACATAAAAATAGGCCAACAGAAATATCATAATGTTGTGTGTACCAGCAAAACAATTATCTCTGTTTCATTCGATATTCGTTGCCCTCAGTTGGCCAACAATCATAATATTTTGAATAGCGCCTCATTTTTGTTACGAGTAGGGCGCCCCGCTAAAATCGGGGTTATTGTGTCATTTCGCGGCGAACCCCAGATTTGATCAAAATGTTTTTAAAAATTGTTATCGTTCTAGGAAGAAATTGAATACATTTTAAATATAAAAAGTAAATCATTTATTTAAAAAAAATAACAACAAAAAAAACTAAAACTAGAATGCACAGTGAATTAATCAGTCCAATTGCATCGCATCATTCTCGCTTACTGTAATCCAAGAGCTTTTTGAAATAAATACACTTTTCACTATTCGAAATAAATAAACTTTTCACTATTCCGGCGAACCAAAATAGTGAAAAGTGTGATCTACGAATTATTTGGAACACAATAGAGAAAGAAAGGCAACTATTTTACTTAAATTTATCAATTTGGTACCATTTTCTGAGGGAGAGCAGCAGGCCGGCTCCGTTTTTATACAAAAGAGGAGAGAAGAAGAAACTGATATATTAACTGTGTATTTTAAATACAAAAATGGTAGCTCGGCCTCTTGAATAAAGTGAAAATTGGCCCCGACGTGCCACACTTTTTGCCTAAATAATTGTGCAGCAAAATAGCGACAACTAGCGCAAAAAAGGTGGCGCAGGTATGAATATACTGCTATTATTTTTATTATTCTTAGTATGATGATAATGAATATATATAAATAATAATGGCAAGAAATAGTTGCAACGAAGATTAAGAAAATACCGATGTTGATCAATATTCTCCTAAAAATTGCTTCCAACTGTGCGGCACATTTTGCTCCAAGCAAGACTATCAAAAGTCTGCAACAAAAAAATAATTCCGAATACTAGACTGAATAAATTGAAAAAAATGCAATTATAAAGTAAGAATCCGTTTTGAGCTTAAGAGACCATCCACGAGAGAACGTAACAAGGGGGAATAAATAAATGGAATTAATAGAGCATTCATCTTGCTGATATTACGCATTCGACTAGAATAACAATCAACCGTTATGAGAACCTCTTATGAACTACGATATTACAATTTAAAAATGATACTTTGATAACATTTACTACTGATATGTGAACTCTCTTTTTTACTCGCATCAAAATTACTCCCATTTGCACATTGCTAAATATGATGAAATTGCGACTCACAAGAGGCTGTTCTTTCTTGCAGCAAGCGCGTTCCTGCAGCAACTTTATCAATAGAACAACAGCAATGAGGACCTGAAAGATATATAATCTAAATTAACGACAAACGAAAATTCAGGAAATGATTCAGGTTAGTTTATTGCACAGGATGCACTGAACAATTAATGATTCAAAGAGTATAAAATAAAATAATCAATAAACTAACTCCGATGGTTCCAGCAACCAGACCGACAACTACCCAGGCGTTCATCGTTCGGTTACCGTGTAAACTGTATGATTGATTTACTTGATACGCACGCGAAAGGCGCTGCAGCAATTTTCAAGAAGCGATAAAGAATACAATAGACAATCTAAATTTGGTACTTGATTTGGAGAAATAACGATTCAACGGGTGACATAAGAAGCAAATGAACCGGTCAGCGACGAGAGAGTGCGAGAAATGAGGAGAACCGAGAGTGATTTGCCTCTTATGGTGCGTTTTAGGGTTGGCAATTTGATTCCTTGTCCGGATCTCAGATCCATTTCACTCTTCACAGAAAGAGCCGCTCGGCTCTCAGATCCAAATGACTCCTTCTCATTTTTAGAAGGAGCCAAGTGGCTCTTTCTTATTTATCTCCGCTTAGAGAGTGAATTGGAAAGACGCAAAGGTACAGATCGACTTAGAATTTGGCAGGCTACATTTAATTTTTATATGTAAATTGTCATGAACAATGGCATTTTGCATATGAAAATGCTCCCCTTCCTATTTTGTGAAGATGTGGTACTTTAGAAAATTAAAAATCAACTAGCCGGGATGTGTTGAGGTTAAATACACTACGCTCTATGCGTACACTACGCTCTATGCCTACACTACGCTCTATGCACAGTTATGGGTGAAGGTTCGGTCCAGGGGGAGATCGGTAGCTGGCTCCAGGTTCGGTCCAGGGGGAGATCGGTAGCTGGCTCCAGTTTCGGTCCAGGGGGAGATCGGTTGCTCGCTACAGGTTCGGTCCACGGAGGAGGACTCGGTAGCCGGCTCCAGGTTCGGTCCAGGGGGAGATCGGTAGCTGGCTCCAGTTTCGGTCCAGGGGGAGATCGGTTGCTGGCTACAGGTTCGGTCCAGGGGGAGTTCGGTAGCTTGCTTCAGATTTAGTCCAGGGGGACCTCGGTAGCCGACTCCAAGTACGGTCCAGGGGGAGTTTAGTATGCTGGGGGATGTTGATCTCTAGAAAGAGTACTGGCTTATTCCGTTGAAAAAAGGCTCGTTAGGCTGAGAGCGATCGAAAAAAGTTGCCACTACGCCACTTCGTGGCTCCGTGGCAACTTTTTTCGATCGCTCTCAGCCTCGCGAGCCTTTCTCAACGGAAACGCAGAATACTGTGTGTTGATTTCCCGGGCGTGTTCGAACACGTTTCCGACATCGCATAACACTTTTCCTGTGTTCCCTCACGTTCTGCGAATCAATTGGCAACTTTTCGAAATTTTCGATTTTTCATGCTCTATGCGTACACTACGCTCTATTCATAGTTCTGGGTGCAGGTTCGGTCCAGGGGGAGGTCGGTAGCTTGCTTCAGGTACGGTCCAGGGGGACCTCGGTAACCTGCTGCAGGTACGTTCCAGGGGGACCTTGGTAGCCTTTTTCAGGTACGGTCCAGGGCTTATGTTGGGGGGAATGTTCATCTCTAGAAAGAATACTGGCTTATTCCGTTGCAAAAGGCTCGTGAGGCTGAGTGCGATCGAAAAAAAAGTTTCCACTACGCCACTTCGTGGCTCCGTGGCAACTTTTTTCGATCGCTCTCAGCCTCACGAGCCTTTCTCAACGGAAACGCAGGATACCGTGTGTTGATTTCCATGGCGTGTTCGAACACGTTTGTGGCATCGCAAAACACTTTTCCAATGATTCCCTACGCTCGCCGGATCATTTGGAAACTTTACGAAATATTTCAATTTTTCGCGTTAAAACGTGTTAGAACACGTCCAGGCACGTTTCCGACATCGCAAAACACTTTTCCTGTGATCCCCCACGCCCTGCGAACCAATTGGGAACTTTTCGAAATTTTCTATTTTCCATTTCAAAACACGGCAAAACATGTGAAAACGTGTTTGACGTCACTCAAGAACGTGCTAAAAGGGCTTCAGACACTTGCGAAAAATGCGGAAAACGTTTTGCCCGCGGCGGGGTTCGAACCTGGGGTTCTCGGATTGTAAGTCAAGCGCGTAACCCACTTGGCTATGGATTTGGTCAATTAAATATTGCAAAATTTTAAAGGGATTTTGGTCTGTTGTCGTATGCAAAAGGATCCGAGAAGATAGAGCGCTTTTGAAGCGATTTATAAGGAAGCTTCCGGATGCATGATTCCGGCCTCCAGAAAGGGGTGAGACGCGAGAGAGTGTGCCAAAGTGAGAGAGTCACTCTCAATTTCCCTTACAATCTCGTTCTAACTCCATTCCTGCGAGATTACCGGCATGAGGAATGATTTGGAACGAAATGTGCGAAAATTTCATGAAATCGCGTGAAATCAAGTGAAATCAATCGATATTTCACTTCAAAAATCGGCAAAAGATGCTCAAATGTGAATCTCGTTACGCAAAAATGGGTTTGCGCCACATTTGACACTTGGAAAAAATGCGGCAAAAGACTATGCACCGGCGGGGATCGAACCTGAGACCCTCCGATTTCTAGTCGAGCTCGCTACCGACTTGGCCATGAAATTATCGATTTTTCAAATATTAATTTCGATGTGTTTCGTCGTTGCCTATCACATGCAAAAGAATGTGAGAAGATTGCTAAACTTTGAAAAGAGTTATAGCGGAAAAACGGAAAAACGTCCGTCACGCGGAAGGAAAAAAAACCAACAGACAAACAGACAGACATTTCGATTTCCTAGTAGTGGAGGAATATAACAGTTAAGTTATGAGGTAGCAAACTTAGAAGGAGCCAAATGGCTCCTTCTCTTGCTCGCTGAGAGCCATTTTGCTCTTTCTCTCCTCTCCTCATTATCTGGGAAGGAGTCATTCCGCTCTAAACCGCGCGGTGTTGAGCTGTGTAGAAGGAGTCAAATTGCCAACCCTAGTGCGTTTATTGTCGCCTGACCCCTCAGGTTGAGCGGTCAGAATGGTAATTCTGACCCCCCAGAACGGTCATTCTGAGGGGTCAGAATGATTGTTTGGTGGTCCACCTCGTCTGACCCCTCAGAATGAACATTCTGGGGGGGGGGTTCAGAATTATCATTCCGACCGCTCAGCTTGAGGGGTCAGGCGACAATAAACGCACCATAATGCAACCCGTTGTTTCGTTATTTCTCGAAATCTATGTGGTACAATTTGAGTTTCGAAAGGGAAGGAGGACAGAAGCACATCATTCCACAGGCCGGTCAACCTTCCAGAAAGGCATTTTGAGTGAGAGAGCGTGTGAAATCGAGAGGGACTCTCTCACTTTTGCATACTCTCTCGTCGTAACCCTGTTCTGTAGGTTTGGAATCATGTGGAAGGGGAGGAAGACGCAGGAGAAACAACGAAACATTGTGCGTAATCCGAACAGAACAGAGGGTTTATACAATCAATTAAAGGTCAATACCGCTTGGATGGCTACAGACTATACTAGCAGTTTGCCTGTTAGGAATGCTTTTGATATGAGCCGAAAGGAGTACGGTCTGACCTTCTCAATTCTGCATGCTCTCTTGCGCTGTCTGATCGATGAGAGAGCGTGTAGAATGAGGAGAGTCAGATCACTCGCCGAATGGTGTGTGCCACAATAGGAAATGCGCCTGGTTCAATTCTGAATGTGGTGAGAACTACGTGAAAAATGTGCGCAAGTTGGAGCCAATTGTGAAAGGTGCTTCAATGATGCCAGACTCTCCTCATTCTGCATGCTCTCTCGTCGATCAGACAGCGCGAGAGAGCGTGCAGAATTGAGAGGGTCAGATCATCACTCTCGAATGTGATCATCCATTTCGTCGTCTGCACACAATCCCACTGTGATTCCCCCCCCCCGCATCATTTCAGCGCCTCGTCAATTCTGCTGAAAGAGGTCAGGAGTAGTTTGTAAAGTGACGAATGGCTCCGTCATCGCGTTCCATATTTCTCATTTCTGCATTTGAACGTTAATTTCTTAGTGCTATTTCGGTTTTGTTGTAACTCTCGTTACACCATCCAACGCCGACCCTCGACTTCTGCCCATTGTCCAAGCCCGAGTACATTTACTTTTCACATGGTTCAGAGAAGTTAAAATTTACAAACTTGCAATTGCATTTGTAGTTTATTGCATTCGTTCTATCCCTGTCATGCCTGACTCGTTGGCATTCCTCATAAAATTGCCGATTTCTTCTCTATGTATTCTCTCTGAGCAAACACATTGTTGTTATTCTGCTCTCTCAGGTTCGCTCTGACAACGCTGTCTTATGGATACATTTGGAACGATCAGCCTGATTTGCGGCTCAATCGGGGTCTGTTTCATTATGTTTTACACATAATAATAAAAAAGAGGAAAGTTAGGGTGCCTTGTATCTAATACTTTTCAACTTATCAGTACGTAGTGGAGGGAAAACCAGTTTCCGAAACACGGTTCACATCATTCCATAGCCCGGTCAAATAGAAAGAAAGTGAAACGTGACAGAGGTCTTCTCGCTTTCACTCACACTTCTGGCCTTTTCATGTATGTTTATACTCGTGTGTCATCTTGCTATACATGTCGAAATCCGTAACTTTCCAGCTCCTTTTGGGAATAATTCTTTTCTCATTGACGATGCGAAGGCTTTACTGCAAGAAGCAGCAGCAGAGCGATGTTAGTTCATTGCACAGAGCGCAAATTTGCTAGGAGGAGAGATCTCCAACCTCCTTATTCCATGCGCTCTCTCATTTACACACCGAAACGAGAGTGCGTGTGGAAGGAGTAGGGCAGTAAGATCGCTCAGTGCTCAACGGCGTTCACAACATACAGAAAACACACAGAAAAAAATACTACTTTTCATACATGCCATGGACGAGGACAGGAACCTAATCCATGAAAATTTATGAATCCTAATACATTTTCATGGATTAGGTTCCTCTCCTCGTCCATGGGATGTAGGAAAAGTAATACATTTTTCTGTGTGTAAGAAAGGAAACCTTGGACAACCGTTCTCCTGGCAAATTTGATCTCAGTGTGAGGAGACTGAAAAGAATAGCAGCATTTATTCTGATTTTTTCTTTAATGACTAAAATCAGTGCATCCGAAAGGGAGCAACAAAATGAGACCTTTTACAGGTTCATTTGAAAATAATTAGATAGGTGAAAGAATCTTCATAAAAGGATTCGTGTTTGGCCATCAAAATATTGCAAAAACTGTATATGATTTCAGGTCGAGACCAGCTGGCAACAGTAAACGTTTCATGACAAAAGGATCGACGAAGGAATATAGACCTAATAGTCATCGATGACAATAATCAACATTCTTTCAAAACATTTATAACATAATATTCACTCAAACGCTTTAGTAATTAATGTATTCCGTGACTTGTAAAGTATTTGCCCCACTGTCATTCTTCTTCTCAATGGAGGCCGGTTCGTTGATCGTATTTGCCCCTATTGAGCGAGTATTTCGACTGATAAGGATCTCAGTGTCACAGAAATATGACACACGATGCCGAACGTCATCCCTACAAATCTCGATATCGTTAAGGTGTTTTATGTGATCTCGAATGTCACACACTTCATAGAATATTCATCAAATCTTATAGAATTTTCAATAAACATTCCCCCCCCCCAACAAAAACTCGAAGATTGCATAAAATTGAACAATAGTGGGTCATGAACCGAATGACATTTGGCCAACGATTTACAATGATGGTGACTGTTATGTGCTGCGGATTCCAGAGCCTTCGTTCTATTGCAAATTTCCCGATTTCAATCGTTTATCGCACCTCTAACCACGACAAAATTGCTAGGGGACCGATAATTGACGGCGCTATTTTTGCCTGAAATCTAGCATATTATTCGATGGCCCAGAAGAGAAAAATGGCGCCGATCGGCGCCGAGTACATTTAGAAAATAATTATTTCAAAGATAATCTGGTTAACCGGTTGTGCCTTGAGATGAGAGCTTAGTGCGCTATTCCGGACCCCACTGATAAGTAAAGCCCGGGAATCTAATGCCACATGCGATATAAGCCAGTGATAACGCGAGTTATGGAGAAAACACACTGCAGTTACGCCTGCTTTTCACCACCGTTTTAAGAAATGGAATGGAAAAACTAAATAGTTTATCAAGAGGAAACTTCCGTGGAACAATAACATGAAAGAAAGAAAGAATGGCATGACACAACAGACAAAACAGTGAAACAATATTTTCAGCAAGACAGTCGTTGAATATTTCTCCCAAATATTTCAAATTAGAAATTAATTCACGTACAAAATCTCTCTCTTTAAAAATCTCGTGGCCTCTCTTGTTTTCGCACGCTCTCTCGCCTTCCGTGTTATCAGTGGAACGTTTTATTAATTCCGTCGAGAATTTGTGAATTTATAACATAACTTTCACGACTTCTTTTTAATCACTCATGACTATCTTTGTTGATCTCTGCGCAGGCCTCCATGGAATGAATCTTACGAAATTGAAAGCAGGCACAGACTGCTCCCGGGCTCTCTCAACCTGAAAGCATGGGAATAGGGTCTGCATTTTGAATCTTAGTGCGAATCTTGAATCATTGCTCAAAAAGTCGAGCGGTCGAAGATTCAAAATGAATCCTCACTTTTCAACAAAGATTCATTTGAATCTTGGTCGATTTCTATTGAATTTCGAATTTTTCTACGACGGTTTTCTCCACATTGTGTTACTACCATCTATATGGTGCCCAGTCTAATAATCAGATCTCATGCTACTTCCGGTGGACACCAGCTAAAGAATATTCCGAAAGTACACGCATTTAAATTTTCTATTTTCATGTTGAGTTTCACTCCACTCTTTTAAGAGTTTTGTTGTTTAAAATTCACTTTTCTCTTAAAAATGAGCTCGACCGGTCAACGAAGATTCAAAATACAGACCCTACATGGGAAGTAGTGTTGTTATTTCGAATAATCGGTAGTTCGGCATAAAATATTGTTACTGCGTTGCCAAACACGACTTTGGTTTGTCGAAAGGTCCGACATCATGGTTAGGGCACACCTCCTCCGCCCCGCCCCCGAGGCGTCGTTTTTAGAGCGCCCGAAAATCAAATAACATGATTGATTTTAAAACAAAAAACAAAAATCGCTAAGAAAAATTTCTGGAACGTGCGCAACATAATGGGATGCGTTTTAATATTTAAAAATTCGATAATATTGATCGAGTTTAGGTTTTATTGTACTCACCGGCATAGTTGCGCATTAGCGAATCTTTGAAAAACGCCCAAAAATAGCGCAGAATTGGAAAACGAACTTTTCGTTTTGCCAAAACGACGCATTATCCCTCCCCGTGTCACGATGACAGACTCACAGAAGGTTATAGAGCGTTTACTATCACTGGTCTAGACCGCCCTCAGAATGAAAAGATCTATCTTTTTCAGAGTAGGCGAGAGATAACTTAATTCTGAGAGGGCGATATCGTCTAGACGAGTGACACTAAATGCATCATAAGTGTAAGACCCTTTTATGACATGCCAATCTCCAAGCCTAATTATTATTCTAGACGTTGACCCTTTTTTAAATGCAACTATACAATTAGTTGCGTTACAGGGAAATGAAACGCTTGTAGAGCGCGCTCAGAATGAGGATCCTCGTGGTGTTGAACAACAATTGTACCTTTCAAAGTATAGTCCACGGTATCCAGCTGGCACCATGGCAATAACTGCTCTCTTTGACTGACCCTCTCGTTTTGCGCGCTCTCTCTCTCTCTTTCTCTTATTCGTTAACACAGACTCTGTTTCGAATGCTGTCTAGTCCACTCACATCGATCGGATCGTCGACGCAGCACGCGCACTTTCGCTTAATCACGATCAACAGCGTTGCGAACAGGACGATAACCTAATTGAATTAGTTTGCTATTACATACTCTAGAATCGCCGGTGCTACGGGACCGACCTCAAAATGCTACGGGACCGACCACGAAATACTACGTGGTCGGGCATTTGTCCACAAGGCTGACCACCGGCGATTCTAGAGTATGAGAATGTTTAAGATTACTACAAGAAAAAAGTGCTTCGAAACTATATTATGTGTGACTGTTTCGCTCCCTTAGCGTCAGACAGTCATACCCCTCCTGGTGGGAGCTTGTCAATGACTGCCCCAGGAGAATAAAACACGATTCAACTTTCAGTGTGAACGATAAAAAAGACGGTTTGCATACAATCAACGAGAAAGTGAAAAAATAGAGATTTTTTGCGTGGTAAACTGATAGTGCTGCCATAAAAAAACAATTAACTGACCACAATAGATCCAAATACCATGAACACTGCCACCCAGATCTTGTCCATCGTGGGAGTGGTATTAGTAGTTTAGTAAATAGAGATCATTCAAGAAATATATTGATTATGGTACACAAATACTTGTGTATCATACAATACGATATCACGTAAGATATGTGGAGGAAGTGGTAGAAGGAACTTGGAATTCAACTCAGTGCGCGGTCACATGAGCAGATCTTACATGCGAGGACTAGTCTACTGATAAGAATCGTGTGCAAAAATCGTGTTCACAAGAGCACCTTGCACTAGACTTTGAAAGATAACTAACTAGTTGCTTCATTCCTCATTTCGCTTTGGTTTTGGAAATATCTTTGTTTCCTTTGCACAAGTAGCTTTAGGTATCATGTAAAGTACATTACCAATTGGTTCCACATTAGTAGGAACACAATTATTAATTGAATTATTGTCAATTAATTGAAAAGTAATGTCTAGCTCACACACAGATCTTTTATTTGTAAAACAAATCCAATATTATTATTGTAGGAGCACTTGATAATATTGTTTACGTGACATAATATTTAAATGGTAAGTGTTTCACAATCCGACGGAAAGGCCCGTTGCTTCAAAATGAAAGCGACTAGTTGCCCAGTGCTAAAACCGTTGCTTTTCAAAGTCTACCTTGCCCTGTATCCGAAGCGTCTATCTTCTAGTATCCAAGGTTTACAAATTGCTGCGTGTGTCTGTACCTACGTGGCGTTTGATTTGATTTAATGATTGAGAGAAAAGAACTTTGTAACTCAAGAGGTCAGCTGGAGATCGCTGTTGAAATTAGCGTTCGAATAAGAGCGGCCAACCAGTTTGCATCTCTTATCTACTCTAACCACACTCGAACCAAACATGAGCGCCCTGCGGTTTTTGCTGTTCGTCGCATCTTTCCTTCTTCTTTCTGCGGCAGCTGGTGAGATTGTATTTTTTCTTTCACTATTTATTTATTTATTAATTATATTTTTATGGACATCATCATACAGTGGTCGCCAAAAGGGGACAATAAGATTCCTCTTATCTGATCTAGTCGATAGAATGAGAGAAAGAAAGACGTATGTGTGAGAGAGACGGGGACGAGTGAGAGAGTTTGTTGGTGTACTGACTTTCTGACGTACTTCATCGCATGAAAGTCGGGAGAGCCCTAATTATTCCGCCAAAACAAGGAAAACGTGTACAGGAAATCAAGAGCAATCAAGATGGTCAACAAGTGACTCACTCATTCCTTGTCTTATCGGACACAGCGATTCAGGTGTGCAGCGAGACGGCCACACACTTCTGGCAAAAATCCAGAATTTGAATTTGAACTGGGGAGAAAAGGCGCACGCAACGCGACCGCAACGCCCGCGTCTCTTCATAGCGCTGTTATCTCTCGCTTTTTCTCTCGTCGTCTGGCATTTGGCCGCTCTCGAAATGCTGTGTCGGAGTACACCCAGAATGAATACATTTACTATTGAGTGTATCATACACTGAGATAGGGCATCTAGTATATGATACACTTACAAATCTCTCGTTTTCGCACGCCCTCTCGACGCGCGAATACACTCAATATTGAGTGTATCATACACTCGATGCCCTATCTCAGTGTATTCATTCTCTGTGTAGTACTCTAACGCAGTCGTTTGACAGTCGCAGTTGCGCGTTGGGCGGAGGGAACATGAGTAGTAACATATTCTTGTAATATGTAATGTCTAATATCGTAATAGTTTTAGTAATTTACTAATATAATATTAAAATGTGAAGGAGTGTGCATTTTCAGACGGATCGCAGTTCAGGCTCAAACGGGAGTACAATTGGAACAACTATCCGGAAGGTGCGTGAAGATTTTAATGGAATAAAAACGTCATTTATTTACTCGTACTTCGAGAGTTCAGCACTCAATTGCTGATTACTGTTACAAAGTTTACCGAATATTTTTTTGTGTGCAAATTGCAGGCTTCGCCGAGTATCCTTCACCCGTTCGCACGTCGTGGGGCTCTCCGGTGCAGTCGGGATACGGAGGTATGAAATAATTTACGCCGGGAAAACCAGTATAAGGGGGGCGAAACAGAGAAAACCACGTTCATACAGTATTTCATCCAGTTCTCATTGAATTCGTCAAAGTGTAATCAGAAGGAATAAATTATTTTGTTCATCTTTATGTCTAAGCTTGAGTAACTTCAGGTGCATGGAATCAGCAGCGCCCTTACAGCAGAGCCGATCCGTGCACGCCATGGATGAGACTAATGGGTTTGTAGTTTTTTTTTAATTTACAATTAATTTTTTCGGAAAGAACTCAAATATTTTTTTCAAATGAGATGTTATGTTATCTTGATATAAATTATCCCTTTTGATCTCACAAGTGAACAGTCACAGGATAAGACCTGCGTATAAGCACATACAGATTCCTCTTTCAAAAAAACCTCATTGTGATCTACGATCTCTCGGCATTTAATTAGGTGGAATAAAACAGAACATAGGGGAAATAGTCTACACACAATAGTGAACAATCGCCCCGGTTCTCGGCATAAATAACCAATCACGGAAAATATCGCCTGCATCTGTTCGCCACATATTGTTCACACTTCTCAGAGTAATGCTGTTAAGAGGTATGAGGAAGAAAGTGAGTAGTTGGGTTGACTTCATACAATCATCTGTTCCTTGCTTCATTGTTTATGCTGAGCCCAAAACAATTGAAGATGCGCAAAATGGTCAACATTGTCTTCTTTTGGGCGGATGACGGCTTTCCTGAACAAATACATCATATTACAAGTTCACGAACACTCGGCGAGAGAGCATGGCAAAACAAGAGACCCGCCAAGGTATAGAAAGAGAGTACAAACCACACCAGTTCTCTAAGTCATGAACGTAGCATTTTAAAAATGTAATACTTCATATGAAATAGAAAACATGCCTTCGTCCAACTTTCCACTCTAGAAATACGGTCAGTATCAGTGGATGCAGCATTGGATATGTAGTCAGTTCGAGAAATACTTGTCGCCCGACAGAACTGGGATTGACGGCTAGCTAAATAGTTGTAAAAATAATTTGTTCAAACATAAATCCACGTACCTTTGTGTAGAGAAACTGCGTAAATGCGGAAGCGAAAGCTAGGAGAGTATCAGTGAGTTCTATGGGAAATAGCGTGAGCAACACTCGACGATTCTCAGCGAACTACAAAATATGACAATCTTTAACTTGTGATCAGCAAAAGACTGGAACGAGACAAATTTAGAAATTTCTCTAAACCCTCTTAAATTGCCTGTGAGCGAGTTCGTTTGTTAAAGGAAGTAGAGTGTGGATTCTCTAAAATATTTGGACTGTCTAGATGCTTGACATAACCCACCTGATATTTCACTGATAATTTTCCTCCATCGACTTGTTTTCGGCAAAAATTGAGATAGAAGTCGAGTAGGAACATGCACAATGAGAATCCATTGGACAGCGATATAACTAACATGAGTCTCTGAAAAAAAAAATTGTCTTGCGGTAGCATGGTGATAAGACGGATAGTTCAAAACATGCGGGTATGTTTACAGTCAAAATGACATATTATGAACAGAATGCTATAACTTATTTATTTAACTTATTATAACTTTTTATAACTTTTCATTTCAGTATGTTCCGGTCAACGTGAAAGTCTGAATTTGTGAAAGAAGACTTCTTTCAAGAATCAAACAACTTCTGTCCAACGGATTTTCGAAATATAAATAATGAAGAAAGTTATTGCCGATAATAATTTTAATTACGAAATAGAGATTAGAGCCGGGAGCCCGAAAATTGAGCCGGGGGTCCTGGAAAAGGTCTAACGATTACGGTAAGTATTAGTATTCCTCGGAGATTTTAGGGTTTTTTTCCGGCTCCCGGTTCATTTTTCGGGATGCGGTTCTCCTCTATATTTCGTAATTAGAACTATTATCGGCAATAACTTTCTTCATTATTCATATTTCGAAAATTCGTTGGACAGAAGTTGTTTGATTCTTGAAAGAAGTCTTCTCTCACAAATTCAGACTTTCACGTTGACCGGAACATGCTGAAATGAAAAGTTATAAAAAGTTATAAAAACTTATAATAAGTTATAGCATTTTGTTCATAATATGTCATTTTGACTGTAGTACAATCAATTTATATGTGCACTTACCGTATATCGATCTGTGTTCTGAGCTATTTTCAAGTCGATTGTGGGTACTGAGATTTGTTCGAAAAACAGATTCCCAAACTCGCTGACGTGGCCAAATACAAAGCCCGAGGAAATCATAATCTGGAACATTCTCTATTGTTTCCTTATTGTTGGTTATTTGAATCTGGAATGTAAAGTGGAATTATGTGATGTCTGTGAAAGATCGCAATTCTTGTTAGTGCTTGTTTCCGCCCCGACTACATTCTACGCTCATGACAGGGTAGTGAATTGTAGCTAATTCGCGATTTACAGCTGCAGTTGTTATTCTTAGTCGCCACGAAAGCGAGCCACTGCTCAAAGACTCTCTAGCACCCCGTACTCTGAATTAGAGTTTGAAAAGGTAGGCAATATTCGCAGTCTACAGTCTGCTCAATGTGTATAACAGGAGGTTTATGATGTGGTCAAATCGTTCCAAAAACGTCCACGAGGTGATCAGAAAAGAAGAAGAAATATGTATCGTACCGCGAATAAACCGAGCGAAATTGCGAAAAGTCGATGGGAATGACGCTCAAAATGTGCCGGGAAGAAGGAGGAATAGAGGCGCTCGAATGACATTATTACTATCACATGATGAGCACTGACGAAAGCAGAAATGCCCAAGCCGCTGGAAAATAGTGCCCATGTTTCATTTAAATAATGATACGATCAAACAAAATGTCAAAGTGGTACTTCCCATGTTAACCGAGACGAGAAGAGCCCACAAAAGTGAGAGGGTCGCAAACGTTCTTGATTGGTGAACAACGGAAGTTTTTTTGGCTTTTTCATATCATCGTATCATTTGATGAATGTAATACAATGCATAACTCCAAACCAACAAAAAGTTAGATTGGGAAAGTATGCAAAAGTGAGACAGTCCCTCTCGATTTCACATGCTCTTTCACGCTAGGCCCCGTTCTGTAGGATTGACCGGTGTGGTAATAATTTCAAACTGTCGTACCGCAAGACTATAATTGTTCGAAAATCGAAAAAAGAGCAGTCGAATCGCAGTCTGAATTATTATTATTTATCTTTTGAGCAATAAAGAAACAATATTCACCTGACAAAGTCCACGAGGTATAACACACCGTAGTCCAAAGCGAGAACTATGTTTAGTACGTAGTAAAATTGGAAGAGTATTTTCGTGTTTCGGTGACCCAGGAAACTCACGCCCTGATTTGAATTGGAATTTAGAAATATGATTCTTTAACTAAAAACACTTACCACTCGCTTACGTTGCACGCTGACTCCCGCGGCTCCAGCGTAGCAGATTAGGCATTTTATAGTAATTAGAGCATTGTAGGCAGCATTTTGCGACAGTCCTTGGATTGTTTCGCAGAGGGTGTCGTTCATTAGAAATTTGGTAGTCTTGTAACTGCAATTTCTCGGGCAGGAGATATCTGTCGACTATATCGAGTTAAGACAGAGATACAGAGTGCGCGGGTAACTGCCTATACTACAATGTTATTCGGGCCGCACTCTCATATTGTTCCGACAGTCTTGAAGTTTTCTCCTTTGTTGTTGACACGGCTAACCACTTTCACGCGACAGTCCGGAAAAACTATTTGACGGTCAAGATATTTCGTCTAGTGTCTGCTCAAAAATAAACATTTGAATATACAGAAAATCAGCATTTTTAATTTTATTTTTGTCGCTTTTAAACATTTTCAAGAGATGGTGGGAAAATCGGTTTCACAATGTTGATGATTCGTCGGGCTAGCGGTGATGTAGTTATGTATCTAAAATCATGCAGATTCACTTTCCAGGGAGATGCCCAGTTCAGCAATCGTGGTACTACCCAAACTTCGACGAGAGTCTCTACAGAGGAGCCTGAAGGTCCCGGAACTTCTTATTGACAAGCAGAAATAAAGAAACCGCATGAGCAAATCATCATGTTTTTTGACATCGTTCGATACTATGGGGGAATTCGATTTTCTTATTTGACGAGGGGAAAAGTACTGAGACTACTGAGAAAAGGAAGGAAACAACATTATTTTTATAGGCATTTACCGCAACCTTCCCCTCATACAAGTATTTTCGCCATATAATGTATTATATCACGAACGACTACTTACGATCGCGAAAATTTTGCAGAGAATAATTGAAGCCATCGAGAATTTGAATAGTAGTGAGGCATTAGTCGTGGCCGCCCATTTGGAAAAAATATTGCTGCTCTAAAAATTCAAATGCATATAAAACAAGAATGAAGCATATTCTTTCAATATCTACTTTCCTCCGCAAATTTCGCTGAAGTGTGCGTACACAGAAATACCCTATTTGACAGTTCAAAAAATCAATAACTGTAAAACGTAATCTCCAAGTGAGATGGAACAGAATGTTAACGTAATTCGCATCATGCCCGAATGCGAATTTAAAAAATCATTGTCAAAAATATTTTATCCACGTCAAAAATATTTGTTTTAAATATCACAAAGCGTTGTGTTTCACACTGCTCTCAAAAGAAAAAACGCATTATACACAAACATTACCAGACATTTTGCTCGTTCAAAACATGTATTTCTTATACGTTAAAATAATTTTCAACTAAACGCATTTCTCTTCTCCTTACGTTCTCACTGCACCATTCCTTTCCCACCCCAACCTCTTTATCTCCTTTTCTACCCTCCGGCAACAGACACGAATGTGCGTTTATCATGGTCACAAATTTTGAAAATGCCCCAACGAATTTCAAGAATGTTTCACACTGTTCTCAAAAGATAAATTTATCATTCACAGACAATGCGTGACCGTTTGCTATTTGTAAAAACATATAAGATTAAATAAAATTCAACTAAATCCATCTTTCGTTACCCTTCCCCTCCCATCACGTCTGCCCTACCCTCTGGCTTTCCGAGCGCCGACCCGTGCAGCACATGCAGCAAGCTAAGAAAGAGGGGCATGAGGATGATCGAAAAGATGTGAAGAGGAGAAAAATGGAGGAAGCAGAGAAGAAAGAGACAAGAGAGAATAAATATGAGAGATTGCTGGACGAGTGGGGGGAAGTGAAGAGAAAAGAGGAAGAGGCGTACGAAGAAAACAGTAACGGAAGAACTTGTCATCCCAATCTTTTCAAACTTCATTCTGAAATCAACATGAGTGATTTTGAAGATTATCTTAGTGAAAATGGATTTTATGACTAAAGCTAAATAGGGGAATTAGTCGTCTTTACTCTAATTGTTTGTTTCCGAATTAAGACTACTCGTTAACTAATAATATTACTATTAATCATCATAGAATAGGCATCTATTAGGCTCGCAAATTCCATTGTAATCACCCGAAATTTAAAAAAAAAATATGACTTTTCATATTTCTTATGTAAATCGGCCTATAAATAAACGCTCAATAATATTGCAACATTGTTAAGCCACTTAATATGCAAATTTATTCCTCAAAAAAACAGCCACAGTTTCGTATAAGGCTGGATAGGTTCATCATTTGAGACACATAAACTTATTTCACACCTGACTACTGGTTCATATTCATCATTTTGAAAACCTTCTTTATCGTTACAGAAATTAGCGAACACTCACAAATTTGAAGTGAAAAAAAGATGTGCAATAATGACAATGAGCTTCTGAGAATCAACAAAATCAGCTGCATTTAATTATGGTTGATGCAAGAACAATTCAGAAATACCAGGTCATAAAGGGATTCAAGATGTGAGAAAAAAAACTGAAAATTGGTTCAGAAACAAGTCGACGGTTCAGAAATAAAAGTGAATATTAGACAAGATCTAGTCGTAGTTTTCCAACTGCGGTGGAATTCCCATCTCGACCATTACATCTTCGCCAGTGAGCGATCGAATCTTGGCCGAATGCCACCCATCATGATTATCTGCCGAATGAATTTGAATGAACGACGTTTGCGAATTGATCCCGATGGAACCATGGAGGTTTGAGGCCTGCAGATAATGTTAAAAGTGTTTTCTTATTATATTATATGTATCGTGCACCTCAAGGGTGCGACAATATGTACACAAATGTGCGAGAAAAAGGAACAAAAGTGATCGATCGAAAGACGGAATGAGGGTACGAACATAGGACATTTTGAGATTAGCCGACATGATTTAATGCGTGAGTCTTTCCAAATAGAGCTGGTAAACTTAAGAAAGTAAGTTTGTGCTTTATTGGCTTTTTAGAGGCATAATGAGATTATCTGGAGCATCTCTGGTAACGCCTCTCACCCAACGGTCTCCCATAATTATTATGGGCGTGTCTCCCATTTCCGAGAGGCCGAGTCCGTCAATTATAGTGGGAACGATCGATTTCGGCACGTAGACACGGAAGTACTTTAGTCCGCGGCGCGGAACGCTCTGGAAAAATATTTACAAAATAAATTATGTTCCCCAATTCCAGCGAATTATTTGTTAGAAAAACAAAAATAATATTTATCATGCTAATTACTAAGGGAAATGTAGTAAGAGAAACATGAAACAATATCTAGTTAGTCTAATGAAAAACGGTAAACTCTAGCGTAACGCGAAAAACAAATAGGTTTTTAACCTGGAAAAGGGAGAGGAGACACTGAGCGGAGACGGAACGACAGCTCATTTTGAGCAGAAGCAGTTTCTTCTTCTCGAGCACTTTGAGCAGAAATTCGTCAGTGAAGAGATTGGATAGGGCGGAATGGTTGTGGCCGTCTTTCTGAAGAAAGAAAACAGAAAATAACAATGCATAAAATAATGCATGTTTTGAGGATATTCCAGGAACCTTTCTTACTAAAAAAATGCAACAAAAATCTTTAATATTATACCACCGTCAAGTTGGAAGTTCTTGAACGATCACTCTCCCGGTTTTAATGGGTAGTCGTTCAAAGACTTCCAACTTGACGTTATCTTACGTAAGTGCATTCGATTTTCTGTAGTTTTCCGATGAACTTCTCGACCAGCTCGACGTGAAAAGGATTCGGGCGAGTGAACTGGGAGGGGAATTGTTTTAAAACATTTAATTAATTGGCGAATTTGTTATGCAGAATTTGGACAGAAACCAACCTCGAATTCGACTTTCTCAAAGTTGAGTTTGCTCTCTGCTCTTCTAACTCTTTCCATGATCTCTGCCATGGACGACCGAAGAACCGGCCAGTACAGATCCAGATCCCATCCACTGCAAATAATTCGGCAGATTATAGGGGCGTTGGTAATCGTTTTACGACATTTTGAGTGCGGCACTCATAAGGTGAAGAGAGTTAGATAATAAGAGTCTGCCAGGGGGGAATACACAAAACCCAACCGGCATTCATAGCGGATCAATTTGCAGATTTTATCGTGAGTGAGAAATACTATTGATAAGGCAGGGCAAATACGAGAGAACGGAGGAGGCGGCCAGAGAGATTTCTCTGCTACCGCCTACACTATTTGCCCGTTATTTTTGCATCCAACAATGTCTGACGTAACTTGATTCTTCTATGTAAAGCCAAGAGAGGGACGAGATGGAGAGAACATCAACTTTTTATTTGTTGAGACGTACAATTTCTGACTGACCCGTTGGCAATGCTTCTGAAAGATGGGTTCCAGCCCCAAGTAGCGATCATTTCGCTGTACTCAGAAGTTGTCTGCAAAAAATGATAATTCATTTTTATCTTATCCCCTCTCCTGATCCTATTTCGTTTAATGTTATTTTGCATGTATCCACGCGATTCGAAATTTTCAGAAAAGGTTAAGGCGTAAGATCGTGTGAAAGTGAGAAAACAATCATTTACGCACTGTCCAGTTGCTGACCACTTTCTGACTGGGTGGTGGAATGGTCTGTACCTTCAGTATGAGTGAGAGCTCCGTCGGTCCGCGGTCAATGAGGGAGAGGATAGCAAAGGCCGAGCCGGCTCTGGACGGAGGAAGAGAAGGAAGAGGAGTGAGGGCGTCCATTCGCTTGTCACGGCGGAGAATTGCCAGTTCACGGGGATGAACGAACGAGAGAATCTTCTCCAGAATCTCGTTAGGAACGACGAGAGTTGGCCACTGAAAAGGACAATTTCGCTCTCACAATCAGTCCACACAGAGAACAACGGCCAGACGATGACAGATGGGACCACGACGATTGTTCTACCCATTCACAGATTTCTCCTATCCTACCCCATATCACCTACTCTATAGAGAGTCATTCTTTACTGATTTTGCCTCACTATTCATACTTTATTCGGTTGCGCCCTCGGGCGTCGATAAAATATAATTTGAAATATCGGTAAATTGAAACGGCTCTCACTCTATACGGACGAGCGATCATTGGGAATGAAGATGTCTAACCTAATTGTTTTGCTCAATTTCAAATTCTAATGAAAAAAGGTTTGATTTTAAAAATTAAACGAATTTGTAAAAGAATAAAATTCTATATTTATAGTGTCGTAAAAAGCGAGGCGGAAAACAAACTTGATTGGCCTCCTCCACTTTCATCTTTTTCTTCGTAGGGGACAGCGATAGCTCAGTCATGACCTGCCATGGCAATACACTAAAATCACCAATACCATTATAAAAATATCAATCGAAGCAGAGAAACTTCTGATGAATTATATTTCCGACAGAAAGTTGGTTCAGCATTTATTCTTCATACGAAGATGTGATAATGAACAAAAGAATGGAAACGGATGCAGCATAAATGGAACAACATATCTGTTGGTCGCATTAGATTGGTTGTGTGCTCTACTTAGTATCTTTTTTAAAACGAACAATGAAAAACAGACAGTTTCAGTCAGTGGGCGCAAATTTCAAGGGGTGCAAGGTGCAAAACAGTTTTATGCACCCTTTCTTATTATTTTTCCTAGAGAAGCTACAACTTCCAAACTTGATACAGATATTGCAAGCCACATTTGGAACATTTTCCTTTTTGACTGGAGAGATTTCGTTCAGTTTGAGCTGAGTTACACGTGTTTTCCACCCTCGGAGGGTGGAATTCCACCCATGAAATTTGCGCAGCATCAGGCTATTTAATCTGAACGAAGCAGCTCGATCCTGTGCGAGAATCATACTGGGAAAACTTCATTATCCAGTTGTTTTTGGAGATGATGATGGAACGGTTCGCTTGTTTGACCTCGTATGAGAATCCAGTGGGCTCAGCAACATCAGTGATCTTAAATTCGGTTAGATAATGGGTAATAATTGTTTCGGCGTAGAAGGCTATGAGACTTTTGACCATTTCGAGGGTATTTTATTGAATTTTTCTTCTTATTTTCGATAATCAGATACCGAGAACGTAAGTTGTTCGCAAAAATATAGCTTTAAATCGAAATATACAAACAAGATTCGTGGATATTATTTTGTATACTCAGTTTCGCAACTATTGTCGTTGTGCCCCCAAAATAATAAAATACATATTTAATATTGCTAACTTTCCCAGTAGCTCACTTTCTTCACGAGCTTTCCCTTCTTCATTTCGACTCCGAAGCAATTGAGAAGATCCGCGAACTTTCCAAACGGGATGTAGATGGAAAAGTACTGGATTACGTTTTCGCTAAACGTCTAAATATTTTGTCATCATTTACAACAACAAAAAAAGGAAATGTACTGCGGATTTAGTACTTTTTTGGACGTTTCTCACTTCCCAGAAAAGCTAACTATTTGAGAATCCGTTTTGAGTGTTCAGAGGGTCCCAAAATGGCGCAAACCATAGCTTTTCTGGGAATCCAAATACTAAAAATGCGTAAATTCAAATCAAAATCTCGTTCGTCACTTTTCAGGAAAAAAAACTAACCCTAAGAGCACTCACAGGCCGAAACGAAATTTTGTATTATTACATTTTCATGTAGTGAACGATTATCTACATAAACGAGATCTTTAATAAAGATATTAGCGCGCCATGAAGAGCGAGTAAAGGAACTCGGTAGAAACAGAAGACGAGATTGAGAATTACTCGCTTCTTATTGACTTGAGAAAGTCCGATATTGCAGAGTGGCGATTCTTCCGACTCTCAAAATCAATTTTTTTTAAATAAAACAAAAAACAACAAAAAAGAAGAAGAAAGGAAAATATACATTAAAATGGGGAGTAAACAGCTCATTTTCCCCGTTCAAGGTAAATCTCTCAACAAATGCAAGATCACTAACGTATTCGCATGTAACGATCAGAGCTGTTAGCTGCAACGGTGCGACGCATTGCAAGAGCTCAGCATGATGCTCATTGGCTCTGTAGAACAGAACGGGGGACTTGTTCTCGAGGTCAATCGATGAAGACAACTTTACCATCAGGTTGATGTTTCCGGCAACGCGCTTCTATAGATGCTGAATTCTCTGCAAGATTCCCACATGGAGGAACGAACGACGGGGAAAGAGTAGAAACACGATGAATTGTTGCCGCACTTCATCTCACTCCACCCATTTCGAATCTGAAATCTCCGGTAATTGTGATAATTTTAATTTTTTTACGGAAAATTTTCAGATATGCGTCAGCAACAAAAGGATGCGTAAATTGAAAATAGAAAGATACAATTTTGTTATGAAAAACTTCACATTTTGTATTATCCCGTGAGATACCGCAAACACTTCAATGAAAACTTTGTTCCTTCAATTTTGCCACATTACAAAATTTCACATCAAAGGTTGACGGAATAAATGCAACTGACCGTAATATCGATTTCTCTGCACAAATACTGCAAATTTCACTAGAAATATTCAAATAAGTAATTTTGATATGCAACTATATTGTTGATATGCAACTATAAAGCATAAATTGCATGATAGATTGGGTTCGTGTCTGCTCCATCAAAGAACATAGCAACAATACTAATGATCATGAAGTCTAGATGAGAGCGCCCTCTGCGAATGAAACAGTTTCTCTCGTTTTGAGGATAGGCGAGAGATCATTTCATACAGAGAGGACGTGTCACCTAGACCAATGCACAATAAACAATTAATTTTCCAATGCTAGAAATAAGATAGTAATCGTAAAATTTAGTATCTATGGATGTCTATAGAGTAATTTTAAAATTCTCACGAAGTCTTATTCAGCTTCACGTCCGCCATTGTTCCAACGAGTGAATCCGTTTCGAAAATTAGATTTCGAGAACAAGTGTAACAACGATCTCACACTCACAACGAATTTGTTGGCTGTGCAAACGTGTTTCGGGGTAACCCGTTCCTTAGCAAACTCGCTGTGAAAGTAGACTTACGATCAAATATCACAGAAAGAAAATTGACTTCTTGCAATTTATCACAATTCGAAAGTCAATAATTCGTTTATTCTTCGCAACTTCTGAACAAAAACCGTAGGATATCATCGATAAAGCAGGAACACGAAAAAAGAGGGAAAATGGTTCACTCTTCACGCCAACTATCAATCATGGAACAAAGCGGGAAGGGAGTCTCTACATGGAAAGGGGATTCGGTAACCGTTTTACGGCAGCTTCGGTAGTTGCAAACTGATAAAGAGCAGAGTCAGAAAAAAGGGGCGTCACAGGGTATTACTAAAGACTATTATTTCAGAACGTCTGTCTGTCTGTCTGTCTGTCTGTGTGTCTGTCTGTGTGTCCGTCGGTCACGTTTTTCGCATTTTCCTTATATTTCGCTTCAAAATCGCGCTATCTTTCCAATTCCTTTTGCATATGATTCCCGACCAGAATACCTTTCAAATTTTACAAAATTTAATTAACGAAATCCATAGCCAAGTGGGTTACGAGCCAAACTTTGATTCCGAGACCCCCAGGTTCGATCCCCGCCGCGGGCAAACCTTTTGCCGCATTTTTTGCAAGTGCCAGAAACTGCTCTGACACGGTTTTGAGTACCGCGAAACACGTTTTCACCTGTTTTGCCGAGTTTTAACGTGAAAAATCGAAATTTTCGATATTTTCCCAAATGGTGAAGGGAGTGTCGGGGATCATAGGAAAAGTATTTTGCTATGTCAGAAACGTGTCTGAACGTGTTCTAACACGTTCTAACGTGAAAAATCGAAAATTTCAAAAAGTTCCAAAATGATTCAGAGAGCGTAGGGGATCACAGGAAAAGTGTTTTGCGATGTCAGAAACGTGTCTGAACGTGTTCTAACACGTTCTAACGTGAAAAATCGAAAATTTCAAAAAGTTCCAAAATGATTCAGAGAGCGTAGGGGATCATAGAAAACGTTTCCGAAATTGCTCTAAAATTTTTGAACGCACTGTATCCTGCGTTTTTACTACGCCACTTCGTGGCTCCGTGGCAACTTTTTTCGATCGCTCTCAGCCTCACGAGCCTTTTGCAACGGAATAAGCCAGTACTCTTTGTAGCGATTAACACTCCCCAACAAGTCGAGCTTCAATGTCACCTGGGGCCGGCTATCGAGCTCCCGCTGGACCGAACTTGGAGCCGGCTATCGAGCTTCCCCTGGACCGAACTTGGAGCCGGCTATCGAGCTTCCCCTGGACCGAACTTGGAGCCTGCTAAAAACCCCTGGACCGAACTTGGAGCCTGCTACCGAGCTTCCCCTGGACCGAACCTTCGGCCGGCTCCAAAGCTCCCCCTGGACCGATCTTGGAGCCGGCTACCGAGCTCCCCCTGGACCGAATTTGGAGCCGGCTACAGAGCTTCCCTCTGGACCGAGCCTGGAGTCGGCTGCAAAGCTCCCCCTGGACCGAACTGTGCCCTGCAACTGAACGCCCCCCTGAACCATACTTTGAAAACGTAGTGCGCACCTACCATAACGTAGTTTAACCTCAACACACCCTGCTAGTTTATAACATGGAATGGAGTTGAATGTGTGCTATGCTTCGCACTGTAAATAAAGAAAAGAAAGCACAATTAGGAAATTGAGAGTTAGATCAATCGGACAACAGGATCTGTAAGAGACATGTCGAAGCCGTGTGATCAAACTTTGAAAGCTTCATAATCCAGTAGCATTCGTAGAAGATGATGGAGCGGTCCGATTGTCTAACCTCGGGGCAGGACACATTCGGATCCTTAAAAACGATTGGATATTTTATATATAAATTGTGGCTATTTCTGCTCCGTTTTTAACCAACTTTTAACATTTTTTGTACATGTGGACAGTTTTTATGAACATTTCAGGCCACTGAGATTTCGTTATATGATACTAGAGTAAGTAAAACCAGAGAGTGAAACAAATAAAAGAAATACTATTTTTTGCTGACTTTCTTTGTGAGATTTCCCTCCTTCAATTCGACTCCGTGGCAATCGAAAAGACCCGCGACCGTTCCATATGGGATGTAGATAGAAAAGTACTGGACGAAGTGATCTCTCAACGTCTAAATATTCTCTTATCATTTAAAAAAAAAGCATAGTAAAAAGGTTAAATTAAAAACGTTGATTTCTGCAACTCTCACGGAGTGGTCAATCGGAAGCTTATAAAATAGTAAATGAAAGAAGGATTTCGTTATTAAATATAAACACTTAAAATATGCATAATCTCACCTTGAAGAGTGAGTGAAGAAACTTGGCCGAGACCGATTTTCCGACGAGATTGAGAATTACTTTCTCCTTATTGCTTAGCAGTGCTTTGAGATAGTCGTCAGTCATGAGATCCGAGATTGCGGAGTGGCGATTTTCCCCATTCTCAAAAAGACATTTCATATTTTGAAATTTGAAAATCAATCATTTTTATTTCTGAAAAGAAGACAATAAAACATTTTTGAAATCTCTAACATATTCGCACGTGACGGTTAGTTTTTCAAGCTCCAATGAGGCCGCGCTCTCCAGTAGTTCCACGTGGTACTCATTAGCTCGATGGAACTGGAAAGGTCTTGTTCTAAAAGATAAATCGATGAAAACCTCTACCGTCATGGTGATGTTTCCTGCGATTCGCTTCTTCAAATGCTGAAATCTCTGCATGATTCCGAACATCGAAGAACGAATAACAGAGAGAGTGTAGAAACACGACGATCCGTCTCCGCACTTCATCTCACTCCACTCAATGCAGGTCTGAAATTTTCGACGATTGCGACCTCATAATTTTACAGCTCGGCCAAATCTCCAGCAGTAAAAAAACTGCATGAAAAGATGGAATTGTTTTACTTTCACATGCTCTCTCGACCTACAAAATTTGTTTTATTTTTATTCTCGACCTCTGTTGTGATGATCAAAGCGTCCAGCGAATTTTGAACTATTCGATTCTCGGTTTGTTTGTTTAGCCATCAATCTTGCTGCATTTGGCGGCAATTTCACACCAGAAATCGACGGCTCAAATTATGGAACCGACCGTAATATCGATATCTCTGACGTGACAATTCGGTGCCGGTTCAAGGAGAGCGATTCTCTTGATGACGCGAACTGAGGAAAGTTCGCGATTTGGAATGTAGTGGAGAATCTTGACGACGAGTTCGTTGGGAAGATCGAGAAGAGGAAACTACGAAAGGTATTTATTTTATTTTGTTGTCTAAGAATTTCGAGAAGACATCGAGCGATGAATTACTGTATTGCCCATCAAATAGCATGCCAACACTGATAAATCACTAGAATTTCCGAATTGACGAAGTAAGAGCGTTCTATAAAGGAATTTCCTCACGAAATCTTCGCTCAGCTTCACTTCCGCCATTGTTCCAACAAGTGAATCCATCTAGGAAATTCGAATACGAGAACAACTACACGAATGATTTCACGACCGATGAGGTATCGCATAAAGGAAATTGACTTCTTTCAACTTACAAAAGTTCAATAGTCAACAATTAATTTATACTTAGCAGCTTCTGGAACAGCACTAAAATGACATCCAAAAAAGCGACAATAACAAGAGGGAAAACAATTCTGGACCACGATGGACCAACGAACAAAGGGGGGAAATGAGCGTCCGTACAAGGAGTGAGGATTCGGTAACCGTTTGAAGGCATTTTCAGGTAAAACCTGATAAGGAGCAGAAAGCCTCAGAAAAAGGACCTTTGGAAGGCAGGAAATTGTTAGTATGTGCTACACTACTACAATGCAAGACAAGTAGTGATACTCATGCATGGGAGCAATTCCCATCTCAATGAGAACGTCGTCTCCAGTGAGAGTTCGGGGAACCAAAGATTGATTCCGAATGAGGAACCATGGATCGAAATGAATCTTCATAAGAGTCGTAGGGTTTCCAATAGCCACGAGACCATTGATGAACCAACCCTGTAATGAATAATCTTATCTGAGAGAAAAAAATTACGCTAAAATTTGCCACGACGTTATGACAAAAACGGTAATTTGAAAATACCAAAAATTTATATTTCATCGCAAACTACCCCTTTAGCAAAGGAAACCGAAATCAAATATATTGTTCGGCAGCTACATCGTTCACTCACAGTGTACGGGTCGATTCTCCTCATATCAATATCTCCCATTCCCGAAAGACCGAGAGAATCGATCAGGTCGGTGACAGTCGCTTTAGGAACGTAGATACGGAAATACTCAATTTCACATTGAGAGAGAGTCTAAATAATAAATGTCTAAACTTTAAAAAATATCTTTCGGGTTTATGCATAAGGGACAAAAAAAACTTCAAAAATGAGGAATAAATCAAAATTCGGCATACTGCTCTGAAATTTTCTTTCTCAATCTGTTATTATTAATACATTTAAATTTTTCAAATTCTGAAATATAATGATGTTTTTTTCTCGACTTAATTTCGGAGATTCCCCTCGCACACATATTTTATTTTTTTACCAAATCTCTAATCCTATTCCTAGGGCGTAAATAAATTATTATTACATACCTTGAAGATGGAAATGAGGCACTGCGCGGTCACGGAGGCGCACACAAGATTAAGGATGAGAAATGTCTTGTTCTCGAGAACCTTGAGCAGGAATTCGTCAGTGAAGAGACGCGAGAGAGTAGAGTAACGATATCCATCCGTCTAGAGCAGAAAATAAGTTTTGTCCAATCAAGTCAAAGGAAAAAAAGAATTAAACATTTTATCGAACCTACGTCACTTGGGTTACAACCTTATCTCCTAAAGAACAAAAGACCTGCACTTAAAGAAAGGTCGGATTAGAAAACGGCAAAAACAGAAATTCATAGAGAGTATCACTAAAATGCCTTCAAATTAATGGCCATGTATTGATAGAAAATAACGTACGTAGGTACATGAAAGGCTCTTCAGAGTTCCACTGAACATCTCTACGAGTAAGGCGTGGAAGGGATTAGGACGAGAAAACTGAAAAAAATACAAAAAATATGAAAAAATATGCCCCAATCGAGTCTTTTCATATTACTGCTTATTTGCATAATTTGTTCATTATTATATATTACTATAGACCAAGTAAAATATTCATTCACCTCGAATTCGGCCGTATTATACTCTACTATGCCACGCTCTCTTCTCAGTCGTTCCATAATTTTCTTCATGGAGGATTGAATACTATATGAGCGTCTAACAGCTCCCTGGGTCCAGCCAATCGTCAGCTCGCTGTACGTCGAAATTGTCTGTAAAATGGGCAGATTCCAGCTACTTTTCTGAAATTGGCAAGCTTACAGTTAGAGGTCGTAACGTGATCTGTCACTTTTAAGATAAGTATGTCCTAATGAACCGCTGAGGTAATATTTATCATATTTGATGGGATGACTCTCTCACTCAAAAATTCATAAATTCGATTTGAGTGCCCAAATTTAACAGTGGATGACTGGAACTGTCTTCTATATCCCATGTAATTTTTTTTTGTTATTCAGTACCTATTAATAATCAGTACAATTTGAAATATTAATTCACTGCCCAGAAAGATGCAAATTTGTATTTCTGAAGACATCAAGTTGTTGCTAGTGTAAATAGCAACACATCGAGCTCTTATTCTCCGAAGTTTGGAAAAACAGATGAAACTAGCTATTTTTTTCAATTTGTATATCTAGTTGTAGAGTGATTTGTGAGCAATGACACGTACTATATTGTGCTAAGCATCATAGAAAGCGAAAATGATGCTTATCTAATTTCATATTTTCTACTGTCCAGAGCCCGTATTGTATTGTAAGATTTGTCCGATTGTATGGCAAACGGGTTCTTATTAACAGAAGATCGCAGGTAATAATATTTAAATTCAAATGGCAATTCTGCGCATTAATAAAATGTATTTATTTTTGTTTTAAAGAAGGAGTATCACGAATCTCCTGCTCTCTCATTCTCTTATGTTTCAATGGCGCGGTCGTTTTCTCTTCGTCCACCCTTAACCCTCCCTATCATTTTTGAATCCCTGCATTCAGGGTCAGTTTGGCACAGAGCCAAACGCGAATAACTTTGTTCAAACTTATCGGCTGAACATGCGGTTTTCGAGGCTCTCATCGGGTATTACATCTCCATTGCCCCACAGTGAGAACTTAGTTGACTAAATATTTGTGGGACACCTTCTTTAAAAGACGTAGAAAGCCGATCCATACAAATTGAGAGTCGCGGTGTGTCGATGAACGGTGTGCTAAACACCTACTTTCTAGTCTTTCACCTGATTCGTGATCTACTAAATGTTGTCAGAACGCGGTGGACAACGCCTCGCTTGTAGTAGATCAGCTCTTGAATAAGCTTTCGAACGAGGTATTTGGTTCAAAAATAAGCTTGCCATTCGATTGGGACACTTGTCCCCTCACGCCGAGAAGGAGATGGGCGGAGCCTACGCACCATACTTACAGTTAGTGTCATGACCATCGGGTCCTGCGCATTTCCATAGCAGAGGGCATCGATTTTCTTGTTGACACGGAGAGCAGAGAGCTCCTTAGCAGGCATGCGTGCCAGAATCATTGAGATAATTTCGTTCGGAAGATCGAGAAGAGGAAACTGAAATTATTTTCATACGAAGATTTTGAATAATGAACTTATTTTCTAGTGAAAAAAAATTGATAAACTTGGCATAAAATGGTAAAACAAACTTGGCATAAAATGGTAAAAAATATGTTCCCTTTTAATTTGGGAGATTTCGTTCACTTTGAGCTGAGTTACTCGAACTTCCAACCCGTTGAAAGGGGAATTCCACCCATGAAATTCGCGCGGAATCAATTTTTAAGATTTAGAGATTTTCGGCCTGAGCTCCCATAGAAGTAAAGCCCAGAAGCATTTAATTTTTCAGTAAAGCATAATACACATTTTGCATAAACAAATTATGTTTGTTCAATTCAACTCACGACGTATCTACGCAGCTTTAGCTCATCCATTCTTCTTACGAGCGAATCCATCTACGCAACAAGATACATTAAATCATAAGATCTCATATACATACAGCTTTATCATATACATAGATCGAGAAGGTAAGTATCACAGAAGACATGGCGACTTCTCATAAATCAACAAGTACGCAATCTCCAACAACGCCTTTATTCGATAAGCTTGGGCTCAAACAATGTTATTTATACGAACAGGATCAACTTCTGGGGAAAACACTTTAAAAGGTAACAAGGTCTACAGAGATCGCCAATGATAAAAAGAATCGAGGATAAACTTCTAGTAGAGAAAACTGAGTAGACCGCTATTTCTAATTGCGAGGGGTAGGCTTGTAGCAAGTTATCACGACTTTGTAGTACTCTCGAGCGAGCTCCTCACTCGGTCCACGAGTGACAGCCATTTCAGTTTCGATGCAACCGGGGGAGTACTTGATCAACTTGAAGGAATCCGCATTGCCGCTAGACTGAGAAAAAAACACCCATCTCAAGTAAAAACGGGGAAAGACGTGCAATTTCTACAAATGGAGATGGGATTTTGTGACTCTTGCGATAAAAATCATGGCGGATAAGAAGCAAATTAAATTTAAAATGTAGATTTTTATCTCTAACTTCACGGAATGCGCAGTAACAGATAATTACAATTCGCTTCCAGTTCAAAATTCAGGGAATTCGAATTTCACAGAAGCTTTCCCGTCTTCTTCCAATATGATATTTGAAACGTTTTGCCGAAGAGAATCATACCTTGACATTGCTGAGCGCCATCTGTCCTTGTCTGTACATGACTGAGAAACTATTCAGCAGCTCGGTGACCGTAGTACCGGGAACGTGAACAGACAGCTCCTCGAGCTTGTGATATTGCATGCACTGAATTTATCTTTGCTTTAGCTTTAACTTTAATAGGAAAAGTTAAGATATTGTCGGAATTAATAGGATTTTCTACTCTTCCGGGACTACCGGTCAGGCGATTGTTAACCGTACGGGACACTATCGGTGGCAGTTAGCAACTATAGTATAGGAACATGAAAGTCTCCAAACAAATACCTAGAAAAACTTATCATCGGGTTCCTAAACGGAAAACAATGAGTAATCAGGCTCTCTTCATTCTGCGTGTTCTCTCATCGATCAGACAGCGCGAGAGAGCATGCAGAATTCAGAGAGTCAGATCATTGCTAAAAAAATTGGTATACTAAAATTGGTATACTACAAATTGGTATGCTATGGAGTGAGAACAACAGGGAATTCGATCTGCTCGCTGAATCGCAAAATGATGCGAAATATTCAGAAGGAAAGCGCAAAAGCGCACCAGGAACATGGAGAGGAGAGTCTTCGCAGTGACAACATTACAGGCGAATTCGAGGTACAACTCTGCCTTCTTATCCCACTGCGCGATGAGATAATCGTCGGTGATGAGATTGGAGAGAGCTGCGTGTCGCTGGCCGTTTTCCTGAACAAAATAGGTTAGATTTTAATTCTGAAAACTTTTTTTTAAATTTTTAAAACGTACATAAGTGCAGCTAATATCGAGTTTGGGCACGGTCAACGACATCGCATACGAGACGAGGCTCTTGTGGAAGGGATTGCCTCGATCGAACTGAAAATAGTCCATTTAATTTTGGAAAAACAGCCGGTTCTCCAAGGTTTCGTCTCTTAGAGAACGGGGTTTCAACCTCCTCATTCATGTGTCGCTCACTGCAACGAGAGCGTGTGATCTGAGGAGGTTGGAATCGTTCTATAAAAGCGGAGCTTTGGATTACGTTCTGCCATCAAATTTGCGCACGGTGTAGCTTCTCGGTTTAAACATTGGAAAAACGAGCAAACGAATATTGAAAATATGTAGTGCTTGTGCGCACACATAAACATCAAGGGAAACAAATATTCACGATTAGAGTCAGCTTCGATAGATTTGCATTGCTGAGAAGTTGGTCCAGTCTCTCCATAACTCTTTCCATGGATGAAGATATCAGGGGACGGCCGCTGCTCGTGATCATGCTACACTCCTCGGTGGTCTTAAATACTTAATACTTCGTAATTAATACTGTATTCTCCATCAGTGATTTGGGTGATTGGGTGATCTCGATTCTTCGATTCTTCAGTGACGGTTCATTCTTCGGCTAACATGGGAATGACCTGAACTCACATTTCCCGATCTTTAAAAAAAATTTAATGGAAGATTCAGCATACAATTCTAACCATGAAACTGTTTTCAAAAGTTGCGGAATGTTTTTTTAAATAATAGTTTTTAATTTTCATAATTTTCGAAAAAAATAAAAAATAAATTATTTAAACATTTTACGGCAGCATTCGACTTCAAAAGTCGTAGACTGTATATCTCAATCAAGATATCCATTTTGGGTTTCTAATTTTGCTTATTTATTAATTTTGTTATGGATGACGAAATTTCAAAAAAAACATTCCGCAACTTTTGAAAATAGTTTTATGGTTACAATTTTATGCTGAATCTACCATAAAAATTTGGAAAAGATCGGGAAATGTGAGTTCAGGTCATTCCCATGTAAGATTCGAGCAAAACAACTTTTTTGAGAATAAAAATGCTTTCATGTTAGCCATATCGTATAGTATCAGGCCTCCGATCATCGGTGTAAAAAATTCCAGAAAAATATAATCGCTTGAAACACTTTTTTTCATTTTATTGGGCAGTGAAATAATGTACACACAAGCTAAAGAGTATTGCTAACTCAGATATATTGCAGATGTTAATTCAGGAATTCGTTTAAAAATGAGAGACTGACAATGATTGCGACTGTCCTCGGATTCTTGTCCTCTCGAGAAAACAGCGAAACGATTCGCTTGTTGACACAAAACGGCCATAGGTGCCATTCGCGAACATATTCGAGGATCTTCACGACAATCTCGTTGGGGAAATCGAGAAGGGGAAACTGAAAAAAATATCGGAAGGTTTAGAATGTCGCAGAATGCATCTGAGTTTCCATTTATACATGGTTATTTTAACTAATAATAATCTCAGATTGCGAGAATCTTCCGCCCTCTCATAACTCCGCTATTCAGAGAAAGGAACGAAGTGACATAGACTCACAGTTTCTCTTTCCTCCTCCGCCTGCTGCTCATCCATTTGCAGGTTAATAAACTGATTCACGATTCCTTCCATTGATAAATCACATGTACTATTTCCTGTATAAATATTCAAAACGCTGTAGAGATATCCATTTCGTAAAATACCAATTGAGGAAAGGCAACCTTGCGTTAGAACAACTTTCTCATAGAATACACAATACTTCATAAACCTTCATTGCAGACAATAGAATAAGCAAAACGGAAATTAACCAACAACAAGTAATTACAACAGTGCATAACATAGCTTCTAGGAGTAACAGAAAACGAAAGACAATTAAGATGATTAACACATTTTTCGCATGGGGAATAGTATCATTCCCGGTTTTTTTTCCAATTTCAAGGTTAATCTTTGATTAGTACCAGCCTCTGCAATAAGCAGTTGCTTCTCTCCAATCCGACGCTTCGGCTTCACGATAATCGAATGCGACGAAGAAGACTTCGCATGCGCCCTCAGCCAGATCCGATCTAGCTTCGTCATAAACGGTCATTTCCACTTGCCATGAATTGGACTGGAAGATAATGTGGAAGGAATCGGAGTGCCGAGTCACCTGATAGAGAACTGTTAGTTCCAAATATGTGCAGCACCTACGGGCATCGAAATAGTGTTATTGAAGAGCAGAAAATCACGGAAGTATATATTCTTTTCTATTATACTCTTTGAAAACTATTTTTACCTGTACACCCTTGTCATCAGCCACAATCTGTCCGTTAACGATTCCGAGCAACTCGAGAAGCTGGGTTACGGTAGTCAGAGGGAGGTGGATGGAGAAACTCTCGAGCGTGTGATCGATGAAGTTCTGGTGGCATTGTACATTAAGATGGGTCAATCGGTACGCGATGATTTTCGCATTTTCCTACCTACAATTTGCAATGCATTCTTCATAGATTAGACAGACATGGGACGGGTTTAGCGTTTTTATTACAAGACTCGATCTCTCTTTTTTGCGCCGTCTCTTCTCTCGATGGAAGAAGAAATGAACCCAACCCAATCAATCTACAAAGAACTCACATGAAATCCCAAACCGTGGCGGAATAAATAATTGTAATTGTAGAACGTGCAATATAAAGTACATACTATTAAAAATAAAAATACCATGAAGATGGAGTGGATCGCCTTTGCAGTCACCGAAGCACAGACAATTGTGAGGTAGACATCAGTCTTATTGTGGATAAGAGTGAAGAGGAAATCGTCAGTGATGATAGATGAGAGGACGGAGTGGTGCTGGCCGTTCTTCTGAGCAGTCGCATATTATATTGTTTTTTAATCTTAAATTCTAAATCAGAAGTGTAGGAATTACAATTTTAAAATGATACATCCACGAAATGGCACCTCGGCGTGTCGCTCGCTTTTTCATGCTCTCTCGCAGCCACTTCTGTTGTTTAGGAGCGGAAAGTTTTATTATTTTAGAGGAGTATTTGTGAATTTATCGCAGTAGGTAAACTCACGTAGGAGCAGCAGACAGAAAGTTCACGCACATCAACGGTCATCGCATACCAGAGGAGATCAACGTGGAAAGGATTCGCTCGATTGAGCTGAAAAGGGACTGTAGAAATCGAAGAAGAAAATGCGCGTAATATTAAAAATTGAGCAAAAAATACGTTTATGGATAGGCTTGTGAGTTTGATATTGGCAAGCAGGATCTTCAGTTCCTCCATTCCATCGAAGAAGAGAAGAAACGACGGCCGTCAACCCTGACCTTGCTACATTCCTCGTCTGTCTGAAAGGAGCACTTTTCCCCACAACCAAAATGATGAATGGATAGGATTCTCTTATTGGAATCAAATGAAATTGAAATTGGGAGGACTAAGCGCAGAAAGTAACGCGTGCGACACTGTGAGAGGAATCTAGAGGGGAGTAATGAGATCAATTCCAATAAGTTCCAATGAGCGAACCCCAGGATAATTCGTTGCAAACATACCTTAATTGACTTCGCTCGGACTCTTGTTCTCAAAATCAGCGAAAACGCTTGTAATCAGCGAATAAATTCTCCTGTTCATACAAAACGGCTCCAGTTCCCATACGGAAAAGAATTGAAGGATCTTCACGATGATCTCGTTGGGAAGTTCGAGAAGGGGAAACTGAAAAAAATAGAAGAAGTTTTATAATAATTTATACGCCTCTGAGTATATATTATTCTTTATTATTTATCAGTCTGTAAGTTTTTTTTAAATGTATATTTTATTCTTCAGGGAATGAAAACATCGGGGCGAATATGAGGAATTCAAAAAAAATACTGACGGTGGTGTCTCTTCCCTCCTCCGTCTGCTGATCATTCATTTGCAGGTTGTCAAACTGCTTCACGATTCCTTCCATTGATAAAAACCTGAATTATTTTCAAAACAGATTATAAAACGGCAGTAGAAATATTCTATGTCCTTAAAATACCGCTTGAGGAAAGGCAACCTCTCATTAGAAAAAAACTCTTATTTTGGAATAAAACACTTTATCAACCTCCATAACAAACAATTAAATGCGATAAACGAATCAAATGATGAAACGACTAACAGTTTTGCCGGAACAACCTCATGTAATCACTCTCTCCCACTTTCCTCGCTCTTCACGTTATCCTCTTTTAACGATCCATTATTGAAAACTCCCTCCTGAACATAATGCGTCACTAGTAGCTAAGTATGACGCAACCTCACCATTTCTACTTCATATTTCACAGCTTTCTCGCAATCTTCGACGAAGTTCATCAGATTTTCCATGTGATTCCATCCATCGGAGATTTCTTCCTCCTCTTCCACCTTGATTCTCTTCGGAGACGGAGGCACTGTCTGTGCGTTAGGAGGAATGCTATCTCCTGAGCAGCATCAATTAATGCTTTTAAAGGGACCTGGCACTGCAAAATAAGTTATTTTTATTTTAAAGAAAATTCTTTTCTGATTAGAATGCAAAAAAATCGCATATTTTTACAATTTTTTTGAAAGGAGTTATGATTTTTCAAAGTTCAGAATTTGTGTTGATGTACCGGGCACTACGGTGTTTACCGCGCTAAACACAGTAATGCCCGGTACGCGAGTACCTTTAAAAAATCATAACACCTTTCAAAAAAATCGTAAAAATATGTTGTTTTTTGCATTCCAATCAGCCGCCGTACCAATCCCACCTCGTTTGCCAGGCAGAGAACATGCTAGAGAGTGTGTGGGAGAAGAGAGGCAGAGAAAGATCTCTAGCAAACGAGCTCGTTTGGGAGAGGGGGGAGTTCGTTTGTCAGGCGAGGGACAACCGTTATGTCAGAGAAAGCGAGACGAGCAGAGAGAAAAACAAAAAGTTCATTTGCCTCGTTTCCCTAGCCAAACGAGCTCATTTGTACCCAGTGGGGATACAGTGATAGCCACGGGGTGCGAAATGATCTACCCCCAGACAGCGAGACTCTAGGTACCCTTGATCTACTCGATGTTTCTAGGGAAGGTGCAGTGCAGAGGGATATTGCAAATCATGGAAGTGTTTGGACGATCGCAATTAGTCGTATTATGATTTGTAAGACTAGATCCTCACTACCGTTGCCTTCATTATCTCTCTGTAATTTGCCTGTACACTCCCATACTCTCTCTAACAATCCCGACTCCTGTGATCTACCGATCCTCCCAGTATGATCTTCTCTATCGATCGTCTCGAAAGGTTCATTTGCCTCGAGAATAGCAAAGGGGTTTGGTACGGCGGCAGAATATAATTTTCTTTAAAATAAAAATAACTTATTTTGCAGTGCTAGGCCCCTTTAACGAAATTAACGTGCATATGTTTAAGTTTCCTACCAATTTCTCCTTTAACTCAATATCATTTTTTTTCAGACAAATTTTATTTACAAAAATCAGCCGAACCTCGATCCACCAAGCCCATATCAGCGGCTTTCTCATGAGTGAAGGAAGTTTCTCGACGCAACGCCGACCGCTCACAATGCTTCTCCCTCACTAAAAAAAATGCATATGTGCATATATTTACTCGGTCAGTCAATTGTAATTTTTTTTTGGGTTTCCATTACTTACTTGCGTGTAGCACTATCATTATTTCTCCCAAAAGTGTGGTCCCCAATTTTCATTTAAAAATATACCTAACGTTTCTGGGGAAATTGTTCACCGTGGTCTATGGATGTTCTCAGCGCAGATGCTGTTTCGTATCCAACGACTTCTCCCCTCTCCGCATCTGAGGGCAGCACCACCCGACGTCGATTCTAAACGGGACACCATTAAATGGCACTTGGTCAGATGATAAACAACATTTTTTGGGGGGAAAATTTCCTGAAAAAAGTTTCCGACTAAAAGAGTGGTTTTAAGATCGAAATTTGCACAAAAAAACTGCACATTCTAGCCCCCATAAAGGGGTCAAATTTCGAATAGCACAATGAAAAGTATTGCAAACCTGGAACCAGAGATCCGTTCGCTGCCGAATTTCCTCTTTGCTAAGAACCGGATTGCGGGTCCTCTGGCGGGATTGCGGACTCGAGTGGTCTAAGAAAAGCTAACTGTGAAAATAATAATTTTTCACGCACACAAAACGCAAGGTATTCTTTGTTTTAAATAGCGCCAACCTTTCTGTTTTGATTCTAGGTATTCCTGAGTTGAGAAGCGACGGCGCATCTGAATCTGCAGAGAAACTGGGTACATAACGATGGAAACAACTGCTATACGAGTTTCAGAACGAAGGCAGTTTGGTTTGTGGTTTAACTGTTTATATTTCAAATTCTACAATTCACCACCATTTAAAATATGGAAAATGAAGTATAATAAGGCAAATATCTGCAAAGGAACTGTTAATGAAAATCAATATTCTTTTTTTAGGAATTAAATAAAAAAATTGTTTTTTAATTCCTTCTTGGGGATAAGTATTATCTCGGAATGCAAACCTTTTTTAGAATCACAAACTGAAAGCGCACAAAGAAAACAACTTTATCGAATGACAGGTTATAGAGATTGGGAACGGATTTATGATAAATTTGATATTTGACTTGAAGTTTGACTTGTGAGAACAAATATCGATCACTGTGCTTCATTCGCTTCGATCTTAACTGCAATTTCCGTGAATTCGGTCTTAAAATATATCATTATTATCCATCACTAGGGCAGATTCTTACCATTTCACTTTCATACTTCACAGCTTTCTCACAATCTTCAGCGAAATTCAGCAGATTCTTCATGTGATTCGATCCGTCAATTTCTTCCTCCTCTTCCACTTTTATTCTCTTCGGGGAAGAAGGACCCGGTTTGACAGCATCGTCGGTCACAACTTTAAAGGGATCAGGCAGCCTCCAAAAAGAGATTTATAATTTCCATAATTTTTTATTCAGCTTTTCTCACTATCATCTAATGGAGAAAGCAGAAAAAATTAAATTTTTAGCCTTTTTTTACAATTAGTTATTTTATTTTGAAATTAGCCTCAGGAACAGTGCGTCGCCTATTTCCCTAAAGAAAGCTGTTCAATTTGAACTGAGGATTAGATATAATCACAAAAACAGGATGACAGAGGTTTTGACCACTCCCGGACTCAATGAACACAACCACATTCCCTCAAAATTTATTGTTTTGGTGATATCGATTGTGGTGTAGTCGCTACCGTAACCTGTGGTGCGAAACTTTGAAAATTCATAACTAATTTTAAAAAAATCGCAAAAATATGCGGTTTTTATCACTCTTCCGGGAACAGAATTTTCTTTTATTTAAAAATAACTTATTTTTTGACTGCCTGGTCCCTTTAAAAAAAAGAATTTTCCAAGAGAAGAATATGAATGAAATAAAATTGAGTAATAGAAAAAAAACCCACTTCACATTTCTGGAAATATTTGTGTGAGTAGTAACTAGTTTTGGATTTACTGATTCGTTTTTTCCCAAATAGTAAAAAAAATACTTTCCAATTTTAGTCGGTCCGTATTTCTTTTACCAACCTTTCGCTATAGGTAGAACAGGCATTCTGACATCATTGGGCTGCAGCCAAGATTCCTTTCAGTGACTCGTTTTCAACAGCTGCCAAAATATTTTTATTATTCATAAACTTTAGCTTCTTTAACTAATCTGACTTTAAATTTTAATGAATAAAATAAATATTTTATGAAACTCTACATGTAATATTAATGGCGCACCCAAATCTGCAAATTAGTTTTAGTCTTTGAAAAAAGGGTTTCTTTAAGAATTACTTGATTTTGCATCTACAAAATGGGTTTTTGCTATTATAACTTACATTATCTTGCATTTTAGAGTTCGTAACGTGAGTGTTTCTTACGATGTATCTACGCAGCTTTAGCTCATCCATTCTCCTTACGAGTGGATCCATCTATGCTACAAGATACACTCAGTCATAAGATCGCTTATACAGATTCATTCGATCGGGTAGGAAAGTATTGCAGAAGACGTTATGACTTCTCATAATTCGTCAAGTGCGCAATTTTCAACAACGCCTTTATTCGTTAAACTTGGGCTCATAAATTTACTTGGATATCAACAACTTCTGGGGGGAATAGAATCAGGTCAACAATGATGAAAAAGGATCGAGGATAAACTTTTAGAAGAAAAGAAACAGATTGAGTTGATCGATATTTCAAACTGCGAGTGGTCAGCACCTATATATGCAGACTCTATAGTATATTCCAGCCATCTCCTCACTCGGTAAACGATCGACTTCCATCTCGATTTTGCGGCTACCGGAGAAGTAGTTCATCATTTTGAAGAAATCCGCACTATCGGTTTCCTTTAAAAAAATATCCGTTTCAAGTAAAAACTGCGGAGAGGCCCACAATTTGTACAAATGGAGCTGGGATTTTTGTGATTTAACTCTTGCGGCAATATGATGAAATCATAGCGGAAAAAAGACTAAAAAGTACATCTGAAATTCTATGTTTTATAAAAGGTTTTTCAACAATCCGCTTTTCAACATTGAAAGAGAATATGTACATATTTTCACGGAATGCGAAGTAATGGACAATTGTGAATTCCCTATAAATGAGGAAATTCGTTTTTAATTGTCCATCGAATTTTCACCATGATATTAGAAGCATTTCACCGAAAAGAATTCCACCTCGACGAAGCAGTCCGCCATCTCCCCATGTCTGCGCATGATTGTGATGCGCTTCAGCAACTCGGTGAACGTAGTACCGTGAACGTAAAAAGAGAGAGCCTCGAGCTTGTGATCGTGCATGTCCTGAATTTTCTAACACGTCTAACAACTACTCTGTCGGGACCACTGGTCAGACTGATAGCTACGTTCTAGGAACACAAACCCATAAATACAGTAGCGCCGGAAAGTATTGGCGCGTTTTTTCGTCTTGGTGTAACTTTTGAAGCATAAGAGGAATCAAGCTGAAATTTTTACTATAAGTAGGGAATCTATCAGGGAACACGTTGCTGATACTGACATTTCATAATGGTACCGCAAAATTACGTAGTGATGACGTAACCGAACAACACTTGCTTGAAAAAATATTATTCCTTGGACAAAAATGTTGAGGTCACTAATTTTTCGGAGCATGGAGACATTGCAGTAGGCTACCCAAGTTTCTGCGATTTTTCTCCTTTGCAGCATACTTGCTGCAATATCAAGGCTGCAAACTCATAGCTCGGCTCCCCCGATAAGCTACAGACCCGTTCTAGTGCTCAAAATGATGCTAATGGTGAGTCCAGACATCTCTGAAAATTTGGTGAAGATTGCTCATCATTTTGCCTCAGGGCACAAAAAAGTCACGTTTTCACATAACCTGACTTTGCCTCCTTACATCTCCAAGGGTGAAATAGCTAAAATTGTGGTTCCTGTGCAGGAACGACCCAAATCCATCCAAGAATAGATGCCCAACTTTTTGTGGCAGCAGCATCTTTTCCCTGCTTGCCGCGATCCGATCCCTGGCGCGCCCAGGTTTCCGAAAACGAGAGATTCTGTGGAGAGGGAGGGGCGGGGCGAGCGTATGCAAAGAGAGAGAGCGACGAAAAAACGCGCCAATACTTTCCGGCGCTACTGTACGTTCTAAAACGTACTCATTGCCAGAACGAATAAAGGATTTGGACGTCAGTGAAAAGAAATGGGAATTGGACCAGCCCGTTGAATCGCAAAAAATAGGCGAAACATTCAGAAGAAAAACGCAAAGCGCACCAGGAACATGGAGAGGAGAGTCTTGGCTGTGACCAAATTGCAGATGACGTCAAGGTGCAAGCACGTCCTCTTGTCCCACTGAGATATGAGACAATCGTCGGTGATGAGATTGGAGAGGGCGGAGTGGCGTTGGCCGTTTTTCTGAATAATGAATACTTATAATAATCTGAGCCTAAGAAAGATATTAAAATTTTATAACTTTTGTAAACGCATGTATGAACACTCGACGTAAAGATCGGGCACATTCAACGCGAGCGCGAACGAGACCAGGTTCTTGTGGAATGGATTGATACGGTCCAACTGGAAAACAGTGAGTGAGAAACTTCTCGAAAATAATTAACAATAGTCGTGTCCTAGCTTTCAATTCTGATAAAACGCACAAGAAATACTTTTAAGTTTGCAATTTTTTGGAGCACACTAAAACACACTAGGGCATTCACCGTCAACGTCAGCTTCTCCGACATATTTTCATTGCTGAGAAGATGACCCAGTCTCTCCATCACTAGTTCCATCGATGAACAGAAGACAGGACGGCCTCTTGCCGTGACCATACTACACTCCTCGTTTGTCTAAAAAAAGTTGTTTTGTCGAATAAAGATTATAACCCCAGTTCTCCCGAGGAATCAGCGAATCGATTCTTTTTGCATAACGGCCACAGTCCCCATTCGGAAACGTTCTTAAGGATCTTGACGATGAGCTCATTGGGAAGATCGAGAAGGTGAAACTGGAAAAAAACTGAGAAAGTTTTAGAATCATTTATATGCCTCTGAGTATATATTTTCTTTGAGCAGTCTGAAAGTGTCAATTTCTTTTAAAAATATTTCTTCTTCAGGGAATGGGAAGCATAGATGTGAATTTGAGGAATCCAAAAAAAACTGACAGTGGTGTCTCCTCCCTTCTCCTTCTGATGTTCAACCATTTGCAGGTTCCCAAACTGATTCACGATTACTTCCATTGATAAATCACCGGAAAAGCAGAAATTCCGATATGCAAGATAAAACGATTTCTTGCAAATACCAGTTGAGGAAAAACAAAAAAAAATTATCTTATTTTGGAATAAAACACTTCATCAACCTCTGTTGTGGGCAAACAAACAAACGAAACTAACGTAATTCAATACAACGACAAAAACAACATTATCGAACAACATTGTAGTGAATTTATGTGATATGATTTTTTTCTTGTGAAAACAAAACATCGATCACTGTTCTTCATTAGCTTCGATCTTCACTTCATGCTCCTTGAATTCGGTCTTAAAATGTTTAATAATAAAGAATTTTAGGGCGTAGAAATTCTCACCGGCTCATCTTCGTACTTCACAGCTTTCTCGCAATCTTCAGCAAAGCTCATCAGATTTTCCATGTGCTTCGAACCGTCAATTTCTTCTTCCTCCTCTTCCACTTTGATTCTCTTCGGAGAAGAAGGACCCGGTTCAACGGGATCGTAGTTCACATCTTTAAAAAAAGAATTTTCCAAAAGAAGACTATGACTGGGGAAATAAAATTGAGTAATAGGAAAAACCCACTTCACATTTGTGGAAACATTTGTGTGAGTAGTAACTAGTTTCGGATTCGTTTTCTTATCCAAATAATTTTTAAAAAAATCGCTGACCAATTTTAGATAAAAATACTTACTCAACCAACCTTTCTCTATAGATAGAACAGGCATTTCGAGATCATTGAGCCGCAGCCCAGAGTCCTCATCCGCATTCACCGACTCGTTTTTAACAGCTGTCAAAAATCTTTTATTCATAAACTTTAAGTTTCTTTAAGTAATCTGGCTTTGAATTCTAATGAATAAAATGTAACTTTGAAATGTGTCCATAAAGGATGATATATGTGACACTGCATGCAATATGAATGGCTCACCCATGGATCGGGAGGGATTGGGAAGCATTATCAGAGGTGCAACGAGTTTACCAATCGAAGCGAAATCCAATGCCAGAGTGAGACAAATTGTCTGCAAATTCGTATTAGTTTTTTAAAAGTGGGATTTGTTAAAGAATTACTTGAGCATATTTATGGAATATAATTTGCATTTTTTTAAAATTGAAAATAACATTGATTTACACCTTCGAATCGAACTGCGTATAACGGCCGTGTCGGGTGAGCGCCTGAAAATATTGCTTTTATTTAATTTTTAACAAAAATGAAAAAAAGGAAATATTTTTCAAACAGATCCCAGCCCTGATACAATTAAACTCAATGAATGTGTAATATCTTTGAAATTCGGGTGAACACTAGGATCGGTCTTATTGTTTTTTTTGTATTTTTGTATGCACTTATTCGGTAATTCGGCGTTTTACCAAAACGCCGAATTACCGAAATTTCAAAACCAACTGATAAATAAAGGCAACAAGAAACAACCATGCCCATGCTTATCTAGAACACTTTTGACCATTTTTTTCTAGTAGCAAACTTAGATATAGCCAAGAAAATTGTAATCTGAATCAATATATTGCTACGCCTACCTACTACTTACCACGTGGAATCGAGAGAAGAGTGCAAGATCGGATAAGTTATCCACGATACCAAGACCTTTCCTGCCTGGCGAAGCGACAATTTCAGTCGGAATGGTCTGGATCTAAATTTGAATTTTGGTTCGTCGATCAAAAGATATAGCTTTATTGTAAATCTCTAGAGCTCTCTAGAGCTTCCAGACTGATTTTAGTCATCTAGAAAATTCTTAGGAGATTAATATTTGACTGAAACGATTTTTTTATAATTAAGAGACCGTCCACGAGAGAACGTAACAACTGTTGAAGGGGTCTCGGATGGCCGAAAATACAACCTACCCTCAAACTTTTTTCGTGGTTTGAGTATCACGAATGCTGATCGAGAGCACATCTCTTTGACCCTGAAAAAAAAATTTGACCCAGAAAAAAATTTCCAAAATTTTGACCCTTTTTGGGTCCTAAATTGAAGTGTCACCAGGTTATTCGAAAAACATTCTATTATATGTATTTTTACGCGTAGATTCCAAAAATAATACTTAGAATCGATGAAAGTGAGCTTCAAAAAAGTTATTCTTGAAAAATCGGTTTTTATGTAAGAAAATCGAAAAAAGTGCCTCATCAAAAAAATCGGTTCGCGTTCTTACTATGATTTTCTGATTCCTTGACGAAAGTTAGCTATTGTGTATTATTTTTAGAATTTTAAAAATGGACATTCGTGAGATATATATCTTCAAACCTGTCCAGATTAGTAAATTTCCAATTAGACCATACCCAGATCTTCAGATTCTTCACAGGAATGTTCGGATTTCAACACTAAATAACAATGTACTATGAGAAGGGAGTTTTATTAACTTGAAAGTTTAGGTCAGTGATCATATATATCGCTCAAAACCTGAAAAATAGATTTTCAGAAATTTTAAGTATACTAGTTTTTTAAAGTTAAAAAACTCAAAGCTGCAGCAAGATTGCACCTTGTTTATTGTGTGAAATCAATCATTATCAACTCCCGCAATTGTTATTTTTCATATGAGAACGTGCGCTTATCGTAAAATGCAAATTTTCATTTTTTACCGAAAACCGAAATAATCGAAATTTACAACATGCAAAATTTTTGTATATGGTTATCGACAGGGGTCCATATGATGTTAAAATTATGTTACCGATGAAAACAAACCAATTAGTGCGCATACAAGCCATTGCGAACCGAATAAAAAATTTTTTCAAAATTTTATATTTTCACATTTTGATAGGTTGGAACGTTTCTAACATGGCTATAAGATGGTATATAACCTGTTCATTGGCATTTTCTCGTATCTTGCACTGCATATATTAATAATTATGTGCATTTTCACAATGGCCAAAGCATTGAAAATATTACGATCGATAATATATTTTGAAACATAGCGTTCAGCTAGAATTTTTTTAATGTTCAAAATGTGTGCAAATGAAAAAAAAAGTTATATTTACACGTTAATACACTTATCATTTATTTGTAAACGCTCATGCGTTATGCGGGAATGACATTTTCGACGGTTAAAGTCGGTCCCTTATATTTTAAAATCTTCTAATGCTGCAAGAGTGTAGCATAAAAAAGACATTTCCGCTAGAAATTTTCGGCCATAACGCTTTGGCCATTGTGAAAATGCACATAATTATTAATATATATGCAGTGCAGGATACGAGAAAATGCCAATGAATAGGTTATATACCATCTTATAGCCATGTTAGAAACGTTCCAACCTTGCAAAATGTGAAAATATAAAATTTTGAAAAATCTTTTTATTCGGTTCGCAATGGCTTGTATGCGCACTAATTGGTTTGTTTTCATCGGTAACATAATTTTAACATCATATGGACCCTTGTCGATAACCATAAACAAAAATTTTGCATGTTGTAAATTTCGATTATTTCGGTTTTCGTGAATTGAAGAGGGAATACTTTGTTATCTTCATGAGGGAATCAACTAGTTAGAATGCTGAATCATAGCCATACGAGTACATGAAGGGTTGGATCAGATTTTTTATCAGGTCAGACGCGTTTCGGGCACTAGGCCCATCATCAGTGACAAATTACCTAGAATAGGCATACATTGGGGAAGAAACAGAAGTGAGAAAACGTGAGGATACAGAATCGGTAAGAGAGAAAAAGAAGGTGGATTGAGGATGATGATAATACAAGTGTGTGAGGGGAGAGAGAGAGGAGAGAGTGGTGAGTGAGGAGAGAGTGGGGTCAAGCTAGAGAGATAAAGAGAGGAGAGATAAGGGAGTGAGATCATCAGTCAACTCGTAGCGACTGTTGATAGGGGGGTCGTGGGTCTTTATGAGAAGGGCTTCGGCAACTTTGCGTCTGACTATATTGGGTTCAATGTAGAGTACTGTACCAGACAGACTGATAGGAAGAGAGTTATGACAATCAATGGAATGACGAGTGAAGGGCTCTTTGGAATATGAGACAGTGAGGGGGTAGCGACCGTTACAATAATGTTCTGCTGCACGTGCATGGAGGGGTCTACCGGAATGACCAATGTAGAAATCGGAGCAACTAGTACACTCGAGACGATAAACAACGCCTACTAACTGGCAGGTTCCTACTCTGTTGAAAGGACAGAAACAACAACGATCACCAAGGACACAGAAGGAGTCGAGATAGCGGTTACGGGAGAGGAGAGAGAGGAGAGAGGGGCCAATCGATTCTATTACAGTAACATCCAGATCCGCCTTTGTGAGAGCGTCTTTGATATCTTTGGTGAAAGCACCTTCTTTTTCTCTCTTACCGATTCTGTATCCTCACGTTTTCTCACTTCTGTTTCTTCCCCAATGTATGTACATTCTAGGTAATTTGTCACTGATGATGGGCCTAGTGCCCGAAACGCGTCTGACCTGATAAAAATCTGATCCAACCCTTCATGTACTCGTATGGCTATGATTCAGCATTCTAACTAGTTGATATTTCGGTTTTCGGTAAAAAATGAAAATTTGCATTTTACGATATGCGCACGTTCTCATATGAAAAATAACAATTGCGGGAGTTGATAATGATTGATTTCACACAATAAACAAGGTGCAATCTTGCTGCAGCTTTGAGTTTTTTAACTTTAAAAAACTAGTATACTTAAAATTTCTGAAAATCTAATTTTTCAGGTTTTGAGCGATATATATGATCACTGACCTAAACTTTCAAGTTAATAAAACTCCCTTCTCATAGTACATTGTTATTTAGTGTTGAAATCCGAACATTCCTGTGAAGAATCTGAAGATCTGGGTATGGTCTAATTGGAAATTTACTAATCTGGACAGGTTTGAAGATATATATCTCACGAATGTCCATTTTTAAAATTCTAAAAATAATACACAATAGCTAACTTTCGTCAAGGAATCAGAAAATCATAGTAAGAAGGCGAACCGATTTTTTTGATGAGGCACTTTTTTCGATTTTCTTACACAAAAACCGATTTTTCAAGAATAACTTTTTTGAAGCTCACTTTCATCGATTCTAAGTATTATTTTTGGAATCTACGCGTAAAAATACATATAATACAATGTTTTTCGAGTAACCTGGTGACACTTCAATTTAGGACCCAAAAAAGGGTCAAAATTTTGGAAATTTTTTTCTGGGTCAAAATTTTTTTTCAGGATCAAAGAGATGTGCTCTCGATCAGCATTCGTGATACTCAAACCACGAAAAAAGTTTGAGGGTAGGTTGTATTTTCGGCCATCCGAGACCCCTTCCCTTTTTCTCATGGAGGGTCTCTTAAGTATTTGCTTAATTAACGAATATTTATATTAGTAATTTTATAGTCTCACATGGTGGGCGCTGTTGCCGTCAGTGCCCATATTTGTGAGGAAACTCTTGCCGAGATTAGCGATCACACTGAGAATATTGGCGGGAAAAGAAAGCTTGAGGACTGAATTCCGGGCGTCGTCAATGGGTCTCATCTGGGCAATAAATATTTAAAAAAATAGTAATCTGAATATCAAGTATTTTACAAATTGTTGTATTTAATTGAAAGTCATTGCACAACCCGGTCCACAGAAAGGGGTTTACCGTGAGAATCGAAGAGACTCACATTTGCACGCTCTTTCACCCTGCCTACCCAGCTTTGATTTCGTCATGCGAAGGCCTTCTTACCAGCAGATTGTGCGCATCGTTACGCACAGGTTTGGATCGCTCCACAGCCATTGTCTTCTGGCACAAGCGAATCGATAAATTGTCGGAAGAGAATTTGCCGAGTTCGAGTGTCTATAATGAGGATGAGGGTTCGCTTTTGTGTACACCATCTGGCATTATCTTTTTCACTTTTTTTCTGTTATCCGCCGTATTACCGATATCTCCCTCCAAATGCCCGAAGACGTTACAACAAGGTACAAATAGGCTAAAAGTAATTTCACATTTATTTACAAATATGCTATTATAATCTTTTTTTTTGTGAGAAGATCGAAAACGAGTAGGACATTATTTCGTTTTTTGTGAAACTGTTCAAACAATCCACCTTTCTTAGCTTCTTGATTGCGATATCAATTTCGCCAATTCGATTATCGATCTTTTTGTACGACTTCTTAGCAATTTGCTTCGACTGATTCATCAAATCCAGGCATCGAGAAATCGCCTTAAATTTGTGATCGATGATATTATTTAAAATTCTGAATTACTGTTCCGACTTTAAATATGACCATTATATGAGATTTAAATTTCATTAATCTTTAAATTATGTGAGAGAGGAATACATACTTAAGCGATGATACGCGTGAATTTTCCGGCGATTTCGTTGTTGGCCTCATTGAGATATTTCTCCATATCCTTCTTTCTCTGAGCAAGCCGACCTCTCTCTTCGAGAAGAGCCTAAGTTATGAATCTCAGAAACGTACACATGCTCTATTCACTGTTAATCATTTTCGCGCAATAAAACGCGTAATTTGCATTTATATTCAAATGAGACTACAATAAGCAACTGTAATTCATTCAAAAAAACTTAATTACTGTGTGTGAAATCATCAAAGATATGCAGTTCACCCACTTTGTTTAGTCGGGTCATATCATTCACTCCCTCCTCGACTTGGCCCTCCATCTGAATTAAATGCAATTATTAAAGCTTCAAACAATTATTACCGCATTCCCCAAATTTTGGAAATTAATAGTTTTCGCGTTCTGAGTGTCGCGTGAGTATTGTTTAGACGTTGTTAATTCGTATAATACATCACCTCCTTACCGTACGGTGTCTATGTATCTACTCAGGAAAATCGTTGTGGGATATTTTGCTGATCTTCATCCTTTAACTCATCTCAACACAATAAGTCATTTTATAAAAATGTTTCTAAAAATAACAGAAAAGTGAAACAAACCGAGAAAAGTTCGTTGTAGTCAAAGTGCGGGGAATGCTTCAATTGAGCACAAATGCGACAAATTAGCTTAAAGGAAGAATTTATTCTACTCTAAATTCATATATTAACGTTATTTTTTGGAGAAAAAATTGAACGAGCTTACCTCTCCGCATGAGCATTTTATCACTAGATTCCGCGGTGGTCTTGTATGCAGGTAACCACCATCTGCTCGACGTACAAATCGTTGGCGCACTAAACATAATAATAATTTAGCTGCGTCAATGCGTGTCACACTTTAAGAATTTATTATTTAATGAAATGAACTAAGTTATAAACTAAGTTAATTTGAGACTGCAAAAATAAGTCATTTTCGTATGTGATTCTATTTTCAAATTTAAATATTTTAAAATATAACTGACGCCCGAATTTTTTCCCACGATGGAAGATCGAAACTGTCCACAATTACCGAGCAGTGTTTACACAAGACACGTCCAGAGCACAGGCCTGACAAGTTTTAATCCATCATTTTCAGCTTCGATCACAATTTTTTTTAAATCATCCGTTCATGAAATGTACTACTGATGCGTGTTCTCTCTTTCCATACCTCAGCGTGTCTCTCAGTTTTTTGTTTATGAGTGGAACGTTTTATCATTTTCGACGAGTGTTTATGAACTTATCATATCGGTTAAGGTGGATCGTATACATTTTGCTCACAGTATGCACATCACAAACAAATAATAAAACATTCAGAGACCTCAAATTTCGCTGGCGAAAGAGCAGGATACAACAAGAGCCACACCGAGGTACATATAAAGAGAGCGTAATAGAAATATATTTGAGTAAACTACTTAAATTATTCGAGATAGAGAGATAGAGAGAGCGGAAATATTCAAAATAAATGGCGCCGTGCACGACTACCTTGAGTATCCCTGCACACTGCACAGACAACGTGACCGCAGGAGAGGATTTGACCGAGAGAGGAAAGATTCAACGATTGAATGTTGGCGAAGAGTTCACCACACACACCACGGACAAGACCAATATTAAATTTCTGGGGAAAAAAATAACTTCAAATTGGAAATTTACTTACCTCGCATCGAGTGAAATCGTCGTGCCCCGGCATTACTGTGATTGATTACTGAAACATATGACATGTGGGTTGAGAAGGAAAACTTGTAAAAAATCTTTAGAATGGACAATTCCAGATAAGTTTGAGCTTGGATTAGCAACCTTCAATGAATCAATATTTGAAACAGTTTTAAAATGCACAATTAAAGAAATTATCGATAAAATAAATTAAGATAAGTCCACGAAGAGAGGCTGAAATACATATGTTTTGTATTCAGTCGTGATGACGAAATTCCTGAGAATCATCAGCTTTCACTAGGTTTTCAAACCCTTTTGCACACCTCATCCAACTCACAAAGACGATTCTGCGCCAAAAAAAATCTCACCCTTGCTTTTCTGCTCCTTCTTCACATTTATTTTTTTTCTTTTTTTAAGCAGCATTCTTTTAAAAGTAGCTCCAGATAGAATTTCAGGTTCACAAACCTGTAGAAGAGCAACCAATTGAGAAATGGCTCAAAAAACTTTATTGAAAATGGACGCCAACATTGGACAACACTCCGAAAATGGGGAACAGTAAATTATTTTGTTCTAATATAATAGGGAAACAAAATTTAATGAAAATAAGAGCGTTTAGGATAAATATCAGCTCCACAATGGCCTAATCGGCATCACTATCAACTGCTTTCTTCACATCGTCATCCATTACACCTCCCTGAAAAAAAAGAATACATTCCCGATTGCATAGTTATGAAGAAATTTCGCCAATTCATCTTCGTACTCCAGAGCTTTCTCACAATCACCGGGGTAACTGGTCTATTTTTTTTTAAATTACGAGGAAATACGAAATTCCCACAGTCTCTTCTTCAATCTTGATTGCTCTCTCGCAAACTTGGGCGAAACTGCGCAAATCTTGCATGTGATTCGATCCATCAATCTCTTCTTCTTCCTCTTCCACTTTGATTCTCTTAGCAGAAGAAGGACCCGGTTGATCATTGCCTGTCAGAGAAATATCGATTATACTAAGCAATTTCTCTTGGCACAGTGGAATAATTAACCAACAAACCAAATCTATACTGAAATTGAAGTCTGAAGCTTAATGAACTGAAAAAAAATATGTACCTAAATAATACGCGTGATAAAAAAACCTCGACTCAATGTTCCTGTTGGATTTTTATCTTCCTCTTTCCTCTTTATTCTGGCAGGCATTGGGAGAACCTTCAAAGAGCCTTGTGAATTATTTAGAGACTATAATCGACTCTTCTATCGTGTCATTTTGCCTCCCCAGGGCATTCTACTGTATGATTGTCATCTATCAAAGCTAGGGTACATCTTGAGTATCTCCTCTCCTAGCATCGTCCAATGGAGGAACTTGTTCGTTTGGAGTGAGACGGAGCTGCAACCAGTACAATGCCAATCAATGGGATACTAAATAACACGATGATAACTAAAACTTTTTCGTGCGATGTTCAATAATACTAGGCCAATCAGACAATACATGTAGGGTTGGCTTTGTGAGAGAGACTCTGAGATCTCAAAAAGAAATATTTCAATTATCGCTCCTTTTCAAGAACCATTGTTTTACTTTTGAGATCTCATTTCTCAAAATGCTCTCAAACTTCAAGTCATTTCTCTCCTTCTACCGCGTGTTGATCGGAATTCAAATTATCGTGTAACGCGTCATTTCTCCACTCTCCAGAGAAAGAACAGTCATTTTTCTCATGAGACCAATTCTAAATATACATTCAAGATACTCACGTCGATAGGGTAAGGATCGTTGGAGTTCGTGAAGTGGCGGAAGCACCAGAAGACGCGACGAGTCCCCTGTTCTTGAATAGCGCGGAACTCCGCCTCCCTCACCTAGGGTTGGCCTCGTGAGAAAAGAGCAAAGGAATTCGAGTTTCAAGATGTCGAAACTCTCTTAAACGGAAATCGAAACTCACACAATTTTTAACCATCGCGAACCCTAATCTGTTATCACTTTGTTTTTGATTTCAACATGAGCCGAGAAATTTGGCATCGATGAGTTTCGAGATCTCGAAACTCCTTCCCACGAAGCCAACCCTCACCTCTTCGTCCTGCCAAGAGAGATTGAGACGTTTCAGCCACTCCGTCCGCCTCTCAACCATCTTGAGATTGGGCAAGCTGCGAACCATTGTGGACCACTGGTGACAGATGGCACACTCACGGCTGGACATGGTTGCACTATAATAAATATTATAGTTTGAAATTTGGGTAAATAATTGGATCAGCTCTCTTCATGTCACACACTCGCTTACCAATAGAAAGGCGTAGAGACTGTGTGAAATGAAGAGATCCAATGCAATTATTTACCCGAATTTCAAACTATAATAAATATCGCGAATCTGCATAATCTCCCGAATACGAATAAAGGCACAAACGGCGCTTCTTGCCAAGAATTGTGGCAACGATAAGTTTAACGATAGTTTTAGCACGTTCAACAGCGTAATTTACCAGAAATTACGCTGACACAAACTGAGGGAGATATCGATTGCGTCCTATTGATTACTTGGAAGAAATGCTGCGGTAGTGGTAAGGAATCTATGTTTCAAATAATACTTTTTATTCCCCATTCATTAATACCTATTCCCCATTTCTTAATGCCATTTTTTTGTTACTCGCCCATTTATGTTCATGTTGTCGCATCCTTGTGGTCTACGATAAATAAATAAATAAAATAAATACCTTTGGTTAGATGCAAGTGCAGTTGAAATCAGGTGATAATATGCAACTATGTGTTTGTTTTTAAAGAAAAAAATATCCAAAATTCATTCACCCTGCCCCCAAAACAACCGAATCGTCTGAAGACGACGGACAGCTGCCGACTCCACTATCGACAATCTACAAAGAACTCACACGAAACCCCTAACCCTGGCGGAATAAATAATTGTAAAAAAAAAATTGTAATTGAAAATTTGTCTCAATTGCAAAGATAAATTTTGGTCAGAAAAAGTATTCCTAATGGGTGCGTGTTCATGTGGCATAACATGCAAACAATCCCTACTCTAGTTGGTAGGAACCAAAAGCGATAGAACGCCAACCCTCTGGCAGTGTTCTTATTTGCCAGACCCAAAACTAAGATGGTGAAGCACGAGAGGAAGTGCGAAAAACTGTAAGAGGGCTCATCACCTCTCACTAAAATATTGAGGCTGCTAATGTGAACCGACAATGCAATCAAAATACTAATAGTTCCAGATAGTGTCAGGTTCAGAAACCTGTAGTTGAGCAAATATATTTTCAAAAAAATTGAAAATGTTTATTGAAAAGGAACATATTGATGCAATTTAAAGACGAAAACGGTGAACAAAGCAATGAGATGATAGCTAATAATAAATAGCTAATAACAATATCACAAAATATATGAGCACAAAATATTTCAAATAAATAGCGGTCCCACTACGATCTATTCGCCCTCACTATCAACTTCTTTCTTCACTTCGTCGTCTACAGCTTCCTGAAAATAGGCAACTTAAACTTGAATAGGAATGACGAAATCTCACCAGTTCATCTTCGTATTTCACAGCTTTCTCGCAATCTTCAACAAAGTTCATCAGATTCTTCATGTGCTTCGATCCGTCAATTTCTTTTTCCTTCTCTTCCACTTTGATTTTCTTCGGAGAAGAAGGGCCCGGTTCAACGGGATCGTAGTTCACATCTTTAAAAAATTTCCAAAAGAAGAATATGACTGGGGAAATACAATTGAGTAATAGGAAAAACCCACTTCACATTTGTGGAAAATCTTATCCAAATAATTTAAAAAATCGCTGTCCAATTTTAGTTAAAAAATACTTACTCAACCAACCTTTCTCTATAGATAGAACAGGCATTTCGAAATCATTGAGCCGCAGCCCAGAGATTATCTTCGGAGAAGAAGGACCCGGTTGATCATCGCCTGCCAGAGAAATATCGATTATGATGAACAATTGTAAGTGGAACTGCGAAATAATTAAACAAAGAACAACTTCATTGAAATATGATTTCATTTTTTGATTTTTTGTGGCTTTTTCAAATACTTGTGCGGCATAAAAATACCTCGAATCAATGTTCCAACTGGCCGATTTTTAACTTCCTCTTTCCTCTTTGTTGTCGCAGGCAGTGGAATCTTCAAAAGATACACTTAAAACATTTTTGTATTTAAGAAATCATAGTAGTATGCCAGGCATGGCAAGCACATTGCTAGGAACTAGGAACATATTAATATCCGAGAGACTGACATCAGTACTATGATAGTTAAACACCTATTTATCTGAGTGTAGCATACCATACCTTCTCGGCGGGAATAATAATGAATAATAATAATGATAATAATAATAATACTAATGGGAATAATAATAATGGCGATCACATAGTTCTCACGACCTCCCGGGCCTGAATCAGGCATCAATCGCGACCAAGCAGAAATCAATCGATATCTGGGCACGCCGACGGGCGAGTCGCTCGTTTCGACTGAATTCACGAGTTCTGGAAAAAGCGCCATAGTTCGCAGTTAAACTTTGGTAGCCATTTCACTTAGTGGAGTCAAATTTGAGATCAATGCATTACGACAACTCTTGCTAATTACTCATACTAATTACTAATACTAATTACAAATTCAAACTAATTAAATGTTAATTAGTGATAAGTCACATACGCATATAAGTCAAAATGCGGAGGCGGTGTGATGACCATCGGTGCTGTGACGATGCCGATCGAATTGAGTGCAGCATGGCCGGAGCGAATAGGGATGGGGCCGGATTTGCGCGTGAACGACCGCAGCATCTGCAGTAGAGTTCGAAATGTGAGTCCACGCTCTCTTCATTTCGCACACTATCTAGACCGGTCGGGAGAGTGTGTGAAATGAAAAGAGCGTGGTATCAGATTTCGCACTCTAATCTGCAGCATATTTTACGATACATACACCGCCACTCTTACCTTACCTCAAATTTCTATTATAATTTTATCTCTAAATTGAAAATAAAAAAATTAGTATACATTAGTATGCATGATAAACACATTAGTATACTGTATACTATGGACTTTTTTGCAGCGGTCTAAACACATACGAGATTTTCAGTAATACTGTTTCATGATTATTCTGACCTCGTGAAATTCCTGAAAATGTGTGAGGTCGGCGCGATGCTGGGTCTTGTTTTTGGACGAGACATTAGGAGTAGGTTGCGTTGTCACCTGGAATGGAAGGATATCCCTAGAAACGGATAATGACCAGACCCTCTCCATTCGACACGCTCTCTCATCGGTCAGACAGTGAGAGTGAGAGCATGTGAAATGGAGAGAGCAGACACTTGCTCCGAGAGTCTTTTTCACATTATACGCCTCAGAAAAGGGTTGAGAAAGAAATTCGAAGCGTGAAAAAAAGATACAACACACGCACCCCCCCCCCCCTTCTAGAAGTTCGAAAGATAAGGTATGGGGTGGGGGAGTTGAATCGGAATCAAGCGGACTTGCGTCTTTAAGCGACTTATCTGTAGGAGCTCACCCGTAAGGGCTGCTGCCGTACGAATTGAGGTCGCTCGGCTAGTCGCCCGAGAGTGAGAGAGCGTGTGACCTCGAGAGAGTCCCTCTCCATTCCCTACACTCTCTCACTCTCAGGCGACTAGTCAAGCGACCTCAATTGGTACGGCAGCTGTTTGTTTGCCAACTGTGATTACGAAAGGCTATTGAATGGTATATACTGAAACGCTCAAGCCCTTATACAAAAAAGCAGAGGCGATTCGCCGTTTAATGAAGTTATTAGTAAAGATCCGCTCACCTGTCGACTATTTCCATCGATCAGATTCGTCATGATAACTTTGCCGAGATTTGCGATGTGTTCGATGACATTTTGAGAGAAAGAGAGCTTCAGAACAGGCTCCCCGGTTACCTTTATCTTCTGCAAATACTGAGTGTCATTATTAACAACAAAAAAACTAGATATTTTGTTTTTAAGAGCATGCAGAACTCGTCTCACCAAAACAATCTAACCCTTCATTGTATGGCTTTTGATTCAGCACTTTTACTAACTGAATTTTAAAAAAAACATGAAGATATCCAAGTATTTCCTCTTCACTCGTCTCCGCACATCACTCAATGAAAGGGTCTGGAGCAAAAGAGCGAGGGTAACAATTTCGAAATCTTTACCTTCAACTTGTCACTATTCGAACGTCGAGCCATCGCAAACGCGGCTTTCGTCACACATAAAGTAGTCGATAGGTTGGTCGACTCTTTGCCTCGATTAGCCATAGAGGACGCCTAGAAATATTCCAACGTACAGTACAATACAATATTTATAAGTTTCGCTTGAAGGGCGCTGATCAAGATGTTTCGCAAAAGTTTCAAACGTGGTCGATGGTTTTCTTTAGAATTATTCATTACGTCCAGAATTGAGCACCGGAATTGAGCATATTCCAATGTATTGTGTGTTTGTTGTGGCCTAGCCACTGAAATTTAGCTGTCAGAATGATTATTTTGGTTGCTCAGAATGGCAACTCTGACTGGTGTTGGTCTGAATGGTCATTCTGGTGACAGACGATATCACGCCACTCACGAGAGGCTCGGCCTAAGCTCGGCACAGACCCAAATTTCGACATCTGTTTTTTTGCAGCTTTGGATGCCATTGGGTCTAACTAAGATCCCTGAAAACTTTTATGTCATATAAGTCATTCTTCGCCGAGATGCTGCTACTGTTAGGTGCAGCCCCCCTTTCTATGAATACTTTTCTCTTGGAGCTAAGGTCCGTTTTCAACGATCTTTCGACCTATTTGATTTGTTTTCCGATACACATCTTTATTTGCATGATATTATATTTTGTTGATTTAACAAAAATCCATTCGAAAACCCATTAATTTCTCTTTCTAGAAAGCTCCGCAAGGTGATAAGGATTCGAATGACATACTGAAGCTCGTATAACTCGGTGGCACGGATGATTTTCGTTGAAAAAACTTTTCATTTCCTGGGGGCTGTATAATCTGTCAAAACTTCACCAAAAACTATTCCAAGTTTTCACTGACATCGTTCAAAACTTCACCAAGTTTTCTTTAGAAATCAGCCATCTACGTCATCAGCCTGTTTACATTTTTGTTTCTGTTGTTTATACTCGTTTAGTATTAATATTTTTGGCAATTTCTAATGTAATTACTAGTGTTGACCACTCGAAACGTCGAAACAAAGCGTTTCGACTCCGTTCCGGAACAGTTCTTTGTTTGTTTTTAATCTTCCATTGTTCTCGAACAAAGGATATTTCGAGTGGTCAACCCTAGTAATTACTATTGATTAACTGGCAGGATCATTCCATTTCATCCATTCCTTCACTTCCAAGCACAAAATCAAAGTCTCTAAAAAGAAAACAATTCATTTCATAGGAAGCGTTATAATGCAGTGTTATGTAAGAAAATGGGCTTCACAAGATGATAAGAGCATTGCGGATGTAGTTGTACGATTAAAAAGAGCGAAAAAACTAAGCAAACCATGCAAAATTGCAAAAATAAAGAAAAATGCGAAATTCGAATAAAACGCTCCGATGATTCAGACATTTACACATGACCGATTTTTAAACTCTACTTTCAACCCAATTTGTTACGTTGATTTAGAATTTGCTGGAATTTCATTATGAAAACAAGGATGCAACAGACCATCAGCACCCAACAATGCCAAAATTGGAATTTTAGCGTTCACTTCATTGCGCCTAAAATTCCCCCCTAAAAAAAAGGCTCATATACATGCATACTTTTCCCTCTCTCGATTTGCGTGCTATTTCTCTTTCTCTAACCAAACTTGGCCAAATTCCGTTTAGAACTTCGACAAGTTTTCTCGCACATTTCCGATTGAAATTTGGTTAGAGTGACGAAAATAGCATGCTAAATTGAGAGAATTAGAGAAAAATCTGCCATGTTTTGAGCGATGTTTTTTTTGCCATATTTTTCTCGCACATTTCTGACAGATTATACAGCCCCCTGATTTCAACATGATTCTCGGAATAAAAATGAGAGAAATTAATTAGAACAATGGGAGAGGCCGAGTCATTCCTCGCGAAACCTTGAAATTACAAGGTGTCAAATGCGCAGAATGATGTTCAAATGAGGAAATGAAAAGTTTTTTCAACGAAAATCATCCGTGCCACCGAGTTATACGAGCTCCAGTATGTCATTCGAATCCTTATCACCTAGCAGAGCCTTCTAGAAAGAGAAATCAATGGGTTTTCGAAAGGATTTATGTAAAATCAACAAAATAAAATATCATGCAAATACAGAGTTGTATCGGAAATCGAATAACATACGTCAAAAGATCGTTGAAAACGGACCTAAGCTCCAAGAGAAAAATTTTCATAGAAATTGCGTTTAAGCATCGAAAAAAAGCCTCAAAATTCGAGGGCTGCACCTAACAGTAGCAGCATCTCGGCGAAGAATGACATGTGTGGCATAATAGTTCTCGGGGATCTTAGTTAGACCCACTGGAATCCAAAACTGCAAAAAAAATGCATGTCGAAATTTCGGTCTGTGCCGGACATAGGCCGAGCCTCTCGTGAGTCGCGTGATATGGACCCCCAAACAATCACCCCTCAGAATGATCATTCTGGCCGTTAAATTTGGATCAGGCGACACTAAACGAATCATAAATTATAAAATACGCAAACCTTCTGAATTTTGTTGAGTGCTGCGTCAATAACATCGTTGTAGTCATCCAATTCCTTATTTCGAATGTTTCCCAGTTCCGTCACCTGATTCATCAAATCGAGGCAGCGACTGATCGCCTGCAATATTTATGTGGTGTCAGTTTTCGGAAAAAGTGAATGGAAAAAGGCCAAGATTTTAAATCCCGTAATTTCTTATATCACTTCTCCTTGGAGCAATCGACTCAAGGCTTCTTTTATATGTGTAAAAAGGGTCGAAAAAAGTTGTATTCGAAGTTTTAAGGCAATTGCTCCAAGGAGAACTGACATAAGATATTGATTTTGCGGGTATTGTCGGGTTGGCGCATAATTATTGTCCAGCTTATATGACCAAATTACCGGAGCAATAATACGCGTGAATTTTGAGGCGATGTCTTTATTAGCAGAAATTAATAGATTATTGATCTCATGCTTCCTCCTGGCAACTTTATTCCTCTCTCCATTCAGAATTTTCCTCTGAAGCTCCATTTCGTTCATTTCCTTGTTCAATTGACCGCTCAACTGAAAAGTAATATTAAAGATATCTTCCCTAATTTATTGTCAAAATTCAAATCCAGTTGCGCCTTGGGCGTAGATAAATTATTATTATCATTGAAAAGATTCATTTTTATATGTACATAACCTTTAAAAAGGCAAGATCATCCCAGCCAAAAATAATATTTTGAAAAGACAAAACTGTTTTTTTAAATCGTATAAAACATACGAGTCACTTCAAATGCAGGTCCTTTAAATAAATTCGCTTTAAAGCAGAGCACCATTGATTTACCGTGTAATGGTCTGACCCTCTCAACACTGCATTCTCTCTCGCGCTGTCTTATCGATGATAGAGCATGTAGAATGAGGAGGGTCTAATCATTTCTAGATTTATCACAGAAGTTCACGTACCATAAACAGATCGGCGTATCCAAAGTGGCTGTTGTGCAAGCCCGTAGCACATTCATGACAAATCTTCTGAAATTTTATTTTATTTTTATTTGATGCACTCCATTTTCTCTTAGCTTTTCATCTCTATTTTACCTATTATTTTACCTGCACTAAAATAATGAAAATCAAGGGTAGCAAAATGGAGTGCGCCATCTATTTTTCGCCTGAACAATGTATCCAAATGAGGAATTGTGGAGTTTTACGAAAGAGTAATTACATCCACTCGTTGTTATGGCTATTTCTCATTTACAGTCTATTAGATAAGCCCAGATTAGAATTCCCGCGAATTTTTAATCTAGATTATCCTATATTCGCATATTCTTCATATCGTACGCCAATAACACTCTGTACAAAGGTGTGGCACTGTGTGGCACAGTGTGGCACTTTTTGGCACTTTTTAGCACTTTCTGATTTTCACCTCGAAAGAGGAGAATTTTGTGGCATATCTTGTTATAAACCGTTTCCTATCTAACTTTCCTCTGACATAGCACAAAAAAATTAAAATTAATGAGTTAAAATAATTAATTTAGAATTGTTCAACTCCCAAGGTCGAAAAATAAAATCAGTTGTCAATCACACTCAATCGCGTCAAACACCGTAATCAGTGCTTGAAGCAGGTGCGATTGACAACTGATTTTATTTTTCGACCTTTCGAGTTGAACAATTCTAAATTAATTATTTTAACTCATTAATTTTAATTTTTTGTGCTATGTCAGAGGAAAGTTAGATAGGAAACGGTTTATAACAAGAGTTTAATTAGTTTAATAGTCGTTTATCAAGAGGGGGGTTCGGGTTCACCGGGGAATCGAATGGGACCTCTGACGACGTTGAAATGGCTCATTATCTTCGGTTGAATTTCGTCTGAAGAGCGAGTCATCTCGAATGGTTTTCGGGGTGAGGATCGGTCTCTTGAAGAAGAGTGAGTGGAAATGAGAGACGATCCCGATAGTCGAATAGGAAATGGCAAGGGGTCCATCCGTGAGAATCTCGTGCGAAACAGGGATCTTGGATAAGAGCTTGAACGTCCTCCAAACTCGATTCATCAATCTTAGAGAGAATCAACGAGAGTACTGATACTGAGGATCAAAACAACTTGTAGGTCATACCCATCACACGGCGACCACTCCGGCTTGGATGGGGATCCCAGTCTTCTTTAGTCGATAGTAGAGACGAGGGATACTAGGGAGCCTGGGGCTGAACTAGGGGAAAGTCCACCTCTCCAAAGGAGGAAATGGAGAGGCGACCGCTCGTGACGACTGACAAAAACGAGAATGTAACAAGATATGCCACAAAATTCTCCTCTTTCGAGGTGAAAATCAGAAAGTGCTAAAAAGTGCCAAAAAGTGCCACACCTTTGTACAGAGTGTTATTGGCGTACGATAGCTTCTTTACATGGTGTCGCGCCCTTTGCGGGGTGTATCAAATAAAATTAAAATTGTAATAATACCTTTGCACACGAGCAGAGCCACTCGCAGTCTCTGTTGTGTTCGGAGCAGATTGACTTCGATTCGTCGCCGAGCACGCGTGGCGCACTAAAGTTCAATGTAGAGTTTGCAATTCGAGTAAATGATTAGGTCTCTTCATTCCCCATAATCTCTCATCTATTGACCGGCGTAGAGAGTGGGTGAAATGAAGAATTCTTATCCAATTAGTTACCCGAATTTCAAACCGTAGTACAATGGATGTTGAGCACAACATCAAATTGGCACCAGGCCAACATCTTTCGTTGTCTGACTCTCTCGTTTCGCGCACGCTCTCAGCGATTACCTATTTCTCTAAGATATTCTAGTCGTTACTCTTTCGGGCGATGTGTTGAGAGATTGTGATAGGTAGTTGAAACACGATAGCATACATTCCAATAATGGCAAAACACTGGGTCATTTTGTAGGCTCGAATTTAAAGTGTGATGTACAGCATAATGTGAGGAGGATGAAACACGCTTGTTTTCCAGGGGAAAATATCCATTTCAACAAAACATCTCTTTAAATAGTGTGTACTTGCATATTTACGATTTAATAAACCACCAACCATATATAGGCAGCCATTGGGGGCAGTGTGAAGCACTCGGATTGATGGCCGCACTCTCTACACTCCACGATGTCATTCACTGTAAATCACGCTGTTCTTGGCAAAATGCCAAAAATGAGCCCGTCGTCCATTTATCATATTTATAAAATGATACGATCATATCACAAAAGTCAAACCACGGACTTCTTTTGTTCATCGATTATTCGATTACTATATAATGTTTTTGCGGTGCGTTTCAACGCAACTTGGATACATATTATTATATTAGCGCCCTCCCGCTCCCCATATCTAGCCCCCACAGTCTCCGCCCAAATCCACCGGGCCCTCAATCGCGAAAAGTCGAGCGGGGTGAAGCACAAGCTGAATTCTAAACGCTATGAGACGTGCTTGGGCTTATCTTGTAGCTTTTGAAAAGCTCTATCGTTCGAGCCCAGGCCCATGGTGGTGGGACGTCTTGAAGACGTTCAGAAAGAGGGAAAACAGTTTCAAATACCCCAAATAATATAATTATAGCTATCGTAGCATGCTCGGCCGACTGCCATTCTATTGTTATCATCCTAAAAATAAAATCTGGTAAGAAAAAACAAAGATAAAGTCTAAATTCGAATTGTGCTTTCGTTTGCAAAGAAAAGAAGTGAAAACGAGGGTTTTAAGAGTACGAGAGTATCAAAATTCCGCTTTACTGTAAATAGCAATGGTTTTCGCAAAAGTGGAATTGAACTTGCAGTGTGCTGCGCCAGAAGCGCGCGCTTATCCACTGCGCCATGGGTGTGATCTCTTGTTCCACTCTCCCACGCGCTGAGTTCTTGCCCTCTCACCACGCGTCGACTATCGCAATCGTCGCAATTCAGATGCCGTTGCACTCTCCACATCTTCATAAACTATTTTTGTTCTGGTATACCTTCGAAATGTCTTCTATCACCTGAGTTATGCCCCTAGAAAGATGGACGATTAGGCTCCGCCCACCTCCCCTCCCCTCTCATCTTTCCCCCCTCTCACAACAGTCGAAGCGCGCGTGGTTTTGGAGCTGTAACTCGGCTCGGAGGCGAGATAACGACCCAAATCCAAAAGAATGTTCTTATTGAGACATGTAGCAACATGGTAACACTAAATTTCATCCCTCTCATTGAATTCTGCTGACCACGTTGTGGCCCCTACCCATATCTTTATTTCCTGTCTAATACCGTTGCGTCTCGGGCGTAGATAAATTATTATTACATTAAACGACCGACCATCATTCGCTCTACACGGACCACAGACGGAATGTCCACATCCGAGGAGATAAAATACGGCGGGCGGAGGGCATTGGGAGTGACGACTAATTGCCATGCTCACATTGCACCACTGCAAATATTCACATTTCCGCATTTCCATATTTTTGCATTTCCATATTTTAGTGAAACTTACAGAAACCTTTTCGTGAGGTTATGTAATGCCCTTGTCAATCGCCTTTACCGTATCAATTCACATAGTGTTGGCCGCTCGACACTAATTTTGTTCAAAGAAAAAAAACTGTCGAAAGGTTTTGCTATTTCCCTTTTCGGCTTTTCGAGTGCCATTCATATTCATATCTTCCATTTAAAAAAAAATGAGGCCAAATTGATTGAAAAACACGAATTGCCAAATTGAAAAGCACGAGAATGACATAGTATTTTGTGTTTGCAGCAGTAACTTATAGCCTAGCATCATTGAACTTATCACTAACTAGTACAGAACTTGATAAATATTTATTAAATATTATTACGTACGTCGCATCTGCCACTGATGACATCACCGAGATATGAGCTCATCTCAGGGACGAATCTGCATTGTTTTATTAATAAGTAATTATCCAAAAATCAAAGGAAACAAATAGATTTTCAGGCGAATCAACCTGTAGTGGAACGAAAATGATGACGATTCGTATATAACTAGCTTTATCAACAAATATATGTCGAATTGGCAACACGGAAAAATATACAAAAACGCTAGGGGGAATCCAAAAAAATATAGGTGAAAATACGATCAAAAGGAACAATAAAATCAAAAGGAACAAAAAAATAATTGTTCGGTTAGAGAAGGTTTATGGAAGCAAATAAAAACCACGCGCCGCACCGTAATCGATTCATACGCTCATTGGTAAACAGGCAAACCAATGTCGATACCACGCCAACCCTCTGGCAGTTTGCTCATCTATTGTTTAATTATTTAATAACAAATTCCGAAAAGAACGAGTAGTGTGAAAAAATGGGTCAAAAAAAGTTCATCTGAGGCCGTCAAATAAAATAAACAAATTTAATAAAAATAGTTCCAGGTAGAGTTTCAGGTTCAAAAACCTGTAGTACAGCAAATAATTGAGAAATTGTTGAAACATTTCATCAAAAATAAAGGACTTGAATGTCTCCATAAACGACGAGAAACAATGCAACAAAAGGCTACAGTAACAAATAACAAACAGAACGCAAATTATTTTGCATAAATAAAAATCTTCAAAAATCTATTCGTCTTCACTATCAACTTCTTTCTTGACTTCGTCGTCCATAAAAGCACCCTGAAGTTAGAAAAAAATAGACTTTCATAGGGATCACGCAATCTCACCAATTCATCTTCGTACTTCACAGCTTTGCCACAATCTTCAGCAAAGTTCATCAGATTCTCCATGTGATCCGTCAATTTCTTTTTTTTCTTCCTCGACTTCTCTTTTGAGATGACGGACCCGCATGATCAATAGATGGAGGATCTGAACGAGAGGTAAAATGAGAGATAATTAATCGACAATTTCTATTGAACACCCTAAATATAAGTTGTGGACGTTACTAAAGGAGAACAAAAACTTATTCATCTGATATAGTGAGGAAAATGACAAAAGGAAAGATGTTTTCGTCTTGAATACAGTGATCTTTATTACAGTACCTCGTTTCATTGATCCAATCGATCGACCGACCGACGATACTTCTCTTCTCGTAGTTGGCGCAGCACATGCAGCACCTGCAGCCGACGAAGCTGTGGCGTCTTGTAGTCTAACCAATCGATATCGGGGAGGCCGATCAGTCGATGTGTCAGTAGAGATCGCCGTCACCAGTTCTGGTATTAAAAAATATTTATAAAAATATTGTATAAATTGATCCCATTCAACAAAGAAGGAAATGAGCTCTCACCGCGCAACAAGACAGCTTTTCATTCGGAAAGGACGATTTCCCCCCCTCCCAGAGGACGGGTTGGTGAGGGGGGGGGGCGTCTACAGTTGACTTACCTATTTCTTGAATCGAGGGCGGGGTGATAGTCATCGATGCTGCCGCCATACCCATCGATTTCAACGCAGCATCGTCTTTTCGAATGGCCGGTCGGCCAAACTTCGGCTTACACGACAGCAGCATCTGCAGCACATTTATCACAAAGTTACAAACGTAAATCATAAAACATTCCGCAGCCAAACGCAGTAAGGAAGGCGGGAGAGAGACGTGTAAAAACAAGAATATGGATAATGCTAATATGCACAGCATTCTCCATTTGGTAATTTGCTGGCGCAGTATCGATTTGAGATTGAAATGTATTAACCTTGCGAAATTGCTGGAAAGATTTGAGGTCTGAGCGATTCTCGGCAGTTTTTTCGTGCACGACATTAGGGGTAGGCATCGTTATCACCTGTAATACGTGGATCTTCCATATCAGCAACATACGTATTATTAATTTCAAACCGCCAGAAATGAAATGGAAATTTGCAAATACGAAAGAGTGGGAGAGCCTGTTCCGCTTTCACGCACTCATTTATGCAATTTGAGCTACTAAAGCAGAGAAACGATTAAGTCCTTCAACGATTAGAAAAATTTAAATGTACTATACTTGTTGTTATATTTTAAGAGAGGGTAGCAATGTAGTATACACCATTTCATGTAATAACACATTGTTCCGTTGCGCCTTCCGGCGTCGATAACAAAAATATAAATATTTTTAACCTGTTGACTCTCTCCATCAATGAGGTTGGTCATGATGACTTTGCCAAGAGTTGAGATGTGTTCAATGACATTTTGAGAGAAGGATAGCTTCAGAACCGCCTCCCCGTCCATATTCACAGTCTGTAAGCATTTATAAATTTTTAAGTATTTACTCATATATATTTTAAAAATATGGATCAAATGCACTGAATTTTTTTTATAAAACATCCCGTCTAATCACTAGAAGAAACAGGACCGAGAGAGCGTGTGGAAGTGAGAGGACCTCTCATTATCACACACTCACGACCCCTTTTTTGGAGAGCTCACCGTCAATATGGTAGCTGCCGAACGCAGTGGATGAGCCATCGCAAAAGCAGCTTTGGACAAACACAAGGTAGTGGACAGATTCGTCGACCGCTTGCTGCGATTTGCCATACACGAAGCCTAAACACATGATTTCAAACATACAGACCAGGGTTAGAGCGAGAGAGTGTGCAAAAGTGAGAGAGTCCCTCTCGATTCCGCACCCTCTCTCACTCGAAAGGCCTTTCTGTAAGGTTGACCGGTATGTGGAATGATGTGTAAAGAAATGCAATTCCCCCCCACCCAAATGCACAATACAACCTGCTGAATCTTGGTGAGTTCTGCTTCAATATGGAAAGCGAGCATGAATTTTTCAGCTCCAATAATCTACGAAAGTTTGAAAGAAGAATTTTTTTATAGACTCATCAGAAGTAAGTTCGACTGGTCTTTTCAAACCGATTCCGCGGAATATCGCGAACTCACAAATGACTTTGTCTTATTTTTATTGTTTGCAACTTTTAAGGAAATTCCGAAACTGAGATATATAAAAGGAAAAGCGAGAATGAATTTTTCAGCAATATTTCATCAAATTTTGAAAGAAGACTCTTCAGAAGTGAATTCGAGAATTTAAAAAAAGCGAAAAATTTAAATAGCGGAGGAAAAGTTTTTAAAAAACCTGCTTGATTTTGTAAAAAAAAGTCGTAACAATGAAAAACAACTACAAATGAGCCAAAACGCGTAAATTGAGCGTGATCTTACTCATGTTTTCACTTTGCTATCCGAATAGAAATTATTAACAGCTCACATCCGGTTGCTCTCCGATCACAGCACGCAATCAACCGACAGTTTTCTTTTCCCGACTTGGTGTAACGGTAGACCGATGAATCTGAGCAGTAGTAATATCTCATGCAATTGCAGAGTGGTAAATTTAAAATAATTTAATTTAATATAATATAATATACTTCAATTTAATATAATTTAATTTAAATTTGAAAATATTACAAGGCACCGGAAGGAGGCGATCCGAATATTCTCTGCCCGTTCGTTACCGACCTCATTGTGCTGACCTGAATTCATGAGATTAGTAGAGGAAGTATCCCAGAATGAGTTTTTCCACAAATAAAAGAATTCGCGTTTACATTCTCTGTTTTTATTCAAGATGCGTCTTCGTAAAGTTTGCCCGCCCTCAAACGCGGACAAGTCTATTGGAGGAATCAAGAAGACCAGCCGAAAACGCCAGCTGAGACATCAAATTAGAGAAGAGATCGAGAAATGCACTGAAAATTGCCCGAAATGAACACAGTGTGCCGATTGCTAATACGAAAGCCGAAGAAACACCAAGCGAATAGTTCTCCTGAGCAAGTCTCTTTATTCGGTAGGTTAGTGCAGTTCTGTTCGAGCGGGAGTCAGTCGATTCACGAGTATATTTTCTTCAATTAGTTGTTTGGAGTACTTCAGTATTTTGGCTGGAACGAAAATTAGAGGGATAGACAGTGGTTGGCTCAACTCACAACATATGCCGAGATGATGCAGCCGAACATGTTAATTCCATCAATAAAAAACGCGAATCGATCGCACATAGTTACAGTGGGAAATTCTAATATCGTTCCGCCACTGACCTGCAAGCGAAAACACTCGTATACAACTTTAAGAGACGTGATCGGTAAAACCCGACCACCCCCCGGACGTGGCCCCCCAAATTGAGGCCTGTGGGCCCATACTCGAGTGGTATGAGGGACCTGTGCCCGCATTACACAAAACACCACTTATTTCTATTTGCCGGCTCTGGTCTAGGAGAAAGGTGGTTCTGAGTCGAAAAGCGTCGAAAAATCATAATTTCTTAACTTGATGAAATAGACTCTAATATTTATTTGTGTTATGTTTGGGGTGTCCAAATGTTGTCAAAATGTATTTTTGACCGTGTTTCAGTTGTATCCGAAACCACTTTTTTGACTCTCAATTTCACTTTTTTCAGAGAAATTATCGCTTTTTGGAGTTTTTCACAAAGGAGTCCATATGCACATTGTACCTCAGCACAATAGCAATCCATATGGACTATAGCCAGGTTGTTCCTGGAATAAAGTTTTTCAAAAAAAAATTCCAAACTTCGAAACTCCTGCTATAATGAGCGAAGTTTTCCAAAAAAAGTTCCCTCATATTGCCTGTTTTTCTCACAGTACACTTAAAATATGTTTATTAATATGATTTGTAAGTATACGCATCGCGAACATACTATAAACATCATTTTTTTTTGAAATTTCAAAATCACCTTTTTTCACTTTCGACTATACTTTTGCCAGTCAAATTGTCCCTTTTTGAAGCACAGGAGCACATGTGTACGCTGTAGAACAGCACAATTGCAATTCATATGGAATAAATCCAGGATGTTCCTAGAATAAAGTTTTTTCAAAAAAAATTTCCTAACTTTGGAATTCGTGAATTCGTGAAAGAATCTTTTCAATAATTTTAGCTAAAATAGGCAATTTGAGCTAAAATTATTGAAAAACTTCTTTCATGACCTCACGAATTTCAAAGTTCGGACATTTTTTTTTGAAAAACTTCATTCGAGGAATAACCTGGCTATGGTCCATATGAATTACTATTGTGCTGAGGTACAATGTGTATATGGACTCCTTTGCGAAAAACTCGAAAATAGCACAATTCGAGAGGCAAAATTATTGCTGAAAGTGAAAAAAGGTGATTTTGGAATTTCAGCAATGTTGATGTTTATAGTATTTTCGTAAGGGATATGCATGTAAAACAGCTTATAGAACAAGTTTTACGCCGACTGTGAGAAAATCAGCCTATTTTAGCTAAAATTGTTGAAAAGATTCTTTCACGAATTCACGAATTCCAAAGTTAGGAAATTTTTTTTGAAAAACTTTATTCTAGGAACATCCTGGATTTATTCCATATGAATTGCAATTGTGCTGTTCTACAGCGTACACATGTGCTCCTGTGTGAAAAACTTCAAAAAGGGACAATTTGACTGGCAAAAGTATAGTCGAAAGTGAAAAAAGGTGATTTTGAAATTTCAAAAAAAAAAGATGTTTATAGTATGTTCGCGATGCGTATACTTACAAATCATATTAATAAACATATTTTAAGTGTACTGTGAGAAAAACAGGCAATATGAGGGAACTTTTTTTGGAAAACTTCGCTCATTATAGCAGGAGTTTCGAAGTTTGGAATTTTTTTTTGAAAAACTTTATTCCAGGAACAACCTGGCTATAGTCCATATGGATTGCTATTGTGCTGAGGTACAATGTGCATATGGACTCCTTTGTGAAAAACTCCAAAAAGCGATAATTTCTCTGAAAAAAGTGAAATTGAGAGTCAAAAAAGTGGTTTCGGATACAACTGAAACACGGTCAAAAATACATTTTGACAACATTTGGACACCCCAAACATAACACAAATAAATATTAGAGTCTATTTCATCAAGTTAAGAAATTATGATTTTTCGACGCTTTTCGACTCAGAACCACCTTTCTCCTAGACCAGAGCCGGCAAATAGAAATAAGTGGTGTTTTGTGTAATGCGGGCACAGGTCCCTCATACCACTCGAGTATGGGCCCACAGGCCTCAATTTGGGGGGCCACGTCCGGCCATGGTCAGATATGGTCGAGTCTTACCGATCACGTCTCTTAAATAAGTAATTAACGCCGAAGTAATTAGAATAGCCTATATTTGTCCCTTACCGATCGTCTCTGGCCCGTGCACTCCAACACTCCGGCAATCATTGCGATCATGGCTTCTGCAATTGTATCGATGTAACATTTTTGTAGAAACTTAAGTTATTTTTTTGCACGAACCCGTGATGATGGGCGGAGTGTTTCTGATTGTAACAAATCGCTTCGCAGTCTGTCGCTGGTAAGGGGCGCCTGCAAATACGGTGTTGCTATTCGGGCAATCCAAGAGCTACAGTGGCCACTGGCCTACAGTAGTCTCGGTGGGGAAGGGGTACGAACCTCGGCAGGGATAATCGAACTATCTCGGCACTCCGTCTATGATGTGTCCATTTTCTACGAGATCGGAGGCCGCCTTAAACAACACAATGTGTGTGAGAAATGATATCAATTAATTGCCCGAAATTGATGTATAAAACCGTACCGTGTTGTCTTCCATTTGGAGATAGAGGACATATCGTCCACCTTGCACTTCTTCTAACCGATCCTTGACGATTCCTTTGATCGTTTCGAGGTATCTGTTGGCGGCGCCTGCTCTACTCAGCTCGCATGCAACGACACTTCCTGGAAAAGTTGGAAGTCTTCTACCGTAGGAGGAGACATTTACCGTACCAACTACACTTCCTTCGTCGTCCACTGTCGCCGCAGCGCCCCTTTTCGCCGGAAACAACAGCTGCAATGTAGCTGATTAGAATCGGGCTGTGGTAATCGAGGGGTCAGCCTCGCATTTCCCATTTCTTCACGACCAATTCGGGTTTGGTGAGAACGCTGACCCCACGATGGTGGAGCTCCCTGTACAAATTGGGTGACAAAATTGTATCTAAAAATGATGCGATCAATCCACATGACAAAAGGTTGTTGTTGCCTATGAAAGGCGAGAGAAAACTCAAAAAGGTCACGAAAATTCACTCGGTCGTGAACGACGGAAGTCCATAATTTTATATTACTGCTGTTTTATCATTTTGATCGCATCATTTTACTGCTGTGCCACTCACCAACTCCAGCAGCGTGACCACCGCCGCCACAAACTGAACCTTCGCTTGGACGTCGTCCTGTAAGACAAATCAATAAAAGAAATTATATTTCATATTAGAAAAATCGCTCACTTTTTCCGACCATTGCAAGACAATTGCTCAGAAAGGTGTATCCGCGTGCCACATTATTCTCAGAGCTCTTCGCACCAATAACGCTGAAATACTCCTCAAAGCCTACTCTATTTACATTCGACCCATACTAGATAGCGCTTCTATGGTTTTCAACCCCTACTTAATACGTGACAAAGAAATCCTTGAAAATGTTCAGAATTATTTCACTAGACGACTATTTATGAGATGCCACAAATCAACCTGGCAAACAATGCCGAATTTCCCTAATAGAAATATGCAGTTAGGTCTAGTCTCATTAGAAAAGCGTAGAGAGGAAATTGACCTGAAGACAGCCAGAAATCTCCTGAGAGGCAAATACAAAATATCTAAAAAGACACCACATCACTTTAGCTATTACTTCACTCGACATGGGATAAATTTCACTAACGCTAGTTCCACTTCAAACTACCGACATCATAGTTTCTTCCCCAGAGCGGCAAGGCTATTAGTGAAGTCCAGAGAATTGATCAGTTTCTCTGAGTGACTCGTTATTAGGTTGTCATTGTCTTCCTACTGAATTCGTTTTTAATCTAACTTAATTTTGTACCGCGTTTCTTGTGATCGCATAAATATATATATATATATATATATATATTTTGGATTATTGGTTTTTTTTTAAAAATGAAACAATATTAATGTACTTTGACCGAGACAGCGCCAACCAAATTATGCTCCGCCTTCTCCATCGCCGAATTGCCCTGTAAGAGGTTTTTATTTTAAAAAAATAAATTAGTGATTTGGCTCGCTTTCTCTCTCTTTTGAACCTCCTCAAGCTGCTTGGCGCCGGTGGTGTCGATTCCTGCCGCCAATCTCGATGCACGTCTCCGACTTTTCTAAAAAAATGTTATCATGGGTACGGTAAGTCTCTGGTGGGGCACTGCAAGCAACTGGAAATGTGTTATCGATGTACTTACTGCGTTCTGAATGGGCGTGTCAGCCGTGGCCGAGGCATCGTTAGCTGCGCCGATCTGAAGTGAAAAGTTATTTGTTGTGTTTTTCTTAATAAAACATCTATATTGTGCCAATAAGGCTCGTATTTTCAATGTATTCGTCGGTAGTACCCGGGCCGCCGTCCGCTTCTTGTCCTTCTTTCCTCGCATCTGCGGCTGCTGCAGCTGCTGCAGTTGCGTTTCCGTCCGCTGCAGTCTTCGAAGTGGCATCATTCGCCTGTCCCGTCAGCTGAATTATACAATTTAATAATTGGTTGGTGAGATGGCTGGCTACCCTCTTCCCGATTCTTCTCAGCGCGGAGAATCTCGTGCGAGCAGCGATTGGCTGCAATTTGCAGATGATTGCAAAGTGAAGTGGATGACGACAACATCTACATTCTTTCTTCGCCGAATTTGAGAATGTTGCACAAACCTGAGAGAATGTCGGTGCCATTCTTGAGGATTCGGATTTCTGAAAATGTTGAGAATTAATGTATTTTCCAGTTCGATAAAGTACAGTACGTCCCACAGTACCTACCACCAACCTACAATACCTTGCACTGAAACACATTACCCTTCACGGAGATACAGTACTCTCTAGTGGCCTACAGCAACCCCATAGGCCTTCCGTATCCCCACCACTATCCTACACTACCCTACTGCAGTATCCTTCACAGACTATATATAGTGTCCTCAACTTAACAACAGTACCGTCCACTGGCCTACACTACTCCCACGTTTGACCTACCGTACCCCCACTTACCTACAGTACTCCATCACCAGGCAAACAGTACACCCCGATTGGTACACGGTACAGTACTACCGCCACCAACATACAGTACCCTACACTGAACTACAGTAACCTTCACGGACATACAGTACCTCTCCGCGGGACTACCGTAACTTCCACGGGCCTACAGTACTCCCATGATAGACCTACCGTACCCCCTTGCCTACCGTACTCCATCTCCAGGGAAACAGTACTCCCCGATTGGTATACGGTAGAGTACTCCCGCCACCAACATACATTACCCTACACTGAACTACAGTACCCTACACTGAACTACAGTAACCTTCACGGACATACGGTACCTCACCGCGGGACTACCGTAACTTCCACGGGCCTACAGTACTCCCACGATAGACCTACCGTACACCTCTTGCCTACCGTACTCCATCCCCAGGGAAACAGTACTCCCCGCTTGGTATACGGCACAGTACTCCCGCCAGCAACATACATTACCCTACACTGAACTACAGTACCCTACACTGAACTACAGTAACGTTCACGGGCATACGGTACCTCACCGCGGGACTACAGTTCCCTCCACTGGCCTATAGTACTCCCACATTTGGGCTACCATACCCCCCCCCCTTTGCCTATCCTACTCCTTCCCCAGACATACAGTACTCCCCGACTGAAATACAGTACCGCACCCCATCGTCACAGTGTGTTACAGTACAGTACAGTATCCAGGCCCGCATTCAACGGTTCCCTCCCGGATCTCCGATGTCGAGTTGGACCCCCACACCATTAGTCCTCGTTTTCCACCGTATACTATTATATCCACAGAATGGGATGATCGCCTCCGCACCTTGATCACGACGACGAAGAGATTGAGGCGGGAAGAGAGAGAGTGCGAGGAGTGGGTCCTGATGATAGCTAAGGTTAGGTATGCAGGTACATCTCCAAGCACGTGAGGGTCCTCAGACTTACCTTGGGTATGGAGAGGGAGTGCCACCGTCAATCGAGGAGAACGAAGATTAAAACAAAAGAAATTACAAAATGATAAGAAAATACTGCCGAATATCGATGGATATTGCGCTTGGCATTGATTTATGTGGTGTTACTTTTCGGAAAAATGAAATGGAAAAGGCGAACATTTGAATTCCCGCAATTTCTTATCTCAGTTATCCACGGAGTCGACTCAAAACTTTGAATATAACATTTTTCGACCCTTTATAAACGACGGAGAACTGAAATTGCGGGAACTATGAACCTTTTCCCATTTCCTTTTTTCCCGAAAACTAACACCACATCAGTGAAACTATTATTGATCAAACTCGGTCAGGAATAGAGGCTTCCCATGCTGTCCAAGATGCCCAATCGTTTGACAAACCCGGTCCTTCCAAGAGAATCAAAGTGGAAGAGGAGGAAGAAATTGACGGATCGAAGTGCATGGAAAATCTGATGAGGTTTGCTGAAGATTGCGAGAAAGCTGTGAAATACGAAGAAGAGACGGTAAGATTTCGTCATCACTATGAAAGTGTACAATATTCATTTTCAGGCCGTATTCATGGATGATAAAGTGAAGACCGAAGTGGATGAGGGAGGCGAATAAAATAAGAACGCTTTCCCAAAAATCGATGTTTTCGCGTTTTTTTCTGTTAAATTTCTAGTAAGAGTGATGCCAATGGGTAAATGGACGCTTATTCCCAAGTAGATCGTCCCGTATTTCGCGATATATTTTATTGTGGTCTCGATTTTTATCGATTGCTCTTTCAGTTATTTTAATTATCTTGGTGATAAACAATGTCATTTTCAAATGTAATTTGTTCTTTTCCTTCGCAACAGGTCGTGTTCCTGAGAGCTTATCTTGATCAATTACTTTTTTTAGAATAAGTTTGTTCAAATTTAAAATTGTGTTTGTTCCGATTTTACGATGGATGACGTATTTTCGCTCGAGATGAATCCAGTTTGGACCCTCAAGCACAATCTACAGGCAATTCCATAATTATTAATTATTAATATAAAAGTATTTAAATATTTATTATTGTTATTATCATAGGAAGAGAAGGAGAGAGCTAAGAAGATGAAGAAACAAATCGAGGAGGAAATCGTTGTTACTAACGAGCAAATCGCCCACAATTTCGCACTTATCATCGCTCAGGTTTGGTATTTATCGTTTCACTCATTGGGTATATTATTACAATTATTATCAAGGTGGGACAGGCGCGAATTACTGAGATCGATCGCAGAATTGCAATGGTCGATAGAGCACTCAAAGAGGTACTCGACATATTTCACTATTTGTAAAATATCCCCCGCCATTGCTATTAAATATTAAAAAAGTAGTTTGGCGCCAGTGATGGAACACATTCCTTACCACTTAGTAATTAGTCATACTGCAAAGTTAATAATATTTACAATATATTTTGTGCATATTTTATTCTAATTTCGTCTCTTAGCCGCTGTAACGGGGAGCACCTTTAAAATAAAGAATGCACAGGCCAGTTCAACGATTCGAGGCGGAATGATAGACCCAGCGACTAGTAGACAACTTCAGGCAGTATACGATAATGTTAAGGTATCTTCAGTCTTAAGATGTACAAATTCACCAACAATATTCCGAAAAATTTAGACGTTCCGCTGATAAACGAGAGAAAAGCTACAATATATTTTTATCATTTTCACCTTGTAATACGAAGGTACACATGATCACTCTAAATGTGTATGTTTATTCTAGGTCTCTTAGTCCTAGAGAGTCGAGGAAATTGAAGCAGGTAATGTTTATGTTTGAGGAGAATAATAGTGTGGATATGGCGCCAGTGCTGAAACTTTCCTTCACCCACGCTGCAATTAATCATATTGCAAGTCTCGGCAAGCAAATCATGACAAATCTCGTCGCTAACGATGACAGTATGCAACAGGTAAAGCTCAGTAACACTTACTTTATTTGCAAGTAATTATTTAAAAAAAAATTATTTTGAATGTTATGGTAAAAACCGCATATTTTTTACATTTTGCTCTGTTTACCAAAATAAACTGTAAAAACAAAAAAAACATTGAGGTGTACACTTTTCCCACTCCAATAGTTCCGGACAGGAGGGTGCTGGATAGGAACTTACATCTCCAGTACTTTAATCGATTCCAAGAGGTTCGTTGGCTATGTGAACACCCATAAGATTTACGGCCTTATTATCGATACAAGTTACTAGTTAGTAGTCTACTACTTACTAGAGCGCTAAATTTGACACCACGGCATCTTCATTTCGCACACTCTCTAGGCCTGTCAGTAGACGATCGCGAGTGTGAAATAAAGAGACGTGGTCTCAGATTTCGCACTCTATACTGCTTAACAGGTTCTGGAGTACGGGCACAAACTTCCCCATCTCTCATACAGCCCAATCGGTCTCATTGCTGCTCCTTTTGTCGTGCTTCCGCCCCCAGCAAAAGCCATCCGTTCATCGCTAATTTTAATTTAATTAATTAAAGCTAATTAATTTTAAAAATAAAATTTATTTAAAATAGGTGTTGATCCTCAAGAAATATGACTTTTTCTTCGCATTCATGCTGCCGATAAAATGGGTTAGAAAGGGGGAGCATAAAAATAGAACTAAAATTATATTTCAGAGCTGGTAGCAGATTATGACCCCACACAACGTGTGAAACGATATCGACTAAGAAACGGCCTAATTGGAGCTGATAGTAAAACAAGAGAAGCAATAATGAGCAAGCCGGATGTGAGCGAAATAACAGATTATTAGTATAATTTCATATTATTAAAGATAATATTAAATATTGGGTTTTCCTATTTCTTTTCCTAGGATGCTTCGCCCAAGAGAAAAAAATGCTGCATTTGAAGATGGGATGGGTGGACCATTCCTATCAGGTATTTTTATTTGTAAAATTATATACAAATATTTAAAATTTTACATGTTTTGCTATTAATTATACGTCTGGTAATGCGTTGTTCGATTCAATAAAATGCATATTGATCGAATTCTGCCAGGGATCGTCACTTCCCGTCATAGCAAAGGTGACCAATCATTGGACCAACCTGGTCCTTCAAAGAGAATCAAAGAGGAAGAGGAGGAAGAGATTTACGAATCGAATCACATATATAATTATGAAGATGAAACGGTAAGATTTCGTCATCACTGTGCAATTGTCAAATGTATACATGTTCAGGCAACATTCATGGACGATGAAGTGAAGACCGAAGTGGATGAGGGAGGCGAATAAATTAACAACGCGGCCCGAATCGATTTTTTCTCACGTCTAATAAATGCTTGTATTGCCTTTACATGTTATCTTGGTATTGATTTCAACTTATTTTTTTATTTAAAAAAAACCTCCTTTTGAACACTCCCTTCGTGCATTTTCACAAGTTGATAAAGTATTTTATTTTATCATTCTTTCTTATTATCTTCTACTACAGGTCGTCACTCCCGAATGTTATCTGGGCCTTTTCTTCTTTTTTTTAGTTGCATAATAATGATGCAATTCAGACGCTTATTTCGAATGAGCAAATCTCAGATTCGAGGGCAGGGGTGGGGCGACTTCTTAGGCCGGTGGTGCGAGGTGAGGTAGTATTTTTTCATGAAAAAAATGTTTGTTGTTTAAAAATATGTATCACAAGCTAAATTTTTACTGTATTTATTACAAAATAATAAAAGCCCAAAATATTTATGCGCTACTACTCCGCTGCTAAAGGCAAAATGATAGGCGAGAGAGCACGACAAAACGAGAGAAACGCCGAGATATTGAATGACAGTGCACATACCAGTATCGTTTTTCTTGAACGTGTCATTTTAATTGTAATAAAATACGACGCCGATTTTCTGTGGGCTGCCCGGGTAGATGACTCGATAAATATGCTCGATAAATCGATAAATATGTTATTATTATTTATTAGTTAATCAGTTAGTTATTAATAATTAATTAGCTCGATAAATATGTTATTTTTATGTAATACCAGCCGCCCGCTCGTCTCCCACCTTCTCATTTGTGGGCATGTGCATTGTAATCGATGCGCTATCGAAAACGGTAAGAAATTCAGCTGTGAATCGGAATAGTAATCAGAGTATCTCGGGAATTTTTACTTAGAGAAATCGTTTTAAAACAAAAGAAATTACAAAATGATAAGAAAATACTGCCGAATATCGATGGATATTGCGCTTGGCATTGATTTATGTGGTGTTACTTTTCGGAAAAATGAAATGGAAAAGGCGAACATTTGAATTCCCGCAATTTCTTATCTCAGTTATCCACGGAGTCGACTCAAAACTTTGAATATAACATTTTTCGACCCTTTATAAACGACGGAGAACTGAAATTGCGGGAACTATGAACCTTTTCCCATTTCCTTTTTTCCCGAAAACTAACACCACATCAGTGAAACTATTATTGATCAAACTCGGTCAGGAATAGAGGCTTCCCATGCTGTCCAAGATGCCCAATCGTTTGACAAACCCGGTCCTTCCAAGAGAATCAAAGTGGAAGAGGAGGAAGAAATTGACGGATCGAAGTGCTTGGAAAATCTGATGAGGTTTGCTGAAGATTGCGAGAAAGCTGTGAAATACGAAGAAGAGACGGTAAGATTTCGTCATCACTATGAAAGTGTACAATATTCATTTTCAGGCCGTATTCATGGATGATAAAGTGAAGACCGAAGTGGATGAGGGAGGCGAATAAAATAAGAACGCTTTCCCAAAAATCGATGTTTTCGCGTTTTTTTCTGTTAAATTTCTAGTAAGAGTGATGCCAATGGGTAAATGGACGCTTATTCCCAAGTAGATCGTCCCGTATTTCGCGATATATTTTATTGTGGTCTCGATTTTTATCGATTGCTCTTTCAGTTATTTTAATTATCTTGGTGATAAACAATGTCATTTTCAAATGTAATTTGTTCTTTTCCTTCGCAACAGGTCGTGTTCCTGAGAGCTTATCTTGATCAATTACTTTTTTTAGAATAAGTTTGTTCAAATTTAAAATTGTGTTTGTTCCGATTTTACGATGGATGACGTATTTTCGCTCGAGATGAATCCAGTTTGGACCCTCAAGCACAATCTACAGGCAATTCCATAATTATTAATTATTAATATAAAAGTATTTAAATATTTATTATTGTTATTATCATAGGAAGAGAAGGAGAGAGCTAAGAAGATGAAGAAACAAATCGAGGAGGAAATCGTTGTTACTAACGAGCAAATCGCCCACAATTTCGCACTTATCATCGCTCAGGTTTGGTATTTATCGTTTCACTCATTGGGTATAACTTCAATTTCTGAAAATCGAATTTCTTTTTTTTAATTTAGAAATTGTGCTTTAGTTAAGGAGACCGGCTAGTGCTTGGTGCCTATTTTAATCATCTGAAATAACATTACTTCACCCTATTTATTAAATAGGAAATAATAAAGGTTCAGGCGATCAGTCGCGCCCTGGATTTGATGGGACAAGTTAAGAAGGTTCGAATGTTAATTTAATCCTTAAATATCAATTAAAATTTATATTATTATTTTTTATTATTACAATTATTATCAAGGTGGGACAGGCGCGAATTACTGAGATCGATCGCAGAATTGCAATGGTCGATAGAGCACTCAAAGAGGTACTCGACATATTTCACTATTTGTAAAATATCCCCCGCCATTGCTATTAAATATTAAAAAAGTAGTTTGGCGCCAGTGATGGAACACATTCCTTACCACTTAGTAATTAGTCATACTGCAAAGTTAATAATATTTACAATATATTTTGTGCATATTTTATTCTAATTTCGTCTCTTAGCCGCTGTAACGGGGAGCACCTTTAAAATAAAGAATGCACAGGCCAGTTCAACGATTCGAGGCGGAATGATAGACCCAGCGACTAGTAGACAACTTCAGGCAGTATACGATAATGTTAAGGTATCTTCAGTCTTAAGATGTACAAATTCACCAACAATATTCCGAAAAATTTAGACGTTCCGCTGATAAACGAGAGAAAAGCTACAATATATTTTTATCATTTTCACCTTGTAATACGAAGGTACACATGATCACTCTAAATGTGTATGTTTATTCTAGGTCTCTTAGTCCTAGAGAGTCGAGGAAATTGAAGCAGGTAATGTTTATGTTTGAGGAGAATAATAGTGGAAAGCCGTACCGTTTTCCATTTCAGCACAGACCAGCTTTTCTGAAGTAAGCAAGCGATCATGTATTTGTTGATATTTGTTGACGCTTATTGCGATAGAAATTCAAAATATAAAATAAAATAAAATGCAGCACCTTCACAGGAGTAGGCTGTTTGACAATTATCTTCAGTTGATATCGAGGCTTGCGATTAGAAAGATCGACAGAGCTAACCATTTCTGGAAAAATGGTAAAAAAAGAAGAGGAATGAAGAGCTAACACACATTCCATTTTAACAGGAAATAAAACACAGACAAATCACGTCTTTTGCTTTATTTCTTCCCGTGGTACAAAATTCGTGGCTTTGAAATTTGCGGGAATTCAATGGTGCCTTTACTGCCTCTTTAACACATTTTTGTTCAATTTAATAAAATATATAAATTACTATATGAATCCGGAGGGGGCGGCTCGTGGACCATTGAGGCGGCAGCAGTTCCCACGTAGCCGAATCCCACTCTATCGACCCGATTGGTTTCGTTCCTCGATATGAGAGCCTGCGCAATGTTGACGTAGATTTCATATGCCGAAAATGTAAGAGTTTAAATTAGGGAAAATAAATGGACCAGATGCCTTGAGCGAGTTCGGTCCACGCCCTAATTTAAATTTCTAGTCAAAACAAAATTGGACCGGAGAACTTGTGCCCGTCAAAAGAAGCTAAGAGAGGACTGAATACAGACGAAATTTCGGAAAGCTAATCACTGCAGTCGAAACGCACTAGAACACCTCTCAAAGTAACTGGCTTCGTCTTTCCACTGAAGTAATTCGAACAATTATCTGTTTGCATGAGACTTAAAAATGTTTTGAGTGTACCCTATGAAATCGGGTGTGCGAAGGAGAGAAGTCGTATCTGGCAGTTTGGTCCGATGCGACCACCGTAGTTGCCACAGTGGATACCTGCAATAAAAGTATTAAGTGCACATCCGTTAATGAGGAGAAGCTGTCGCTCTTTCACTCCATGATCATTCGTATTGTCGATTTTTAGCTAACGACTCAAACCAGTTCTCTCTATTTTAATCCCACAGCAATCGAATTTTCTTTCCTTCAATTTTCCAAAAAAAGCCTTTCTTAGAGGATGATCGGTGTTTTCTAATAAAGAAAATATTAAATTAGAATAATGGAACGATACGTCCATTCTTACCTCTTGAGCGCCTCCATCGATTAGATTCGTCGATATGGTGTGACCGAGAGTGGCGATCAAATTGAGTGTATCATAGTGAGCATCAGAGAAGATAACGCGGTGTACGGGCGCCGCTTTTGTTAACACACGGTTCTGCATAGGGAAATCGAATTTCGCAAGAAATCACTCTCTTCATTTCACACACTCTTACACCGGTCTGACCGACGAGATAGTGTGCAGAGTGATGAGAGCATTTCTTGCGAAGCCATCCCTAGTTCTGCAACAACGAACATGTCACTATGATGCTAAAGTCCTGGTATGGACATGACATTGTCCATTTGAAGTACTTGCACAATAATACATTTTTATCGTTAGTTCTGTAATTCAGCGCTTACCTTTTCCTCTTTCAGCGGTTTGCTCATTGCGATCGCCACTTTCTTCACAATCATACGAACGGAGAGAAGAGAAATTCATCGTCTGACAAAATAATTTAATTAAATACATTTCAAATTCAACTCGAATGTTACTAACAGTCTGTCCATGCTAACACAATTTTGGCCCTATTTACCTGCCGAATCTTCTCGAGTGATCGATCGATAGAATTAATCTGTCCATCCAATGCTTCCAATCCCGCCCTTCCCACTTTCGTCGTTTGCGTCATCAAATCAAGGCAACGACTGATCGCCTGCAATTTAATTACAATAAAAGTGAGACACTTTAATTACAACTAGAAGAAAATATTCCTTCGCTTTTGTGAAACTGATTCGAAAATTACTTGAGCAATGATGATGGTGAATTTGTTGGCGATTTCCTTATTCGCAGCAGCAATATGAAGTGCAATTCGTGACTTCTCATGAGCAAGTTCTGATTTCCTCTCCATCAGACCCTTGTTGAGCTCCTTGATTCGCTTCATCTCATTGGACAACGCTTCCTCAACCTAAAACACATTTTAAATGATATTTTACTCTATTTAAAAAAATTATTGTCGTTACAGAAACATGACCCAATGGTTTCTCAACTCATTTCACATGGTCATCTCAACTCATTTCACATGGTCATCTCAACTCATTTCACATGGTCCCTAGCTGGACGGAGAGAAATATCAGAGATTATCTAGGTAGGCGTAGGAATCATGTGCACCACAACTTGGGTCTTTTAAGATGCTTATCTCAAAGAGCTCTTCGTAGCAGAAGTGGTCAGAGTGCGAAGTCACTGCGCATTCATCGCAGATTAACTGATAGTTAAGCATAATTAATTGCAATTAATGAGCATAATTAGCATCCATTGGAAGTAGTCTTTTCGCACACTAGTTGTCTAAGCAGTAACTTGTAAAGAGTAGTGATGATAAATGAGGATAAAACACATTCTCCTTCTGAGTAAAGAGCATTTTATTCGCAAAGAGTTTCACCGTTCCACACTTGCACTTGATCGTGTGCAGTGCGTGATGCGACGAACACCGTCTTCCCGGGACTCTTGTCTCTTTGACAGCGAACCTGTCAACAAATGTAGTTTGTAGTGTCGCTCAAGAACACACTGTACAAGTAAAATGCATTAAAAATGCTGCAAACTCACGCATCGGAGGAACGAAAAGTAGGCAGAACGAAACAGTCTGAGAGCGAATTACACGACCTGCATAGCACCTTTCCACACGAAGTTACTGGAAATTAAATATTTTACTCATTTAAAAAAGGGTATTAGAAAATATAAAACATTATTTGAGAATGAAGGATTTCATTTAATAATCATGGCTAGAATCGAGGAGAGACTGTGTATACTTCAAATATATCTAGGCTACCATTCGAAGACCGCTAAAGTCTAACGAGGAAGCTTTCCAGATAGAAGCGATTAGACTTTCAAAGAACACGCTCAGTTAATGTCTGATCCGGACGAAATCATTTTTACCTATCAATAAGTTGTAATTTACCACTAGTGCATCCGCATCTATTACAGAGAACATGTCCACATTCGAGAAGATGCGACCGCGACGTTCTGAGGTTGAGACCCGGCAGGATGAGGTGACACGACTGATATAATGAGGAAAAAATCGGAAAATTACTTTTCGAAAAATCAAAGTTAGAAAATGAAAAATTTCATAAGTTATTTTTTCAGGAAAAAAACATTTTATCCCGCCAAACATATTTTCGATTCATTTTCTTGTTATCCCCCGCATTGTTTTTGGTGTATTGAATTCAGATATGCGCGTAAAATAATTGATATTTTTAGAGAAAACAAAAACCCTTTTGAAATGGCCTATTCTGGATGGATTCTACGAAGTTTTATTTTCTCAAATGTTTTTCCCATTTTTTTTATGTATTATCTCATTTTGTTCCTCCGAAATGTCGTATCACTCAAAACTGGATCCTCGTCAGGGAAATGGAGTGGGTGATGGACGCTGAGGATCTTCCGTTCAGGATTTTTCAGATAAATGTTTCTAATGCCGCGCTAATTTCATGGGGTGCAAGGTGCACATCAGTTTTATGCACCCTTTCATAACTTTTTTCCTAGTGAAGCTACAACTTCCAAACTTGGTACAGGGCCCAATTAAAAGGAAAATGTTCCAAACGTGGCTTGCAATCCCTGTATCAAGTTTGGAAGTCATAGCTTCACTAGGAAAAATGTTATGAAAGGGTGCATAAAACTGATGTGCACCCCATGAAATTAGCGCGGCATGAATGTGCTGGAACGTATCTCAAGCACAATGTTTTTTTGGTGCGAATACCGGATGATCCAAATTATGCCTTCACTCTGAGGTGGGGTATGAATGTAAATAGAATACGAAATAGATGATGGCGAGGATGTATAGTCCTACCGAGAGGAATTATAAATAAAGCATAGGCGAACAAAGCTTACATGGCATGCACCGAATGGATTACTCATTGGTGTTCGGTCTGAAAATATAATATGTTTACTTATAATTGTATTTATTCAAATACAGTATCAGGTACATCGACCTGTCACTGGGACGAAAGTCTTTCCGAGGTGGAAATCACCTGTTTATCGAACGAAACTCGTGAACATAAAGAAAAAAACAATGAGCTTAACTATTCCGAAGAACATACATATATCAATCAATCAAGCAATACTTAACTTATACAATACTAAAAAATATAAAAATAACTTTATGGAGTTTATCCATAGATGGACCATAGTCCCAAAGGAAGAGTTTAGGAACGATTGCATACGATAGATGAGATTCGGTAGACGGAATAGGCTATGTATCATCTATCCCTCTCCCTCATCTTCTTCGACCTTTACTCCATCGTCCATGAAATCATCCTGGAAATGAACGGCTCAGTATTACATAGTGATGACGCAATCTCACCAATTCCTCCTCGCATTTCGCAGCTTTCTCGCAATCTTGAGCAAAACTCATCAGATCCTTCATGTGATTCGATCCGTCAATCTCTTCTTCCTCCTCTTCCACTTTGATTTTCTTCTGTGAGGAAGGACCCGGTTGATCAGAAATATTATTTCTTCCTGAAAAAGGTGCTACATATTTCGGAAATGCTTTACTAAAATGGAATTTTGTGGAAATACATACCATTTCGAGAGTAATTTTAATAACGAAATAAACTAATTTTAAAAAATCATGTATACGCTCAACAAACCTCGCTGAGATGTTTTCTGATCCATTCGAACCGGTTTCCACCCCTTCAAACTGACCGGAAGAGCCTGTAAAAGAATTACCATTTTTGCAGTAGAGTGCGAAATGTGAGACCACCGTCTCTTCATTTCGCACACTCTCTCACCTACCGACCGGTCTAGAGAGTGTGCGAAATGAAGAGACGGTGGTCTCACATTTCGCACTCTATTTTGCAGTGCTCGTCTTCTGAAATGAACTTTGAAAAATGTCGAGATTTCAATGAGCACAATTTAATTCCCCGACGAGCAATCAATGCCAAAATTCGTTTTGGGTATAAAAACGATGAAAACTACCAAAAAAGTGTTGAGTCAAGGCAAGGAACTGAGAAAATGTGAAAATTCGAAACTTCTTTCCAATTGCTGCTAAGAAAAATAAAATAACGCATGCAATATCAGCCTATTTTCATATTATAATTACATTATATATTTATAATATTCGTATTTGCAAATTATACCTCCTTTAATGGTCTCCTCTCCGCACCCTGTTCGTTGAATTCTCCATCCCCTCCCATGGTAGAAAGATGTCCCTAAATCGAATAATAATGACTAGCAAAAGTATTAAGTAACTGTGTTTTTTTCAGTTTCAATTTTGAAGATCTTATCACGTGGTTAAATTCTTCTGGAGAATTCATCGTTGAATTCTTCTTTGAATTGTGTTGAATTTTAAAATTCTGGAGAAATCATATAACATCAAGACGGGAAAGAAATAAAGAAATTTAACAAATTATTGATTTACCACATTTTGAGAGTCGTCAATGGCTGCGGCCGCAGCTGCTGCATCCACAGCCACTTCATACTGCGGATTTCTGTCGAGGGAGTCGTAAGTCGAAGAAACCATGCGGATATCTGAACCACCAGTTACTGTGGCATTTTGAGCCATATTTTTTAAATTATTTTTTTTATTTTTATTAATTTTTATTATATTAAAAAGAGCCTTATTTTAGTATGTGCGCAAATTATACGCAAAAATGATGTTGGTAATTTCTGGAACAACCGTTTAGGAGCCCAAACATATAAAAGATTTCCAATGTTCAAAAATTTATCCCAAACAAATCCTGGGATTTTTTTTAGGGTTAACGGAAGTTCCAAAACGTCCTATCACCCACAAAAAGTAGTAATTGGTTGCAAAAATATTTAAAAATAATAGTTAGCTTACACATAAACTCTGAGACGGTCGGCAATCTGACGATAGGAGCTACCGCATGGGCGATCCAGATAAATCGGGGATTGGAATACTTCAATTTCTTAGTCCTCTCCTGCTCAGCAAGCGCCTAGAACAGAACACAATAATTTTCTCGAATGAAAAAAGTTAAATTCATAAAAGATTTAAACTATTTTTCACAACGAGCGTGTGCGAAACTAATGTGGAGTTAGTTTTCGGAAAAAGGAAACGGAAAAAGGCCAAGATTTGAATTCCCGCAATTTCTTATCTCAGTTCTCCGTGGAGCAATCGACTCAAAACTTCGAATATAACATTTTTCGACCCTTTTACACCTATAAACGAAATTTTGAGTCGATTGCTCCACGGAGAACTGAGATAAGAAATTGCGGGAATTCAAATCTTGGCCTTTTTCCGTTTCCTTTTTCCGAAAACTAACACCACATAAGTACATACAAAGCCCTAAAAATATTTTCCTCACTATTCCACCACCAAATATCCCATTCAAAATTAATATCGTCGCTTACAGATTGGAATCTGACGAAGGCTGTACGACAGGTGTCACCGTTCAATTCGTCGTTCGAAATGAGTGAAGTTGGGATGGTGGCGACCTCAAAATATGAATATCTCAAACATTTAGTCGCACTTTACGCTTCATAAAACAAAAGTGAATAAATGTTTTCCTGAAATTCCAGAATCTACCAACGGACATCACAAAGTAGTATTACTATTAGAATCGATACAATCATAAAAGTGAGTAATAATTTTTAGCACCTCACGACATTCTCCCGTGTGATCGACCAGATTCGTAGTAATGACGTCACCGAAATTGGAAATCTCACGCATAATACCATCGAAAGCTGAGAAGGAAGCGTTCAAAACTGGGCCATTTTCAGGGTCCTGCAAAGAGCATTTTGAGTCTAGAAAATATATAATCAATTTATTTAGAAATGAAATGAAATTATCTGCCGGTTTGAGAAGGAGTGATAGATTTTTCGCATGCCACTAATTCGAATCATCACAAATGTTCACGCTTTAGAAAAAAATTTACATTTTAATTAAATTTATTTTATAAATAGAGACAACATACATTGATGGGTGCGTGTTGATCACCCAGTTCCGAGCACATGGCAAGTGCAATCTTGAGTTGGTCCATGCGGAATGAGACCTTAGCAGTGGACTTGCACTTTTCCGCGATTACCATTGCCTGTAACACAGAAAATGGCCTATTAAGGGATTAGCAGTGACTAGTAGTCACTGACTACGGTGGTTAAGGAAGATACAAATTAATATAAACCAATTTTCAGTAAGCTATTTGTCTAATAAGTTAAAATAGTAAATGGTTTTTTAAAAAATAAACAATGGATAAGATTTGCTCACCTTCTGAATGCTTTCGATTGTTTCCTGAATGGAAGCCATGCGTTCCCTCTCATCTTTGTGATAAGTCCGACCAACTGTCGTTGTTTGCGCCATCAAATCCAAGCAGCGACTGATCGCCTGCAATGTGTTGTTGACATTTTTCTCACAACATCATTGTAAAAAATATTGAAATTATATTTGTTGATTCAGATCAGCCTATTTTTAAAGAGCCCTGAACTCTTCATTGGCGACACTTTCCCAGCCGACCAGTGCGTGAACTAAAGAGACTCATAGTAATTTTCTTGTCCTCTAATCAATTTTAAGTTGACTACTTATTAAATTCGTTAAAATAGTATTATCTAGTGATAAACAAACTTGAGCAATGATAAGTGTGCATTTCAAGGCGATTTCCTTGTTAGCATCAGTGATATTTGTCTCGATTCGACTCCTCTTCTTAGACATTTCCATTTTTTCACCGATTAGAAAATTCTTCAACTCGGTTAATCGTTGAACTTCCTTATCGAGACGATCTTCCATCTAAAAATTGGATAAAAAATAATTTATGAATAAAATATTCATTGATACAGTAATAATATTCGTAAGCAAGAAGGTTCCGTCCAAAATTGTCCAAAGACTTGCAGAGTTTATTGATATTACGGTATGTATTAGTAAATAATATTATTATTAAAACTTGTCTAATCTGCAATAAGTACACATTTTTTGCAGTAGTCAATTTTAGTCTAACATTAAACCACATATTTTTGATTAGTACATAATTAGATAAAAGGTAAAAAAAAGGTAAAGGTGTTCCATGTCAAGCGATTTTACAGTAGCAAGCTACCACGCTAGGTGGGGCAAGCCGGTAAGCCAGCTGCAACGTGGGATTACGTAACCCAAGCTTTCCCAAGGCATCTAGGGCACGTTACCTTTCGCAATCAAAGTTGCTACCAATTTACCGCCCCGGGGCGGATGGAAGGCTTGGTTGGCCTCGGCGGGGATCGAACTCGTGATTAGATAAATATTAGATAAATATATAATTAATTAAGAGTACCTCAAATAGTTCTTCATACTGGAAGTGGGTAGCATGCGAACCACGTATGCATCTGGGGCAAATTTTCTGAGAAAAAAAAGTTAAATCGCCAGGCACGAATTGCGCAAAAATAAGAAGATTCGTTCTTTTAATATTGGAAAAAAACTTTTTAAACGAATTATTTTTACGAATATCCCTAACCCTCAGTTTCACTTTTTACGGATCCGCTAAAATTGTATACTTCGATTCCTATATCCCCAATATACGTCGAATTCAAACGAAACCCCTATCCCTGACAGAATAAATAAAAATGTAATTGTAATTGTAATTAAACCGCTACCTCTCCACAGGGGCATTGCAAGTCGCTGAGCAAATTGTGTTGCATGCATCTCAAATGCACGCGTGTCGTTTGTTTCGCGCGCTTACGCCCGCCACGCGATCTTAAATATCTTAAATACTTAAATATCTTAAATACTTAAATCTGAAATACTTAAATAGTATAGATTTTATCGACGCTCGAAGGGGCAACGGAATATTGAGTTATTACATGAAATAATATAGACTGCATTAACACTGCGAAATATATTTTGAGTATTATTTAATTGTACGCGATATTTTTCATCTGACATCAAAAAAAATAGTAATTACGTTATTTTTAAATATCAGAAAAATCCGATTACGAATGCATTTATGGCGTATTTCACTCACGACTGGGGCGGCAGTTCAGGCCGTAGTGGAAACACGAATCGTTCGCACGGCTTACACCAGACTGCCGCTGCTATAATATTTTATTTTATTTGTTTAATACATTATTTATTTAATTTAGCCAATTTTCAATTGTTGATTGATGCCACAAGGAAGATCATTCGAGTATATAATTGTCCGGGAAAATGTGGAACCATTATAGCATAGACTACAGCAATCTTCCGTAAAACATGTCTCTCTCAATTTAACACGTACTCACATGACCCCTCTCTGGATATCGTACCATTTTCTTTTCTGCATCGATCACACACGACGTGACCACAGGCAATTAGATGCGATCGAATGGACAGAGAGGAATTGGCGCCACAGGGAATTGTGAGACTCCTCTGGCACGACTGCAAACATTGAAGCAATTTTTTTAAAAATAACATTTCGCATTGATGCGCGACATGATTTATGCAAATTCTGATTATATTTTGATCAAAAAAATAAAAGAGTATCCATATTTTTAAATGTAAAAATCAAGTTCACCGTTTCCTTTCCCCCCGGAAATTAACAAGAATTTTTTTTTAACTGGCATTTTTAGGTTTTAAAAATCAATAAAATGCTTACGTCGCATCGTTTTTCGGGCGCCACCGTCGGGTTATTCGGGTCCTCGGGTACGGCACTCATTCCAGTTGAGAACCTACATTACGACACTCTACTTTCACAATAGAAAATATTCAGATACAATCGCAGGTGTTAAAACCTGTATCGAGAAAAAAATTACAAATATGTCAATAGAATTTTTTATCAATAAAACGTGCAAACTTTGAGGAAATTCCCATAAATGTGAAAACACCATAATTTAAGATCTTTCAACAAAAAAAAGAGAGCCCATCTATTCCTCTCCCTCATCCACTTCGATCTTCACTTCATCGCCCATGAAATCATCCTGAAATGAATATGACGACTTGATGACGAAATATCGTCTATATATTTAACTGTTTTGTCGCCAAAAAAATCAATTATTCACGATTTTATATCGGCTGTTAGAACTAGGGTTGTCTAAACGGAATACGGATCGCCGTAATCCTCATTCCACCGGTCTCGCTCTGCTCTGAGCGGTCAGTTATTCGATTCCGCACCATTTTATTTATGATTATCTAGCACGAGAGGTGGAACCAAGCAACTGTCCAGTGGTTGTGAGTGCGCTAAACATAGAATGAGAGGGGAAATCAAAACGGCAAACCGGTATGAAATCCGTTTAGACAACCCTAGTTAGAACTCTTACCAATTCATCTTCGCATTTCACAGCTTTCTCACAATCTTCAGCAAAACTCATTAGATCTTGCATGTGATTCGACCCGTCAATTATTTCCTCCTCCTCTTCCACTTTGATTCTCTTCGGAGAGGAGGGACCCGGCATGTCGTAGTTCATTCCTGCGATTTTATTTCGCATTAGTTCTGTTGCTGATATAATCATATTTTTCGTCAAGACTTTGCAGTTCCAAACAAGGAAAAAAATAAATACGCACCCTGACGAGCTGTCTTCTGGACCGGTTTTCCTCTCTTCATCGTAGGAGGAAAGACCTGACACATACAATTTATTCCAGGAATGTACGGGAAGGATTGGGTTGTGTTGTGCAATACAAAAGTATAACATTAATAAAACTCAAAATGGTACTTCCTGTGTTTACCGAGCCGAGAGAGCACACAAACGTGAGAGGGTCGCCAGCTGTTTGATAAACAACGGAAATTCGTCTTTTCGCATTGGTGTGATCGTATCATTTTATAAATGTGACTCAATAACACGAACAGCGAAAATAGAAAAGTACTCACCCGAATAACTTTTATATTCGATTTAGCGTTGTTCAATGTAGTCTTCATCGATTTATCAATCTCTTCCTCCTCTTTTAGATATTTCTCCTGTTCAGGTCGGATCGGATTCTTTACATTCCTAGTTACTGGCAGAGTCTGTAAATGATTTCATAAAAACAGATTTTCAAAAAAATATTGTATAATATTAATTATCGCATAGCTTTCGTAAAAAAAGAATTACACTTCAAGAATTAATCGAATCAAAGCGATGGGGGGGGGCTACCTTTTTGACGGTTATTGCTAGCGCAGCTGCAGATTTGGTAGATGTAGCGGCCGGTAGTTCGGTGGCGCTCTCACTAACAATCAATCGATATCGATGGCTACCGTCCGTCGATGGCGTTACACCTGAATCGGACCGCATTTACTGGCCATTGTTATATCTATTTGTTAACATTTAAAAGATTCAGTCCTTCTCATCGCAAAGTGCTACTATTAGAAATTTTTTAAAAGACGTATTTATTAATCCACGAAATATCTTACTAATGGAGTCGTGGTTAGGGGGTCGTACAACAAAAGGAGCAGCGACGCTTCCGACCGTATTGAAACCCGGATTGACGTAGTTCATCACTTCCTTCGGGGTTTCGAGAGCCTGCAATAAGAATAAATTACCGTAATTCTTGTAGTACTATACGATGACAATAACATATTTTGTTCCCATAATTGAAAAAGATCATTTAATAAATCGATGAAGTTCAGGTTATTTTCCTCCCCCCCACAAGAAAAAAGAGAAATACAGACGAACATTTAGAAAGCGAAGGAAGGCATCAATATTTGAAACTGTCGATTTGATCTTCACAACCGGCGTGGGTATGGTTTCAACCTGAAAAAAAATACAATTTTCAGCGTTCTGATACTATAATATATATTATAGCGTCAAATGAAAAGGGGAGAAAATAAAGAAAAGTGTGCAAAATAACGCTTTCTGGCCTTGCACTAAAGAACAAAACTTCAAGTACATTTTTGAATTAATAACAGAATATATTCGGATTCGATATTGAAAGTAGCACAAGTAATTGCATTTTCCGAATACGGTCAAATAAACTGTTTTATCACGCAACCTGTTGTAGGTTCCCATTTTCTTCGATGATATTAGTTGAGATGACATCTCCGATACTCGAGATATCATACAGCAATCCATCGAAAGTGTCGGGAAAATGCACGTCGAGTAAAGGAGCCGGAGGACTTTCAGCCACCTACGACAGATTTTTAAAATTAAAACATGCGAATTACATGGCCCGCAATTCAATGCGATAATAGAGATATCATGTATTGCTTTTGCCTATCACTGAGGCTATTAATCAAGTTTCCGAATCTCCACAGCGCCATATCTCCGCTTCTCGTTGTTGTTTTTTTTAAATTTAAGGTGAAATAAAAAATTCAAAAAAATACAACAAATCAGATCTTTATAGGTGACTTTTTTCATCATCGTACAAGAGCGTTCGTTCACCTTTCCACTTCTTTTGGCCTCTTCAATTCGCCATTCCTCAAGTACTTCCAATGCTTTTTTCTGCACAACATAACGAAAAGTGTAGTCACTAGAGCTTTTGACTTCCATTTCCAATGCCTGGAATTTTTTTATTTGAAATTTAATAAACATAACATTGAGTTATAAAACGTTTTGCTTAGTGAGTTCGATGTGAGGATGCTTACATTCTTGATTACTCCTTGCTTCCGACGGATCATTTTCATCCGATCTTTTACTACCTCCTGCCGAATTAGTCCCACTTTTTCCGTCTGCGCCATCAAATCCAAACAGCGACTGATCGCCTGCAAGAAAGATTTCCGATAAATTTTATTGTATTTTTTAAATTAAAAACATAGACAATACGGTATTGTCAATACCCTATATCTTTTAAAACCCATTTTCATGCGCGAAACATTGCGCTTTTCAACGTGTAATTTTGGGATGTATGGCATAATAGTCATTCAATGCTTGGTCTGATCCATTTTTATCACTTTCAGTTCATTTCAAACTACAAAAAGTACCTGGGCAATGATAACTGTGCACTTGGAGGCAATTTCCGTGTTGGCTTCGTCGATTTTTGCTTGAATTTCGCTCAATTGTCTGGTCGTTTCCGCCTCTTCAGCAGTCAAAAACTGTCGTAGCATCGGAATTTGCTCCTTTTCGCTGCGAAGTCGCTCCTCGATCTAAAGAATGCTTCAAACTGCAGGGGTCAGTTGGGATTTACCCCTATTGCAATCTTCCTCCCTCCCAAACAATGCTTCCCATAGAAAGTCTTAATTTACTGTACATCGTTTCGTGTAATCACACATGATTCCGTTGCGCCTTCGGGCGTCGATTAAATATAAAATATATAGGTGCGATCCAGTTAGTCGGACCCTTTCGTATGCCTAAACTTTTGACCTTCTTTTTGCAGAGATTCCTGTCCCATTATTATAAATATTATTATTGTAAAATTAATATTCACCAAAAAACTACTTCGTACCTCAAACAGGTCTTTGTAGGGGAAGTGTCTGGCGTGGGAGCTCTTGGTGCACTTTATGCAGATCACCTGACTAGTGAGATTTTAATTTAGAAAATGATGTTGAAGCCGCTGAAATTCGACGATTTAAATAAGTCAATATCGCATAAAACTTTTTTCATTTACTAGAAGACCATCGTGGTGTATGGTAGCAACGCAAATAAATTATAATTTTAACATATACGCTTAATAAATGGAATAAGTGTGCTCTCTTTCTAAACCTCGGACTCCCTCTTGCAGCCATATCTGTTGTTTATGAGTGGAACAGTTTATTATTTTGGACAAGAATTTGTGAATTTATGATACCTTTCCACATGAGCACCGCATCAAGCGGGTGAGCGCCGCGTGCTCTGCGCACCGTACCGGCGTGGATGCCGCGCGCTTGTAGCTTACACATGGAGACCTGACAGAGGTTCAGAGGTTGACAGAGGTCGTCAGCGATTCAATCCACGGATTGCTAATTCGTTGTTATGGATTTAGGGTGGTACAGTTCTTAGTTGGTTCTTGGTTGTTTAATGGTGCGTTAAGCTGCCAAGTTGTTAATTGGTTGTTATGAATGCGCAGGATTCACTAACGATTCGGGCGCCGGAGTCTGCTTTGAGGGAGGAACTAAGCACTCGTAAAGACGTCGACACACTCGACACCACACCTTCCCGTTCGCTGCAGCTGCTGCAAATATATTTTAAATATATATTTATAAATTTAAAATCAATCAAGCATTGCTATCAAAATTGTTTACTCAAATCTAACATATATTTGCTACAGTGTATACGCCACCATAATGGTTTACAGTACAGAAATTATTTACATACAAGATATTTTTTGATTGAAGCATACCGTGCCCGATTCTGCAGCCGTCACAGAGAACGTGACCGCATTTTAGAAGATAATATAGACCAGCCAGAGTGGAGTTGGCATCATGAGGAATCGTCAGAGTTTTATGGCAGAACTGAAAATATCGATTGATTTTTGCAATTTTGAATTATGTTTCATTTCAGATGCAAATAAACCTATTAGGTCTCTCGAATAGATATTAGCAGCTTGAATCGTATTAGACTCACTTCACATTGGCTGAGGTTGTTGGGTACCGCACTCATAGGAGCTGAGATTCTGTGTTGGATTACACTTAAAGACGAATTAAATTAGAAAAACAATTCAGATATATTTTCAGGCAGAATAACCTGTATTAGAATCGTTACGATTTCATTAATAACTTTATCAACAAAGAGGGGATAATCCACCGAGCGTAAAAGCGACTTACAAATAACAAAATTTAAAAAAATATCAACTTTTAAAAAAAGAGGTCCTATTCGTCGCATTCCTCTTCTTCCTTCTTCACTTCTTTGTCCATGAAGAGAGACTGAAAATGAGATTTTGGGTATTTAAAAAATAAACTTTCATTGTGTAATTTCAATGGAAAATGGAATGGATTCTTTCACACACACAGCGATCTCACCAAATTATTTAATTCATTCCAACCCTCTTCTTCCTCCTCTTCCACTTTGATTCTCTTCGAAGACGAAGGACCCGGTTGATCGATCGAAGAGTGATGAGATCCAGCTGAAATGTGAAACTATCCTTAGACAAAGATTTTTAGAGAAATGAAAGAATATTATAAAGTGCAATCGATGTTATAGAGGAATGTAGAAAGAAGGGGGGGGGGATTGTATAAAAAAATACAGTCCCCAATCGATGAAGTAGAGTTCTTTTCAAAAGGATCTTACGGCGTTCAATCCTTACGAATGGCTCAAGAATGAGATGCCGGGAACCAACGCCTAGACAAAAATGAGATTTCGCGTCATCTCAATATGTAGGAATGCCTGAGTAAATGCTATTGCGCGTGCCCTCATGCACTCTAACGTTTTCGGGTCCTCTGCCCCATATTTTTCAGCCCCACCAGCCGGATGCCGTAAAACGCAAGTCGATACAGAATACCCCGAAATAAAAAGTTTCGTTAGATCGCTCCGTCGTTCAATGGCTATTATCTATATCCATAAATTCTTTAAAATTTCTCACCCGCGTAAACCTGTCTCTTCTCAGTCTTTCTCATTCCGCCCGATAGGAGTGGGGAAGGGCCGGAAGTAGTGGTGTGATTCGCGAGAATTGTTCCCTAAACGGAAGTATTATAAACCAACTCTTCTCCCTCCATTTCACTCACTCTCTCACACACAGTGCACTCTGTGTTCCTCAGTTCTCCACATTTCCAATTTGCCCTCTCTTCCAATGTGGGAACTCCAGTGGCGAGAATGGATCGGGAGAATCGAGGAGTGAATTGGTGAGGAACGAGGGAGGCACGCTGAACTTCTTCCTCCTTCGCTGTCAGTTCGACGTCAGATAGCACTTCCTGTATTACACTTATAAAACGATACGAGTATTCAAAAATATCAAACTTTTACCTACTGTCTTTATCGTAGGCGCGAGAGCACATACCAGGGAGAGAGTTTTCGCACGCAAACGTCTTTCTCGCTGAAAGCCCGCTACAGGCTCTCTCACAATATATTCGATAAACTGTGTTCTAACCTGTGGAAACAGTCTGTCTCCACTCAGATGAGCCGCGCAAATTGCGGGTGGAGTCGTCGTGCCAGTGGACAGTTTGTATCGTACGGCCCGTTCAACGTGGAAACGAAAGACTTCCGTGCCGATTACTCGCGACAGAATACTCTCCAACTTCCACTCTGTCCCATTGATCAATATGAATTTGTCGGTAGTTGCCCCGCACGCAATGCACGTCCGACGGCGAACCTTCTGCAAAACTATTATATGTATATAATATTTTTATTTATTGTAGTTATTATTGTATTACCCATTTTTATTGTAGCTACACAATGGTGATTGACAATAAACTGAATTATAACAAATTTGGTCTGTTTTGAGCTATTTTAAAGGTGGTGTACCACGAACTTTTGGTCAACTGAGTTCTCACTGTCGGGTCATGGTAATCGGTTTCCAGATAAGAGCCCCGCATGTTCAGCCGATAAGTTTGAACAAAGTTATTCGCGTTTGGCTCTGTGCCAAACTGATCCTGAATGCAGGAATTCAAAAATGATAGGGAGGGATAAGGGTGGACGAGGAGAAAGAGACCGCGTCATTGAAACATATGAGATGAGGAATGATGGAGCAGGAGATTAGTGATAGTCCTTCTTTAAACAAGTATTAGTTTCGAATCCTCATATTTTCAACAAAGATCAAAGATTCGTAATGAATTCTCGCTTTTAGAGCATTTCTCATTTTTGGATCCATTTTGGTCCCACGCGGCATCGCCGGAGCGGTCAACAAAGATTCTTTTTTTCCATCCCTAGTATATATATATATATATATATATATATATATATATATATATATATATATATATATACAGTAGCGGACAAAAGTCTTCGGGCACTTTTTATATCTGATACAACTTTTTAACCCAAAGTGGCTTTGATACGATATGGTAAGACCATACACCAAATCTATTGGAGATTACGATGTAACTATTGGGGGATTGCGAAATCGTTCAGTAATTGCGTCGTGGTGACGCAATCGATGCACACTTTTTTGAAGTGTCATTATTCTTACATGGATTTTTTCCCGCTCGTCTAACTTTCAGGATGTTGAGACCTGGCCACGACCTACCTTGAAACTTTTTTTCAAGTTGCTGCGGTTCCGCTACTTGGCTGCAGCCAAGCTGCAAAATGGAGACTTGAAAATCATATCTCGCCGTTTAGACATCGCCCAGACCCGATCAATGCACCAAAATGATCGCCATCATGACTACCGATGATCCTGAGAATATGGTCGCGGTAGGTCACCAATTGCCCTCAGGGCACGAAAAAATCACTTTTTCGCATTATTGTGGTCTGACGAAGGGGAAGTCTATAGGACGTGCTCGAGAGATCTGGTTTGGGCGTGGATTCGGTTGAGAATCTATGAGAGAACCGATTCCTAGCTGCAATAAGTGTTTCGATTGGACTCCTGCCCGCGACGATCGATTTCCGGAAGGACACTGGTTTGGCCACGCCCAATTTCTGCCGTTGACAAGGTTCTGACTTTTGAGTGTATCTCGTTACTGAGTTAACGGAGAAGGCTGGCAGACCCATCAATGGAATCAGCGTGGCTGGCTCTATAATATCATTCACAAAATTTCATCATCACTATGAAATATTGCATCATCCTTAGGCAATAATCCTCAGAATTATAAAATATTGCATATTAATGACGTAATTTGTGCTCTAGAGTGGCGGAAATATCAAATTTATTTGATTGGAATTTATTCCACCATTATTCCTTGACTAACCGCTAAGAAAACGCAAAAAATAGGAATATTGCATAAGGATGATGCAATATTGCATAGTGATGATGAAATTTTGTGAATGAGAATATAGAGCCAGCCACGCTGATTCCATTGATGGGTCTGCCAGCCTTCTCCGTTAACTCAGTACCGAGATACACACAAAAGTCAGAACCTTGTCAACGGGCAGAAAATGGGCGTGGCCAAACCAGTGTCCTTCCGGAAATCGATCCTCGCGGGCAGGGGTCCAATCGAAACGCTTATTGCAGCTAGGAATCGGTTCTCTCATAGATTCTCAACCGAATCCACGCCCTAACCAGATCTCTCGAGCACATCCTATAGACTTCCCCTTCGTCAGACCACAATAATGCGAAAAAGTGATTTTTTTCGTGGCCTGAGGGCAATTGGTGACCTACCGCGACCATATTCTCAGGATCATCGGTAGTCATGATGGCGATCATTTTGGTGCATTGATCGGGTCTGGGCGATGTCTAAACGGCGAGATATGATTTTCAAGTCTCCATTTTGCAGCTTGGCTGCAGCCAAGTAGCGGAACCGCAGCAACTTGAAAAAAAGTTTCAAGGTAGGTCGTGGCCAGGTCTCAACATCCTGAAAGTTAGACGAGCGGGAAAAAATCCATGTAAGAATAATGACACTTCAAAAAAGTGTGCATCGATTGCGTCATCACGACGCAATTACTGAACGATTTCGCAATCCCCCAATAGTTGCATCGTAATCTCCAATAGATTTGGTATATGGTCTTACCATATCGTATCAAAGCCACTTTGGGTTAAAAAGTTGTATCAGATATAAAAAGTGCCCGAAGACTTTTGTCCGCTACTGTATATACAGTACCGGTCAAAAGTATGGCCCCAAATTTCAAATCGTCATAACTTTCTTCAAAGTTGAGATAGAACCCTACGGTTTGAAACATTAAATTGCAAATGAATACAAGAATATTTCGCAATAGTCCATGATTACCCCTCTGCATGATTCCATTTTAGGCATTCCGTTTGCAGAGGTGCGGTTGCAAATAAAATTCCATTCTCACATAGATTTTAGATACAGGCTCAAACACTCAGCGGTGATAGTATATCCATTGGTGTATACATTCCACTATACGAGTCATTTTTCACTTTGCGATTAAAGCTGGTGGCATTATTCCCCGGCACCTCCGAAAAAATCGGAAAATCGAATATCTCTTGTCTAAGTAGTGCTAGAGGTCCCAAATTTTGCAGAAACTATGAGAGTATAGTAGAGTGCCTTCGTGCAAAATTGGGCTTCGATCGGTCGCTTATTGCGAAATTTTGAAAAATTTCGAAATGCGATTTTTGCACTACCAGAACTCTCCGCTAGATCCTGGCCTCAACGGAACGAAAGGAATTCTGGATAAAACAGCTGATATGGAGTTACAGTAACACTGGCAAAAGATTCGCGGGGTCCGAACCAGGTTAGAGAGCGTGGGGAAATGAGAGAGCGCTAGAGAAGACAGAGCGTGCGACGTTCGTCAGACACTCAGTTTTCTTGGCCTTGTAGCTCGTTTCTTCGAATAGATATCAACTCACTTTCAAAAAAGGAAATGTTCTATATGAGGAATACATACAAGAAGAATAGGAGATCATTGATGAGACTGAATACGCGAAAATAATTATTGCACAATTGATGTGTAAACGTTGAGAAATTTCGGAGTGAAACTACCTGAACCACTCAAACTTTATTTATGCAGTATATTTAGCAACGAGAAAACGAAACTATGAAAAGATATTAAAATGTTACATCCAAAATACGAAAAAAAAAATTTAAAAATTTATAAAATCAAATTTTTTTTCAAAAAATTTATAAGCAAAAAATATAAGTTACAACTCGTGATACCAACGTATTTCCTCGTTTTGAATAGTTTTCATGCTGTTCAAGCCAAATTGACAGTAGTTCCGTTGCATTTTTACTTGGCGGACTTCGAAAATTTTTACGTCACCTGCGCCCACTTTAAAAAGCATGGCCCTTTTTGGCACAGTTTTTGGTTACAATTAGTGCCCCCAACCACCACCAGAACGCACGCGGTGGGAGCCAGTAGTTTTTACTTTTATGATAGTATTAATATATTTTGCAAAAGCGACCGCCCTTCATCGGCTCAAAAACCAGGAATGAGTTTTACATTTTCACCTTGTAGTCAATGAGTTTCTCTATCCAAATATACAAACCGGAAATCTCTATCATCATTTTGAAGAGAGTTATGAATTTTCAAACTTTGTCATTTTAAGAAAAAAATCCGAAGTCTCCAGGTTGTTTTGTGTTTCACGCGGTTGCGAAATTTTTTATCGAAATTCTGTCAACGCCATTCGATAGAGGGAGGTTTGTAGTACCTTGTGCTATGGTTTCAGCCAAATCAAAAATCATAAATTTCTACGTCCCTGCCAACCTCGACTTTCTCGCGATTCCTCTCATATATGTATACATATATGAGAGGAATCGCGAGAGAATGTATGAAAAATTCCCCTTTCGGAACAATTTTCAAAAAATATTTTTGATTTCGATCACACTTTTATGCGAGAGTACCTATGAGACAAGAATTCAAATAATCCTGGTCCCAGGTCTCAGAGCCGGCTTTTAGGAATTTGCCGGTTCTGTCGTTGGAATCGTCATAACTTCTTTCATTTTTGAGCTAGAAAGTCGTTGAAGAGCTCAAAAAAATGCAGAAAAATATGGCGCATAATATCTCTGTTGAGAGTGAAGTGCTATATGAAAAAGCCATGGATTCAATTAGAAAAATGTGTTTTGAGATATCTTTAAAAAATCATAGAGCATCTAATATTTTCGAAAGACAATAGTTTTATTGCATATTATGAAAGAGCACGTCAAGTACTGCTAGATAAAAATCTAAGAAAAAATAAAAATGGGATCACATAGTCCCGAAAAATGGCGTCGAATGTGAAAATCGGAAAATTTCGAAAAATCAGTTATTTCAAAATCATGTGTAATCCATTTTTCTATGGTTATTTAACCTTCAAGAGTTCGAGAAAAATGATAACAGCTCATATGGCATGTATATTAAGCTGCCAAAATTGAAAAATTTCGGTCTCATTTTGAAAGGCCAGATATGGACGAAATTTTCAAATTTAACTGGTTCAAATGCATGTGATATGTGCTGTTATCATTTTTTACAAACTTATGAAGGTTAAATAACCACAGAAAAATGGATTACACATGATTTTGAAATAACTGATTTTTCGAAATTTTCCAATTTTTCACATTCGACGCCGTTTTTCGGGACTATGTGATCCCATTTTTATTTTTTCTTAGATTTTTATCTAGCAGTACGTGCTCTTTCATAATATGCAATAAAACTATTGTCTTTCGAAAATATTAGATGCTCTATGATTTTTTAAAGATATCTCAAAACACATTTTTCTAATTAAATCCATGGCTTTTCAATATAGCACTTCACTCTCAACAGAGATATTATGCGCCATATTTTTCTGCATTTTTTGAGCTCTTCATCGACTTTCTAGCTCAAAAATGAAGGAAGTTATGATGATTCCGGCGACAGAAACGGCAAATTCCTAAAAGCCGGCTCTAAAACCTGGGACCAGGATTATTTGAATTCTTGTCTCCTAGGTACTCTCGCATAAAAGTTTGATCGAAATCAAAAATATTTTTTGAAAATTGTTCCGAGCCACCTGCAATCTCTTGTGAGACCTCTCATATATTATGCGGTGTTAGTTTTCCGGAAAAGCTCTTGGAAAAGCTAAAAGGAGTGTTAGCTTTTACTTTTCCATTTCTCACGGCGGGCTCGGAAAAGCTAAATATTTGAATTCCCGCAATTATCGATTTTCGGCCATAACTCTGCTCCCAGTGCAGCTAGGCTTACCAAACTTGGTCCATGAAGTCAACATGCAAAAAATAACCCTAAAACAAATTTTCTAAATGCTAGCTTTAATAGGAACCGAGATACAGAAAATGCGGGAATTCAAATCTAACTGCTTTTCCGGAAAAGCTCGCGGAAAAACTAACACTCTCGATTGCTTTTCCAAGAGCTTTTCCGGTAAACTAACGCCACATAAATTCAAAATAAACGAAAAGGTTCACGAATAAGGCCTTTTTACTTTTTCCCAGAGCAATGTGCATGAATTACGTCGTTATCCAAAGAAATTGCATTAAAAAATTTCAGGCTTTCAGGTACCGTACCGCACGGGATTCCCTGAGCGAGAGTCGCTGTTTTCCCAATACCGTACTCGTCGATAGAATCTGCAATTTTATCGATTGAAAATTACAGTAAAATTCAATTCTTCCACGCGAGATAAAGACGTATTTTTTCGCGCTTGACTGTTCTTAATAAAATTTTAGACATTTGCCTAATGATGACGCAACCTCACCGGTGCCTCGTCTTCGTACTTCACCGCTTTCTGGCAAACTTGGGCGAAACTGAGCAGATCCTTCCGGTGATTCGATCCACGAATTTCTTCCTCCTCTTCCACTTTGATTTCCTTCACATGCAGATCAGGATCGGGCTTCATTCCTGAAAATTTAAGTGTAAAATAATATAAATTCGAAGTTTTGTGTTCTTAGTCTTTAAAATATTCAACGAAAAATTATAATGCTCGCACCGAAATCACAACCATTTCCAGTGGTTTCCTCAAGTTTAACAGCTTCCCGTCCAATCGGAATCGAGGTCCGATCCTGAAAAAAAAATTATTTTTAATATTTTTAAACAAAAAAGTTACCAAACTCCTTCGTTCAAGAGCGATCAATAGAAAATTTAAATATTTCAGCAAACTACTACTACAAATAGTTAATTAACTTATAATGAACACACTACGCCTGGTTCGTGCCCCCGATTATCCTCAGATCCTCTGAGGAATTAAATAATAATAAATTAATTAAGTAATTAGTGCATTCACCGAGTATCGGGGGCAGGCGCCCTTCTTCAGTGTTCTTGTAGTGGGAGTCTCATTGAAAGACTCGGGTGGAAAGTGAGACTCACAGAGAAAAGGATAAGTCACCGTCTTCAGTCTGTGTGAAAAAAAGTATAGTTTGCATTTCGGATAAATAGTTTTTTTTTGAAAAAATTCACAATGATCAGCCGCATATATGGGCAGCTAAAATCCAACTTCTTTTGCAGGGGGTCGTCCATTCACAATATTGCCCTGCAGGCGGTCGTCATATGCTCCCCTTTTTGAGGTGTTTACCAAAAAAAAATTTTTTTTTGGGATTTTGCTTGCAGGAGGTAGACATACCCCCGGCAGGTGGTCATCAAGGTACCCTGCGCCCACCTATGATCAGCCGAGTGGTCTCGTTTCTATACGAATAACATCATTAGCCTATTCCACATACGAATTGCTCGTTCTGATTAAATCATCATATAAGACGATTGAACTATGTTGATTGCTCGAAACTGTATGACAATCGGTCGGTCAAAAGTAAAATCATAGAATTTTGCAATTTCCAGGAATTATTATATCGTTTAAATTACCTCTTCCGCAATTCACTCTGTTCTTCGGAAGTGTGTCTCACTGCACTAATCCACTGTTCCCTGATCACTTCGTTGCTCGTGAATGTCCTCATTCTATTCTGCCATTCCATCACTCCGCAGACCATACAAGGACGTCGCATGTTACCCATCTGTGTGCAAAGGATTACTAGAAGTTATTGTTGACCACTCGAAATTGCCTTTGTTCGAGAACAAAGGGTGATTAACAACGAAACAGAGGGCAGTTCCGAAACGGAGTCGAAACGCTTTGTTCTTTTTTGAGGGGACTTTTCGAGGGGTCAACACTACTACGATAGACGTGCTAAGGCGAGAGCCCGAATGAATATCATACAAATGATTTACCGGAGCGATCTGGCAAACTTTTTTGTTCGTTCTCATTTTAAAAAAAAGGAATTTTTCGGCCGGTCAACCCTAATGATCACGGTATGATAAGGGTGCAAGTTCGGTATTCGTGACACAGCAGTATATCTAGGGGACGCAAGCTCCGCCCCCTACCTTTCTCGACGAGAGGGAACAATTGTCCCAATCGAATGATAAGCTTCATTTTCAACCAAATCCCGCGTTCAAAAGCTTATTCGAGAGCTCTCGATCTACTCTACGAATGAGGCGTTGCGCACCTTGTTCTGACAACATTTAGTAGATCAAAAATTGACTGAAAGCCTCTGAAAGGAGTAGGTGTTTAGAACACTTCCAATTCACCGACACAGCTGCGCAAGTCTCAGTATGGGTGGAATAACATGCTGAATCAATACAAACAAAAAAAATAAAATTTTATTAATTCGCAGAATTGTCATTTGATTTTAAAGATATTTGCAAAATCAGCAAAAATTTTTGCAAACGGCTGGATTTGAACCAGCGAGCGACCTTCTGTCTATAAAGCGAGTGCTCAACCACCTGAGCCATGGGGGAAGACAGGTAAGAAGCACTCTTTCACTCTCACAGTCAGTCAGGATTTAGAGATGTAGATTAGCTCCACCCACTTCTCTCTTTCACCACTTTCTGTCAAATGACGCGCATGGTTTTTGAGGCGTAGCGCGGCTCAGAGACAAGATATCGACAAACGGCAAAAAGTATGATGTTATTGAGACCTTAGCGGTTCATTTGACCACATTTTCTTTCAATTAGCATGAAATTGGAAGATCACGTTGCGGCCCCTAAGCATATCGGCAGACAAGGAAAAGAGAGTCAGAGAAAAACAGACTGCCAGAGCGTATACCCAATACCGAACTGGCATCCCTACGGTACGATATGTTTTAATGGTACGATTAAGGTATAAAGGAACCGTAAGCTAATAACCAACACACGTTTCAGATAACCACGAGGGTAGGTCAGCGACCAGAGATTACAATACCAAGATCGATGTCCTCATAACTTTATCTAAAACAATATTATCCAAGAAATAATCAAACAAAAACAATATCATATGAAATAAATTAAATTTGCAGCTATTCGTCTTCTTCTTCCGCCACTTCGATTTTCACTTCTCTGTCCACGATAAAAGTCTGAAATAAATATTTAAATACATTTTTTGTGATGCCAAAAGTTTTGAGCATAATGTTATTTGTCGAAATATTTTGAAAAAGGGAATCTCACAATTTGCTTGGATCCATCTTCCTCCTCGTCCTCTTCCACTTTAATTTTCTTCGAACTCGAGGGGTCCGGTTGATCAATTGAAACGTCGTGAGATTCACGTAAGAAGGAAATATCGATAGGCGGTTCTGAAATTTTAAAATATGTTTTCAGAAGGTGGAAACAATAGGACATACTGTTCCAAATAAAAATCCAATTTACTTCATTGAATTTTGATTGACCAGCTTGGTAAATTGCAAACGAACATCTTACCCGAGTCTCCCAGCTCCTTCGTCTTCCCTTTACTCTTATTTGCTCCTTTTTCGTCATCAGGGAGAACGACGCGTTGACGGTTCTTAATAAGCAATTCACATCATTTTACTGACCGCGAACCCCATAAAAAGGGGTTTAGAATGAGAGAGTGTGTGAAATCGAGAGGGACTCTCTCATTTTGCACACTCCCCTGACTGTAGCCTTGGAATCATCTTGATTGTTAGCCAAGTTATTGAATTTACAATCGAAAATCGTATAAAGAAAGTCAACGCTCATTTTTGAATCTTAAAAAAAACTTTTTACTATTATTTATTACTTTGGAAAAAAACCATACCTGCAGCCACATCTGCGTTCGTAGTTTGATCTCATCCGCACCGCGACCACGATGATAGACCTGAAAAAAAAACAATTATTTTTTTAGCGATTCGATACATTAAGAAAAACTTGGATAAATCAGTGGAAAGTTGACCATTAACTATCGTTTTTGTTGGCTATGGACGCCGAAAATCGGGTGATCGCCTCACGAGAGAAAGTGTGAGTGATGCTGCTGAAATTGCATGAGGTGCAAAGTGCAAAAAAATTGGGGTGCAAAAATGACAGGGTGCAAAGTTTAAATTTGAATTCCCGCAATTATTGATTTTTGCTTATATCTCGGCTCCCGGCGAACTTAGCGACGCAAAATTTCGTTTCCAAGATCTAAACGTGTAAAATAATATAAATTCGAAGTTTTGTGTTCTTAGCTTCAACGGGAGCCGAGATATAAACAAAAATCGATAATTGCCGGAATTCAATTCTTTTTCTTTGTACCCTCTAACAATTTTGCACCTGGGTGCAATTGCACCCTTGATTTCTGCTCAGCATTAATGATACGCATTGAGAAAGTAGTGATCAAATCAATTCGAATATTTCCCAACGAGAGAACTCTATTTTGCAACTCACCTTTCGTTTTTTCGCCTCTGGTAGAAGATGATGCGTCAAATTGTCTGGTCCCACGTTGTTTTTCATCTGAAATATTGATAATGAATTATATAACTTGTTCGGATTATGATCATTCGCTACTGTATTATTCCCCGTTGCCGAAATGTCACACCACCACAGGAAATATTTTTTCGTATATTTCTGAGTGATTGCCTAGAGATGATGAAATCTCACCGCTTCCTCTTCCTTCTTCACTGCCCTATCGCAAACTGCTGCGAAGCTCCTCAGGCTTTCCATGTGATTCTCTCCAACCTCCTCTTCTTCTTCTTCCTCTTTCTTTATTGATTTCGAAGAGCAAGACTGATCGGAATCCTTCTTCATTTCTGAAAATCGGCATTTTATTGTTTTAACTTTTTGTCAAAAAAAATAAATTACCGTTTTCGGAGGTCTTATCCACTATGACAGGCTTCCATCCAATAAGACTGGAGGGTAGAACCTGAAAACAAACAAAAATTTTTTTTTTAAATTGGAGATTTGTTTTCTGAATTATTATATAGTACGATTGTTGCAAATTAACTTTTTCGCCATCCTGAATACGATAAAAATACATCTAACCATCGTTTTTTTGTGAAATTATTGTAAAATATAATACCGGATCGATCACAACGCGAGTTATCGACGATTTTAACAGTTGCCTTTCTGAAAATAACAACTTATTTAACTCTACAAACATTTCACGATTTGCATCGATAATGCAATTTTTTCCCGATCTTAAAAACATGGCAATTCAAAAAATACAAAAGTTAGTAAAAGAACTTACCGTACTCCAAAGTCTCCTTTTTCGTAGGATAGTGGGCACTCTTTTTCTCAGCTTTGTAGGGTCTTGATAGAGGAACCTGTAAATAGAATTGCTTTCATTTGAAAAGTGTGTGATAGACGAATTAGAATACCTTTTTTTGCATTTCTATCATAATTCAGTGTAAGATCCGCTAAATAACTCAGGAACTAATATACTAATTGACTGGCAAAATTAAATAGAAATAATTTTTAAAATAGTTGTTTTGTGCTCGCACCGTGTACCGCGGGACGGCGTCGATTCTCAGAATCACTGCAGTAGGAGTGACATCGAAGCACTCCGGCCCAAAATGAGAATCGCATAATCGTGGTTTATCCTCCTTATTCATTCTGAGAAATGCGCAAATGGAAAATATTTCTATTCCGACTATAAAAGCAAGGAATCGGGAGGGCTTTGCAAAGAAAAATATTTGTTTGTAGAACATTTTTTCCTCCTCGAAAACATTTCAAAAATTACGATACCTCTCTATCAGTTCCTTCTCCTGTTCGGGTGTCTGCGTAACTGCCCGTATCCACTCCACTCGTCGCCACTCGGTGAGCGTGAATGTACGCATGTTGCGCTGGTTGTCGAACTTGCCGCACACGACGCACGTCCGCAACATTGCCATCTGGAGTACGGTATTAGGAAAAGGAGATACGCTCGGATGGGTTAAAACTTTTATTGGGTAAGAAGAGGGAATACTTAGTAATCTTCATGAGGAATCACTTATTTAGAGTGCTGAATTATAGCCCTACGAATTCATGAAGGCTTGAATCAGAGTTTATCGTTAATTCAGTATAATTCAGCACTCTAAATAATTTATTGGGTAAGGAAACAACGCCGACACCCTCTGGAGGAACGTTCACTCTTCGATTCACACGTTTCCCAGCCTCCAGAAAGGGGTCAGGGGTCGCAAAAGCTTGGAAAAAAGTAAAAAGAAATAAGATTCCCAGATTTCCAGGTTCGAAACCTGTAGTAGAGCAAGTAATTGAGGAGAATAGGCTGTATTACATCATTAATACGCCGCACTAAAGATAAAAAAATAGTAGATATATTTTCAGGCGGAGCAACCTGTCGTGGGAGAAAAAAGATCGATTTGTATAAAATTACGTTTATTTATCAGCTGATATGAAGTACGAGGGAAATCCATAAATTATTATCGTTTTGAGATCATATCTGAACAATGGAAAAAGGAAATAAACTCATACACGACAGGTTTGCAATAAGAAACAACAATAATTTTTAAAAAAGAAAAAAAGAAAAGATCTCGGTAACAATTGTGATTCCCATGCCTTATCCACATACATCTTCAACTTCTTTCTTCACTTCAATGTTATCGGTCTGAACAAAAAAAACTTCCACGATTGCATAGTGATGATGAAATCTCACCGATTCATCTTCGTATTTCACAGCTTTCTCACAATCTTCAACAAAATTCATCAGATTCTCCATGTGATTCGATCCGTCAATTTCTTCTTCTTCTTCTTCCACTTTGATTTTCTTCGGAGAAGAAGGACTCGGTAGATCACGATCTCCATCCAACCCTGAGTAATTTTCAATTGTCTTTTTTAAAGCAATTGTTTAGTATGAGAATTTTTTTAAATATTAAAATACAAAAACCTCGCTGCGTCGTTTTCTTTTCGACTCGAATAGGTTTCCATCCCTTCAGACTTGTCGGAAGAGTCTACAATAAGAATTAATTATTTAAAAAAAATATAATATTGCTCGCCTAGAATGTTGCTATACCTGTATGAATCCTGTTCTCTCCTTATTCAGATCAATCTCTTCCACATCCATAGCGTTTTTAACGGGCAGTTGCTGCGTTGAAACCTGCAATTAGGGTAGAGTTTTGAAATCGAGCCTGAGCAACTTCATTTCTCACACTCTCTTCACCGGTCTGTCGAAGAGACAGTGTGTGAAATGAAGGGCTACAGAGACGTTTTTCACACTGTACATCAGGGCATACTCTTTAAAGGGACCTGGCACTCCAAATGAAGTGAATTTCAGATGAAAGATAATTTTCTTCCGATTCTAATGCAAAAAAGCGAATATTTTTACGATTTTTTTTTGAAGTTAGTTATGAATTTTCAAAGGTCCCATTTCAGGCTAGAATGACCCGGCGCTACTGTGTTTAGCGGCTAAACACAGTAGTGCCGGGTCATTCCAGCCAAAAATGAGACCTTTGAAAATTCATAACTAATTTCAAAAAATCGTAAAATTATGCGTTTTTTGTATTCGAATCGGAAGAAAATTCTCTAAAAATATAAATTCTAAACCACGTCGGTGCGATCGTGAGACAAGCGCTCTACCCCTGCACCACATAGGGATAGCAGATGGATCACGCGCTACTTCTATCCCTACGTCGCTCGCCTAATTTGGATTACATTAGCCAGATTTTGTGTGTTTACTGTCCGTTTAAGCCGCATTACTCGCTTTTTCGATTGGAATTTCAAGTTTAAAAAGTGTTACCTTCTCGGTGGCGTCAAATCGATTAGCAGCAGCAGACTCTCTGCCGGTGCACGTCAATTTGTATCGTAATGCAGATGGGAGGGCAGCCGAACTAAGTGCGGACATATCTGCACAATAATTACTTTTTTCTAAGTTTTTTCAGTAGCGTTAGAGAGAGAAGATACCAGCTCTAAATATTCGTTGGCCAGCCCCCATCATGACCAATAACTAGTGCGACTAAAAACAAGTCAAGATACTGGATGGTGTTTCGGATTAGTTTGAATATCCTCCTATCTGACCAGCTTACATCAACTCGTGACACAGAGTTGCTGAGTATTGTTGATTTATTTCTATTTTTCAGAACAGTTTTTATTATTATAGTAAAATAACGTAATTTTCGGTTGGACGAAAATTTGTGGTAACAGCTTACGAATGCAATCATGTGAAGGCGGCGTCACAACCAGTGCGGCCGCCGCCCGGCCGAGCTGAGCGAATCGAGCGCCTACTGTGCCTTCACGCCGTCTCCGGATAAGCATTGCCTGCAGTGTGCGAAATGTCAGGCCACTTTCATTTCACACACGCACTCTCTCTCTCTGTTTCTCTCTCTATGGACCGGTTCAGGCAAAGGCAAAGTTACTACCGGAATCAAGAGGACTTTACGACGACAAACGACTACTCTGCCGGGACCCACCGGTCTAGAGAATGTACAAAATGAAGAGGCCGTGTTCTCACATTTAGCACTCTAGTTGCCTGTATTATGACACATAATCAATAATTGCTGGTATGATAACGGGATTGTTATTCGGAGGATAACAACAAAGCGCTACCTAATACAACTTTTACATGAAATATAGAACTGGGTTTGTTTCTACGGCCTCCCTCTCTTTCTCTAGATTAGATCTCTGTTTATCAGAGGAGAGTTTTATTGTTTCGAGCGAGTACGAAATTGTGATAGCAATACATGTGGCGTTACCTCCTGAAAACGAACGAATGGTGTGCTGTAGAGTACCGCGTAGGACTTTGTGCAAGCCATCAGAGGAGTGGGGAAAGTTTCTACCTGATATTAGTAGGTCATGCATAAGAAATAAATTTAGGCCATGAATAAAAAATAGTATCACCTGCATGAAATGGTACGATCAAAAAAAATGCCAAATTGGTAGAATCAAAGGCAGTATTTTTTCACTTCTTAAAAATACGGGAACATGGGGGTCGAAAGCGAAAATTGCACTGTTTTAGATAGAGTCCATCCAAAATAATGATTGATGTTCCCGTTCACTGGATTAAGGATTCCTCCGCACCCCTAGTCGATGCGAGGGGGTCGATATTTTGGTATCGGAAAATGTAGGGAACCGTGAAAATCACTGATTGAAAACATGTGAGAGAATGTATATGTGTGGTAAACAACGGACGTCAATGTTTGTTATCGCATCATTAAATAAAAGTAATATTCCTCGTTTCATCATATTCCATTACAACTTTTCAATGATACGTACACAAAATGGACTACAGGTCTTATTTTGTCTTATTTTCGCACGCTCTCTCGCCTTAAGTAATGTGTGTTATCAGCGGAACGTTTTATTTGTTCGCGTATAGACTTTGAAAGGTAACTAAACAACTACCCGCATAAGAGGGAAATTACACCCCCCACCCTCTTCATTCTCCGCACTCTCTCTTCAAAAAAGCGGTCAATTTCCCTGTTATGCGGGTAGTTGTTTAGTTACCTTTCAAAGTCTATTCGCGTATGACAATTTGCAATACCTGTCGATCATTTCCATTGGTATCGATGAGATTGGTGGTTATTTCGGCGCCGATACAGGCGATTTGGCTGAGAATGGAGTTGTCGGCAGTAGTGAACTCGACTTTCAGCACAGGATCAGACTCACAAGCTGCGGTAGCCTGAAAAGGGTGTTTAATGATAATAATAATAATAATAATAATAATAATATTAATAATGCGTGTCATCGTAAAGTTATAAAAGTGGAAAATTCGATAACTAGGTGATTACTTAAATGACTTATTACTAAAAAGGCGCCATAGGGACGAATTGGGTACAATTAGAGGCGAAACAGGAAAGCGTTTTGCACTCTTCTTAGCATATCATTCGTTTTTTATGGAAACATAAACAAATACGCGAGTTCTCCGTTCACCTTTGACTTTTTATATTCTTGTTCAAACGACGCTGTAATGGCGAGCGCCTTTTTCTGTTCGTCCAACCGATTTGAGAGAATGGAAGTACTTCGACCTCGTGTAGCCGCTTCCGTAGCCTGAGATTAGTTGTTAATTTTAAAATAATTATCTTACCGGGAAATTAATTTTCGCGCTCCAAAAGTTCTTTTACCAAAATAAAGGCCCTAAACACAGGTGTCGAAAAACTAACACTTGATCATCTGGATTGCTCGTACCCATTAAAATGTACAACTGACCTTCCGAATCTTTTTGAGGGTCTGTTGAATGGATATTCCTCGTCTTTCCAGCGAACGGCATTTCACTCGTCCCACTTTCTCCACCTGAGTCATCAAATCCAAGCAACGGCTGATCGCCTACAAATAGTGTGATAATTTCCTTGTGATAAATAATATAAATTTTAGGGTTGAAATTCGGCTAAATTATTGGATTACATTTCCTCATTCCACATAGTCTGAACGCCGGTCTATTGGTGATAGATAATGCGAATTATTTACCCAAATATGAAATTCAAGAAAATATTCACCTGGGAAATGATGAGTGTGCACTTAGATGCGATTGCATTTTTCGATAATTGAATCACTCTATCGATTTTCTTAATCTTCTTGCCTGTTTCTTGTCTTTCTTTAGTAAGAATCTTTTTGAGAAATGACATTCGCGCTATTTCTGTCTCCATTCGAGAGCCGATCTGTAAAATAACTATGTTTATTGTGTACATTATAGTTTACAGTTTCCTGCTCCACACTTAATTCCACGCTGTTTTTTTTAATAATAGAAAATCGCAATATTCTAATGATCAACAAGAAGAATCTTGAGAATTTAGAATTATTTCAAAAACATACGTTTTAAAAATACCGTGTAGAATAATATAAATCATTCCCCCCGTAAAAACTTCATTTTCATTGTCAGTATCCATAACAGTGAAGATTAAAACGAGGCGGAAAATATATCAATTTTTTTATAAATCACCCACCATAAAAAGCTCCTCATAGTTGAAGTGATCAGCGTGAGAGCGCTTGGCGCACATGAGACAAACAACCTAATAATCATATTATTTCTTTTCAAAAAAAACAAGGTAATGGAGAAATATTTACTAGCTGCAATATAAATTTAAGAAAGTTTAATTACCAGATTGCTTTTGTCCGGGTTTTTGGTTCCTTAAAGAAGGAGTGTCAGCTAAATGTCCCACCACGATTACCCTGCCTGGTGAAGATAGAATACTGTAAGAACGATCGTCTGACGTCTGTGATAGAGCACGCTGCCTAGGCAAATGCGCGTATGCAGATAAGCAGAGATTAGCGAGAGTGCAACTCCTCTCTCCCCTCCCTCTTCCCCCAGCGGGGGAGAATGCGCACGCAAATTCGACACGAGAGAGAAAGTTGACCGATAGATTTACCTAATCGCGCACTCCATATCACGCGTGCGCGGCACTTGAACCTGATTTCCCTGAGCCCTGTAGCTTCTTTGCAAGCGAGTATTTCGGTTCGGAGAAAAGATAGACGTTCCAAATTTTGGATTTATATTATCCTTCACAGTGGTAAGCGATTAATATTATAAGTTCCATATCCTATTTTTGCTGACACTCCTTCTTTAATGGTACACGAAAAGCCAATTATAAAAAGTGGAACAATATAAATATTCTGCTCTACTTTTTTAAATTGGATTATCGCGTATCATTAAGGAATCCTACATTTGTTATATTATTCACAATAAACACGTATTCCTCATTCCCTTCCCCCTTCCCAAGTGGTCACTATGATCTCCCCGTCTTTCTCATTCCCTTCATTATTCATAACTATTTTCTCCTTTATCCAAACATTTCTGTACACGTTGAGGCTAAATTGCGGTGCGCGATAAATAGATAAATGTATTCTCACCTCTAGAGTGAGTGCAAACAATGCGACCCCATCTCTTAATTTCGCACACTCTCTCATCCATCGATCGGTTTAGAGTTTGTGCGAAATTAAGAGACCGTAGTAAGAGACCCGACCCCCACACCCCCGACCTTTCATGATCTCAATCTGTTATGCTGTATTCGTTTTCTCTTTCTATTTATAACCGCGTTTCCATTGAACACGCATAAATATATATATATATATATATATATATATATATATAGTCTCACATTTCGCACTCTAATTCTCACCTCCCCACACGGACAGTGCAAGTCCTTCCAGCGCCGATGGTGAACACACGATTCTTTCCTCTGCTTAACCGACTTTCTGAAGAGAAAAAAACAGCTACTTGTCATCAAAGTATTCAATTCTTTATCACATCAGGCGAAAACGCTATCTAGGGAGGATTTGGTTTCAGGTCAGGATGATTCTACTCAGTCTCGATGGATCATTTCGGCTGGGGTCGGGGTAGAGAATCGGACTTCTTCCCATTCACAGAACTTTAAAGTTGCTAGAGGAATATACGAGATCTTTCTTATGACCATGGACGTCGGATCAAAGTATATATTAGTATATAATATACAAAGTTTCTGAAGTATAAAGTAAATTGTACATTGAGCACTCACACCTCGGCTGCTGGTTTGTATGGCAGCGGTGAGCTGTCGCAGAGTGTTTCGCACGATTCGCACCATAACTTTCCCGAGCCCGCCTCTGCATATTTTATGTTGAAAAATCGTTGAAAACGACTACTGAACGTTTACTTCCTCCTAGGGAAATGATCACACGCAAAGATGAGTATGGAGGGACTGAGTCAAAGTAAATGGATCTCTCACAGTGACAAAGCAGCAACGGACAAAATAGCAACGGGCAATAGCTCAATACAAACTTGAACAATCTTCGAAATATTTTTTCTCACTATCACTATACTCATCCCGATCGATTGATGTGCATTATATATTTCTCCGACCGTTTTAAAGGGACTAGGCAGCCTCCAAAAAGAGATTTTTAATTTCCATAATTTTTTATTCAGCTTTTCTCACTATCATCTTATGGAGAAAGCAGAAAAAATTACATTTTTAGCATTTTTTACAATTAGTTATTTTATTTTGAAATTAGACTCAGGAACGGTGCGTCGCCTATTTCCGAAAAGACAGAAAGCTGTTCAATTTGAACTGAGGATTAGATATAATCACAAAAACAGGATGATAGAGGTTTTGACCACTCCCGGATTCAATGAACACAACCACATTCCCTCAAAATTGATGGTTTTGGTGTTATCAATTGTGGTCGCTACCGTAACCCGCTGTGGTGAAAAAGCGAAACTTTGAAAATTCATAACTAATTTTCGCAAAAATATGCGGTTTTTATCACTCTTCCGGGAACAGAATTTTCTTTTATTTAAAAATAACTTATTTTTTGACTGCCTGGTCCCTTTAAAATATCAACGAAATGGAAAATTAGAATTTCGATTAATCAGCTAATTAACTAAAAGAAGTCGCAGACCATCATGTTCCGGGGTTTGAATTTCCATTTTTTTAAATATGTTTAAGAATATAAATACCGTTGTCCTTTCTACACTGATCGCATTGTAAGTGTCCACACTCGAGAAGTCTCAATTGAGTGAGAGAAGCGGAGCAGAAGTCAAGAGGCGTCGGTAGATTGACATGACATGACTGAAAAAAGTAAAATTAATCATTATTTTAAATTTATAAATAAACTACTGAACTGCTCACGCTAGGGACACAAGTTTGGCATTCGTATTACGACTAGACTTTGAAAAGTAACGATGCAACTAGTTGCTTTTCTCCACAGACTCTTCATTTCACACACTCTTTCTCGCGAAATCGGTCGATTTCCCTATTATGCAACTAGTTGAACCGTTACTTTTCAAAGTCTAATTACGACCCGTTGGACGGGAGATCTGCATTGCTGACAATAAGGCGAATAGAGCAAGCGAAAAGAGGGCATAGCGAATACCAAACCGTAATCCCCGGCTCACACCCCCATGATTTAGCCCCGAAAAGATATAAGGCTTACGTCACATTTAGTGAATCGAGCGGGTTCCAACTCACTCATTCGAATTTGGTGTCTAAACAGAGTTAAGCGTAAGTAGACTGTAAGAAACCGTATAAGATACAGTCCCAGGTAGAAATACCTGTCGTGTACGAGCATTTAACTGAGTTCAAAATAATTCTTTATAGAATTTAGCTCATAATAGGGACGGAAATAAGAGTCTAGCGAGTGCTAAGAATACCATTTACACAAAATACAACAATAACACAACAAAACTTGCAAGATAAATAAAATAATTAGCGAGGTAAATAGAGATAGCCTATCCGCCCCCATCGTTCATCTCTGTTTTCACTTCATCGTCCATGAAAGAAGCCTGAAAATATTCATATTCTTATTTATTATTTTACAGAAAAATAGAAATCCCACCACTTCATCTGCGTACTTCACAGCTTTCTCGCAATCTTCAGCAAAATTCAGCAGATTCTCCATGTGATTCGATCCGTCAATTTCTTCTTCCTCCTCTTCCACTTTGATTCTCTTCGGAGAGGACGGACCCGGTTGATCAGGATTTCTGCTAGCTCCTGAGAATATTTTCGAAATTTTTCAGTTCGCTTCTTAACGTCGAAATACGCAAGAAATTTCGTAGCATTGTAAAGTATAAATCCTTTCTATTAAGATTCAGTGAATTCAACAGCTACTAGGCGTTTCATCCACTCTTTATGTTAGCATTTTCTTCTAAAATAATTATCTCATGTAGGTTGGAAAGAAATATATTGTAATGAGCGAACCGGGCTGGGATTTCATCATACCACTTCGAACCGGTTCCTGTGCATGCATAATCACCGGTCGCGACTGTACCTAGAAGGTTTAATTATATTTTAAGATACTGACTTAAAGATATTTTTCAAAATCGAAATCAGCCAAATTTCGCCGTTAATAAGTTCATATTAAATTTATGTAAGGTGTAATACCTCGATGAATGCTCTTCTCTGATTAGTCGGATCGTCATTCTCCACTTCCCTCAACAGGCGCACGGAAAGCGTCTTAATTCAACAACTATTGCTGTATAAACATTTTTCTCTAACGTTTGTTTTACCTTCTTATTGCTACTTGCGACAGGCGCCGCAGCTGCAGCTTCTGCAGCAACGCCCATTGCTGCAGCAGGAGTGGAGGCTGCAGCTGCAGCAGGAGTGGTTGCAGCGACTGCTCCTCTCTTGCTGCACTCCAGCTAGAATCTGGGTGCTCTCTGTTCGCCTCTCACTCACTCTCCCCCCCCCCCTCACTCTGTGTGTGTGGCTGGGGGTTGCGCGGTCGGCGCTGGGCGCTGGTCCGACACGGCCACCACGCCTGATAGAGAGCGAACTTTTCCATTCGAGCCCAACGAGATCGGCAAAAGCTAATCTAGTTTTGTTTTTTAAAGAAAATGATGCAAAAACGATAAATAAATTACGAATGGATCTGAAAGTCGGCGGCGTCACAACCAGCGCGGCCACCTCACAAGCGATATTGCCGAATCCAGAACTCGTTTTCTTCTCCCCGGAATTCACGATTCCCTAAGCAAGAAAATGTTCATTAATATTGGAGAACATACTATTCTGAGTCCACACGCGCTTTTTTTTGTTCGATAGGAACTGGCGTAACTGAACGTGTAAAGAGTTGTTCAGTGTATGTGTCAGATATGCACCTCTGCACTTTGCATGTAAACCGGATTAACGTAGCGAGAGATTGCAGGACAGACACATGAAGGCCTTTGTGTACATCCTCCGCCCTATGCTAATTGCGAACTTGCGAAAATCCCATTTGACCTATGGCATTTGTACCTCTCCTAGGTCGAAAACAACGAAAACAACATCCGAACTCGAAAATCTTTTCCTCCCTATAAATATCAATTCCTTAAAAAAATTTAAAAATTTATTTAATTCTTCGAAAACCTGGTAGAAACGAGTGAAGGACTCCTCTGTGGATGCTGCAGCAGTCGATTTGGTCCTCACGAGTGGAGTAGGACACGTGTCCACCTTGAACATCGTGATTAGACAATTACAGATACAGATACAGATTTATCCTGAAAGCAAGGCAAATGGGCCTGCAAGAAGGTGCCTTCTGAATCAAGGAAGCCAAGCACGATTCATTCCCTTGACCCTATTGTCCTGAGTTCGAAGATCCTGGTCCCCTCTGACCACGAAGCTACCTTCCTGCAGGCCCATTTGCCTTGATGTCAGGATAAATCTGTATCTGATTAGACAATTAAGCCAGTTATTACAAATTAACAAACATTCTTCCCAAATAATACAATCTTTCGCTCCTAAACAATAGATACGGCAGAGAGAGAGAGAGAGAGAGAGAGAGAGAGAGAGTATGCCAAAGCAAGAGACGTGCCGAGGTATAGAAAAAACGTATCATTTAAAAAATTCTTAGTGCGTAACCTGGAAAAGATGTTATTGGTAATGTAAGAACGTAAAAGATACTAAATTGTTATTAATACTTTAAAATGGAGAAGTAAATGCACGTCCTATGTTTCAAATTCACACACTCGTCAAAAATAGTAAAATATTCTGCTGAAAAACATCAGAAATGATAGTCGGAAAAGCAGTTCATAAAGTGGGCAGAATTATTTGCAATACCTGTTGATAGTTGCCATCTATCAGGTTTGTTGTAATCAATTTGCCAAAACGTGCGATGTGATCAAGTGTGGTATCATCTGTCGCCGAGTAGGCTACGTTGACTACCGGGTGAAAACGGCGAATAGCCTGCAAAGTGATCTTTATGAAAAACACGAAAAGTATTACAGTATGACTGATGCTGCGCAAATTTCATGGGGTGCAAGGTGCACATCAGTTTTATGCACCCCTTCATAACTTTTTTCCTAGCAAAGCTACAACTTCCAAACTTGATACAGGGATTGCAAGTCACGTTTGGAACATTTTCCTTTTTGATTGGAGTGATTTCGTTCAGTTTGAGCTGAGTTACACGAGTTTTCCACCTCTGGGTGGGGAAATTTCCCCGAAGAATTTAGCGTAGCATGACTAATGCGATGTTAAAAATCGAGGAAAAGATCAGAGATGTGATCTTTTGTCTGTTAAAAATTCCAACCAAAAGATCGCAACAGATCGAATATTTGAATTCCCGCACTTTCTGTTTTTACCGATTATCTCGGTTCCCAGAGAAGGTAGCGACTCAATTTTGGATCATTTTTTTCCAAATAGGAATGTCGAATGTCACCTAACGTTTCAACATTCTAGCACCACTGGGAATCGAGATATACGCAAAAATCGATAAATGCGGGAATTCAAATTTGAGATCTTTTCGATCTTTTGGTCATGCATTTTTTAACAGGCATATGGCAACATTTGAAATCTTTTCGAAGTTTTTTAACGCCACATAAGGATGTGTCTTTCAGGATTGGCTTTGAGGAAACTTTCAGAGCAATGAAAACCATTTTTGGATTCCTCATCAAAACATCAAAAGCGTACGATTATCGGATGGTTCATGATTCGTTTACCTCTTCATGGTATGTTTATTGTCAGAAATGAAAAAAATGAGAAAAAATCCTCATTTTACACACTCTGACCCCTCAGCGGAAGTAAACGAGGAATTACACGTTCAACATGATTTTTTTGTAAATTTTATTTTTTTTCTGTGATTTTTTTTAAATCACTTGCTTTCAATTCTTTGTATTCTTCTGCAGTCATATTTGCAACAGCAATCGCTTCTTTCAGTGTATCCGAACGGTCGGAGAAATTGCTCCCCAATTTACTGCGGTTTGACAAATCCGTCGCCTGAAATGCCAGATATGAAACTACTTATTCAATGTCAGACATGACATTTTCTATTATCAGATATAACAGTCTTTCTGGTTTTTTTTCAGATATGTCATAGTCAGAGATTTTAGTGGTATTTGAAAGCGAACAATCGAACTCCCAAGTCAGCTAACAGCCAAATCAGCTGATAAAGTTGTTCAAGTGTAAATGTTAAAAGAAATCGTTGAGCATCACTCGCCATTATGATGCTGCCGAAGAGTGTAGTTATTCGAGCGTCACGCTCATCCAACTCTCGACACTCTGCTGCTCCCAATTTTGCCAATTGCGCCATCAAATACAGACAGCGACTGATCGCCTAAAACCGTATATTCAAAGATGGATCACAATGGTTTTTTTAAAAGATGTGATTAAAGGGAAAGCACCGCTGAATTACCGCAAATTTCAATGGTAGCGACACGGTTTGTATGTCATGAGAATAGAGAAAGCAAAAGACATACAAAGCGTGGGTGCCGAACCCACGACTACGAATCCACGTTAGCGAACCAAGGGAGATATCTGATAGATCAGTGCATCTATCGCTACGCAACTCGCGCAAATTGTATCACATGAGCCAGATTTTGCGGGTTTACTGTTCCTTAAAGAAGGAGTACCACGAATCACCGTCGCCTGATTTTCAATAAGCTACTACAGTATACCGGACACGAAAATGGAGCGCGCACACTCGTGTTAGGGGCAATTTTATATGCTTTCCATTACGAAAACTATTATATTTTTGATGAAAACCGATATTATCCACAGGGGGAAACAATATTATCTTAATGAAAACTTCATTTTACGTCGATTTCATGTATTTTAGGTCCTAACACGCGTTGCCTGTCGATTATTGGCTCTTTTGTAGCCATTCGAGCGTCAATATATCGATTTAGAGATTACGGTAGATTTTCGGATGCGTTGCAATGTGATCGGGTGAGCGTCCCCCACAGCACTGCGTTGGCAGTTTATGTGACCAAATATACGTGGGAGGCCTTCTTTAAGAGCACCTGAGCAATGATGAGTGTGGACTTCGAGGCGATTTCGTTTTTGGCGGCAAAAATCGAATTGTGAATTTGCGTCTTCCGTTTAGCCGTTTCCCTTCGTTCGTCCAATAGCGCTCCCTTGAGACGCCGCAGTAACTTCAGCTTTTCCTTCATGGTTTCCTCACTCTGAAAAATTATCAATATTGCGAATGCAGAAAAGATAGGTTAGGAGAGCTAAAGCGAGCGAAAAAAATCGCATCATACACACAATTTATTCGGCCCTATAAAAGGTAAAGTTGTTCCATGTTAAGCGATTTTACAGTAGCAAGCTACCACGCTAGATGGGGCAAGCCGGTAAGCCAGCTGCAACGTGGGATTACGTAACCCAAGCTTTCCCAAGGCATCTAGGGCACGTTTACCTTTCGCAATCAAAGTTGCTACCAATTTACCGCCCCGGGGTGGAAGGAAGGCTTGGTTGGCCTGGGCGGGGATCGAACTCGTGACCCTTCGAATGACTAGCAGTTGCTTACACCACTCGGCCATTCCGCCCTTCGGCCCTATGCAAGGCCTCTAAAGAATTGTGTTGATAACAATATGATAAAATATCTCATACTTTAGATCGTCTTACCACACAGAACTCTTGATATTGAAAGTGATCTGCATGCGAACCAGTGGTGCAGAGGAGGCAAACCATCTGAAAATATACGATATTTAAAATTAGTTTACTATGATATTTTTTAAAAGCTGTAATTGACATCAATGATTGGTCAACGCGTATTTGAATATGATTTGTACATGAGGGCATTAAGGTAGCACTCGAACGGAAAGCAAAATGGGCCTTGAAGATAAGGCGAATGGAAATTAATCCTCATCTGAGCACTATTACCTGACGTGATAAATAATTAAATTGAATTGAATGAGGGCAATCAAAAATTCGTCTACCGGTATTTATACTTATATTGCAATGCAAATTTTTTTTTCATAACGATCTCTTCTCTATGCATGAATAAGCTAGAAAAAAGGCAATACAAAAAGTAGCATTTTAACTCCTTCTTTAAAAAGAAGGAGTGAAACGAGCGGAAGTCACTGCACAATACAGGCTCAACAGGGGAAATGTTCATTGAGAACGAGGGCTGGAAGGGTATATAAATACTTCTAATCAATAATATATACAAGGACAGGCAAAGTAGGGAGAACGGTCTAGATTTTTGGCTTTGCTAAATTATTAGGATATTTAAATGAGTTTACTCAATTGGAAATCGTACCTCTCCACAGGGACACCGCTCCTCTCTGTGACCGACGCATACAATTGATCTCTGCGGCAATCTAAAAATGAAAAGTATACCCACTTTAACAAAACTTAACCATAATTTCAACCGAGTCCGATTTTCTGAGAAGGTTGGCATTTTTCATTTAAAATTTGAAATGCTTACTTATTGTTTAGCACTGGCGTTTGTTCTAATATAGATGGCGAAATCGGTCGGGAAAGGTCGCACGTCCGACACCACATATTTCCGTGCGTGCTCACTGAAATCAGGATTTAGTCATGTTACAACTTATTATGAAAAGGTCTTCAACATCCGCTACATGCGCATAACAATGTGCTTTTCCGTGTGCACGCAATCTCGGCAAATACGGTAGATACTCTATTGACATCTGGCGACCGTCGCCCCTTACTCATGGTTTCGCCACCAGTACCAGCATGGACCAGGCTTGGTAGACATGTTGGATGGTCTGATCTGATTATGAATCTCACAATAACATTGCAAAAGAGCGCTGTGAATAGCTGTAGTATTATTTCCATTTTTAGAAATCACATTTACCGTATCCCATAAATACCGTACAGTGTCTGATTGTACACCGATCACAGAAGATGTGTCCACATGATAAAACATGACAAGGCGTGGCTGGAGAGGATTCGAATTCACGGGGAATGAACAAATTGTGATCACACGACTGAAAATGTTGTACATATTTACTAGAGTGCGAAATGTGAGGCAACGGTCTCTTAATTTCACACGCTCTCTCGTCTATAGTCCGGTATAGAGAGTGTGCGAAATGGACCATGGTCCCACATTTCGCACTCTACTATTTACCTCGCATTTGCGGAAACGGGCAGGCACCGAGCTCATTCCAGTTGATAATCTGCATTGAAAGTCACATTACTGCTATAATAATCATTTCAGGTATTTTTCCAGGTTAAATAACCTGTATTTAAAAAAAAACCATTTTTTTTGAAATATATAATAATTTATCAGATAAACACATAATAAGTTTATAGTACATCATGAACTCATTCAACTCGTGTGATGATAACAATAATAATTTAATATTTATGTTTTTTAACAATTGTTTTTTAACAAACAGCCGCATAGCCTAACCGCCTCCCTCATCCACTTCGACCTTCACTTCATCGTCCATAAATTGAGCCTGTAAGATATTTTTCAATAAGTATTTCAATGACACCGAAATCTCACCGCATTATCTTCGTACTTCACAGCTTTTTCGCAATCTTCAGCACAATAATGTTGAGTATAGTTATAACATAATGTTGAGTATAGTTTCATATTTTATGATTGTATTAAAAATAGTTAACTTTACTATCCTAATAAAGTAGAAATCGAACAGAGAAAAGAACGATTTCAAGCACTATCAACTTTACAATTGCTTGACCGTTGAGAGTGTTCACTAAAATATCAACCGAACCTAGTTCGGACTTTTTCTTCTGATCGCATCGAACCGCCTTCCATCCTGGAGGAGGAGGCTGTAAGAGAATTGATTTTTTTTAATATGTCCCGAAAGTTCGTGCACTTTTTCAGGCTTTTTTGGTATTTCGCTTCGCATCCAATTTCGATGTGTCTTCATTATAGCTTAATCGTTAGAGTAAGACCTCTTCGTTATTTTACAGTTTTAATTTCGAGTGTAGATCACACCATACGAAATCGCTATTACTGTAAACATACTGTACAGTCTGTACTCGGACCTCAAAAAACAAGTATTTCCTGAATTTTTTTGCAAGACAACAGAAAATTTCGTCATCCTTACGCAATTTTGGATTTCCCACTATAATCAGAATTTTTTAAGAAAATCACCTGACTAACTATTACAAAAATCTTCTTTTAAATTAATGAAAAATTATTCACTTTCCCATGAATCCCATGAATCCAAACAAAACTGTAAATATTTTAAAAAATCTAAAAAATGCAAAACTGCCACTTGGCGAGTTTTTGCTAGAAATTTTTTTACATTAGTGGGTTTATTGATTCAATATTTTTGTGCTGGGAGTTGTAGTCAAACATCCACTCTATATCATCCTAATATCGGGCACCTGTTGCTTTAACATTCGTCAAGATTTATGTGGTCGAAGATGCGTGTGTCAAAATGCGTATCGATTTACATTGACCACTAGTGTTGTTATTTGGAATAATTATATTCGCGAATAACAAAGGTTATTCGCGAATAACCCTTTGTTATTCGCGAATAGGATTATTCCAAATAACAACACTATTGACCACTATTGCATTATTCATACCTCATAATGTGATGTCATATATGTACTACTTGAAAGCCTATTGTTGTGTGATAATTGTCCGGTACAATATATAAGTACGTCTCGAGTATGTCAAGGTCCTGTTTCTGGCTGGAATGGCCCGGCACTACTATGTTTAGCGGCAAAATCTTCATGTGCCGCTGCTAAACGTGCTATGTCATCCAGGCGGAAAATGAGATCTTTGAAAATTCATAACTAATTTCGAAAAAATCGTAAAAGACATGCGATTTTTTTACATTCGAATCGGGAAAACTCTCTCTTTAAACTGAAAAATCACTTAGTTTGCAGTCCCAGGCCCCTTTAAGAAAAGGTTGTTTGAGAAATCATAATATTATAAATATACAAAATTATACGACCAGACCAAAAAGTTTTTCAACCTCTCTCTCTCTCTGGCAGAAGTTTTTCGAAAAATAAAACAAAATCAGACATTCTATTGAACTTTCCGGAAACTCAAGTCAACATAATTCATACTACTCTCAAGATCCCGCGTATTCCTGTACATATTTTTTTCCTCGAAAATCCCTCTAGGAATATATTTAATATAAAATATAATCATCCGAACCTGAGCAATGATACGAGTGCATTTTGAGACGATTTCCTTGTTGGTTTACTCGACTACACCTTGAAGTTCTCTCAATTTCCGCGTTGTTATCACATTCTCCGCAGAAAGAAACTTCGTGAGCACGGGCAGTCGCTTCAGCTCTCTGTCAAGACTCTCCTCGTTCTGAAATGAGCGAACCATTATTTCATTTCCCTGGCAAGCATCCAGACAGGAGTGAGCCAGTCTGAGCTTGCGAAAATGTGAGAGAGACTCTCTGATTTTCACTTTCCACTTCCCAACAACCGGCCGCCGCACGCTTGCTGCAGAGATAACCTTCCGGACCGGCCGGGTGGGTCCTAACTATGTCTGGCTAGGCAAGGAAAAAATCGTACCGAGAACAATTCGTCAAAAGCGAAGTGGCTGGCGTGAACGCACTCAGTGCAGTCGTTGCAAATCACCTGATATTGTATTGAATATCTCAAGCTTTTTCCTCTCGGTAGACATATTTCTTTTAAAGAAACATTGAATTTGATAGAACCCTTAAATCCCTTGGAAATATTTCGTAAAGAAGTCTTCTCTTCACTGCAATTCCCAGTGTACCTACAACACACATTACATTTGTAGATTGCTTTCACCACTCGTTTGCAATAAGTGTTCAAACTAAATTGTTAATGAGACAAAAATAAATTCAAACTTAGACAAACCTCCCCGCAGGGACAGTGCAGCTCTCGCGGCCGCGCATTATGCATGGAGCATCGCGGAATGTCCCCGCCTAATCGCTGGTCGAAAAGGCATGAAGACCTGCAAATGCATCTCCCATACACTAGAACACCCGGAAAACCTCTAGTCTGAACCGCGTGACACCTGACTCTGAACCTGAATCTGAACGCATCTTTCACTACTAGAATTACACCGTACGAGAACCGTTTGACGAAAAACTAATGCACTTTTTTTGTGTTTTAACAAGTTTTTTTTTAAAAATCTGTTTAAAACATATCATTCAATAATACACAGTCTTTTCAACAATTAGTTTTCTTTTGTGGTGATCATCCAGCCAGATGAATTGTTTAATTGGTCTTTTCTGAAGAAAAAACTCACGACTCGTTCGTCGGAGTCTTTTTGGAAGGAGGAACGATGCAGTCGGAGAGACTGCGACACGCCCTACACCACACCTTCCCGTGCGCTGCAGCTGCTGCAAATTTATTTATTTAAATAAAAATAATAACTTAATTAAAATTGTTAAAACTTTCATAAAATTTCAATCAATATTCTGTTATCTAAATCGTTTGTATTAGAACCACGGAATTTGTATGATAATGGAATCTATATTATTATAGACAATATGAGTGAGGAATGGAAATCAATAAAACTAGTGTATAAGAGATTACTATTACAGTGCGCTACAATAAACTCAATTTTTAATACGAGATCGAACTTACCGCTGCCGTTTCTGCACCCATAACAGACGGCGTGACCGCATTTTAGCAAATGATATCCATTTGCAAGAGAGGAGTCGGCATCATGAGGAGTCGACAGAATTTTACGGCAGAACTGGAAATTATCGAATGATATAATATTGAAACTGGAAGTTTGGATTGTTTTAGCCTTACCTCACATTTGATGACATTTTCGGGTACCGCACTCATCACATTTGAGATCCTGCATTGAATTAGAAACATAAAATTGAAAATAAAGCCGCAAACGCTTCAGATAAAGATCCAGGCAGATCGACCTGTATACGAAATTATTTCAGGTAGCAATAGTAACTATTTATCAACCAAAAAGCGCACATCGTCATAAGATGTCAACATACACGAAGAAAAAATACGACAATAAAATCCGAGCAATAAGCCAAACAAGGTCCTTTTCTAGCCGCATCCCTCATCTACTTCGACCTTCACTTCATCGTCCATGAATGCAGCCTGAAAAAATAAGATTCTCTCAATTTCTAAACGATGACGAAATCTCACCACTCCATCTTCGTATTTCACAGCTTTTTCGCAATCTTCAGCAAAATTCATCAGACTCTTCATGTGATTCGATCCGTCAATTTCTTTTTCCTCCTCTTCCACTTTAATTCTCTTCGGAGAGGAAGGGCCTGCTTGATCAGGGTCCCCGCTCATTCCTGATACTATTAACGATAATTTTATATTTTATTTCATTCTCGATAGTTTTATTTTAGGCATACGAATGTCTCTACTTTTCTTTTTAGTATTCAATACATTTTCTAAAATTTCTGATGTATTCATCACATATTCAAAAGCTACGCAATTGATTCTGAAGGTAGTAAAATTGTTTAAATATTAAATTACAAAAAATACTCGAACCTGGCTGGTATTTCTTAGCAGCGGACCGAATAGGTTCCCGTTCATGCATCATCACAGGTCTAGTCTGCAAATTTCTTGTTTTTAGATATATTTACATTTCACGGATTTTTTAAAAACATTATTAGAGAAAAATATGACCTCAATGAATTGTCTCCTCGTGCTAGGATCGCTGCTCTCCACTTCTCTCACCACACGTACGAACAGCGGCTAAATTTTAAAATAAATGGTAGACTCTCGTTCTCTTATTTTTTTCATTTTTGTCTTACAAAATTGTTTACCTTCTTATGGCTGCTCGCTACAGGCGCTGCTTCAGCTGCAGCAACAGGAGTAGCGGCTGCAGCTGCAGCTTCTGGCACTTCCCTGCTGCACGTCATCTTGAATCGGTGCGGCCGGCCGGAAGTGCCGTCAGACACGGCGACCACGCCTGAGAGGGAACAAACTCTTTTTGGCGCATTTTATTTGCGAAATGGCACGTCTATATCATAAAAGTCAATCTAACATAAGCAATTGTATTTTGAATATATAATAAATGAAAAGTAAATTACGAATCGAGCCAGATTTCGGGGGCGCAACAATCAGTGAAGACACAGCGAACGCGAGGTTGCTGAACCCAGCTAACGCTCTCCTCTCTCCGGAACTCAAGAGCCCCTGTAAGAATAATATGCGTTAATTTTTCAGAAATGAGTGCGGTTTTGTGTTCCAGATAAACTGAACTAACTCTAGTAATTCGAAACACAACAATAATCATTCCATATAAAAAACTTTTATTATTGATAATTTGTCGCTAGTGTATCCAATTAATCAATAAATAATCGCAAATATATATATATTACGGCATATAACCCCCCCAGTACTATAAAATAGATATAATTATTTGTAAATTAATCAGCCTAACCTGGTAGAAACGATCAAAGGATTCTGCGAAAGAACAGGTTCTCGTAGTTGGTTTGCCCTGCACAACTGGAGTAGGCCGAGTCTCCACCTCGAACATTACAATAATGAAATGATAACTTTCCTAGATCCGTCCAGGCCCCGCCTCCCGTGCTCCACTCCCTAGACATATTTGAACGCCTCTAGCCCCTCCCTCGGGTTGGGCGGGGGGTCAGCTCCTCCCCTCCTCTCCTTTGGAGTGGAGGGGGCAAGGCCTGGCACGGATCTAGGAAATAGAGTAGCGAAAATGGATCCCCACTCCTGCTTGTTGACAACAAAAATGCCCTGACTATGAGTGGCGCAGAGCGCACTCCCGCGCCTCATTTACGACCCCTCCCCTCGCCATAGCACTGGGTGCGAATCGCACTCAGTGAGCACTCACCACCGTATTTTTGCATGATAATCACAATTTAATTTTTTTTTGGAAAGATATATCTGGAATCAGCTCAACGAGATCTTTTAGATGAGCACTTTAGACGAGTATTCATGAGTTTTTCTCGATATTGCCCCAGGCGGTCCACAGGCGAGAAAGAAACTCTCACTTTTGCACAGTCTCTCACCACAATCCCCCCTTTTAATGTAAAAAAGAGTTAAAATACATAATGTAAAAAGAGTTAAAATAACAGAGAGCGAGTGAAGGAGTGAGGCTCGCACTCAGGGCGTTTCTCGAGAAAATCGCACTCAGTGAGCACTCACCCCGCCCACTCGCACTCCCTGCGCGAGAGAGAGAAGCATTTATGACCCCCCTCGCACTCAGTGCTAGAGAGGGGGGAAATCAGCAGGGAGTGGGGATCCATTTTCGCTACTCTACTAGGAAAGTGTCATGAATGGATACGTTCACAAAATTGACTACTGATGCGCGTACCCCCTCTATATACCTCGTCGTGTCTCCTTTTATTTGCCATGCTGTCTGGCCTATCATTTCTGCGTTTAACAAAGGATTATAAATCGTCCTATCGTTTTTTGACGAATGTTTGTGAATTTCTGATACGATAAGACTTTCTAAACTTTTTTTAAAGTTACTATTTCTGTGTGCGTAGCCCGATAACAATATATTGAAACTGCAAAAAGAACTGAAAGAATTTTTTTATTAAAGGGACCAGGCAGCCTCCAAAAACAGATTTTTCATTTTCATAATTTTTTATTCAACTTTTCTCACTATCATCTAATGGAGAATGCAGAAAAAATGCGTCGCCTATTTCCGAAAAGACAGAAAGCAGTTTAATTTGCTCTGATGACTTCATATTTTTGCAAAAACAGGATTGAAGAGATTTGGACCACTCCCGGACCGATTGAACACAAGCACATTCCATCAAAATAGCTGGTATTGGAGATATTAATTGTGGTGTAGTCGCTACCGTAACCCGCTGTAAAAAAATAAATTATTTTTGACTGCCTGGTCCCTTTAAATCTAACCTGTCGCTGGTTGCCATCGATCAGATTTGTTGTGAAAGTCTCGCCAAGATTCGCGATGTGGTTAAGAATGACGCCATCATCCGTCACAGAGAAGGCGACATTCAGACACGGTTCAAAAGGAGGAATTTTAGTAGCCTGCAAAGTGAGCGCTTTGAATAGAACTAAAATGAGTTTTCGAACGTACTCAATTTTCAATTTAAAAAAATCAGATTCTAAGAAATCTTAGGTATGTGCGCTTTGTTTGCATTAGAATTGGAAATGATATTTATTCGTATATTTGCGGTGCTGTGTCCATTTAAACATTCAATATTGGCGCCATAATTTTAAAATGTCCACTTGCTTTCAACTCTTTGAATTCTCGTGCAGTCGTATTGGCCCCGGTGAGCGCTTCTTTGAGTATATCCGAACGGTGAGATGCGTTGCTCCCGGTTCTACTGTCATTCCACAAATCGGTCACCTGAAATAAAATATTGGTAGCTGAACGCGTCAAGCAGAGATGCCAATACAATAGCAATGACAAACATATTGAGCCCATCTCCCTCGTATCTCTTACTGAAATGAGGACTCTCATTAATATATTGAGAATTGCAAGCACTCCTCCCCCACCCTCAACACCATGTACAGCCCGGATGTAATATAAGTAAGAGATAAGTAGAGCGAGTGCACTACACTATTTATATTGAATAGTGAACTCTAGCGACAAGCCATCCTTGCAACTCACCCTTCTGATACTATTGAAAACTTCATCGATCATGACTTCACGCTCTTCAAACTCTTTACACAGCCCTGCTCCCAATTTCTCGAATTGAGTCATCAAATCCAGGCAGCGGCTGATCGCCTAAAACGTTTTAAATATTGAAAAACTAACGAAATTCCTTCAACTAATAACAAAAACATGTTACAACTATCTATGTATTAGAATTAATTTTTTGCATAAAAATGTAATTATTCTCCAACGGGCGAATTGCGGGAGGTTATCTTGAAGTTATAGTTGATTCTTCGGCTCTAATAATTAAGCGTAATTTATGTAATTAAGCGCACCTGAGCAATGATGCGTGTACACTTGGCAGCAATTTGATTTTTGGCAATATAAATAGTTTTCTGGACTTGAATCTTCCTTTTGGTTGCTTCCCGTTTTTCCTCCAAAAGCATTCCTTTGAGATTCTGCATTACTATAAGCTTTTCCTTCATTTCTTCCTGCATCTGAAATGCCGTCACTCAAGTGTCATATTTTCCGAAATTTGATGAAGACAATCCACGACGCGTGAAATTCCAAATAAAAATAACTAATTCTTTTAATTTTATTTTTTTAATTGGATTGTTCTGAATTTTTCAAAAAGGATATTAGAGAAGATTTACGCATAAAAACATCTCGGCTTTATATCGAATGTGATCAAAGGACTAACAGAAAATAATTCGTCAAAGCCGAAGTGGTCGGCATGCGATCCCTTGGCACATCCGGGGCAGATTTCCTGATGAATGTTCACGACATTTAAAAGAAATTTATTAGGAAAATGCACGAATTTATATTTTAAATTTCCTAATAAGTTAACATTTCCATAATTCTACCTCGCCACAGGGGCACTGCAATCCTTTATAAATATGGTGCTCGACGCAGGTCCAAGTCTTCTGCTTGAACATTATGGGCAATCTAGAAACAAGATAATTTATGCTGTCCACTTACGAACATAACAAAAAGCCAAAACACGAACTTCCGTTGTTTACCAAACAGAAACGTTGGCGACCCTCTCACTATTGTGTGCTGTCTAGCCTTCGGTAAAAAACAGGAAGTACCATTTTGACATTTTGTTTGATCGTATAATTTTGTAAATGAAATATCACCTTCATACCTCATAGGCAGTTCTATGGGCAATGGAAAAAGCGAGTTTCATATTATGAATTCACAAACACTCAAAAGTCCAAAAAAATAGAACGTTCCGATCCTAAACATCAGATATGGCTGCGAGAGCGCATGACAACGCGAGAGACACGCCGAGGTATAGAAAGAGAGTACACGCACCAGTAGTTCATTTAATTAGCGTGTCATTTTAGAATAGTAATATTCGTCGGTGCGTTGACACTCACGTATTGGCGGTTGTTGGTGTGGCGGGAAGCATCGAGCTTAGCGAGAAGCGTCGGCATCTCTGGCACCACACCTTTTCGAATGTTGTTGCTGCAATTAAACAGCTATTTTTTTGGATTTGAGAAAAATTAAGAATTATTTACCGCATTTTGACTAATTGGTAGTAAGTAGCGTACGTTGTGGCTTTTTTTGATTTTTTTTCTCACGCTCGCTCCCTCTCTCTGGAACAAAATCCCTGACTCCTTGCTTAACCTTTCACTCCCTTCTTTCAAAAATATTTTTTTAAACTATCATTACGAAATTAACCCCCCGCTCCCGCCCTCACGATCGCTCAATAAACAATACCATTGAGCTGCTCGTTCAGCTCTCTTACCTTACTTCATTTGTAGTGCCCTTCAAATTACACTTGCTCTCATATTTTGAAGTAATGATAAATATTACGACTCTGGCGGTTTGAAATCAACGTGCCGTTGTCATTTCTGCACAGATCACAGAATACGTGGCCACAGGAGAGAATATGCGATTGTGTGGATGGAGAGGAGTCCACGTCACGAGGATTCGACAGGGGCAGGTGGCACAACTGAAACATATGATTCAAAACCTCCAGAAAGGGGCACGGGTGAGATAGTGTGGAAAATTGAGAGAGTCTCTCTTCGATTAATGGCCACTTTCTGAAAATTTGCGCGGGTTGAATTAACTTGTTTAAGTGCTTTTATTCAGAAAAAAATATGTTGCAAAAAATAGAAACCATGATTATTCTGATTCCCTTGAATTGCTCACCTCACATCTACTGTAACGATCGGATAACGAACTCATCTGAATTGAGCGTCACAATTGCATTATACAATACTACAATAATACACAACTCCAGATATTCGTTTCGGGCAAAACGACTTGCATTGAAGAAGAAAAAAAGAAATTCCGAATCAACATTTTTTTATCAATTAAACGCGTAAAGTGCTTCGTGACATTAATTGTGGAATGAATACAATGTAAACAACAAGAATACAGTAAATCTTCGAAATAATTATCCAAAGCGCCTATTCGCCTCCCTCATCAACTTCGACCTTCATTTCATCTTCCTTGATAGCAGCCTAAAAATAAAACCTTTTTATTTCCTATTGATGACGCAACCTTACCGATTCATCCTCTTTCTTCATGGCAGCATCACAAACTTTCGCGAAGCTCATCAGATCCTCTACTAGGTTCGAATCCATTTCTTCCTCCTCTTCCTTCTTGATTTTCTTCTGAGAAGAAGGACCCGGCGGATTATCATTCGAGCCTAAATAAATGATCGTTTGATACGATTTATATTTTTTCGTTGTGATTTTTGTTTGATATAGGGTGATTGCAATTCAAAAAAAATATAATACCAATTAATTAGAATTACTCGACTAAAAAAAACAAACTAGCCAAATTAATTTGAAATAGTCGCTCTTTGCGATTTTTGTCAAATACAATTCCCACCGTAATTTTGTGTATCTTTTTCAGAAGTTGCGTCAATCCTCATGGTCTTTGAACTTGTAGGCTTTACGTAATCTGTCCATCCTGGATAGTTAAAATAAATAGGAACTGTGACTGCGTTTGGCTCTTTTCACGGAAGTAGGTTTTGTAAAGGTTTTTCTTCTTCTTTTAGTTAGTTTTTTAGTCTAAAACTTATCACGAACAAATCCTTTGATGGGTTCCTAAATGCGTGTTGATCCCAGCTATTTTTTTCTTATGTGAAACGGGATGCGTAAATAAATAATGAATGAATGAATAATTATCGAAGCAAAATTGCCTTGTGATATCTTCGGCTCAGGCTGCACCGGTTTCCATCCCTTCAGACTAGCAGGAAGATCCTGTAAACATTATAAATTTAATTAATGTATGAACTAAACTTTCAAAACGACCGATACCTCAATGAATGGTCTCTTCTCTGTCTGCGCAACTCTTTTGAGGAGTGGTGGGAGGGGCACGAGATCGGGATCACCCTTATCACTGCTACCGTTCTCTGTCATCCTTTCAAGAACAGGAGGAGACTGATGTTATATAATTTTGTTTTTATATGAATTTAAGTTTGCGAACCTTTCAGTAGCCAAAGTGAAGCATTGATAGGATATTACCTCGTCTAGACCGCTTGCAGCAACTGCAGCAACTTGCAAATTGGTGGTCTTCGAGTAGAAGTCCAGTTGATATCGGGGCGTACCATCATATCGATCGGTCGAGTACAAGATTCCTGGAAGCAGCTAATTTGTTCTTACTCATTCACATACATGTCGGGAAGATAAGGAACATGCACACGCTTGCGCGGTGCCTCTCAATATTAACATACGCGCTTATTCATTCAATATACATGATGAATCAATCAATGCTAACAATGCTAACAATCTTCCAAATTTTTGAAATACCTCTATTAAGTTTAAATTTTTAAAAAAATACTCACGAATCGCTTCTCTTTGAGGTGGTAGTACAATGCTTGGTTCAGCTGCCATGGTGATCGAACTGAATCCCTGATCAGAATAGGAGAGGTGATCTTTTAGCGCCTGAAACTTGTCCCAATCAAACAATGCGTAATCTGCGCCATTCGTATAGTCGACATCTCAGCATGTCATGGAATTTCCTTTTGAGGGCAGAAGGCTAAACCACCGCCACTAATCTACCCAAAGACAAAAGATAAAGATAAAAAGATTAAGGTAATCCCTTTCTCAGCATGTTTTACATGCGCAGAACTTTGGAAATTGTTTCATACCGTATGTAATCGACAAAAAGCTGAGTAACATCCACGACCATCGACACTCTTCTTCTTCACTAGTGCAGTGCGCTGCGTGGAGACCTGTGTTATAAGGTACTTTTTTAGATTGTTGATTTGAGCATGTCAGGTGAATGTTAGAATTCCTCTAATTTCGATTCTAAAATTATCAACTCCTACAAAACGTGGCACTAATGTGTGCGCGGCTTCATGATCGTGAAAAAAAAATAGAAAATACAAAAAAAAAATTTTTAAAGCATGTTGCAACGAATACAATAATTTTTAAAACCTGTTGAGTACTCCCACTATCGTCAATAAGATTGGCAGTGATGACGTCGCCGAAACTAGCAAGATCAAATAAGATATTAGGTGAGGTGTAGATCGTCAGTATCGGGCCCTCCACGAACTTTTCGCTGATCTGTGAAAAGTTATTTTCGAAATTATCAACAAAAAAACCTATATGATTTTTATAAATTACTACATTCGGCATAATTTTATAAAAAAAACACAGGCGTATACCGTTGACTATCAAAGCAAAATTCATCTTTTAATAAACCTATTTTTTTTAAATTGTACCAAACCTGGACGCTATTGCACATGGTCAACGCTGATTTCTGCAATTCCAATTGGGAGGACAGCGTAGAAGTGAGTTTTAAACTTTCAACGATTTCGTAAGTCTGAAATGTTTAAAATGAATGGGATAAATCGAGTTCGCATATTTAAGAAATAAAAAAAATTTAGCTGAAGTTAAAGAAATGTCCTAATAACCTTCCGTATTGTCTGTAGTGAGCTCTCAACAAGATCTCTTCTTTCGTCTAATTTTCGCAGCTGAATTTTTCCCATTTTCTGCACTTGGTCCGTCAAATCCAAACAGCGACTGATCGCCTGAAGAGATATAATTCAAAGAAGTAGTGTAAGCAGAATGTCTAGGCACGATACACCCAAGTAGAACTAATACTGTAAGAACGATCGTCTAACGTATGTTTTAGAACACCACAGTGCCTTGGCAAATCGTAATGAGTAGAACAGAAATTGGATAGTATAGAATTCCTGTAAAGTGCAAAAAAAACCTGAGCAATGATGAGTGTGCATTGGGTGGCGATTTCGGTGTTGGCAGATAGAATATTGTCTTCGATAATACGTCTCTTCTTTTCAGTCGCCTCTTTCTCAGCAGTGAGCAACTTCTTTATCCGTGTTAATCGTCTTATTTCGTCAGTCATTTTGCCCTTATTCTGAAACATGATCACACTTACTAGTTAACTATACGGTCATTATTTATTACTACATGCTCGAAGTATAGATTTGAGGCCAAAATATGCATCTCTCTTTGCTATTTTGGGTTTTCAAAATCATGAAATTGTAAATTTATATTTTAAAATGGAAAATTCTTACCACGAACAGCTCTTCGTATTGGAAGTGGTCACTGTGCGTGCTCACAGCGCATGCATGACAGATAACCTAGAAAAAATTTCCTCGAAAATCGAAAAACTGAAATTCGAAAAGTAATTCCAAATTTAACATTAATTTTCCTTCCTTTGTAAACCGAATTATCTTCCTTAGTTTTTTTTTTAAAGTGCTCACATCTCCTGTTTTCTAACTTTTTGGAAAATAAATGTCAAAAAAACACCCTTTCCGGATCACCCTTACCTTTCCACAGGGACACTGGAACTCTGCGACGCGATTACCGTGTAATGTGCATCTTGTCGAAGTAGTTCGCGATTTTGCGGCGGTCGTGGCGGAGAGAATCGAGGTGAGTGAGAAGCGTCGGCAGGACTGACACCACACCTTCTCGGACGAAATCGCTGCATTTAATTTTCTTAATTGTTATCAATCAACGTAATATTTCAATTTATTTCATTTAAACTTTTTTTACTTATTACATGTGACTGCAACGTTCCTGTTCCGTTCAGTCCCGTTTAATGTTCCGTTTAGACATAAAGAGATTTGATAGACGGTGTTTGACTGTGTTGTGAGCTAAGAGAGCTATTACAGGGAAATACATCTGCGAATTCATAAGTCTTAGGGGAGCCAGGGACTACTTCAAAGACTATTAGGCGCGGGGGGACCTCGAAAGTCGTCTCCAGCTCGATTAGAATTGTGAACTTGCAGACATATTTCCCTCTGTGCAGAAGAGTCAGAAATTCGGGTAAGTAATTGGATTCGGTTTCTTAAATGCATGCACTCTCACATCAACCGATCGATTTAGCGAGTCTTGAAATAGTTATGTACAGTATTCCGTTTACACAATCAGCACTACCGCTTCAATTGCAATTATTCAAAAGTATCATCAGCACGTATTCTAATAAATATAATGTATAAAAATGTATTGTATAAAAATACGGATTCGACGAATTAGAACAAAACAATGTCCCGCGACTTCGCGAGTGAATGCTTTTACTGGGGAAAATAACAATAGATTATGACGAACCGTTGTCGCTTCTGCATCGATTGCACAAAACGTGGCCACATGCTAGAAGATGCGATTGAGAGGGCAGAGAGGAGTTGGTGTCACAAGGAACCAACGGATCATCGGCATGACACAACTGGAAATATATAGTTCCCTTTCTCACGAACGGGGCGAAGGAACAAAGCGTGGGGTAATTGAGAGAGCCCATCGTACCGTTGAATTTACTATTTATATATTTTTAAAAAATCCTTCAAAAACAACGTTGTTTCAATTATGGAGAACATTCCGATTCTGATAACGTACCTCGCATCTACGGTGCCGCTCGGGTAACGAATTCATCCGAATTTAGCTTCTAAATTGCATTTAAAATGAATGCAGTAAGACATAATTACAGATACTTCTTTCAGGTTACGTGACCTGTGTGGAGAGAGAATATTTCCGAATGAAAAATATATTTTATCAGAAGTTGGGAAATGAACCGTGAAATCATTCAACTGATGACAACAATAATTTAATATTTAAAACAAATATTTTGAAATAAACATCCTCAGAGCCTAACCGCCTAACTCATCCACTTCGATCTTCAATGATAGCAGCCTGAAAATGGGACATTTATATTTGATAAAGATCAATATATTAATGATATTAACTTAGTCATAAGCCAGTCTCACCATTTCATCTTCGTGCTTCAAAGCTTTCTCGCAATCTTCAGCGAAACTAATCAGATTCACCATGTGATTAGATCCATCAACTTCTTCTTCCTCCTCTTCCACTTTGATTCTCTTCCGAGAAGAATGACTCGACTGATCTAAATTGTCGAGCATTTATGATTATTTATCATACCAGGTTACACAAATGTGCGAATAAAAAAATCAATTCCATTAAGAATGGGGGATTCAAATGGGGGGAGCGGGAATTTAGTACCATTATTTTCACCACACAATCGACCCTTATAATCCGTCAGAAGATAGCGAACTTTTCACGCATCTTTTCTTGCTCGTTTTAGGCTATTTTCTTTATAATTTGTGTTAGGACATTAGAGCAGCATAAGAAACTACTAATGCAGAAGAAATTAACCTACGCGAGCTAGACAGTGACGAGAGAGCACGTGAATCGAGAGAGCGCAGAAAGACAACAACAATTGTTAGTCTTTCTGCGCTCTCTCTGTTTACGTGCTCTCTCGTCACTGTCTAGCTCGCGGAAAACAACTCGCAGAATTCCGCGACCTTCTAAGAGGTGCGGCTAATTCCCTAGTTTATATTTTAGGTTAATTTCTTCTGCATTAGTAGTTTCTTATGCTGCTCTAATGACCTAACGCAAATTATAAAGAAAATAGCCTAAAACGAGCAAGAAAAGATGCGTGAAAAGTTCGCTATCTTCTAAAGGATTATAAGGGTCGAATGTTCTTAAACGGTTTTTTTCATTTTCTTTTATAAAATAGCCCATGTGAAAACGGGGCGCCCGGGGAGATCCGAAGCGACCCATTGACTTTCACAGCGAAGAGAATGAGAAATTCACGTTGAATTAAAGTGCGCTGTGTTCTCGAGGTCATTACCGAACTTTTAATGTATTTCACATAAATTTAAAAAATTACACCAAGACCGGATCCGTAAAAAAGAAAGCTCTTTACTACGGTAGTCCGGCTCGGGTGCACTTATTATTCCTAAATTAAACTGTTTAAAATAATTTATATATAATTAATGAATTTATTAAAATTTATGTGAAATACATTAAAAGTTCGGTAATGACCTCGATAACACAGCGCACTTTAATTCAACGTGAATTTATCATTCTCCTTGCTGTGAAAGTCAATGGGTCGCTTCGAGTCGCCCCGTTTTCACATGGGGATCTGACCGGACTGTATAATTGTATATTACCGTAGTTGTTTCTCTCCGATTTCGATTCAGTTGTTACAATATCCGGCTTATCGATAGCATTTTCGCTAGATTGACTAGTTGAGCCTGAAAATTACCGAAGTACGGAGGGAAATACTGTACAAAATTACCTCTCTGGTCCGGTCGAGCGGGTTTCCATCCTTTCACACTATATCGACCATTCTGAAAAGGGCTATTTTACCCAATTAATAGGATCCTAATCAAGATCGATATAGACAGAATGCTGATAGACATATCACCTACCGGATTAACTAAGCGAACCGATGAAACTTGTGATTGACAGTTGGCTGAAATATGAATATATTTTAAATCAGTGTGGAATAGAATAGGCAGAGTTGTAAAGGAACAAGTAAACTGGCCCGAACCGTACCTCGAGTTGACGGCACGATCGATCGTGCAAAGAACGCTATCGTAGTCGACGATCCACTCCCACTCGGCGCTGATACAGTATTCAGAGCCGACGTTTTCCGCAGCGGCCACATTTGCTCAATCAATACAATAATACCAAGCACCTGATTTCGGAACCATGAGAATTTCGATTGAAACAGTTGTTTTATAATGTCCCAGCACCCCAAACATAACGCAAATAAAAAATAATGTTTATCTTTTCAATTTGAGAAATTTTCATTTTTCGATTTTTTTCGACTCAAAACCATTTTTCTCCTAGGCCAGAGCCGGCAAATAGAAATAAGTGGTGTTTTGTGCAATCCAGTGTGGGCACCCTCTAAACACCCGAGTATGGGCCTCCAGCTCTCATTTTGGGGGGCCACGTCCGGGAAGGGTCGGATATGGTCGAGTCTTACCGATCCTGTCTCTTAAATATAAATTCTGCTTACACAGTTCTCTACACGGTCCACTATGGATGCAAGTTCGGTATTCGTATTACGGCTAATAAAGGGAAGAGATCCTGAGAGAGAAGAGCTTGGCAGAGGGTGTTGTAAATACCGAACCGGCATCTCTAGGGCTTATCCCATCCCAAAGGATATGGAGTGATCAAGTATGTAAACGTGATAGGATCTCACTCGTCTTACTCTCTCTCTCTCACTCACTCGTACTCTCTCACTCCTGACCCCTTTCTGGATGTTCAGATTCACATTTGTACCTTCGCGCTGCTTGCGCATACTGTAGCCGTGGCGACCGCAGCTGGCGTTTTCGTTTGACTTAAATGGTATCGGATAGGGCGGTCGGAAGAGTTGGAAGGATCGCCATCATTCGCAGAAACCACAGCCACCAATTCTGTAAAGATTACCATGTTTATTAGGTAGTCGGCAAGCATTTCATGTGGACAAATATCAACAAAAAACTATTTGAGTTCCAAAAAATTCGCCATTTTAAAATGTTTCGTAAAAATTAAATAAATTAAAATAATAAAACAATTTACGAATTGTGTCTGGGTGGGGCGGCGGAATGACCAGCGGCGCGGCAACAATTCCGATGGCACCGCGTGATATGTTGAGAACCTCCCGCGTTTTGCTCGAGGGGAGAATCGCCTGGGAGAGTAACTTTTATCACTACTAGTAATCCACAAGAATAAATTTAACTAGCCGGGATGTGTTGAGGTTAAATACACTACGCTCTATGCGTACACTACGCTCTATACTGGTTCTGGGTCCAGGTTCGGTCCAGGGGGAGGTTGGTCACAGGCTCCAGGTTCGGTCTAGGGGGAGGTCGGTCACTGGCTCCAAGTTCGGTCCAGGGGGAGCTCGGTAGCCTGCTCCAGGTACGGTCCAGGGGGAGCTAAGTAACCTAATTAAGATTCGGTCCAGGGGGGCCTCGGTAGCCTTCTTCAGGTATGGTTCAGGGGGAGCTCGGTAGCTTTCTTGAAGTTTGGTCCAGGGAGGAGGACTCAGTAGCCGGCTCCAAATACGGTCCAGGGGGAATTTAGTATGTTGGGGAATGTTAATCTCTAGAAAGAGTACTGGCTTATTCCGTTGCAAAAGGCTCGTGAGGCTGAGAGCGATCAAAAAAAAGTTGCCACTACGCCACTTCGTGGCTCCGTGGCAACTTTTTTTCGATCGCTCTCAGCCTCACGAGCCTTTCTCAACGGAAACGCAAGATGCAGTGCATTTAAAGAGAAAACGTTCAGACACGTTTCCGACATCGCAAAACACTTTTCCTATGGTCCCCCACGTTCTGCGAATCAATTAATAACTTTTTGAAATATTCGATTTTTCATGTTAAAACGTGTTAGAAAACGTTCAGACACGTTTCCGACATCGCAAAACACTTTTCCTATGGTCCCCCACGCTCTGCGAATCAATTGGGAACTTTTCGAAATGTTCGATTTTTCACGTTACAACTCGGCAAAACAGGTGAAAACGTGTTTCACATTACTCAAGAACGTGCTAGAAGGGCATCTGACACTTGCGAATAATGCGGCAAACGTTTTGCCCGCGGCGGGATTCGAACCTGGGGGTCTCGGATTGTAAGTCAAGGGCGTAACCCACTTGGCTATGGATTTGGTCAATTAAATATTGCAAAATTTTAAAGGGATTTTGGTCTGTTGTCGTAGGCAAAAGGATCCGAGAAGATAGAGCGATTTTGAAGTAATTTATAAAGCTTCCCGATACGCGATTCCGAGCCTCCAGAAAGGGGTCAGAGGCGATAGAGTGTGCCAAAGTGAGAGCGTACCTCTCGATTCCCCTTGCCCTCTCGTTTCAAACCCCTTCCTGCGAGGTTTGCCGGCATGAGGAATGATTTGGAACGAAATGTGCGAAAATTTCATGAAATCGCGTGAAATCAAGTGAAATCAATCGATATTTCACTTCAAAAATCGGCAAAAGATGCTCAAATGTGAATCTCGTCACTAAAAAATGGGTTTGGGCCACATTTCACACTTGCAAAAAATGCGGCAAAATACTATGCACCGGCGGGGATCGAACCTGCGACCCTCGGATTTGAATTCGAGCTCGCTACCGACTTGGCCATGGAATTATCGATTTTTTGTAAATAAATATTGAAATGTTTTCTGATGGGTTATCATATGCAAAAGGATCTGAGAAGATTGCTTGAGTTTAAAGCGATTTATAGCGAAAAAAACGAAAAAAATGTCCGTCACGCGGAAGGAAAAAAAACATACCAACAGACAGACATTTCAATTTCCTAGTAGTGGAGGAATAGGCAATTCTAGCGATTGTTTAACAAATGACGAGGGACCTGGTGAAATTGAGAAAAGTGGAGAGCAGCGGCGTTGAGGTCTTTGGTTGTTCTCACGAGAGGCGTGGGAAATGGAATCACCTTCAACAAAGTTATATTTTTGATTAATTAAATATTAATTTGGTAGTTTGATTAATTTAATATTAATATGCCCACACCTGGTGAGTGGTCCCTTCCTTATCGATAAGATTGGTTGTAATGACTTCACCCAGTTTCGCGACTGAATCGAGTACCTAATTGAAAATCCATATATTTAAATCGTACAAGAGGTCAGTGAATATCTTCCAGAAAAGATTTTCATTGCAATTAAATATGTGTTACGACATATATGTGAATTGTACCTTATTGCGGCAATTATCGATGATCACTGAGAGCGAAGGAGACGTCTTCACACCAGGCTATGAAGGACCTTTTTTTTTAAATGGCGCACGATGGCTATGGGTTCACGTTGGTCACACTATTTTAAGTGGAAAAAGAAAAATTGATCATTCAAAAAATAATTCATTTTTTTCGCAGATGAATACGGACTATAAAGAATCCAGAATCTGGAATCCTGATTAAGGGATATATGCAGGACCAGTGAACACATACCGGAGAGGAATTTCGAAGCTCTCCTTGTAATGGCTGGCTCATCGAGATCGCAGCTTTCTTTACACAGAGACGAACGGAGAGATTGGGGGAAGTGTTCCTCACGCCCGCCATTTCAATGGCCTTAAAAATACGGATTTAAATATCCATAATATTTCATTGTAATTTGAATTGCAATCTTTTTACTTTGATGATTCAATTACCTTTTTTCTAGATCGATGTCGGCAATTCTGACATCGGGAGGGGGGGGGGGTGCCATTCGCCCGCTGATGTCAGAATTTCCGACATCGGTCTACTTCCGGGAGATCTTATTCAGGCGAGAGTCGCCGGCCGCAGTAACTGCTAGACAGCACCCAGTTGGCACCATGCCAAGAACGTCTCTCGTTGTCTGACCCTCGCGTTTGGCGTGCTCTCTCGTCATCTCCCTCTTTCTCCAATTCGTTCTCGCCGACTTTGCTTCGAAAGCTGTGTGCTAACCTGGTTTATCGACGCGAGTTTTCTTTCGAGTACAATGATGCGGTCGACGATCTGTTGAGTCCTCCTCCTCGCCACTGCCCTCGTTTGCGTCATCAAATGCAGGCAACGACTGATCGCCTGCAAGATTATTGATTTTTCAGAATTAAGTATGATATTTTCAGAATGTTTTTTTTTAGTTTGAAAAGGTTTTTTTTGTATCAGCACGAGGGCCGGAATCGAGATAAAAGGATGAGTGAATTTTTCGAACACTTGCCTGTGCAATGATGAGTGTGAATTCGTTGGCGATTTCATTATTAGCGGCGGAAATTTGATTCTCTATTAGTTTCTTCTGCTTGATAGCATCCGTCCTTTCCGCCATGAGAACCCTCTCGATGTGTCTCACTCGCTGCATTTCCTTGTCCAACGCAGCGTCAGTCTGCAAAGAAAAATGGCGTGGACAATTTTACACACAATTATTTATCATGTCAGGCAATAGTTCTCAGATGAGGATGGGTCGATATTCTTCATTTGTTGCGTTTCACCCCGATTGCTCGTTTCAGGTCGTCTCTCCATCGTGGACAATGCGCAGATTTAAAAAAAACTTGAAGAGATATAATTAAAATTGATTTTTGAACTAGCTTTACGACGAGTATTTGGTCAACTGGGTTCTCACTGTGGGGCAGTGACAATCGGCTGTCCGGTAAGAGAATCGCAAACCTCATATCCCTCTGATACATTTGAATAACATTATCCCCTCTTTTTAATCAATCAATCATTTATCATGCCAAAAGTCGTTGATTGAAAATATATATAATATGTGAGCAAGGGTATGTGAACACGATAGGTACGATGTCACAACAGGGTGACAAAGTGAGAAGATGGGAGGGGCTCCTAAATCAAGTTTTTGTTTAAATCCAGAAAAGCGCTCACCGCAACGAGTTCTGAATAGTGGAAGTGTCCAGCATGCCCTTGCTCAGTGCATTTATCGCAGATAAACTGAAGTACCGAGAAATTATTGAGATTCTTTAGCATTTTCAATTGAGAAATGAGCTTTCCATTAGTGGGAAGACGATATTAAAGAAGAGGAATAAATGGTCTCTTTAAATATATTAATAATGTACAGTATCGCCGGAAAGTATTGGCACACTTTTGTTTTCTGATATAACTTTTGAACCACGAGAGCAATCCGGCTGAAAATTTTAGTGAAAATAGAGAATTCATCGGGGAATGCGATGCGTGCACTATCGTATCCTTGAAATTTAATCGTTCCCCGATGTTCACAATAAATCAATTTTAAAAAAATCAACAATAAATAAATAAATCGTTCTTCAATAAAATTTTCAGCCGGATTGCTCTCGTGGTTCAAAAGTTATATCAGAAAACAAAAGTGTGCCAATACTTTCCGGCGATACAGTATACCTCTCCGCACGAGCATCGTAGAGAGACGTGGGTAACGGGGTGAGTGCTGCATGGAGGCGCGATGCCGTCCCATCTCAGAACGGTCGGCGCTCTGGACACATACATTTCAAAAATAACAAAATATATAGCCCATAGGAACGATAGTTGCATGCAAAAACAATATTCATGAACAGTATAAACAAAATCGATAATATTGTTCAACATTTTTGGAAGAGAATCCTAATATCACCCCTTTTAAGGATGCGTTGCTCATATTTCAGTCAAATAAGCGAACCCATCCTACAAAAGACTCATTTTCTTCTTTTGTGTATGAAATATATTTGTGCTACTTGGTAATAGTTTACTGACGAGTGAAAATCAGCTCTGGATGGAAGACTGAAACAATTGGACAGACGAGAGCACGTCGTGCACAGCACTTTGCCGCACTGGGAAGCTGAAAAGGTACATTTTTTTATTTGAGAAAAAAATGAAGAAATTATTGTAGCGGTGCGCTCAATGGAACTTTTCATCAAAATGAGCACGTACAACAGATAAAATATTATGTGAAACGGTTTTGCAAATCTATTAAGCTAGTCAACACTAGAAAAGAGATCAAAGCCTAAAGAAATGACGATCAGTGTTTCGGCCCTTGGTCTAGACACAGACCGTCTCCCTGGGTGCGGGCCTCGTCAGACAAGCCCCAGGGACATTTTTGTATAAAAAAAGTTCAATTTCACCTGCCCTAACAATTCGTAGATTCTGCCTATGATCTGCAAGCAGTGAACCCCGTAATTTTGAGAATTAGTGTAAATTAAAGATCATCGATGGGACAACCCCCTTCTCCTGCGTTAAAATGTTCATTTTGGCAGTTTCAAAAATATACTTCTGGTTCAGAACGCATACGTTTGTCGACTAGAGGTGACATCATCAGACTAAATCAATCGCGTACCATTCTCGTCCCTGCATCGATCACAGATGACGTGTCCACATCCGAGAATATGCGACCGAACGTCCAAAGAAACGGCGAGTGCGTGCGGAATCCACAGTTTAGCAGCGCACTGCTGTAAATGAGGCTTTTTTAAAATATTAATGTGCACTTCTTCCACCTGTTGGTAGGGTTTTAAACGTACAATTAGAATGGAATAAACAAGAATGATTCGTAAGAGATGCGTAATACGTCTAACTAGAATTTTGAGCTAAAAGAAGGTTAGATCGCCTTTCGTTTTACATTAGAAAATTGCAGCTACCATAACTGTTCACCAACACACGGTTGATGTGTGAACGGTGAGTCGCCTATTTCCGAAAAGATAGAATGTTTTCTGCGCTGATGATACGGTTATGTTATACAAATAAACAAATAGGAACGTTCGAAAAATTTCCCCACTCAATTAACCGTTCCTGGAGCAAATTTCAAACTAAAATAACTATTTGCAAAAAAGCAAGTTTTCCATTTTCCATTAGATGGTGTTGAGAAAAAACGAATAAAACTATTGAACATTTCTTTACAAATATTTAAAATTCTTTTCAACATTCTCACCTTGCATCGACCGAACGAATCGGGCGCCGTACTCATTCGGATTGTGCGTCTAAATCAACCCAAAATACAGATATAGAAAAAACATCAGAAATTTAAACATGACATTGTCCACTATTACAACAGTCGAGAAGATATTCAGGAAGTAATAACCTCATTACACAGATATTTTTTTTCTCTGCATGTAACTATGAAACGAATATTTTATCCGATTACAACCAAACATAACGAATTAGCAACAAATCGATTCGAAACAATTAACGGAAACATAACAACCGGGTTCACTGTACTCACTAGTACACAATTTAAATTAGTGAAAAATCAATTCTTACATTGAACAGAATGGAGACAAAAGAATGGCGTAGACCAGTAGTTTGAAATTCGGGTAGATAATTCGATAAAATCACTTCATTTCCCACTTAAACAATCTAGTCTAAAGTGTGTGTGCGCGTGAAAAGGAGGGTTCTAACTCAGTTATTTACCCAAATTTCAAACTCATCTAGTAATCAACCAATTGATTCTTATATGGGACAGAATTGAGATAAGTCACAGAGGAGCAGATCAATGACGGAAGAGATCGTAATTGTAGATCGTAATTAGTACTAAACTAGTCAAATTGGATTTGTAAATCGAACAGAATTGAGGGAGCAAATCAATAATAGCACAGATCATCATCGTAATCCTCATCATCACTCTCCTCTCCTCCTTCCATCTCCACTCTCGTGTCTTCCCCAGTAATCGTCGCCCCCTCCACACTGTGGTCGACGTACACATCAACAGGCGGATTGCCCGCAGTGTAGATTCGCACGATGCCGTCGTCGTTGATTACCTGCAACAGCAGATGTTCTTCAGACGAAAATCAACCGAAGATAATGATCCTTTTCAACGTCGTCAGAGCTCCCATTCGATTCCCCGTGAACCCGAATAGCCTCTTCATAAACGACTTATAAACATAAACTAACAGAAGATTATCGCGTATCTTCGCAAACATTAATTGTGATTGCGCATACAAGTATAAAGTGGGTGATATGACATTTTGAATGGGTCCAGGAGTTTTGCAACTCCTATTTAGGAACCCGACACAAAACTTTTCCCATTATTGGAGGTACGTTTTTGCATTTTTAGAAAATTGTTTTATCAGATTCTTAAGCAGACGTTACTAAACGTCCTGTGGCCGATAAAGAAAACAAACATACCTCGACTGATCGACTCGTCGCCTTAGGTTCTCCGTTGTTCTGCATTACAACATGGAACGACTTGAGAAGCACTGGAACTGCCGAATCCGGAATGTGAATGCGCAACTTGGAGATGCGATGACGCTACAAATAAATGTAAATGAAATAGCGCAAATGGCGGACAACTGCGAACAAAAAGTGTGAAATAAGCTATTCTCTCTAAGAGTCTGCTTTGAAAATTTATGAAAGAATCGCCAAAAAAACTACAGAAACCGCTAATGATTATGTGATTCATTTCACAGAGTACCATGGACATTACTGTTTCGAGGAGTCAATAAGGGAATGTAGTCTTCTGCTAGTCTAACTTACCGGATGTCTCATCATTTTTGGCAGATCCTTGAACAGCTTCTTCGCGTTCACTTCCCGACAGATGACATTCAGCAGCACCTCAATTCAATAGTTACACAATTCTATATTTATAAAAAAAATATGTACACCGGCAGTGGATTTTGTGTTTCGTTTGTATCCATATTTAGGCGATCACAAGGAAAAGCGGTACAAAATTAAATAAAATTAAAATTGTGTTTCGTTCAATACATTACCTCTCCCTTCCCCTCCACCAGGAATTCCACGAAATGGTTAGTGATGAATTTGGAAAGGGTAGAGTGACGCTGGCCATCCTTCTGACAAACGTGTTACGGTATAAGATGAACTTTTGTTGACACCTTATCAGCACTCATGCAAAGGTGCTATTTATTGATTCATTCATGAAAACCGTCTCGCACATTACCAATCATTTGTAATCGAATACTAATTGACCATCTCTCTGAGTACAGTCCTACTTTATTTATGCACAATTTGGGTAAGCCAGGAGTTTTATTAATTTAAATAAAACAAAATATTTGAAGCAACTGACGTAGGAGCAGGTGATCTCGAGCTTCGCAAAGCGTACAAAAGCCATCTCTTCAACGAGCTCGACGTGGAAGGGATTGGCACGAGTGAACTGAGATTTGTAGATTGGAATGTGAGAGCAACTATGCTAATCGTAAGTGATGTCGCAAATAATATTTAAGCAAAAATTTAAAAAAAAACCCGATGACAACAGAAAGATTTTTTTTTCAAATTGGAGCCAGCATGAACTACGAAAGCATTGTATTTCATGTTTGCATTCACTTACCACTGGTCTATGCCAATTTGATCTGTAAATACATGATTTTCTTCTAAACTCTTCGTAGAATAGTATTGCTACCAGAATGCTGGCTTGCTCGCGTATGCAAATACTACGATAAACATGTATACAACTCACCGTCAATTTGCCCGTCCCGCAATTATCAGCCTCTTCCGTGATCTTCTTGAATCGTTCCACGATTCCCTCCATCGACGAACGAATGAGTGAGGGAGAGTAGCGATCGCATTTGAATTCACTACACTCGGCAGTCGTCTGAGGTATGCATAGTAAAAATTGATCGATCGATCGTTTTTATCGATAGATCTTATCGGGATCAAGACGTGTGCAGTAGAGACCTCCAAAATGATATTCAATCGCCTATTTAAAGGCGATAGGCAATTGGCAACTGACTGTGCAGGCTGTTCATAATTATATGCAGACTAGTCCGAAATAATAATAAAAAAGTTCCGCAGATAGCATACAGTACAGAACCCGAGAGAGCGTGTGCGAACAAGAGATAATAGAATGAAAGTATGTACAGTGTGCATTGCACACGTCCACTTCGAGTTTCAAAATTGCAATATGTGTATTACGGTATATTTCCGTGCGATATATCGGTATTACACCTCACACGGCTAAGAGAGTCAGAGAAAGGGGCTAAAAGTTTATTAAAAACGCGCAATGCCGGGCCGTATTCGCAAGTACACTACTCGCAAATATGTTTAATCGTAGTAAAAATAATATAAAGTCAGGACCCTTTTAAGGTGGGATTATTAGACTTACAGTGATCTCAGCACTTACCGTAATCTCGAAGTCGATGAGCTCCGGCATCTTCGGATCGAGAATATCGATTCTCTTGTTGACGCGGAGAGCTTTTAGCTCGCGATTAGGAATGTAGCGAAGGATCTTGATGATAACCTGATTCGGAAGATCGAGAAGAGGGAACTGGAAAGAAAGAACTTCTGAATTAATATGCTTCATCGTCTTTTTAAAGTAAAAAAATATTTCAGTGGCGTGAACTATTCTGACTGCAAAAAATAAAACACTAAATGTGCTAAATAGTCATATATTCTCTTTTTGATCAGATACAGTGCATCATCTGCCTTTCCTCACTACAACATTTATCTACCGAAATAATTTCCGTAATCCGATTCTTATAATAAAGGCGTGACCCGCAACAAGTTCCTTTTATAATACTATAATCCGTTTTCTCTTACCAATCTACCGTAATCCACTCGCCCTTCAAAATAGTCACTTCGTTGTTTCACTGGTTCTTATTATACTATTAAAATTATGTTTTAGCACTGTACAAATGATAACATGTCCTATCTACAGAAAATAAACCAATAAGTTATTATATTGGCAATAACGACAACAATTTTGATGTCTGGAAACAGTAAAAAAAACTCACTGCTGTCGTTTTCTCCATTCTTCCTCACTGATATAATCTCCTCGGTATTCTAGTATTCAGTTAAATTTGGAAGAAACGCCGTTGATCAAAGGTATCACCAGAAGCATGTTAACTTCTCACTTTTTACCAATTTCGATAAATTCTGGATGAAAGTTCTCTGTTACTGTTACATTTCTAGGTATCTCTTAAAACTGTTTACTTTTTATTTTCTTCATATCATATCAACGAACAACAATTTCCAACAACAACAACAATTCAACAAAATAAACGTGACGGAAACTATGAAAAACAACGTAAATCGTAACATGGTACACGTATGGTCTATTTGAACAGCGGATCCTATTATTTTATAGTTATCCAAGGAAATCAATACTACTGTACTCATTACCGGCTACCGTACTCCTTACTGACTGCCACCGTACTCAATCCACTGCCGGAGGGCCTCAGAGAGGAGGGATGGAATGTGGTTGACTGATTGGGCCAGTACATACAATGGGAATGGGAATAGGGAGAGATAGGGTATCAGTTGGACTTGATCGTCCACGAATGACGCCACTCTCATCTCCTTGATCGACTTCTTGCCACAGTCGAGAATAACGAAGAGAACGGCGACTCGAGAGAGACGAGACAACTCGTGACGAATCTTAACACAATTAATAAATATTTCAATTTACAATTATTTTACTTGTGCACACCGGAACTTCCTATAGTATTTTAGGCACTTCTTCACAGGAGCAGAATGCGTATGTCAACGTTCAGATCGGCCGGTATTCTCATAAGTTTTCATTCATAATGTTCTTCGATAACCGGTTTGTAAAACATTGGCTAGGGATGTCGGTTCGGTGTTTCGTATTCCCTAATATATTTTCTTTCTCTCGACTCTCGCCAATCTTTCGCTCAAACTCCGTAATGTGGGATTCACTGTTCATCAATGTACATTGATGTACTCCTTATTTCAGGTCGGTGGACGAGAGAGAGAGAGAGAGAAAGAGTATGTGAAATGAAGAGTACATCAATGTACATTTATGTAAAACACTGAAGGGGCCATAATACTGTCAATGGTTTGTACCTTCTCGACTCCATTCGCCAGTGCTCCTCTTCCATCACTGATGATTATCAGCATTTGTTCACTCTTAGCAGTCGCCACTTCTTCCAGAAGCGCCGATGCCTTTCTCAGCATTCCACACATGTCCGTGCTCGACTGATCGAACGACAGTGCGGACAGCAGACTCTCGCCTGCAATTATTTATTACTTTATCCATATCGTACCGTATCTCATCTCTATGAATGCCCCCAGTCCCACCCAATTGTTCCATAGCCCGGCCCTTTCTTCAGAGAACGTGGCAATAAATGCGTAACAGAATTACTAACCGACCAGTTTCCATCAACTTGCGATACAGTTTTGTTAATTGTTTTTTGCTGACAACTTTGAAGTTTCACGAGAGGCGTAATTTACGGATGGACGAAATTGTCTGCTCCCATGTTTAGATCGGTGTAAATCCCAAAAAACACTGTAGTCAGCCCCATCCACTCACCAGTTGTCTGGGTGCTTGCTGCGTGTGCAAACGGTATAACTTGGTTGATTCCTTCTCCGAACGTCATCACACTCAGCTGGCCGGCGTTCACCCTCCGCAGTGCCTCCTCCACAATGCAGACGCCCTGGCAAGTGAGCGACTCCATGCCGTTCTCGGCCATTGAAGCAGAGTCGTCCACTGCGATCAGGACCTGCAAAGAATATTTATATTGTAAAAAATATTTATATATGCCGTGATATTTGAATAAATCACCCATCTACTAATAAGCATTTCGAATTGAAAAGGTAAGCTTTTAGAAGGCCATTTGGTTCTCATCCAGTATCATGCAACGGCTACCCTTCTTAACGCGCTACGTGTTTGAGTAAGCATCACCCAGTATATCCCCCAAGCGAAATGTCAATTGTTCTTTGTGTTAATCGAATATCACTCCCCCCGTACCTCATAATTCCTCTCCGCTTTCTTCGTTCTCTTCATCCAGATTCGATTCTTCCTGTACTGGGAGGCGATGTAGGGAATGATCCTCTTCATGTTCAGCCTCTTTCCACTCCTATAGTCTCCCTCCATCCGAGTGGCCACTCGTGGTTCGAGAATGAGACGGAGATTCTCACTCAATTCAGCAGCCAACAGAGAGACGACGGGCGCCATCTTCTCCCACTCGTGACGGTATCTGAGAAGGGAACCAAATTAGCCAAGCTTAGCGAATGTGGCCCAGTCAACGATAAACGAAATCCAATGAAAAGTATGTCTCGGAATTTATAATTCATGTTGTCGTGCTTCTGCAAGGCTTCTCCCTGTTCTTTCGCAAACAGTCAACCACGAATAGCTGGGCTAGTGGCTCTTCGAAGCGGACTACTGGACTACTAGCACATCTTTTGATGATTATAGAATATGAAGGGCTGATGAACCCACTTGTCCATTTGCTGTTCAGTCATCTCCTTCTTCTCCTCTTCCTTCACTTCCACCAATTCCTCTCCTCCCTCCTTCGTCCCCATCACCATGTCACGAGAAATCTTCTCCGTCTGAAACAAAATGTTCATTCTCAATAAATCAACAAAAAAATAATCCAAGAAAGGTTACGGTTCTCACACAGCTCTAGTGTACCAATTATAGGGATTTATCCAAAGGTGATTTTACGTTTCGGAACCGCCATTTAGGAACCCTCAAAATATCGTTTTCCAATATTCGGAAGCGATGTTTTTTAGAACATTTAGAAACATAATTCCGGATTGCCAAACAACAGTTTCAAAACGTATCATAACCTTCTCAAAAAAGGGTTCTAGACAAATACTAGAGTGCGTAATTCGGGTCGGGTAATCGGGTAATTGAGCGGTCCCTGTCGAAATGATTCGGCAAATGAGACGGCCCGAGAATGACCCTCTCAAAATGATTAATTACCCGATAACAGGCTCTCATACAGACAAATTTTAAACGGAAATACTTAATATAATACGTTTTTCTTGTTAATTTACGTGCACACTTTGTCTGTGACACTCTGGCATATGAGAATTTCCCATTGTTGTCTCATTTTGACCGTTTCTTCAATTCGTTCTCTCCTCTCTGAAACACGCGAAATTTGTTTTCAGTCATGTCCAGGTTGGCGATTTTTCATATTATATTGTAGCAGAACGTACAAAATACAAATTTATCTTGTAGATCTAGCCTGGTAGAAATTCCCGTCTCAATGTGAACACGGTGTTGTTTCTTCAGACATTAGTGAATCAGTCAATGGTGATAAGTGGTTCCGATATTCACCGAATGGACGTCAAAATCGACACCAACTTCAATTGAATTTCCATTAGTCGTTCTATAGACAAAATGTGAGTTCTCTTGTATGTCCAAAATATTTCAACGCATATTCTTGAGCGACAATTGAAACGAATCTATGGATTGTACCAATAGTTTCTTCGCGTTCGCGTCCTCTGGTATTTTTGCCACAATCGATCCCCAGTTGGCAGACCAATAGTGTGAAGATCAAAGGTGCCCGACGTTCCCAGTGGGGAGATGGTGGTTTCCCGTTGAGTGAGGAATCTCCATTTGGGATCCCAGAATTTCCCCCATTGGGAAACCGTCGGCACTTTTGATTTTCCCCCCATTGGTCTGTCAACTGGAGATCCATAGGAGTAAAAATACCGGAGTAGGTAGATCTGATTCCTTTTCCTAAATCAGACTCCATAGATTCGACTTGATTGTCACTCAATCACACGCGTTTTAACAATTTGGACATACAAGATAACTTACATTTAATATTCAGAACGACTAACGCAATTGGAATTGAAACTGGCTGCAATTTTGACGTGTGTTCGTTGGATATCAGAACCACCTTCACCATTGATTTACGAGTCTCTGAAGAAAGAACACAGTGTCCAAGATCACAGTGTGACCACCATTTCCACCAGCAAGGTCTACACACTTGATCCACTCTAAATCTATGTTCTGTAAATTTTAGCACAAAATAATATCAAGAAACACCGACCTGGACATTACTGAAGACAGATTTCACGAGTTTAAGAGAGGAGAGACCGTCCGGGAAGTGAATAAGCGGTCGAAATGAGAGAACAATGACGAATTATCATATGTGATAGTGTCACAGACAAAATGTGTGTGGAAATTCACAAGAAACACGCATTTTATAACATATTTTCAGAGATTAGTTATCGGGTAATGGATCATTTTCGAGGGTGTGTTATCGGTTAGTTCTCCCAATCATTCCTCGCAGGCGGGTACCCGTGGCATCGGGTAATCTCACATTTCGCACTCTAACAAATACCATAAATAGATTCAACTCACCAGCTCCATGAGATCCATTGGATTGAAGTTTATCATCGTCTCTTGTCCTTCCTCTTCCGTCTCCTCCTCTCCCGCCATTCCCGCACTCACTTGGACCTTCTGAACGGGTTGGGTTGATAACAGCTTTTCCACATATGCAAACATACAACAATATGATTATACCGGGGAACATAAAGTGGAAGTATTGCATGTTTGATTTGAAAATAATTGCGGAAGTATTGCATGTTTGATTTGAAAATAAGTCCATTTCACAGATTACCAGGGACATTACCGTTTCATGACCTCGATAAGGGAATGAGGCGTGGTCTTTTTTTTGATAAACCGCACAACGTTTCTGATTAGCCGTCTCATCGCCCGCTCACCTCATTCTTCCTATCCATCTTCTTATCCTCTCTTCTCTTGGCAGATTCCTTCGCCTCCTCCATTGTTCCCGCGCCACTCATCTGCAATATCGTGAGCAATCAGACTTGAAGCCGGGTTAAATAGTTATAGCAAGACCATTACAATTATTATTTCAAGTGATAACACAATTTTGACAATCTTGTATAAACATATCCCAAACAAATACGATGATTTTCCCCTACACTCCGCCTCACCATTCTATCATTCTCCTGTCTCTGATTACTCTCCTTCCTCTCATCTCCATGCTCCTCTTCATTTCCCTCCACCATCTCACTCTCCTCCTCCATCTGCATTCGATTGATTTTTATAACACTTTTATCAAATATCGTTTGTCGTTTATCAAGAGCCTATTCGGGTTCACTGGAAATCGAAAAAAAGATTGATTACTCAACCCCTTTCCACATAATTCAATATCCCCTTACCAACACCAAGAAACGGGTCAGGGGCGAAATAGAGCATATCCAACTTTTTCCCACTCTCTAGTCTCTGACCCTTCCTGGATATATACTATGACGTCATTCCCCCCCCACTCACCTCCTCATCTTCCTCCACAACAATCTCTCTCTTTCTCTCTGCCTCTTCCTTCTCCTTCTCTTCTCCACCCTCCTCATTCCTCTCCTCTTCTTTCTTCTTCTCCTCCTCTCCCTTGTCACTCTTCATCTTGCCCTCCTTCTTCTTCTCCTTATCATCTCTTCCATCCTCTCCTCGCTCATCCTTCTTCTCCTCGTCTTCCACCTATTCAATCAATCATTTATCATGCCCACAATATTATTTACTCGTAGTATTATGGAATATTATAAATGCATGATAATTTCGATGTCAAGGCTAGGTGGCAAAGATAGAGGTTAAAAATGCACACGCATGTTGATTCTCACCTCTTCTCTCTCCGCTCCTCCTCCTTCCTCATTCTCCTCTTCATTCTTCTCTCCACCATATCCACTGTCCATCTTGGTCGCCTCTTTCTCTTCCTCCTTCTTTTCTTCCTCTCCGTTTTGAATCTCCTCCGACATCTGCAATAATAATTCATAATGTTCACCAAATCCGAATAGCCTCTTGATAAACGTCTTCTAAACTAAAAAACTTCACCAACATAGTACCATTCAGACAATGCTAGAGTTAACTTTAAAATAACACGACCATTTCAAATGGCAGTTGCTTCCTTCCTGTTAGTTCCTGTATTTACCAAAAGCGATCGGATTACTGTATCGCACCTGTGCATTGACTTGTTCCTCTTCCTCATTCTTCTCCTCCTCTCCATCCTCCTTCGTCTCTCCATCGTCCTCCTTCTCCTTTCCATCTTCATCCTCTTCTCCCTCATCGTCACCTTCTTCCTCCTCCTTATCTACGGCGTCCTCTCCGAGTTCTGCAATAAATGAAGTTTCATTGGACTATTTTCCGGGTACCGCTAAACGATCAAAACGGGGCAAGGCATGGGCAGACAATTGCCGACCTCAAAATACCCATACATCAAACGGCAAAATTGCACTTTCATTTCACAGGACAATACCCTGACCCTAGATTGCTTACCCATATCCTCCTCCATCTCCTCTCCTCCCTTCTCCTCCTTCTCTCCATCTTCCTTCCCTTCCAATTCCTCCTTATTCTCCCTCTCATTCTTGTCCATATTCTCCATGTCTTCATCATCTTTCTCCTCCCCTTCTCTATCCTCATCCTTCCCCTCTTCTTCTTCCTTCTTCTCCTCCTCCTCTCTCGTGTCTGCAGCCGTGTCCTCTCTGGCTGCCATGTCGCCTGTTTCTTCGTCAGCGCCTGCAATCAATTCAGAATGATCAATAGTTTTACCGTAACCATTCTTCTCATCACCCTACTGTATGTATACATGGAATAGAGTGACCTCGGATACACCACGCTCCCGATTCAAACTCAGGCCCAAACGGCATTGACGGATGCCCACCCGAATTTAACCTTTTGGCTACACTCCCAACCCCCACCCCCCTACAGTACCCCCTCCCTCTGCTCACCCTTATTATCCTCATCCATCTTCTTCTCTTCATCTCTCTTCTCCTTCTCATCTTCATCCCATAGATGGGGGTCGACTTCTTCCTCCTCCTTCTCATCAACATCTCCCATTCCATCGTCCATCGGTGGCTCATCTCCCTCCTCTCCCTCCTCATCTCCACTGTTATCGTCGTCGCCCTCCTTGTCCACGTCCTCGATATCCTGCAAACACACGCCTTTAAAACGCTTCTCACTTCAACAATATGAGATGAATCTCCCCGACGTAAGGAACGTCAAATGTCCTGCAACAAAATCCACCCATGTTGTGAGGAATAATTGATACTCCATCATTCCAAAGTGTGGAAAGCTACATTACAAAACAAGAAGATCAAATAATATTTTTTTCTAATTTTTTATTAAAAAACAGCAACAACATTGTCGTTACGACAATCCTGGTTTTAAAATATGAATCTCATCGACACAAAATCACCTTGGCAAAGTCCTCCTCCATCTCGATCGGCTTGTCATTCTCCTTCTTGCCACTATCTCCTGCATCACTCTCCTCCTCCTCTTCTCCCTGCAGTTAGTATTAGGTGTACGCGGACCAAAATTCCTCCCCATCCTATTTGGTCCGCAATAAACTCCGCCCACAATAGCATTCCGCAATTCTGAGGAGAACCTCGCATAGTGGGTGTTTGTAATCCACAGAATTGCGGAATACAATTATGGGCAGAGTTTGTCGCTCACTGAATAGTCGCAATCTTTTAGCCAACACCATTATAACTACACTTGGTGTTGTTTGTTCCGATAATAGCAACAGCACGCGTGCGAAAATAAAGAAATCGTTTAAGTATTCCTTTGTAAAGAAGACATTTCTCTCTCTTCCACATTCGCATAAAAGTATAAATATAATACCTGCAGTCCCTCAATCTGTCCCGTCTCCTCCATCTCCTCAGTGACATCCTTACTGCCCTGTCCCTCTCCCATTCCTCCTCCTCCCTCTCCCTCTCCCTCCATCTCTCTGCCCTCTCCTCCCTTCTCCTTGTCATCCTTCGGGATCGTGTTCAGGTAGCCCTTCTCCATCAGATGAATGCCCAGCTCGGCCACCCGATGCACCATCACAGCCACGCACTGAGAACATCTGCAATTTTATATGTTTTGTTATCGAGTCATTTCCAATTTTATACACACTCATGCCCAACATATTTTCCTTCGCCATAAATTATAGTCTATTGTAGTTTTCAACACCATCAGACTGCTGCCCTTACAGAGCAAACAATGAATGAGCGCAAGGATCTAACCTCTCATGGATGGCGACACAGTGACCGAATAGCGATCGGGCGATGGAGAACAGTTGCAGCGCCTCCTCCATGTTGTCCACTCTGTCTCCTCCCACAACTCGATCGATGGCTCCAGAGATAACGGAGAGCATCTAAAGTATAACAATTATGCAATTATTTTCTCCGGAGAACTAAATTCGTTTCGTTACATTCCACACACGCTAATTGAGAATGCAGATTATATATCAGTGACATTTTCGTATTAGGCTCCTAAACGCACGTGATGAAACACAACACCGCCTACCAATCAATATCATATCTCACCTCCTCCGGTCGTGCTTCTCCCAGTGTGGTCGCACTCTTCGACAGTCGATCAATTTCCTTCATCTGCCACTCTTCTCCCCTCTCGACGCTACTCTTGTACAGTCGTTGAATGAAGAGAAGAACGGATTGAGTGGGAAGAGAGAAGACTTCGCCCTCCGACGGCGATGCAAGATTCTAAAATATCGATTGATTACAAGAACAGATGCCACTATAAATGCATTATTTTTGTTTTTTTCTTCTTTTGCGCTTAAGCAAAACAAAAATAACCAAATGGCCAAGGCTGTTTGACGTTACACTAACTCTACAAGCATGTTCACCTTGATCGCAGACTGCATCTTCTCGAGTATCCCTCTCATCACATCAGATTCCTCATCAAACCAGTTCTTGACCGCCTCCATCCGTCCCATCCACTCCGTTACCAGTTCAACGATCACGGCCGATGCCGACGTCACGGTGGACCTGAGAAAGAGAAAAATTTGTTAAATGTAATTTTACACAAGTAGAAAAAAAAATTTTCAAGGTCAAAATTTCAAATTCGCCCAGCTCAATTTTCACTATACAAAGTTGGTACGAATATACTTAACATATTCAAATATATAATAGTTATTGAGAGTACCTACCTCGAATACACTCCGCACACTCCACTGTCAGCAACAGTGGTGAGCTGGTGGAGGATCCTCTCACTCAGATTGTTCACATCTTCAACAATCTTCGATACTTGAGCTAGCTCATCGGTAGAAGAGGAAGAGAGCCGAGACAGCGGACTCCACGACTCGTCGGCCTCTTCTGAAATAACAACATATTCCACTATCAGGGACAGCTAGATCACTGGCATGCATGGGCTAGTGTGAAGTCCATCGAAACTGACGAGATATCGGGTTGCATAGTTTCGATAGCATTTTACATAACTGGTGAAGCCGAATTTCACACGGCAATAATAGATCTTTGACATTTATCATATCTCAAAAACTGCATATATCAGGGTGAATACTATGCATTTTTGTTCGGATACGACAATTTTATCAAAACCTTTTTCGGCTTTGTGTGTAATGACTGACCAGGAACAGTCGCCGGTACGGTAGTCAGTCGCATTTTCATCGATCGAATCACTTGATCCAGCTGATTCCATTGACTCTTGATCATCTCTGCCGAGTCTTTCACGTCTCCATGGTTAAATCCCCCGTCCATCTCAAACATTCGAATATTAAATACTTTATAAAAAGAAACACGTGGTAGTACAATAAGCGCGTTTCAGAAACCATGTGGAATTTTCTTTGTAAAATGTTTACCGAAATAAATGGCATTCCTATTTTCGATCTATACAGCAAAAAAAACAAAGGATATTTTGGACAGCCAATTACGGTACTTTCGATCTGTTCTTCCTTCCAACCCTCTCACCTCTCCATTCTCCACTTCATTCCTCATGCATCCCTCCAATCTCTCCATCTCCTTCTCAATTCTCTTCCATCCATCGATTCTGCCCTCATTTTCGATAGCATAATGGCAGCCATACTCGACCATTCCCAGGAAGTGACCTCTGCAAAAGGATTATTCGAATTATCTGCGTAAAAACTTTTACTTCAATATTACTCTACTGTAGAGAGCAAAATATTAGACCACGGTCTCTTCATTTCGCACACTCTCTTCACCGGTCGGTGGATAGTGTATGAAATTAAGAGTCCGCAGTGTTACATTTTGCAATCTACTCTACTCCCGAAAATACCAACCTCGTCGAAGTAGACAGTTGCTGGTTGGGCTTCATTCCTCGCCTGAAATGAATCTCATTACTGAATTTCCCATAACCTCTTCCTATCACCTTCAACCACCGAACAAAACTCGCCCGCTCCAAAGAACCAATCTAGCCCACAAATACTCCTCATTGAGGTGCTCAATCATTACTGAGCCGGTGATTAAGTATAAAGTAACTCTAGTCTAAGTAAGTACCTGATCAAAATGGACCTCGCCAGTCCGAGCGCTCTCACTACATTTCTCCTCTTGTCCACGAGTGGATTGATGTCCGTTAGTGCTCGTCTCGATATCTCCTCCTCGTTCAGAGTCATTCCTCGTCGACTGTTCACTCCCACAATCTGCAAATGTTTCATTGAACAAATAGTGCAGTACCATATCAATTCACCATACCGGCGATGGTACGTTTCGCAATTTCTTTTAAGGAACCCTCCACATATTTTGCGCAAGGTACTTTTACGTTTCACAATCTTTATTTGACACAGCAGTTCCGATATGCACCAATATACACTGAATATCTCTCCATTGCCCCTCCTCACCTCCTTGATCACCAATGCTCTCCATGCCCTTACTACCTTCCATTACTTTCTTACTGGCACAACACATCTCTTTCATTCCAAAAAAAAATCAATCAATTATATCAAATGCCCTACAAACTCCTCACCTGTGACTCCTTAATAACCAGCGCGACCGCCCTCTGTCTCGAGTTCCTCTCCCTTCCTTGCTGACTCTCCATCTCCTTCTCCTCTCCACTGTACTCAATCCTCGCCTCGCACTCCTTCCGCACAGTGTCGATCGTCTCGCCCATCTGCAATTTTCTTTTTTTTCTCTCCCATCTTCTTCATCAACCGATCACACATCAGTCCCATTCCCAGGGAAGAATGATTCCTTATCCCAGGCATCATATATTATTTCTAGAAAGTTCATTTCTCATCGAACTTTGTCCCTAGCCTCAACAATATTTCACAAACACATCGTCGCCCACTTACCCGTCTCTTATCTTTCAATCCTCTTTTCTACCAGCTAAACAGGGGTCGCTGCATCGCGGTGATATCTATCCACTAATACACATCTCACCCCCATTCCCAGCTGCTGATTTAGCGTTTCGCACAACTAATTTGGTGCAATAAAGATACTAAACATCGATACTTTGTCATTCTTTCCCTAACAATAAATTTGGACAACTATAATTACTATCAGAGGGCAAAAAAGTAAAGAATCATGGAAATCTGGTCGGGCAGGTTTTCGTTTTTTATGGTCTGCCGGGCAGGATTCTACATTTCGAGGGTGTTTTAGGAGACACTGACGGGCAGGTTTCGTTTTAGGGGTCTAATTGATCAGGCATTTTATTTTTCTATGTCGAAATCTACTCACTTTTTGACCTGTGATTACTATTCTCACCTCAATCCACGCCTGACAATCCAATGCCTCTCCTCTCTTCTCAATAATCTCTCTGGATAGCTCTCTTGCTCTCTTCACTCTTCCATCTTCTCCCTCTCCATTCTCCTCCATTCCTTCCTTTTCTCCTTCCACTCGCCTCCATCCCTCGATGTCAATGGTCACGTCCATCAGTGAGCTCATCTGCGCCCCTCCCTCGTTCTGCAATTAATCGATATTTCTTCCGTTCTCTCGTGGTTAATCATTTTACAGCTCTTTGTTGGATTCGACATCGCTGTAAGAGCAGTTTTAAAACGCCCGAGAAATCATCGCACAAATAATAATTTAAAATTAAGTTGTAAATGATGCACCGAACACCCCGTTCCCTCGAACGCGACCGTACCTTGAGTCGCCTAACCATCTTGAACAATTGCGCGTGATTCTTCTTGGAAGATGCCTTGATGGAGAGAATGTTGAGATCCTGAAAAAAATTCATTCCGCTTTCTGCATGTTCTTCACTAGAGATTACCAGTCGATAAGTAAAAAGATTAGAAAAAAAAATATTTGTTTCGTTTCTTTCGAACCCAAACCATCTCGATTCATCAACAGTACTCTTTACTCACCTTGTACTGTGCAATTCTGACCAGATCCTTCATGAGTCTCTCAATGGGATCGACGATATCTTTGAGGGCGGCGTTCACTTTGGCCCTGAACTGTCCAAAGTATCCGACCACTCGGAGCAGCTTCTCCTCCACGACACATTTGTTGACCACATGAGCCCTGCAATTACATTATTATCATCCAGGTGATGGCACGTTTCGGAAACCAATTTTAGGAACAAGATAAATTAGATATACGCTGGACACGCTATCGTAAATTTATAAGCATATATTTTCGGGTTCCTAACAGAGATTCCAGAACGAAGCAATACCATTACTCCCCTCTCCAACGAAAGATGTGGAACTATATGCATCATAATTTAAAATCAAAATAATTTTTCACCATGCAGCGAGACACTGCACACTCCTCAATCGCTGGTTGAAGTCGATGAGCGATGCGTGGCTGATCCAGTCCGCGGCCATGGCGACGATCGATTCATCCGACGAGTCCTCCTACAAAATACGACATTATTATTCTTCTACGGTACGGTAACCCCCATTCACTGATCCTACCGCATCCCATTTGTATTCCAAAATTATCCCCTACAATTTTTTTCGCACAGTAACCCCCCTCCGATAAATTTTTTTTACAGTATTTCGCAATTTTCCTATTATCCTAAAGTATCCTCTCTTATTTTTTATCTTACAGAATACCATTAACTTGTTCTCCTCAATATCATTATCGACTTTCTCACCTTGAGCAACACTTCAAACAGCGGGTACGCAACTAGTGCTGCAGTTTCCTCGCAGTCCTTCTTCACTCTATGAACGAGTCTATTCCAGCAGAGAATCTCCATCTTCTTCCACTCCACGAGTCGCTCTCTCAGCGGGGAGAGGACGGCCTCGAGTGAGTGCGCCCTGTCCGCCAGCTTCTCCCACTCTTCCGACTCCTCTGCAACACAATTAACATTACAAATTTTTATATGATACCAGCAACTTCACGAACGTGCTGTGGTGCATTTACAGTTAGACTCTTTCCCTATCACGTAGACTTTTCTTGCCGTAATTTTTGGTGTTTACCAGCGGAGCGTTGTAATCTTTCGTTTCAGCATACGGGGATTAGTAAAAGAAGGAAGTTGTAATAATATCATGCCCTTCCTCCTAAATTTCACCCCACTCACCAATAATCTTCTCCAGCTTCTCCGCCATTCTCATCTGTCCAATGGAGAGCGACGAGTCCATGAGAGATTCGATCGCGTCAATGATCAGTGACAGCGATTGGATCTAAAAAAAAGAAAGATATGATATTGCAAGTCTCATCGACGACGAACTAGCGTTTTCAAAGATTTCCTCAGGATTTGGTAGAACTTCATCCAAAAAATCATTCGAAACCATCTGTTTTGTGTTCCAGCATGATTTTTTTATTCCAAATAGTATCATCGTTACTAATAGTACGTCTGGAAGATTTTCGGAACTCAAAAAAGCTGTTTATGACTAAAAAAGGCGCACTTAGATTGCTTTTTAGAGTAAAAAACCATCGATTCCAGTGCCAACCCATCACACCCCCCCTCACCTCTGGCCATTTCTCCCTCAATTCCTCCGTTTTCTCCTTCAGTCTCTCACACTCTTCAATGGCCACCTTCATCTGCACTCTCGACGTCTCTCTGTACACATCCATCACCGACCCGTCCGCCCTCTCGAGAGCAGTGAAGGCGAAGAGAGAGGCGTCTGCAAGGAACATATATCGTATAACCACGGTTTTCTTCATTTTAACATTCGGGAACCATGATTTGTTAAACAAATTTGTTTGCAATACGGGTTTGACATTTATAACTTTTACATTTTTTAAACCAATTGATTTAACACCGCCGTTTGGCATATGGAAAAATATGCACTCACCCAGTCCGGCATTCTTCCACTTCTCCTTCACTCCACATTCGCTACTCAACGAGTTCAAGTAAGCAATCGCTGCGACCAGTCTCTTCCTTCCTCCATCAAATGCCCTCTCCTCCTCCTCTTCCTTCTTCTTCTCAGTGAATGCCTCCAACAGAGTGACCAGTGCCTCCTATAATAATATACAATAATATTTAAGCGAGTCACGAGAAAACAATACCATAAATTAAAAGAAAGGTACGACGCATCAATGGACAGCTAAACAATAGGGAAATTGCTCAATTTTCTGGATTTTGAGACTATGAATGGCGTAGTTGCTGTTTCATTTCGCAATTTGAACAATCTTTTGTTAAAGTTACTCAGTTCAGAAAGTATTCGGTGGTGAGAAAGTATTCGGAGGAGGATCTCCAACGCACCTCTCCCATCACTCCGTCCATTCCACTCAATCCACTAAACATCTCCTCCATCTCAATCTCTTCCTTCTCCTCCATTGACTTCTCCTTGTACTCAAATTCCTTCGCATCCGCCTTCGCGCCGTGCTTCTCGTACCTTCAATTGGCTGCACTCAGTCTCATAAATTTTAATTCGTTTTTTTCGAAACCGATTTACAAATGCGGTAGAGGTGCAAATGAAGAAGTTTATGACACCGTATCCTATCCGGTTCCGTCAACTTGCGGTGCAGATATTGTTAGTTTTAAGTTTCAATCGCTGCTTCCGGTTGCACGAAAGTCTACACTCAGTCTTCTTTTTAAAATAAGTTTCTGTAACCGCAAACTCACCACTTCTGCCACTGATTCCTGGTCCATTCCAGCTCGACCAGTCCCGTCTCTCCCTTGGCGACCTTCCATTCGACGAGCGCCGACTGGAGATCGAGTGAGAGCGGAGACGTGGCACGGATAGCCCATTCAACCAGAGAGTGCCTGAACGAAGTTGATTCATGGATATGAACCAAGGAACAAGATAGGGAAATGACGATATCAAAGCGGAGAATGCCGAAGTTGTCTAAGAATAGGTCAAAATATAGGAGCTACGTCGTTTACATATCGAACTATGGTGTGTGTGTGGGGGGGGGGGGGGGGTGAGGGATCGCACAGCACCATGCCACGAGCCTCTTCGTCGTTCTCTAACCTGCTCTCGCCGTTACTCTTTCGGATGCTGTGGACCGATGGCAGTGACCTACCTGAGGGGACCCAGCCACGACACGGCTGGCGACTCCAAGTGGCGAGGGAAGGCGGTCGTGGAGATGAGTGAGAGACGGGTAGAGTGTTGCGTCATCTGCAACAAAATAATCAACCATACGGTAGTGGCAGTAGGAAACAGAAAGGTTTTACTTTGCAAAACGAAATCAGTTCTCAGACACCATCACCATTCTGAATGAAATGATAGCTGATCATTGAATCAGGGGAGAGACCTTTGCCATCTTGAGCATTCCCACAATCATGCTTTTCAAAGAAGTCGGCTCCTGCGTAAATTACTCTTACCTCGTGATGGATAGTATTGAGCGACACGTGGACGATCCACACCGCATTCCAGTAGCCGCCCATCACATCCATAAGAGACCCGAAGCGAATGAGTGACTCCTTCAAGCGACGATATAAAAAATTATAAAATACAAATTGAACACGCTACTTTCCACTTTCCACCGTGCTCCCCCCGTCATTCCGGTTTCTTACCAACGAAATGTTTTAACATTTTGACTGACTATCCCGTGAATTTGTAAACTAAAACGTAGGCAAAGAATCGTGACGTCATCACCCTCCTCTTCTCACCTCCAAGAACGTGTGGGTGCTCTTAATCGCACTGCCAATATGGGTGCTCATCAGATCCAGATCCTCCTGCTCCTTCCATCGCTCTCCACCCACCAGACTGCCCACTTTGCCGCACACTTTCAGCAGCGAGTGCATCTCGCGACACATCACCGAGTACTGCAATATTTATCGTAATAGATTGCAGATTAGGGTATAGACGTCGCAGCACTACCCTCCTAAGACCATATCGAATCCCTCGGATGCAGATAATTCTTGATGAAATGATACGGGGAACTCGGAGTATTCAAAATTCGGCTCCTGCACAATACATGCCGCGCAGAAAAGTGACGTTGTGGCAAGTCCAAACAGTCTATATTTCTCCGCCTCCTCACCTGTCTGGAATCCTCTCTATACGCTCTCTTTTCCTCTCCCTCCTCATCAATCTTCTCCATCTCTGCAGCAATCTTTTCTCTTGATTGGTAGAGTGACCGCAGGAAGGGATGTGAGCTAGCCTCATCGGCCTGTAATTGCCTCTTGCTCACTTACTCATGTTAAGGTTTTCCTTTTTCGCACTATATTTTTTCGTTGAAATACATCGAATTGTGCGCTAAAAATCGCAAACAACTTAACCTTTGGATATCTCCCCATATTGCCCCCCCCCCCCGAAACAATAATTCCTCATGGAGAGTCCAAATGCACTGTATATCATTTCAAGCAACACACTTTATTTCGTAAAAATATAAATTAATCTCCGAAGCAGTACTCACCCCATGACCGTCTCCTCCAACAAGTTGTCTCCACTTCTCTAGTGATTGAATGATCGACTCCACAACGGCCATCTGCCCCCTCACGACGTCTCCATACTCTTCTCCGTAGACGACCGGGTCGAGGGAGGAGAGGGGAGGAACTGCGGCCTGAAAATAATGATAGTAACAATAATGATATCATTACAATCAGGAAATGCGTGATTTTACAGTGATATAGGGTACGTTGTGGGTGTGTACATGATGGGTGTGACGTCACAACAGGGCCAAAAAGTAAATATACAATATATAAATTTTATACATAAATAAATACATTAATGATTACCTCCATAGCACTCAGTCCGTACGTGAGCAGTTCGCATGAGCTGCTGCTTCCCGCGTCATCTCCGCCTATCCATCCCACGCTCTTCCTGCAACCAATTATCATATCATTGGTTGAAATGTGCGCCAAAACGAGGTAACCAAACAAGATTTTTGGAATTTTTACTACCAAATTTCGAAAAAAATACTTTTCCACCTGCCTTTTATCTATTTATATTCGATTGCACTCATCTCGATCACTTACCGTATCGCCTCATCGATTCTCCGTGAATTCGCGCCGATTCTCCACAATTGCGAGACAAAGGAATCGAAGGAGAGATCTTTGAGATTGCGGACGGTAATGCATCTGCAAAGCAATGTATATCGGGGTCAGTATGTCTTTGAACATGGTCTTCCACCCTGTCGCCTGAATTGGACCCCTTGAAACCCCACTTCGGATGGTTACCACTCTGATAGCCGGCATGTTATCAATTAACGGGATATCTTGCTTTTTTGTCATAACTCGCTGGGGTATACAGCTTTCCAATAACGGGAAGATATTGGAAGAAAGAAAGAGAGGATTCATAATACCTACCTCATGTGTGCGTCCCATCCCAGCTGCTGCCATACACTAGATAGTATGATCGAGACAGGAGAGGTGGAGAGCAGGGAGGAGAGTGAGATATCCTCAGAGAGATCCATCGATAGAAGGGAGGAGATAACCGCCCGCCTCTTTCCCTCCTCGTCCTTCCAATTGAGGGACTCCACCACGCGCATCCACCCATTGTCCAGCGTGTTCTAAAATGTGTTTTTGTCATTGTTTCACTCTCATGTTTGTGTTTTGTTCAGGTCATGTTTGTAATTTGTGTTCGGAAAGACACAGGAGCATTCGGGATCTCATCCTCGGCATCCGCAAGCCTGATTTTACAAAAAAAAAGTCCGTCTTCATAATAAACCGCCTAATTCGGCATCAAAAATGCTCGATACGTGGCGGAAAAAATAATAACAAAATAATACGCAACACTCGCCATGCACATCATCTGATGGGTGGGCGCATTGAGCGTAAGCGTCTTCTCCAGACTCCTTCCCATCAATGACACGGCGGAGAAGAACGAGGTAGCTTCAGGCTTCGCTTCTCTCATCTACAATCGACCTCATTAGTCATCTGTCCTCACCACATCCTATCCAGGCGTTTTGAAGAACGGATTTTGCACGTGAACTGCTTCTACTTGTTCGACGTTCGAACCCCGTTTAGAAATACGCGGATGGCCCAGCATCATAATCTCTTCGTAATTATCCAAAATATGCACGGTTACAAGCTTCATGATCGAATTACCTCTCTCATTTTCCTCACAAACTCCTTGACTGCCTCAATCTGCTCCTTGGTCGTGAAGGGGTCGACCAGTCGCTGCTCGTTGTAGTAGGAGAAGAAGGTTTGGATGGACGAGGGCACCTCCCATTCCTCCAATTGGGACAGCACCGACTCACTGAAAGAAGAAAGGACAATAACGATATGATGTATCACACTTTTAGAAATTGAAGTCTCACTTGTGAGTTTTATCGCCTTCGGAAAACAAAGGAATTCATAGTTTGTCATACGGAAACCTCATATAAATTTATATTCATAATAAACTTCCTCACCTCCCAACACTCTTCAATTCTCTCAATAGATTGGAATAGGCAATTCTAATTCTCGTATCTCCACTCCTGATATTCAGGGAACGAGCTAGAGATTCGACAAGGCAGAGGATACTGATGGAGATGGGGAAGGCCGACTGCAATTATGACATTATATTCTAGGGGTAACGGGCACTTTAACACAAGTTCCATTTTCAGTAGCGATTTAAAATATTATTGAGACACGAAACATCCCGGCTGTATTTTGCAATGTAAATGTGGTGTTTTAGTCTATAGATTAAGCCGCATCATATATTATTCTTTAAAAAAATGTAGATATCCTCATAAACATTTTCATTTAAAAAGGGATTCGACAAGGCAGAGGATGCTTATGGAGATGGGGAGTATCAGTTAAAGGGACCCGGCACCGGAAATTAATTAAGGCTGAGAAAACGCAGGTGTGTTGTGCGATATCAAAAATGTAAAAAAAATAATTTTAAAATTTTTTCCTGAATTTTCCGCAATTTTCAAAGTTCAGGACCGGAGCCGGCTTGTATACACCGGTACGTGGGAAAACACACCACCGGGGCACACCACATGTACCGGTCGCTTTTTACAGCCATTTTTATTGATTTCCTACGGTATTCTATATATGTTTTGTACATATTCCACATCAGAATATTGATTTGTGATTGTTCCCGACATGCATGCTTGGAATTCACACTAGATTAACCTGGAGAATGAATGTAAACACATGACGAGAGAAACGCTTCATTTCCGGAGAGTTTGCGATCAGACGAAGACTTTTCCGACACATAGACGACACTCCGCACAACTGGAGCGGCTGCTTTGAGAGAATCGCGGCATCATTAGGACTTGCCGTGAGCTGCAGCGCCATCAAATACCGAAGATGGCGCCTGCGGTTTTCCCAACTACGCTCTTCCGATGTGTGCCAATAACTTTCCTAATTCAATGCGAATCAATATTCTGATACGAAATATGTACAAAACATATGTAAAATACCGTAGGAAATCAATAAAAATGGCTGTAAAAAGCGACCGGTACATGTGGTGTGCCCCGGTGGTGTGTTTTCCCACGTACCGGTGTATATAAGCCGGCTCCGGTCCTGAACTTTGAAAATTGCGGAAAATTCAGGAAAAAATTTTAAAATTATTTTTTTTACATTTTTGATATCGCACAACACACCTGCGTTTTCTGAGCCTTAATTAATTTCCGGTGCCGGGTCCCTTTAAGGGTTTTAGTTTTAGTTTATAAGTAGTTTATCAAGCTAAGGGAGCGCAATTAAATTATCCGACTCACTCTAACTTTAACAGTATTGTGACACGAAGCCATCACACGAAGTCGTTTAATTTTTAAATGCAATTGTGGTATTTTAGTCAAACATGTCGGAATATCTGCATGAATCAGTGGTAAAACTCGCTCGCTTTTTTTGTACAGAGGGGTTGTGCAGTTGGACATCTTCACGTCAAACGCACCGACGTGTCCAGTTCATTTTGCTCACCTCAGAGTCCATCTTCTTCGCTTCTCTCAAGAACGAGTCCATCACTGTCTTCACCACTGCTGGACTCGCCTCCATCTTGTCAAAGTAGAAGGGGGACGAGGTCATCTCATCTGAAAATTTCATAAATTCACACAACTAATTTGTCAAGCAAAGAGTACTCTACTGCGAAAGCCCAGACGTACTCAAAAGAACCCATCAAAGGCAGCACAAATTCGTATGAAATAAGACATTTTAAGTGACCTTGTTCTAGGATTTCAGTCGTATTGCATCTGGAATACAGCAGTAGCAACCTAAGCAATGCACCGGAATAGGATTTTTTTGTAGAAAAAAAGTGATTAAAAATAAAGTACATCGCGAGAGCGAGGAGGCCATGTGCAGCGCACTCAATTCCTTCTTCTCCACCTCACTCACGAGAAGTGACAACCAGTGGAAGATGAGGGACGAGGAGAGCCTGAAACGGACACCATGTAAAGTTGAAAAAGAAAATTAAAAAGGACGAATTGAATCCCACTCTACAACTTAGATTTAGTGACGAATAATGTGTAAAGGTGGACACCCACCGACTCTATAACGAATTCACAAGAAACCCCTAACCATGGCGGACTAAATACTAATAATAATAAAGATGGACTCACATGTGCTTCGGGGTGACGGTGTGATCTCCGTGTAGTGACGTATCAATAGGGTGATTGGAAGGCGTAGAGGGGAGCAGGGACGAGATCCCTTCCAAAAGACGAGCGCCTTAAACGGCTATTTATTTATTTATTTTACATTTAATACTGCTCTCTCATCTCACAGCACAGTCAAACACCGCGCTGTCAACTTGTTTTTTTTAAAATTCTAATTGAAAAGCGCAAATTAAATCAAATGCATTGGACAAAATATTGAATCAACGATAGACTCGAACCTCGTTCTCCGAATTGTCTCTTCCAAGCTTCCGATCTGATGACATTGATGGATGAAGTGAGAAGGGGCAGAAGAGGAAGAGCGTATTTCTCTCCCACTCCCTCCGTTGACTCCTTCCACAGACCGAGTATCCACTCGGCCAGCTTCTCTCCATCACTCCAGTCATTCACGCGGGGCACGAGCACATTGTCAGTCTTTGTGCCACTGTAATGCAAAACATTTATTCTCCATTACAAGTTCACATGTATTGAGAACTACAAATCATTTATAATTCCAAAGCACATCAGTTAGTCACATAATAACATATTTTCGCGTGATGATATAACTGGCGATATTAGGCATATTGGATATGGATTTGGAGAACTCGAAGTGAGATTATATTATCCTGCGCACTAGTACTTTAACATAGTATTGAGACCCGAAAGCGCCAGGCTGTATTGAAAAAAGTTCCAGCCTAATGTGATTTACCTCATTTCATCGTCCATCTGTCGGCTCATCAATTTTGCCACCGATTCTTCCTCGTACTGTGATAGGAGAAGACCAGAGAAGAGGATCGATCGGGAGGGGAGGCCGGTGAGAGCAGTCGAAATCTAAACAAGAACAAAATCCGAAGCGCTTATCGATAAATGCTTTTACCTGCCACGCCTGGTTTTTGCATGTTTCACGTGCAATTTAATCTTGAATCTTCGTCGCTATTGTGTATATTTGTGCCTACACTTTCTCCACACTAGACTTTGAAAGGTAATGCAACTACCCGGATAAGAAAGAATTCAAATTACACCCCACTCTCCTCATTCTCCTCTTTTTTTTAGAAAAGCGGCCAATTTCCCTCTTATGCGAGTAGTTGTACCTTTTAAAGTGTACTTCTCACCTCACTGGACACGGTCTCCTTTGCACTGAGCGACGCGAGCACAGCCTGCACATCCCTCATCTTTCCATTCCATCGATTGGCCTCCTCCATGAATATCTCCACACTTCGATTCCTCATCGCTCGCGAGATCTCTCCCTCCGACGAGTCCATGCTCAGGATCACTCTGCAACCGGTATCAATAGATCTCATTTTTTTCCTCCCCGTCAGGGCCTCTAAAATAATTTCGAATACTGCTCCTTATCGCAAAAGAATATAAAATATGTAAAGTCGTCCCCGTATCATGGTACCAAGTCCTGACGGAATCACTGCTACGGCCACAAGGAGGCAGTATACGGTAGGCGCCCGTTTTTACAGTAACCGACCTGAAGTCCTTATGGGGCGGGATGGGCTCGTAGTCTCCCCTTGATTCACTAAGAACGAGACTTCCGCCCGCCTCCAGAGACGTATTCAATCGATCGAGCACCGCTGAGCTGCAAATAATGCACATTAGAGATGATCACTTAAAAAAATGAAAGTTTCGGTACAATTCTCTGCTTCGTTGTTAATCTTTCTTTGTCTTCTAACAGATGAAGAATGGGCAACGCTAATACTCATCCAACAAGTAGCCACACCGGAACATAAAACCTGCGGGAGGTAAATAACCACCCACTATCGTGCAATTCTTCGCTCCACTATTAGCCACAATCCGTGGTGCGACTGTGGGGTGCAAAAACTTACTCACTTGCACAGATTGACGTTCTCGATGAGTATGCACTTTCCTTCAGTGTACGCACGAACAAAGACCGAGTCAACCCACTCGAAGTACATCTCACTCCTGCAACACAAGACATAGTTACTTTCTCAAATAGATCACAAACAAGAAAAAAGAAATTTAGGAATACCTGTGCGAAACGAGTAGAATGTTCTTGACGGCGCTCTCAGCCTCAGCAGGGATGCTGCCGCTTGCGAGCAGCAACTGGAATGTAACAAATTCTCTCATCTCTTCTCCACAGGATGGGATGTGTCGAGGGTGCGCCATCTCCCAATACTATCCCATACAAAATTCTAGAAACCAATTAGCACTCTAAACGACCAATTCTAAAATACTGCCCCCTTCCACCATAATATCTCACCTCCACAGCACTCTCAACTGCCTGCACATCAGTGCACGTCTTCAACGCCTCCACTGACTCGACGAGCGGGCGAAGGAGCGTCGAGATGGAGTCGATGAGCGCATCCAACGAGCTCTCGTCCACTTTCTGCAATTTGCACCAAGTTACGTATTACAGGCACAAATTGTTAATCAAATATTAATAATCACAATTAAAATAGTTATCTATTGATTATCTACCTGCTCGAAACTGCCGATGAGTTCGCTCGCATCAGTGTCACTTGAGAGCGAGATCACCTGCAATGTCGTCCATTCAATGAACAAAATAAAGAGTTACAAAGAACATTTCTTCTTCTTCTTCTTCTTCTTCTTGACCATACACCACAAGAGTGCGTCAATGTATACAGAAAGATACATTTACAAAAAAAAAAATTAAAAATTACCTCTAGCGGGATTCCAATCAGACTTGCGGCCACTTCCGTAATGCTCCTCTTTCCCGCATTACGAGGTCCGACGAGCAGCGTGATCCATCCATTCGAGAGACAGTTCATTACGGACAGAAGGGTGGAGGATTGGGAGGAGAGCGGTCGGAGAGAGGAGGAGGAAGAGACGGATGACGATCCTGAAGGGGATAATACAAAACGTGCTTTTAGTGATGAAAATAAGTATTGAATCTATCAAGCGCGGTCAGAGGTCAAAATGTAAGGTAGCTTGGAATCCTGGTCAGGCAGGTTTTCGGATTTTTGATGGTCTGTCTGGTAGGTTTCTACATTTCGGGGCTGTTTTCGAGGACTCTGTCGGGCAGGTTTCGTTTTTAGGGGTCTATTTGATCAGGCATTTATTTTTCGCGCCCGCCTTCGGCGGGCAGGTTATGTTGAATTCTACCAACTTTTTGACCTATGAGCGCGGTTTTCGAGAGCATTAATTGTTTTGGATACGGAACATTTTTCAGACCATTGAGAAGCACAAATCTTCGGCGTCCTAAACATTTTTTTGGAGAATATTTTAACTAATAAAACTCACTTCTTTCAATCATCAGGGGTCCAACTCTCACAGTCGCCTCATCGATGGATACCATTGAGGGACACGAGTGCGAGTCCATGTCCATCGTCTCCTTGAATATCTCTCTCGCTCGTTCTCTCTCTCCATTCAGCCGGAGTCGATTGACGTAGAGTGTCTCGAACGAGTAGCCGACATCGGCGGTCTGAACAAGAAATTGCTTCGCGCTTTAAATTGAATAAAATTATCCAAATGAAATTACCTCCTAATTACGACCCAAGTAAACTTTCAAACACTACAACTCTTCATTCACACTCATCCCGCCGATACAGAGGAAAGGATTACACATTATTTAATCAGCACGAATTCTCACTTTCGAAATCATGTGCATCCATCGATTAATGTCTCTCAAATTGAAAGAGTACGGTCCTCCCGTCCACAGCTCCTTGCTGAGTGCGCAGTTCACCTTTAAACAGGGTACGATTAACTTACGAACCAAGGGAACTTTAAAACACCACAGCTCGAAGCACAAACAAATCAATCGATGTGTCACAAACAAATCAATCTATGTGTATAAATGCTCAGATGAATATGGGTTGTGAGTCTATCTTTGCCTACCTTGACCATTCTCTGCAGGGTATTCTGATCCAGCCCGTATCCCGTCTCATTCAGAATAGCCAACTCGTCCTCCTCCTTCAGATCAGCAGTGTAGATCTGCAAGGCTCAGTTCTACGTCATGAACAACAAAATTAAAGTGAATCGAAGTTGATCATGGAGCAAATAGTGTAAATAGCGATACTATTCAGGCCTTTTATTCTCAAAATTTATAATTTTCAGCAAGCAGGAACGAAATAACGAAGAGTTCTTACATTAGTGAATCGATTGACGAAACTCTTGGGAAGGGCTCTCCTGTTGCCTCCCTCCACTCGCGGATTCTGGCAAGCGAAGAATCGACACGACGACGTCGAGGGGATCACAAACTCCTGCAGAGAAATACGGTATTGAATCTTTCGCCCACACAGTATACCAGCCCTCTCATACAAGAGGACTCTTTGAATTTGGCAAAAAATAATTCCCCCCCCAATATTATCACATTCAGAGTAGAATCCCTCTGTTGAGAGTTGTGATGCCACTACCGATATAAATTTCAGCAGCTGAAACCGCCAAGACTCACACACCTTTGCCAGTTCAGCAATGTATAGTACTCGTCTGTGATCGAAGCAGGCGTTGAGACCCTCGAGCACCGATTGCGACGCAAGATTCATCTACAAATAATCAATAAATATGCATCATACAGACAAATTTGCACTACTTCCCTTTACCGGTCCAATCAATTACTAATCACTCTCTGGGGAGTAAATGAGAGGTGAAAGATTCAAAGAGTAAAATAACGAAAGAGGGTCCAACCCCGAGTTGCGTGGTCCCGTAAGGGGAAGTAGTGCTGGCAAATTTGTCATACCTCATCGAGCAAGATCCACTCTCCATTCTTGATCGCCTTCAGAATCGGCCCATCCTTCCACTCGAATGACATGTTGCCCTCTGCGTCCACAATGGGCACGTCGCTTCCAAAGAGGTCGCTCAGATCCTGTAAATATGATATCTTTAAATATTACCCCCGCCATCTTCCTGCTTCAGACAAAGTGAAAAAGCACAAAACATTTTCTAATCGTTGAACACATATGAAAGATGCCAGGTAGCATAACTGAGTTTAAAATCTAAAACCAGTGACCCAACCAGCCTATCCTGGAGTCCTTTCAAAAGTTAACTTACCGTCTGCTCCGATAGATTGAGTCGAGTGATCGGGTATCCTCCCAGATCGGCCAGTGCCATGATCAGCGTCGACTTTCCACATCCGGGAGATCCCTCGAGCAGAATGGGCTGAAAGGGAACAAAGGATAGTCACTCAAGCGCAAGTACTTCTACATCAGCAATATTCTACGTCGATTTGCCCTGTAAGTTCTGAGCTACCAATTTAATGTATATCACGCCTGTCACGTAAGGATCGGATAAAATCATGGGGTGCCTGGTACATTTTCTAACCCCCTATTATTTTTACAGTTTTCGATAGCCATTGGGGTATCATGGAAGGCCCCGCGAGCTTTTGTCCCACATATCGATTTCCTCGACGATAGACGACGTCGAAATTTGAGGGAGGTAAATGTAGTTCCTCTTTGGAGTTCTGTAGCTCCGCCCACAGCAACAAAAGAGAAAACTTTTCGATGCAGCTCACTGAGACGAATCGATTGATATGCTGAACTATCATATTTCACTTGAAAATGGCTCTTTCGCTTGCGAAAAATATTTTTATGTTTTGCCCCTTCCTTGTGACCTCTCGTGGCGAGAGAGACACTTTCGAAGTGCTGGGTAGGTCACGATCTCGCTAGAGCTCCCAGCCATGTCTCGAGCATGTCTCGAGCGCGTTAGACTTTTTAGTTACATTTTGAATGTCGTGGGTTCGATTCCTTATTGGGACATATCTCTTTTGCTGATTTTCCGCAATATAATTACCGGTCGATCTATCATAAATCCAATTGGATATTTTGTAATGGAAAGAAGGAAGGTAATAACACAACGATATATACCACAAATTTCTTTCATTCTTCAAGCATTGTTTTCTTCAGGATATCTACTGATAAAATATAGTTGGATCCACTGAATGTAAAGCAATTCCGGATCGAATTGCCGATATAGCACGCCACTCACGAAAGGCTCGGTTTGAAAATGGCAGAGACCAAGATTTTCGTAATCGAGTTTTCGCTGGTTTCGGGTTCTTTTGGGCCCAATTAAGATACCTGTGAGGTATTATGCCACAAAACTCATTCCTCGACGAGGTGCTGCTACTGTTAGGTGCAGCCCGCGAACTTTGAGCACCTTTTTCTCGTGTTCAACGGAGTTTCTGTGAAAAGTTTTTGCTTGGAGCTAGACTTAATTTTCAATGATCTTTAAATCTATATATTTGGTTTGTTAGGTTTCATAACTAATTTGCATAATATCGTATTTTGTTGATTTTCGAGAAAACTGTTCGGAAAGCAGATGTTCTGATTGCATGAGAGTCTGTAGGAGGTCACTAGGATTCGAATGATACGTCTATGGTCCCATAACTCGGGAGTTGAGATAGTGCCGCATGCAGAAACGTGGAAAATAGAGAGCCACCATTCAATTCTTTGTTTTCATCCTTTGTTCTTCACCGTTTCATTCGCCGCTCTCGCGACGAATGATTACGAATTTCGCCTATTTTAAGCGTTTTCTCCTATTCTACGACGTTTCTGCATGCGGCACTATCTCAACTCCCGAGTTATGGGACCATAGACGTATCATTCGAATCCTAGTGACCTCCTACAGACTCTCATGCAATCAGAACATCTGCTTTCCGAACAGTTTTCTCGAACATCAACAAAATACGGTATTATGCAAATTATTAAAGAAACCTAACAAACCAAATAGATAGATTGAAAGATCATTGAAAATAAAGCCTAGCTCCAATCAAAAAACTTTTCACAGAAACTCCGTTGAACACTCGAAAAAGGTGCTTAAAGTTCGCGGGCTGCACCTAACAGTAGCAGCATCTCGTCGAGGAATGAGTTTTGTGGCATAATACCTCACAGGTATCTTAGTTGGGCCCAATAGAACCCGAAACCAGCGAAAACTCGATTACGAAAATCTTGGTCTCTGCCGGAATTACGCCATTCTGTGTCGAGCCTCTCGTGAGTGGCGTGATAGGTTGCAGAAGTGGTCAAAGAGTAAGCCAATGAGACCGTGACCTCCATAATAGCGCATGCATCTCTCTCCCTCTCTCACCTAGAGTTCATGCGGGAGAGGCGGCGTTCAAAAGTGTTTTTCGCAAGCGAAAGAGCCATTTTCAAGTGAAATATGATAGTTCAGCATATCAATCGATTCGTCTCAGTGAGCTGCATCGAATGGCGTCGAGATTATCCTGGGCCCGAAACTCTGGTGCAAATGAGAAGTTTTAATTAGCCTGACTAATTAGTTCTCATTATAAGTTGGGCCCAATCGGTCAGGGCTATTCTCGAGATCGGTCAGGGCTATTCTTGCTGTGGGCGGAGCTACAGAGCTCCAAAGAGGCACTACTTTTGCCTCCCTCAAACTTCGACGTCGTCTATCGTCGAGGAAATCGATATGTGGGACAAAAGCTCGCGGGGCCTTCCATAATACCCCAATGGCTATCCAAAAATGTATCTAACTCATGTTCGACGTTTTGGATGTTCCACCCTTTATCCGATCCGTACGTGACAGGCGTGATATTCGCAAGCTTAATTAAGCGATAATGATATAACAAAGACAATGAGATGTTTTGCAAGAAAGTATGGCACCGTACCTTGTTGATGTACAGCGCCCGCAGTACTCTGTACATGTTCTCCATGCAGGAGGGGGCGGACAGCGAGAATCCACGGGGCGTCTTGGGAGTGAGAGGACCAAAGGGCAGACAGAGATCGCCGATCGAGACTCCTTCCGGTGATGAGACCAGGGCACGGAGGGAGGTAGCAGAGGTAGAGGGACAACCAGCCATCTTCTCGATCTGAATAGGGCAAATCATCAGCGCCCAGCATAAAGTAGAATTAATTTTCAAAATTTCAAATACATACCATCTTTGAAATATTTGCATGTAGTAGTAGTTCTATTTATCAAAAGAGCCATAGTTATTTCGCTTTATGTTTTCTCGCTAGACCCCTATTGTAGTAGCTATGTGATTAGTTCAGCCAAACAAATATTACTGATCCAGTCAGTTCCAAGCTACCGACTTACAATCAGCGTGTATTCGAAGTTAAATTTACGATAAAGATATATCATGACACACCATCGTCAGCGCCTCCCGCTGAATCTCGTGCATATTGCTGACTGCTCTCGTCATCTGGCAGGGGATGGCATCGATGAACACACTCGACAGCGTCTCCACCAGTGCCTGTCCATCGCCCATCCCCCGGTCGATCAACGCACTCCACATGTCCGCACACGCAACAATGTCTCGCACGGACGGAGACACTCTAAAGAGGGAAATTGTGAACAAGAGTAAAAATTAAAAGAAACGGAGATTCATCCCCCCTACCCCGCCATTTCGCGGTTTCACAATGCCTATTTGTCAGGAAATATGAGACAACACAGATGTGTTCCCGTTCGCGTTTACCTTGAGGAGTAATTGTATTCACGGAAAATTTCAGTGTTCACGTGTTTACTGTTCCCTTGCGCTTTCGGGCTTCGATAATATATGTAAACAGACCTGAGTGCATGGGAGAATTTGTGGTAGAATTCGTTGGTCCAGTCGATCACGATAGACGCAGCCTTCGACATCTTGTTCTGAATTGGGAGAATATTGATGAATGCGGGTGAGTTGACTCCTATCCAACCAAAACCTTGCCATTATCCAATTTCGAAGAATCTAACCAAGATTTTCGCATTTTCTGTATACTTCATCGAACTCTGGGGGGAAAGTCAGGAGCATCAGGAAGCAAAGTCAATGTTCACTTAATCTCTTGCACGTAGTGAACGTCATTAAAAAGGAGACATTTCAATCACAGATAAGTGTGCACGCTCAATGCAAGGTCTGATCATAGCTACATTTTATTCTTTATTTTTAATCTTTAAATGCGGGCGCAATGCAAGTTGAATTGAGGTTGCGAGCAGTTCAAGAGTTCATATGAGACGCGTGAAACATGAAACAGGCGTAAATTCACCATGAAAGTGATGTATCAACTTTCTCTCGTCTTCGCACTATCTATCGCTGCGGAACCCTTCCTGAACTATGAGCATAGGTCAAATGTGGTTCTCACAGGTACTTCGTGCGAAATTGCCTAAAATCGATTGCAGGATTGCATATTGCGCAATTTCCGATGAATTTGTCAAATGTGCCTGTAGAAAAGCATGGAACATTCAAAATTTTCGCCCGCTGACATGGTCAGAACGCCTTCAATAAGTGTGTATTCCCGCGCAAGCGACAACTCATTTGATCTATGACTATGAGTCTTCACTCACCGCATCCATCGTCTTGGTCATTCTCATGGCAAAGATGCTGCACAACTCGGCTCGCTCGAAGGACGCAGACGACCAGATCTCCGTGAAGCGATTACGAAGTGCTTTGGAGAGCTGAAAAAACATGGATAGTAAGAAAGCACGCCTGTTGAAGATGAAACTAGTAACATTGATTAACTATGTGATTGAGAGTTCCATCGAGATTAGGTATGCTTCTTAGCATGGTACGGTTAAATCACTGCAAAAACTTGAGTGTCGATTGAGAACCATTTCCTATCGATGACCCACCTCCTTCTTTCCGTAGTCTCCTCCGGGATTCATCGTAGCAATCACTTTGAATTCGCCTTGAGCCGTCACCTGAAGATAAAACAATGATTGCTACATTTCATAATACCGAGAAAACGGTTTTCAAAAATTTAAATCTTTCTACTCAATATTCGTTCGACCCATCCTTTGGGCCCATTCCCTTCTTCTTCTTTTCCCTCCTCTATGTGTTTATGTGTTTCGATGGCCCGTTATAGTTTCCAGGCTGGATCGCTGCGTGATTTCAGGTACAATGCCCAGAGTCATCACTGCTAACCTCTTCCGCCTGTGCTCCGCAATCCGTGAGCAGGATGGTTCTCTTCTCCTCAAACAGGGGATTGAGTCTCTCCAGCACCGAGTCCTCCGCCAGCGAGATCTCGTCCATCAGCAGCACTCGACCCTCGCGCATCGCACTGATCACCACTCCATCCTGCCACTCGAAGCTGCAACTCACAAGTAAATTGTTGCAAGTTAATAATGATAATCAGAGATGGGCACGATTTGTTGCTGGAAGTTCAAAAGATTCTTCTCAAGAACTACTTGCGGTTCCCTAATACTATCTGATCACTCTCTCTCTATCCGTAATTTCCTTTCTATATCGGCGGAATATTTCAATATTTAGGGTGAGTCTCCATCCATTCCCACTCACCCTCCATTAGCTGCCGGTCTCAGTCTTCCGAGTAGATCACTGCACTCCGTCCTCTCATGACAGTTGATCGTGAGCATCTGCTCTCCTCCGAGTGTCTGTGCCAGTCTCGTCTTGCCATCGCCCGTCTCTCCCACCACCAGCACCGCCTCGTTGCGAGTGAGCGCCTGCCACGCAAGCACCAACATCCTGCAGAAGATGGTTATAACTGGTGTAAACTTGTTAAAATGGCTGGGCGATGCGTGAATCATTAACATACGTGGGCAGCACTTATCCGAGGCTTTTTGCACACAGCCCCCGATTGACGACTGTGTTTGCACACAGCCCCCGATCTACCGTATCCCGCGAATTTCAAAAAAAATTCTACCGAACCCCGCCAAATCAATTTTTTTCGTGCCAATAAAAATCGATTGCATTGCCAAATTTTGTTGTTTCAATGTTGAATAACGCAGTGAATATGCTTTAGCAATCGATAAATCATAAATCATGAATCTATATTGAAAAACTGTTTTCCAAATGCACCATCCATCTTTCCGAAAAAAATGCAGGCAATATTGGCGCTATGGAATCAATAATCATCGAGTGCCAAGTCACTGCACAAAAGAAATAAAAAAAAAATTATTACAAATATGCGAAATAATCAGCAAAAATCAAAACCCCGCCTCCTTTAAACAAAGAGACGGCCGGAGCTGTTTTATAGAATTTCTCCCCTGTGATCGATGGCCCCACTTACAAGAGATGGCGTCGTCTCTTTGATTGATCGAATAATTGTCGAATATACTTTTCGCAAATAATTAGTAAAGTTTAAACAACAAAAATATTGTTTAACAAGAAACAAATGAAAGAATAATACAGCATCATTAAATAAATTTAAAAAGTTGACCCAATGTGCGCTCCAACACTAAAAGTGACGATTAATCGATAAAACAGAGCCCCCGTTAGTCTCTGTCGAGCTTTAGGCATTCGATAAGTGCCTCACCAGCTATGCATTTTTTTTGAAATAAATGCCCCCGACTAAAATAAGCCTTTTCGGCGTTTAAACAGTCGGGGGCTGATTTCTCCTCCAATACGAAATATTTATGCCTGATTTTTCAAGGGGACTTACTCCTCCCAAAAGGCCTTATACTAAGCAGATTGGCGAACGATTTTGTAGCATGATGGGAGAAAGGAAATAAATTGAATAATGCATAACAGGGAAGAAAAATTAATGCCCACCCGAACGAACTACCGTAGTTAAGTTAAGGCGGACTGCCGTCGTCTTGCCTTCTCGCCTGCTAGTTTTTCGTTTTTCTCTCTCCAATTTTCTCAATGTTGACTTTTGCACACTGCCCCCGAAAAATCCCAGCTCCCATTTACACATAGCCCCTGCCCCCTGCTGCCCATGTATGATCATTAATCTCACAGCATAAAAATATTTTGACTAGTCTATGTAACAAAAAAATGGCAGGAGTTCGCTCTTTGTACATTTCTCTATAAAAAGTGACCTTCTCTATAAAAGGCCTTCAACACTAAGAAATGTATGAACAACTGAAGCTCACCTTCTCATGTTGAACGTGAGGACGACGTGTTCGAAGGCCAGATCGTGCGGGAAGTAGGGAGACTCGATGGAGAACAGATCCTCCAAATAGTAATAATAATAATCCAGTTTGTTAGTAATCATTCAACGTTAGTTTTTTTTTAAACGAAAGCACTTTACAAACCATGTCAATATTGAGATATACAGTTAATACCGTATACCATAAATGGATGAATGAACAACCTACCTTCTCATTAATCTTGCCCTTGAGAGTGCTCTCAAGTGTGGATATCACTGCTTTCTTATCGGCCTCGTTCCTGCATCGCCCAGCCAGAAGGAAGTATCTAAACAAGCACAATTAATATCTTTTCTTGAAAAAAAACACACACACTACAATCGATGTTTTGCAAGGGTGCACTCATTACATATCATTTTAGACTATCAATGCCTATCTATAGATCGTCGGTGAAACGCAATTTAACGGGGTTTTGCAAATCAGACCATTATTGAATTTTATGCACATTTCTTTGCCAGTCCTAAATTAGGAGTCCAAATGTCGTACCGGCTCCATAAATTATACTACAATAACAACAAATTTATCTTTCTTTTTATAGCAACGATAGACTATGCCAAGAATCACACATCCCATACGAGCACTTATCTCTGCATTGCGAAACAAAGAATGAATCGATATACCCGTGATGTATCATGGCAGCCTGCCAGTCGGTGCCCTCGTCAGTCGCCAATCGATGTCCCCATCGGAAGACGTCTCGCAGCGTCATAAGACCATCCTTCGACGAGAACAGACCTGTAAGAAGACAGTTTCATCTCTACTTTCAATACGAACGAGCGTGGAGAATAGCGATGAACACACGTGGGCAGCACTTATCCGAGCCATTTTGCAGCTAGCCCCCGATCGCCTACTGCGTTTGCACACAGCTCCCGAGCCGTATCTTTTTTTAAATCAATGAAATGAGCTCTAATTTTTCACTATTTTTCTTTTGCACAGAGCCCCGAAAAATCCCAGCTCACATTCGCACAGTGCCCCTGCCCTCTGCTGCCCATGTATGGCGATGATCCTGGCGTCCCACCAACCATATTTACTCGGTTCATAAATAATGACGCCGATAAAAAGAGATACAAACAAAACCATAAATATGATAAGTGGGGGAACAAGTCGACCCACCCGACAGACTCCTCTGTAGTCGCAGCTCCAGCAGCACTTTGATCATTCTGTCGGCTGCGGATGGAGCGATCTGAAGTCAAACCATATTTCAAATGCCCCGTTGCGACACCATCCTATTGATCATGGGCACATACCACTAATTCAGTTTAATCAACAATTGGATTGGCATGATAAGCTGGTTGATTGAGACGGGATTGGAACGTATACCGTACCTGACACCTCGCGCACACCATCTTGGACAGCTCGTTGAGCGGCAGAATGGGGAAGAGGAGAACGACGAATCGAGAGAGGAGAGCACGAGAGAGACGTTTGCGGCCTGGAATTGAGGGAGAAATATATGATTAAAAGACAGAATAATATTAAAAAAAACAAATTAGGCCCTACTTGACAAAACCAGATTGAACAACCTCCAAAGATACAACTTACTGACATAGCCTAATAGTTTCATTTTGAATCATCAATCAGTGTCCGAGAACCGATCAAGTCTATTCAAGAAGTGTGTGGAACAGCGATGCTCCCGGTCCCTAAGATAGAGGAGCCCCGCACTTCAGGGCGAAAAGACATTAAAAAAACATAACACAGGATATTAATCGGGCCCCGAGCTACCCACCTGTATAGCCTAACAGTTTCATTTTGAATGATCAGTTTCTGATAACCGATCTTGTCTATTACAGTAATGTTCACCTGCATAGCTTCCAGCTGGATTCTGCGTGGCGAACAGTCGGAATCTCGGGTGCGCCTTGATCACCTCGTTCGACTCGCACACCACCAATTCACGGTTGTCGTCCAACAGCTGCAATCGATTCAAGTCATATTAGAGTCTACATTTACGAGTCGATTCTAATGAATACATCGTTTATTTTATACGAGGACCTATTTTCCAGTAGTTGCAGTAGGATTTTGTAATAGAGGGTGCCTCTGCATCAGAATAAGAAAAGGCAGGGTGTAAATCTATACACAGCAGCAAACATTGCTCACCCTGTTCAGCGTCTCGATGACATCAGATGGGGCGAGATTCAATTCGTCGAGGATCACCCAGTATCCCTTCCTCACTGCCTCCACCAGGGGACCCTCGCGGAAGTATAGACGACCATTGGCGTCAGGCACGTACGATCCAATGTACCTGGAACCAACCGTTGTATTTTATCGAAAATCATAGCAAAAAAAACTTATGGCGTTTTCCTCACTCCAGCATGAGTCGTGAAGTTCTAATAAATAGAGAATAACATTTTTTTTTAAATAGTATTATTCCTCACTCTTGTACGTCCGTCTGTTCGTGGTTGTTAATGCGCCGGATCGAATTGCCCGTAATCTTGGCGAGATGTTGGACGATCGACGTTTTTCCTCAACATGAATATTATAAATTCACAAAGACTTATCCAAAATAATATAACGTTCCGCTCCTAAACAACAGATACGGCTGCGATTGATCATGAGAAAGCGAGAGACGCGCCGAGGTATAGAAAGAGAGTACACCACTAGTAGTCCACTAGTATGAACGTATCATTTTAAAGTTGTAATACCATCAAAAGAGAAATCCATAGGTCGAAAGGGTGCGTTGCGGCAAGTCGAAAATGCGGTTTGGGTTTGCCAAAAATGGGTATGAAAAGCAGAAAATGCGGGTTGGGCTCGTCAAAAATGGGTATGCAAAACCGAAAAGGCGGGTTGGGTTTTAATTTTTTCCACCAAAAATTCTCAAAATGCGGGTTCGCTTCGTAATTTTTTACGTACCTTTCGATCTATGGAGAAATCAATTAAACAAGGCACTCCACGAATATAAAATATAATCGGAACCCCAAAGCCCTTGTGTTTTCAATTCATTGCAAACTTGCGACAATTCTTGGTCGCAACGAATATCAAAGCAATCATCTCTATCGATTGGACTGGCTACTATTGATTACTGTATTAACCGTACCCGCACTCGTCTCTCCCTCCAGCAGCACCGCCAGCCTCTTGCTGCTCACGATGCGTGCCACTTCTCGCAGATTCTCCTGCACCGTCCGAGTGATGACGTATCTGAAAGAACGAAGAAGCTCTTCACAAATCCAGAATAACGCAACTCCATACACTTGGTGCCACAGATGGGTAATACTTGGTGTAAAAAAACTTGGTGATTTTGCGCAACAAAAAACAAAAATAAAATATCTCATTGAAGGGTAGTCGTTCACATAAAACTTTTCGACAAAAATGGATATCATTCTGCCTTCAATTCCCTCGATAGCACTTGAAGGTAAGGAAGATAAAATTGCGCACTCCTTAGCCTCGGCATGTTCTAACCAGAACCGGAGAATCTATCATTGAATAAAGCAACCCTAATCAGTCAAGTGAAGACTAAGGTCTAAAAAGAAGTAAAGTATTGAAGAAAATGTGCTCACTCCTTATCCTCAATCGGCAGACAATCTCCCCTCTCCACCTCGTATCCCTCTATCATAATAGACGCTTCGTGTTCTCTCCTCATCGAACTCTTCTTCTCGCAGGGGAACGCCGCCTTGATCATGTTGTGCATCGATTCCTGCGAACAAATTATTAGCTTGCAATATCTTCTATATTTTTGAATACAATTATTATCACGGCTACGACAGGAAAAATAGGCTCGATACACTCACTCACAACATAAGAGTTAGATATTTTGGCCCATATATCTTTGTCGAAACAACAAAATAGCGAGTTCACACTAGGTTGGTAGCTCGGAACCGAGAGGGTAAATTACTTACCCTCATTATCAAAGAAAATTATTATCAACCCTACTTTCTCCTCCTTCTCCATATTGGACAGGAAGGCCATAGCGAATGCCTCGTAGACGCATCGGTTCTCGTTGTCGAATCGACCATCGCTGGCGAAGATGAGAGCACGGGTGAGCGAGCGCAGACTGCAAGAGAACAAGTTGTGGTAGAGAGCGCTTGGACATACCGGCAGTTCTCGGTTTCCAATTATACTTATTAAAACGCGCGCAAAGTTGGGCTTGGTGCACAATCATTTTTCTTTCTGACAAAAAGTTACCATTCACTGATCGCAGACTGGCAATGGAACAGTTTGTTTGATGGAATCATAAACAGCAGTTGGTCATGCCGGCAATTTAGGCTTCCAATCATACTTGTTAAAACACGAGAGAGATAGGGAATAGTCTGCATCCGTATTCCGGGCAAGTATACAATACATACGCTTATATAAACATGACTAATTTTGTTCCTTTCAGGTCTTATTGTCATTCGTACGTAATTTAAAAACTATCTGTAAAGTACGCGGAACAAAATATGGGAAACTCCCATCTGCAATGCAGCGGCACTGCGGCAATCTTCATACCTGAGTTTGAGAGGATACAGCTTCTTGGCCTCCATGTACAACTTGACGATGGCTTCTACAGACGCAACCGACGACGACGGCAGATACGAAGACACCTCAACGTCGAACAATCAACTCCTCGCTCATTTTCCCAGGTCAAAAGGCACAATTCCAGGCAACATTAGGTTATTTTCAAACAGAAAATGCGCAAAACTTGGCAAAATTAGGATTAGTGGCTCATTTAAAAAGCTCAAAACCTACAATCTTTGCCAGATCGACAGCGTCCGAGTCCTCGTTGACGAAATACTCGACGAATCGGGCTCGAATGCCCTCCGGCAGGCGCCGCTTCGCCGTGTCCGTCGCCGGGTTCATGCACGCAAACAGACTGAAAGTTGAAAATATATTTTTTTTTGTAAATTGTAAATGTTTTTAGATATTGTAAATTTGCAGGAATAGTATAACATTTGCAGAAGCACCTAAGGATACGCTCACATCTGAATATAATAAAGACAACAAACAATAATCATAAAAATAAAACTATTATTTTAAAACAAACCGGAAATTGGGATGATGGCTGCTCGAAATCGCGTCCACGATGGCATCGAGGCATTCAGGGGGCGCCAGATTGATCTGCAAAGCATAGGTCAAATGGGTTTTTCGCAAGTTCGCAATTAGCATAGGGCGGGGGATGTCGACAGAGGCCTTCATGTGTCTGTCCTGCACTCTCTCGCTACGTTAATCCGGTTTATATGCAAAGTGCAGAAGTGCCTATCTTCGCACGCGAAGACCTATTTGACCCATGCTGCAAAGCAATGTATTTCACGATGCCTTGACGTAAAATACTTGAACTTCAGTGAATGTTGTGTTCGACAACTACCTCCTACCATTCTTTCTCGTTCTTATTCGGTTATGAAAAAAGAGGATAGGCGAGATTCCGGAGAAAAAGAAGCACAACGCGTCGAATGACGTCCCCTTTTCAATCTACTTCTCCCCCCACTCACCTCATCAATGAGCAGCCAGTGTCCCTCATCGGCGGCCTCTCTCACAATTCCCCTCTGGACTGCAAATGGACTCGCGCCCTTCTCCAGTCCCTCTCGCAACCGACGAGCGCGCACCACCAGATCCGCCCATGCCGACTCCCTCTGCAGAAATATTAACATAAATTGTTTATTTTATGTTGCTCGTTCATAGAAAGAGGATCGATAGGCATAAATTCTGTTAAAAAGGGTAAATATATCCGCCCACGCAGACTCCCTTTGCAAACATATGGCCAAGAACACCAAAAGCGTGTCTTTGTTGTTTCAGTAGTATGGGAAAGCGAGGCATACTCATCGTTACGATATTAGAAACAACTTGTAACATGAGTCGTAAGTAATACAAACAATTTTCATGAGAAAATATATTTTTAACAGACGGTAAATTGTTTCAGCAAAGCCATAAAGGTTTCTTCTCCTTCGTCATAGCAATCAGTGTCACTCTCAACATAGATCCCTCTCACCTTCTTCGATAGAATCCTCTTCGCAGTCTCCTCGACCACTTTCAGGTACTCGTCGTACTTTTGATGCATCAATAGCACCTGCAAATTATAATATATTTTTAAAAAATTAAATAATGTTTATTGTTAAAACAATAATTAGTTGTATTGCTCACTTCCAGATTGCGCATAAACTTCTCGTTCTTGGAAACGTCAAACGATTTAGAGAAGAGGCCGACGAAATCGCACGTGAATGGCTCCATCACTCGCCCGTATGACGTGGGTCGCAGACTGCAGTGATTGAGAAAATTATATCGAAATCATGGCGTAGCGCCGATCTAGCTATTTCCGTCAAATAAATAATCAGCTATTATAGTAATGGGATCAATATGAGCTAATCCGTTCATCTCATCGCATAGGCTCACGGGCGAAACAACAGAATAGTTATCGAAATTTTCTTTCTCAAAATCAGTTTTTCAGGTCGTGCCATAGGTCAAATGGGTTTCTCGCAAGTTCTCAATTAGCATAGTGCAGGGCATGTAGACAGAGGCCTTCATGTGTCTGTCCTGCACTCTCTCGCTAAGTTAATCAGGTTTATATGCAAAGTGCAGAAGTGCCTATCTTCGCACGCGAAGACCCATTTGACCTATGGGTCGTGCAGGCTAGGACAGCTGGAGTGCTCACCTCGTAATTAGATCATCCGTATCCGAGTGAGGGCCGAGATTGACCGTGTCCAGCTTCTCTCCCTTCATGTCAGCCAACACCTGAACGAATCATCTCTGCTAACACGTAATAATGCGAGAACATAATACAATGGCGTTCGGGCGCGTAAAAGCTTCCCGTGGTCTTTGTGTTACAGCACTAGTAGAAACAACTATAGTTGCAATCTAATATAATAAATTATTATTATATTATTAATAATACTCAAAACGACAAGGATAATTCATACCTGCACCAGACTGGTCTTGCCCACTCCGCTCTCTCCCACAAGCAGCACCGCCTCCTCCATCTTCACGCTCAGCGCCATTCGCTCGAGCAACTCAAAGACAGCAAAACTAATAACATTCCGTCACCATAAAAATATTGCGAATCGCAAACTGAATCAAACACGATGGACAACTCTAGTCAATCCCATACTGCTACCATGTATTTAAAGTTACGCCCAGTGCTTACCTGCAGTGCTCCCTTCGTATGTCCCAGTTTCGCGGACCGCTCCATCGACAGAATGGCTCTTCTTTCCAGCGACACTCGTCCCACGCTCACAATCGACTCCGTCACTGCCAGTGCGGGCGAACGCACCCTCATCAGGTACTCCACCTGAAACATCATATTAATATGAAGACGATATACCATAATATCATATTATCAATTTGACTGACGGTGAACCGCGGTACTAACACAGCGTAAACACACAGAAGCGACTCGCTTCAAGCGAGTGATAGCAACTACTCCAGCACGAGGATGGATTCGATCTGAAAACGCACCTCATCCTTAGTGAGCGATAGCATGGCTGCCATCTTTGAGCACGCGAGAGCCCGCCGCTCCATGGACGGCTCGCACACGCACCACACGTCCATCTAAATATTCCTCATTTACACGAAAATAATTTTAAAATATTTGTTTAAAAGTGCAAAATTGTTTAAAAAATTATCAAATAAAGTCAAAATCGTACCAATTCGAGGAGAATCGATTGGCTGGACGAGATATTCTCAACGCTGTTCACTCGATTGAACGCGCGCATCACATCACTGAAGAGAAATTATAAAAATTAGTTGCCGAAAGTTTTATGAATTAAATCTCGAACAGAGTAAGTTCTTTAGGGCGAGTCGACCAGTTTGTAATAATTGTTTTTTTAAAAGAAAACTCACGAAGAAGTGAGATTGCGCGAGTTTCCGCCGCGGGGAAGCATCTCGATTTCCCTGACACAGGCAATCATGATCAATAATGAAAAAATGTAAGTATCCACAATAGACTAATAAAAATGATTTGTTTACAAAAACCGGGCCAAGTACCTGAATATCTTGCAGATAGCCTTAATAATGTGTCCTATTCTCGGGTATATCGTCTTGCCCAGTCTGTTCAATTCATCGTCGCTCAGAGGAGGCAGAGTGATGCGAGAGTGCAGTCCCTCCAGCACTCCGTTCCGTCTACCGCCAGCGCGCGTGCATCTCAACAATTATCGTAAACGAGACTGTAAAAGCATAGCAAAAGAGATCGAAGGATGAACTCACTAGTGGTTCTCTCTACCCTTTTTTTCGGCAAGTGTGTGGAAAATGGTGCAATACTATTTTCGGCATGCGATGTTCTGCATTTCAGCACGGCTTGAAACGCAAATCGAGCTGTCCAAAAGAGAAAAAAGTGGATAGCTCACTGAGTAGTAGCAACGAGATGGCACTGCTCGTGGAGATCAACTGCCACTCCCGTTGGCAGCACCATTCGACGAGAGCCGGCGATGCTCACCAGAGCACAGATGACGTCGGCGTTGGCAGTGTCAATGTCCTCGATGATGATAATGCCGGGAGTTGTCAGCCACTGGAGAACATCAATCAATAATTTATCACGGCAAATATAAGATTTAATCTAACCGTATTTTTTTTGCTGCAAACATACGACAACCACGAGACCACTACTAGACCACAGAAAATATATTTCAAAGAAGGGACTCTTACTATAATAGGCACGTGATTTTTACACGCCGAACACTCAATGATAACGGGAAGATAACCTAGTTTTAATAATAAAAATTTATAATTTATCAACACCCGATTCGCAACAGGATTTGAAATTTGACAAGACAATTCATGGAATATTGGGGGGAACTCTCCGAATGTTTCTTGAGGTGACGGAGGTCTTTGGAGAGTTTTTAAAATAATAATGATTAAAATCAAGACCAACCTCGTGGAAGTTGCTCTTCTTCCATTTAAAATGGCCAGCCACTTCCGTGCATTCGTACGACCCGAAGAGACTCTGTAAGTGTTGCATTATTAGCATAGGTGAAACAGGGTTTCGTCAGCAAGCGTAAGCACGACTACACAACGTCAGGGTAATCACAGCAAACGAAATTTTTATAGGCTTTAAATGTATTTCTACTCATTTTGGCAAGAACTACATAAGCGAACAGCATTTGGCATATGTGTTTGAACGCGCTAAACAAGGATGGCATACCTTGGAGTCCAATTGATCGCCCATCTGCATCACTTTCACGGGCAATGCAAGGATCGAGGCGACGTGCTTAGCAAGAAACGTCTTCCCGCATCCAACATCTCCCTATAACGAATTATATTTTTAATCAAATGCAATCGAGAATTTATCAACTGTGCATTCAACGATAACATTCTCCATTCCCGGGTGGATCACATTCTAGTTCTTTTCAGGCCTACTCGACGAGTTTCGAACAAAATTAATGCAATCTGCATCACTCTTGTCAATAAATGCGCCAGAATACGACTACTGGAAGATGGAAGTAAAAACACACTTCGATTAGGGCCAATTCGCCGCTGTTGAGCAGCACCATCAACTGCTCGGCGTGCAACTCTCGTGTGGGCAGGATGGAACCGACGACGTTGACTTCGTCCACGACCATCGGCTCCATTGATTCCTCCACCTTCGCCTCCTTAATATTATAAATAAAAAATAGTATATATGTGACGTTAAACTATACTTTCACGTATCCCTAGAGAGGGCCTAATGCACTACAGTGAACATAGACCAAAAAGTTCGTTCTAGGGAACAAAATCAGACAGCTTTTGGACGTTTTTGGGGTGAAATTTGGAAAAATCAGACATCATTTCATGTCATCCAGGCGCGGCAGCGCCTGAAAAATTGAAATATCAGACATCATTTTCGATTTTTCACCCTAAAACCTGACATCATTTGGGACTTTCGGGAACAAACGTTTTTGGTCTATGACAGTGAAGCGAAATAAGAGTTGAACCAGCAGCGAAATAGGACTGCTAGGAATAGCGAGTGATCGGGAGAAGCCAATTTACCTTAATTATCTTATCCCGGTGAACTCGATCAGCATCGAGGTCTTCTTCCAGCTTCCTCTTTCTTCGTTGTTTCTTTTCTTTCGTCATTCTGAGAAACACATGAATTACAGAAGGCAAAAACAATTTAAACAGTGCATATCGTGAGTAGAAGGGCAAGGGAAGGACTAAAAACGCGTGAAACAATCGCTATCGTCACGTTTCGTCGAATATACATCGAGTAAAAACAGGACTACTATTAAAACGGTCGTAACCAACCAAATAATTGTATTAACGTTGTAGAAAAAGATCGACAATAAAAATCGAATCTATTTTTCCTTCCCGTTGCGCTTCCCAGAACGAGGTAACGTATTCCGTGAAAATTGCATGCATACCGCGAACGAAAACAATCAAAAATGTTTATTTTAAAAAAATTAAAGAAAAAAACGGTTGTGTGAACAGGCGACATTCATAAGTTGGTGGTGTGCCACGTTCTTTATTTTCCGAACAACTTTTTGAGAGCTCTAAATCGGTATACGGTAGTTCTCAAGTAACTATTTCTTGTAAAATTTAATATTTATATTTTCATTTAAAGTTAATTTTTTAATATTATAATAATCCACCAATTCAATGTCTCACAGTATTGTCGCTCGATCCCTTAAACACCCGTTTCTGTTCTTCAATTGTAGTCTTTATTCATGTTGTTCAGATGAATGAATCATGCGGATCAGATAAACTCGAATCGTTATCGACATGCAATCAATGTGATTAGTGATAAGACGATCAACGATGTGAACAAGTCTGGTACAGACCAACAAGGGCCTTTGGCCTTATTAGAAACCATAACTAGATGTATCGTATCTCATGGGTGACAGGGAATACAAACAAAAGGACGAATAAGAAGCGATGCAAGACATTCGCAACAGCAGTTGCAGCAACTAATGGAGCCGTGACGACTCTCTACTCCTTGGTCTCTTGCTCCTTCACTTTCTCCTCCTGCTCCTCATAACTCTTCTCATCGCGTACTACAGCGACGCTCACGTTGCGACACTGAAATAAGAATTGTATTGCTAATTCACGTGAATCGGTCACCATCTCTCAATTCCTGAATTTTTTTTGGCTACGTCCAGGGTACGAAATCAAAGATTAGGATCCAAATATCAAAACTGTTCGTACCGATCCCGAGAGGAAGTGCGAGTTCGATCGGAACACTTTACCACACGGGCAGCGGAACGAGATTCCTTCCTGAAAATACACGTTTAGAAAGGAGAAATTTGCTTATGTAAATATCAATGTACCAAATGGCCAACGTACCGTATCATGAATGCCAAGGTATAGTTGCCAGAATATCAAGATACCGTATCCCGCATACCTAGGCACTGTTATCCGTTACCAACCTGCCGGAGGCTCGTGCCATGAATGTTGAAGAGATGGCTCATGTACGTTCCCACCTCACGTGTAGCGAATGTCTGGAAGGCGAGATCATTCGGAGAACAACCGTAACCGAAGTACGGCAACTCGGATGAACTCAACTACCGTACCCTCAAAATAGCAGTAGTAAAAATACAATCGTGGGCAATGGTTCAACAATTACACAAAATTCTGCTCCTCATTGCAGTTTCTGGTTTCATTACACTACGAAACAGTGACTCGTAGAATATAGGCTAATATGAGTTATCCTTGCGTTCCCTAGATAAGAGTCATGCATCGTTTAGCTATCGATCACTCGTGTTCATTTCTTTGCTTCGGGATAGAATTTTTACTATTGTTGTTGTTATCATTATTATTAAAATAATTTCTCCGTAAGAGCGGAGGATTAGATTGTACAGTAAACTCAAAATCTAACACTTTATAATTACATTATGTAGTGTTAGATTCACTAGGAATGTGATACACTTCAGCAAAAAAAAAAATTTTTTTAATCACCTACATCACACTTGACGCACTGCATGGCTGTGATCGAGGCGCAGCCGGCGGACGCGCGCTTGCTCATGTTGTACTTTCTGCTGCTCGAACTCCTTCTCGTCCCCTTCCCACTCCCACCGTAACCTCCATCGATCGACTGATAATAGAGCTTGAATACCATATTTCAATAGCTGTCTATCGACGGATTATTGGTTCATACGAAGTTATTGGTGTACGGTATATTCCATACAATAAAAGTTCCGGTTACAATGATTCAATAATTCATCGATAGACAGCTATTGCATACGATATTGAATAAAAATTCGGCCATCACAATTTTAACTTGAAGTTCTATTATTTCTCCACGGCACTTTTCGCGAAGTTATTTCTCTTCAATTAGTATTATGAGAAGATTTGCACTCACAAAAACATTTTGAAACAATATAATAGTTTTTTTTATACAAAACGAACATGTCAAATGTCCTTAAATAGACTTACGTTCCTCATCGATGTCTCTCCACTTCCATCTACACTCTTGGCCTTCTTGTACTGTCTCTTCTCGGTCTCGCCCTCCCTATGTATTACATTCACTTATATTTTTTATTCTATTATTTACTATACATATTTTCAGTTGACTATCACAATCAAATGACCGGAATCTCCGTCTATTATTTGAACCAGCGACATAAAGTGAACTTCAAATCACCGGGTTGTGTAAGCCAAAATGCAAAGGAATGTGTTGCTCACGCCCTACTCGCAATTACAATAAATAAATAACTCCGTGAAAAGTTGACCTCTTCATGGCTCCTCTCATAATCTCCTCCTCCGCGTCTCCTCTGGACTTGCATCCTACATTAGCCGTCGCCGTGATAGACTGGGCGGAAGGAAGAGTTACCTCGCACACAGCAACCTTTAATTTGAAAGAAAGCAATAATAATAAATATTATTGTAACACTGGTGACATTAGCACATTGTAACACTGGCCTAGCAGTGTTGTCTGACGAGTCAAGCTCGTAGATCGACCAAAATAATTACCAAGTGCAAGACACTTTGGCATATCCTTCGTGCTAAGACGAGGAGGTGAGGACAACTAGGCGATAACTACTGTACTACCGTACCGCTCTTACCATGCACGAGCTACCGTAACCCGGACGTTTGAAAAATCGATAATCGCGTAGCACCGGGCGCATTCTGCAATCGATCATAGTGATCCGCAAGAAATCGACGGTTCTATCATATTACTATTTCAAAAGTTCACATATGCTTGGTTGAAAATATAATAAATAAAATAATAATAATATAAATACCATACCGCGGTCTCTTCTCCATCCAATTCCGACTTCACCTTGGACGGTGCCAAGTCATTGTTGTTGAAGGCGTCGACCTGGAAAGCGCTGATACCGTACTCCAGGATCATTCACATTGCCACAGTAACCTAAACCGGTGCGTCGAGTAGTACGGTGCAATAATCTTAGACTCGTGTTGCCCTTCCGATGCCAGTTCCATCTAGAGTGTCAGTCTATTTACTACGCTATCGTCGGAGGAATCGATCTGGATAGCGCTACCATAGAATTTGATCACGTGTTGATACCAAAATCGTCGCAAGGATTTATAAGTTCAAAAATACCGTAACTTGAGTACAGTACCTGGTGTGCGTCGAGTGATCGATCCGTCCGACTCACAGGATTGACTGCAGCCACCGAATGGATGTTTGTCTGGTCAGAATACTAAATTAATTACTATATATTAGAAAATGCTAACGTCTGTCTGTCTGTCTGTTTTTTTTGTGATTCCTTCCGTTCGCAAAATTTTCGTCTTTTCGCTATAAATCGCTTCAAATTCACGCTATCTTCTCAGAACCTTTTGCATATGAGAATAGACCAGAATTGCTTTAAAATTTTACAAAATTTAAATCACCAAATCCATGGCAAAGTGGGTTACGCGCTGGACTAGCAATCCGACCGACGCAGGTTCGACCCCCGCCGCGGGCAAACCTTTTGACGCATTTTTCGCGAGTGTCAGAAACCGTTCTAACATGTTTCTGAGTTCCGTGAAACACGTTTTCACCTGTTTTGCCGAGTTTTAACGTTAAAAATCGAAAAATTCGAAAAGTTCCTAAATGATTCAGAGAGCGTAGGGGATCACAGGAAGAGTATTTTGCGATGTCAGAAACGTGTTTGAACGTGTTCTGACACTTTTAACGTCAAAAATCGAAAAATTCAAAAACGTCTCTGAAATTGTTCTAAAAGTTCTGAACGCACTGTATCCTGCGTTTCCGTTGTGAAAGGCTCGTGAGGCTGAGAGCGATCGAAAAAAGTTGCCACGGAGCCACGAAGTGGCGTAGTGGCAACTTTTTTTGATCGCTCTCAGCCTCACGAGCCTTTTGCAACGGAATAAGCCAGTACTCTTTGTAGCGATTAACACTCCCCAACATAAGTCGAGCTTCAATGTAACCTGGAGCCGGCTATCGAGCTCCCCCTGGACCGAACTTGGAGCCGGCCATCGAGCTCCCCCTGGACCGATCTTGGAGCCGGCTACCGAGCTCCCCCTGGACCGAACCCACACCCAAACTATGCATAGAGCGTAGTGTACGCATAGAGCGTAGTGCATTTAACCTCAATACAACCCCGCTAGTTTGTTGTTAAATACAGTATTCAATAGCAGCACGTTCAAGTGTGAACCGAACACCACAGAATGTTTAGAATAAATTATCATTATTATTGCTAGTTACCTGCGTGTGATTACTGTGGCCGTGCTTCACCAACTCGTTGCGAGCCGCATTCAATTGACTGAGTATGAGATAAACCGCGTCAACCAGACGATAGGTGAGGTTGCGAATCGGCTCGTCACTTAAAAAATATTTATACAGAATCATATTAGTCATTGATTAAAATGCATAGTATTTTCTAAATAACATATATTACCGCTATTATATCATTGCAAATAGCATCCACGCGATTGCTCTAAACTCCTTCTACAGCGCACAATTCCAGAAAGGGATCAGGAAAAGGATGAAGATGAGAGTCCGTCATAATCTCACATTCTTCCTAACCCCTTTCTGCCGAATAAGATGTGTTGTGAATTATAACCTACAGTAACCCGCTAAACAGAGCAAGAGTTCTCACCGCTGGTTGTCGTACTGCAGCGAGAAGTTGCGCTCGTGCAGGAGAGCAGAGAGCGAGCGTTCGACGCGCTGTAATCTTTATTAAAAATAAAATAAAAAAATAGCAACATTAAACAGGTTAGTACAAGGCAAGGCGGTATTGACCCTGAGTAGCAACGAGAGCCTGTCTTGACATGATGACCCGCTGTTTTGAGACTATTCTCGTGGTATGTGCACGTGAATCCGTAACTATTTAATGGTGTAGTTTTACACACTAACCAAGGGATCAGCCTGGGGTCGCATCACCGTACAAATAGCCTCGAATGCCTTCGAAATAGCCGGGACGACGGCATCATTCGAGACATCGGAGAGCTCCGAGCTCTAAACCAACAATATTAGAAAAGCAATTAATAAAAAAACGTATTTGTGGGTGCACTTCCCCGCCACGCATGAGTAGCTAAGGCAACTGGTAGACCAACATAGAAATAACATAGGCAGTTTAAGTGCGAAAAGGGGATTGATGAGACCGGGTAAAACGTAATGGAGTCGGATGGAGTCGTACATTCAAGAGCCCGGGGAAAGCTAAGCTCCAGTACAAGTCATGGCTTTGAGCACAACACAGCCATCTTCTACGAGAGAAAGATTGAGAAAGAACAGCACACGTTCTGGCTCTAGATTACTTTCCTGGAGGCTCACCATTCTTTTCCAACTTTCAATGGCTGCCAGTGCATCCATTGTTGACTCGTCAAGGAGCCTGCAAAAGGTGTTAATCTCGATAGCTGAATCGATCGATAATGGTCTCTTATTACTGGTCGACAGCATGATCACAGTAATCTGTGTCAACTGACGACATAAGGCGTTGAACGCAACAAATCAATAAAGAAACCTGCTTGCTGCTCGTAGCGTCGATGGACGAGTACCAGCGTGGCCTGCCGATGGCAGCAGCCTGTAAAGAGAGGATGATCGAAACGGTGAGGACTTCAAAACGCACTGAAAACAATCGAAAAAAGAAGAGAAACAATCGATAACGACACGTTTCTGTGATATCATTCGATAGTGCGAATTACGGTATAGTGCACTAAGATTTCTACCGAGAACTGATTTATAAAAAGATTTTTAAAAAAACAGATATTGATATCATGACTATCGTGAAGCGCAAAAGCAGGTTCGATGTTAGTCTTATAATGTTATTTTTGGCGGTGGGAGCAACCCGAACCACAGTCACAGTTATTATCCAGGCAAAAGTGTGTTTCACTGACATCTCAAGTGAGCGAATTGTGCGGCCATACAAGTTCCTTCTTTCCGATCCCTTTGCACTTACAACAGTACTAATTTCTAAAATTCGGGTAAATAATTGTTCCCGATCTCTTAAATTCGCACTCTCACTGTTTACTGGCACGGCATAGTGAGCAAGAGGGGGGAAACGAGATCATAGGTATAAATGCACGTGTTAGATCGTCTAAGGCAATACGAATCAATACACTAGTCGAACAACTGATCCGCAGTACAGTGAGACGCTCACTACATTTTTACAGTTTTATTTGAAGGATACACATGATCCCAAACCTACAGACCAGGGTTAAGACGAGAGAGTATGCAAAAATGAGAGAGCCCCTCTCGATTTCACACACTCTCTCACTCAAAAGGCCTTTCTGGAAGGTTGACCGGTCTGTGGAATGATGTGATAGAAAAATAAAGACGCAAGGTGAAGAAAGACGCAAAGGTGAACTCCTAGGAATGTTCTTGTTTCACGCTCATCTCTAATCCGCTTGTCATCGAAAAGTGTCAATTCCACTACGATTACTTCTCCCCCGAGAACAAAAAAAATCATACAAGATTTCAATCTACGGCACAATGTTCGATTGTCAGGGAAGCGGCCACGTAGTGTGTTTCCCTAATTGGGAAAAGGCGCCGAACAGCGCTCCGGTTTTTCAGCGCAGCTTGTGCGCGCGATTCCAATTGCACAAGCTGCGCGCGGGATTCTACAAGACGCGCGCCGGACTTTTTGCCGGACCTGGCTTATTCCGTTCGAGACCTTCAAAGGGAACGCGCGATTTGTGTAAGGTGCGGCGCATGCCGCGTCTTACCCTACACAAATCGCGCGCGCAAGCTGCGCTGAAAAGCCGGAGCGGCTCTTGGGCGCCTTTTCCCAATTATGGAGTCATTCCTTCTTCTCAACCAGGTACATCAGCGTTCTGCGTGTACTTCAAACGCTCGATCTTTCTAGTCTTAGTCAATGGGGATCACTTCACTTCGCTATAATAATACCTCAAAGGAACCAAGAATGGTATATGTAATGGAGCATTTATCCATTTGCTTTTTGTTTACATGCTTTGAAACTTCCAGAAAAAAAAGTTTGTGGAAAAGTAAGAGAGTTTCGCAATGTCGTCGTTGTAACTATGTTTTAATTTCCCCCCAGTATTATTGTAATTCAATACGCTAACAACTAAGAAGAATTATCGTGAGCTCTCATAGATGTATTTGTGTGTATACTTTCAGTTCGGATTCTGAGTCAATAACTGATTTATTCTTCATACGATTTTGTAAGTAACCAGTAAGAAAGAGAGAGAGAGAAGAGGATAAATTTGTGAGGGAAACTGATAGTAGGGAGAAGATGAAAGATTTGACAAGAATATCGATCGATTGAACTACTCGATTTGTACAGTATACTTCTAGAGTGTGGCGATGTATCGATCGGTTACTGATCGAATAAATATTGATTGAAAATTCAGGTGGCCACAGTACTCTGGCAGCACCAATGTTGTTAAGGGTATAACGGAGACTGTAAGACGAAAAAAGGACAATCGATTATTGCTGTGACACTAATGTTTTCTCCTGAATTTGGCGGGAGAAAGGTGTACTGTATACAGTGAGGATACTGTAGGGAGGTAAAGATCAAAGATCAATTTTCGATTCTGGGCGAGCTGCCCCTTCGCCAGACGCGTAGTTTATTGAAGAATGAGGAGGGTGAGAGGGAGGTGCATTTGCCTGAAATTTATTATGTTTCACAACCGGTATATGTACGAATTGAGATCAGTGCACCTCGATTTCGATTCTACCCCCTCTTGTACTCACAAATAATCGATTATCTTCTAACAATTGTTATTCCCCCAAACTACAAATCAATCGATAATTCTCACCATGTCCAGCCTCAACCGAGTCAACTTGTTTCTTCTTTCTCTGTGAGTATCTCCTAATGGCCGAATTGAAGTCATCTTCATGTGTTGGTTCTTTCTCTTTCTTGCAAGGACGAGGGGACGGCTGAAAATTGCGTCATTATTAGGTAATCGTAGGCGATTGGTTTTTTTCTCAATTGAGATGGAACCCCAAGTCTACTGAGGTCCATACGAATTTCCATCTTTGTAGAATGCGTGCAACACCAAACAGGCTGCTTCCAAGGAATATATTTTATTTTAGAAGTTTGTATTCCGATAACTGCAAAAGTTAGGAAACCTCTGCTGATGGAAAAAAAACTCAATTCACCCGATTGCATCATCCCCACATCATTCCACAGGCCGGTCAACCATCCAGAAAGGCCTTTGGAGTGAGAGAGCGTGTGAAATCGAGAGGGATTCTCTCACTTTTGCACACTCTCTCGCTATAATCCTGGTCTGTAGGTTTGGAATCATGTGTCCCTACTCAATTTCCCTCACCTCATGGAAATCGACAGCTTTCTTCTTTTCTCCTCCTTCTTTCACTCCATAAGCTTCCTTAATATCAGCCAAAAGTCCAATCAAAAGATCATCCACATCATGATTGAGAGCAACGGAGATTTCGAATGTCGTGCATCCAAATTGAGCGGCCGCAGCACGAACTTCTGAAGAGGATTTCATCATTATTAGGTAATCAAGTGAGTATTACGTCATCATTAGGAAAGAAAGAGGGTTGCGCCATCATTAAGCAATCATGTAAAATATTTTAGTTGAATGCAATCATATCAATGCTTCGCTAGTCTTGCCCCTCTATGAATTGCAGAGTTACAGTAAGCTACCATACCCGCTTTGGTGACGGTCCTCTTCCGTTCGAGATCCACTTTATTGCCTGCGATAATAATCGGAGTGTGTCGGAGAGCGGGTCGATTGCGCACCATTTCGATTCCATTTACGGCCTGAAAATGAGAAACAGTTGGATTGGAGTTTCATAGAGCTCTCTTAATTCAAGTGCAAATGTGACTTGCAATTGGTAGTGACAAGGTTCCTTATTTAAAATATAATGTGATTTATACAGACCTGTTTGAAAGAAGCCTTGGAGTCGATACTGTAGACGAAGAGGAAAGCGTGTACGGTATCGTCGAGGAAGAGGGGATCAGCCTGACAAAATTTTGATCAATTCACACTAAAAAGAGTTTACGGTATATCGCTACATTATTTTTGGATTCAATGAGTATGATGTCTTTGTGATGAAGCAAACACAAATTTATGAAAAACAGAAAAATGGGCCCATCTAATTCGCACCGATATTTCATGTTTCAACTAGCGCATAACTTAATTCAATTGAACGGATATTTGTTTGTGAACGCAAATTCCGTACTCCACGATTATTTAGAAAACTATTTCCGTATTCTCTCACCATATCAGATTCAAGAAAGATCAATTCGCTCTCCTCTCCTCCGATATTGATTGAGACGCTGTTGTCCAGGTGATCTGAAAAAAAATATTTTACATCTTGACAAGGTTATTTCTTGCTCGCACATAACCCGCACCTACTGTACTGTTCAATGTTTCGTACATCAAACGTATTTCGTAAAAACGAGCCGTGAACGCGCATGTTGGAAAAATAATGTTTTGTAAAAGCTCACCGATTTCATCAGCAAATGCATTTCTGTACTCGGAAGTGGAGAATTGCGAAATGAGTGCGGTCTTGCCCGTTCCCGTGTCACCAACAACGTAGATCTACGAATATCAGAATTTAGCGTTCTGAACTCCTACGGAGTTCGCCGATCTCCCGATCTACCTCAATGTTTGCGCAGCATTTTAGGAGCTAAACAAATGCACTGTGATGATTTCTTATTGATCTAGCTTAATAGATTTGCAAAACCGTTTCACATAATAATTTGATCTTTCTACCGTATTCACCTTGTGTACTGCGGGCGCGGAAACGGATGGGGTGCCTCCAGATGAGTGGCGTTGACTGAAATCAATCAATAATGTAGGAATGGTAGGTCACTTATAGACAATATTTGATTTTCAAACTACCGTAACCAATCAATAACGTTTATAGATCGTACCGGTTCTCATCAGATGAGCATACAGAGTCGCTGCAGGAATCACCACGCATTGAATCACCCGAAACGGCGTATGGAGAGGGAGATTTCTCGACTGAAAATTGTTATGCTATGACTAATTTTACTTGAAATCTCAAGACAACTGTTTTCAAATACTAAGAACTAAACAATCATGACACACGGAAACCTGAAAACGCATGTAAAACTCACTTTTCGTAACATTAGGTTTCTGTTTTCTTCTAAATGAGTCTCCTCTACTCACAACCGCGCCCTTCTCATCGATTTTGAATTGACGAACACGCGTGTAATCATCACAATCTGGGAGACGAAGGAATCTGGAAAGATGGATATGGTATACTGTTGGATGCACATCATTCCACAGGCCGTTCAACTATCCAGAAAGGCCTTTGGAGCGAGAGAGCGTGTGAAATCGAGAGGGACTCTCTCACTTTTGTACACTCTCTCGCTCTAACTCTGGTCTGTAGGCTTGGAATCATGTGGATGGTTACGGTAGGACGGAAGTGATACGGTAAAGTGTGCAATACTGTAGGCGATTGATGGAATAGACAGGTGTTTGTCGGCGAACAATAGTTCCACGTTTTTCTTCCCCTATTTCTAAAACATTTTCTAAAAAAGGTTTAAAACTTCTTAAACGTCGGTTGCTCAACCAATCTGATTCGTATTTCAGTTTCCTTTCATAATGTGCGTCAAATGAAATTTCTCAATAGAATATAAGTGTAATGTTGAAAAGCCTAAAGAATGAAAAATTTCCCTTCCAGTCTCACCTTTCCTCGACTTCACTCGCCATCTTAGGTTCTGGCCACACATCAGTCCTCTCAACGCGACCTCTGAAACAATATCGATTAAATTCGTGAATACTAGCGGCAAGAGCTTCTCTACTATAGTTCAATTGCATTTCCGATATTTGAAAGATCAATGAAACATCAAATCAAAAGCTTGACCACCTGACGTCTCCCGTTTATTTCTGGCTTCCAATAGCGCTAAAAGAGAAATTTTTCAGCTGATTTGACTCCAAAACGATTAGTGATCAAGCTTTTCTTTTTCTTCAACACTCGAAAAAAAGGGAAGAAGAGATACGCCAGAAGAAAGGGGAGGAAAGCGATGTAAGGGGAAATGAATAGATTATGATAACAGATGGGGAGCATATTGCGGAGTCATGCACCCACACATTTAAACCAGCATCAATTACACTCTTAGTTTTTTCATATATCAACTGGCTCCATCTTCCAACCCCTTATGTATCGCTCCCGATAATTATATGCGCGCGACGCAACACTGATGCGCCTAGTACATGAAATTATCATGGGGAATTGAACCATTAGTATTCTTTTTTCGTTTGCTTTCGCCGCAACTCGAAATTTTCGTTTCATGATCAATCGTTGCTTATTGATGATGAAATCTTCTGTACCCACCTCTGCAGTGAGCATCTCCTCGAGATTGTCGGAGTACTCTTCCTTCTCTCATTGCTAATCGCCACCTCTTCGAGGACGTTCCGCTTGACCTACCAATCGATCGATTAGCATACAGTAACCCTACCTCCCTACCGTAACCCACAATCAATAATACCGTACCTCGACCGTTGGTCTGGCGCGGTGCTTGAATGACTGACTGCGCAGCGGCTGGCGCATGTCTACCGGCGACAGGAAGCTGTTGACTGGGTCGACCCTACAATTAGGATATGATAGGAGGATTACGGTAGACGTCAATCGACAACTGATTTAATAATAATGCCGTATTTGCGGGGGGGGGCTGTACGGATACTTTTGCGCAGTGGATCAAAGAGGCTCTGGGAACCAAGAAGAGGAAGAAAAAGAAAGGCAGAATCCACATCAGATTAGCCTACAAGTGGTGCTGGAAGCAAAAGAAGGACTTGGAAAGATGAGTGAGGAAGGGAAGGAACACACTCGAATCCCCCGCGCTCATGTGGGAATCTGCACAGGAATGGTGGGAAAGAGAAAAAATGGCGTCAGCTCGACCACCCAGGAAAGTCCGTGTTTCACGCTCAATGTAAATGTGGGCGAGTGTACGGCGTGGGCAGTTCATTGATTGGTTCGAGGGAAATATATATGTGTGAATGCAGTTGAGGAAGTAAGTAAGGATGAATAAATTTAATCAACTACTGTCTGCATGAAAATCTTGAACTCCAATGAAACTCGTGTTTCACGCACACTTCAAATTCGATAGTTATCGAGAAGGAATAATACACTCCGTGATTCTAGCCAAAGACAACTCACCAAAATTTCCCTTGGCAGATGTGATTTTACGCTGTTTTATGGGCACTGGACACAAGCGAAATCTGACCCCACCAAGACATTTTCGCGCTTCACGCGCAACACTACTAATCGCGGTGATAACAATCACTTTGACACCGCAACTGGCAACATAATAGCCCTAACGCGAGAAAGCAATGATAATACAATATAAGATCTTTTCTGCAATCCCATTTACGAAAAGTAAGTTAGTCGCAGTCAAGTGTGAGAAAATGGGGGGGGGGCATTACTCAGTTTGCAATTCACACTCGGTTAGTGGGAGAAGGCGAGCAGAAGTGCGACAAGAGTTACAAAGATTAGTCCTTGCACGCTCGTCGGGTAGAGACGGCGAGAGAGCGTGCGGAATTGAGAGAATCAGACAGAGACACACGTTTCAAGTTTATACAACATGCCCCTACAAGCAGGAAGTAGGAAGTGCTAGATGTTGTTGAAAAGAGTGGAGGGGATCAAGATTATCGAAACTATTGCTTACTTGTGCATTGGACTTGACTGTTGACAGAAGGGAAAGTAGAACAAAGGATGTAGAATGCGACAGTTCTCAGTTCATCAGGAGGAAATTCGATTCTACTGTGCGCTTCAATCAGTCGTCTGACGGAGCGCAACCGCAATCAGCACCATAAAGTGCCAAGCCTCCAGAAATGGGTCAGGGGCTCGTTTGTTCCCGACTACTTGAGTGTGGAATGCGAGACTCTCATGACCGGTCGGTAGACGAGATCAACCACGAATTATGAGTCCGTGGTCTTACAATTTGCACTCCACTACCGACCCCTTTCTGGCGTGTGACATCTCCAGAAAGGGGTCAGGAATATTGACGGAGTAACGAAGAGCGTTCGCGAGCGCGCAGTAATAACTCACGTGTTCTGGTGTTGTAGGAAGACAAAGAGAAGGGGAGGATGGGATGGAGAATAACCAAGACGACTATAGGAGTGTTCTCAGGTGATCAAAACCCGCACTCCATCTTATACATCCAATACGAAGCGGTGCGACCCGACTCTCTCCTGTTTTCACACGCTCTATCGGTTGTCAGACAAACAAAGATGTGCAAAAAATGTGGCGGAATACGCGGAAGATCAAGAGGGCAACGCGATTCGCTTTGAGGCGGCACGTGAACAGGCCGTCTCGAGTTTCACCCGATTATTGTAAGGGCGGCCATTGAGAGCATCCGCAATTTGACCTGGCTCAAACAGTAACAAATCAGTGTGAAGCAATCGAAATGGTTGTCATGAAAAATTTAACAACAATAACGAATGGCACTGTAATGTGGTGTTAGTTTTCGGAAAAAGGAAACGGAAAAAGGCCAAGATTTGAATTCCCGCAATTTCCTATCTCAGTTCTCCGTGGATCAATCGACTCAAAATTTCGTTTATAGGTGGAAAAGGGTCGAAAAATGTTATATTCGAAGTTTTGAGTCGATTGCTCCACGGAGAACTGAGATAGGAAATTGCGGGAATTCAAATCTTGGCCTTTTTCCGTTTCCTTTTTCCGAAAACTAACACCACATAACACACTACTACTTTGCGTCATCTTTGAGCCAAAAGTCTCCTCGCCTCGGGCCAAATTGCATTGCTTTTCGGACTCTCTTTCATAAGAAGAGGGAGCAAAGGGCAATGACCGAAAGGCGAGGAGGAGGAAGTAGCCTGAGGGGACAATGGGCTGCGATCTCTCTCTCTCTCTCTCTCTCTCCAAAGAGAGACCTAAGATCCGACTCAACAATGCCGCTGAGGGCGGCACGGCAACAAAGACGTAGGGGAGAAGGAGGAATTATTAATGTAAGTAAAGAGCCAGGTCCAACTATCTTAAATTCACACACTATTTCTAAGAGAATTCGTGGGCAGATGGCCCGAGGGCTCAAAGGGGGTGGAACATGTGTTAAAGTGCAAGTAAAGTCCAGAATAATTTTTAAAATACTCTCACATGATGAAAGATCACGCGAAATGAAGTGATCCAAATCTGTGCTAAAAGGCGGTCTCGCGTATGAGAATGATTGTGGTGATGCATTACAGAGGGCCGGGCCTCAGAACAGAGACATGTGCGAAAGTACGCCGAAAGTCTAGTCGAGTTTCGCATTTTTCAGGTCTCAAATCGTATTTCTAACTCGCAAGTTCAGTGCAGGGGAGGAAAGTGCTCTTCAATTCTGTCACACTTTGTCTCTTGACTGCTCGTTTTACACTCTCATGCAGTGGCAGCCGAAGAGTTACTCAAAAATCAGAGAGAGAGAGAGAGAGAATCTCAAAAATCATAGTCCCGACATGACTGACAAGTGTCTAACTAAGAACAACGATGTATATTTCGAAATGCGAAGTGACCGAAATTCTAGAAACGCATCTCTCCTAAATAAGAGCCGTTAGGATCTGTCCAGAATTCTTTAAACTGAACGTTCAGGGAAAAAATTGCGAGAACCGCGTTGAAAACAAAATGTTGGAAAGGCAGACAATTGGTTGTAGAGCCAAGTTCTAACAGCAAAAGATCTCTGAAGGATACTGAGAAATTTTTCTTGGCTGCAATAATAATGAATGTGACAAGCACAATACACATCATTCCACAAGCCGGTCAACCTTCCAGAAAGGCCTTCGGAGTGAGAGAGCGTGTGATATCGAGAGGGACTCTCTCACTTTTGCACACTCTCTCGCCCAGACCCTGGTCTGTAAGTTTGGAATCATGTGAATATACACGGAACATGTCGCGAAACGGCCTTAAAAAGGTTTTAAAGGCAAGTTCTAATCGCGAAAAGATCTCTGGAGAGAGATGGATGCGTCGCTTTAGATGCTGCCCAATTGCAACTTCCTACTGCAAACATCTCGCATTCTCTCTCGAAACCCATCAGAGTCAACTATGCTTGTCTCTTAGACTTTTCCCAGCGAAACAAGGGCGCATCTAGGGACATTTGACTTCTGTCCAATTCAAACTTCCTACACGCAAATGTCAGCTTCCGTTTGAGTTATAGGAAATGGAGGAAACCAGAAACCACCAGTTTCTGTCTCTCGTTCTTTAAAATTAAGCAGTGAGATTCAGCGCCCCTGTCTGGTCTCTCAATCTTTGTCACAAAAGAGTGCAACAATGCAAGCAAAAAAAGCGAGAAAATTGTTCCATTTTGGATTGTGAATGAAACGGAAAGAGAGTGGGAGCAGCGGGGAAGCGATAGTTTGTGGAGAGAGAGAAAGAAAGAGAGAGAGAGAGATTCCTCCTTTGTGCCCTCGGGGCATCATCGCAATTGTAAAAGGAATCAGGGCCCGGGCCGCTGCTGCAGCAGTTTTAATTGCATTCCGGGGCTAGCGACTCGCGATTCAACGCAATAATGACGAGCTAGTATAGTCTTCTTGCAACACGGAATCGACACGACTTTGACATTTGGGACTAAATAAAACAATCTGAAGTAGACCATCGACCATGCGCGCAACTTAACAACTTCTAAATCAGCGCCGCTAAAGTGACACTGATAATAATACATTGTATTCATGTGCTGCGATGACGACCTATACCAAATAATTGATCTTTTTTGAGATATTGAGCGTCAAATTGATCACAGATTTGAGACACCCGAGTCAACTAGACGTTATGCGTTGTGTTTGGTAGCTAACAAGAAGAAGGATTACAAAGAATGGTTACGGAACAGCACGAAAACTCGCGTAGTGTCATGTAGGTTCTCCCCGTTCTTTTTTATCGGATATCACACACTGCGTAAACTCCCAAACAACTAAGAATAGTCGACCGAGAAATGATCCCCGTGGTTTGACGATTACATTTTTCCAAACATACAGGCAGGTGTCATGGCGAGAAAGAGTGAAAGCCCCAGAGTCCTTTTTTCATTTTGATCTCTCATTCAAGAGCCCTTTTTGTAGGGTTGGGCCTGTGGAAAGATGTGGTTGCGTGCAACATTGGAGAACGCAGTGTGGAAATAGCGGACATTTTTTGCAAAACCGTGTGAATTTCACTGGAAATAGGAGAAAAAGATTGCTGTTTGGACTTGCAAGTTGGAGTCCCAGTGGTTTGGTGGTGGTGGTGGTGTAGTACAATAGGGAAGCGGTAGGGAGGAGAGATCACCTCTTCCTGTGCGGAGAGAGATATGAGGAGGAGGAGAAGAACAATTGGGACGACGACGACGCCACCACACCGGACTCTCTCTCTCTCTCTCTCTCTCTCTCTCTCTCTCTCCTAGCACGGTGGATTTGTCCAAACAGATGCAAGGAAGAAGAAGGGAGAGAGTGAGAACAGAGTGGATTCTAACAATCACGAATACAGAAGCACAATGTGATCGGGATCTGATGGGATTCTAGTATGCACCGAGTGATGTCACTCATCCAGTTTTCCACTCGCTCACCGGACCAGGCGTTAACAGTGCAAAAATTGCGAGAAAATACTAACTCCTTTTATTTGGCAGATTTTGAAACGGATTCGAAATAAACGCAGCCGTTTTAGTACACCATTCAATTTTGGGAATATTCGAGACATGCGTCCTGAGATCAGAGGATCTCGATATCCCGACTGCAAACTACGGTAAGCGCCTGAGGGAGCTACCGTAACCCTTAGAACACTCCTTGCGGGACCTTTAAGAGTCCTCTGAACATATGTTCTCTCTCCTCTTTGATGCTGTGATGTTGCTGCTGTTGCACCTTCACACAGTGAGGAAGCAGTGTGAAATGGCATCTAAGAAGAGGGCGACGATAGACTACAGGGAGTGAGGAGAGGGCAGAGAAAGAGAGAAATTGGGATAGAGGGCAGAATGCCAGTCACTAGTGGGACGAACACATGTTGAAGGGTGTGGGAGAGTGCCGAGGCAGGGAGCGATCGAGTGATGGTCTTTATTGGATTTGATCATTTGAGAACAACCGAGTTAGAGACAACGCCACTAGATGTTCTTACCACGTAACCTGGAAGCGCCGGGACGCTGCCGCAAACAAAAATACCAAGCGCAAAACATGTAACTGGATTTGCGGGACGAACGGTATCACAGATGGTTTGGTATTACTTTGCTTGCCGTGATGAAATCACATTGCGACGGCGGAGCAGCAGATGAGTGCGCGACGGGACCAGGAAACACCGGGTCATTCTTTTCTTCTAAAGGGGTAATTCGAGCAGCCCCAAACCACATGATTCCAAACCTAAAGACCAGGGTTAGGAAGAGAGAGTATGCAAAAGTAAGAGAGTCCCTCTCGATTTCACACGCTCTCTCACTCCAAAGGCCTTTCTGGATGGGTGACCGGCCTGTGGAATGATGTGAAACGGGTAGTCAGTCGTGGTCTAATGCAAAAATGCTCCTATTTTGGCATTTGCAGATTTATGAGAGGGCGAAGTGTGAATACTCGTCTCATCACTTTACGCGGAATTGTCAGTATATCATTCCAGCGTGCAACCAGGAATCTCATAGGTACTATACTATACAATAAAACTGATGCGTGGCTAGACCGCCCGAATCTATTCTCCGCATTAGAATAGGGGGAACAGCCATTGGCTATCGGGAGTGTGCCCGCCCTTATTTGCATATATCGAGATTGGATTTCTGATGGATGGGTCATTGCGGAGCTAGACGGACGGGGAAGAGAATGGGGGTCGAACGGAGAGAGAGAGAGAGAGAGAGAGAGAGAGATTGAGGGTGGACGGCGATAGATTGAAGTCAGTGACCAACGCTTAGACGGGCGATTTGTCTTGGTGCGCCGTATGAGGAGAGCAATGCATAAGGACTCCATGTTAAGAGTCAGTCTAGTGTTCGAGAATCCAATGAAAACACAGCGAGACAGGGAAACAGAGATAAGGACATTACATTTTTGGTTGGCCAATATCCAAAGAATAGATGGATAGCTCAAAAATGTTAAGCTTGAATCGATCGTTAGAATAATACACAATGACTCCGTGTTCAGCTCCTTCCACGTTTTGCAGAGACCGACAAAAACGCTGCATGAAGAACACGAGAACTCCGCGAGAGAGAGAGAGAGAGAGAGAGAGAGAGAGGGCGCTGAGTTGGACGAGGAACACAATGAGAGAATTCACTCATCTGCAGTGGTGCGCCCAAAGACAACACACACATTGTGGGGGATGACTAAGCTCATCCCGGGGGCGGATGACCCCTCCCACTTGTCCCTCCGTAATGAACAAGCACTTTTGAGGCACACTCATCACATCCAGGAACAGGGGATAAGGAAACAGGTAGCGAGAGCTACCGAAATAGGCGATAAGTATCGATATTGAAATTGGATGAGTGTGCACAATTAATAGCTGCGATATAAAAAAGCTTATGTTTCACTCCATTAGCTATCATGGAAACATGACAGGCATTCTGCAAACATGACGTTCACTCGTTGACGGGCAGGCAGCACGATGTGAAAAATTTTACGGCAACTGGGGCGCGAAAATGCGGACGTTCCTTCTCATCTCACGAGCAATACAGCGGCACAATGTAACGACGATATTCGAATACCCGAATATACAGATGGGCGGATGATGGGAAGTGAGAGGAGAGGAGGAGGAGAAATGCGCAAGCGTCGCGCGCTCGCGTAAAAGTGTGTGTGGCAATGCGCGAAAATAGGAAGCGGAGTGCTGCTGCGCCAGAGAACAGCGACGACCACCCACAACGCGGATGCGGAAGTACGAGGAAAAATGGACTGACTGAATATGCGAGTAGAAGAGGATTGAAAAATAAGTACACGTAAAATTCCTCTGAGGATAACTAATTGTTATTGACCGGTCGCACAATGCGACTGGGTCTCTCCTAATTCCTCCCAATCCGCCCCGGAGAGCCCGCGTCCAGACCAATTTAGAGTGGAAAACAGAAGGATTACGCAAGTGCTGACGATGGCGCAGAGCTGCACTGACTGATCACCGAAAAATACATATGTATAACGTCAAACGCAATTAGCACACTGAGCAGAACTTCGCTTTGTTGCATACACTAAAGTATTAGGTCATACAATAATCAAGGTTCTAACTGTCCCAACGAAACAACAGTCAGAGAAAAATTACTTCACCATGCATGCGAGTTAGTAAATAAATTACTTACGCTGTCCTCATTTCCCATGCTCTCTATGCTAAAAAGTAAGTAATTCATTTGTTAACTCCCATGCTTTTTCTCTCAGTGAACCCGTAGCTTTCAGGACGGCGTGAAACATGCAATGACCTGCTGCGCGCTGCGGGCGTGTTAATTACAGCGATTCCCGCACTAATCCCCCTTCTGATCTTCAATTCCGAGTCGAGTAATCCTCGTTGTTCGTTCACAGAACCAATTAGATTGTGCATCAGATTGAAGAGCAAATTGGATCGAGAGCAGAATGAGAATGAGTTGATGATTGCACGCGCGTTTCACGAAACGGACACAGATGACAGCGAAAGATTCGCCTGACAATGAATCAGGTAATTTATTGATCATAGACAAGAGTATCCCATTGTCCTAATCTATCCTACTCGGCAACTTGCGACGCGCGTGAAACACGAAGTTGCGTGCCCAATGCGTGTCTACGGGCGGCTCACGAAACCTCAGACCACATCTCTATCGCTTTTCCCCCTCAAAGCACGAAGATTGTGGAAAAAATTCAAGAATTGTTTTAGTGTTTTCTACTCCATCCAGTTGAACGCAATCCATCCAGTTTTCATCCAATTGAACATTGTTCTCGTCGACTGCACTCTTAATTTGAGGACGGCGTGAAACGAAAAGCGACCGGCAGCCCGTGCAATCGGAATTCGCAAACCAACCGACCTTTTCGGAAAATGCGATTATCGACAAATGTTTTAAAAAAAAAAGTACTATTCATTGTTATTGCCCAGTCTGCTCGTGAACTTACGATCTGAGTGAAACGCAAATTGAGTTGGCATAAGCGCATCTGAGATTCATCAATTTCAGCGTTGTGATAAAACCAAAAGAATGCGATCGCGGAGAAGAATATTAGTAGTTTGTACAGGAACAGCGAATTGCTCTGATCGGCTCTGCTCGTGATATGATAGCGACATGAAACGCAAAGTCGCCAGCTGCGCATAATTGGCATTCAAATGCCCCAGGCCAGACCCTAGTGCATTTGCAAAATGAGCAGAATCAATACAATTTTTGTTCAAATACAACTTGATATTGTTCTCGTCGAGTCTGCTCGTCAACTTATGATCCGCGTGAAACACAATGTGAGTTGGCACAATAACAAAAAGAGATTCCTGAAGTCCCCGACCGCCGCCGGTGTTTGAACTTCCAATCACCGCTAACGAAGCCATTTGAGGGCGGTGTTTTCGATTGCAAATTGTGGCGCACTGTTTGAACGCAGACCGTTCGAGAGATGGTCACACATGATTCCAAACCTACAGACCAGGGCTTGAGCGAGAGAGTGTACAAAAGTGAGAGAGTCCCTCTCGATTTCACACGCTCTCTCACTCAAATGGCCTTTCTGGATGGTTGACCGGCCTGTGGAATAATGTGGTCAGCGAAGCCCCTCTATTTTCATCCCTCCGACCGACCGGAGACGCGCGCAAACAGACACGAAGGGCGGACAGATGCAGTCGCTCCCTTAGCTAATAAAGAAAGATAATGAAAAATAGGAATCCGCAAGCAAAATTTGCAGCAGAAAATGTACTATGATCGTCGTAGGGCACTCAAAGGTGTCAAAGTTCACACTGACGAGTGCATAATAATGTGAGTCCGATCATATTTCACACTTGACACGAGGAAAATGGGTCGAGATGTGCGAGAAAAAATGCACTACGTGAGAATTCGGCGAACGGACCGTAAAGGAAGTGTAAACAGACAAGGAGGCAGGGGCGTAATTTTGGACTCGAGAGGGAGAGAAAGCTTCCGGATAATGAACACCGTCACACAGACGTCGTTCCAAAACCTTCGGAGAAGGGCAAGAAAGGGCGAGAGGGTGTATTGAAGTGAGAGAGTTTTCTCTCTGCCTTTAGCGTGATCTCTCGTTAGCTGCTTCTGGAAGCTAACGAACGGGGAGAGACTGTCGCAAAGCCTGTGCGTAATGAACACAGTCTTGTCACAAAGGATGAAAAGAGCACGGGAAAAGACAGCGAGATTAGGCTTGCACTGGAATATCCGGTACGAGACGGAGGCACGAGTCCGATCTTCGGATTATCAAGCCGAGCAAGTAGCTGTGATACCTTTCCAGCACGCGCAATATTCAAAAGCGTGCTTACGGTGATAAAAGGTACATATAAGGATACCAGGGTCAGGTCAGGCGGCTGAGTGATGCTACTGGAAAAATATAAGCAGACAAGACTCTGTGATCCCTCAAGCAGCTGAGGGCTTTCTAAAGTCTGGACGACCACTTTGCTCCTCTTAGGCACTTATCGCATCAGTAAAGTTCGTTTTATGATGCAGTGGGGCTGGCGGCTTTAGTGACTAGAAAGACGGCACAGCTAGTAAGAGAGAAGAGAGATGAGACACTCAGCTGTTCACAACGGCCACATCATTGCACAGCCAGTCATAGTACCAGAGAGGTGCCAGGACCGAGGGACTCAGCTCAGTGATAGTGCTTCTATCGCTTGCTCACAGTATCTCACATATGACAGCCTTTTTTCCAGCGTTGTAGCCATGTACAATGTACTAGATGCAAGGTTGGAAAGTAGTGTGCCTACAAAAATATGCGACAGCGTACTACCTGCCTCTACAAATTCTAATGCACTCTAAGTAAAAGAAATAACAACAGTTGCAAGAACGATAGACGGGCTTTAGTGACTAGAGAAACGGCACTGCAAGTCAGCGCTGGAGAGGCTCAGCTGTTCACAAATCGGTCCTCTTCCTCCCTCTATCATCCGAGGAGATAGATTGAGAAATAGAGAGTGTGAGAGAGAAGCAGAGAGCGAGTCATCAGCTATATCGCCAAGTGTAAGACGATCTCCCCCTCACATCCTGAGTCTCTCCACCGATGTGTCACCCGTCGAGTGAGTCGTCTATATACTAGCTGACTGATCTTTCTCCTCCACCCTCCCCTCCACCGAGAGATATGAACTATGAGGACACCTATCTGCTCCGATGATCCGTTGAGACAAACAGAGACACGGATACTGTAATCGATCAATGGGCTATTAGGTTACACAATTTGACCAGCAGCTGTTGATGGCCCTTGCAAAAAGAGACACATGTTATCATCAGGACACTTCGTTCTACTTCCCGGTCAATCTTCTAAAAAGGGGGTTCGTTTAACATATAATTCGCCATTCTGTAGGAGTGGAATGATGCAACACCATGAGTGCTGCGTGGCTACGTGCGATTTTAAAGGAGGCAGTGTGAGGGAGTGTACAGTGAGAGAGCCCCTATATACATATTTTGCGCACTCTCTCTCTCATTTCCGGGTGATTGACCGGCTAGTGGAATAAGGTGCCTGCTACGTGACATCCAGCGGGGCGCACTTTGCAGCAGGACACATTAGTCTACAGCCAGGTGAAGCCTCCAGGAAGAGTTCATTAAAAATAGAATTCGTGTTTCTGCAGGATTGTGTGACAAAATAAGAGCAGGAAGGCTATGACAGGATTACAAGTGTGCAGAGAACACATCATTCCACAGGCCGGTCAACCATCCAGAAAGGCCTTTGGAGTGAGAAAGCGTGTTTTTGCACACTCTCTCGCTCTAACCCTGGTCAGTAGGTTTGGAATCATGTGAGAAGGGTCAGAGCGATAGAGTTTAGAAAAATGAGAGAATCCCTCTGTATTTACAAGCTCTCTCACTCCAAAGCCACTTCATGTAGGATTCAGCGGTCTCTGGAATGGTGTGCTACGTGACATCCAGCAATGCGCACTTTGCAACAGCAGCGCCGCTTCATTGGCTCCATCAACATCTCTCGTGTCCATCAATTCGACGGATCTACGAGTTGGCTCAATTTGAAATTCAAAGTAACGCCTCCCTTTCCTAGTTACCCCTACCTACTTCCTGTTTTGTGCGTCGCCAGTGTGTCGAAAACACGACGCACTTCCCGTTTTTTCCTCGTCCCTGAGAAGAGTGCGCGCGCGCAGGCAACCCACTTACTGGAGCATATTCCGTTTGTGCGGACGACGGCGATGAGGAGGAGTTGTCCTTCGCGAGGATGGGAGTTGAGGAAGAGAGCAGGGACGAGACCGAGGAGGATGAAACGGTCTTCTTCGTCTCGAATACCAGGGATGACGCTGAAGACTTCTTCAGGACGACCTTCGCGGACGCGGGACGGAGATTTGAAATAGAGGACGAGACGGGAGGAAGAGGATGAACCAAGTCTGCCTTGTTCCTTGAAGCTTCAAACAGAGAGCAGAGGATGATGAAACAAGTGTGCCGTCGTCGTCTTAGTCTTCCTTGTCTCTCGAATGGGAAGGAAGACGCGATCTCTTTCCAAGAGAAAGCGAAGACTGGAGAAGAACTCGACTAAGCGAAGAAGAAGAAGAAAGAGGAGGAATCGAGAATAGGGAGAAGCAAACTGCCGATTAAGCTCCCCTCCCTTCGACGTCGTCGCTGTGTGTAGATAACCCCTGAGGACGCTCGCCACAGCCGGTAATTAGGACGGGGAATTCGCAGAACGTCCGCTATAAACAGTAACTCGATAACTATTTATGCCGAATACCAGCAGACGGAAGCGGAGATCTACCGTAGTAATCGCTGTGCCATACTAATGTGATGGAATGAATCTCATAAGCCGAGTGATGGAGATGATGTCTACCATATAAGTCCTCTTCGTCAAGTGCTTGTTCCTAATCGGGATGGAGACGGGGACCAATTACCACAACATCCAGTTGGTACCATGTCAAGAACATCTCTCCTTGTCTGACCCTCTCGTTTGGCGCGCTCTCTCGCCATCTCTCTCTTTGTCTAACTCGTTCTCGCCGACTCTGTTTCGAATGCTGTGATTACATTGCTGCGACTCCCCACATGCAGTATGGACCACCACAACGAAGGCTCAAATCGGGTTAGGGAACGAACGGGTGGGGGCGATTTAAAAAAAAGACGAAGAAAAAATAGAATAGGAGAGAGAGTGGGACACCCACATTGCATAGAAGACACAAAAACGGCGGAGGGAGAGGGGTGAAAGTAGATTAGAGGGGAGCGGGGAGAGAGAGAGAGAGAGAGAGAGAGAGAGGACTGATTATGGACGGGCGACGACGCCCGCCGCTACTGCTACTACTACTGTTACTGTCCCTGTCTTCTGCCTTTCCTTTTTTCTACCCAAGCATCCAACTCGTGAGGCTCTCAGCGAGATATCGTGTAAAATTGAGACAGTTGAAAAACCACATTTTTCAAATATTATAAGCTTAATTGATTAATGACTATATCGCAATATGCAAACAGAACTTTTTCCAGATCATTTGAGAAAATTGCAAAACATGGCGATTTCCTGTTGCACGAGTAATCTATCAAACCTAGCATTTCAACAACAAACGCACATTCCCACCGAGTCTCCGAACTGGAAAGTCTCGTTTTAAATATATATATATATATATATATATATATATATATATATATATATATATATATAGTTTCTAATTCAAATGCTCATTTACCCTCTCCATTCCACCCTTCAAAAAAGTGAATCCAGGCACCGCGATAATTCTCAAAATCCTGGAGGCATCTGGCCCATAAAGTGTTTGTGTGCGTACGATGGGTCTGAGTGTGTGAGCTGGTCTCTTCCCATTCAGCTCAGTTTACAATTTCGGGTCTCCCCCGCGGGTTTAGAATGACGTACACGTCGGAATGGGGTTGGCACGGAAATAGAGAACGAGAGAGAGCGAGAGAGAGAGAAGGAGAGAGAGCGAGAGAGAGAGAGCGATAGAGAGAGAGAGAGAGAGAGAGAGAGAGAGAGAGAGAAGGAGAGAGAGAGAGATCCCACTCCGCGAGCAGCCAGACTGGGATCGAATTCTGCAAGCAGGCCACTGTACACAGCACGTGAACTCTCTTAGAAATCGAGTCGACACTGTCGGCATTTAGACTGTCGGATTCAAGGAATCTCTTCAACGGACGAACAGATTCGCGTAGAGAGTGGAACTCTAGATGCCCTCGACTAACAAAGTTCAGCGAGTTCCCGTCCTTGAAGCTATTGTTGGCTATTTCTAGTTAATGCCATCCACGGCTACTGTGGATCATCTCTGACAGTGAGTGACGTAAAAGAGTATGCGTATGCACATACACTCATCGTAATTACCCCTGGGGGCATATCTTCATGCGAAAGAGTGTGAGCGGGCTAGGAAGCATACGCAGACGTGCCAGGAAATAAGTCTAACACTGTTTGAGCGCACGAAAAATTCCAGGACTGCGCTTCGGGATAGAGAAATTCGAGAACCGAGGACGAAGAAGTTGAAGAAAAAGAAGAAGAAGGAATATTTCCGGTGTGGTCGCTGAATGGTTGGTCTGGTCTATGAAGCGCACAATATTCCAGCTACTGCTATGATCTTGAAGAAGATGAAGTTGACTAACTTGAAATCACCGGTGACCCAGACAGCGTTCGAGCTAGCTCTAGAGAGTCATAACTGATCACTAATTTGTATTTCTAGTGCACTTCGAATTGTTGTCTAATGTAGCATTCATGTGATTCAATCCCGCGTCGATCCCTCGGATTCAGCACTACGATGCTGCGCCCCACATGCTTGCGCAAATGAGATGAGTTGTGGTGGCTACTTTTCTCCTCGTCGAAGAGAGATCACAGAAGAGGAAGAGAGCAGTGCTAGTCGCATTACTCGATTGTGTCGTGGTGAGACTCACGAGGGGCACAGGAAGCAATTGACCAGAGCGAGAGGACGAGAATAGGCAACAATAGATGGGTTTCTCTCTCTCTCTCTCTCTCTCTCTCTCTCTCTCTAGTCGCATCACCGCTCGGCGACCCTTCAGGAAGAGAGAGAGACTCCTGGATAGGTGCCGGAACAATGTTTCTCTCCGGAGAAAAAAGAGAGAGAGATGGATTGCGGGTCGACCGACAAAGTGACGCAATCGTCGTCATCATTCAAACGTGTGCGGAGGAAATACATCATGTTATAGAGAGGGCAACTAATAATAGACGGGCGAGATTCGTGAACGTGCAGGGAAGAACACAGTTCAGGGATTCCGCATCGGTGTTCGCCCAATAGTATTGTGAAAATATGATCCATGAAACGCGCAAACATTGGGAGCAATGGTGCACGAAAAAAAGGATGCTCAACCGACAGACTCTCAAGGGAAAGGTTGGTGCACGCTGCTTCGATACGCAATGCCGAGATCAATCGAGAGCGAAAAAAAATGAAGCGACTGTATACTACGGAACACCCTCCGGACTGGCTGCGTGACTCGATTGCATCTCCGCTTGCTATCAGCTTACTCGCACACATCTTAAAGTTGACGCGCGCCACTCCCCATCAACACAGATTGTTGTCGACAGCTAGCTGCAGTTCCTCAAGCAGTCTCCGCTACCGCAGGATCCCCTCCCCGACGTTGCTCGCGTGGAGTGTAATGTGTAAAGTAATAGGGTGTCCCGAAAGTTTTGTCCATTTTGTCTTCTAAATTCATTATTTCTACACACAGAGATCGAGCGGCTCTATAAAGTGAGTACACCATATAGGAACCTCTACACTTTTATTATTACATTCGAACCGATTGCATCATCGCACTTCCGGTTAAATATAGCGTTCGGGCGATATAACCATTCAACCGCTCCTTTCCGAGTTTTCACTAAATAATTTTTTTCAAGAATTTGAGCACTGGGAAAAATCTGAATATAGTGCCAATCGAGTTCATAGTTGGCGAGAAGTAACTGAGAACCAGCTCGGCTTCCATGCACGTCTTACAACATCACTACGCAATACTATTTTTTCCACACAAATTTTAATTTTTTTGCGAAATGGATTCCGGCAATAGTGTCAAAAATTATTAAACAATTATTGCAGTATAGAATCACTATCTAGGACTTTCAAATCGTTCAAGAAATGGGTTAAGTAGAAAAACGGTGATTTTTCCCTCCCCATTTTTGGCATTTTCGGATATAGTTTTGGAAGCAGTAAAGTTAGACACAGTTTCAATAGTTTAATAAACAGCACATAGTGTCTCTCTATTGTGATTGATGTCTGTGGTTTCAGCAAGTATCCTCAATCGAGTAAGAAATTTCTAGATTGAAGTGCAAAAATCAGTCATTTTTGCTTATTGCATCATCACTACGAAATATTTGCGAATTATTAACATGAGAAAAAATAGTTCACCTGTAGCTCCTATTACTACAACAGATAGTGTGTGATTTAATCGCCCAATAAAATAGAGAAAAAATTTAGAAAAAAATGGACAAAACTTTCGGGACACCCTAATACTACTACTAGTCAGCTAGCAGCATCTCGTCACCAGCAAACGAACAACGTTTATTTACGAGTCGGCGGATGCTAGTCAATCGACGCAAGTCGTCATCAACACTTCTCGCTACGAGCATCCCGCAAGACTACTTCCCGATCACACCTCGGCAGATGGGCGACAAATGACTGCAAAGACAATGCACATCAAGCAGATTGTATAGAATTTTTGAAGGAGCATCTATTGCGCCTCCCATTTCATTATAGTGATGCTGGCTTTTGTGCGATGGATTACTACGGGCTTCAAGATCGCTTCCACAAGAATATATAGATCACCCGCGGGATTGTAGTCGCACAAATATTTGTTAGACTGAGTGATCCTAATTCAATGATTTTATCGCGAAAAATCTCAAAGAAAACTAATTAAAAACCAGGGGGACATAAGAACAACGCGCTTACATACGATAATTATCGTCTAATCGTGAAACCAGCATCTGCCTATGCGTGCACGCGGAACTCAAGAAGGTAGGGGAGTTTTTTTGCATTTGTTTTGGAATTCAGATCAGAGATTGGTCGAGAGTGTGATTGCAGATAGATCAACCGCTCCCGGACAGCTCTGATAGATCAATCACTATGCAATTCGCACTTGATCAATCACCGCCCGATGATCAATTGGCCATTTCAGTGCTCGCGTTTATCTGACAACTGGACTTTGGCACCCCTAAACTGGGTGATCTCTACAGCTCACGCAAAACATGTGTACCACCAAAAGCCTTGATGGGATTCTGATGTGATGAATGCGGGATTTGATGAAGGATTGAGGGGTGTCTGCATCTCTTACTTTTCCCTTCTCTCTCGCTCTTCTCTGCCCCATTCGGATATTTACTGCCCGCGTTTGTGTGCACTCATCACAGTCAACAAAGCCCCGGCGGCAGCAAAATGGAGGGAAATAAAAGCACGGCAAAACGAGAGAGAGAGAGAGAGAGAGAGAGAGAGAGAGAATAAACAAACGCGATAGTGCTAGAGAGAGAGAGCAGAAGAGCAATAGCAGTTGGATGCCATCATCAGCAAAACATTGCGTTAGCTGCTGCTAGCTTTTCTGCTCCCCAGGAGAGCTGATAGTTGTAGGCTACGGTAGGCCAAGTACCGTAAACCGAAACGCTAAGGATTCAGTAATCTACTGAAGCCCACAACAGCGAAGCTGACCATGTGATTACGTGGTTGGGGTGGTCCCAAACCGCGGTGTTCTATCACTGACCAATGGGGGGACCCCCTCCTACACTCCGCGCCACCCACAACAACTACACTATAAACAGCGGAATCGAGTTACCACCGCCGCGGTTCTCACGAGGGTCTCGGGATGGAGAGAGAGAGAGAGAGAGAGAGAGAGAGAGAGAAAGAGAGAGAGAGAGACGGAGGGAGTGGGGCCACAAAAGAGCAAAGTCTGATTTCGGTGAAATATGAAGACCGGATACGTACAGTTCCCGGAGAGGGACAATGCCAAACAGCGCGTCTAGACAATGAGTACAGGTAATGAAGCGCCATTGTAACTGTAGATCATATTGCAAACTAGGAAAGTGTCTCGGAATACTGTAGCGATAGGAAGAAGGCTTCTATTAATTCAGAAAAACTGTCTGATGCGATGTTAAAAATCGAGGAAAAGATCAGAGATGCGATCTTTTGCCTGTTAAAAATTCCAAACAAAAGATCGACAAAAGATCGAATATTTGAATTCCCGCACTTTCTGTTTTTATCGATTATCTCGGCTCCCAGAGAAGGTAGAGACTCAATTTTTGGATCACGTGTTCCAAATAGGAGTGTCGATGGTCACCTAAGGTTTGAACATTCTAGCCCCACTGGAAATCGAGATATGCGCAAAAATCGATAAATGCGGGAATTCAAATTTGAGATCTTTCGATCTTTTGGTCGTGATTTTTTTAACAGGCAGATGTCAACATTTGAGATCTTTTCGAAGATTTTTAACGCCACATTAGAGCTCAAAAAGCGAAGCGGATTCTCGTCACCTGGTTGAAACCCCGTGATTGGAAAAATACAATCACAATGTTTAAACACCAACAAACTAGCTAAACAAAACGAAGATTGTAAGGCCTCTAATTGTATTTGAGATGCGCAAAAATGAAATTGGCTGCAAAAACAATTCGAAATCATTACCGATTCGACTCCATCGTCGACTGTTCTCCTCCCAATTCTGGACAATAGAAGAAACAGAGTGAGGGCGGAAAAGCTTCGTGCAGAGAATAGTCAACTAAACGGGGACATTCCGAGTCAACCCCAGCTCTCTCTCTCTCTCTCTCTCTCTCTCTCTCTCTCTCTATTTCACTTCCGATCTCTCTGCGATTGCACACTCTCTCGTTTCTCTGATCGTCTGCCTCTCTCACTTCCCCACAGTCTCTCATCGTTGACTCGGAAAAGTGATTCCAGATGGCTCTCTCTCAATGGGGACCCAGACGGGTCGAGAGCAGATCAGCATGTGCGAGAATGAGGGTGGAAAAGAAAAAGATACGGTACCCACACAGAAACAAGAAGAGTTTGAAATTCGGGTAAATAATTGGATTAGCACTCTTCATTTCACACATTCTCTCACCCATCGAGAGGCGTAGAGAGTGTGCGAAATCAAGGGTGCAAATCCAATTATTTACCCTAATTCAAACTCTAGAAAAAAGTATGGCAAGACTGAGAAGTTGACACTCTAATTTTCCAGAGAGTACACGAAAAAACTAGGTAACTCATTATCACATGCACTAGAGTTACTAAACTAAAAAAACAGCAAAAACGGTCATTTTATTTGAAAGTGGGATGGAGTGGCGCAGATACGGTAACTGCTTCGATGTGATCGGGTCACAATTCGCATCAATTTGAGCAGCAAGCAACGGCGTTTTATAGGCGCGAATTTTATGAGCTTTCCACAGGTCAGTTGAACAAATAAAACAGGCGCTGCCCACGTATTTTCGCTACCAACCTTCGCTCTATTTTGTGCCATAATAAAAACAACTTTTGATCACATTAGAGACTTCACAAGTGAGATGCGCAAGGGGCCAAGTGGTGATGGGAATGTTTTGAGTCAACAATGGGGTGCGTAGATCAAAGATAAAATATTATTCGAAAATGGTCTGAAAGTCTATTAAACAAGTCAACATAAGAAAAGAATCGAAGGATACCTGAATAAAATGATCAAAGATCAAACCTGAGCGGGTCGGCCGAGCGCACCTCGAACAGCCGCCTGTGTTGATTCGTCTCGACCGGAGTGGCTGCAATTATTAATTAATAGATACGGTAACATAATTCTACAGTACTCTCTATAAGTGACTACAGTAAAAATACTTGCGCCACAAAGGATAAGTTTTTCTTGTTGATAAAATGTGAAACTCAGTGAATTGGAATTTCAAACAAGAGATAAACGGAATGCTAAGTGCGTTCTTTGATCCGTTCCCGAGATGGGTGCTAATTCACACGAATATATTTATTCTTGATCAAGTCAGTCAGTCGTTACAATCGATCTCATCGCCTAATCAATACTACCGTATACCTGGTAGTTTCCTGCCACTGCCCGTCCGTCTTACTGCAGCAGGCGAGATCAGGGGTGAGATCTGCGGGGAGGGAGAGGGAATGGGCGAGCAGTTGAGCGAATCCATTATCGATTGATCGCGCGGCAGTAGATCACCTGGAATTTATTCAATCATGCAATTGTTTGTGCCGCTTACATAATTAGCATGGGAATATGAGACTAGCAATGAGCAGCAATAAACATGAAATACGAAGAAGGAGAGACAATAATAATTTATATATAATAGTGGGCCTAAAAAGGGAATTTCGAGAGAAAAATCATTAATCGATTATACGGTAGACACGCACGGTAGGAAATACAGTAAATCGCGCCACACGGAAATACGCGACCCTCTTCACTCCGTCGGTTGAAGTGGGGGTCACATGGGCGCACGATCTTCACTCTCGAAAAATATAGTGATCTACCCTCCATTCTCTCTCTCTCTCTCGTCTACTGTAAACTCTCGGGGGGGGGGGGTAGCAGGTAACATCACTTTCTCGTTAGCTCTCTCACTCTCGGGAGAAATGAGAAGATTTCCGAAGAATGGAGTGGAAAAGTGAGCAATCTCTTCGTTTTTCATACTATCTCGTGCACAGAAGAGTGTAGAGAGCGTGCGTAATGAAGAGAGCATTACTGGAGTTAGAGAGTGGGCGCAGACCAGAGGGCGCAGAGAAAGAGAGGCGAGTGAGATAACGTACATAACAGCAAGACGGGGATCATTGAGATAAGCTAGAGAGTGCGCACGTAATGGGTAAAAACGAACGGTCCTGTGCACTATTTCAGGTCGTAGATCGTCAAAATATGTGGGGTTGGCGCCTTCAAGAGTGCGAAATGTGAGACGACGGTCTCTTCATTTCACACACTCCCTCATCGACCGACCGGTGAAGAGAGTTTGCGAAATGAGGAGATCGTGGTCACGCATTTCGCACTCTCGCACCGTCTGGGGAATTGGGTAATGAGGTGTTCGTTTCGAAATAGCTTTCACACACTCTCTCGTTTGTGCATACTCTCTCATAAACCGTTATTCTATGTACCGCTCTATAGTTTAGTGCAAACCAAGACAGACTGGGAAAGTTTAGAGAAATTCTTCTCAGTTTGCACACTTTTTTCTAAATCCCTACGTTTCTTTGGAGATATGACGCAATATGGACGTGTCGGGAGGCACTCGAAAAGCTTACTTGGAGGAATCGGGTTACCGAAACTTTCTATAAGTGCTCACACCTGAAAGGCATCAGTAAGTTTTCTCGCCTTTGAGCGCCCACTTGAAACGCGGATTTACTCTAGTTGCAGATTACTGTAGATAATGTGAGAAGAAATAGACAGATATTGATTTGAAATGACGACTGATTCCAATCCTAAGGAAAGAGTTAATGATGAGAGATTGTGCAAAACTGAGAGAGTCCCTCTCGATTGTGCACGCTCTCTCACTCCAAGCCCCTTTTTGGAGGGTTGGCCAGCCTATGGGCGAGGTGTATAGTCACAGTTTTCACAAGCGATCAGGAAATCTTGGAAATATAGATTATTGTAGCTAGAAATCTGAGGAGGGAGAGAATGAGCGTGCTCCGTGCATAATCAGAAGAGATTGACGTGAAGCGAAAAAGTGCTTGGCGCCGAATAAATTACACCGAATGCATCTCATTGAAGCATCATGTGAGAGAGAGGAACTACAACTCAATCTGATGCATGTCAATTATGCAAACTTACTACTCTATCATTTCATCTTTAGCAACGCACTTTTGCATATGTATTCTGTACTTTTCATCATTGTTGCTGCCAAAAAAAGAGAGGAAACTGATGAATATTATAATATGACAATACTGATAAGGCATGTTTCATAGATCCAGAGCGAGCTCTGTGCACATCACTGGTGAAGCCTACAGAAAGGGGTTTGGGGTGAGAGAGCGTGTAAAATCGAGAAGGACTCTCTCACTTCAACACGCTCTCTCGCGCTGACCCCTTTTGGTAGGTTTGGACGCAGATGAAAGGGGAAATCGAAATAAAATAGGTAGATCAAAATTGCTAAGGGTAGATCAAATTCAACGTTCAAACACTGCAAAATGTGTGCAGCGCCACAGCGTCGTGAAACACGTGTAGAGTGGGGAAATGAGAAGGGGAAGAGGAGGAGGAGGGGCGAGAGGACATTTCATTCCCCCGCCGTTTCCTCGACTTGAAACGAAACGAGCGAAAAGTCGTTGAACGGAGAGGAAAGAAGACCGGCGGAGAATAACGACAAATGACTTGAGAGAAGAGGAGGAAGACGAAAAATGACTATTTCATGGACGTGGTATAGGTCGAATATCGATGAATCTCGAGTGTAATAAACGTATCCAAACTTTATGAATGACTAAGGTAGATCAAAGTGTGCAGAGTGATAAGAAAACAAATGACTTGAGAAAAGGTAGAAGATGTGGGAGAACAAATGACTATTTCATGGACGTGGTGCGGATCGAATAGCTTATCGATGAATAATTACTACGGTAGAAGTATTCACACATGATTCCAAACCTACAGACCAGGGTTAGGGCGAGAGAGTATGCACAAGTGAGAGAGTCCCTCTCGATTTCACATACTATCTCACTCCAAAGACCTTTCTGGAAAGTTGACCGGCGTGTGGAATGATGTGTTCAAAGTGATACGAGCACAAACGACTTTGAGAAAAATATGGAGGGGGAATAAAAGCATGGAAAAAAGCATGTATTAAAACAAAAAGAAAGAAAAAAGTATGGAAAGTGGTATTCAAACTGTATGAGTCACTACGGTAGATCAACGTATTCAAAACGATACGACAAACGATTTCTCGTTGTCTATGAGAGAAGGAAGATAGGGAGAACGAGAAAGAAGGAAGAAGTGCAATTCAATCAAATACCGCACGGAATACCTATCGATCCAGAACTTTTACTGAATGATGGTAAATATTTAACTTGATAAATTGTAACATACTGCGATAACAAAAAAAAGCGTTTAGAATCTGATGTAGAGCAAATACAAATAAATTCAGCTATCGATTCGATACAAATGACACAAGTGGGAAAGTTCAGATTTAATGGTATTTCCATGGGATGTAACACTACTTTACATCCTATGATGACGCTAGCTCATCTGAGCGCCAAGATACCCAATTGCGCCGCATCAGAAACGAAACTGTGCGGGTCACATATTTATCTGAACGGTGCAACAACGTGTTTCACACGCACCCCAAAGCCAGTCAGATGACACCACTGCGTGGGGAAGAGAGTGTGTGCGGGATCTCGTAGATCTCTCTCTCTCTCTCTCTCTCTCGGGGGTGGAGGAAGAACTCTCGTCGTCCTGTGCTATGTGCTATATCCAATCCACCCACTGTTTGTTCAAAGCACTCCGATCAGTAACACACAGGAAGCTAAAGAATGGATAGGGAAGAGAGAGAGAGATAGAGAGAGAGAGAGAGTCAGAAAAAGGAGAAAATAACAGGAGAAAAGAGGGGGAATGGTAGATGTGGAAGAGAAATGGCCGCAGGCCTCAGCAGCAGCGCTTATTATTGTTTCCGCATAAGCAGCCCAGAGGGGGATAGTGGGAGAGAGAGAGAGAGAGAGAGAGAGAGAAACAGTACGTACAGTTAGTGTTCACTATTTTAAGTTTGCCATTTCTGAAGCACTGTGAGAAGCGATGCACTCCTACGAATAATGGAAGCGTGAAACAGAAATGCTGCATGTCCAACCTGCATGAATCAAAGGTGCACAGAAAGATTGGTATTCGGCATAGCACCTAGGGATTTTGTAGCTGCACAGCGCGCAATTGGCAAAACAATTTTACTTCCTACAGTATCCGCATAATTATGAATAATCGTCGATTAATTACCGTATTACAATCGTCGATGCTCGCGCGAAAACAAGCGATGCGCGCGCAATAGAATCTAGGCGAATCTCGAGAGAAATAAGAAATAATTAAATGCCCGAGGGGGGGGGGGAGAGAAAATGAGATGGGGGAGTATCTCATCTTCCTCTCTCATTTTCACGCGCACGAAATACAGTCTCAGCACGGGATTAAATGAGCAATTTCCCGCGCGCGCGCGAGTTTTCAAGCATGCGCGCAGGCTTGCCGAACACAATAGACTGCGGCTAGGTATTGCGCAGAGTAATATGGACAGAGACAAATATAGGGGGGTAGGGAGGCCTTTGTTGCTGGCTACGGTTACTTATAATGGCTATTTTTATTTTTTCTTACCACTATGGGTATTTACAGATTAGAGTAGCATTAAGTTTTGTAACCAGTAGTGAATAATGACAAACATGAAATAAGGTGTTAAATGGATTTGTGGTAGAGAAAGGCTTCTATTGGCTTCTATATCTATTTGGGTTAAGGAGTTTGATGTACTTCGAAAATACAGTGATACAGATATTAGAGTATGATCATCTAAAGCATTTTGTACTGTTCCCTCACTAATTACGCAGTAGAGTAATTACAATATGTATGCGACGCACCAGGAAATGCAGAACAAAAAAGCGACTGTAAATTATTAAACTGCCTTTTACTGCCGGCTGTAGTTTGTAGTTAGTGCACAAAGGAAGGGTTGGCGGAAGTTTCTTCCGTTTGCTAGTTCATTGTCAAGTGAGATTGGGAGATAGATATTCACGCAAGTGACGGGCTGCCAGATCCGAGACCAGATGGGTCAGGAGTGCGTTGTGGTCCCATTTATGGGACGCTGTTCAAAACGTCAGCAAGATATTACTAAAGATCCGTCCAAATTCTAAACAACAGATATGGCTGCGAAAGCGCATACACGCCTGAGGTATAGAAAGAGAGTGCATGCACCAATTGTCAATTTTATGAAAGCATCATTTTAAAATTATAACAGGCACAGTGCAAATTTGCCAAGAGAATTTTCCATAGTTCTCAATGGCTTCGTTTCCCAGAGAACGGTTCCCTATAACTTAGGCTTCTGCAGTCTAATAAGACCCGTAATATGGTCGGTGGTTAGTTACTACGGAAAAAAAAGTGTAGTAGGTGACAAAGCAACGGAAATAAGCGTCGAAAAGGCAAACAAAAGAGTGGGGGAGGGGAAGAGAGAGAGAGAGAGAGAGAGAGAGAGAGAGAGAGAGGGGGGGTGGAGGAAGCCCTGGTGATCTACCTGGTCTCCACGTAAAACATCAGAAAAACGCCGCTCCGGGCAGTAAAAGTGGGTTAACGAGGCAGTTTCGAGAGACAATTTGATATTACAAATGATTGAAATAACAAAAGTAATAGGTCAAATAACCAAACACCTCTAGAAAAGACGAAATATGGCGGCGAAAAGGGGGTTGGTTGTGGCCAAAAGAGTGAGACCCGCTCTTTATCGTGAGAAAAAAGGGGGAGGAAGAGAGGACTGAGTGGTGGCACTCTCTCACACACTGAAAGAGGCAACAATCCTCTCCGTTTACATCCCGTGTTCGGGCCTCGAATTGCACTCTTCATTTTAGGATATCGTGTAGCAGGAGATCACCGGGGCATGAAACACCAATTTATGTGTACGTTTATAGGGGAACTCAATACTAGATTGGCGATGAGACATGATTTTATTACAATTTTATGTAACCTGAGATCACCAGGCCGAAACACCATTGAAAACCTCTAACGTAAACATGCTCGTTATTTCTCACCGATATTCAGAAGTTTCTTAGAGGCCACTTACGCACTCACAGAAACAAGACAACACTCCTGTGATATTCCTTCCCTCTCTCTTCACAGATGACTTTGTTAAACCTTTATATCTACCATGCAATCATCGAAGATGGGTATAGAAACATGATGTTATCACAATTCGATGTAACCTGAGATAACCGGGCCGAAATGCCCAAGAGTGCGCGCTACTGAAGTAAAACTCCCCGTTCTTTGTCGATTCAGAATGCACCGAGAAAGCACTTAACCCACTCACACATTCACTCAAGGCAATAATCGTATCGGATTTCACTCTTTTTTCGATACTCCAAAAAACCTGAACTACACTAGTTAAACAATTGAAGGCATGTTTATTTCAATTCCTCAAAACTAGGAACCACCAAGTGCACATTTTATGAGAAATGATACGCCAATTCTTTCGATGATATCGAACCAATGAAAATCGCTTCATACTCACAAGAAAACATTCCTAGTCCACATTATGCAACCTTCAAACAAGGATCAGAGGGACAAAGTGTACACAATTGAGAAATCTCCTCCCGATTCTCTCCAAGCCCCTATCTGCCTGTGAAATGATGTTATCCATTTCGTGTTCCCAGATTCACAGATATTAAGTTTAATTTTTTCTCGTTAATTTACGGTAACTAAATTGGCACTGCACCACTCTCTCATCACAATTTCATGTAACCGGAGATCGACGGGCTGCATTTCATATAATTCCACCGGCTGCTCAATGTGACGGAAAGCAGTTCGAAGTGAGAAAGAGAAACCGAGAGCTACTCTCTCATTTTCACACACACTCTCAGTCTGACACTTTTCTGTAGGTTTGTAATCATGTGGCTTATCCCGCATTGCCTAAAGCATCAATCGCCGATGTTATACAGTCCGGTCAGATCCCCATGTGAAAAGGGGGCGCCCGGGGGCGCCCGGAGCGACCCGAAGCGACCCATTGACTTTCACAGCAAGGAGAATGAGAAATTCACGTTGAATTAAAGTGCGCTGCGTTTTCGAGGTCATTACCGAACTTTTCATGTATTTCACATAAATTTTAAAAATTACATTAATTATAAATAAATTATTTAAACTGGCTCAATTTACGAATCATAAGTGCGTCCGAGCCGGACTACCGTAGTTAAGAGCACCAAACCAAAGAAAGCAACACACGCAAGACCGGATCTGTATAAAAGAAAGCTCTCAACTACGGTAGTCCGGCTCGGGCGCAATTATGATTCGTAAATTGAACCATTTTAAATAATTTATTTATAATTAATTTAATTTTTAAAATATATGTCAAATACATGAAAAGTTCGGTAATGACCTCTAGAACGCAGCGCACTTTAATTCAACGTTAATTTCTCATTCTCCTTGCAGTGAAAGTCAATGGGTCGCTTCGGGTCGCCCCGGGCGCCCCCGGGCGCCCCGTTTTCACAAGGGGATCTGACCGGACTGTAGCAGTGGGAAGGGGCGGGGCCAGCGAGCAACCCGCGCGCGACCTCTCTCCGTAACTAGCAAATGGTTTGCTAGAATGCTGGAGAACCTCTTTTCCGGATAGCTTTTCCGGATAGGATTTCCGGATAGTTTGCGGATAGCGGATAGCGGATTCTGGATCCGGATGGAGAACTTTCTCCATATGTCAAAGAACCGTTCTCCAACTATCTGGCAAACTTGCGCTCACGGCGTTTTGGCGGGAACAATTTTGAACGGCTCTCGTAAATTCCCTTCGAGATCCAATGGAGAATCAGGGGATTGGCAAAATGCCAGTACACAGTCTCTCTCACTTTCTTCCCTCTCTCGCTGACCCCTTCCCATGACTCTCTTTTGATCTACCTCTCTCCTACACCCCCTGTAAAATGCCTTCAAACGTGCGCTCAGTATCTATACTCGCAGTATTCGACTCGAATTGCATGTTGTCAGTGCGACTTTGATGGCTTTGTCGACAAAAATTGTGAACTCTCTATTTGACGCTTCTCTGAAGAATTCTATTCTCTCCTATTCAAGAGAGTTCACTATCCACCCTCTTCAATGCACACACTATCTCGTCAATTATGCAACGAGGTTTGAGCTTTCTAGAAAGATCAATGCTAGAAAATTTGCAATATGTGTAGAAGCAGCTACAGAAATTCCTGTAAATTCGGAGGAAAGAGAGAGAGAGATCTCAAATTCTGTGTTTCTATTATCTTTTACAGGAGAAAGCGAATAATTTCATAAAGGCGAAATGCTATATTTGATGTTTCTCCTCGGTTAAGTACATTTTGTGTGGTTCTGCTCATCTCGGGATGAAAATATGAAAGTCTAATTTATCCGGTTTTAAAATAAACCTCTGTCTAATGAGTATCCTGCTATCATTAGAATTAGATTCAAAAGCACTCTAATCTAATCGTGATGAAGCGAGAGATCACGGTTGCATGGATGCTATACATTTTCTCGACGCGTTCTGGGATCAACGCTCTTGAAAATTTGAACCAAGATGACCATAATCCCCACGGTAATCGCTGTCACCAATAAACGATCGTTTCCACCCCAATTTCAAAATTCATCTAATTACAGAATTGCGGCTGGTTTATGGTCTAGATTATTAAAAAGGATCGACTAATCATCAAATGCACATGTGATCTTGCGCATGCGGCTTTTCACTGAGACAAGAAATCAGTGGGCAAATGTACAGATGAGCTCTGTCAGGTCGAAAAGTTGCAACCTCTCACGATTAATGAGACAGACTAATACTAAGAGGTAGGGTTGCCCGTTCGGCGTCTCTTTTTCTCTCGTTCTCTCCCCTTTATCAGCCGTATTACCGATCTCTCGCTGAGAGAGTCGTAATACGAAAACCGAACTTGCATCTCTACTAAGAGGTACTTCTGATAATCTCTCACAATTCGACAACGATCCCTCCGTTTCACCCCCTCCCAACTTTAAATGAACTATTCGAATTGACGAGAACCTACATCTCAATCAGAAAATGACCAGGTGAACGCGCTTCTATCACAAGACGATGCGACTTGAAAACAAAGAGAGTTTTTGCCTCCTCATTTACCTATTTCCACTGACAATGGGAAGAGTTGGTGGAGAATCAAGACAATGCCTATCACGGCAAAAAAAAACTCTGCTGAGACGCATTTTGGTACTCCAATTTACTCTTTCCGTTTTTCCCCTTTTCAAGTGCTCGAAAAAATCAAGTCGCTGCAACCAGAGGTAAAGGTACTAGGTCTTCTACCACATCATTCCACAGGCCGGTCAATCTTACAGAAAGGCCTTTTGAGTGAGAGAGCGTGTGAAATCGAGAGGGACTCTCTCACTTTTGCACACTCTCTCACCGTGACCCCTGTCTGACCGTTTGGAATCATGTGCTACACGCAAGGCGGTCTCGACCACCCATATGCCTGAGTAGCAACGAGAGCCTGTCCTGCCCAGTAATTTGAATCATCCGAGTCAATTTTAAGGTCAACGGGAGAAATACTCGTGAGTAGGCATGCACCTTTCATGCAAGAGACGTTACATTCCAATTCAGAATGATTAGCTAGTAAGATTCACTCGCACCCTCACAAAACAACAATCCTCGCTACGTTTCAGTCCCGATTTCAAAACTCTTACGGAATTGGTGATTAAATAATTGGTGTGCGGCTGGTTTATTGTTTAGATTGTTAGACCATAAATTGATGATGCATCAAATGAACACGTGAACTCGAGCTTACGACTTCCCGCTGAAACGTGAGATCAGTGGGCAAAAGTTCAGACGCTGGCGAGAATGTCATAATTCTAACGATTATTGAGACAGACTAATAGTAAGAGGTAGTTCTGCACCCAGAATGAATATACTTACTATTGAGTGTATTCTATACTGAGATATGACACCGAGTATATGATATACTCAATATTGAGTATATTCTCTCGTTTTCGCACGCTCTCTCGACGCGCGAATATACTCAATATTGAGTATATTATAAACTCGGTGTCTCATCTTAGTATATTCATTCTCTGTGTGATATTCTCCCACACTGCGGCGACCACTACAAGCTGAACAAAATACTATGTGAGCGCGCTTTTATCACAAGATCATGTAACTAGAAATCAAATTGTTGCCTCCTAATAGTCGTCCTATTGCAAATGACAATGGGGAGAGCAAGTGGAGAAACGAGGAATTGTCTATAAAAATATTCTCCCTAGACCAATTTCGAACCTCCAATTCGTTTTATATACTGCACCCTCAGAATGATAGATCTAGCACATGCGCGAAAAATCAAGTCGATGCAACCGAATATCAACGGGAACGAATATTCGTTACTTGGCGCCTCCAAGGAAGAGGGCGTTACTTCCCACGACGACTCAGAAGGACTGAGAAGCTCTCTCAACCTCGCAAAACAACAATCCTCTCTCCCTTTCGATCCCCATTTCAAAACTATTCTTTCGGAATTGGTAACTAACAGGTGATTCGGATGGTTCATTTTTTAAATTTTTTTAACCGCAACACGACTTCTAATCAAATGCACACGAGAACTTGTGCTTACGACTTCCCGCTGAAACGTGAGATCAGTGGGCAAAAGCACATATGTTTTCATTTCGAAACGAAAATGTAGTAAATTCTTTTTGTTTCCGAGACACACTTAAAGGGACTTCTGACACATTCTCACAAGATAGCATGATCTCTCCCCACTTCCACCCCGATTTTAAAACTTCTTACGGAATTAATAACTAATAGGCAGTGCGTCTGCTTTATAATAGCCTTTATTGTCGAGAATTTTTAAAACCGCGAATCACAACTAAACATCAAATACTAACTGGAATACGTGCTTACGACTACACGCTGAAACATAAGAACAATGGTTCTAAATTCAAATTAATATATTTGAAAGCCATGTAAACTTTCACGATTATGGGACAGACTATGAGGCTACTTTAGACACTTTCTGGCAAGGGAACAATTGTCACCGTTGTCGCTCTCTACCTAAATACCCAAAAATGATAAATAATATATATATATATATTTATATATATATATATATATATATATATATATATATACATATTACCCAAGTACAGCATACAATTGCCCTATTTGTCTGCCCTGACATCATAAGCATCATTACAAGATTGCCACTCACATATCACAAAACGATGAGACTACAAATCAACAAGTCGTTTGGGTTTGTAATCCTCTCCAAACTCGGTGTTAAACTGCCCAATGTTACTCTTTCTCTGAGTCCACTTCGAAAATCCGTTTGCTGCTCTGAATTCAAAGATAATTGTTTCGTAGCCGCCAGAGACTGCATTGAACAATACAGCAGAGGTTTTTTTAAATCAAATAATGTTAGTGATATTTATCTTGCCTATATCGGCACGGCGTTTTGGCGGGAACAATTTTGAACGGCTCTTGTAAATTCCCTTCGAGATAATCAGGGGATTGGCAAAATGCCAGTAAACAGGCTCTCTCACTTTCTCTCCTCTCTCGCTGACCCCTTCCCATGACTCTCTTTTGATCTACCTCTCTCCTACACCCCCTGTAAAATGCAGTGTATCGGAATGACACTATTGTGACCTTGAAACTTACCCTAATCAAATTTCCCTGTACCGAGAGATCACCTGGGAGAAGCGCGTATGAATCGGATTGCCAGGAGATACTACCACAAAAAGCAATGATCCCCATAGGCGACTCCGACCTATAGGTCGGAATACCCATCGTATTCTTTCTTTTGTATGCCGTTTCTCTGACATTTACGTTACATTGACGCGGATGCGCAGATGCGCACATATCAAGTCGAAGCAACCAGAGATCAACGGGTGCAAATATTACAATTTTAAAATTACACGTTCATGACAAGGGCTACTGTTGTGTGTACTCTCTTTCTCTACCTCATCGTGTCTCTTGTTTTGCCATGCTCTCTCGGCAGCGGAATTTGTGTTTATCCGCGGAGCGTTTTATTATTTCGGATGAGTGTTTGTGAATTTGTAATACTCGTAAATTGACACCTTTCAAGCAAGAAGACGTTGCTTCCCACGACGATTGAAAAGGACACACTCACTATTACATTTATAAAATGATACGATCAAACAAAATATCGAATTGGGACTTCCTGTGTTTACTGAGACGAGAGAGCACGCAAAAGCGAGAGGGTCGTCATTGTTCCTGTATGGTAAACAACGGAAGTTCGTGATTCGGCTTTTTGGCATGATCGTATCATTTTATAAATGTAATATGCACTCACTTCATCTTGTCAGACGTAATCCCTACCTCTCGTCCAAAGAGACGTAACAATAATTCAGAACTTCCACTCTCCTCTCATTAAGAATTCTCTCAGTTTCCAACCTAATTTCAAAACGCCTCTTCATACTGAATTGGCGGTGCGGACGATTTACACATGATTCCAAACCTACATACCAGGGTCAGAGCGAGAGAGTGTGCAAAAGTGAGAGAGTCCCTCTCAATTTCACACGCTCTCTCACTCCAAAGGCCTTTCTGGAAGGTTGACCGGCCTGTGGAATGATGTGTTTATTTGCGGAAACAACGATCGATCGAGCAAATGTACATGGGAATGTGTGCTTACGTCAACTCGCTGAAACGTGAGATAAGCGGTGATTACGAAAATGTCACAAATTCTCACGACAACTGACACAGACTAAGATGTACTTCTGACAGCACTCTCACAAGGCAACAGCCCTCTACGTCTTAGCTCTCTATCCCGGTATAAGACATGATTAGACATATTAGTTTTCTCCATAATTGCGATACCGTCATTACTGGATGGTCCCTATCACAAAACGATACGAATATAAATCAACAAGTTGCTTTTGTGTTTACACTCCTCCCCAAAAAAATACTCGCAGTCTGCTTGGGAATGTTGAACATCGCCGATTGCGGAAGAATTGGAAAGAATTTACAACAATTCTTCTCGAGCTCTTTTTCCCCGTTGTCTCAATCGACACAGGGCACAGATCCCGTGAACCCAAGGGGGTTGGAGTAAAAGAGTGTATCAAATCGAGAGGGTTTCTCTCACATCTGCACACTCTCTCGCCCTGACTCAGTTCTGGAGGTTAGGGAATCACGGTCAGAGACACCGACGAGACGTAGTCAAACAAACGATTCTCCCCATGGACCAAGTTCTGCGCATTTTGTTTTTTTTTGTTGCTTCATTCCATTTATTGTGATATGGGTGCATGGGTGCGAACCTATCAAGTCGAGTCAACCAGAAATCAGCGGGAACAAATATTCGTGAGTGTGACTTTCAAGCAAGAAGTATCTCAAGACAGAACAATCTGCCCTGTTTCCACCCCGAGTTCAACACTCTTCCCACGGAATTGATTACTAATAGGGACGATTCATTGTCTAGATTATGAGAGGAGCGAGTCGACTAACAATAAGCATCAAATGCACACGTGAACTTGTGCTTACGACTACTCACTGAAACGTGGGATCACTGGGCAGAATCACAGATTAGTTGCATTTAATGGGGAAAGTTGTAAATTCTCACGATGATGTGAGAGACTAAGATAATTTAGACACTCTCCCGCAAAGCGGTTATCCTCTCTCCGTTTCACCCCCCCCAAATTCAACTGTAAATAAACTATTAGTGTTGACCGCAACTCTCTTGCAACTACTAGATACATAGACGAGTTATTAATAATAATAACTTATTATCACAAGATGATACGACGTGATATCAAGGGGTTGATTTTGTTTCCTCATTTTCATATTTCAACTTAAAGTGGGAAGAGTCGTGGAGAGACATAACATTGCGCATCACGGCAAATATACTATCTTTTGGCCGATTTCGATACTCCAGCTTACTCTTTCTGATTTATAGTTTCTCTCCACTCTCTATATTGCAAGATGGTGCACGTGCGCAAAAAAAAAATCAAGACGGTGCAGCCATCCAGATTAACGGGAAAGAAAACTTGTGGTTAGATTCCTTTCAAGCAAGAATAGGTTACTTCCCGCGACGATTGAGAAGAAGTTAGAAGCGCTGACTTCATTTACAAGGCAACAATAATACCCGTTTCCACCCTCCCCCCAATTTAAAACTCCCCTTCTTACGGATTATTGTGTAGTGTTAGACCATCAATTGATGCAGTATCAAATGAACACCTGAAATTGTGCTTCGACTACGCGCTGAAACATGAGATCACTATCTCACACATTTTAAACTCGTGCTGCACTGTCTTAACGCATTTTATTTATGGCTAGTAAATTGATCGTCTATAATGATTTTATCAAACACAATATATTTGTTGAATATATTTTCACAGAGAATGGATGTGCTAGAAGAGGAGTAAGCAACTGCGAGACTATCACAAATCGATGCAACCAGAGATCACAGGGCCCTCACACTCTCACACCCTACAAATAGGTACAGAATCCCCTTTCTCGCCTTCTGACAGAAATTCGAATAGCACTTTCTCCCTTATCAATTGATTACACTAAACAGACAGAACATTTGCATATTGCAATGGGTGCAACCTGAGTTCAGCAAGTTTCGGAAGAGAAACTGCTTGCAACATCTCTCTATCATCTCGAATTTGAAATGAATGACGAAATACGGCGGAAAAGGGCAATGAGACTGTGACCTCTAACAACAATATGTCAATAGCTATTCATTTTCTTGTTCTGGGAACTTCATTGTTCATTAGATGAACGCCCAGAAACTGCTTATAGTGTTTTAATGAAACTAAGAATCAGCAAGGTTATGTCATTGGAATGTAAGTTGTTTCTCTCTTCATTTTGCTCTATCTGTGGTCTTCCGCACTTTTTTTGTTCTCTTCGCATTTTTTCATAGTCATACGCTCCCTTTTCTACCATTTTCCACATTCCGATATTAGCGAGAATAAGTCAAACATGCGCGTTTTTGCATTACGCTGCATTACGCAGAAACATGTGGTCAACAGGTGGAAAATGATCACGATCAAACTCGCATTCCAGAATTAGATATGATTGCGACTCATAGCATTCGAAAGAGAGTCGGCAAGAAAGAGTTAGAAAAAGAGAGAGAGATTATGAGAGAGCGCGCCAAACGAGGGATTCAGACATCGACATACTCGGCACGGTCCTAACTGGATGCTGTGATGACTGGGAGAAATGTGAAGGCAATGGACGATTTTCTGAAGAATACAGCGGAATCCCCTCTTGAATCCAGAAATTGAAAATGTTCCAGTAAGCTCGACTTTGAATATACGGTGCAACCATAGATCTACAGGTGGAAACAAAATTGCATCCCGCAATTGTAAAAGGACGTTTTTATGGTTGGAATTCGGCCAAAGAGGTTATTGGCTGGAAAATACACATCGTTTCGCCAATTGTTTGTAGTCTCGTATACATATTCTACTTACTTCAAATGGGCACATGATCAGCGACAGCGAACGGACAGCGCGATCATACCAGGTGGAAAAGGATTACACTATTTCTATTTTTTTATTTTTTTCGAAGTTTAGGGGGACAAGCGAAGCACTGAATCTGCGGGTGAAAGCAAAGTGGAAACAGCATGAACAATATAAAATAGTTTCAACTCTTGTATTTTTCTGCCTCCTAAATCCTCGTTCGTTATTGCGAACAGAAACACGCGCACGCAAAAAAATGCAGAGAAGAAACGATAATTGGCACATTGCTGAATACGTAGGGTGAGTGGCGAAAGTGATTGAGGGCAGAGGGGCGAGCTCACGTCGTTCTGCCTGTCGCGCGCAAAATCGAGAAGCACTCTCTCACTTTTGCACACTCTCTCACCCCAACCCTTGTCTGGAGGAGTGGAGCCATGAACATTGGACAGTGAGTAATTGGGGGATGAAGGAGGCAAAATGAACGTACTGGCATTCAGCATGACACTCAGTAACCTGTAAAAGTAGTAAGTACACTCAGGAAAAGTAGGCCAGAAAGGGTGAGCATGTAATAATGAAAGAGACTTCGAAAGCTCTGCCATCTCGGAACTTTTGACCAATCATGGAAATAATGAAATACGTGACGAATACGGATTGAATGTTAAATGGTCTGGTTCGCATTCCGACCCACTCGCAACTATGCTGTAATGAGCATGTACGGCAAATATTAAAGCGCCAAGAGGCAAACACCTGCCAAACAACATACATGTTTAGTGACTTGAGAGGATTGCGAGACTGTTCCCAGAACAAAACTCGTTCATGGTAAACTACTCAGCAACTCCACGAAGGGGTCAGGTGCTAGACAGTGTGAGAAATCAAAAGAGCCCTGACAAGACATTTGTGAGACATTTCTCTATACAATGGCTCAACAGAGATCGAGGGGTACAAAATAAATAAGTCACTTGTCGATTCTCGCGTGATTTCCTATTCCCCTCCTACTTCTCCTCTTTCTTCTTCTGTAATTGTTGCTCGTGTGGCCGTTTTTATCTCGTCTTGTGGGTGTGAAATCAGAGACGAGCGCTCTAATTACTACTTTCTCTCTCTCTCTCTCTCTCTCTCTCTCTCTCTCTCTCTCTGTTTTCACAATTGCAGTACGACTCTTCGAGAAACCACAGCGAAAACACACGAAACATAATTCCAAATCCCCTCCAAAAGAGGTCTTCTCACTTTCCCACTCCCCCTCTACTCAAGGCCGGACCCCTTTCTGGACGATAGAAATTACAGTACCCTTTTGAAATTCAAGCGAAAAACAGAAAACCCACAAATCACAAAATGGTGAAATCTAGTAGTTCCTTGTTAGTGGCGATGCGAAACGGGAGCGGCACAATGTGTAGCTTGAACCATGTTTCGGGATTTTTTTCTAGCTCATGTTGAAAATTATATTGGTATACAAACAATGCAAAACGATTAGGTTCACCACATACTATTACATTTACAGCAATCGCGTAACTTGAATGCGCGAGGGCATGCAAAACATCAATGATGTTAAATGTCCACGGATGTGTCCATTATGTACACAGGCCCTTCAAAGTTCCAGAGAAGAGTCAGAAGCCCAAAAAATAGTCAATACGGAATGTCTCACTTTCAGAAAGACCCCTTTTTGGAGGTTTGTAATCATATGAACAATCTCAGCTGAGCTGAGCAGAGAAATGTTCAAAGAAAAGGAGAAATAGCTACTGAATAGCCAGAGTTAATCCACATCCGTTCAACCCAGCAGACATGGGTGAGGGCGAAAGAAAGTGAGAGTCGCCCTCGATTTGCTCTCTTACAGCGCTTTCTTCATGATTGACCCGGCTGTGAAAAATTAGGGAAAAAATTGGAATCCCAAACTATTTCAGTCCAAAAGCAGTGGAAATCCATGTGTACTAGCGAATCTCGTATGAAGAGCTCATTTCGAATTCCGACGACATCTTACTTATAATAATTGGAGAGGGAGTAAACAGAGTACTGCGTAGACGCAAGGGTGCACTGAATAAATCAAAGAGCACATCATTCCACAGACAAACTTCCAAAAAGAGTCCAGGGGTTAGAGAAACAGCAAAGACGAGAAGAATTCTCGCATTTTTACTTGTTGTCTCGCAGCTGAGCCCAATCTGGAGGTTGGAAACATGTTAAATACAACTGCCCAGTCAAATATATCTAGCAAAGGAAATAATAAAGTAATAAAAAGTGTGCATTTTTGGTATTCAAGCACCAGCTCGGGAATCGCATTAGATTGTACAATGAGCAATGATCTTTCTTTTCACCGTGAAACGCCAATCTGCCATGAGTTTCAATAGTGTCGAAATATTTGTGTGAAGTTACAATCCGTAAAATTTAGAGTATGTTCGTTGGAACGGTATAATAAATGAATTCTATTTTTTTCTAATTCTATTTACCTTCCCTACACTATACACCTACAAATTCCCTTCAAGAGTGCGTTTGGAAAAGTCTGGCAGTTGGAGAGTAAATGATTTCAAATCTTCGGGAAAGGGTTAAGACAACAGTGTCTGCGAAAGTGAGAAGGGTCTCCCCACTTTCGCGCGTTCTTTCTACTTGGCCCCTTTCCGGAGGCATTGCCAGGAGGTGGAAAGACATGTAAAGGGGAAAGTAGCGAAGAGTTGAAATTGCACTTTGCCGTTTCCACTTTTCTAACACAAGAGCCCATTTCATTTGTGTGAAACTGCGCCGACGACGCAAATTCGACAGCCACTCGCCGTTTCACGGAAGACGACGTGTCAACGCATCAAGGACCAAGAGGAGGAACAATTACATTCGGAAATAAAAGGGAGAAGCAATATGTATTGGGAGAGATTGTGATGCTGTCTCTACAAGGATAAACAAAAATAAAGACAAAAAACACAAATTATTAAAAAAAATATTAATTATAAATAAATAGAAGAAAAAGAAAGGAATATCAATATTTATGTTTGATTACAGTACATTTAGCCCGAATTTGGTGGTTACTGTATTTATCGGTTCGAGAATTCAATTTCCAAATTATTCAGGCAACTATTTTCGCCATCTAAATCGATACTTCCTTTGAAATTTCGGTTATTTCTTGCGCTCATTATTTATTTTTTTGCTCTTTTTTTCATCGCTTTCGCACCACAAACCGGTTAGAGAGTACGGCGCGTGAAATGAGCTCTCGTAAGCTTTATTTATCTCGCCGGCGGTCGAATCAAAGTTCTCGTTGTTTTCCTTCAAGTTTATCATTAGTTTCTAATAACAATAGTTCATGCTAGGGTATGCTGCGCTTCTGGGGACTATAGTTCATCACGGTCCTCATCACTATCGTACTCGTCGTCGCTAGCAGGCTGTGGGCGAGCGTACCTAAACTCGGTTTTTATTCGATCAATTATTGATTATTTCAATCACTTCTGGGGATTGTTTGCCTGATCCATGGCCATGTTGAGCGCCTCCGGCCGCAAGTGGCACCTGCATTGGCCCTGCAGTAACATTAGTTGTTAGTTGTAGCAAAAAAGGAGGTACAAGGATGCTCTTATCTTGCGTTCTATTTGTTTTGTTTCAAAGACTAACGTTATAACGTGTACTTAATCAGTGCTCGTGGGGTATAACTACAGGTGAAAGACATAGCTACTTCAGCTAAAAGACAGAAATGAGCTAGATAGTAGTTCTGCCGAGCTGACGTAGCGCTGCTTTCTAGCTACGTTTTTAACTGATTTATGTCAACTAGCTGAAGTAGCTTTACATCACTGCGTATAGAACTCACCGCTTCCCCTTTCTTCTCATGACGCTCACAGAACGGCGACTCCTCGCAAACGGAGCATTCCATGCTGAAAAATATTTGGCTTGATGTAAAGCCAGCGATCCTCGCGGTTCCCAACATGTTCCCCATTTTGCTACAATTCCCTTAAGGGGCCTTTTGATTTCGTAATACTGACCCCAGCGTTATCAAAGCGACCTCCTCGTACGAGAGATTCCCGAATTTAGGGAACTTGAAAAAAAGACTCTGCAAATCTCACTCGATGTCCATCGCCCGAATGAGTAGGAGAAGTGTAATGAAGATGATGACCGGTCTTGTCATTACTAAACTATTCAACGTCTAAATGAGCGCTCTCGGCGCTATGCAACGTAGTACTAGTGAATGTAGCGAGGATATCGATAATGTTCTCTTCTACTGGCACCATTTTCCCATCATGACTAATGTGATACACGTAGGGATCGCTCCATCGCGTGTTCCATGTTCTCTGTGCGATCGATTGAATATGGATTAACTAAGTTTTTTTTATTATTTATTTCAGGTCCCGCCATCGCCTTTCAAATAATGGCAGCCGAGGTGAATTTTGCTTAAAGCAGACTTTAACAATCTTCTTATTATTTCTTTTCTATTGCCTATCACAGTTTGGCGCTTAGATGTTCCAAAATTGTATCGTGCCTATTCGTAAGTATCATACATGGGCTAGGGTGTAGCCAGCAACAGTGCCCTCCCACTTTTTGCCGCGAACCCACCCGATTTCGCTTCAATCCGTACCGGTTTGTATCAGATCCTCCCGTTTTTTGCTCAAATTCACCAGCTTTATCTTCAACCCTCCCGCTTTCGACCTTCCAGTATTTAACAACCCTTGCTCATATATGGTAATTATTCACAGTGTGTACGATGAGGGTGAATTAGATTAGCCGTAGCCATATATTTAATTGCCGTAATTAGTAGTGAATTATTGCAGTGTCCTCTGTTAAATTGTTGTAATGTTAAATTAGCTACAGTTATTAGTACGCTCTCTTCACTACCGTAATCAATGACTACCGTAGTATACTATTCCAGTGCCTTCTGCTGGCACTACCGACGGAGATGATCGCGACACTTCTCTCCTTCCTCCCGGAATGCGATCTCTTATCTCTCCGAGTGTGCAAAAGAATCGATCTGATCGACGCTAAGGCCAGCCGCCAACTACACATTGATAATGTGCACATTGTGGTGGGTTTTATTTTATTGTTTAAAAGTTCACTTTAAAGAAGGAGTGAAGGGAATATTTTCGTGAGTAAAGTGGCAACACACTTCGATTGCTTCCCTCAACGATAAGAGATCCCCGAAGTTTCAAATCTCTAGTTCGAAAACCGACGGAGATATGCGCGCGCAAAGTTTGCGTGATGATCAGGGGTTCCGTACGTGTGTCAGCCAACGGGCTGCAAAATATCTAACTGAGCTGCATAATCCCTCGACTCTCGCTCGTTACCCCTGCGTTCACGATTTGCATGCACTCTTCAACTCTTATCTCCCCCTGTCTCAACCCCGTCTCGTGTAATCAGCGCCCTCCCTATTTTACATGCCCCTGCGATTATCATTGTCTCCTTGGTGGGAGGATAATCCTTGTCAGTCCTCCCTGGACACGTTCGAGTCTCTGAATTTACATTTTCTGTGTTTGCCGAGCTCTTACAGTACTGCTCATTGCAGTTACAGGGACTTCCAGCTGGGAACCTTTCCCTTCACTCCTTCTTTAAACTTGGAGTTGTGCACACATTCGCAATACTCGCCACTTTTTGGTTCCGATTCCCGAATATTTGCTCCGACACATCCTATTTTGGCTATTCATTTTCCCCTTCCCCGGCTCACGTCATTTCAACTTGTCATCGACCAAATCAATAAATATCCTCGTGCAGGTGACGTCAGAGAGTACGGTAGCGACCTGCTCCCGCTACGATGAGAGGCAAGCGTGCCCGTTCCTGGAGCGATTCCGAGTGTACCACGCGAAGACTCACTACGATAAGATTACGGTAGATGTGAGTTGCTATTGATTACGGTGGACATGATTTCCGCTTTTTCCTAAATGCATTAAGAGATGCATTTTTAAATATACTAAAATAAGTATTAAGATTCACGCGCTTACTGCGGACACGAAGGAGTTGATTGAGGCGTGTAGGGACTCATCCGCCAGATTTTTCAAGATCCGATGTGAATTGGTGAGTTGTTGTTTCGTCCACTGATAAAGTTAATTTCTAAATAGTGGTGATCGCTCTTTCGTCTTTTGCCCGTCTTTCAATGATTCACAATATCACAATATGCGCACAAAATTTTGTAGAACATAGCCTGCGAAAACACAATTTTCAATAGGTACTTCTTTAATAGTTACGGACTATAGTATGCAATAACACACAGTATAGGTTCAAATTTGCGAGAACAGGAGTAAATTTGTATATTATTTGCAAATTTACATTGTTTATCTTCTTTCATTTTTAACGAAATTACAAGTGCAGGTGTCCGCGGAGGTGGCAGATTCCGTAGCCTCTATCATCGCCGACTCATTCATTCTCGATCTTCTCAAGAGGAAGTCCATAGTCCACCTCGTTTTGCCCTGCAAATACGTGTCCGAGAGCGGAATCGTCGCGATTTTGAAGGCGAGTTAATAAAATTTTAAAGTGATACTTCCATGATATGGACTACTGGTATGTGCATCTCTTTTTATACTTCGGTGCGTCTCTTGTTTTGCCATGCTCTTTCGCCAACGGAATTTGTGTTTAGCCGCGGAACGCTTTATTATTTTGGACGAGTTTTGGTGAACTTGTAATACTCTCGAACTTGCAATACTCGTAATACTCTTATTCTACATTAACTCTAACTGTGTTGCTTATCAACACCGATTACAGTAACCCTATTTGTACGCATTCCCGATACTGGCTTGTTGATGTACTGCGATGTTACAGTAATCCAACATTCATTAGTCGATATACTGCGATGTTACAGTATTCCAGCATTGATTTTTCCTGATAATTAAACAATACGCTAATTACAGGGTCTGGCGGCGGGCGCGATAGACCTCACCTCCCTAGTGCTGCACGTGGAGACAGCGTTGGCGACGCGGGCACTCGGCTCCTTCGCACCCCGAGAATCGATAAGGAGAGTGCCTAATGGATACGGTATGGTAAGTGAGGTATGGTAATGGTTATTTTACTAGCATAAATTGGATGAAATTATTGTGAGCATTCCGAAAATGGACGGGATTCAATGAAGCAGGGGAAGCTGGATTCCTTTCCGATGCCTGAAAAAAACAGGAGTTAGTTATATTTTGCCTATCTGTCGATCCATTTAGTTTTTTTTTTCCGTTTCACACGATAAATTTATTATTATTTATAAATAATTTTATTATTAATTATAACATCAATAGATGGTCGTGTGCAACTTCGACAGTGTAGGCTGGAATCGCAAGTACCGTATAATCATCAACCCGGATGTGGGACTAGACGACGGCTATGCGCAAGTCTCAATATACGAGTATCCGTAGATTATCGATTTTCCTTCCTAAGTTATCGGATTTTCTTCGCAGATTATCGATTGCCTCCTTCTATACTGTATCTCTAAGAGATATGCCAATATCTGAATTCCCGTGTAAATTTTGCCTACTTATTCGTAGGTTATTGATTTTCCACCTCGATACTGTTTATTTAGGAGATACTCCAATGCCTTGATCGCCATGTTTCTTCAGCCACGTTGTTTTAGTAGGGAATAATCATTCGGTAGCTTGTTTGGCTCCCCGAGTTTTTGTGCTACTAGTATTGTATACAGTCATTTACTACACCCAGTAGGACAATCTGTCCGTAATCTATTCTATAACAATTTCTTGCAAGGCCTAGCCTCACTTGTACATATTTTTGCTCTTGTAATGTTGTTATGAAACTCGAATTAGTTTGATTTATATCATTGTTCCATGCAACATTCTTACAAATTATTTTATGTGTCCCGCCGCACAGCGGTGCACTGTACTTATTATTTCGAAATAGTTTTTGCTTTACTCATAAATCAACGTCTGACCGATAAAACATTGACTCTGGAATCGGGTGTCGATTCTACGTCTAAAGGTTGGCCCAACCTGTCTATACCTGGAAGGCGAATTATGCCGCGGCATAGGGTTATCAACTGAGGACTGATCGTTCTGATTTTTTGCTAAACCTGCCTAAAATCTTGTAGAAATTGTTTTGCCATTGTCAAAAATCTTCAAGAGAACGGGTTCCAGAATGGGGACTTCTTTACTTTAGGGGGCAAGCCCCGCCCCTTTCCCTTCTCAACCCTATCCCCACTATTACTCCTCCTTTCCCCTCTTGATCTCTTGACCTGCCGCTCTCGAGGGGAAAGGGGCGGGGCTTACCCCCTAAAATGAAGAAGTGCCCCTGAATGATATTCCTTATTTTGTGGAAGTCTGTGTCTTTGTCAGATGCCATTCCCTCAAATGCGAGTGAGCAGTAGGAGTAAGAGAGGTCTTCCTCCTGCCAAGACTGACGTCACTCCTCCCGATAAGAGGGAAAAGAAGAAGGAAGTGGAGGAGAAGGTGGTAGATCAGGTAGGATTTCAATCGATATTTGATTATGTCTTTAGAATGTTATTGCTGATTCGTCTGGAGTGTGTCAGTGACTATCTTTCGCGATACATGTAGCGAGAGACTGTGCGAAATGAGGAGTGCCGTGTGGAAAACTCATTTGAAGCTCATAATTATTGTTGTAGACAGTAAAGGAGCCACAGCCAGCACCCACCAAGCGAGCCGAGAAGATCAACCAACTCGGATACGTGAGTATTTCCCTATTTGTCCACCGAAAAACTACGACTCATCATTAGCAATTTTCGTCTTGAGAGCGTATAGAATACTTGAAACTCGGAACCGACCGTTGTGAACGTGTGTCAATAATACTACTTATTATTGATAATTTGGGATCACTTTTTTTGAGAATCGAAATCTTTCAAGGCATTGCCAGTGCTACGAAAATGCATGGCTCTTTGTTATTTTTGCATTTCCTTTCCAATGTGAACTTGGTTTCTGGATACGCGAGCTTAGCACTTGATGCCTTGATAAGAGAGCGTTACCTTCACCTTATCTTTCCTTTAGTTTGCTGTTGTTTTCCAGTTTCCTCTTCGTGCTCTTCCCGACCCGATCATCGTCAAGATTCTCGCGAATTTCACCATTTTCGAGCGTCGCTCCCTACGATTCGACGGGTATTTATTGATTTTTATTAATGCTTCCCACATGTTTCGAAAGAGTGTTTGAAAGTGAATTATTTTGGTCTATTTACCTCCCCTTTCTAGAGGTTTGTCCGGGCTTTGGGATGATGCAATCCGCCGGATTACTTTTACAAAGAATAGGATGTTTCAAACAAACACCGAAAATTCCGAATAATGAAAATGTATAGGCACAGTGTGCCGGGTGCTCTCTGGTTTCGCGGATTCATTAATTCGATTTAAAGGGGAATAGTGGTAATATCTCTCACCCGATCAATTCATGCAATCCTTGGAAATTGAATGCCGTCGGTGGATCACTCCGTCCAAATTTCCGTCTGATTCGTCCATTTTCAGCAAACTGGACCGATTGGATGCGCAGGTCGGCAACCTGAGTACTGTAGGAGATCTCTACATTACGGTAAGTTGCTGAAAACAACTGTAAATACCGTTCATGTGTGGCAACTGAAAGAAAGTGCACACTTTGCTTCTCCAGTCGTGTTAATCCAAGATGATACGGTGATCTTGCGATGTGCTTGGTGCACTCGGATTTCACTGGTTATATATATTTATGCGTGTTCAAAGAAAACGCGGTTACAAATAGAAAGAGGAAAACGATAAAATGAGAGAAGAATGTACGATAACGTAGTGAGATCATGAGAGGTTTATTAATTGGATACGGTAAACGAATAATGGTAATAGCTGTGGCACCAGAAACTCGGAATTTGCATATGTTTGAGCTTGAATTTCCCACTTTGCGAGTGGGGATGCTTCAAAATATTGTGTGTTACGTATTTATAGACAGACGAGGCGGGTTCCACGTTCCGCTGCCCTCGCTACCCAATCGGCAAGGTGGAGTTTTAATTAATGCAATTACAATTATATAATTAAATTATTTTATTTAAATTAGTAGAACACATTAATGTAGGGTCTGAGCGTACTCAAGATGGACATGAAGGGAATCCTGGCTAGAATGGCGCCCTACATCAGAAAGGCCGACTATGAATACGTCGAAGTCAAGGTGAGCAACAGTTGATATTTTGAATCAAAATTTTTGATACCTTTTTATTATTTATTTATTTCTGTTGGAAGGCAATCCTAAAATGATCGTTATACTTTACCGCCGGACTTTACTTGATTGCTGAAACGGGATGTTGCCTGGTCGGTTAGCGACTTGGGTTGCACCTTTCCTTGTAGCACAGTAGCATTATTGGCAATTGTGTATTGTATCAGGTTTCTATCACATTAAGAGGACTTGAAATTACGATAATTTACTAAATTATTGATTTTCGTTTCTTTTCAGTGCGACAAGTCGGATTCGCTGCACGCCGAATTGTTGACTGCATGGAGAAATTCGAAGATTTGGACACTCAAAGTGGACTGCAAATATGTGCGTCGCTTTTCATCAGTGAGCAAAAAAACCCGTGTGGTTTGTTAGTATTCTTCGTTTGTGAAATCACTGCCATCTGTAATGAAACAGCGGACTTTGGCTTGCGATTGAAACAGGGATTCACCACATTCGAGACTAATTATATTAAATCCCAATTCAGAACAAGGCTAACAAGCATTCCGAACTCTCTCAAGTATTCACCGATTCCTATCTGGTCGATTTTGTGAAGGAGAAGTTCCGTGTCTATCTCAACATTCTGTGTACTGAACTCACGGGAGAGGGAGTGCTGCATGTGTTCAAGGTTGGATACGGTAGTTATCGATTGGTCATACGGTAGCTGTTCATTAATTTGTTGCTGGCTTAGCAGAACACCGTACATTGAGGCTGCTTGAAATCTGCCCATAGCGTAGCTCATGATCGTACAGTAATGAAGACAGTAAATATTGATTTGATTTTTTGCAGAACATGGGAGGCAGACTGAGCCACTTCGGATTCTACGTCAGGAGCATTAAGGTCGTTTGTGATTACTGTTTTTAATAAGAAAACGCGGTGAACCACTGATAATTTTATTTTTAGTTCAATTTGAGTACATTGCGAAAACAGGTTCTACAAGGTTCGCGAATTTTGCAAACAACCCCGCGCAAACTACTTTTTGCAAGAGGGATGGAATATGATGTTTGGTTTAAAAAGTCATGGTTATTCCTAAACGCAGAATCCAAAACTTACTTTTACCCCCAAATTGTTTAAATGTTTTTTTATAAACTAAAATGGTTATTTTCAGGTGGTGGAAGATCTTTTCGCAGCTGCTCACATCGAGAAGGACAAGAATGGAAAGTGGAAGATAAGAGACAAGAAGGTTGGATTATCGATTGATTATTATGAATGATTTTATTGATTTCGAAATGTACTGAGGGTAATGAGTGAGGGATGGGAATTGAGTGAATGTGATTTGTCAGCAAAATGTTTCTTTGGTGGGCTCTTAAAACTGGTACTAGAGTAGTGACTGCTGCGACGTCATGTATTCATTTCCAATTTCACATTGTCTGTGAGGTAGCTATTTCAGGGGCTTCAGCAATCGCAATTATATTGAAGATGTAGTTTGAATCATTGAGAGCACCGCGAAACCTAAACCTTCCGGGCTCTGAAAGATGTGTTGACTTGTTTCGTTATGCGATCAACAGTTATCGATAGCTTCATAAATCTGCGGCATGTCATAGCCACGCGTAGCGGGAGATCACCGGGTAATATATCTTAGCAGAGATTAACCGGATGTCTACATTTAAGTTTTAAAAAATTCACATATTGAGGAAAGTGCATAGCGCGCACAACGCAATCGTTAAACGAAACGTTGCATATTTTACATTGCTTCAAAAAAAGATCAAAGATCACTGCTGATCTCTTCAGGTGCTCTCTTCCTTCATGACTCGTGACGGTGTTTTCCATCTGAGAGATGGTTCGAGCAAGATGCAAATCTCCCCCGATAGTTCAATTGGAAGAAAGGGAGTACATGTGTGGATGGAGAGATGAGACGAAGAAAAAGATCAATAATGACTCTCCTCGATTCACACACTCTCTCACCCAAGTGAGAAGTTACTGTACATTTTGTTAGCTTACTGTATCCCCGAGAAGATTTGTGTGTATATTTGTTGACCGCCTGAAGCTAACTGTGTATCATAGGTTACTCATTAGTTGTTCCGTTACTTGTTGATAAAATAGTTTTTCGTTGAAGAAACTTATAAGTACAAAATACTTTCCTGAGATTCAATTACTGCAAAACGACAACTTTCCATTTCTTACTTACCGCTCGATACCTGCAATTTTCTCAAATCGCCTCTACTGAAATTTAGTATCATCCAAATTTGTAAAAATTACTATTCACCAACCGATATGTTCAGATTCGAACGGTTGTGCAGCTGCAGTATTGCACTCAATTCGCGAACTAGGTAGATCCTCGTTTTTCAAAATGAACTAAGAATGTGAATGTTCAGTATTCGGCTGTCATCGTTGTTATTAGTTTTAATGAAAATATACATGTTTTACTATCAGGCTGAACTTCCCATCTAAATTTAGATATTATAGTTTCCTCTCCGTGACTTACTCGCTGTAAACCAAAGTTCACTTTCTCAAATGAACAATTACAAACGTGCAAACATCCAATTCAATCAGCTTATCTTCGCTCAAAAAAAGCAAAAGACAAGAAACATGTCAAGTACATAGAAATAACAGGTAATTATCATTTCGACATTTATCGACAATCGGTTATAATTGTTAATTAAAAGGTTGAAAACGTTACTAGGCAACGTAGTGGAGTGATGGCAATACAAAAATGCATTACAATAAAATCGGGATAGTGAAAATTAGAAGTACGGTAGGCGAGAGGGAAGTGGAATTGAGAACTGAATGAGAGGTGTTTCAATGATTTTATTGAATATTGATTGGATGCTCAACGTTACGATCAAACAGGATACCGTACCCTTCTTGGTTTTCTCTCTCCTGGCGCGACTCAATTCGAGGGCGCAGGGGAGGCGCAGCATGGGCGCCGCTTCCCTCTCGCGACTAGCTCGCTTTCATTTGCTAATCATGGGAATAGTGAGGGCCTGGAAGAGGGAAAGTGGTTAGAATTGATGAAGATAAGGCGTCGGAAGATATTTAGGATAGTTATTAAACTGATCTCACTTTTCGGGTATTTTCCTTCTCCTCCTCAGATTTCTTGCTAATTTTGTCAGTTACTTTCTTCAGTTTCAACTTTTCGTTTCTCTCAGATTCTTTCGAAATTGATGGAGCGGCATTAATTGCTTCGATGAACGAAGTTAAGGGACGAGAAATCGATATATTGGATGAAGACGCCTGAAAAATTGATTGATATTACATAGTGATGATGTAATCGAATGGAACGGCGAATCTCAAGAAAGGGATCACGGCTAGAGAATATGCGACAATGAGAAGGAAGCGTTTGTTCCCAACCCCTTTCTGTAGGATTCAATTATGTGCGGAGAAACGTACCTTGGGTCTTCCAGCATATACTTTTGTGAGTCCCTTTCTCTTAGAGAATTGATCCTCATTGGTCAATTCTTTGAGGTTAGAGGAGGGGCGGAGTTTTTTTGCTTCGGAAGGAATAGAGTCGGAGTGAGCAGGGGACCTTCTCTTTCTGTCTGCGGCGATTTCAGGTTCGGCAGCTCTGAAGATAAAAAACGCGTGAGATACAAATTACAATTCGATCTCATCATTTCTCACTCTCTGTGCAGGAGCATTCGCCTCTTTTTCAACCCTTTGCTTAGTTTGCTTTGTTAGTTTTTCTCTCTCTCTCGATGTCAAAAGTGGAATCATGTGGATACTGTTGATTGCCTAGTGATAATGCAGTATGTGATACCTGGTTGAGGCAGTGGAGGGAGTACTGTAGATAATATCCTTCCAACCATCGAGAACTGACTGGGCCAGATTGGCAAAGTAGCGTTGCGAGAGGAGAGCGCGCACTTTCTGGAAAGGATTATTGATTGAGGTAGTTTTATTACGCATACTTGTGAGACAAAGAACTATACAGTAATAAAAAGCACTGGACAGTGGGATGGCCCTAAATATATTAAGAGGGTAAGAGGTATACTCTCTGGCTCCTAACCCCTTTCTGTGGGATTTATGGAGGTGTTTCTCATTTGATTAGTAATAATGTTGAGTATTTTTCACCTTCTCAGCATCTGTCTTGATGAGGATTTCCTTGGGGACATTGATTAGTCGAAGCTTCTTAAGAGCTGATGCGATCTGAAATTGTGTAATTATTACGGTAGGATGAGATAAACGAATCGATAAATACAAGAGAGAGGGGAGAATGAAACTAACCTCGGAGGGATTTTCAAGTTGGCCGATGAGAACTTTCATAGTAGGGAGAAGAGGGGAGGAGGACATAGTTGAATTGAGGGTGAGAAACAGTCGAGACACTATGTTAGAACTGACAGTATCATTGGTCTTATATATAGGAAGGGGTCCTATTCGGATGAAGTCTACTCCAAACAGGGGTCTACTTGAGATCGGAACCACTGACTCTCACGGGGTATATGCCCGGTGGGACGGTTTCAAATACAGTAGGGGCCTGGGGTGAGAGAAAGTATGGGAATGTTTAGAATAGGAACTCGGACGGGGAGTGCGAAATGAGAAGTGATAGTTGGAAATAAGGAGGTGTGGGGAAAAGGATTAGAAGATGGAGTAAGTATTTGTAACTATTTCGAAAGTACTTGTGGATTCGGTGTTTCACCCACGTGCAAAAAGGGGGGATGCAGAATAAACAGAGAGAATGGGAAGCGAGATACGAACTGTGACCAGCAATGACTCATCGGACTATCGAGAGAGTGTGCGAAAAGACGAGACTGCACCTGACCCCTCCATGAAACTGCCCATAACATAAGGGTGAATTGGCAATTATTTCGAAGTCATTGTTGGGTTCTGTGTTTCAGCCGCACGTTAAAGCCCGTTATGTGATATTGTGTCCATGCGTTTTTCATTTCAATTGGATAGACCTATTGAATGGTTACGGAGTCGGGTGAGCCAATTGTGCTAGTTCATCAGGGATGAATTCAATAATAAAAATAATGTACTTACTTTTTAATAGAATAATTGCTATGCTCAGTGTTGATGAATTATTTAATATCTCATCATCCGCTCCTACACTAATTCTTCCTCTATTTCTCTGTATTTCACTGACTTGCGAAGCAACGATCCGGTGAGTTGCCGACTATGAACAATTGCACAATCCCTATTAAGAAACGCAATCTGTGGAACATGATTTTCTGGGGAATATTTTTTTAGAATTAAATTATTAAATTTCCGAGAATGACTTGATTGCAATATCGTGTATTTGCTGTGAATACTCTGAACAGACCTGAAGAGTGCAACTCGATTACTGTAGGAGAACTCATCTGACTTATGATTCTTTAAAATTCAATCAAGTATTTTCCTTCCCGCTTTTTTTGCAACCCGTCTGATTTTGATTCCAATTCAACTACTTTTTCTGCTACGCACTTCCCGTTCGATAATCTTTCTCGAAATCTTCCTAGTTCCGAAAAAAATTGTTTTAGCTTGGTGAGTTATTTCAACCACTGATAAAGATAACTTCATACATCTGCGATATGTTGTAGCTACGCGTAGCGGGAGATCACCGAGTTGTGTCTTAGCAGAGCTGGAATCAACCGGGATGCTAGAACTATACAAAAAAAGATTCACATGTTGTGGGAAGTGCTTAGTGCATGCAAAGGAATCGCAAAACGAATCGTTGCGTAGCCTACATTACTCCAAAGATCAAAGATCACTGCTGATCTCTTCAGGTGCTCTCTTCCTTCATGACTTGTGACTGTGTTTTCCATCTGAGAGATGGTTCGAGCAAGATGCAAATCTCCCCCGAGAGTTCAATTGGAGGAAAGGGAGTACATGTGTGGATGGAGAGATGAGACGAAGAAAAAGATCAATAATGATTCTCCTCGATTCACACACTCTCTCACCCAAGTGAAAAGTTACTGTACATTTTGTTAGCTTACTGTATCCCCGAGAAGATTTGTGTGTATATTTGTTGACCGCCTGAAGCTAACTGTGTATCATAGATTACTCATTAGTTGTTCCGTTACTTGTTGATAAAACAAGTTCGGTTTTTGTATAACAATCTTCTCGGCGTGAGATCGGTAATACGGCTGATAAAAGGGAGAGAACGAGAGAAAAAGAGACGCCGTATTACCGAAACCGACGCCGAACGGGCAACCATAGTTAGCCAACGCAAGCTCCGCCCACTTTTTGTCTTCACGTGAGGCGAGAAGTGTCCCGATCAAATGGCAAGCTTCATTTTGAGCCAAATCCCTCGTTCAATAGCTTATTCGAGAGCTATCGGTAAACTCTATAAATGAGACCTTGCGCACCGTGTTCTGACAACATTTAGTAGATCAAATATTGATTGAAAGCTTCGATTGTAGGTGTTTAGAGCACTTCCATTTCATCGGCACAGCTGCGCAACTCTCAGTTTGTGTGGATTAGCTCGAGGGATCTATATCAAGAAAAAATTTGAATTTTATTAATGCGCAGAATTGCCATTTGAATTTTAAGTATTTTACAAAATCAGCAAAAAAATTGCAAACCGTTGGATTTGAACCTGCGACCTTCTGGTTCTAAAGCCCGTGCTCAACCACCTGAGCCACGGGGAACACGGGAAAGAAGCTCTATGCCGCTCTCATGATCAGTCAGAGTTTAGAGATGCAGATAAACTCCGCCCCTTTCTCTCTCGTTACCAATTCAGTCAATCGGCGCGAATGGTTATCGAGCTATATCGCGACTCGGAAACAAGATATCGACAAACGGCAAAAAGAATGATGTTATTGGGACCTCAGTGGATACTTTGAACATATTTTTCAAACATTTGCATAAAATCGGCAACACACCTTGCGGTCCCTAACCATAGTACATAGAAATAACAGGTTATTATCATTTCGACATTTATCGACAATCAATTATAATTGTTAATTAAAGGTTGAAAACGTTACTAGGCAACGTAGTGGAGCGATGGCAATACGAAAAAAGGCAATACGGCAATATTACAATAAAATCGGGATAGTGAAAATTCTATTTTCGACCAGTCATTTTGCGAACTTTCTGCATGAGAAATCCTTTCTTCTTTCCGTTCACATCAAACGAGGGGTTCAATTTCTTCTCAATTGGTTTTCTTTCAGATTCAGAAGTAGAAATTCCCTTCACTTTCTTCTTATCTTTGTTGAGAAGTACGGTAGGCGAGAGGGAAGTGGAATTGAGAACTGAATGAGAGGTGTTTCACTGATTCTGTCAAATGCCTCTTGGACGGGCTATATTGTGAGATGGGATACCGTACCCTTCTCTGCTTTCTCCCTCCTGGCGCGACTCAATTCGAGGGCGCAGGGAAGGCGCTGAAGTGGCGCCGCATTTCTTTCGCGACTTGCTCGTTTTCCCTGGTGAATGGGCGGAACAGCGAGCACCTGGAATAGGGAAACTGATCAGAATTAGTAGAGATTAAGTGTCGGAAGAAAGATAAGATAGTAATTTAACAAATCTCACTTTTCTGATATTTTCCTTCGCCTCTTCAGATTTCTTGTTAATTCTACTAGTAATTATATTCAGTTTCAATTTTTCTTTTCTCTCAGATTGCGTAGAAATTGATGGAACGGCGTTAATTGCCTCTAAGAAGGAAGTGGAGGGACGTGAAATCGATAAACTCGATGATGTCTCCTGAAATATCGATTGACTGATTATTGCATAGTCATGATGTAGTGGAAGCCGAGACAAATCTCCTGAAAGTGGTCATCGATTTCATGAAAGTGGCTAGAGAAAGTGAGAGGATCGTTCTTGTTCCCAACCCCTTTCTGGGGGAACGAAATCGAGTGGGAAGAAACGTACCTTGGGCCTGCCTGCGTACACTTTCGTGTGTCCCTTCCTCTTCGAGAATTGATCCTCATTGGTCAATTCTTTGAGGTTAGAGGAGGGGCGCGGTTTCTTTGTGTCAGTTGGAGAGTTGTGGTGAGGAGAGGAAGTTCTCTTTCTGCCAGTGACAATTCCGTCTTGAGCAGTTCTGAAAGGGGAGGCATGCAAATACAGTAAATGGTAAATTTCCTAGCGATGATGCAATCTGTGATACCTGTCAGAGCCTGAGGAGGGCGTACTGTAGATCAATTTGTTCCACCCATCGAGAACTGATTGAGCGAGATTCGCAAAGTATCGTTGAGAAAGGAGAGTGCGTACTTTCTTGAAAGGAATATTGATTGGTTTGATTACACCGTTAGTTCCAAATCATGATAGAAAGCTCCAGAAAAGGGATAAAGATTACAGGAAATTTGTCTTCTCTCCTGACCCTTTCTGGAAAGTTCATGAGGGGATGGGGGTGGATTAATTTCATTAGTTACCGAGTGTTGCTCACCTTCTCAGCTTCTGTTTTGATGAGGAGATCCTTGGTGACATGTACGAATCGAAACTGTTGAAGGGCCGATACGGTCTAAAATGAGAGAATTATTACGGCAGGAACAGAGAATCGAATCGATAAATGAGCGTTGAATGAATGAAACTAACCTCGGAGGGATTTTCAAGTTGACCGATAAGAACTTCCATAGTGGGCAGAAGAGGAGAGGAGGACATCGTTGACCGGAGAGAGAGAGAGGATCAGTTGAGGCACTGATTTGAGACTGGCCATAATTTTATCTTTTTATATGAAAATGGGGCATCGTCTAGCCCATTCGGATACCGTTAGCACCTTGTACTTGCGTTAGGAACAACTGATTCTCACGGGGTATATGCCCAGTGACACTGTTTATAACTCGGTAGCGCCTGAATTGAGCTGAAATATGGGTAGATTGGAATAGGAGCTCGGATGGAGAGTGTGAAATGAGAAGGGAGAATGTGAATTATGGAGAGGTAAGGGAAACTATCACAGATTAGAAGATGTAGTACAATTTGTAACTATTTCGATAATACTAGTGGGCTCAGTGTTTCAGCCAGACGCAAAAACAATTCGACAGATATTTTTCTATCAATTCATTGACGTAATCCTCGTTGAAGGGATGGGAACCGACATACGAACTGTGACCAACAGTGACTCATCGGTGGAGAGAGAGAGTGTGTGAAATGACGAAACTGTACCTGACCACTCAGTGACACTGTTCGCAGCATAAGTAAGAGTTAGTAACTATTTCGAAGTCACTGTTAGGTGTTTCAACCACCCACAAAAGCCCGGGATGTCAATGTGTTTTCACCAATTCCATAATTGAGTAAATACAGTAGTGGAGAGATCAAGGAATGAATGGAATCTCGCATTACTATTATAGATGTGAAATCGATATTGATACTGAAAGATGACACTCGGTCACGAAGAGGTATGTATAATAGTTGAAAAATTCATAATTAAGTTTGTCATACATAGATCTCCTATGACTCTCCTCTCAGTTAACGCGCGCAGACCGAGTTTCTTCAACCGTTCGGGATAAGAGGGGAGGGATTCGGGGTATCACATCATTCCACAGACCTTACAGAAAGGCCTTTGGAGTGAGATAGCATGTGAAATCGAGAGGGACTCTCTCACTTTTGTACACTCTCTCGCTCTAACCCTGGTCTGTAGGTTTGGAATCATGTGGTATGATGGAGACGGTAAAAAGGTAAAGGTGTTCCATGTCAAGCGATTTTACAGTAGCAAGCTACCGCGCTAGATGGGGCAAGCCGATAAGCCAGCTGCAACGGGGGATTACGTAACCCAAGCTTTCCCAAGGCATCTAGGGCAGGAGACGGAAAGCTACGGAAATATACTTGGCGAGTGAAGATGTGTTGAACTTTTTAGAGGGGTTGTATGTCGGTATCATAATGGGGGGTTCCGAACATGCTTGTTTTGGGGAATTGTATTGTCTAATTTAAAAAAAAATTATATATAATATACTTTCCGAAAATTATTTTATCACAATATCGTTGTTCTTAATCTGACCTAATCTATGCAGCCTGAATACTGTAAAAAATAACCACAATACGTTCTGTTTTTACAATTGGACTTTTTTCCCGACCCGCATTATTTTGGTTGTAACTTACATAGTTAATCGACCGGAACAGTTTCCCTTTGATTTTCAGGTTGCAAATTCTTCAAAAAATCAAAATATTTAACCATTTCTCCACGTTTCCAAATGAAGGAACGACGGGAGGAACGATTTATATTTTTATGAATTTCAAAATCACGCGGATACAGATTCGCAAATATGTTTCAACCCATTTCCTGCCAGTGAGGCCAATCAACATAATCAATCAATATCCTAGTCAAAACCACTCTTCTCCTCCTTTCACTCTCTTCATTTTCTCAGTTGGAGTCGATGGAGAGTGGTCGCCCAGTGCAGATCGAAATGCATCTCGACTCGCCTCGGGTAAGGACAGATCTTTAATCTTTGATCTTTGATCACTAACCCACTTTAAGTCTGATCTATCTTTAGACCCGTAGACTCTAGACTTTCACTTGATCTATGATCTTTTTGAGAACCCCTGAGCTACACTGATCCCAATCGCACAACTAGATCGTAGTTTGATCTTTGATCTTTCAGCGAGTCGAAGTACGCAAGGCGCTCAAGACCGACCGCGTGCTCAAATTCGGTCGGGACACGATTCGCATTCACTCCGTAATAGTCGGTGAGTGGGAAGATTGCATAATGATGACGCAATACATTGGGTAGTAATTACGCCATCAATTGACTTACCACGACGAAACGCATTGCAGATCAGAGCAAGCCACTGCGCGAGCTCGCCAAGGGACAAGGTACCGTACCCCCTCATACCGTACTCCCCGGTTACGATAGTCGACTACAGTAATCCATTCAGGCGTCGGCCGGACGACGTACAACGTGGACGCGCTCAAGAACAACCACGGCTTGCTGTCAATCGTCGGACTACGGTAAGTTACCTTCTCATTATCGATCCATATCGACTACCATATTTTCAGCCACGCCATCGACTTCATGTACGGCCAACCGCTCGACGTCAATCTGAACGAGGTTTGTAGTCTGATTTGTGTAGTTTGAACTTTGAACTATGTAGTTTATAGTATGATCTTTGATCTCTCTCAGCTCTACGATCTCTTCGCTGCCGCTCACGCACTCAACCTGACTGATCTACTGGACGCAATGAGGGCGGAGCTAATCAAAATGTCCCGAGATCCGGTGAGATTTAGATTGGTTCTTATCAAGATCTTTGCACTTTGATCTTTGATCTCCGAACTTTTTTCTTTCTACTTTACTTTTTGAACCCTGATACTTATCTTTGTACTTGTTTGATCGCTGAAGTTTGACCTATGTACTTTGATCTTTGATCTCTGATCTCCTCTAGGCCCTCGCTCTCTTCGCGCTCGAACACGCCTATAACCACCTGTCCCCGCCGGCCGAGGAGACTGCCCGGGTACGACTGATCGTTGATCTTTGAAATCTGATCTTTCTGACTCCGCCCCTTCTAATCTTTGATCTTTGATCTCAGAACGCTTCTCTCCATCTCGTCGAAGTGAGCAAGCAGGAGTGGTGTCGCCAACTGACGACAGTCGCCTTCGAGGCGCTCATCAAGGTGCTTCACAATTTGAAATTTTGAAATTCGCGCTAATTTGGAAAGTTTTAAAACCTTCTACACGCTTCTGTCGAGTTTTTGGATATTTTTTGGCGGGAGATTCAAATATTCATATGTCCGGCTGTCAGGAAGCCTCGTACCTCTGTCCGATTGCGCTGGACGTGGACGTGTACGCATGCACGGTGCTCGACTGGCTCTCCGCCAATCCCAAGGAGATTACGGTGAGTTACGGTAGTCTGGCCTAACTTCTTGGGTGAGCGGAACTATATTGCGCTAGTGCGTGTTGTAACAGATCATTGTGGGTTACGGTAGTTCCTTGACTACGGTACTTTCGGATTACGGTAGATTGAAACCATTGCAGTTGGCCCGCAAGCTGCTCACCCACATCGATCTGCGAGACGCGTCGCCCTCGCAGAATGTCCGCATTCGGTACGATTTTAATTATTTTTGCAAAATGTAATTTCGAAAATAATTCAAATAATTAATTGGTATATTATCGATTTCAGTGACCGTCTGTTCGCACTGAGGCTGCTCGAACCTATCGGAGCCTGCTTCTCATACGCTCTGAGGTTAGTAATCATAGGTCAAAAACCAAGTCTGCCCCGACCTAAACTTCAGTAAGCTATTTGTATGACGTTACAGCACAGGCTAGATAGATCAGAGTTCAATAACTTCTCATGTTATACACAAAACACCATGATCCAAGATCAGAGATCAAAGATCATCTTCCAAAATCTCACGTCTCCTCAGTCATCTCTCTGGTGGCGATGGTCAGATTTCGTCGAGAGAAGATCAAAGATCATCCGTCTCATTCCTCGATTCTCTCGACTCGGCGCTGTTGAGTGAGCGGACTGCGATCACGCCGAGATAAGTTGTAGTTTGCAGTTAGATCTCTGATATCCTCGAGCGTTGCCTAATGATGACGTAATATACTCTCTTTTCACGGCTGAGCATTCGTGGCGTTCGACAGCCGACGAGACGTCCATTCGCATGACCCGCACCACGCCCAAGACCGCCAAGGTAATCGAGTGTAGTCTGATCTTTGTAATTTGTAGTCAAACATTTATCATTAATAATTGTAACGTTGGTACTAGTAGTGTGATCTTTGTAGTCTGGTCACGAGGTGTCGGAGGAGCGCGTTCTGTGCTACGATTTCGGCGAGATTCCGCTGCCGCCGCGCGACGACGATGGAACATTGAGAGTCGTCACCGTATCGGTGCGTAGTTTGATCTTTGGTGTTCGTTGTTTGATCTTTGATAGTTGTAGTTTGATCTCTGTTTTCTTTTTGTTTTTTATCTTTGATCTTTCCAGATGGATCTCGACAACGATGAGAACGTGTGGGAGAATCTGCGCTCGCTGAGACTCAACTTTGACTTCGACACCAGACCTACTCTTTGAGAGATCAAAGATCATCTCTATCCAACCAAAGATAGTCAAACCAGTTCAAATCGATGCGTATATCGACTATCCATTTCACTATATAATATTGTATTGCTGATCGCGATAAAGTATATAATTGAAGTGTTAGAACAGTCGAAATGAATGACATTTGCGAAGAATAATATAAGAAAGAAGAATGTATACGTATCTCTGAAAAAATCTTGAAAATAATATTGCACAGAATGAATATACTAAGATGAGACACCGAGTATATAATATACTCAATATTGAGTATATTCGCGCGTCGAGAGAGCGTGCGAAAACGAGAGAATATACTCAATATTGAGTATATCATATACTCGGTGTCTCATCTTAGTATAGAATATACTCAATAGTAAGTATATTCATTCTGGGTGTGGCTAGTTTTGAATCACTTTCACGATGGAAGCCTCCATAAGTTCATCTCATGTTCAGACGTTCCCCCCCCCCCCCTGTGATTCTGCATAACTTTCATCGCGAATTCATGATTCATCTCATACATAACTCAATTATATCCACGAACGAAATACTTGATACGCGGTCGTTAGCAGTATAAAAATATGAAAAATGAAAGAGCGAACGAGTTGAATTAATGGATTTCACTTAGGTTATGGTATTGGAGCTTACTGGAATTTAACTCATTACTCTAATCACGATTTGTTTCACTCTCTCGCAAACGTTACAGACTGCACTTCCTTGTTCTCCCAATATTAAAAGTCCATTTCATACAAATAAGCGGACCTTGCCACAAATTTTACTCGGTGACTCACTGTTTCGTCTCAGACATAACAAAGTTTATCGTCACAAGCAAAATACTTGCTTGAGATTCGATTTCACAAAAAATAATAACCAAAGAGCGTAAGGATTGAGTAAATGATTTTTAATTACACATTTTCCGAACTTTTCCTTTACTGCTTATATGCAAAACTTCTCAGGTTTACATAACTTTCGTCACAACAACCACCTTGCCTCACGGTATTCCGTTGCGACCACTTGACTTCGACAAACATATTTCTGTTACCACGTGTTGATCCTCCCCAAACAAGCTACAGAGCCACAAAGTACTACATTTCATGTGTTGGTAATCGCTAATATTCCAATTCAAATATTCGGCAACTAGACGAATTCCATGTATATCAACGAACATCTTCAGCTGCGATGTTCGTTGATATATTCGGAGTATATTCGGAGACCATTTGGACGCCCGTGGGAACACACGGTGTACTGTATTCGACTCCGGATTACGATAAAAATGTTGATTATTTGTTGATGCCCGTTTCTTGTCCTTCCGTTGCTCTTCTCTCATTACATCATAACCTTGAAACAGAATAAGGCATAGGTACGTCAGCTTAGCATAGAATAAGGCTCAAACAACAACTAATTTAACTAATGAAATCTTTATTTCAACACTGATCCACACGTCCCCTCTTCCTGTCTTCACTTGCCCTCCAGATAATCATCGTACATTGGTATTCATTATTTGTCGCGACGCAGTAGGGTTGTCAAATCGGTTCCTGCTCTCCTCATTTCGCACACTCTCTGCGCCAGCCGGCTGACGAGAGAGTGTGTGAAATGAGGAACCGATTTGACCAACCCTGCGACGCAGCAGCTAAAATACTTCAGACGAGATGTCAGTATTCGGAAACCGTTCGGGCGTCCGTCGGACCGTCTGTGTACAGTAGTCGACCCCGCAATTCGACAAATATATATTTGTTATCACATGTTGATTCCCATTTCTTGTCCTTCCCTTGCTCTTCTCTCCAAATAATCATCGTGCCAACCCACGAGGTGGTACGAACACTCTCCCAATTACAATCACACGCGAACTCGATTAGACGTGGATCGAAAAATAGGAGATGACGAGAGAGAAGAGGAGAGGGAGTGATCGAGTATACTGTCAGAGACAGAGGTAGTGATCACGGCGATCATCTCCGCTATCAATTGTGGCTGAAACACCAATGTGACGGGATGACTGGAACCGCCATCGTGAGATGAGAAAATGTACGGCTTTTCGATGATATCGAATGTCACGTTTTCGCGAGATAATTTGTTGATGCGCTAGATGATCGGAGAACAAACTGTTAATGCCGATATGAACTAGTTGTTGATTAGGTATAGAAGAAAGATAAAGAACTCCTCATATCGATAGGCTCCCAGTTCTGGGGGGGGCACTGCTATGGCAAGCATCTAATAATCCAGTTCTATCCGGAGGGCCCAAAATGTAAATTAATAATGTGCAAAAAAAAATTTTTTTTCTATTTTTTAAATTCACAAATTGGATTCTCAAAACTTTTTTTGGCCTCATTTTACATCATTCATTCCAAATCGGTGTTTTCGTAATTTAATATTAATCCAATGCACTTATTTAAACTCTGAAGCAGTCTAGTTTCGCACTTATTTCTCTCACAGAAATAACAAATTTCGCCAGTCCTTCTTTTTCGCATCATCTCAAAGAATTTCGGAGAAAAAACTGGTGCTTGCTTCGAATTTGGTCAAGAATGGCGAATTGTGAATGCATAGATCCTTTTTTGGAATGTGTTACTCAAGCAACCAGAAAGAGTCAAGAAAGATCCACGCTCTCCCGGTCACGAGTTCGATCCCCGCCGAGGCCAACCAAGCCTTCCATCCACCCCGGGGCGGTAAATTGGTAGCAACTATGATTGCGGAAGGTAACGTGCCCTAGATGCCTTGGGAAAGCTTGGGTTACGTAATCCCACGTTGTAGCTGGCTTGCCGGCTTGCCCCATCTAGCGTGGTAGATTGCTACTGTAAAATCGCTTGACATGGAACACCTTTACCTTTACCTCCCGATCCCGACCACTTTCTGTGGAAATAAGCTTGCTGTAGCGTAATGAGAACGCTACCCCACCAATTGAACTGTGTTTCAACATCTCTTCATATTTTTCTCACTATCCTTCGAAGTAATGTCTTGAAGGCTGTCGCTCGTATACTCGAAAATAAACGTGGAGAAGAACTGCTCACGGGAAATTCGACGTTATTTTATGCCATTCATTCTCGGTATTAAAAAGTAGTTCGACTCTGCCACAGCACAATTTCGCACCCGTTTGTTGCACAGAAATCACACATTTCTATAGTCTCTTTTTCGCATCTTCTCGAAGAATTTACAACAAAAAATCAGTGTTTGTTTCGTATTTTGGCAACAATTGAGAGGATACAATAGTAGTCATTCCATACAAAACCAAAAATATTGTCTACTGTGCATCGTTCCCTGAATATTAGTCCAAGTATTCAGAAGAGGGCAAAAAGTAAGACAAATCCGCATTCTCTCGCTCCCGAGGCCTTTCTGCATAATTTCCGAGTAGTGTAATAATTTGAAAGCTCAGGGAACTAGCAAATCCCTGTTCATTCAGGCGCAAGTTCGTGATTTCATCAGTCTCTTCCCTCTCTCTCTTTCTCTCCATTCATCTTACCGCTTCCTTCCCTCCAGGTGCCATTCTCATCACTTTTTTTGCGCCCATCTCTCTCTCTCTTTCTCTCTCTCTCTCTCTCTCTCTCTCTCTCTCTCCGTTGTCCACTCATTGCGGTCGTTAGTCTGGCAGGGAGAGATGGGTAGTACAAGAGGGCACAATGATGAATGAGTGGGGGGAGATGAGTCACCGAAGGAGGGGGAGGGAATTGAATGAGGCTGTCTGGTGATGCAATATGGCGGTCTGTCTGTATGTTGCATTTCATGCATTTCCTCCAGAAAGAGGTCAGAGGCGAGATAGTTCATATGAGTGACTTCTGACTCCATTATGGCGGTTTGGAACCATGACTTCACAAAATTATCTAAGCAAATACAGTGCGCAGGCTGCGAAGAGCTAACTAGTGAATTGCTTTCATACTGATTTTTTTACTCGGAACACTGTGAAGAATATTCGCGACAGTTTCAATTCCTGAATTTACATTCTCCGTGTTGCATGAAACCGGCGGGTTGCTGTCACACCCTTCATAATGACTTTTAAGAGCTTTTCTATTGTCATGATATTTTGTTGCAAAGGAAAGTTCCTTTCACTAGTTATCCCTAAATTTTATAAACTTCAATTCTTCATGTTACATGAAACCCGCGGGTTGCTATTTATCTCACCTCCGATTCAAATTCAAATCACCTCTGATGAAATCTCAGAGTCCAAGTGCCGCGCCCATTAGTTTTCCCACCCGGATTGCCCAAAGGCGCAAAAAGTGACCCGAGGTGGCAACCGGGGACAGTCTCTCAGATGAGTCACTCACCACTACCGTAATCCGCATATTCCCCAAATCAAATGAGCCATGAGCAATGACCCGTGCCTCTGCTAATGACAACGTGTCCTATCGTGACGCAAGACCTACCGTAATCCACAAACCTCTTTCAAGATTGAGCAAACAACTTAGTAGTACCAACATATTGCCTGTTTGTTCGAATTGTATGTTTATTTTTTAAAAAAAACGTCATTAAATTACTGATTCTATTTTTTTGGAATAATGAAGGACTTCTTGGATATTTTTTGTCTTCTCTCGACCAGTCGCGTCGGGTCCCTTGTGCCATCAACCATTCCATTCTTGACTCTTTTTGTTGCTTCATCTCCCAATTGGCAATCATGGCGGAACCACCACCACGAGCGTGCGCGCTTTCCCTCATTTCCCTCTCCATCTCTTCATCCGGTTATCCCTTCCCTCATTGCACTAGGAAGAATCTCTCCAATCTCCGCTTATCTCCCTCCACTCATATCCTTTTTCTTTCTTTCTTTCTTTCTTTCTTTCTTTCTTTCTTTCTTCTCTTCCTGATCGTAACACACACACACTCACATCAGACCAGACAGAGAAAAAGCGCGCCGCGCCCGCGCAATACGCAACTCGAGCGAGCCCATAGAGCACCACACAACGGGATTTGTGCAGCAGAGTGGAGATTGCAGCACGATTGCTGCTATCGCTGCTGCAAGTTCTCAACCACGCAGAGGAAGCCCGGGAATTGGGTTGTCTCCCCGACAACCCAATTCCCGGGAACACATTAATGGGCGTGTATACGTTCAGGAATTATGATAGATTAGTACTTGTAAAGTTTATGGTTAAAGGAACAAATACGCATTTTTTTCAGATTCATTTATTTATCACGGCGGGCAATAGTGCTCAGATGAGGATTGGTTTTAAAAATCTCTTGGATCGCCTGTTGTTCTATAGTTTGTAAAGAGTGTTTTCACTCTAAATTCGTCAACAACCGTCGATGTTGTAATCTTTTCGCTGGAGATCTCGTTAACAACCCTGGGTGTTCCCCAATGGCTGTGGGTCAGTAGTCTGGTCGTTCTATGACTAATACTACTCCTACTACTCGTCTATTCTTATCACTAATCAACTGATATCACAACAAGGCGCAATCATCGCAATACACGAGAAAGACACTATCTCTCTCTCGCTGATTTCGGAGAGATTGATAACGTGACTTTCGATTATCAGTGCTGTGCCCTACTACTCGTGTAGATTGTAGCTGGTCAGAGTACGTATGAAATCATTAGAGATACACACAGAGAAAACATACTAGGAATACGACATCAAGTTGGCACGCCTACTAATATATAAGTAGGGCCTTAGTAGGCCCTACTTATATATTAGTAGGAGTGCCAACTTGATGTCGTATTCCTAGTATGTTTTCTCTCTGTGTAATTTTGTCCGAAAAATATTTACACCACACAGAAATTCTCGAAGCATAATTGAAGTAGTCGAATCCTCTGATTAATCCAATCCTCAGAAGTTTGTGTTATTGCAGCTGTTCATATGAAATCATTCGAGAAATTTCGATGCATTTATTTCCGGATCTGATGCAACGTTTCTCAGGTAGACATGCATCAACATATTGATATTTAGAAGAGTCACCAGGAATGCAGTAAAATGATAAAATAATGCAATTGCACACAATTCTCCAAAAAACCCATTCAAGACATCCGATCCAAATAATCCCCTAATATTTTTATAGCCGTCTCGGTGATCTGGCGTTTCAGAGATCACTGAACTCTCTCGGTCGCAAGCTGTTATTGTTCGTCCATCTTCGCAACAACAGTCGCTCTCTCGTCGCCCTTTCGTCATCCATCTCTTTCTCCGACGACCTTCGACTGCTCTTCTTAATAATAAACAACGCGAGGAGTTGAAAGCGACGTCCTATGATCTCGGAGAGAAACGCGAATTGGCCGGTTTAACGCAGAGCGGGCAACACCCATCTCTCGCGTCTCCGGCGGAAAACACTCCCGAATAGTTTCTAAGAATAGCAAACCACGTGAACCTTAAAGATCTACCCCCTATTCTTTAGCGGTTAACCGTATTCAACGCAAAAATGTTTCCCGGCATGGACTACGTGTTTATGCATATAGAGGCAATTGACAATGCGAGTTTAATTTCGTTCCCAATCTCTTGCGGAATGATTTCACCCCTTCCTAAATCCGGCTGAACTTTGTTTTGCGTCTTGCGCGCAAACCTGAAATTGCCGGGGCCGGCGAGTAGGAATGCAGGGTGGGAAAGGCAAAGAAGGGGATGAATAAGAAGAAGAGGGGAAGGATCTTGAACGGTCGGAACGGGATAGCGGTTCGGGGCGAGGGGCAGGGATAGGGCGAGGGACGAGAGCGGTTCTCTCCCCCAGGCAAGCGAGAGCGCGCCGAGCAGCAGGGAGAGGAGAGCGGCAGCGCAAAAACTCGATGTCGCAACAACTGCGGTGGTTGATTGCATGGGAGCAAGAGAGAAGAGGAGAGAGGGGAAGAAGCTGGTTCGGGGTTGGCGCTTCCGCGCTATAGTGCAAGATCCGGGAACTGGGAGAGAGACTCGAGTCGCTGGTATTTGCAACAAAGGTTTTGAGCAAACGACAACTGTTGCCGTTTCTGACCATTCTATGACTTAAAGAGGGCGTAATACGAATGATTGAAACCTTACATTTTGATGTTCGAGGTTTCATTTCTGTTATCAGAAGTTGGTGAAACACAAATGCAGCGCGCTTCCCTCGCGCACTCTCCTCGTTTCCCCTTATCTCTCTACCTTTCTCTGACTTCTTCTCCACAAAATGCCAACTCCCACCGCGAAAAGATTGCAGGCTCAATGTGAAATGCTGTAAGAATTCTGGTCGTTTTGGACCGTTTGTTAAACATAACTTTCTTCAAACTAAAATTGAAAAGTGCGATTTTCAAGGCTTTCATCGGGTATTCGATCTCCATTGCCCCACAGTGAGAACTCAGTTGACCAAATATTCGTGGGACACCTTCTTTAAGCATTTTTATTGCAAATCCAAGTGTTTACTAGTACACGTTGTTCCATTGAGTAAAATGCTCAGATTGGCATCATTCCCCGTTTTCTTCTAATTACATCCATATCTGTTTCAGTTTGAACATGGGACACCCCAGCAATGAGCTAATCGTTTCGCACCGCGTCCCTTCCAAGGTTGAAAAGAGACTAATCATCGCCCCATCACTCATCTTTTGGAAGGAAAGGCCTCATTACCCGTCATTTGCACTTTCGCGCAAATATGGGTGCTTACGTAATTGGATAATGCCTGAGATAATGAGCGTAATAATGGGAGACGACCTACAGTCGCACTCTTCAGTTTTCTAGAAACCGTTCCGTACTTTCCACTACCGTACCCCGTTGCCCTTTTATCTCTCCATCCAACGCGGCCTTGTCGCACTGAGGGAAAACTGCCAAAAAAAACTCACCCTTTAGCCCCTTATCCGATGTTGGGATCTAAGGGTGGTAGTAGCCAGCAACCGAACATCGTGGTGATATCCATCTCAAAATTCGGGTAAAAGCGTCCAAGTTTGTGCCTGTCTTCTCGTGAGAAAATTACGCTGTACTACAGAGACACTGTATTGCATATCTTTGAAAAGAGTCGGAGATAAGCTGGGAAAGGCGAAAGTTGCTCTGCAAAAGTAACAATTGTCTCGGGTCATTTAATCGGTAGCGCTCCCTCGTTCAAAGAGGAGATCGCGTAGAAGCACGCTGCTAGCTGAGCGCAAAAAAAGGCAAAAAGTGCGCGGAAGCTTGGTCTGACCTTCATAGGACGTCTTGATACGGAAGAGCACGCGAGTGAGCACGGGAGCTAATTGAGATGGTTTGTAGATCGGATGGAAGAAGGATTGGACAAATTGGACTGACCGGACAGAGTGAGGTAGGTACCGTGTGACTCCGGATAAATTCAAATGTAATACAGCTTAGCAAAAAGGCGACATCAAGGAGCGCTTTGACTTTTAATCTCGAAATTATATTTGATAAATTTTGCTGGATTTCAATAATCGAGTTCCACAACATTCGGCCATCATCGTCGGTACTGCCCGAATGATTACAATTAGTGGGTTTAATGTCGGCAAGAAAAAAGAAGTCTTCTTATCGTCCGCTCTCAGCAGAAGCTGCGCATCATATGCAGCACTTGCGAGAGGACTGTAGGTGTTCCGTAAACATGACATTCAACGTTGACGCAATCGACCTATCAACTCTCTTCACTGAGGAACAAAGCATAGCGAAAACAGAGCAATGAGTGAAAACTGCTGGGCGCGCAACGTTCCGAAAGGAGCCCTCATTTTTTGCGCGGCCTCACCGCACAAACAATGGGGGAATGATCGTCGATTAGTGGGGACACAATTGGAATGCGAAAAAACGACCTAAAACTGCGCCCTCTCTCTATCTCTCTCTCTCCGTCCCACCTTGCCATCTAAGAGGGGTGAAAGTTTGTTCGAAACTGGTCGATGATGATTAGAACCTTCTCCTCCTCCTTTCTTCTTCTTCCCATCCTCACTCATTCACTTACTCATTCAGCTTGATACCGCCACTATCGCGGTCGTATTGAGGAGAACACATGGATCGCTGTCTCAATTTGTGGCGAAACGTTCTATTCATAGCCGTTCTCCTATCACAGTGGCACCTCATTCTCCAGTTATTGCTTTTTCTCCTCAATATTAGATATATCCCCAACATCACTAAAGTGCCCTCAGAAGCCGTATTATATCAGGGGAAGCACACCTTGCAAACTTTGTTTCTTCTCTTCATTATGTCTTGATTGTAGACAGTTCAATTTAGTATAATGTCGGGCTATAGTGCTCTGATGAGGATGGGTCGGAATTCTTTATTGTTAAGATGTTTTTATTCCTTATGTTTTTTTATCAAAGTGGCCTTGCTTTGTTTATACCCACAGTCTCTCTATTTATCTCCATTAGTCGCGCGAGCACATTGTTTTTTTCTCCATCACCACACGTCTCATCAAGATCCGCGGCGAGCCGAAAGGTCGTAAATTAACGCGCGAAGGGCACGTCGAGTGCGCATAAAAATATGCTAAGCGGCGCGCGTCCGCAATTTAGACTTTTGAGAGGGGGAGACACACAAACAAACCCGCGACGGTCGCTTTCATTACCGCCCATATAACAACGCCCACGTTATAGAAGCTATCGTCAATGCAAAGGACAAAAAGTGGCCACGGGAGGGCGAGGCAAGAGGCGGATACAATTTCAGTCTTACCCCCCCCCCCCTTCAATTGCAGTGGGTGATATCAGAAAGAAGGAACTACTGCGTGCAAAGTGACGGCAATATGAATATATAGGTAAGCTACCGTAGTCTGGCGCCATGCACAGAACCTAGCTAAACGGGATGTAAGTCTCTTGTTCACATGTTTCCGTCTATTTTTATAGCAAAAAGTTGATTCTTTGGTCGGAGGGTTTCACCTCACTATGTAACTGGCACGGCACTATTTACTACCACAACTATGCTGACCTAGTTATGCATCTAGGAAGTGAATCTCCTACTATAAAAATTAAGCATTCGTGGGCGGTTCTGGTGTATAGACTATTCTTCGCCGCACACGTATCGCATTAGGCGGATGTCATTTGCAGTAGGGGTAAACATGCGGGAAGGGTATTCGAAATGCCACGTTTCTGCTCCAGTAATAGTTTCACTTTTGTTCCTGCCCTTTCTCCTCTCACCTATAGCAGCTCCTTTGAACCCATTACGAGTGAGAGCGATACGATCGGCGCCCTTCTCTCCGCTCTTACTTACCATCTCTCTCGTATTGTTTTTCTCGTTTCCCTTTCGTCGGCCAAACCCGTTCTGTGTCAGCTATTTTCGACGGCCAATTTCATTTTTCGGAAGGGTCGCTGCCGAAAAAGCGACTGATCGGTGCGCCATACAAAAGGCGCATCATGCGCGCGCCCTTGCATCAGTTCCACCTACGCCCCTCTTCGACACTGGGCATACTGTAGAGTTGCAGCAGATTTGTTCGCGTCACCCCAGGTATCCAGTTCCGCGCACCTCGTGGCTTAGTTCATAGAACGCATCTATCATCATCGCAGCCGCCCGAGGGATGTTGTGATTAAGGAGGTGAATGGGGGTGGGAAGAGGGGTGAAAGTGATCGAAAGCCGGTTCAACATGTGTGTGTCTCACTATGTTGTGACGACGATTCTGTCCTCCTTCACCCACTTTCCATCTCGTTCTCAAACTCTCACTATCATGTGTCAACAAGGAAGTACGAGCTGTAGCAACAGTGATGTTTGACGCCACTTGTAACAGGGCTTCAGCAGTGACTGTAGAAAAATGGTAGGCTGCAGCAATATCAGATGAAAGGTAGGCGCTGGAATATGAACTGCGTCATGACGAGATAAAGTTCGTTGACCAACCTATTCCATTGCCTCGTTTACATTTGATGTTGCTGCTACCAATTCATTTTCAATTATGCTATGGTAAATTTGCATTTGTATCTGGTTAAGACGTATCAGCCTTTGAGCGTAGGTTTCCAGCTAACTTTAGTTTGTTTCATCATCAGCCGTTATTAGAGTAGGAATAACGAAGGAAAGGGTTCTGCAAGATGAAAATCTATCGCATCTTTCCTTGCACGTCGCCTAGCTTACGCAACCCGTTGCTTCGTCGCTTCTCGAGTTGTCTATAACAGTGATAAACTCAGTCTGCTGCTTAACGATCGTCGCTGCGCATCTCGTCCAGACCGTCTCCGCGATACCGGACACTCTCTCCTCGCTCTCGAGTTCTCGTAACCTGCGCGCGCGCCTTTTTTTCTCCCAAGAGCGCGCTAGCTCCGGCTAGCACGCTAACTTGATCTCTCTGTCCCCCCTCATCAAGAGATCGACTCCATCACTCAGCGCGCGCTACTGCACTTTCCCCCGGTACAGACACACAACGCGGCGCAAACCACTGGTAGTAGCTGCTCCGCTTTTTTTGCGCCTGGCCCTTAGCAGCCTCGTACCACGCACGTAGCCACGCTCTGCTACGATTGCAGGTCATTGATGAAGGGTCGGTGAATGAGGGGGGAAGAGAGACCACTATAGAAAGTGTGCAGAACAAATAGGCTTCGGGTCAGTATCCGAAAGGTTTCGAAAGTCATTACATTCTGATAATAGATTTTTGGGAGTGGGCATCCATAACCGAGAATGACCCGGTAAGGCGTCAATTAAGCGCTGGGCAATATTGCATCACATTGACTACTTCGGTAGCAATAGGTCACGGAGTTGTATAATTATTTGTGATTAGCATCACCTGCGATAGGTTCCGCAAAATTGCATACTTGCTAGCGTTTGGATGCAACAGTGTGGCATATCTTGACGTGGTCGTGGCTGGGCTATTTCCTTTTTGCTACGCATAGTGGAAGTGCAGGCAGTATGGTCTGGGTTGGGTATGTGACAATCTATCTAAAAGGCAATGACTCACAGCCCCCATCTGGGAGTCGGGAGGGAGAGTAATTCCTCCCACCGCGAGAGTTCAACCGTCCTCGCTTATCATAGGCCGCATCGCCCCGCGTTTAAGACCCACCCCAATCAGCATTCCATCATAATTGACATTCCCTGTCAACGCTAGATTCCACACTCCTCCCCCTCCCCCGCCCCTCCTCTCTCTGGGGGCATACCCCGCCCGCCCGCCTATAACCTTGCTCCCGCTCGCTCGCGGCGGCGACCGCTCATATCGCGAGAGGATATGACGAAATAATCTGGCGATGACCTCAGAACGGTGCCATCCCCTAGGTGTTCCTCCTCCTCCCCTCCACTCACTCACTAATTATTTGAATGGCCGGTACAACGCGCCACCGCTGCTGCCCTCTCCCCGCGCTTTCACCCGGGATGAATGACTTGAGATACCGCCAGATGGTCCGCACTTTACCCCTCCCCCCTCTCTCGAGCCGTGCACTACAGTATCCACAGGCTTTCCCGCCTTCGCGCTTGAGCTATTAGCATAACGACGTTCAAACGAGCCCTCGGGGAACCCCCCGCGGTAATTATAGCTACCGCCAGTCAGCGCGTTCAAATCCCACCGTAACCTTGGTCTACCGTACGCTCCTCCTCCGCCGCCCTTTCGTTCGCTTTTGTGCTACAGTCGCGAGTTGAGTGGAACTTGCCGCGAATAGATAGATAGCCGATCTCGTGCCATCGCGAGCGGCGACACGAGAGAGAGAAAGCGAAAGATAGTTGTTACACTGATTTCCAATCTCAAATATGCGCGAGCGTCTCGCGATTGGCTCTCTCTCCCTTCACAATTACTATCTACTTAACAATTACGATTTTCCTCCCCTCCTCCTCCTCGTGCCAGCCTTGGCTGTGATTTCTTTCCGTAGTAGCAGCTAATCGACGAATACCTCCCCTTCTTCGTTTCCGTTACCCCCACCCTCACAACTCGCTACGCGCTGATAGTATACCCCGCTTTGATCATGTTCATTCTCACTTTCGAAAATCCTTTTTTTCTCGAACACACCCGAGCGAGTAATCAGCGATCGCGACGCGTCCGCATTTCGTCACATGTCGCAAAGGTTATGACCTCCTCCTCCTCCTCCTCCTCTCTGCTCCCCCCTCTCCTCGCCCCGCTAGTAAATCATACTCACTCATAATAACCTCCGCGCCAGGTTCCTCGTTCTGATCAGATATTATCTCTCACCCTCTATCATTCGGGGTGAGGAACAAACTCTCTCTCTCTCCCTCCCATCTCGGAAGAGGAGGGGGCGGGCACTCCAGGCTTTCCTCCTCCCCCTTGATCCCCCTCTCTTCCCTCCCGCGCTCTTTCACTCCACCTCATGAGACTATGCGCGCGCGGGGAGAGCGAGGGATGGGAAGGGGGCGGAGTCTGCCTTTAGGTGTTAACCGCTCCCTCGTGCACTATTCCACACCATACGCTTGCGAGGAACGGTCGTCACCTCTATATCTTTGCTTCTCTGCCGTCTCTTCATCTCACTCTTGTATCTGTCACTTGTCGCGATTTCTTGCTATGTGCGGCTGGTACCATGTCTCTCTTCTCTCCATCGCCCATTCCGTTCCACCCCCTGTTTCCCGCGCTGTCGGAGCCGTTCGGTCCGTCCTTCAAGAGTTGCGCTGTTCATCTAATCATCTCTTCTCTGCAGGCACTCAGCAAAGACATGAAACTGCTCGCTATCGTGTTCGTTTTCCTCGCTACCGCAGCCCTCCTGGCGACCGCCAGACCTATAAGTGAGTAAAGCTTTATTGACTACACCGTACAACCATACGTATTGTTCGAGTCGGCTCTGAATCGGGGTATCACCATGTTCCACCTTACACGATGTAGGAATGTTAGCTATGTGGCTTACTCAATACATTTTCTCTAGCATTCGTATTCGATGAACGTTTCGATGAGCTGTAAGGATAAATTGTATCTTTGCAGGTTTGTTGGACAAACACTTCCCGGACGAGAGAGACGGAGTCGCCATCGACAAGCATTATCCCAAGAAGAAGGCCGTTGAACTCATGGTCAAGGTGCGTACATTACCCTCAAAACGGAAGAAAATGCACCGTGTCCGGGATTTTCCGGGAAAACTCCGGAAAGTCTGGCAAATCGTTGTTTCTCAATGAAATCGCCCAAATTTTGGAGAACGAAGGTTTCTACGAAATTCAAGAAATCCTTTTTAAGAACTAAGAAATTTATTGATTGGAAGGTACTGTACCAGAAGTTGCGATTTTCGTAGTGCGTCGTGTACCACATGCGATACGGTAGTGTATTCGTGTACATTCCTCTTTCTTCCAAAGCGTTGTCTTTGTACTCTTCTATTTTGATGCAATTTTCTCGTTATTTCGTTTCATGAACACTCTCATTAGGAGAAGAAAGCAAAATAATGAAGAATATTATCAAAACAGAAGAAAACAAAGAAAACATTTTGAAAGAAAAAAGAATATCCACCAATACACTACCGTATCGCATGTGGTACACGACACACTACGAAAATCGCAACTTCTGGTACAGTACCTTCCAATCAATAAATTTCTTAGTTCTTAAAACGGATTTCTTGAATTTCGGAGAAACATTCGTTCTCCAAAATTTGGGCGATTTCATTGAGAAACAACGATTTGCCAGACTTTCCGGAGTTTTCCCGGAAAATCCCGGAAAATCCCGGACACGGTGCATTTTCTTCCGTTTTGAGGGTAGTTGAACATCATGTTGCCCCTTAATGACTTTTCCGTGTCCATTGTATGTAAATGTGTTTCTATGATTACTGCATTTCAGCAGTCAATGCTGGAGACGAACCAGCTGCCATCGTTGTCTCGATACTTCCGAATGCACGAGTGGTAACTGCGCTGTCGCCGCACCGTCTCGTCTCTCTCCATCGGTATACGGTAGTGCGTACGCCCGACTAGCTGTAATCAGAGTGTGTTGTTCGTTTTTCCCTCACAATTTCTTGCTACTATTATCATCTGACTGATCTCAGTATTCGATGAGCTTGCTACCCTCCGCCCTGCCCTGCCCGCTCCCCCTTTGCTCCATCCTCGCATACACATATTCCCATTATTCCCATTTTAAAACACGAGCATATCGCATCATCATCAGCCTCCCACCCAACGACAAGCCAGTGCTTTCAACCCACAACCCACTCTCATACCAGTGTCACACCCTCTATTCGGATCGATCTTATACCCACCGTACTCTCTTTGAACATTGGATTGCCGTTCTCCTTTGATGTGATCTGATATCCACGACCTGCGCCTTGCACCCGACAGAAATCCCCGTTCCGATGATTGTGCTGATCTCATTCTCAATAGCTTCAAACACTACCACACTGTTCATGATGGAAACCCACTCTGGATGTTGTCATATAGGGGCCATAGGCAGAAGAGCAGAAGATTAGCTTATTATTCCTATTTCTCTGTTGATTTTTCCATATTCTACGTATTAGATGCCGGCTGTACGACGCTGTCAGCATGATTAGCGAATCATGATAAACAATTATATATATCTGATTCGCCCTTTGACGACAAAGAACAGCGTTCGCAGCATGCAGTGATGTGTATATGTTGGTCTCGAAATCGCACAAAGTCAAGCACCTAAAAGCAGCGCAAGCCCGAAATAGGAAGTTGCCATGCGACGTAGCAGACACAACGTCCGTAATTTGCCACTTCTTGGAGCAATCTCCTCTCGTAATAGGCAGCACGAGGCATCTGACGACGCAAAGGAATACGAAAAAAACCCTCTTCTACTGATTGCTACTCTCTTTCATTCTGACCCGATCAAACAACTGGGTGTAGAGATAAGAACACTTTCGCTATCTCTGCTTTCTCTCTCACGAGGTTTTGCAGACGCGAGCAGCATACCAATTAGAGCAGCGCTCGTTTGATACTCCGTGTTGTAGCGGAAGACGCGGGTAGAAAAAGACATAAATCAGCGCGGTAAATCTCTCTCCCGGGCGACAATCTATCTCCATCATCATCTTAGTCACGACAAAACAACGCTGTGACAGTGAGACGACAACAAGGAGGAGATGCACCTAGTAACCTACTTGTACGCTGGTTCTCCCCCTCCCCCTCCTCCCAATCCCTCTTCACTAACACCGCCGTGCTGGTCAGCGTCGCCGCTCGGACACCGCACTTACCCCCCGCTCGCTCACTCTCCCTCCTCTCCTTTCCACTCCTGGTACCACCAATCGGCTGTTTTCGACAACCACCATCCTGACCCGCGCGCGCCCCGACTACCTACTACAACGTGTGCACACACCGAAATCCATAACAAATGTCCAAACGTCGCTCCGCAGCTTAGCACGCCCGTATGTTGAGGGAAAGTTGCATTTTTTGTTTAGGACTAACTACGCGTTATCAATGTCTTCGAGAAGGGAAGATGACAAGATCACAAGGGAGACTCACAGCTCTTTCGATTTCGCTTGAACGATTCGGAATGCTTGTCTGTGGATATGCTGTTTGGTTCGTTCTCGAAATCCGTAGTCGCGCACTTTGTGGACACACGCTCTCTGACCAATAATCGCACAGCAGTGATAGCGGGCGGGAGATCACGTCTCCAATGTTTCACGCGTTGGCATTTTCGTATTGCTATGTGCCTGCGACGACTACGACGGGGGGTTTGTGTTTGCTCAGGTGATCAGCATATCACTGCTATCAGTTGTGATCACCATTGTTTCACCCCTCGCTCCCACTGTTTGCATCATTATCGGCACGTGGCAGCGGCAGAATGCAACACCCAAGGGCCGGGTGGCTGGCTCCTCATGGCTCCGCTCGCCTCTCTACTGACGACGCGAAATTTATCAATCGACAACGAATCAGTGAAGATTAAACGTCATTGCAACGGTGTCTCACTCGATCCACTTCTGATTACAGAAAGGGGTTTTTGAATTTTTTTAAATTTCGAAGATAATATGAATGCCCGTTCGGTGATACGTGTTCCTTCATTCTTCGACTCTCACTCTTTTATCTTCCTTGATACGCTCGACTGGACGCCACACTGTGAAGTCTACGAAACCATAAGTATAAGCTGGAGAGCGACGACGTTCAAAGTCGAAACGCCTCGCTCTCCTGCGCCTATTAGACTTTGAAATCGTCGTTGACCTGCTGACGATGGGACATATCTAGTCCTAGACTTCTTCCCCGTGATTCCTTCGTGTTTACTCAGTGATGTAGTATTCGGAGAGGATATTTCTGTTCAATGCTGCACGTTCTTCGCGTTCCAGTCAATCTTCTCACGTAAAGTGACGGCGTGAATGCGTCTCGGTGTTGTGTTTTTTTCCGTCTCATTCGGGAAACATCCTCACGGGAATTGGCTCGTTTAAGTGTTAGAGGAGGAGGAAGGATTCAAGAGGCGCATTACGACACACGCATCATCAACTCAAGATAGCGCGTGGAGAAAAATACATATGAGAAGCGGAGCTATACTACTACTCAGACGTCAAATTACACGCTCAAATGTCATATTAGGGGGTACTCAAATTTAGAGCGATGTTGAGTGAGGGAAGCAAAAATCAGATTACAAGAAAACGGGTTGATGAGACTTCGAGAGAGCACATGTTGTAGGTCAAGAATCAATATTGTTCGATAGTAATTGTCTTACAACGATGAAAATCATGTTCTGAAGAACGAGTACTACAATCTATCGCAATTGTGGCATGTCGCTTGCAAACGTAAAGTTCAGGTGAAAAAAAGATACAAGATGCGTCTTTCTGGAGAGCCTAGAACACAATAGAGGGAAGGAGGAAGAAGGAATTTGGCGACTCAGGTAGATAACTCGATCAAAATCTGATCAGAAGTTTTTGCATATTTGAATCTGATCAGACGTTATTTGAATCTGATCAGATTTAGAAATGCGCAAGAAGTGCGCCTGCGCAGTTATGGCGTGTTTCATTCTCGAACAGTTGAGCTTATTGATGGCGCGACATATTTTTCGTATTTGTCCATTGTTTCAACGTTTTTTTTAAAAGATGCCTTTATAATTTAATCAAAAAGGAAGTGCTGATTCACTCTGCATTAGGGATGGCTAGTCAAGCAAGATAGCAAGATCTTGTTGGGAAATTGCTCATTTACATCATTTCCCGAGAACTTTGTCGGTGAAGCAAGATTCCCAATCCTAGCAAGAATCTTGCTTCCCAGTCATTTTCAATTTGGCGGCTGAATTGAGGGGTCCAATATATCAAAACTACGCCAATTAGTTATTGTAGACACAGATAATGCGATTTCGACTTAAATGAATTTTCTTTGGCCACCAAACGTGGTCATTTTTCAAGCAAGATTCTTGCCAGTTTCAAGAATCTTGCTTCCAATTCTTCCCAATAATACTCCCAAGTCATTTCCCTTTCTATCCAAGAATAAGCAAGATCATTCTCCACTTTCGCAAGAATTGTACCGGTCATTTTTCTTGCGAAGCCATCCCTACTCTGCATTGTACATTATGAATATTGTACCTATAGATATAATACAATATTATGATATCGTTCGAAAGAGCATAATTACGCAAAGAAATACCAAAATATGACCAGAAAGAATCAAGATCTGATCAGGAAATATCTGATCAGGAGATATTCGAATCTGATCAGGTGATATTTGAATCTGATCAGGTGATATTTGAATCTGATCATGCCAAAATTTAATTTAGATTTCTCCAGATCAGATTCAAATAACTCCTGATCAGATTATGATTGAGTTACCTGAGGAATCTGAGATTCCGACTTTTCATCTACACGGAGCGCGAACTCTCTACCATGTGCCTCTCTAGTGAACTCAACTCTCTTAGAGAGTTGGCGAGATAGTGAGCGTAATGAGGAGAGTAGAGAGCGGACTCTCTTGAATATAAGAGAGTCCAATTCACTAGAGAGGCACATGCTAGAGAGTTTGCGCTCTGAGTACCCACATCATTCCACAGGCCGGTCAACCATACAGAAAGGCCTTTGGAGTGAGAGAGCGTGTAAAATCGAGAGGGACTCTCTCACTTTTGCACACTTTCTCGCTCTAACCCTGGTCTGTAAGTTTGGAATCATGTGTACCGTGTCGAACTCTGATGTATATAAGGCTGTTCGCGAAAGGATCAATGAAATGGGCGTACACTGAAATTGAAAAGTACTTCCAAAATGTGAACACTGATGTTATCGAGTGCGCTGATGATTATGGTGACAATCATTTTGCATTTCACTCATCGTTCCGGGAGTACTGTAACTATCGTTTTTGAGGCTGCAATGCCGTATCTCCCCCGTGAAGTAAGTAAGTATTTATCACATCAGGCGGTAACGCTATCTGGTGAGTATGGGGCGATATTCTTCGTATGATGCATTCCACCATCGGGGGCCAATTGCTCTTCGTAGGTCGTCTCTCCATCGTGATGAGGGGCGTCCCTGGGGTCGTTGACGAGTGTATGGTGTCCATAAGGTAGTTGCTCTGTTCCAATTATCGTTTCCTTATTTCTTAACTTGAGTGTCCAATTTGCTTTGCGCCGCATCGCTTCTGTATTCCAATCAATGACTTTCGTGACTGCTCGTAGGTTTTCATTCCGCCATCTGTCCCTCAATGTGATGCCCATCATCTTACGTTCCATCTTACGTAGAGCAATATCAAGTTTCTCTTTGTCACTCGCGCGCAGTTCCATGAAAAATTTTTTGGGATGTTATTTTGAGTTGCCAATAGCTATTTGATACTCTATTTTGATATTGCTATTTTTAGTCATCTATCAAAAAATTGTTCTCGAACACCCCTCATAACCAATGTTAATGACATATACCAGAAGATGCGCTGTTTCCTCAGCTTCCATATTCTTATGCTACATGCATACTTCAGAGGTACCAGTGATTCAATTCAATTCAATTCATTTATCTCAGCAACACATAATAAGAATTTTGTGGGAGTGCATAGGTAGATTGTTGTTTACTGTGTAATGAGGTAAGGGAGCTAATCGTGTAGCTCGATGTTCAAGTGATGTAGATCATGCCCTTTTTATTCACTATTTTGCGCTTCATTGACCGCACAGTAGACTTTGAAAAGTAACGGTTTTGGCACTGGGCAACTAGTTGCTTTCATTCTGAAGCAACGGGCCATTCCGTCAGCTTTGAGCGGCGTGTGTAACTAGTTGAAAGCACTTTACACGATGTGTCTTCATACTTATTGTTTTAGAAACAACAGTTCTCAATTTTTTGAGACGATGAAAGATGAAAGTTTTTTTGAGAGATGAAAGTTTTTTTGAGAGATGAAAGTTTTTCTCCACACATCATTACTCGGACTCTTTTTGTTCACAAAATCGGCTGTTTTCCTATTAATCAACTAGTTGAGGCTTTGATTTCAGAGTCTACTTGCTTTTGAATTAATTACGTTTAAACGTTCTCATTCATTTTGCCACACCCCGTCGGCGATGACTCACCAAAATCTGGTCCACGGGGGTCTCTGGGGGTCCACAGAGACTGGGTGGATACCATCGGGGGACGGTCGTGGCAGCGGTTTTTTGTAGTTGTCTGCAACAAAGAGCTACCGCCTGTAGCTGACCCGCCGAACAGTCGTTCAGTAATCCTTCATAGGGAATGCGCGTCGTACACGAGCCGGGCACGACACTCGGTGTAGGTGGGGAAGAAGTGGGCGGAGTCTCGGTGCGGAAGGTGACGAAAGAGAGGGCGCGCATCTACAGTACTCCTGATGATTTAACTGGTCTAACTAACTAGTAACAATAAAAAAATCAAACAGCCTCATATTTTTGCATTTAGATGGAAAAATCTTACAATATTCGAGAACCAAATAACGTGTGCCTAAACATGTTTAGATACATCGGAGAAACATCAATCCTCCATCGCTGTACAAACTTTGCATCGTTCCACGTTTATTCAGAAAGGGGTCGAGAACGAGAGCCCATTACACGCGCTGTCTTTGCAGACCCTTTATATTTTCATTTGTTATATTTTCCTTTTAAAATTTCAGGGAGAGAGAAAATATTTAACAAAATTATGCAAATTCGCGCAGCTGATTTTTTTGTCGAGACAGTCCACAGGCAACCCAACCCTACTGGAAAGGGTTGGGAGTGAGTGAGCGTGTGTGAAAATGTGTCGAGAGGGAATCTATCACTTTTGCATACTCTCTCGTGCCCTGACCCCTTTCTGGAGGTTATGTGACAGCCTATTATTCCTTATCGCACACGCTCATCATTGTCGCATCCTTGATTCGAAATCTCGAACTCTCGCTGCAACAACTGCAAGATAAAAAAATTAACCCCTCCAAATATGGTATATCAGTTGTGTTTAATAAATCGTAATCGCTCGGCGTGCAATTTCAAAGAGGATTTCACTATGATCAGGAATAGTCACTCACTTGACTATTCTTGATCGGTTCAAACGGCCAAAACTGCATTCAGAAATTATGGCTTTAGCGGCACAAATTTCGCGCTTCGCTCACAATATTCAACCCCTATTTTGATTTCGAAACTTTTAGCCACGCCCCGGAAGGCTGTGGCTTTCCAAAAATTGACCGGGGTCTTGGTATCCCGTGCGACCTATTGCGCGGAGACCGAGGTTACAAACCGCTGTTCAACGATTCTCCATAGGAAACGTGCGTCGTACACGAGACGGGCACGACACCCGGTGGGGGAGTGGAAAGAGTGGGCGGAGTCTCGGGGGCGGCAAGGTGACGAAAGAGAAGGAGTGCATCTACCGTACTCCTGTTGATTGAAAGGGTCCAACTAACAGTAACAAAAGTCAAGCAACCACATTTTGATCTGGCTGATTGAGTGTGCGTGTGCCAATTGTACGCGGCTTTCATTTAGAAGACAATTGACCCACATTCTCCCACAGCGGACCCCTTTCTGGAGGTATTGAAAGATGTTAGTGTTGCCGAAGCTTTGATTCGAACTCTAGCACTATTTCCTTTCCCGTTCCGAGACTAACTAACTGAAATCCTACTGTGTTTTGATACAGTGGAGAAGGTGCCAAGATCTAAACACACTCTGTAGCCCTCACATATTTTCTTATTAGAAACATGTTCCATTAGAAAGTTCAGAAATAACTTTTAGCCAAAATTGTACAATCTAGAGGGGATAATCTAGATACACTCCCCCACCATGCACTTTCTGGATCTTTGGAATAAAGCGTTATATTATGCTTTGCTTTTTTCATTTACATTCATTTTGCCACACCCCGTCGGCGATGGCTCACCAAAAGCGGCCTCTGGGCGCCCAGAGACCTGGCGGATACACCATCGGGGGACGGTCGTGGCATGTGGCTGACTCAATTGTAGACGTCTGCTGAATCCACCGAGCGCTCATTCAGAGCATCTTCGTAGGGAACGCGCATCTTACTCGAGACGGGCACGACACGAGGGGAAGGAGGGGAGAAAGTGGGCGGAGTTTCGGTGAGGCAAGGTTACTAAAGAGAGGGGGCGCGTCTACGGTACTCCTGCTGATTGAACGGGTCTTCTACCAATAATAGAAATCATACAGCCACATTTTTGCATTCATGTTGCCTGATTGAGTGTGACTGTGCAAATTATACACGGCATTGATTTAGCAGGGCAATGAAAGTTCATTCATTTCCTAGTATTTGACACCATTCCAAAGCCCGGAAAAGTCTCACGGGTTAGTGTCCCTAAAAATCAAGTGTTAGGGCCCCCTAACTTTGGGATATGAAGGGATACAAAAGTGTGAGGGATGTTCTCGTTTCCTGATCCCTTTCTGAACACATCATTCCACAGGCCGGTCAACTATCCAGAAAGGCCTTTGGAGTGAGAGGGCGTGTGAAATCGAGAGGGACTCTCTCACTTTTGTACACTCTCTCGCTCTAACCTTGGTCTGTAGGTTTGGAATCATGTGTGAAGGTTGGGGTGAGTGTCTCTTGTTCCCTGTCGCTCAAATTCCTCGTTCTCGAAGCATTTGTTCAAACTCTCGCTGCAGCAACTTTATTGAATCCTCTGTATAATTTATCAGTAGGGAAGATGATCATCGATAATTTAAAAAATCAAATTTCTTTCGATGCACTTGAGAAACAGCAATCCACCGGTGGTCTCTCCAACTCCAAACCTTTGTTCCACCCTCCTTTCAAATCTCCAGAAAGGAGTCAAGAGCATTTCATTATTCACGTGGGCTTTTTAAAGAAAAAAAACGTATTAAAATGAGGCTGATATTTGCGCACAACTGTTTTGTGAGATCATTCCACACACACCTACGGAATGGGATTTGGATCAACCGATAGTGTAAAATCGAGTGTCTCTCTAACTTTTCCAAAGTCTCACGCCCTGCTTACTTTCCATTGATCTTGAATAAAAATTTCAGCTCAATCTCAGAATCGCTTTTGTTTTGGTTCATGCTCATCCATTTTGCCACACCCCGTCGGCGATGGCTCACCAAACTTTGGTCCACGGAGGTCTCTGGGGGTCCGCAGAGACTGGGTGGATACCATCGGGGGACGGTCGTGGCGGCGTTTTGTGCTGTGTATGTAGTCCCACAACCAAAGAACTTTGCGACCCGGGGACGAGCTGTTCAGCGCCCCTTCATGGAGCGCGCGCGTCTTTCTCGAGACGGGCACGACGCTTGGGGGAGGAGGGGAGAAAGTGGGCGGAGTCTCGGGTGGATTGTTCCGAAAGAGCGGGCTCGCACCTACAGTACTCCTGTTGATTGAAAGGCCGTTAGACGTATGCAGCAACAAGAAATGTTCTGATTGTAGTACCAATGTACGCATTGTACACAACTTAGCATTTAGTGACTGACTGACAGTTCATTCGTGACAAGTTTCGTTCTTTAAAAAAAGTTACCCAACCACATCATTCCAAGTACTCTCGTTGAGCGCGGTGCTTTGGTATGAGAGATGGCGTGTAAGAATGAGGTTAGAGAACAATTTTCCCAGAAACGAAAAAAATTAGGCGTTTTCCTAGCAAATTCTCGCTCAGTGTATGTACATCATTCCTCAGCTCGGACAATTCTGTAGGGGTTGGGGGAGCTCTCATGTTCCCACATTTTCTCATTTTAACACCTTTTTGGAGCTTTGAACGCCGTGAGTGTGACAAAAGCCCATTATTTCCGAAGCCCTGAATCGAAATCTTGCTGCAACAATTGCAATGTTTTAACACACTGGAGAAACATCAATCCACTAAGCTCGCTACGCAAACTTCGCTTCGTTTCACTGTTAGGTCAAACCTCCAGAAAGGGGTCAAGGGCGAGAAAAGTTCGCTCGCTTCGTGTCCCCCTTTAAAAGTTCGCAAAATGAGGCAGAAAAAGGGATTAGTATTTGGAGAGAGAGTGTGTATAATCAAGAGGGACTCACTCATTTCTGCACAATCTCACGCTCTAACCATTTCTGTAATCATGTGGTAGACTGTTCTCTTCTATGCCCATGTTTTTGACCATTTTCATTAAATTTGCCACACCCCGTCGGTGATGGCTCACCAAAAGCGGCCTCTGGGCGCCCAGAGACCTGGTGGTTACACCATCGGGGGACGGTCGTGGCGCTGGCTTGCTCAGTGTAGTACGAGACGCTTGCTACATACTCAATTGTAGATGTCTGGGATCCGCCGAACGTTCATACTGAGCCCCTTCATAGGGGCCGCGCATCTTACCCGAGACGGGCACGACACCCGGTGTAGGAGGGAAAGAAGTGAGCGGAGTTTCGGTGAGGCCAGGTTACGAAAGAGCGGGCGCGCATCTACAGTACTAATGTTGATTGAACGGGTCTAACTTACAATACCAAAAGTCATTCAGCCGCATTTTTTCGTATATGCTGACTGATTGATTGCTAGCATCTGAAAGCTTTCATTTAGCGAGAAAGAGACAGTTTATTCATGGTTTTTGTAACTGTAGTCTCTTATTGGAATTTAATGAATTGAACTAATTACACCCCTCTCGATTCCTCTCACAGCTGCAATGTTGCGAAAGAAACCTACCGTACTCCTCCAGATAACCAAGGCTCTAGTAGTGTGTTTCAAAACTCATATCCCGAACCATAACAAAGGTGATGTGAAACAGATCTATTATTCCAAATACCAACAGTTTCGCACGCAAGTTTATCGGTATAAATAAAACTATCTGTACACTTACAATGGATAAGTTACTATGCTATACTCTGGTGGAACATCCTTACAACAACCAAAAAAGTGGGGTCTGAGAAGAAAAGTGGGTGACTGGAATACTGTAATCGATCACGATTTCGGAGAGAGAGTCAATCGATAAAGTCGAGTGAAGGAGTGGAAATGTAGAGGGGGGAAACGGAAACATAATGTGCCAGCTAGTTGGAGATATGGAAGAGCTGTAAGCACAGTGGAAAATAAAAGGCAACGCCTAATCAAAAACGCAGCTAAATCTCCAGTGTTGATAGTATTTTCTACGCATGTTCAGGCATAAACAAAATCATGGTACAACAAGGGTACATGAAAAGAATTGGCGAGAGTGTTCGTAAAAGACAGAGTAGAGAGAGAAAGAATCGAAAAAGAAGGGCGAAATGGGAGAAAATTTTAACCACCGGGAAAAGATGGAAGATGCTATGGGGATTGGCGTATCAGTGATATCGATTATTGATCTACCAAATTCAGGGGAGACACAAGATACTGTGGACAAGGCTATTGTAAGTAAGCGGCATGCACATCATGATACGGTATCGATCGATCGATAATCATTAGTCATTCAGGAGATCCCACGCGTCATCGTCCCATCCCTTCTCCTTCTTCGGTGCAGCAGCTGCAGCAGGCTTGGCTGCAGTTGCTGCAGGACGACCGACCGACGCCTAAAAAAAATAATACATTATTGTGTCGTAAACCTTAAGCAAGATGCACAACGAACGATAAACACATAATTAATGAGAATTAACTTATTCGTGATACATAAAAGTGCCTACTCTCAATTTACAAATAATGACTACGCGATAGTGGGATTTTCGCCCGAGTGAATCGATATCGCTCATGCTACCGTACCTCGAACGCGTTGATCGTGCTGGGAGCCTTCTTGGGTGGCGGGGGTATCGTAGCCGGCCGTTCCTCCTTCGACGGACTATCGAGCGAGATTAGATTGGACTGAAATGTGTACTGCTAGAGAAATCCGGAATCATCGGTAGATAGACCATTCATAAAATATTATCCCGGGATGAGAAAAAAAATTCGCCTGGTCATTATTTGAAATGTTTAGTCGACAAAAAAAATTTCACTTACAATTAACACAACCCTCACGTATTCGTCGTAAAGCAGTAATCAACAGCATTATAACTAACATTGAGACGTATTCATTGAATTTGCTTTCAATATGTTAGGTCAAGCTTCCCGTACTCAATACAAATGAAGGGGTGAACAAATAGAACTCGTGAAACCCCGTACCTCCTTGGCTCCCGTCGTTGTCGAGGGCGACTTCTTAGCTGCAGAAGATGGATCCTGCAATTACACAATAAAAATAATTAAATGCATTACGTTTTTCAGTTTTCGCTGAAATTTGCCACATTTCAGTTTCAGTGATAGCTCCCCAATTTCCCCCACAATATTCCCGCTTCGCTGGCTTATCAAATTACAGTGCTACGAGTCGCAGCAATTCGAACTCATTGGCCAGTGACTCAACATGACTAACTATCAAAACGACGTATGCAAAAGGGATCGAATGTTACAGTACACTTATCGAACTCTTCACTTCCCCCCCTCACCTTCTTCGGTTTCATCGCTGTTTTCTTCACAGAAGTCGACGAGTTCGATTTCTCCGAAGCGAAACTGTCGTTGAATGAATTGTGAGAGTCCTCTCCGTCCATTCTGAAAGGACTTATTGATTGATATTGAGAACAATGATATAGTATCGTGTTCACAATATACATAATCATTTTAACGCAAAAGTGCGCACTTTCAAAGTATTCCTTCTCTGCAAGACACTATGATTATTCTAACTAATTAGATACTGGCCTAGCAAAGATATGAATCTGCAGTAGCCCGAAACCACCTAAAAAAAGGTAAAGGTGTTAGGTCTTCTACACGCAAGGCGGTCTCGACCACTCCTATGCCTGAGGGGCAACGAGAGCCTGTCCTGAGATGATCAGCGGCCTGTTGCGAGGCTATTCTCGTGTTGTGTGCACGTGAATCGGGGACCCCTTTTGAGGCATGTTTGGATCGTGATTTACCAATCACTACCAACATTTCTTAACCCCTTTGTTTGGGTGGATCTGCAAGCTAACTTGTGACCATTCGATTCGCATTCTAGCGCACAACCACTGCGCTACCTAGTCGTCCGAAATAGCCTTTCTGCCTTGTATCCTGTCACTTCAACCCATAGGAGGAAAGGTACGTTGTTTGTAATTTCTATTCCTAATTTATCATGTTCATAACTATGCAAACCCTCCTTCATTCACTCACTCATTCCAACTATTGAGATCTCCTCCGTAGTTCTTCTGTACTCCTCCTCCTCTACTCTCATTGTTACCGAATCCACCCGATCGATTGGTGTCACCGGCAGGCGAATTCATGTCCTCGTATCCACTGCAAATCAATAAGTTAATAATAAATAAAGCACTGCAATAATATATCTAACTTATAATATTACTGGATCATGTTGTAGATTGACATGATTGATTTCTGATCATTGTCTGTTGCTGAATGCTCATGAACAAGTGCTGCCCATGAAGCACTGTTTCACACGGTCACATCAAATCGAGTGGTTTGTTCGAAATTTGATTACTTTTCCGTCAACGATTTCAAATTAGGTGCATTAAAACAAAACAAATAAAGAGATGTGAGTATTTCCCGTGCAGTGTGAGTGAGTAAAACATAAGCTGCTGTGGAGTAGCATGGAGAAAATTCAGGCAGTTCCCTCTATTCGTTTTTAGAGAGAAAACAGTCAAAATTGTGAATAGAATAGGACATTGCCCAAATTTATGCGGGGTAAAATGATTAATATCTCAACACCAGGAAGGAAAAAGTAGACACCCCACACACACACCCGTACGTCTTCGGAAGCATATTGGAGAAGCCTTGTAGGGAAGAAGACTTGACCATCGAAGAGAGCCCTGCACAGAGAAGATTTTTTTTAATTTCTAAATATTTTTGACCTGCACGAAGATATCGTTACTCATTCATTTATAAAACTGTATTTTCTATTAGGAGCGTCGCCAAGATCGAAACATACGCGATTTTATATTTTAAATTATCGTGAAAGACAAGTTTGCCAGGCCAAAGGTCACCTGAACTTTGGAATTCGACTTTCTCTGAGAAAAAAAACAGTTCAACAGAGATATGAAATTCCAACTTTCCTAATCACGATGATCATGCATGAGAAGGTTCCAAGACTTTTGTCAAGTTCTTGAAACATGCACTTCGCTTGTTCAACTAATTTTTACAGCATTTAAAGGAGGATGTTTTAAAAGAAGATTTACTCACCACCGGCCAACTCTGATGCCTTGCTGGACACCCCCGACAGCAAGCCGCCGTCTCGGCTCTGCAATTTCGTCATCACTAGGCAATCACCACGTATTTCCCACGCCTCAACCACATTACACTATTCACAACAAACACCATCGTATTACAGTATCTAAAGGATCTCGAAGTCAATGATTCACTTTGTCGGACCAGACACCCCGTTCTAAAAGAGTGAGTATCTCAATCATCAGCTCACTGTGTGATTATAGTGGTCGCTCCATTGGAGCGGGGAGAATGGTCCGGTCAAGTAAGCCATTGCCATCCCGACTACCGTAACCCGTGGACAACACCAGACTACAGTATCACAACAGACGTACAATGTCGGTATGCAACTCGCTAGCCTTGGCTGCAGCAGTCGCGCCCATCTCCTTTGCGATGCCCGCAGCTTGCTGAGCGCCGCGCGACAGCATGCCCCAGCCCTGCAAAAGGGGTACTGTAATTATCTGTAATCCTACTTTAATTGGCACCCTTCTCGGAATATATATTATGATATCTAACAATGCTAGAAGGAACATTCAAATCTGCTCTTTCATATAGCCAACATTAAATGCACTAAGCGAAACTCGGAACCGCTAGGAAAATTTTACGTCCGCTTACACGCTCTACATCACACACAATGTCACACTTTATTCACAGTTACCATTCCCACGTAGAAATTAAATCAGTAAAACGCATTCTTATATGACTATTTTTTTTTAATTTGCGCCTTTTTCTACTTCTCTCATCAACAGCAATAGTCTTGCCGATGGACAATCGATCCCCTTCCCACATATCATGCAACACTGATTGCATTGATCTTGCTATCGATTGCCTCATTTACTGACCATGGACAGTCCACTCATCGCTCCCGCGAGCAGATCGTTGTCTGCTGCTCTCTGAGGCTGCGAAGCCGTGTTCCCGAAGCCCTGGTATCGATTCTCGCTGCAATTATCAAAATTAGCTTAATTTACTAAAAATGCATAAAGAAATTGCGCAAATGCACATCACGAAATAGTGTTCTTCCAATATAATCGCAAAAAAGACATGGAAAAATTAAGAGAGACTATCTGAGTGGATCAACATGTTTCTGGAGAGGCTTGGCACAGGTCGAAAAGTGAGAAGATGAGATAAACATGCCACATTGTACTATGGCCGAGGCGGAGTTGATTCATGATATTGAGAAAGTGCAAAAACATTTCTACGCCTCAGGGCATGACGTCATCGAAATTTCCGGTTTTCGAAAACTTCATCAAATGGCCTAATGAGTGGTGCCAATCGATTCCTCATAAAATTCTAAGCCTGAAAAATTGAAAAATTGGTTTTAAAATAATTGATTTAAAAAAATTTGAATATTTTCTGTAGTTTCCCTGAGGAGATGGCAAAATTTTATTCGCGCAATACAATGCTATAACAATGATAGTTCAACTGTGTGAAGGGTTGTTTGTATGAGGGGCATTAAGCTTGTTCAGTAAGCTGAAATTGAGTGGGTCCTTGGAATTATGGTGTACCTACAGTCAACAGGAGAAAAGTCGCAATGGTATTAAAGCGGCTCTGGGAGACACGATATCCATTGTAGCAGAACTACTCAATAGTAGGTGGCCAGGGCTTTCATCGGCCTTACCCCCGAACCTGCCGGATAATAATTGGAAATTACTCCGGGTTACTGTAGTACACCATAATTCCAAGGACCCACTCAATTTCAGCTTACTGAACAAGCTTAATGCCCCTCATACAAACAACCCTTCACACAGTTGAACTATCATTGTTATAGCATTGTATTGCGCGAATAAAATTTTGCCATCTCCTCAGGGAAACTACAGAAAATATTTAATTTTTTTTAAATCAATTATTTTAAAACCAATTTTTCAATTTTTCAGGCTTAGATCAAAAATTAGCGAAAAACTCATGGAGTCACAAAAGTCTTAGAATTTTATGTGGAATCGATTGGTACCACTCATTAGGCCATTTGATGAAGTTTTCGAAAACCGGAAATTTCGATGACGTCATGCCCTGAGGCATAGAAATGTTTTTGCACTTTCTCAATATCATGAATCAACTCCGCCTCGGCCATAGTACAATGTGGCATGTTTATCTCATCTTCTCACTTTTCGACCTGTGCCGATCGAGTCAGATAGGAGAGACTATCTGACTCGATCGACATATTTGTTCAGAGACTTGGCACAGCACGAAAAGTGCGTTGATGAGATAAACATGCCACGTTGTAGTGTGGCCGAGGCTGAGTTGAGGCATGCTATAGAAAAAGTGTGAAAACGCTTCTACGCCTCAGGGCATGACGTCATAGGAATTTCCGGTTTTTCGAAAACTTCATCGAATGGCCTAATGAGTGTTCCAATCGATTCCTAATAATATTCTAAGACTTTTTCGACTCTATGAATTTTTCGCTAATCTTTGATCTAAGCTTGGAAAATTCAAAAATAAGTATTTAAATTTAAATTTAAATATTTTTTTGCTGTTTCCCTGAGGATCGGAAAAAGTTTTATTCGCGTAATACAATACTATAACAGTGATGGTTCAACTATGTAAAGGACAGTTTGTATCGAGGCGACTAAGCTTATTCAATAGGCAGAAACCCGACGTGCACTTGGTATTATGGTGTACTTACAGTAACCCGGAGTAATTTTCAAGAATTCTTTGGGAATCTCTGGCTGGGCTGGGGTCTCGGGTCGACCATACACTTGGTCACCTGAAGTTACTCATTCATTCTACAAGTGATACTGTAGCTCCCAACGCTTTTGGAAAATACTCCGGGTTACTGTAGGCACACCACAATTCCAAGTGCACTTCGGTTTTCAGCCTACTGAACAAGCTTAGTCGCCTCGATACAAACTGTCCTTTACATAGTTGAACCATCACTGTTATAGTATTGTATTACGAGAATAAAACTTTTTCCGATCCTCAGGGAAACAGCAAAAAAAATATTTAAATTTAAATTTAAAAACTTATTTTTTGAATTTTCCAAGCTTAGATCAAAGTTTAGCGAAAAATTCATAGAGTCGAAAATGTCTTAGAATATTATTAGGAATCGATTGGTACACTCATTAGGCCATTCGATGAAGTTTTCGAAAAACCGGAAATTCCTATGACGTCATGCCCTGAGGCGTAGAAGCGTTTTCACACCTTTTCTATAGCATACCTCAACTCAGCCTCGGCCACACTACAACGTGGCATGTTTATCTCATCAACGCACTTTTCGTGCTGTGCCAAGAACAATTCGACTGAGTCAGATAGCCTCTCATAGTCTCTCTTAAGCAGCTTGAATCCGGATTTGTTATCATATATGGAAGAAACATCAATCTTCCGGTGGTGTATAGCGCAATACCAAACACCAAATTTGTATCCTTTATGTTTGCAATACCATATAAAATGGAATAGTTCGAATCGAAAACTCGATAAGAACACGTTACTAACAAATGAATCTATTGAAATAGGGCGGCTCAGACAACTAATCACGTTAAACAAGAATTCCTTTTTTTTCGATATGAGAAACTTTAATCCTACCGGACTTGAACACACCATCGCTTAATTGTTTTCTCCTATTCATTTTACTAATACCCACCTAACCAACGATGCAATACAATAGCTGAACTCACGACTGGAATCCGCCTCCGCTACTGTAACTCCCTCCTCCTCCTCCTCCATTATTATCACCTCCGTCATTATACGAATTGGAGGAGGCAAAGTTTCCGCTGCTCCCACCGCCACCGTAGAATTGGGAGAGAGAGGCAGATGAGGAGTTACTGTAATTGGAGGGGGTACGGTAATGAGATGGACAGCGAGAATCTAGGACTGGAACTTTACGATTATTGATTTTATAAGACCAGCTTGCATCGTCGCAACACACTACCCTACCGGGACTACTTATCTATCCTCTTTGAAACGCGGATGCGCCGCTATGGCATACCGAGACTAAAGAGACATGTACTAGTGCCAATGTGCTTTTCGATCATACAAAAATGCTTGATATCAAAACTGAAAATCCTATTCTACATTTGCCGCACTCTAGAAACTGGAGTACGGCATGTATAGGTCAAATGGGTTTAACGCAAGTTCGCAATTAGCATATCGCAGGGCAAGTATTTAAATAGAGGCCTTTATGTGTCTGCCCTGCACTCTCTCGCTGGGTTTACATGCAAAGTGCAAAAGTACCTATCTTCGCTAGCGAAGACCTATATGACGTATGACGGCATGGCGAGAAATTTACGAAAATTCGAAGACCTTTCTCTCTCATGAATTTGTCATTATTGTCTAATCGCCGGTTCCAAAACGATCTTGTTTCTTGCTTCAAAATTTTCTCTGGTATTGTAAACATTGAACCCTCTTCCATCTTCTACCTGCCCCCAAAATTACGCTTACTCAGAGGCCATCGCTATAGAATGCAAGTTCCACATGCTAGACTATCCCACTTCCAGTCATCGTTAGGGTATCGCGTCATTCCCGATTGGAACAAACTTCCTGATTATCTATTTGACCTGCCAGTATCCACGTTTCTAAATAACTTTTAAAAAATTGTAATATTCCCCCCTTACATTGAGCTACTTGTTTAGCTCTCTTAGCTCACAACACTGTGAAACACCCCGATGTCTATCTGATAAACATGTTAAGAAGTTAAAAGTGTAAATGAGATAAATTGAATAGAAAAAAATGAAGAAAATAGTTTCAACACTCATTGCATAGCATATTCAGGCTTCACGTTCTCTCAAATTATTTAATTTACACTCTCGTAGCGATAACATTCAGATTTCCAACTCATTGCACCAATCGTTTAACGCGCTAATCACTCCTACACTACTTCATTGCTTAAGCATGTGTTACGCGGCAATAAAAATAGATCTTGATACTATTTCCGATATTGGTACTGTATACTCACTTGGACGATCGATTGCTGGCGGCGAAGGAGGCGCCCGACAGTGTGGGCGTGAAGTTGCGCGCGCTCGACGTCGCCGCCGACCACTCGCGACCCTCCGACTCGGCCAGAACCTGCAGAGTACGGTAAGATAGGTGCGGTAGGAATATGGTTCTGCTAGGGATGTTGGTATCTATGAAGCTCCGGCTATACTTTCGATGCTTCCGAAGGGGTTGAAAAACCATGATAAATTTGAGAAGAATAAAAAAGTATTAGAAACTTTAATGTGTCGGTTATAAAACTTCGAGGCGCGCTCAAAGGAACAAATCGCTGACTCATTGCTCGGCATAGATACGGATCTCGTACGATCGAGCTGAGATTTGGAACTGCGCGCATCTACGTTTAAATGAAATGTTGAAACTATTTTAAATTGATCAATGCAATATTGCTGCCAGAAACCATGATGTCAGCGAAAGACTTCATGCATTTTTAAACCGTGTAAGTTCACGTTTCAAGAGATCCAAATAAAATGCATTTTACTGTTTCTCCTCAATCAATAAGTAGGAATGATGGGAAATGAGACCATTTGATTGATTTGTGAAACGAGCACTCGAGCAGACAACATTTACGAAGCATGCACAATCTTTTTTTACTGTTTTCTGCGTATTCCCTTTCTTTCCCACCAAAGCTAATACAACACTGCAGTCGCACGAATTCTCAATATTTTTCATGCATCCTTGAAACTGAGATTCGCATTGTTCGTTCGACAAGGTCATGCGTCAACCCACGCCAAAATGCTTCAAATCGAATGCCGAATAGCATATTACGGAATTTTTAACAACTCTATAATATATAAAGGGGCAGAAATATATGAAACCTTCTGTGAATTTACTTTACCGAAATGGTCATAGCGACTCGATAGCGAGAATCCGTATGAATCGTATCTCGCTTTGTCATGAGCTCCCGCAGCCCTATCTCTTGTTTAGTATAAGAAAGTGTTATTATTTTGGACGAGTGTTTGTGAATTTAAAATACCTTGTCCCTTAGCAGGGCTGCTGCTCTCGAGTTGTACTTCTCCGTCAGACTCCACTTCTCCTTGTAATCCGGCTGGGACTCGAAGAAGTCGCGCGCGCGCTGGTTGCCGCCTACCTGGTGATCAAATATAATTAGTATGTTAAAGTTAATTAACCATTTAAAGGCAGAGAACGGAGAATAACAATTGTAATGAAGAGAACATAACCCAGATGACCATTAAATATGTTTATTATATTTTATTTCAATACTTTAAACACTAAAAAAACAGAAGAGACTAGAGAATAGGTGTTGTAACCAAGAGGTGTAGCAGTTAGAATCGATAGCGTTTTGGGAGCAATACACCCATTAGTATTTATTAGATGAAAAGGACTAGTTTAGAATTCATTTAAAAACATAATTTTAGGACACTTTAATTGATATTAATCGTACGTGTAGAAGATACAGTGCGTCAAATAAAACATAAAAATATTTAAAGGCTTAGGAGTTATGCCTACATAGATTTTATTCATAAAATTATGAAGAAATTGTAGCTATAGCAAGGGAGCTGCGAAACTAAATAAATTAAATATAGTGAAGATAAACCTTCATCTTGTTGAGCTCGCTGTCCTTCCACTTGTCCATCGTCACGGAGCGGACGAAACTGTAATTATATACTTATAAATTAATAAACTAAATACGGTTATCTACGTCCGAAAGTGAGTTAGAATGAGGTGAAACTGAAGTGAGGGAGCGCTCTTTTCATCCATTATTCACGCTGTTTTCAAGTGGTCAGTTCGGCCCGGTTATCGATCGCTATGCCAACCACCTTCCACTTTACAACTAGCCAGTTCATACGGAATAAATTACATTTAAGGAATATGCTTAGAAAGCTATCCTTGACCCCAGCCGTATTCGTGTTTCAATACAATTTCAAATACGTGCCTGAGATGGACGCCGAGTCCACGATGCAGTCCCGAGCACTCCAGACAGATCCAGATGCCGTAGGAGACGGACACCCATTGGGGATTGCCCGCAGCGCACTCGAAACAGTGCTGAAAAGGCGAAAAATACTCGCAGTTTTCGGCAAAAACACGACGAGTATGCGTAAAAACGCAAGTGATTCATGTTGCAATGTTCATCAAATCGCAATTTCCATTGGACATGAAAGAAAATAATGATTTCGATATGATGGTAATGCCATAGAGCGAATAAAAGGAAAAAAGAGGCGATAATTAAGGATAAAACTGACGTTATTATCATCGTTCGGGCGCAGATCTTTGAGGACGCGTCGCGTGCGCGGACTAGCCATTCCCCGCCTGCAATTATCGATTGAAAAGACGCGCTAGTACGCCAGCAGGGGGGATTGAGACAAAATCGAGCTGCAAACGAGCGCAGAGCAGCTGAGCGACAGGTGTGACGTATAGAAGCACAAAAACGTAGCAAGTTCTGGCTATCGTAGTCGCGGAAGCGGCTAGAGGCTATTCCGTGCGGGACCCAAAGCAAGAGGAAAGCCGCTGTCATCAATGGCGCGACTGTTTAAACTATTAAATAATTAAATAATAAAGCTTTACAGCAAATAAAGAGAAAAAGAGGCGCCTGTTAAGCAACCTCGTCACCTTTCCAGCTGTCCGCCTACCGTATGCCGAATGCAAATGTTATCAGTAATATTGTAAACTGATTTTTTAAAATTATTTTTTCTTCTTTTTCTTTTTTGCAATGTATATTTATTTATATTATATTATTAGTCGTGTATCACGAGCATATTCGTACATTTATCCGTTCGTTTGAACATGTCGGACCTCATATCCGAGACGCTTTAGAAGTGTTACATACGAATGACTGAAGGAAAGTGTGCGGTGGTGCGAGATGGTGTTATGCAGGGCAAGGATGCGACAGGGCGCAGGAAGGAGGAGACAAGCGAGATCAATCATCAATCGATAATACCTCAAGTCCTACCGTAAGAGAGAGGAAAAGATCGATCGATGTGAATGAAGGGCATGTAGACACAGGGGGTGGGGGGAAAGAGATCAGCATAAATTATGTACGCGGATTACAGTATACTAGTACGGAGTCTATCCTCGGGGACATTACAGTAAGAGAGCAATTGTGTACAGAGAGAGGGAACCAAGCGTCCATCGATCAATTGACTATCGATTGGCGAAGGAGGGGGTAGGTCATTGCTTCTTCCCCTCTTGTTGCTCCTTCTTCTCAGCTTCGCGAGCTTGTCGGAGCGTTCGGATCGAGCTGGCCAACTGTTGAATCAGCGCCGAGCGACTCATGTCGTCTGCAAGATAAAATTCATCAATTTGTGGTACCAAGAACCCGATGTTATCTGGTACTCTGGATCCGGCTCAAGAACGGAAACACTAAACCCGAACTCACCAAGGTCTTGGACGTTCTCAACGCCGGCGGTGAGCGGCATGGGGGCGACACTCCTCTTGTAGAGGCCGAAGTCAGACTCCTCAATGCGGTCGAAGGCTCGCTTCCGACGGGAAAAGTCCGACCAGTCCAGTCTGCAAGAATTTCTATTTTTTGAACTGGTTATTAATACAGTCTGAGTTATAGTCAGTCTGAGTTGGCGTGACTACGTTGAAGTAATTTCATGCTGAACCACACTCGGATCGATAACCGCTTTTTGATTCCTTTTCAGATATGTTTCAGAATTTCTGCATAATGATGAAAATGATAGTGTAAGGTAATTACCGAGCGAATTCGATAAGTTGAAAAATGGAACTTTATAACACCTAGAAATGGCTATTTATGAGTAAATACGGTTATGTATTGTGAGGGTACAGTTGCATGGGGTTACTGTAAGTGCACTGTCATGTGGGTTACTGTACCTGTCAAATGCTCGCTTCTTTCTCATGGAGAAGTCGCTGAAGTCGAGTCTATCAAATGCGCGCTTTCGTCTCATTGAGAAATCGGAGAAGTCGAGACGGTCAAAGGCACGTTTGAGCGGACTGAAATATTATTTATTTATAGATTTATTGATTTTTTTCGATACTCACACTGATCTCTTCTTCATCAACCCGAAGTCGGACTCCTCAATGCGGTCGAAGGACCGCTTGGATCGCAGACCAGAGTCGTCTGCGTCCTCTCTGCAATCGATAAATTGTTTACTTGCTGATAACATTTGATTATTGTGTTACCACATTAGTCCCCTTAGTTCGTTACTCAATATGCTAGTTGTCACCTTACAAAGAAAATATTTAATACGTTAGCCAAGTGTATCGAAATGCACACGTAGTCTAACGCACTCACACCAACCGCTTTGGCTACAGTATGCTTTAGCCACTCCCCATTATTCTCCCAATCACATTCTTTCTCGTCTAGCCCACTCGCAGACTACCACTTTTTTGGCGACCCCCATGTCAACTCGCATCGAGTGCAGTTATTGTTGACGAATTAACGACTGTCTGTCAAACCTCTGCAATATTTTGTCGCTGATGGAATCATCACCCCATCAGAACTCGACCCACCGGCCCCGTGATATCAAAATAGTGGCACATGCACGTATCACTACTGACATATCACTACAAGTACAAGTCACAAGTACATCACTACAAGTCACTTTTAAAAATAGCGCCACACTCGATCCCAAAAATCCGCGGAAAGAGGGTCAGCATCGAAATATAATACACTGTCATGCCCCTAACCCCTTTGCGGTGGAATGATGACGTCCCATGATCAAAATAACGTCACACGTCGTATCATTCCTTACTTATCACTTATCATTCTACTACCGTGTCTCATGATCGAAAGTGCAACGTATGTTTGGACTTTGTTGCAATCATTTCTGCACCGAATTCACCCACTTTTGACTCATCCCAGCATAAAAATCTCGCTAATTATAATAGGTTTTTATGTTCAAGGGACTTTCGAGTATATTCGCGATCTGCATGTAAGATGAATGGCTCTGACGATCCTGGGAACCTACGCAATTCGTTATGTCAAGTGGGCTGTGAAAACCGGAAACTGATAACGAGCTGATAGTGAGTAATCAGCAGCAACGCACTCAAGATCAACGCTGCAATTAAATTACTATCTTATCTTTCTTCCGACACTTAATCTCTACTAATTCTGATCAGTTTCCCTATTCCAGGTGCTCGCTGTTCCGCCCATTCACCAGGGAAAACGAGCAAGTCGCGAAAGAAATGCGGCGCCACTTCAGCGCCTTCCCTGCGCCCTCGAATTGAGTCGCGCCAGGAGGGAGAAAGCAGAGAAGGGTACGGTATCCCATCTCACAATATAGCCCGTCCAAGAGGCATTTGACAGAATCAGTGAAACACCTCTCATTCAGTTCTCAATTCCACTTCCCTCTCGCCTACCGTACTTCTCAACAAAGATAAGAAGAAAGTGAAGGGAATTTCTACTTCTGAATCTGAAAGAAAGCCAATTGAGAAGAAATTGAACCCCTCGTTTGATGTGAACGGAAAGAAGAAAGGATTTCTCATGCAGAAAGTTCGCAAAATGACTGGTCGAAAATAGAATTTTCACTATCCCGATTTTATTGTAATATTGCCGTATTGCCTTTTTTCGTATTGCCATCGCTCCACTACGTTGCCTAGTAACGTTTTCAACCTTTAATTAACAATTATAATTGATTGTCGATAAATGTCGAAATGATAATAACTTGTTATTTCTATGTACTATGGTTAGGGACCGCAAGGTGTGTTGCCGATTTTATGCAAATGTTTGAAAAATATGTTCAAAGTATCCACTGAGGTCCCAATAACATCATTCTTTTTGCCGTTTGTCGATATCTTGTTTCCGAGTCGCGATATAGCTCGATAACCATTCGCGCCGATTGACTGAATTGGTAACGAGAGAGAAAGGGGCGGAGTTTATCTGCATCTCTAAACTCTGACTGATCATGAGAGCGGCATAGAGCTTCTTTCCCGTGTTCCCCGTGGCTCAGGTGGTTGAGCACGGGCTTTAGAACCAGAAGGTCGCAGGTTCAAATCCAACGGTTTGCAAAAACAAGTAATATGTAAGTAATAACTCACGCATTATCCACTAGCGGAACGATCACGTATGGGTAGGCGGCACTTAGTGTTATCTGCAATTGTTTATTGTCAGTAATCGGATTACTACGTCAGATTCCGAATGTGTCATAAACAACGGCCGGGCAGTAAATCACCTGGAACATGACCAGTAGGGCGATGGCTAGTCGGGAGTCCATGGTAGTTGTGTGTGTCTCGATGCTCGAGACGAGTGAATTACCTGATGAAGGAGGTGGATGATGAAACAATAGGCGGTCCCGGTATTTATACAAGGGGCGCACGATTTAATACTGATGCAAACGCGAAGAAAGTGGGCGGGGCTTGCGGACGCGAAGTCGCATAGATCACGAGATGAAACACAGTGGAGAGGCGATAACGAGTCCCTACAGCGAGAATGTGACCAAACAGGCCAAACACCATTGCAGATTGTGTACGGCAGCACTCTCTCACGTTCTCCTACTCTTTCGGAGATCTCTTGATTCGGTACGCTCTCTGAAACCGCCTGGCGATGAGAGAGCAATCGAAAGAAGAGGATGGCAGTTGTTCATTCGCTACGCCAATTCGTCTGAGTGCATTGGAATCGAGTGAACACAGGGAGGGCCGTCGCTTCCTGGGAGAGCTCGCTACTGAGTCACCGTTCCTCTCCAGTAACCACGCACTAATCATGTTACTCTGTCGGCTGACGTCATGGCATACCACTCCACACTATACCTCCCCCGATCGAGTGACTATATGCAGCACACACAAAAAAACAGCGGCGCCGACACTTAGTCAGAGATCAAAGAATGTGTGCGACTTGTGTTCACTTCCGTTCGAAAGTGAAGGTGATACCATCTCTCACTACTGTCTCTCTCTCGCACCTCGCCTGTTATAGAGAGGTGTCGCTCTTATGAAAACTTGGCGAATATCAGCACACGGGGAGCGAGCGAGGGGATGTGCGGCGCAAACAATGTGCGGAATGTCTCCTTGAGAAGGGCTGCTACCGTAACCGAGTGGTGGTTCCAGCTAGATCACATATCCGCGTGACCCGTCGGCCCAGTTATATGATGAACGTCCGGAAGCAGCGGAGGGGCGGGAGCGAATCCCCAGGGCCCTAGAAACAACGTGCCGAACTCGAAAACCACACGCCGCTGCAAAAAGTGCAGCACTTGTTCTTTGAGTAGATAATGATGATGCTTCGGGACTGCGTTTTTCATCAAGTGGTCTGCGCCAGAACCTAATCCGGAAAGAAGTTTACAGCATTCCCATGCAAGTTGAGCGGATAATGATGATCTTTCGGGAACCTTTTTCTCTCTCGGTTGACGTGATGCATGCTCAAACCGAGCACATCACTTTGCATCACGATTCTGTGCGCGAGAGTGGAAAAGAAAGAAGCAATAGGGTGAGTGGAAAACAAGGAGGAGGCGAGAGGAAGAAGGAATCTGCTAATCAGCTCACCACTGTCGCTACAACAATATAGCGAGGAAATGAGCGCGCGAATGACCGGAAAATGCGGGGAAATGTCCGTTTTTTGTCCAGACATTACGCGAGCGATACGATAGCTATTGTAGATAGCGCATAGCGCGCGCGACAACAATAACAATGCTCGCGCATGTCGAGAAGTGATGCCATGAAATGTGGAAGTGTGACGAGAAGTTGCGAGCGCGCGTTCTTGCTTGTGATATGACCGACGACTCCCTGTGGGATCGAGAAGAAAAAAAAAGAATGAGGAATGCGGGAAGTTAGGTAACCATTAGAGAGTTCGCGAAATCATCTATGCTGTTGTATCTAGATTACGTCTATTATGTGAACAAATGCAAAATGGCAAGGCCTTTTCTGAATTTCTCGCACTAAAGTACCCGGCAACAATTGAATCTGACTACATGCGTCGAACGTCTGAAAAGGAGCCCCGTCTATTCATATCCTAAATGGGCCGCGCGTAGGATAACTGAATGTGTGTGCGGTCAGGACGAGCAATCCCGGGAAAGAAACCTCCCCGTCATTCACTATGCCCAAAGGGGAACGCCCACCACATTGTGTGCGTGTGCTTGATGTCTCTCTTTCCGAAACTACTCTTTTATCTTCTGGGGAGAGCACCGCCTACCCCATTGCGTTCTCCTACTATGTCGTCTTTTTGTAGTCCGTTTCGAGAAAAGGCCGGCGAAACGGCCCCCATGAGTGGTCGAAAAACGATCGACGTATCGTCTCAAGAAGAAAGTGAAATGTGACCACGCACTCTCGCTTTCGGCCGAACACCCAGCTTGGTTTTCACCCTTTCGGAACGCAATGAAAGACGTGACGCAAGGAGTTGAAGAGCGCTTCAAATCGCGTGAACTAACATCGTCGCAGCGAGGCAAAGACGGGCATACATCATTCCTTTTAACAGTTCAGAACTCGGGTTGACACCAGCGGGTAGGGTTCTACAATGGACAAAAGGAGCTCGACCCGCAGACCAGACAGCTCAGAATTTGAAACAGTATTCTACAACAAACAACACTGGGTGTCGAATTAGGCTTCTCGATCAGAACCTTCCTAGACCTTCAACGTTTCCTACTAGCAGGCCCATTAGAAGAAGTGGACTATGGTCCAACGGAAAGAGTAATGAGGCGAGGCCAATAAACGCCTAGCTCAACCATCTCCCACTGTCCGGCGGGGAGAGGGCCGGCAAAAAGTGTAATTGGGTTGGGTGATGATAATAGGGGGGGGGGGCGGCTTCAGTGTCACATTAGTCGACGGGGGGCGGAGTTGCGCCAAAGAACGTCTAGGGGAGGAAGAACGATGTGTACCTCGACTGTCTCCTCATCAACACGATGGGCAGCGGCTACTAATAGCCTATCAGTGCCTGAAGGCATGACGTCAGCAGGGATGGAACAGGAACAGACTACCTTCAAAAAAAGGAACTGGGATCAGGAAACCAACCGAGCATGTTCCCTTACCAGTATGATACATTATGATACATTAATATGATACATCATTTTTATTGTTAGAGGTACTGTGATCACTGTGTGTCCTGATCCTAGTGACTTTTTTTTTAGCCTAGAGGTCAACGCAACGTCGTCAAATGACCGAAATGACCGCGAGAAGGCTCTTCCTCATTTAGAGGAGCCTTTTCAAATATAGCTTCCGGCCCGCTAACCGCGAAATGTGCGTGCGTGTAATTGAAAAGTAGGGGAGAAGGAGGGGGAGGCCGATCGTGAGAAGACTCATCTCATCGAAAGCCTCTTGAGAGGTCATCCACCGAATAACTGGTGAGGCGTGAAGTGTCAACCTATGAAATAGTCGAGAGAGCAGCAAGTAGAAGCTAGTAAACACTTCAACGGCTGCGTGTTGAAAAACGCATGTCCTCAAAGTTAATCAGTGAAAGACTTCATTTGGCAGATGTAATTGAGTGAAGGCCAGGTGGTGGAGATTGAAAGCTTCAAAGTTGAGTATCTTTCAGGCAGCTTTTGTGAAATGAAATAGCAAGAAAACAATCTAATAGTGAGTAGGAGAGCACAAAGATGAAGTTTGTTGGCCATCAAACATAGCAGTACTAGCCCTTGGTCTAACTGCGATTTCGATCTTCGCTCCTAACGGCCCAAAATAGCGTAAGTACAGTGAATGAGTCAGTGAGTAGCAGCGCCATCTGAAGGGGGTGAAAGTGCGTAATGATTGATGGAAAAGGGGAGAGGTGGGGGGGGAGAGTTATTACTGCCACCACCACCCCTTTGTTATCATTACAACACCACCCACACCCGCTCAGAGGTTGAATTTCTGCTTTCCTTCTGCAGCAAAATTTAAGCGAAAGTTACATAGTGCTACTCACAAAAGCATACAGTAGTAAGATAATATTAATTGTAAGTGCAGTTTACCAGGTCATCTATTATAGATACCTTGCAGACAGTAGAGTGCGTATTGGGAAGCACTATTTTCCGGTCTCGTCTACAGTAGACCAAGAGGGAAGTGGAATTGTCCGATCTCAGAGACTATCAGATAAGCCAATTTTGCCGCAGGGCTCGGATAAAAGCTAAGTGAAAATTGCTCGCGGCCAGAGTCATCAGATACGCTTGGCAGGTCGCAAGTGAAAAATACAGTCGTCCTGGACTCAATGACTCTCATTTATTTCCAAAGTTGAAAGTTCTATTCGCGTACTCTCTTCTCTCTCTCTTTTCCATGGCTAAATAGTGGATTAGAGAGTGTACAAAATACACGTATGCCAAAATAAAGGACCCATGACGCAATTCGTATGCCAAACTTTAGGGCCCATGACGCAACAGTGCGCGGAGAAAATTATTCGCCTCAACAGGTCTTTCAAGTCTTCTTCTTGCTATTTTGAGGAAGTGAAGCACACAAGGGATCAAAAAACATTCGGCAGACGAAATCACGCAATTGCACAGAGTCTAATCTTCAGTAAGGATTCAGTACTGATTGTGTCCCGCTCCACTGGAGCTGCAGTTTTTTTTCGTTTTTTTTTAGTTTTTTGGAGCCATGTGCAAGAGAAATTTTGAAGAACACCCACGTCGACCTACGCAACGAGGCCCTTGTGAGGGAGTGCATAACTCAATTCGAGAGGCATGTGCATTGAAGCTTCGCGAAATCTTGGAAGAATCCCCCTCGACGTCGAAACGTGATTGGTCTGTGCAGTATCCGACAACGAATTGCGTGTACACGAAAGTGAAGCAGTAGAGTTTGAAAAAAATCGAGTAAGTAATTGGTTTGAGACTTCATTTCGCACACTCTCTACACTGGTCGATTGGTGAGAGAGTGTGCAAATAAAGAGATCCAATTCAATTATTTATTCGAATTTCAAACTCTATATTGTCACTACAGCCGCGCGCGTATCAGGTAGTTCCACCACTCGTCCGAAACTTTTGGTATTTACATGTTTTACCTGGCCTTCATAGAACACAATTCCGGGAGTTGCTGATTAGTGTTGCTTTCGTTGGTCATTGCCGTTGACCACCGTCTACGTAATCAGCGGCCTAATCCCTAATGAGCCGCGCCGTCCCGCAAACATGTCAATTTGGCGCGCATCAATTGGCGTAAAATGGGGACACGTAGGGAGTCGGGCCGACCACTCCCACATGATTCCAAACCTACAGACCAGGGTTAGAGCGAGAGAGTGTACAAAAGTGAGAGAGTCCCTCTCGATTTCACACGCTCTCTCACTCCAAAGGCCTTTCTGGATGGTTGACCGGCCTGTGGAATGATGTGCTCCAACCAGATGGGTTCAGAAAACGATTCAGTGAATGGACTACAGGTGGGGGGATTTGAATGGAGGAATGAGGAATGAATGAACGAGACGGAGCAGAAAACAAAGAGGAGATTTATAGAGAGAGATACAGTGAAGTGTTCGGAGTTGGCGCGCGAATGAGTCACACTATTTTGAGCCCGCAAATGAACAGAGTGCGACGAAATACGGAGTACACAAATTTCGGACACTTCAAAGGTTGCACAAGGCATTGCAAGATGCTGAAAACAACGAAAATACAATTGGTCATATTTCAAGGGCTATTTTAGTGGTTGCAGAAAGAAATGATTAAGAGGACGGTGACACATGATATTGCAGGCGAAAATGCAACGCTCGGAAGTGTAGAGGAGGAGGAGGGGGGCATGGAAATAGCCAGTGCGCGCGAAAATAACAGACGGCTAATGTTTCATCAGGCGGTGACCGCAAATATCCCATGAATACGAATTGGGGATAATCTCATGGGCGACCTTAGGAACATTGGGTACTGCATAATTACGGAGAGAGAAATGCTACAAGTGGGTCCTACTAATGTGAGTCTACCCTACTTTCAAATTACTAGGCGGGTCAACTTGGGTGCTGTTCTTAGTAGGGCTGCCACAAGTTTACCGAACAACGATCGCGATATGTTGACCAGCCTATGAACAATGTGAGTTCGACGTGAACTCAATGGTGGCATTCATCACAAAAACAGCTTGAATGGGTGTGAACCAGGACGTGAAATTTCGTGGGCGCGAGGGAAGACATTTTCGTGACTTTCCGTGCGATCGTTCTTTGTTTGCCGTTAAGGACAGGTGAATTCTCCCCCCCCCCGCCCGCTCATTTGGAAGTCAAGGCAATAACAAAATCCGACACCACCGCGCATTTTGGGAAGGGCATGCAAATACTTCTCTGTCTTTTAAATTTAAAGTATGCATTTAAAGAAAATTTAAAGTAGTGTCTTTAAATTTAAAGTACCCCCATTCAAGAAGTAAATTATTGGGCCACATCTCTGGTAATAATGCAAGAGCGAAAGACTGAGACGAAGAGATCTGATTCAAAGATTTCTTCGAATTTCAACTTTATTTCACACAAACTAGCATCCTATCGTTGGCGAATGCGCGAAAGTAGAGAATTGTGCATAGCAGTTGCCCTTTTCGGAACTCGGCGCCGGATGCACGCAATAAATAACGTAGGAAGAGGGTGGTGCAAATGGGGCTAACGCCCTCGCTTGTTTCCGCACCGAAGGTACTACGCAGGAAAAAAAGCTAATAGGCACTACAGGACTGATTCATCCGGAGGCTGCTTCGTTTTATGTGCTTCAGGAAGAGAATCTGACTCAGCCAACCTTTCTTAGAATGGCTGTCGGACAAGTTTCGCGAATTAGGAATCATTTTATCTGCGCTCTCTCACTTTCCCACACTCTCTAGCACATTCCTGCAGGAGGCTTCTGGAAGTGAGTCAGATCGCAAGATCAAGAGATAGAATCGACACACATCGCAACAACCAAGCAAGAGAGAGAGAGGGTTACAATGATCGCGGTGTGAGTCGGCTGTGCAACCCTCCCTCTCTCGCGATAATAAATGGCCCTGATGACTAAGTCTCGTGGGTTTCCCCCCACCGATCACATCATTCGCAGTGCTCAAATCTGCACAAAGTTTGCGGAAAAAATGCCGGCTTTTTTCTACCCATTCTCTCACATTATTACGCAATCACGAACTCTGAGGAGATTTTTTATCGATTCTCAATTTTTCAGACGATCTAAATCATCTCTTCAACAATTTCTAAAATGGCCAGTTCTAAAACGATACAGCTCGTTTTTGTGTGCAAAGTTCTCGTCTGAAGCGCGCGCTGGCGGAGCGGAATGAGATCATTCGGTCGTCTTTTTTTTCTTGTCAAGACCATTTGTCTGACGCGAAATCTCGTCTTCCTTTTTTTAGCAGCCCGCCCAAGTTTCTCAATCTCGAGACGACCCTCTCATCATAGGAAGTTTGAAGAGGAGGACAAGAAGAGTAGGCGTCTAGTCTATTTCGAGAGAGGAGAGACGATGAAATTGAACTGACGTGGAGAGGAACGAGACTGAAACATACGAAGACGATTCGGGTAAACAAGGAAACTGAGGGGGAAGTGGGGACACGAACAAAGGTATGAAGGCAGCCTTCAGAATCGGATCTGCTCAGTTTGTCACTAGATTCCGAGGGAGTTTGAGAAGTCAAAAGGGGTCTAGGACCCAACGCATTTCAACAATAATTTTAGAGAAAGAAACGGTGGTAAAATCAAAGGGCCATGTGGCCAAATGCAAAGTGAGTTCTCGTTGAAACCATCGGGTTTTGTACCATCACCAGTGCTCGTAAACAGCGATTCGAATAATGTGCATTTTCCCTATTTTGCCAACACACCCTCCCATACTGGGCGAGAGAGTGCGCGGAATGGAGAGGGCAATGACCGATTTGAGCACTTTTGTAATGTGAGGTGCTCGTAAATGCATGATGCACGAGACAGGTTCCCCGTTATTTTCGCCGAATTTCTGAATTTTCGTCTTGTTTTATTGCCCAATTTCCAACGTGGGCGAAAAGGTAGAGCGGCACCCATTATTCTTCAGATAAATCAAACCTTTAAATAGGGGCGGAAAGGTTTTGGGCATTTGGAACAGGTTTTCATCAAGAATCACTGACTTTCTCAATCCTCTCCAGTATAATGGGATATTGATGTGATGGTTCGGTGCAATGCACACCTTCTGGCTGTCTCTTTTTATCAACTGTATTACCGAACTCTCACTCAAAAGGCCGTAAAGCGACTGGAGCATTTTCAATAGGGATTCGGTGAAAGGTCAAAGGTGCCTTTTGGTAGACTTCTAATTTGAGGAGATAATTGAGAAAAGCTAGACGGAATTTATGAGAAGGCGATGAGAGATATTCCAGGAAAATTAGAAAATGCAAATATGTCATGAGAGCATGGCGGGTGGGGTGGGGAACAGAGAGATGGACTGAGGGGGTGCAGGAAAGAAAGAAAAGCAGTAACTAGTAATGGGAAGTTGTAACGTTTTGCCGCCGCGACAGTAGGGAGACAGGCGAGCATACACACAATATTCATGCAAAAACGAGTGTTTTCTAAAGGCGGGCAGCTGAAATGGAGGAATCAGATATTGTATTGTGCATTGGCACTGTGACTTGCTACACAAATGAATAGTGGAGTTTAAAATCCTGGTAAACAAGCGGATTGGGTCTCTTTTTTGGCACACTCTGTACAGGTTAATGGGAGATGCCGAAAGATAGTGGTATTCATCAGAATTTCAAACTCTGATGAAAATGGTACTCATATTCAAGGTCTAGAAGATGAAATTTGAAGAACTAAAAGAATAAATGAGGAGGCGGTGTAGTGTGGCAGAAGCTCAACGGGATTACTGTGAGACGAAACAAACAAATGAAACTTCGGGATGATAAGCCCCCTACTCTTGTCCCTTTCACTCAAAAGTTGCTACTTTGTTGTTCAAAAGTACGAAAAATGGCATCGAAATGAATGTGTTGTTGTAAACAAGTTTATACATATATGTAAACAAGGTATTTAAAAATCGAAATAATGGAGAAAAAATGAGAAAGGTATGACTGCAGGTCCTAATTCAGATAATCCCAAATCTATATTTTTTTTAAAAACAACTCGTTATTCATCGTTCATTTAACTGCTATCGCACCCTTCGCGCGTGTATCAACTATGTAAATCAACAAATAAGGGGGCGCAAGGAAGATCTTCCTAGTTTCTCAATGAAATCCGTCTCATTTCGGTGAGTAATGAAAAGGGGAAGTGCTGCTGGCACATAAAAGTGAGGAAGAGAAGTGTAAACGGAAAGAGGCGTGAAGACGGGCCTTTGGGGAATAACAGTGTGGCAAAAGCGTTTCGACATACCATAAAACGTTCAGCTTTGTATAGCGTGTTTAACGGAATGGGGTAGGAAGAGTAGATGAATAAGATGAATATAAAAGTAGAAACCTTTTTTTTCTTTTTTAAACTTTTCTCCTAGTGAAGGTAGAACTTGTAAACAGAACTTGTATAGGGTTGGTGCAAAAGTTTCGATCTTTTTTCGACTCGACGAATTTCTGAAATATCTTTCGATTGGAAAATCAAATCGTCTCATGGTTATTCATATTTTGATGGCCCGTGCTTGCGCTATTTATCGCCCACTTTGTGGAATCCATTGATTGAGAATGTACAACTTTATGAATGCATGTAGTGGATGCACTGTGAATTGATACCTCGCACTTTTGGAGTTATAAATCTACGATAGCAAAATGAATGCCTACAAAAAGCTTAGAATTATGAAGAGTGGTAGTATACATATATATTTAGCCCGACACTACGTTTGTGCTGATTCGGGGAAACTTTTTTCGAGCACTTGAATTGAGACCGCCATTAAGCACATCTGATGAAAACACAATTTTGGATGGTACTTCAGTATACAGATGACATATCTTCTGATAGTATAATGTTACGTAGTATATTGATAATATGTTCCATTCATTTAGTTGGTTTCTTGATAAAGCTTTTGCGGTACAATATTTAATAATCAGAAGTTGGTGGTCATTTTGTGGTGTTGAAAACGATGTTTTACATTATGCAAAATAATTGTTCGGCGATTAAACAATGAGATCACGTAGTTATTCTGAAGAGGAGGCATAGCCAAACCAATCCTAAGAAAGAGCCGAGCTGAACTCACTTGGAGCGAATTTGAGATCTTTTCTACGGATCCACTATGATATGTGTTTTTGAGAACTTTTGTGATTCTGAACTGTGATTAGGATTTTTCGATATTCTGGATATTAAAGAAGCAATTACCGAAACAGCCACGTTCAGTAGTGACACAGTTAGTGTAGAATACAGCGCCCCTACCTAGACCTCATGCGAGCGTATTGGTAACAAACACTGATATCTCGTTGTGTACATGTATTTTATGGATGTCCGAAATTTGGCCAGTTATATCTCATGAAGTCGGCATCCTACCACTAAGCCAATCACATCGCTCGACAGAGGGTACAAGGGGATCTCACCATTTTATAGTGAGGCATGCTGGAGAAATTTCCTTTTTGATTGTGAGTGAATCGAAATTGATCTTGATTTTCGAATTTTTACACGAAATTTTATTTCTAAATTTTCTGGGCGATTATGAGTGTGATGCCTACCTTAAGTATAGGGTTAGGAAGTACAACAACTACCTCACCACATAGTTTGAACATGGGTCGATTGCTTTTTGTAGGGCTGAGATACGGTGGTTCAATTATGATTCCCCAAAAAGATCGAAACTTTTGCACCAACCTGATATTATGATGATTAAACGCCTTTGGAACATTTTCCTTTTGATTGGAAAAAATAGTATAGAGTTAGACCACTTTTCGACACATGACATTTGCGCAGCAGCATCAAGAATGAGTGGAGCGGGCAAAGGAGTAATGGTCTGACCCTCTCAATTCTGTATACTCTCTCGTGCTGTCTGATCGATGAGAGAGCATGTAGAATGAGGAGAGTCTGATCATTACTCGGGCAAAGATTGGGGAGGAACGAGGAAGTTATGATGAAAGATTAGTGCATCGACACCTCCGACATTCTCACATTTCAAAGAAATGTATGATTCAAACGCACTTATTAGGGGATTAACCGTCTACGTCAAGCCCGATGTTAGCAAAGACCGTACTAAACAGTGGATCGAAAATTAATGTTTTTCACTTCTCTAATTCGAAATTCGTAATCAAAATTTCTCAGTGTTATTTAAATTAATTAACACTTAGGTCAGTGGGAGATCTCGCGAAAATAGAATAAAATATGAATTATTAATCGCATTTCACTACTTTCAGATGGCTTAGCGCTATAGATAACATCTGTTCATTTGTCGCGCTTCAGCGAATGAAGATTCAGCAATTTTTTTTAAAAATTTGATAGGAACCACTATGTTGCGCGAGGTTTGACCTCACCTCACAGAATACTAAAAGTATATTCCACATCATTTTTTTCCTCTTTCTCCTCCTTGTAATACAATCTATTTGAGTGCTGAGTGAAAGGTGGACATTCCGTGCGTGAACAAGGAATGAATTTGTGAATTTGCGAACGGCATTTGGTGGGGGAGAATTGGTGTTTGTTAAAAGGAATACGTGTCAACGCACGAGGCAATGACATGAAGCGCGAAATTTTCAATATTTAATGTTCCTCAGTTATTGCAAATTACCTTCTTTAAGTACAATACGGGCCCAATTTGCAATAATCTCAAAGGAGCAAATTCGAATGTAAAATTCAAGAGTGACTCATGCGGCAGGGACAAGCCCACCTCGTCACTGTCCTCCTCCTCCTCCTCCATTGTACATCAATCTTTCCAACGAATTCAACACGAGGTTTGTGTGCATGGGAAAATGTAACAAAAAGCGGGATGACGCGAGGAGGAAATTACGCGTCGTTTTATTGGGAGAAGATTCGCATTGAAGACGCGCCAATTTGGGCGCATCGGATTCGCACGTACACACGGTTCCAGATCTCCACACAGAGCGCAAATTTGCTAGGAGAACTGTTCTCCAAGGTTTCATTTGCTAGAAAACGGTTCTCCTTACCACACACTCTCTCGTCTCGGACAGCAAACGAGAGAGCTTGTGGAAGGAGGAGGGTGGAGAACCGTTTTCTAACAAATGAAACCTTGGAGAACAGTTCTCCTAGCAAATTTTCTTTCAGTGCAGACAGGGGTCAGGAGAAAGAGAGGCGCTCTCTCGCTCCTGGATTGAATAATGCGACTGTCACAATTTATCGGCCGGTGTCGAGCAACAAATGTTGCGTAATGTGTCGAAACGGAGTATCGTAAATAGAAAATTATGTTTCACGGGCGAAGCATGAAGACGAATTTTAAAATTGATCAATCGTGTTTTCATTGTCGCTCATAAAAAAATTAAAAATATTTCTCAAGACTTTTATACAGCTCGATAAGTGCAAGTCTGCGAATAGACACATCGACGCTTAAAGTTTTTAACCTTTTCAAAGTTTACAAATAGCAAAGTAAACCGGCTCGGCGTCTGGCAATTTCATATCGCCATCAGAGCACGCTCAGTTGCCATTCGAAACAAGCGTGAAGGAGGAGGAAACTACTCTAATTTCGATCTCCCTTAACTCACTCCTTTTCCGACTTTTGCGCTTACTTTAACTTTTTTTCGCGTCCTAAAGATCCTGCAAAAAATAGCTGGAAAATGCAGCAGGTTGCGTCATACTTAGTGGGGTCTGCTGAATCGTCTAGGTGACTGGCTTACAGTTGCTGTAGCCGGCCAGGCTACAAATTTAGACTATATCACAGTCCGTCGTAAATATAAATATGAATGAATACTGTTCAGACAATTTGAGACCTACAGTCAAATAGTTACAATGGCAGAGGAAAGAAAAGACTCGTTGCATAAAGGATAGGAAGGACCACCGGTGTGCAACCACAAGTTGATATCAAGCTCATTCACAAGCTGCCTTCAAGCTTGATGCCAACTTGTGAATGAGCTTGATATCAACTTGTGGTTGCACACCGGTGTCGAGGTATGAATGGAATCAACTTTCTCGGTATATTTCAGGAGGACAAATCAAAATGATGAAACCCGGACACTTTAGAAATACAATGCACTCAGTGAAACAATTCCACAGTGAATATTGGAACAGTGAATGGCTCTGTGGCTACTATGAACTTCAACAAAAAGTTCTCAAAACCATTTAGAGATATGAATCACAATGAAAAGAAGCACAAGTTGCGTAGATAAATGAAAGACGCGGAAAGAGGAGAAGGCGTCAAAGTCATTTCGGATTGTTTTCAGGGGCCAATCTCGTGACAGTGAGAGAAAGAGAGCTCACAAGGTCACCAACTATTCACTGCCTCGAGACTAAATTGAAAAGTAAGCAATATCTCTACGCAAGCTGCACTTTGTGCGCCTCTTCCCTTAGTGGGTTTATATAGGGTTGAAAGATGGAAAGCTCGTTTTTAAATTGCTGAGTATCATTCACCTTTTTCCTAATATATATCAAAGACTTTCTGAGAGGATCGCGGTTCTGGCAACTGTGACCGTACAAGGAAACCTTACACATTCTGAAAAGATGACCCTAGGGTAGACCTTTTCGTGTAGAACCAGAAAATCGACCTTAGAAGTATATACTAGAGGGGCGAGAATATCTAGCAGACGGACTACTCGAGACGACGGATGCTATAGGACGAGTCATCGGAATTGGATGTTGTTCGTACGGAAAACAGCTCGCCGCGGAGCAGCGCACAACATCATTCCAATGAACAGTAAAACAAGCAGACATGAGTAGGAAGAGAGTCAGTGTATGATAATGAGAGGATCTCTCTCACACTCAAAAACTCTCTCGCTCACTCTAGAAAAAGTAACTAAGATTGCTGAATCAGAGCCAATTTGAAATCATTCATCAAACGCTTGTCGTGTTATTCAAAGAATTGGATTAAGTACTCTTACAAATCGTCCAAAAATTTGAAGAAAGCAATAGAGACCGCCAAACCGATATACTCGATACGCGAATGGCGGAAAATGAGATCCACTTGAATGGATGGGATACTCGATTGGCCGGTTATCCGAATATAAAAATATGTGAATGGCAGAGATACTTGACTGTCATTCGAGAATCTACACGTTTGGCCAATCGAGTAACAATGGTTCAATGGTGAGACGAGATGGTGAGCGACCGCTCAGTGGAAATGAGATATTTGAATGGAAAAGTGATAGGGGTGCCAGCCATTCGAGTAGCAAAGGATATCGGATTGACACAAACCGATATCATTTTAATATCGGTTTCGCCAATTATTGGACGGTCTCTAAAAGCATCATTCCGAAGAACAGTAAAACAAGCAGTCATGAGAAGGAAGTAGTGTTGTTAGATCTAATAATTATATTCACCAATAGGATTATTCGATCTAACAACACTAGTAGGAAGTGAGGCAATGGCTGGTGAGAGGATCTCTCTCACGTTCTAGCACTCTCTCTCGACACCGTTGGTTTGATTGCTGAATCAGAGCCATGAGCATGAACGGTAAAGCGCGCTTAGGGTTAATCATCACATCTAAATCTCTTACTAACCGTTTCCAAAACATGAACATAACCAAGTTTCCTTCTTTATTCTCTAGGTGCAATCGCTGTCCTCTAAAGCAATTGGCCATACCTTTGGGCTTCGGCGGAGTTGTCGCCTGTCGACGTAAAAGGCCTCTTGATTCCGGTAGTAACTTTACCTTTATCTTTACGGGTAGGTAGCGGACACAGGAAGACGGAACTAACACGTGTTTACCGAAACTGAAGCGAACACCCTAACTTCCGTTATGATATGCGAACTTCCGGTACGGTTTTTTTAACGAAAGCATGTTTACATGCAATTTCTAGTGTTTTCCAGGTAGAACGTAGGCCGATTAAAAAGAGCAGAGGAATTTATATTCTCAAGTTATCTATCGGATCATGTAATAGGATTCAGCTGAAGACAGGGATTTGCATATTGTTTTATAAATAAATGTCATATCGAAGAAAAAAGGTAAATTGCTCTAATTGTTCTTTAGGGTCAATGAACTGTGTGTGAAACGTAACCGTTCTACTAAACATTAATCGTTTCGAGGACGATGTCTTCAGCCGAGTTATTCTGTTATTTTGAGACGCTTTTATGGAATGAAGAAATAATGTTGTCATGTCCGATAGAACATTTTTTCTATAAATTGTTACGAACTACACGCATGTTACTAATCATTGCACATAACACGGTCCTCTACGTGCGGTGACGATTCGCGAGTTCTGCGGGCTTCGCTAATCCCTTAGCGGGTTTATATAGGGTTGAAAGATGGAAAGCTCGTTTTTAAATTGCTGAGTGTCATTCACCTTTTCCTAATCAGGGAGGGTGACAATTCCGCAACCGAGTTTAAGGCCACGGGATATAACTTATTGTTAGCTCAAAATAGTGGAATCCCTATTAATTTTTTCCCTGTTGCTCATTTGCTAGCCTGCATCGATTCGGATTGTTGCCGTATTATTCAGACCATTTTGAATTTTTGACTAATTAGCTAAATTTTAATAAGCTAATTAGTTAATTTGTGGGTTTGAAGGCTCTCGTGATTCTGATCATGAGAACACTTTGGTGGAGTAATGTGGGTTGGTTTCGAGTAGATATGAACCTCGTTGCCGAAATGTCGGTTGCGGAATTGTCACCCCCCTACTCAGAGGGAAATAAGTCTACGACTTCAGAAGTCTTGGCTACTGAGCGACGACTTTAAAGTCAAGAAAGTGCCGTTCCACTGCCTCCAATCGAAGCGAATAGACTTATCTTCGCTCGGTAGCCGAGAAGTCTACAGTCGTAGACTTATTTCCCTGTGAGTAACTTCCGTAGATAGAGAGGTCCTTCTTTCCTTGCTTCGATGCTTGACATCTGCTACCTATTGGGAGATGTGAGCTCCCACTTTCTAGGTTTTCGGTACACTCTTATAATCAGCAGTAGAGAATTGCGGAAACTCCTGAAAGCGGAAAGTAGGCTACTCGGCGGACTGTGCAGGATCTGCAGTGAATTCTCTCAACGAAATATCTCTAATCTCAAAGAAATATCTATAATCTTGACATGTTGATACGGACAGTCTGGAACTCTAATTTTACAGAGTGTGCGCAAAGAAGACACCGTCTCGATAAGTAAAGGTTCACAATCTTTGAGACTTTCCATTGGCTACAGTGGCTGTCCTGAAATACTCCCCCTGAGTTGTTCAAACCCTCAAAAAATGAATGCGTGCCGGACAGGTGCAAATGAGACTTACTTACGATGCAGTATGAGAGATATTTAATTCGGCGATATTTCCGTTTCACCGATTGAGTTACCGCTCTCCCTTCATTGGTGCACCCTGGAAGCACTTGGAGCTTGCAGGTTTATGCAGTATTACTCTTGCGACTTCCGACTATTCCGGAAGTACCATCTCATGTCGAGACCTTTCTTTTTGAACTCGCTTTATTTCAGCTAGGGATGCCGGTTCGGTATTTGGCATACTCTCTGGCAGTATCTCTTACTCATTTTGTCTATCAGCCGTAATACAGAACTCTCGGCCACTGCCGAACTTGCATCCCTATTGTTGACCACTGTATTATCTCAGCACAGCGCGTCCCCGACAGAGAACCAATTTGCAGATAGCGAAACCCTGGAGATAACGGTGTTTTCAATTTCCAGAAACACATTCCCCGACGTCCTTCCGTATTCCAAATTATATCCCAAGTATGCTAAATTTTAATTAAAATAGTCCTCGGCATGCGTATTTCTTGTAAATTGTCTGTAGATGATAATCGATTTCTCGAGAACCACTCTCTTGACGAAAAGTATCTGAATTTCCGGAAGAATAGAGTGACGTTCCCGTGAATATGAAAAAACGCTGGACTGTATAGATGTCGACATCCATGTGAAGAATCGTAAGTTCATGCTACGACTTGAAAGAATAGAAATTGGTTCCGATTTCACTTCTTCGTAGTCCACATTGTTGTTATTCGGTATGGCCACCGTGCTTTTTGGAATCAAAATACATGGAACACTTCTTTCATTTGCCTACAATTATTTCCGTTTGTTTTTGAAATGTACTTCAGAAAGATCAAGTAGGAAGTATTGTGCTTTCACGGATTTTCTCATTCTCATCTCGACCCTGAAACTCTAAAATCGCCAGTTGACGCACTATGAGCACGTGTCTGCTCGTGGACACGTGCAACTACTCCCACCCTTAGATATGTATATTTACTTTTTTATATTTATATTTATTTATTTTTATATTTACTATATATTTATATTTATTTATATTTATATTTACTGGTCCGTAGGAACACGGTGTTTTGACTTTTAAAAAATGTCTACCGTGGGGATGAGCGAACGTCGAACACCACAACGGAATTAAATAATTATTTAATCTTTTTTTTTAAAAACGTTATTTTAGAGAGTATGAGATCTCTTCTCAGACCTGCAAAGGCTTTATTTGAATACTATCTACGATACGTATCGAAAATGACTGAAAATTACGAAAATGACTGGAAAAAAAAGTTCGAATTCTCAAGTTTTGAGGGAAAATATATGAGAATAGCCTTTTTTTGTTTTGCGTGATCGCATTTCCGCGAACTCTCTGAATAGACTCCCTCCACCATCCGAATTTGGTACACTCTATACTACGAAATAAAAATGAATCCGTCTTCTTTTTTTCGCCGATGACTACTGTGTTTTATTTCTTTTTTCTTACTTATGCAGGTTGAAAATTTCCGAAATGAATGTCGACGTATGTACCAGTTTGAAATATGCGAATTCTTCAAAATAGATTGCTTTCTCCGTAACCGTGTTTCAACAGTGAAAGGTAGAGATCCGTCTACCGAAAGCTGAATTATTATTTCCGGAGTGTGTGTATGTCATAGTGCGTACTAGCCGAACTCAAGTCTATTACGGGGTGTCACATTCAGATGGCCGCTCTGCTCTCTCCCTTACTTTGACTCGTTCACCCACTCATACCACATCATTTCACATCATTCCACACCTCCGGAATGACTTGGGCACTATAAAGTGTGATCGAGAGAGGCAGTTTTCACACACTTTATTGATTCTTGACCCCTTTCTGGAAATTTGCCGGGGTAGAGCGATGTGACGCGGTCGGTTACTGCATCCTCACTTCATTCAACATCCGGGCCAGAAAAGAAAAATTATTCGCCCTTCGACGCTATGACACTTGACTAGGCACTGAAACGTAGATTCGCGCGGCGTTTCGCAGATACAGGCCTAAATTATTGTAAACCATTTTTGCTTTTGTATATTTTTTACTGTTATTATTATATTGATTTATATATTCCTTATGATATATTTTGCGTGTCTCTCTCATTTTCACACACTCTCTCTCCTGACCCCTTTCTAGAGGTGGGGTTTCTGACTCGAATGATGTGACTCGGTCATCTGTCTCCTCCTCCTACTCCTCCTCTTCACCTTCCGCCGACAACAACCCACACTCTACCCACTTCTTCTTCTTCTTTTTCTGCTTTTTCCTCTCCTCCTCCTCTACTCTATTTCTGTTCTGCCTTCTGTGTTTTCTACTGCTGCGCGAGGTCCTCGACTCTACACCGATTTTCGAGACTCGACAGAGAGAGAATCAAGAAAAAAACTCTCTCACTTTCGCACACTCTCTCGCTTCCGGTGGAGGGTTGTGGGTTGGAACGCAGTGCATCAATCTCAATTGTCGTTTCATTTGTCGGAAACCGCGGGACTCCACGACGCCGAGTTCCCCCGCCTTTTCCGTGTAGAATGTCATCGACACTTTCTAATTCGTTCGGAGGAAAATGGGAGGGGAAATGCGGAGGAGGATAGGGAGAGATGGCAATGGAGAGTAAGTGCATGTGGTGCAAGCGATCGTGTCCTTTTAGATGGTTTTCTCGTTACATGCATATTTATTCTGATATCAAGGCCTGTAGGAGACATCATTCGGGGGCCTATATGGTCAGGATCTTCTTGTTAAACATAGGAAATTAACACTTTCTACAGACAGTCTAGTTTTTTTTAGAAATGTAATAAGCTGAAAAATATGTTTTAAAGTGTTGAAGCTAGAGAGTGCTCGTGGCGTAAGCGATAGAGTTTGAAAATCGAGTCCGGACCTCTTCATTTCGCACACTTTCTCGTCGACAGACCGATGAATAGAGTGTATGAAATGAAGAGACCGTGGTTTCACATCTCGCACTCTAATGCAGAGTACACAGAGTACTTGTAGTGTAAGCGATGCCCTTTTTGCTGGTTTTCCTCCCGGAAACATCGGAAATTCACAACTCTTCCGCAAACAACCAGCCGGTGTTTTCGAAAATTTGGCGAACTGAGCAAGTGGTGATAGGATATGATTATTATGATAGGTGATCAATGATGAACAAAGTACTCTTATCTAATTTTCTGACGCTTACACTCCCCCGGGGGACTTTTACGGGCAAGAGTTCGCGGGTTCGCATTATGTTCTGAGTAACTTGGTGTTTTTTTGAGAATATCACTATTATTCGAACCATCTTTCGGTCCGTAGATCTTCCGAACTGAGGCACATAACTAGCCTTGTTATATGAAAATCAGCCAAAATTTCATTTCCCGCACACCCTCACATCTTTTCATGAAAACCATCAAGTACTTTCATTGTCCGTTGAACTTTGGCTGTAACTGACAATGAGAGAGAGGTTCACATGACAAAGTAGCCAATCGGCTGCTAACTCGCTCAGCATCCTTCCATTCTCCCCGATATTTTCCGCATACCCCGGTATATCGGCGCAGACAAAGCCCACTGTCTCCATGTCTTGTGCCTTTCTGTCCATCTACTTCTTCTTCAGATTTGATTCCCCCTGTTCAACTATCCATATTCTCCGAATGGACTTGTGGGAGGAGAGTAGTATCGGGAGAGAGAGAGAGAGAGAGAGAGAGAGAGAGAGAGAGACTGAGGTTAACGACTCTCCGTCCCCCTCTCCGACGGGGCCAAACCACACAGATTCGTCTACGAGAGTAGACTCCTCAACTCTCCGCAGTTCTCCTAACAGAGCCCTTCACTTTTATGACCCCCCCGCACTATATCCGGAGCGCGCGCTCTGCGGAACCGCACGTTGGCGTCACCGGCCATTTTACGGCTCTTCCGGCTTTTGATTTGGGTCCTGGAGGGGGGTGCGAACTTTGCGAACTGTGGTCGAATGAAATTGAGAGAGAGAGGCGCTCAACAGCGTGCACACATTCGCAGTAAACAATTAATTAAAGCATTCGCGCGCTTTCGGAAAGTTGGGGGGAAGAGGGGAGAAGAGTGGTTGGAGGGGGGCTAGTGCCGATCGGTACTCAGAGAGCGAAGTCTCCAGCTTTCCTTAATCTGGAGAGTTCATGTCTCCAGTCATTAGGAGAAGTGATGTCTCCACCTCTCAATTTCGCATGCTCTCTCACCTGGAGACAACATCTCCAGAGTAAGGAAAGCTGGAGACTTCGCGCTCAGAGTATTGTAGGCAGTGTACGCCGTAGGACTATCCCTATTTTGTGTCGTACCCGTATATCTTTTTTTCCTGAATTTATGCGCCCTGTAAGCTTTTGATGCCTTGATCAAGATGCCAGCGATTGCCGATCTACACTTTATTTAGAACTAACATTTTGCGTTTTGTTTTCTCGTGTCATTTTATTAGTGAATTATTATGCTTATTTTCGGACGTCAAATTTTCTCGCAAACTCTCTGAACCTTGCGATATTGTTATCAGTACATATATATAAAAAATCTCAAATGACATATTTCTCAGCAGCAAAGATCATGAGTGATCTATGGTGTGAGAAAGTGGACAAGTCTTGAGAAAATCAAATCATTTTTACGTACTTCCTTCCCATCTCTACCGACCACAGAAGCACATCGCATAATGTTCGCGGTTATTAGCGAGTGTTGAAATATCTCTCTCGTTATTGCGTACTGTCTCACCCCTGACCCCTTTCTGGAGCTTAGAATGGAATGACGTGATAGGGAACCATAGAGCAGCGAGGTTCTCCACCGTCCCCCTCCCTCACTTCCACACTCCTCTCCTTCCTTCGTTCTTTAGAAGAAAAGAGGAGGAAAAAGCGAATCAAAGTGGCTTGCTTTGCCTGCTTTGCTCCACCCAGCGTGCCATTCATATTCGCACATCATTCAAAACCTCTCCACAAAGGGGTCAGGCGCTATTACAAATTTAAAATAATACGTCCATGAAATGGACTACTTGTGCGTGTACTCTCTTTCTTGACCTCTGCGTGCCTTTTTCTTTGACATGCTCCCTAGCAGCCGTATCTGCTGTTTATGAGTGGAACGTTTTATATTTTTAGACGAGTGTTTGTGGATTTATAAAAGGTAGTGTGGAAAAGAGATAGGGGCTCTCACACTTTCTCACCACATTTTACTCCCGACCCCATTTCGTATCTCATAGAGCTAATTGGTTTCAAATCGCTTTATGCCAGCGTGCCTTTCCCTCCTCTATTTTTAATTGCCCTCATAATATATTTTTGAACTTACTATAAAACATCATCGCATACAAATATTTTACAGTATTAAATTTCAAAAATTAGCTTTGGCACGTTTTCTTTCTAAGAATTCTTTGAACGAGGTCAAAGACTACTGCTACTAAGCCCAGACATCTCAGGGTCACGAGCTTAGTGCTTTTCCCTCTCCCTCACTCTGCCTTTTATTTTCAATTTCCGTTCAATCCAAATACATTCGACACCTCTCCTCTACTCCATCCGAATTAGCCTCCCTCATTCCGAGTTTCTTCTTGTTATTCGAAGTTGTCGATCCTCTGTCTAGTCACTATCTACTCCCACTCAAGCAACCCCCTCCTGCACATGGCACATTTCTGCAAACCTCCGAAGGGGAGTTTGCATCGAGAAACAGTCTTTGAATGTGAAGGGTGCCCTCTCACTTTTGCACACTATCTAGCTCCCTACAAGTTCTATATTATTGCAACTGTTCGCGGAATTCCAGACGAAAGTCATAAGGAACTCCAATCGACTTCAAATTTTCTTCTAGCAGGAGAAACTTTTTTCCCCTTTCTGGAGGCTTGAGTGGGCTACTCCCCCCTTCCCCCACACATCCTTCTTCGGGTTTTGGGTAATAGATAGCAAGTATCGGTAGTATTTACACACTCTCGCAAATGTCAACTATTCGGCGGTATCGCTTCATCTCTTCTCAATGGCCGCGAATGATGGATTATCACTCACCCTGTGAATAAACATCCCGTCAACCCCGCCAGCCCCCATTTACCATTCGGCAGAATACGGTAGCAGGTCGCCAAAAGGGGGAGGGAGGGGGTTGAGATAGGTCCCGGGCTCTCTATCCAAAGACCCCGAGTCCTAGTCTCTTCTATCCCCCCTTCTAGGAATGGCGTGATGCCCTCTAACTACTCGGTTCTCCTCCCTCCCTCATTCAGTCTTTCATTCATTCATTTTGACAGACTAATCATGTCGTTCATCATCTCTTTCGCTCACTTCTCATTACACGTTTCGCTCTCAGGTCGAAAGACCTTCTGATTCCAACCCCCTCGCAAAGCACTCTACACGTTTTCTTCCAATTCCTCCTTTTCTTGTTCCTGCTCCTGGTGATAGGACGCTTTGGAACTACCGTTTAGAAACAATCAACATCTTTTTTTCCTGAATTCCTTTGGGATACGTTTCAGAGCGTTTAGAAACTTTTACACTTTCGGGGTTCTTGAAAGGCAGTTCCAAGTCTCATCACCAGTTTACAATGTCTTCCTCTACTTCCTCCTCCCACTTACAGAGTCCCCCACAGTCCTCCACTCTCGAGCGCTAACCAAATCACATTCACAAAAGAAAGTTCCCAAAACCGTCTTTCTCCCGTTTTTTCCGTCGGTTTCGCACGTATTTGTGAGAGTAAGACACGGAGAATATCGTAGTACCATAACTACCGTACTACCGTAGCTACTGTAGTATAATTGCCACCGTACTACCGTAGCTACCGTAATATAGTTGCCACAGCACTACCGTAGCTACCGAAATACTTTATGTGGTGTTAGTTTTCGGAAAAAGGAAACGGAAAAAGGCCAAGATTTGAATTCCCGCAATTTCATACCACAGTTCTCCGTGGAGCAATCGATTCAAAACTTCGAATATAACATTTTTCGACCCTTTTACACATATAAACGAAAGTTTGAGTCGATTGCTCCACGGAGAACTGAGATAAGAAATTGCGGGAATTCAAATCTTGGCCTTTTTCCGAAAATTAACACCACAATAGATACCGTAGTATAATTGCCAACGTATTACCGTAGCTACCGAAATACTATAGCTACCGTAATATAGTACGAACTACCGTATCCTTGCAGGTCCACGATGTCCAAAGAGTGCGTCGCGTACAGTGTGATGAAACCGGACCCGAGCAACCACCCGATCGCCCTGCTCGTCGTCATTCCACTGTACATCTCAGTCTTCGTGCTGGGACTCGCGGGTGAGAGATCAAAGAGCAATTTGTTTTCGCTACACAATAGAGAATATTGCTCTCACAGTTTCCCATTCGATTGAGTGAATTAACCTATTTGATGAAATTCGTACCGATATGTTTCAACTATTAAATATGTGAAAAGTGATACTGGTTCACATCGATTCTGTTCACTAGTCGGGTTTAAATGTAACTCATTGTGGGTGGAACTAGAATAAATTCCTAGAAGTATTAGTCTTATAGTTATGTTTATCCCCCCCCGCCAATTTGAAGCTTCACTGTTGCTAGAGATCCATCGGGAAACAGGCGTGCATCAATTCAGCACGGCGTCTTGGTGCGAACAATAAATGAAACATGTGACATTATCACTTTTTTTCTAACCGATAGTGTAATTTTAGATGAATTTCGAAATGTCGATCGATTGCAGGCAATCTCGGATTTAAATTCCATGAGAGTTTTCCATTTCTTGTGATCGATCAATGCTTGTGACTGTGATCCAGTTCCTGAATGGGTTAACTCTCACAGCAATCCAACTGAACTAGCTGATAAAGTTGACGTCGGGATTAGATGCATTTCCCAGCCGATTTGCTGCTTCACTGTTTCTGTAGATGCTTCGGGTAACGAAGGCGCACCAATTCGATTTCGCCCGCGCATCCAACAGTAAAAGAAATGGCATCTCAAATAATAACAGGCATAATAGTTTCTTTCTCAGAGCGGCAAGGCTATACTCAAAATCCGGAAAATTGAGCAGTTTTCCTGAGTGACCCTCTTACTTATGTTGTTGCCCAATAATGATTCGTGCCTTTCTTTTAATTTATGTTATTGTACCGCGTTTCCTCGTGACTCGCATAAATATTATTATTATATGTCTAAATATGGCTCGATTGCAGGCAATCTCGGGTTGATCTTCGCCACCCTCCGTCACAAATCCCTGCAGACAGTGCAAAACATTTTCATCGTCAATCTGGGAATATCAGATGTCATTTTGTGTCTTCTATCGATTCCGCTCACTCCCGTCACGCACATCGTCAAGGAGTGGTCAGTACCGTACCGGATTTCGTAAAAATATAAGGACCGAAATACATTGGAAAACGTTTTGTGCGCGTGTCGATACGATCTGGTAGGCTTCACGTTTCAGCTGCTAGTATTATTCCGTCTGATCAGAGATTGAACGATCCCGATAGATAGCGAGAATAGTAGTGTACTTGGCATTTTGCCCAGAACAGAGTGCACAAGTGAGTAATGTAAGTGAATGTGTGACAGGATTTTTTTCGAAACTCGCGGCACTCGTTGACTACGGTATCACTCCACCGTGTAGATCTATAGTCTGAAATCTACACGCTGGAATGATGTGGGGTGGTGAGAATAATAGCGCGTTCTGGCTCCGTGACTTGTTGACTTCTTCTTCGTATTCTGCTTTCATACAGTCGACCCAGACTAGAGTGCGAAATGTGAGACCACGGTCTCTTCATTTCGCACACTCTCTAGACCGATCGATAGACGAGAGAGCGCGCGAAATGAAGAGACCGTGGTCTCACATTTCGCACTCTAACCCAGACTCGTTGAGGAAGTACATGGGTGCGAGACCTGAATGGTCTCTTCTAACTCGCTGTCTGCTATTTTTCAGGAACCATTACATGACGCGGCGATGTTGAGAGTATTTGAAGGGTAGTGCAAAAAGCGGTATTGGATATCTGCAATTAAATTTTGGATGTGTTTCCTTTCACAGAACCTCGTCGAAAATGTGATTGTGTTTTTGCGTGAATGCGAATAGGGATAAAAATTTAGCAGCACTGATGTTTTAGTGCGATCAGGTAGGTTTCAGGTTTCATAAGATAGTCTTCTTCCGACTAACCACACATTGAACGATGCTCCAAGTTCTGTGTCAGACTAAAAAAACAATCACTCCTTCGATATTTCTGAGATTGCGATGATCTGCAACCAACCCTTTGTGCGAACTCTCTGCTGTTCAAATCTAGCAGTGGCATGCAGAACGACTTCACAACGTCTCCGACTCCTAACCCCCTCCTGGTGGTTATCTGACCCTGAAGACAGTGATTCTTCACGTTGTTTTGCTCTCTTTCTCTCTCTCTTTCACCAGCCGGAAGCTCGTAGAAAACACGCCTGGAAGCAGCAGTGTGAGTGTAATGAGCGCCACAACAACTATTAGTGTGGACGACGGCGCTTAGCAGGCAGGAGAAAACAGAAGCAAACACGATGGTTCGGTGGTATTCACCCCTTGCTTTGTGTGCTGCGTGTGAATGGGGACGCACGGTCTTGCACGGGCCTCGGGCAAGGTAAAAGGTAAAGGTAAAGGCATCCCCTTATCTAGGCTCCAAGTCCTGAGGGAGTCACTGCTAAGGCCAGCGCATAATAGGCCAGTTCAATCCGGAGGGCCAAATCTCTTCTTCGGGCAAGAGCGCATTTTAAAGTGAGGCAGGAACTGGGACTACTTTAGTTTGGTCAGTCTAAGGGGACCAGAAGTCTAAGGGGACCCATAGTCCCCCACTTCCACTTTGGGGCCGATAGTGAGTGCATTCACTCCTTTCTGGTAGAATCAATGGGTTGTAGGATGGTGCGGAAATTACAGTACTACAAGACCAGAAATGACTCATTTATCGATTTTCCAGGTTCTTCGGTGAGATTCTGTGCAAGGCGATCGGAGGCGTGCAAGCTATTGGCGTTTTCATCGCCACTTTCTCACTCTGCGCCATCGCCATCGATCGATACTTCCGACTGGTGATAGCGCCAGGTATACGGTAGTGACGTATACGGTAGTCGAGCATACGGTTGGCAGATATACGGTAGCCAAGTTTACGGCAGCCAAGTATATTGTAGCCAATATAGATTAAACTCCACTCGTTTCGCATTATCTATCCTCGGAAGTAGTGAAATTTGTGCGAAGGATCGATTGATTTAGGCCGGCCGCTCCGCAAGGACTACGCCATCCGGATTACGGTACTGCTGTGGGTGGTATCGATCTTGGTCTCTACGCCCTACGTCTACAACATGGGCATGTTCCGCGTCAACCGAATGAATGGTGAGATTTGCGTTTTTGTTACCTAATAATAAAGGACGAAGAATCATTCACTCTCATTTCCAATCTTACTTGACCAGTCGGTGAAACACAAACGCGCGCGGTCATAACGCTAATACAGGCATACATCAGTTTTGGATCACACTTTGCTTGCAATGCATACAAAGCAGAGTCGTTAGTAAAGTTTTTTTTAAATGATGCACCGGAAAGTGATTTCTCAGGGACGCGAATCTGCGGGAAGGTGTGCACGGAGCACTGGGGCGACGACAACACTGCCAAAGTGGCCAAGAAAACGTACACAATCGCCATACTCGTCATCCAATTCCTCGTCCCGTTCACCATCATGGCCATCTGCTACCACTCGGTCAGTTTATGGCCTCCAAAAAGGGGCCAAGAGCGAGAGAGTGTGTAAACTCGAGAGCTTTCTGCCCCACCCCGTTCTGTAGCAGGTTTTTGGAATCATGCGTTCAGACCTCCACAAAGGGGTAGAGGCGCGAGAGAGTGTGTGAAAGTGTGAGGGCCAGTGATCACTCTCGTCAAACTAAAATATGAAGATGTGAGGGAGCAGGGTGACAGAGGAGAGGACGTGAGCTCTCAGTTTACACATGATTCCAAACATGCAGATCAGGGTTGGAGCGAGAGAGTGTACAAAAGTGAGAGAGTCCCTCTCGATTTCACACGCTCTCTCACTCCAAAGAACTTTCTGGATAGTTGACCGGCCTGTGGAATGATGTGTTTAGTATCAGCTTGAGGTTGGGTTCCACTCCGTGCATTGCTGCTTCAGCGCCGCCATTTCCCTCATTGTAAGCGCATCTGCTCAATTCGCGTCCTCGCCATGTTCCCCTCACTTAAATTGGGTATAATAATTAACCAGAGATTAAGGAAGATAGGATGAATCGTGGTTATGTGACAAGTATTTAGTAGTGAGTAACTATTGTTACTTCGCGAAGTAGCAACAGTCTATATTGGAATGTCTCCTTTTAGGGCCAAATCTGTGAATCTTATACAGGGAACTGTGGGAAGTGCACGGCGTGGCTTGTTTTTCTCTTTTATTGACTTCATAAGCGAACGCCTTCGAAAAGCATCGAGAGAGTGTGGACCGTGAAGAGAGCCAGCACTCTCTCGATCCCGCACACTCTCTTGTCCATCTCTGATCGTCTCTCGGGGGGAAGATTAATAACGCATGCTATGGCGGACAGTTTGTAGAAAAAGCTATCTTGGAAGAGTGATGAGTGAGGGAGGATAAAATGGTAGGGGGATACGGTAAATAGTTCCCTTCCGGACCTAAGCGGAGACGATAATCAATCAGTGTCAGGGTACGGTAGGGGTACGGTAAGACAGAGAACAATGGTTTCCTGCGTTGTTATTATCCACCCTCATTTTCCTGTCGCTCTTATTCTCTTCTAAACGATTCCGTTCCTTGCCTTTGATCGTGCGTAGAGCGAATTATTCCGTCACAAAGCGTATCTCAGAAGAGATTTGACATGGGACGGAGAAGGGTTCACGGAAAAGTGAACCCACAACAAAACTGCATACTCCCAGTTTTCCAGAAAGGTGTAAGAGGCGAAAAACGTGTATGAATGTTAGAGGGCACATTATCTCAAGCCTGTCTTTTATCTGCGGTAAAGCATGTGGGATGAGACATCACACTTGGGACCCAGGCACTCTTAGGTTTCGTTCGCATTAGATACATCAGGTCGTCGATTGCCAGATAATTGATTGGGTGTTTGCTACAGCTAAAAATATTTAACAAAATAATTATAGCTTTTTAAAATGACCTCATGTTCAGATCTTCTCCTTCCTACGTAAACGGGCTTCCAATCGACTCACTTCCATCACCCAACAGGCCAATCTACTGTATGTACTGGCGGCGACAGCCGGAACCGGAGACTCGCATCAGAACAAGGAACAGGCAAGCGACAAGTGGAGATTAGAGTGCGAAATGAGAGACCTTCGCATTTCGCACACTCTATTCGACGGTCGGTCGATGAGAGAGAGTGTAAAATGAAGAGGTCGTGGTCTCACATTTCGCACTCTAGTGGAGACAACAGAGATGATTAGAGTGGCAATGGTCATTGTTAGTCCTAATTCCTCAATTGTTTGCCAACGATAAGTGATATTCCCTTTCCGGAGGTTCGCTCCCTCCTCCAGAATGGGGTCAAATGTAACAGCATGACCCCTTTCTGGTAGTGTAAATGACTCGTTCTTGCAGTTGGAGCACCTAATCGAGCAGAAGAAGCGGGTCATGTCCCAGAGACGGCGAGTGACGATCATTCTCGTGTCGATGGTGGTCATCTTCGGCGCCACTGCACTGCCCCACAACGTCATCTCCATTATGGTCGAGGTGGGTATTCGTAGAGTGCTCGAAACTGAAATGTACCGGGCATCTGCATCAAGGTCAAGGATTTTACCATAAGCATGAACACTTTAAGCCATGGCATTTTACAGGTGGTGTAGGAAAGAGGTAGATCAAAAGAGAGTCATGGGAAGGGGTCAGCGAGAGAGGAGAGAAAGTGAGAGAGCCTGTGTACTGGCATTTTGCCAATCCCCTGATTCTCTCGACAAGAATTTACAAGAGCCGTTCAAAATTGTTCCCGCCAAAACGCCGTGTAAGCGATCGTAGTTTATAGTTGAGGTGGGGATATGTTGTGCGCGTGAAACAGCAATGCACATAATGCTTTCGAATTATTTTTATTATCTTCACACGGCAAGTAGGACCTTATTGTCCCAGCAGGTTCCTTGTGGTCAAGAGCTGTGTGAAACCGAGATCTAACGAGTTCCAAAACATTAAACACAACCTAATATTCCCGCTAAATATTTATGTAGAGAGTGCTAATTTCTCCAGGTTTTTAGGATAAATTGTGCAAACATGAGAGAGCCCCTCTCACTTTCGCACACTCTCTCGCCCCGTGACCCCTTTCTGGTGGTGGCTGGAATGATGTGAGTGAATGAGTCTATTGCAGTTCGACGATGACGAAACGGGCGATTCGATGTTCCACCTCTTCGGCCAGGATTACACCTACATCGTCAACATCGCCACACACTTGTACGTTACAGTAACTCGTTTGACAGATAGAGTAAATCGTGGTTTTGATACAGTAACCCGTTTTGCTGATAGAGTAACTGGTAATAGATACTGTAATCCGGAGTGCTGCAGTATTGAGCACCGCATTCCCGAGTGCTGTAGTCTGGAGTACTGTAGTCTGGAGTACTGTAATTGTGCAATTATCGATTTTCAGCATCGCTATGCTCAGTTGCGTCACGAACCCGGTGCTGTACGCCTTTCTCAATCCGGAATTCCGCGAATTGATCCTGAACGGCATCAAATGGGCTCCCTACTTTGTGTCGAGAAGCTTCGCCCCCACACAAACCTCGTATTTGTAAACTATTTGCTCCCCCTCCCCCCTTTCCGACCCTGAGACACTTCTGTGTAAAAGCCTCCAACAGGGGGCTAGCGGCGGGGAAGTGTGCTGTATCGAGAGATACGCTCTCGAATCTAAACACTCTCTCGCTCATATCTCCTTCCTGGAGCGTGCGCAGACATTGGAAAGTGCTGAGACTCTCCTCGTTTCGCCCTCTCTCTTGCCGGTCAGACAGGGTGAGAGAGGGTGTGTGAGGAGGAGAGTTGACTTTTGAACTCTCCGCTGGCGGATCGATTCCGCAAACTACCGTAGCCTCACCCTTACTGGAGATTACGGTAAAGGTAATGGTAAGGCAGAAAAGTACACTTTTCCTTACCTTTACCGTAATCTACAGTAACTATCTCCATTTGTCCGACCATCATGTCCAACTTACTTTACTCGTCAGCTCGGTGCACTAGCAGAAAGTACGAGTGCCTTTTACTTTTACGCCACAGCTTGCAAAGCCAATTCGTTGCAAAGTTCTCATTCCGCTTTTGTGTTTGTTTGTGCGCTCGCATTTAGGTACGAATTTAGTTGCCGTCTCGTTTTTTTATTATTTCGGGTGCCCGTTCCGTTGTCGAATAATACACAATAAATATTATTTATAAATATTTTTATATTCAAAAAAGTTCGGAAAACAGGAAGAGAAAGTTCAGCAGGTACGGTATGCCTCTCGATTAAACTACCATAACCGCATACAGTAAGCAGGTTCGGCGGGTCATCGCGCTGGGTCGTACTGATTGCCTTTCCAAAGAACAGCGCGCACACCACGCGCTTGGGCGCTTCTGGAAGTGACGCGTCTCTTCTAGAAAATGATGAGAACGTGTGGGTCGGTCGTCGGCAGGAAATAGAACACACTCGACCACAACATGGCAGAGAACAGCGAACGTGACCGGCGAAATGAGGGGAGCACAGCATTCTAAACAGAGTCGGCGAGAACGAATTAGAGAGAGAAAGAGACGACGAGAGAGCACCCCAAACGAGAGGGTCAGACAACGAGAGACGTTCTTGGCCAACTGGGTGTTGTGGGGAGGGAAGAGGCAAATTGCTATGATGGAAATGAGACATTGCTCTGATGCCGTTGACTTCATAGAAGGAATTAGAGAGACACTCTGACAAAGGCAATCAGCGTGCCAATGCGTGCGACAGAGAGAGAGCACCGAACGTGCAGATAGAGAGCGTCATCAATCATAAAAATAACGTGATAACTCTCCAGAAAGGGGTCAGGATGGGGATAATGAGCTAAAAGGTGAGTTCTGGAAGCGTCACAAAGACGTGAAGGCGAAAATATTAGCAGAAGGTTATAAGTCGTCAGACGGAGTAGCTGCCGGTCCTAGTCATTAATAGATAAAAGTGAAAAATATATATTACATAAAACACAAATAAAGGAAGAAAATAATGAAAAAAAGGATGACAAATTTCCCGCATTATTAAGCTTAGGTCTCGCATGGAAACCCTGAACAGTACGGTAGTTAAGGCATATTGAATAAATGCATGAAAAATTACGAAATTCAGCAATTTTTTACCTTTGTGTTCCTTTTTTTCCGTCTTCGTAGTTCGATTTTGTGTGTTATCTTGATATAAAAAGATAGCGCACTCCGTCAGGTTGAGATTAAATACCCTACAGCGACGAAGACATTTTCTCCTCGCTTTCACGTGAAAACTCACGATACCATTTCGTCATCCTCTCACTTTCTCGATCCATTGATGATCTAGTTAGATATAACGCCGTTTAGGTTGTTGATATATCGATTCAAGTGAAAGTCTCCTTACAATTGCATGCTGCTGGACCATTTCTGCTCCTAAACTGTCGCTTTCCCAGTCTCTGCCTAGACTCTCTTTTATTGCCCCTGTATCGCTCCGTCTTTGTGTCATGACACTTCTCACTTCTCTCTATCGCTGTAGCCGACAAATCACAAGTTTGCCCTGGCAGACACGGCGCCGAACTTTTGCTCGAACTGACAACTTTGCATTTTGTTGTTTATTTTGTCGTTTTTTTCGCATTATTTATGTTTGTTTCTTAATTAATTATATTTATTTTTGTCAGGATCATGAAACGCAAGGCGGATGAGCTCAAGGAGGAGAACGCCAATTCGTCGATTGATCAAGAGGAAGAAGAGGTTTCTTAAGCAAATTACTATTTGTTTTTCTTGATAAGTAGCGTTCCTTTGTTTCGCGGGCTGCCTATCACGATAAAATCAACCCAGATAATTGTTGTTTGTGTATCTTCTTCCGTATTGGATTTTCATTGCGAAACTCCCTCGAGTTTATGAAACAAAGAGTAGCTGAAACGCGGAAGTACAGGGATTACGGGAATTTCCGTCATAATAACGACCTATCTCTCGATAAACAAGAGAAGACCGAATTGGTCTGTAAAATTGTTAGATATGAAAAATTTATTTTAAAAATATATATATATATATTAATCGATTAAGGAGGAGGACGATGACTTCATCCTCTCCCTCCGTCCGAAGGGAACGCTCGCCATTAAGGTGCTCGCCGACCGCACCAAATGGTCAGTTGCACGCTTTATTTGATTATAAAATGTGATTGTGACATCACCATCGCTTCTACTCTTGCGCATTGTCGATAAGCGTGGCTGCTAGGAGGGCAAGTTAGCTAAAGTTGTTTAGAGCTAGTTTATTATTAGTTTAGCTACCCTTACTACTGCACATCATGCACTAGTCAGCAAGTATTATCCTGTATAGATTTTGCAATCTTTGCGTTCTGGGCTGTAATTATCGATTACTTTCCCCTCCAATTATCGATTTCCTCCCTGATCAGGAACGCGGAACTGACGCTGGACAAGCCATCGCGCGACTCTCCCGGCGTTCCTCCCCTCGCCCTCACTATCACCCCGCTACAGATAGAGCCTGAAGACCCCAAGTCCAGTCTGCATCTCGTGTTGGAGAAGGAGGATGGGAAGGGGGTCACGGAGGTGAAAGTTATTACATTTTAAAATGACACGATTATTCTAAAAGTCAAAAGACGAGCCTAACGAGCACGTTGCCAACCCTCTGAGTTGTGTGTACAAGGAGTAACGTTTTGTCATTTTGTGACATCGTATCATTGTATGGATGTAATATGGATTGATTGGAGAGATTAGTGATACGGTAATAGCAGCGGGAACAGGGATTGGATTAGATCGATTGGAGGAATCCGGGAAAAGATATCCAAGTGGTGATTGCATGTTTCGTGCTGTCTATGATTCCTGAACCGAACAGCCACTGGAATACGAGCTTTAGCACCTCCTGATTGTTAGATGGACTTAAATCGGATTAGTAACTCCTATGGAGAAATTATATGAGCGCGTCCAGTTATTGTATAACATGAGGGTGATGTGAATCTTAACTGTAAGCTATGACCAACGCACCTATTTTTTTTAAATTGTTAATGTAGTCGAGTAAAGAGCGAGTTGATTGATCCATGTTGAGCAAGAGGTGATCGTGTGTTTCATCGGGTTTGCTTCTAACGAAGCCTTAATTTTCATTTGCATAGCTGGGGTAATCTGCAATCTTTCCATTACTGTTGATGAACACCCGCTCGGGCAGATCTAGCAGCATTGGGGTTTCACATAGCCCATATTTGGCGCTGCTTGGGCCAGTCTTGATACTGGGCTTACAAATTCGTTCACGTAAATTAAATTGTGTTCAGTAACCAGTTGTATATCCCTAGTGATTTCTGTTAATGAAATCCGTCGTAGTTCTTTGCGAAATTGATCGTCATTTACATCCGACATGAGTTCCCATCGATAAGTATGAGAATTGTAGTTAATGAACGCCCATCTGGACACTCCCTCAGCCACTGCAGAGACGGTGTTCCGTCTCAATCCCTACCTGGGCATACTCCCACTCCACGATGGACAACCATTCAACGGAGCAGTACTCAAACGGTGAGCAGTACTATAGACTGTAGTTGGTCGCTACAGTAATCTGCAATACGAAAACAGTACTGTAGATGAACGAGAGAAAAAATAGAGATTTTTTAGGATAAGATTTTGCCGCTGTCGGCTTGATTGCGGTTTTATTTAATGTTTAAATTAAAATGTTTTAAAATGCTCTGACTCAAACTTACTTACGCTCTTACAAGTATGTTATCAGGCTGGCAAGAAAGTCTTGTCCGTTTTGAGGTGTTGACTTTGAACTTACGGTTTTCGGTCAGTTCAAATTAATACACCTTGTATGCATGGTATGTTGTAGGGACACTACTGAATAACAACTTTGAACTTTGATATTATTTGAGTCACCATGGAATCCTTAGATATGGAGAATTTCACACTATTTGATGTAGTGGTGAAAAAATGGCAAGTAATAAAATAGGTTTCTTTTAGTCGAGAATTTTTCGAAGAAGCTATTCTTAGAGCCACTTGCATTGTCAACATTCCTCTTTCAAACTATGGTGAGAACTATCCGCTGCTATATTTATTGTAGAAGTTATGGTCCTCCAGATGTGGCGCGCTCAGAAAAAGTAGTATGGTGATGATCTCAAACCACAGTGGCCAATGCGAAGCTATCGAGATGCAATGATGCGCGATTTGCTTACTGGCAATGTTACTTACTGACACGATGGTTCTTTCAAACAATGCAATTCCTAACTTTTTGAACCACGAAAAATTCAAAAATGTCGAAACTCTATGAATTTTTGAAAAAATCCAGTTTTAGGAGCCTTATTCGATAATGTGCTCTGTCGAAGTAGGTATAAATCAGCCAATGTGCTGCTAAACAATAATACTAATGGACTTTTTCTGCGTAATGAGCAGCCAAACGGATTGATCTGATCTTCTCTTAAAGTATGGCGCTTTGTGAATCCTCATTTTCGATCTCTAATTTCGGTTCACATACGAACGCACTGCCAAATCACTGACTATGATACCCATCACAAAGTGAGTAATGATATTCTAACCCTCATAGGTGTCCTTCTAAATCAGAGGGAAATGGGAATTCAATTCATTCGGAGACTTCAGAAAATTGCAAAAAGGTTTTTTGCCGTAGTGTGTCGCTCGCAACACATATTTTTGAGACATCGTTTCTGACTAGCCCGATGAGGGAGATGGGTCCCATTATCCTTCCTACATTCAGTAAAGGTCACCCTTCTAATGGATAGCTTGCATAATACTCTGCCTCGATCCACTATAGAACAGCACGCCAAAGAAAGTGTAGAGTCGAAATCGATCCGGCGACATTTCTACATTCCCAATTTTCAAAAGAATGACCAAGTAGTCATGAAGTAGTGAGCAACAAAAAGAGGAAGACTTCCTACATATAATGTTACTAGAGAGGGTTAGCCAGAGGACTTGGAAAGGAAACGCGGAAGAGTTTTCTGAAATTTCAAAATCGGACAAGACTTTCTTGCCAACCCTATACATATGGATTAGTTGTAGCACGGAACAGGTTGGTGTGATATTGTATTTTCATCAGCACCGCCGAACGCATTGAGGCGCATCACCCAGCATTGCATAGATAGCTTTGTTGAAACACGGAAGTGATTGCAGATTTGTAGATTGGGAGGGGCATGCAATATACCGGTACTGAATGTACTAAAAGAGTACCGAGCAATAAACTAGCATGAAATACAATATTCAATAAGTTAATAATATTTAATTTTTTTATTTAAATATATTTACATAATTATTTATATGTTTATGTGCAGTCAATCGATAACGGCTACGACGAAGAAGCGGAAGGGCGAGAAGGATTCGTACCTACTCAAGATGATCATCGAGGATGGAGAGAAAGCTGTTGTATCGTGAGTATTTATTTATTTATCGTACACCACAAGAGTGCGACTACATGTACAAAGTTGTCATAATGATGTTTAGGAATGGGGAATTCACAGGAGTAGGGGAGCGGGAAGGGAGTGATCTGGGCAACAGCACGGGAATTAGGAGTGAGGGGAGGAACCTCGAAAGGGATGGAGGAGTAGAGTACGTTAGAAGCATACTCTAGGGTGTAAGGATTACTGTAGGCATAGGTCGAAAGGGTGCGTTGCGGCATGTCGAAAATGCGGGTTGGGTCTGTCATAAATGGGAATGAAAAACTGAAAATGCGGGTTGGGCTTGTCAAAAATGGGGATCAAAACCCGTAAATGCGGGTTGGCTTCGTCATTTTTGACGTACCTTTCGACCTATGACTGTAGGCACGCATATCTTTCTCACTAAATTGATGGCAGAGTAGGAACTGAAATGCGGCGATTCTAGAGTTGGGCAAATCTGCTGTGGTGCGCACCAGGTAGATTGCAGTTGTGGAACTCCTTCTAATTGATTATGTCTAGCTTCACCTATTAGAGTTGTGAAACCCATATAATTGTAGAATGAAGTAATTTCAGTCAATCATTATGTAAATATTTAATTACAGTTAGTTAATTGCTTAATTACTGTAATTGCAGTCAATTCCCGAAGGATTCGCTGCATCCGATCGAGACGGGCAACATAATGATGGAGCAGACGAACGTATCCGTGTCCAAGGAGGTGAGGAGAGAGAGATATTGCGCAGGGATGACGACATGAGGAAGACATATCCCTCACCGGGTTCCCTGTTCTGGGAGCCGGGTGTTTATTTTGATATCATGTGTGTATTACGATATCCGGTATGAGAGAAAAAGCAGTTTTTGCTACCTCAAATGACAAGAGCTGCCGGTGGAACAGTAGATCGCCTAGAGAAGAGATTATGTGTTGGGGGGGGGTTGACATGCTACCAGAAATGATTGTGTTGAAGCCTATGCAAAGGACAATTCTGCTCGTGAAAACTACAAAAGAGAATATGGCTCAGTAGAGAACGAGTGTTCCGGACATGCCTTTCTGTAAATCGTAGTTTAGACCAGAATAGGTTTTGAGAAAGCCTCGTGCAGCTCTCATCAATATATAGACTCATACCAATCAATAATAATTCTACTACTCTGGTAATACACAGCAAAAACCAAGTTAAATAATGCCGAGAAGCTTAGCAAGTCTACAAGGTGCAATCAATAATCCCTGTCGTACAGTAGCCTTGCGCAGTTATTCTATCGATAGCCGGTCATCAATCAATACTTTATGTTACAGTACCTCTAGCCTCTCATCAATCAATAATAGCTGTCCTGTTACAGTACCTCGGTCTGCAGTCGGATTTCTTCGCGCAAATCTTCTACGGCGGCTACATGGAGGGAAAGCAGGAGGTTAGTTTTTAGAATTTTTAGTTTTGTTTTTTTTTTCGTGATGACGAGACAGTGACTGCTGCATCCCGTACCATTCATATTTCGTAATCACTCTGAAACTCAAATTCTCCGGTGAATTCACAAAAAAAATCACCTACCAAGATCTAGAGAAACTGAACGGTCTACGTGTTCGCGCTGTCAAAAACGATGTCACTACGTGTTCCCAAGCATGAACAAAAATGGTAAATGCCGAGGGATGTCGAAAGCTAAGGGAGCGAAACAGGCATACCTATTATGGTGTTGACCATAATTCTCGGGTAGTACACGTGAAATAGCTACAGCCATTTAACCTTATTTAATATTTTATAAATAGGTTATGTGTGCAGGTGGTGGAGCTGCAAGAGGTGAACGCGGAGGAGGGCCACCTGCTCATAAACAATCTCTACGCGAGAAGACCCAATCTATCGTGTGAGTACGGTAGTAGCACGCCCCTGGGTTACGGTAGACTATTCGATATCGGGGATCGAAGGGCACTTTTACGGTATGCATTGGCTTCTGGCCTGTGATTGGCGTATTGTTCTTGCCCAAATTAATAGTTTATTATTACATCTCTGAAGCCAAGGCCCGTCTGCTATTCATAAATAACATCTCCTGATTTAGAGGTGACCTTATTAGAGTATTATTATGTAAAGCCTGGAAATCAAGATCATATTCTACTTGGATAGGTGTGTAAAAAGGCTATTGACTTGATCGACCGGTCGTTGTCCCTCAATCTCTCCTTTCTTAAGTGGACTGCACACGTAGGTCACCTCTAGGTTACGGTATGTTTTTGGCACCAGATTACGGCATTCATCACCTCTCATTACTCACAGCGGTTACCGTAACGACACCTTGGTACTGTATCTCTTTATCCATTCACTGTATCCAACCCCTCTCTCTTTCAGTAGACGATACTCGTGTTCTTCTCTCACTGGCCGATCGTTTCTCACTCGTCGTCCTCATGAGAAAGTGCATCGAGGACTTGCTCAATCGTGCGTTTTATTGATTTATTATTTTATTTTAAATATTCTCTAATCGCGAAACTTACGAAGTGGTAGATGATGTAGACGAAGGTGACGAGAAATTACAATAAGAATTTGCGCAATTGGGTGAGACTGCATTTACAAGTGTATGTACTTGATCTGTACTCAGGAATAGCGGAACGTCGTTTGGCTGTACTTAGCGAACGCGTGAAACCACGATCCATCGATCTTTTTTTGTCTTTCGCGTTCTCTTCTATCGTATACTCATAGGTCAAAAGGTACGTAAAAAACGACGAAGCCAACCCACATTTTGGTTTTTTAAAGGCCAATTTTTTGAAAAATCCAACCCACATTTTTGGATTTTGATTAAAAAATTGTAAAACTAACCCAGTTTTTCATACCCATACTTGAAACACCCAACACACATTTTCGACTTTCGTTAACGCATCCTTTTGACCTATGCGCATACTCGTAGTGTCCACAATGTGGGGTTATGAGCATAGGCACGATGCGAAACCTCGATTGGCCGATTTGTGAAACTGATGAGATTTGCTGTAGATAGTCTGATCCACCGTGTGTTTATTTTTCCACAATTTTTTATTGAACCCTAACGACAAGCATTATCCAAATGGTCATGAATTCGCAATTTTCTTTGTTGGTGAAAATTGCCATTTTTTTCTGAGAAATGTTTTTTTTCGAACATTTCTCTTTCCTACCGTATCCTTTGCAGAGGACGCGAATCTGTCGGACGACAGTTCGGCGAAGGCGCAGTTTCTGCTGATGGCAGATCGATCCAAGTCCACCAATGCCATGGTACTGTATTATTAGTTGCATCACATCGTCTGGTCGTAACTAAAGAAAGAAGTCAGGAATGTGAGAGCATAAATTTAAGAGGGACTCTCATTCGCTTATGACCACTTTCGGATGTTTGGGGTCTTGGAATATTTATTTATTAATTAAATAATATTAGATTATAATGTGCATTGCATGCACCGGCAAAATCAAATATTTCCTTCTTTTTTTCATCATATTAGAATCTCTCTCACCTGAATAGCCAATAAATTATTATTTTGACTTCTCACACTATGAATAAGGCAAGTTCACGCTTCAGTGACAATGCAAAATCTATTACATGGTTGTTCTATTGATACGCAGTTTAGTCTTTTCCAGTTGAACTTTGTTAGATTGCTTTCTCGGAAAGACCTGTCTGACTGTGACCAAGCGTATTTATTTCTTGTTTCAGCGATTGCCTATTACATTTATAAAATGATACGAACACACAAAAAGTCAAAATGGTACTTCCTGTGTTTACCAAAGCGAGAGAGCGGGCAAAAGTGAGAGGGTCGCGTACGTGCCTGTGTGGTAAACAACGGAAGTCCGTCATTTGACTTTTTGGTGTGATCGTATCATTTTATAAATGTAATATAAGGCATTACCGTTTATTCTTAACGATATGTGGAAAATAAATCCGATCCTATGCTCTGAAATGTCTGCAAAGTAGCCATAAAATGGGAAGAACCGTCTCCATTTTATAAATGTTATTATCGGACTAATCGTGGTTTCTCCTGTGCAGCAGAAGATTCTTGCAACGTTCAAGACGTCGACCGAACTGCACGAGGCGGTTATGACCATCGCCGCCAATGTCTCCCACGCAAGCATGGTCGTCATCTTCGAGGTGAGACAGATTGCGTCATCACTAGGAAATATACAAAATACAGTTGAATGTGAAGCGGATATTTGGCTTAAGCGGCTTTGGGATATTTGAGTAGGGCGCATAGGTTAAAGAGTGGGCGAAAGCACGTGTAAGGGTATTCTCAATTTTTGAACCAAAGTCGTCGATCATAAAATCGTGGTGATTGCGTGAGTGAGGCAGGTGAAGGGGTACCGAAACACGAAACTTGCAACCAGTTCGCGAAAAAGCTACCATGTTTGCTTTTGATATTGCTGAATGGCATGATAACGAGTTCAGCACGTGTAAACAATAGTTAATGCGCATTGAATTCTTATGTATTACATCATACATATTTTTCTTATTTATTGCGGAACACAGCTGATTTTGTGTATCAGCGTGGTTAGGTATAACTTGTTTCTTCTATGTAAGGCCAATATAGAAGAATCAAGTTATTTCTAACCACGCTGGTTAGATAATCCACCCCGGCGAGCAAAAAAAAAATTTTAATTTAATTTTGTAGTGTTCATGCTATTACTGTAATATGTATTTGCTTGCAGTTCATGGCGAAGATGGCGATGAGTCTCGAGCGGAAGCTGATCATCGAGAAGAGACCAAAGGTACTGTACTCATATTATTTTTCAGTTATTTATTGATTATTATTATACTCTTTGCGGTTGTACGAAAAATATGTTGACTTGCACAGTTATGATGAGTCATTGATTGGTCTCTCACAATACTTTTGAACATCCACGTTTGACAGGAACAACTGCTTCCTTATGTCATGAATATTATGAGAACCACGGATTTTAAAGTCCTTGATATCAATTCATACTCTGTCAATCAATCAATATTCCTCTCCAGATCTTCTTCAAGTTCGGGTCGAAGCGATGCGTGGTTCAGCTGCTACAGGAGAATGTACCCGTGATGGCCAAGAGATTCCTCGATATTTGCAGGAGGGACTACAAGGTGGGCAGGGAGAGGGTTGCGCAGGGATGATGCAACCCGTATATCAAGAACTATGAATGAAATAATAGCTAGGAAGATTGAAAGAGATGAGCTTTCCGTACATTAGACAGTATGGCTCACGAGGCAGTCTATATTCATTGTCGTATCCTGGGATCACCTGGTTTGAAGAGCAAAACCCAACTATTTTTTTGATAATCTCAGCTGACCAACGGAGAGCCACTCGTGTTCACCACCTTCCACAAGCTGGAGGCGGGAGGAAAGGTACGATGCATAGATTTTCGCTTGATTCTTTAGAGTGGTACAGTAGTTCACCAAGAAACAATCGATATTTGCAGCAGTACAGTACGTTCAAGTCGGAGAATGCGTGGACTGACGGGCTCACGGAGCAGTACGTGCCCGATATGAAGCTGACGGTATGTTACCCTACGGTATATTCCGTTCTACTGTAGCCCGGGCGGGTTGATTATCAGTCTTGAAATGAATGTTTCGGTTTCAATATTGATCATGATAGGCAAAATAACAATATATTTCGAGATATATTAGACCTTATGTAGCCCAAAACGTTGCTACGATAGTTGGAATGCTGATGGGATACGGTATCCCCAATATTCCTACCGTACCCTCGTTTCTTCTCAGGGTCTCTATCTTGCGGCGCGCGTCGACCCAAACTACGCCGAACGTCACGTGTATGTCGTAAAGCACAACACGAGATTCACCAGTAAGTGCAATACGAGGAATAGCGTAGTGATGACGTAATCTAGGATAGGTGCATTAGAATGATGAAGTTTCATTACGTTCAGATTTTGAAGCATTGTGGGGAACATTTTTCGATTGATGAACAAAAACAAACACATGTAAAGTTTCATTTTCTAAAGGATTACTTATGGATGACGAAATATTAATTTCAGATCCCATGACCTACTTTGGCAAATTCGTCGAGGGCTCGCACGTAACTGAAAACCAACCAGCCGGAGCCCGCTACCACTTTGGTATCTATTGATCGGCTGGCCTACAGTAATCCATAGAATATCGATGCGTTTCACCACGTTTACCGTATCTCCTACATTAATCGGCTTACCCTTGCCCCTGGCCCGTATGTATCTAATTAATGATTCCTCTCTTTCTTCCTTTATGCGTTCTTTCGAAGCTCTTTGACCTACAATGTTCCTTAGATTATCGACATATCGATTAGTATGTTCTCTTGTTTTCGCGGGAAGATCTCTCCATGATGCATTATAACGCAATATAGGATCGCCACAATTACTTGTTCGTTCATTGTTGTGTTGAAGTGATAAAGCTAAGCTAAGTTGGTATTGATCTGAGTAATGCTATTGCGTGAATTTTCGTCGCACAATCAAACTATATCTCAATAGGGAACAAACTGCTCAGTAGTATTATTAGTTTTCTTAAACGTATGGTTTAGAATATTTGTCGATTAAGGAGGAGGACGATGACTTCATCCTCGCTCTCAGTCCGAAAGGAACACTCGCCGTCAAGGAACTCGCCGGTCACACCAAGTGGTCAGTCGCACGCTTTATTTATTTATTTGTTATTATTATTAATATTATTATGCGCCGTGCCGATAAACACTACCTGAGAGTGTGGCCTACTCCAAGCTCGGTAGTGTTCACGAACCAAAAATAACGTATTCCGACGCATAATGCAATGAAGCAAGCAGTTTTTTTGCGGTATAAACCCTCAATTATCGGACACTTTTATCGAATAATCGATTCGTTCCCTGATCAGGAACGTGAAACTGACACTGGACAAGCCGTCGCGCGACTCTCCCGGCGTTCCTCCCCTCGCCCTCACTATCACCCCTCTGCAGATTGAGCCGGACGACCCCAATTCCAGTCTGCATCTCGTGTTGGAGAGAGAGAGGATTCCACGGAGGTGAGCGATTTATTGATTGGACAGATTGGTGATTTCGGATGTGTATGGGGAATTGAGATATTTGATTGAGTGGTGATTTTGGGTTCCATAGTGTCCATGTTTGACGAATCGGACAGCTACGAGAATACGAGCGCAGTCTTTCCTAGTTGTTAGATGGATTAGTAGCACCAATGCGGAAATTATATGCGCGCATCCAGCGATTGTAGATAGCATGTGGGTGATCCTGAATCTAACATTAAGGGGGGGGGTGACATTTTAGCAACGGGTAATAACTCAGCTAGGAGTGAGCCTAGAGCTATGGGAGTGGTACCATTGTGATCAGCATCAGGTAATTGAGATTTCATAATTAATTAATTAATATCTCATTAATTATGCTAATTAATTAATTAATTACGAAATCTATTTTTTCTGATGCTGGTCACAATGGTACCACTCCCATAGCGCTAGGCTCACTCCTTGATGAGTTATGGCTCGTTGCTCAAATGTCACCCCCCCCCCCCGAATCTAAACTGCGAATTGGGACCATACTTGCTCATGAGGGTGCAGGGGCACGGTGCAAATGGGGGTCGGTATTTTAGGTGACACTGTGCAAAAAGATAAATCGAAAGGGGTGAATAATTAGTATTTTCGGGGGTACCTCGCAATTGACTGTGTTGGTACGGGGGCATAGCGCAAAAAGGCTCGGAGAAGTGCTGCCCGCCTATGATTGGTACTGAGGTGTGGTTTTTTTTCTCAGCCATGTAAATGCACGTTTCTTCTAGTTGTTAAATTTAGGCAATTAAAGGGCGAGAATCACCCGGCATGTAATGCTCGCTCTCCTAACCGGAGGCAATCTGAAATCTCCACATCTCAGTTAATGAAAGCTAGGCGGAGCAGACCTATCGTCATCTGGGTTTCAAATAGCCTGCATTTGTCGCTGCTTGGGTCAGGCTCGATAATAGGGTTGAAGTTTACTCACGTAAATCAGTAATCAGGTATAAATTCCCGAGCTTTCCTAAGCCCATTTATGAAAACCCTTTGCTGGATTGGGGTTTCAACAGGCTTTTTTTTTGCTTCGATATGACTTTCATTCGTTTTTTTCTCCATAGTAGTTGATGAACAGCAATCCGTTATAAATTTCTTGTGATTTATATTTATTAATAACCTAGTAGTCCTTGATTGATTGGGGTTTCAACTGACCGTTATTTGCATCCGATATGGAAATTATTTGCTAAGGTTTCTCGATTTCAGTTAATGAACGCCCATCAGGACACTCCGTCAGCCACTGCAGAGACGGTATTCCGTCTCAATCCATATCTGGGAATACTCCCACTCCACGATGGACAACCATTCAATGGAGCAGTACTGTAGAAACATGTACTGTATACTGTAGTTCGTTACTACATTAGTCTACAATACTAAAAGCAGTACTGTAGGCGATCGGGAGAGAACTTAATAAATGATAGAGAATGATAGTTCGCCGCTGTCGCCTTGATCCAGATAAAAACAGTAGTTTTAGTCTTTTTTAATTGTTAATTATTTATTTCTTACCTACTTACACTCTTGGCGTGTTAGTTGTAATAAGGAGCTGATTAGTGTGATATTTTGATTTGTGTGCAATCAACCATTGAGTAACCGTTGAGGGACTTCGCATAGATAACTTTCCTGAAACACGAAAATAGTTGCCTATTAGGGTTGAGGAAATAAAGTTAACACACCTAACGTATTTGTTGAGGATAAATTAAAATCACATAAAACCTTTACATTTACATTGATAACGTTTTTTTAATGTAAAATGTAGACATAAAACCTAAGCATAAAAGTGGCCATTCTTTTGTTTTTTGTAAATATAACTTTAACTACATTTTATTTATTTATTTAATTAATTAATTTGCAGTCAATCGATAACGGCAACGACGAAGGAGCGTAAGGGCGAGAAGGAGTCGTACCTGCTCAAGATGATCATCGAGGACGGCGACAAGGCTGTCATATCGTGAGTACGGTAGCTGGCTACTGTAAAGTGTATGGATCTCTGTAACCAAACGTCGCTAAGCAATAAATTCAATGGAATAGTTAGCCAGAAAATAACAGTGAGGGGCCTGACTTCGTGTGAGAAAAATGTAGGGCAAATCGGTTTTGGTGCGCGCAAGGCATAGGTCGAAAGGAACTGAATATACGACGAAGCCAACCCGTATTTTGAGAATTTTTGGTGAAATAAATTAAAACCTAATCCTCATTTTTGGGTATTCATGCCCATTTTTGACAAACCCAACCCGTATTCTCGATTTGCCACAACGTTCCTTTTCGACCTATAAATGTAAGGCAAATCGGCTTTAGTGCGCTCCAGGTAGATTTCAGTTGCGAAACTACTTATAGGTGCTAGAGGACCGCGATCTGTAATTTCCAAAAAGTATTGGCCGACAAAAACAATATACTTCTAGAATGAAATCGAAAGGTCACTATGAAATCTTGCCTCATTTATTCACCTTTTGATGCCTAATTTCGACACGCCCTTTTGATGTTTTCGGCTGTTGAGCGCACGAGGTGGATTTCTTCTAATTGTTCATGCTCTGTCGTGTCTAGTTCTTTTATCGAATTCGTGAAATTAGATTTGAAATGAAGCGCTAAGCAATTGCAGTTGTTTTATAATTTATTTAATGCATAATTACTGTAATTACAGTCCGTTCCCGAAGGACTCACTGCCTCCGATCGAGACGGGCAACATAATGATGGAGCAGACGAACGTATCCGTGTCCAAGGAGGTGAGGAGAGGGGAGAGAAAGATTGTGTAGTGATGACGAAATGAGGGAGTATTGGGGAAGGTTATAATGGACAAGTCGCAAGCTGTTTATTTGTTATTATCTTTCCGTTGACCATCTACTATGAAGCAGCAGATTGACAAGCGAAAATGATAAGAGCTACCAGTGGAACAGTACATCGCCTAGTGAAGATGTGTTTGGGGGGAGTGTAGATATGCAGTATGAAGTAAATATAATTACGCCTATGCTGTGGACAACTCGGAACGTGATACCCATCAACCGTATACGGGAAAACAACTATATAAAGCTCGAGTGTTCCGGGCATGCCTATATTTCTGAAAATCATGTTTGACACCAGAACATGAATTGGGCCAAAAACCAATCAGATCGAATAACGTTTACAGTGACCTTGCGATGTGTTTCTATGTATAGCCCCTTATCAATCAATAATCGCTGCTCTCTTACAGTACCTCAGCCTGCAGTCTGACTTCTTCGCGCAAATCTTCTATGGTGGCTACATCCCTCAGGGAAAGCAGGAGGTTCTTTTTTTTTAAATTTTTTTATTTTCTTTTTTTAAAGTTTTTTTGCCATACTGAAAATCGACCATCCATTGTTGTATCCCGTTCCATTTATATTTCGTAATCACTCTGAAACTCTATTCTGCCGCGATTTGGAAAAAATCGCCTACCAAGATCTAGAGAAACGAAATGTTGTACGTGTTCACGTTTGCGAAAACAATTAAACTTTGCGTTCTATAGACCTAATTTCGATTATATTTTATAAATAGGTTATGTGTGCAGGTGGTGGAGCTGCAAGAGGTGAACGCGGAGGAGGGCCACCTGCCCATAAACAATCTCTACGCGAGAAGACCCAATCTATCGTGTGAGTACGGTAGTAGTACGCCCCTTGGTTACGGTAGACTACTCGATATTGGGGATCGAAGGGCATTTTTACGGTATACATTGACTTCTGGCTTGTGATTTTCGATCTCTTCAGCTTTAGGATCAATATCTATAAAGTACTGGGCAGTTACCGATGTAGCAGGACTTTTTTTAGACAGTATTGTTCTTGCCCAAATTAATAGTTTATTATTACATCTCTGAAGCCAAGGCCCGTCTGCTATTCATAAATAACATCTCCTGATTTAGAGGTGACATTATTAGAGTACTATTATGTAAAGCCTGGAGATCAAGATCCTATTCTACTTGGATAGGTGTGTAAAAAGGCTATTGACTTGATCGACAGGTCGTTGCCCCTCAATCTCTCCTTTCTTAAGTGGACTGCACACGTATTCCACCTCTAGGTTACGGTATGTCTTTGGCACCAGATTACGGCATTCATCACCTCTCATTACTCTCACATCGGTTACCGTAACGACACCTTGATACTGTATCTATTTATCCCTTTACTGTGTCCAATCCTCTTTTTTCAGTAGACGATACTCGTGTTCTTCTCTCACTGGCCGATCGTTTCTCACTCGTCGTCCTCATGAGAAAGTGCATCGAGGACTTGCTCAATCGTGTGTTTTATTGATTTATTTTTCCAAATATATATTTGTATACTCCAAAATTTGGTTCCAATACCCACGAACTGGCATTGTGCATAGAGAATGTGTGAAACCGCGTGTTTGGCAATGTGTGAAACCGTGTGTTTGGCTTCTTTTATTTTTGTTTATTTTGATTGATGCGCATCCAGCACGAATATTATCATACGGGGAAAGGATATGGATACGGAACTGGTGAAACCGCAATTGACCGATTAGAGCAACTTGAAAAGTATGAGTGAGATCATTCTCACGCTGACCAAGCAAACTCAGAGAGAAATAAGTCTACGACTTCAGAAGTCTTGGCTACCCAGCGACGACTTTAAAGTCTAAAAAGTGCCGCTCCCCTGCTTCTATTCGAAGCGAGTAGACTTATGAAGTCGTCGCTCGATAGCCGAGAAGTCTACAGTCGTAGACTTGATTCCCTGTGAGAACATATATCTTGTTATCATAACCTCATTTCTGTTTCCTACCGTATCCTTTGCAGAGGACGCGAATCTGTCGGACGATAGCTCGGCGAAGGCTCAGTTCCTGCTGATGGCAGATCGATCTAAGTCCACCAATGCCATCATATGGTATCATTTGCGGTAAATGGTCAATAATTGACCAATAAGACAGGAATGTTTCCTCGTAACTATTTGTAGAATGGCCGGTTCTCTATAATGTACATATAAGTAGTAGTACACCCATTATTTTTAGAAAAACGTTATTATATTTTTTAAAAGGTTTCCCTTTGCAGCAGAAGAACTGTTTTTATTTTTTTAAAGTAATTTATTTAATTATTGATTTTCAGTTCATGACGAAGATGGCGATGAGTCTCGAGCGGAAGTTGATTATCGACAAGAGTCCCAAGGTACTGTACTCATCTTATCCTTCAGTAATTTTCTGATTGTGATACTCTTTGCACATGCACTAAAAGATTGTTGACTTCTACAGTTATGATGATCATTGATGGTTCCTTCGCAATTTTATTTTATTTTTCGAACCTTCACATTTGATAGGAACAAGTGCTTCCCTGTTTCATGAATATTATGAGAACGCGGATTTTAAAGTCCTTGATATCAATCCATACTCTGTCAATCAATCAATATTCCTCTCCAGATCTTCTTCAAGTTCGGGCCGAAGCGGTGCGTGGTTCAGCTTCTGCATTAGAATGTGCCCGTGATGGCCAAGAGATTCCTCGATGTTTGCAGGAGGGACTACAAGGTGGGCAGGGAGAGGGTTGCGCAGGGATGATGCACTCGTATTCTCGCTAGCATTTTAAGGGAAATACAAAACTTTGTAGATTAGAAGAGATGAGGAAAAAGTGTAAGTGATACATTTAGTTGCATAATATTTTTAGCAATGGAAGAGGTCACTCGATTGTTACAGATGTAGAAATGCTTGATTTACGTGTTTGCGAAATCTCAAATTCACAACGTTATTTGGTTCCAAAAATGGCATACGTCGATTTTTTTCTCATTTTATTATTTTTTTTAAATCGACTTGGAACATCGAATTGCTAAACGTGCAAATACATTGCACCTATGTTTGCGCCGTATCCTGAAATCGCCTGGTTTGATAAAGAAGAAAAATGCTCCGAATATTTTCTTATTATCTCAGCTGACCAACGGAGAGCCGCTCGTGTTCACCACCTTCCACAAGCTGGAAGCAGGAGGAAAAGTACGGTATATCGATTATCGATTGATTAATTGCTACGGTAGATCGGGAAAAATCAATCGATATTTGCAGCAGTACAGTACGTTCAAGTCGGAGAATGCGTGGACTGATGGGCTCACGAGCAGTATGTGCCCGATAGGAAGCTGACGGTATGTGAAGATAGAAACATCCGGATTCCGGAACATGTTGATCTACCATAACCCGGGAGATATGATTATCATTTTTTTCGCTATTAATGATGATAGAAAAATGCAAATACACTTCAAGACACACAAAGTCGTAAAATCCATTCCTACTGTATGTGGAGTGCTAAATCAATACGGTAAACGACTTACCGTATCCCCAATTTGACTACCGTACTCTTGTCTCTTCTCAGGGTCTCTATCTTGCGGCGCGCGTCGATGCGAAATACGCCGAGCGTCACGTATACGTCGTCAAGCACAACACGAGATTCATCAGTGAGTGCAATACGAGAAATTTCTTAGTGATGATGTAATCGAGGATAGGTGCATTAGAATGATGCTATTGCGTTCTGTTCAGATTTTGAACAAATGTTTCAAATTAAGTACAAAAAACAAAGAAGCAGGAAGTTGAACTGTAGATTGTTTAACAGATTGCTTATGGATGGGGCAATATTAATTTCAGATCCCATGACCTACTTTGGTAAATTCGTCGAGGGCTCGCACGTAACTGAAAACTAACCAGCCTACCACTTTGGTATTTATTGATCGATCGGATGGCCTACCGTATTCCAACATTTTTGGCGGATCCTGTACATTAATCGGCTTACCCTTGCCCACATGTTTCTAATTAATGATTCCTCTCTTTCTTTCGTTATGCGTTCTTTCTAAGCTCTCTGACCTACCATACCCCTAGATTTTCGACATATCGATTAGTATTTTCTCTTGTTTTCGCGGGAAGATCTCTCCATGATGCATTATAACGCAATATAGGATCGCCACAATTACTTGTTTGTTCATTGTTGTGTCGAAGTGATAAAGCTAAGCAAAGTTGGTGTTGATCTGAGTAATTCTACAGAAAGCCATGATACAGTACCCAGGAATCCAATTATATATACAGTAATCTCGAGCAAATGATACAGTAACCCTGGTGAGGCTTTAACTATCGAAAGAGCGGCACCAATTGGACACTACTAGTGTTTCGGTCAAGTCAACCTCTGACAGCAAGGAATGAGTGATTAGACCAGAAAAGGTGGGGAGAAATCATTCGAGGTTCGCTGTTCCCAAACACTGCAGTAGTGCGGCCAAATGAGCCCCCTTCATTACCCGCCCGCAGCATCAAACCGGAGTGGATAATCTCATTCCCCATTCCTCTCTTTTCTCAAATCGCGCTCTTCATTAGCTGTTTTTGCGCGCGAGAAGATCCAAAGAGACAGTTTGCATCTCCTGTCTCTATCCCCCCCCTCCTCCCCTCTCCTATCTCCCACTCCCCATCTTTCGCCCCTCTCTCCCTCTCCCTCCCTCGCTCATTTCGGTTTTCCAGCTCCTCGGTATAGCGCCCAGAAGGGCTAGGACGCGCGCGCGGATCCGTATATAAGGTGCGGGGCCGCACCCTAAATTCCACCGCTGGCCTTTGCAGCGCTTATTGTCTCTAATTCACTGCGATTTGCAAACCTACTCTCTGTTTCATTATTCGATAGATCAAGTGCTAGTCGTGCTTACCATTTGCTACAGTACTCCTACCGTACCCTACTGTGCCCCTCTTTCAGATGTGGATCCAAACGGGACTGGCCACGGCCGGTTCAGCCTTTGTTGTGCTGTCCTGCCTGTCTGCTGCTTACGTCATCAGCAGAGACATCAACCAGCTCTACTCGGAAGTCATGACCGAGCTCGACCAGTTTAAGGTAAATGATCTACATTGTATTTAGAAAGTGGCAAAACAAAAATGCCACGAGCCGGGATCGAACCGGCGACCTTTAGATCTTCAGTCTAACGCTCTCCCAACTGAGCTATCATGGCAGTGGAAGAGTGGGAGAGCGAGTAGTATGCACGTCGCGCTCTCTCGCGCCTTGCCTACACAGCGCATTTCCCCCTCTTTCACGCTCCTTTCGCTTTCCTCCTCCCGAGAAATATTTCTCGACGAGATTTCCTAGCGCTTGTCGCCTAAGATTAATGAAACACAAAAAGGAAAAGGACCGGTTTGGTGAGCAAATAGATCATAGAACAATTGCTCTAGATACAGTACCCTATCCTATCGTACCCTTACCGTAGTCCACCGTATCCCTTCAGGTGGTAGCTGACGACTCGTGGAACACCATGATGGTAATGCACCTGCATCCCTCCGGCAAAACTGAAGCTCCGCCCACTTTCGCCTCCGTATTCGGCCGTCACAAGAGAAGCAACGACCAGTGCAGTAAGTTACCGTATCCTCTTGATCTCAAAGTATCCCCAGAATTTCCATATCCTGTTAGTCTTTCGGCATCCCTAGAGTTACAGTATCTTGTAGTATAGATTTCGTTAACGTATACCTACCGTAATCTCACACTATTGCAGACTGCGGCCTGCCTGCTACCGGCTGCCCGCCCGGTCCCGCCGGAGAGCCCGGCATCCCCGGTGCACCCGGAGAGAATGCCGAGCACGGACGCCCCGGCCCACCCGGACCTCCCGGAATTCCCTTCAAGATTACGGTAAGCTGATTACCGTACCAGTTATCGATTTACTCTTATCGTAACCAATATCTCGCTGCAGGAGCCCAAGATGCCTGCGTGCGAGCAGTGCCCGCCCGGTCCCCCTGGTCCTCCCGGTCACATCGGTCTCGAGGGCCCGCCCGGTGGCACCGGACTGCCCGGCCCGCCCGGACCCGTCGGAGGCAACGGCATTCTCGGTGCCCGTGGACCGCCCGGAGCACCCGGAACAAGAGGATTCGACGGAACCAACGGACAGACCGGACCCAAGGGAAGAGACGCCGTCACTGGCAAGGGAGCTCAGGGAGCCGTCGGCAGAAGCGGCGCCCCCGGAGTACCCGGAGAACCAGGTACAGTAATCTTATAGCTATATTATAGTACGGTAAGCTTACCGCAATCTTAGTCGTCGAGTGTGCGTTTCGTGCTTACCGTACAGTGGATTATGACCGTAACCTACCGTATCCATCTGACCCAGTTGAACTACCGTATTCTGCATATCACAAAGTATACGGTATCTTCTCTGTGCAGGTCAGGACGCCGAGGATGGACCTGACGGTCACTCCGGCCCCGCTGGACTCAACGGAAAGCCTGGCAAGCCCGGAATTCCCGGAGCCGATGGACAGCAGGGAGTTGTACGTTTTTTTCTATACCGTATTTTCTTCTACAGTAATCCTCGATACCGTAAATTACCCTATAGTAATCAGTACATTACCCTACAGTAATCTAAATCTACCGTATACGAAGCACTATCATATCACTCTAGATCTACCGTATGCCGCACACTACCATATCCTACAGCACTCTACCTCTACCGTATCCACAACTTACCATATTCCAGATCGGAGCTCCTGGCAACAACGGTGCCGATGCCGCTTACTGCGAGTGCCCTCCCAAGAGCGGCACCTCTTCTGCCGCCGTTCGCAACGAATTCATCTCGCAACAGAACTACCACAGAAGATACCACTCCTAGACTAACGTATACTGAGGGTACGGTACAACTACCGAGTCCCGGGATTACTGTAGATCAACTAACCACCCACGGCACTGTACAAGATCTAGTGATCGATGCTGCCATACTCGATGATAAACTATTTATTGATCGATTGCCGGTGACAATACCGTAACAAAAGCAGTAACAAACAATGGGACTCGTCAATGTACAACGTATGTGCAGAGTGGAATCGAGGGGACATCAAGGCAGATCGATTCTCCATGATTACGGTAGACCTATCCGACAACTGACCTATACCGTAACAATCGATTAGCTGAGCTGGATACAATTTGTTCTTTAAAAAGGGGGTAAATTCGAAAAAGTGAAAGCATTTGATAACAAATGCAACGCAAACAAATATAAAAATTTGACAAATTTTTGACGCAGGCGGGAGCTGTTAAAAAAGGGAGTAGATGAAAGACCTTATTAAGGATTACGGTATCGACAATTTGGGGGTACGGTAGATCACCTTCCAAAGGATTACGGTAGAGTGGATACGGCAGATCACTAACTGCTTCCCGACGGTCCCGGTTGGTCGACTCGTCTAGTCTTGGATGACGATGGTCGATCTCCTGCGGCTAGCGACGCCTCCTCTCCTCCCTCTGTCTCTTCCACCTCCTCCTTCAATTGGTATATGCCACGACACACCTACAAGAAGGCCGGACTGAGCGTTGCGTCATCACTACCTTATTACACTACTATCAAATAACCGATTTTCGTATTAATTTTTTTTCTCACTACTTTGGGAGGACAGACTATCAAAAGCGAACTAGAATCAAAGAAGTCATGACACTTACGAAACACCAACCAACCTTGCCTATTCTGAATTATTTTACAAAGTGCGCAGCAAACATTATCTTCAATAATAAAATATTCGAATTTCTGGTAATTTTATGCCACCTATGAACCACCAATCCACCGGTTCCTATTTTATTTCCAGTATTTCTCTAAATTTGGTAAAGTAACGGCCCAGAATCGAAACCGAAAATGTCCAAAATAGAGCAAATTCATGATAACCGTCAAACCCCAATTCGCGAGGCCTCCTCACCTTTCTCTTATGACTTCTTCTTGCTTGCTGCTGCAGCTGCAGCTCCGCCCTCTTCTCCTCCTTCTTTGGCGTCTTGCGTCGGTACGCCGCCGTGTCGTTCCCGCCCTGCAGTCTGCCACTCCGCTCATTTATTTAGTTGTTTATTTGCCTACATTAATTTTTTTTTAAAAAAGACATTTGATCGAAATCTTTGGAATTTTTGTTTTGCAAAAAATAATGTAAAATGAACAGCATGGCAGGAATTAGACTTGTTTGCTCAGCTGTCAAAATTGCAAGATCTTTCTTTCGCTATTTGCCCAAAATCAATCGATATACCGTATTGTCCCCACTACCAACTACCGTAACTCTCACCGGCTGATGCTCGTAGTGTCGTTCCAGGTACTGTATGAGCAACGACTCCTTCGTGTTCTTGATCTGCTTCAGGTCCGTGTTGTCGAACGAGAGCTGCACCGGCATCTAAATTATTGTAAAATAAATTTTAGATAATATTAATTAAATAGTTTTAGAATTCACCGCTATTATTTTAGCAATAGATGTGAATTTCACTACGCGCCTATCTACTAACGACAACGTCAAAGGAGGCTGCACCAACGGAGCACTCGTTTGTGTCATTACTAGGAAATAGGGAGAGTGGAATCGTTTTGACTGCATCTAATAGGAGAAATTATTCTTATTTGTTATTAATATTATAAATATTTATTTATGCACCGGGCACAGACGACTATTGAATGAACCCGGCAATTCGACCAATATATAACAACTTTGAAACTTCAATAAAGTAATTGCGCCGATACCAGGACTATTTACTTTCCCTATTCCAATGCATTAAAAATAAAATCCACTTTGTCTTCATACACCGCACTCTTTGGATGAATTTCACAATTGTCCCCACGTGACATCAATAAACATAGAGCTTTTTGGTCACCTTTTTCGCATTTTTCGTGATATTCTTGAAGTTATCGGCGTCCCGCACGGGCAGATCGGCGAGGAACGACGACATTCTGCAATTTAAAATCATAATTAAGCAAATTAATTAAATTAACAAGGAAAATTAAAGAGACCCCTAACACACACAAAATCGCATAATTTCAGGCTTATCCGTCGCGGTACTGCATTTCTACCGTTGGGGACAGGTAAACTAGACGATTATATGGTCCAAAACGAGTACAAAACTAATAAAATAAGACTTATTTCGCTATACAAGACAGGAAGAAAGCAACGTGCCTTCTCCTCCCCTACTAACCAGCGCAAGTCCGCCCATCGCAAACTGACCCCCTTCTCTCACTACTACACTCAAACGCCGCCAACCTACCGTACTCTGCCCGCTTTGAAATTCAAATATTTCATTCTTCAATAATTATCGCGTATTTTACCCCCTGGGAGACGTCACATTTTGTTTTATTTGTTCTGGTTGCATCGAATTAATAGGGATTTTGTGTTTCGCGTCCCTCCTCGTGCTATGGCCCACGCTGAACTTTCCTTCTATCAGTACATTGTATTCGCACTTTGCATTGTAGGGAAACGGCCGAAATTATGCACTAGACGCGCGCCACAGCGTGCACGCGCCAAATTCCGCCAGCAAAACTACCGTAATCCTCCATAATTTTCAAATTTGCTCTATTGCGAAATCTCCACTCGTGCGTCATTATTTCATCATTATCTTAATTTTTCACCGATCCTATCATATTACCTCGACTCTTCCCCTTCAGCCCAATTAAGATACAAAAAAATAGGAAAAAAATTGCACATTTCCGTCCCCACATACACATCGGCGGTCCCCGCTCCTTTCGATCGATACCCCACACTCCCCTCCCCTCTTCCTACCATATTCCCCATCTACCGTAATCTGCAGCAGAGGCTGTTTCTCGATGGGGTGTCCGTCTCTCTCTCTATCTCTATTTCAGATTCGCGAGTGACACATTTGCACGGGCAGCGGGCGTGTGTGTGTCCGTCTCCTCCTTTTCCCCTCACTCTCCTCGGCTCGGGCACTCGTCCCATTCCCCCCTTTCCCTTCTCCCCTCTTCCCCCATTCGTTTCTTCCCCCCACAACCGCCGCACCGAGAGAGAGCCATCTAGTGTGGAGACGGCCTACAATTAGAGCAGTGAGGCAGTGGAGAGACGCAGGCCAGCTAGAGAACCGCGTAGAGAGCGCACGTCTCTCACGCGCCAGACGAACAGATGGAGCGAGAGATTCGCCCGCGCGAAGAGAACCCGACGGCAGAGACCCGTCTCTCTCTTTGTTTGGCCGCCGCGCTCTCCGCCGAGAGCGCGCACATCGCCCTCGCAAGAGGCTGAGACGCGTTGCGGCTAGTGCTCCGCGCGGCGCGGCCACGTAATGAGATGCCGAGCAAACTACAAATCTGTTATTGAAGATAGTGACCGGCCGGAAGCCGGGCACCGTCCGACCGATGCGACCGGCGAAGTTGCTGCAGGCAGCCAATCAATCGATAAATGTAGGCAAGCAAGATAGCGAGGGACGGGGACAGGCACACAGACTCGATCGATAGCTGGGGGAGGGGCCGGCCGTGGCCGGCCTACTCTCCCCCCTCCTTCCTCCCCTTCCCCCCTCTACCCCTCGTCTCTGGTCCTTCGTACCCCTCCTCCTCCTCTCCATCTACAGCCTCCTCCCTTCAGAGAGAGGGGGCAAGACTGATCATCATCTACTCCTTCTTCCTCCTCCTCCTGCTCCTTGAGTCTCCGTGTCTTGGTTCTCTCCTCTCGCGTTTGTTTGGATGGGGCGGGAGAGAGAGACGGGGTGCTTCTTTCTCTTCTCTCCCTCTCCTCTTCATCCGGCCTCTCTCTCTCACACTGACTGATTGGCATCTCGACTCTCGACGAGGGAGCAGGGGAGAGGCGGAGAGACACGTCTTCTGCACTCTGTCGCTGGCCACAGGGGCAATCCCGCCAGAGAGAATGACGATGGACGATGAAAGGAGTGGAGAGAGAGAGACCATGTCCACTCGAGAGAGGACAGAGAGTCAGACGAACTCTGGATGCATGACGATTAGGCGTGCAACATCGCCGAGAGAATGACCACTGCCCTCTCTCTCCTCCTCCTCCTTCTCTCCTCTCTGTTGTTTCGTTGTTGTTGTTATTTCCCCCTCCGTCTCTCTCCTCTCCTCCTTTCTCCACACTCTCTCGAGATTGCAATTGCATGCCATTTCCCACGGTTGGCGTGCACACGCACACAAACTGCCTGCGAGAGCAAGAGAGTCTAATGAGAGTAAGGGGTGAGAGAGGGGCAGCGAGTGAAGAGACGGCGGCAGAGAAGCAGACAGATTGAGGAGGCACAAGACTGACTAACCAGATAGTGTTCCTTCTTTCTTCATCTCTCGTTCTCTCTCTATACTCCTGCTGTTCTTTCTCAACAGTAACAGTGCACAATCGCCCTCTTGTTCTTTCTTATCTCTCTTCAAATCACCAATCACACACGATTACTTCCTTCTCTCTCTTTCCCTCTTAATCTAATGATAACTGTGATTGTTACCATCTCCTTATCACGTTCTACACATGAGATCACTGTCACTTTCGTGATTTACGATCACCACTGCACTTACGATCTCCTGGCCATTCTCTGAGTGACAAATTCAGTGCACGGTACTGACTGATCAGCAAAATGCATTAGTAGCTCAGTCAAAGTACTCATTTCACCTCTTTCATACACAATTCAAATAGAGACTGAAATTTAAACCACTTCTTAAATCTGATCTACGCGTGATCTTTGGTAGATCACTCTTCTTGTATTGTTCCTTTTCCAAGTGGTTGAAAAAGGAACAATACAAGAAGAGTGATGTATCAAAGATCACGCGTGATCGCCACGGTCCGACTCTCTAGTAGAATAATCGATTTGTCCATTCAAGCGATAGATCATTGAAAATTTCATTGACCATTCTTTTCATTCATTACTCAATCAATCGATAATTATCTCATGATCCCTGATCTTCGTTACTGAATCAATCGATTATTCTCTCATGATCCCTCTTCTTTCAATATTCAATCACTCTATTATTCTCTTACGATCCCTCTACTTTTATCGACAATTGTCACATTATTTCTCTCATCGGTAGGTCATTCTCATTATCTCTCTCTTCCAGTATCGATCGATCGGTCACACACGGACGAGGAGTGAGAGTGACCTACTCATCATCTCGACCGTCTCTCCATGTCTTCGACCGACAGCACCACAGTCGACGGCCCTCCGACTGAGGAGCCGGCTGCAGCTGCAGCTGGCCACGCCCCCTCTAATGAGGCAGCAGCTGCACCGGCTGCAGAAAACAGTGCAGCACAGGTATACTCAAGCACACAATCATTCATGCAATTTTTTCCTAGTGAGAGACGAGTGTATTAGATAATTGATAAAATCCCCGTCTATATGTTAGACGTGAAACAAGAAGCAATCGGGTTGGAGCAAATATTTGAAAGTATTTTCTTGCTGCTTCATACATTTCTTTTTCGCATGAAAAAAACAAAAATGGATAACTGTGTGAAATCATTAATTTCCTTATGTTGCAGGCTACTCCTGTGCTGAACACCCTCCTATCAAAACCTAGTGAAACTACGAGCAATCCGCCCTCCAATGCAGCGCCGCAGTTCGCATCACCCGTAAGTCTAATCAATACTTGAAAGTGTTAATTACAGTATATTTTCTATTTAACTTTACTATTTGAATTAAATTTTACACTACATCTTCGTCAATTGACTTGAGGATCGTTCAAAATTCGTGTATTTCTATTAATACAAAATAATGTAATGCCCGGTCAACGTAAATCTCTAGAAAAATCAGGGAATCTCATCAATACAAAAAAAAGTATCAGTGTCGGGGCGCTCATCAGGCCTCAGAATAATTTGTAAATCTCATTAGAAAAAAAAAGAAACCCATTTCTCTCCACTCTCGACCCCTCTCACCAATCCCAAATCGCAACATGTCAGAGCGGTTGTTATCACTTATGCCCGCTTTCTCTCCTCTCCCTCTCTTATCAGCCCATTGTCTCCTCTCCTCTTCTTACCATCAACTCATTTTCGCGAGACTTCATCTCTCCTTTTTGCCATAGTTTGTATGTGTGTTTCATCGTCACTCTAAGCACATTTTGATCCCATCTAGCTATCTATCTCACTCGGGAGAGCATCCGCACTAGATATGACTAGACTTTGAAGAGCTACGATTCAACTAGTTGCATAATAGGGAAATCGATCGATTTCGCGAAAAAAAGCAACTATTTTCATCATTGCTTTTCATAGTCTAAAGATGACCACTCGAAAGACGACGAAAATTAAAAGAACACCGCATTTCGAATCAGTTTCAGAACCGATCTTTGCTTCTGTATCCATCTTCCATTGTTTATAACAAAGGAAGTTTCGAGTGGCCAGCACTAATCCGCACCTTCGTTGGTGGTCTCTTTCATCCTTCTCATTACGTTCATCTTTTATTCCTCCCCTTCCTTCACATTTTGCACGTGTCTCCTCCACTCTCGTGCAAAGTGCATCATCTCCTCTCCTCTCTCTTCTCTCTCTATCATTCTCCCATGATCCATGACCAGGGGACTCACTGACGTCATCTCTTAACGGGAAGGGGAAACCCCCTCTCCCGCTCTCTATCATGACCAGTCATCAACACACTCATTCACACACACACATACAAATCTCCTCCGTATCTCTTTCCAATTAGAGAGTCTCTCCTCTTACAACACACATCCTTCGTCCACCTCTCTTTCTTTCACTAACTGCGAAAGATCTCTAATAATCAAGAGAGAGAGGGGAAAAGAGAGAGAGAGAGAGAGAGAGAGAGAGAGAGAGATTCGTTCCACTCCAATGGTCACACATATTGCGTAGCAGATGCAATTAGAGAAACCTCCTGTGCTTGCAATTGAGAACCGCTCAATTTGCACAGGTAAAGGAACGTATCAGTAGGAGATAGAAAAAAGCAAGATTGCGAATGGGCGAAAGTTAGGAGATGAGAGAAGGAACTCGCTTATAGAGACGAGATTGGGATAGAGAGGGGGAGAGAGAGATGGCATTCTGTCCACTCCAAATGAAACTTGTATTTTACCCCCGACGTCTAACTGGGCAACCAATGAGAGAAAGGTGGAGAAAAAACTGTTAGATGAGAAAATCGGATAGGTCACGGCGACATGGGATTTGTAGATGACCGTAGATAAGATTGGCATCTACCCTATTCCGTTCCCATCTCTCCTTTGCCATCAGTGATAGTTCGCACGTTGGACGGGCACCTCATATGTCAAATGGGCTTCTTGCAACTTTCCCACAGAACATGTAAATATCTGTCTTCGTGTGTCTGTCCTGCACTCTCATGTTAATTGGGCGTACACGCAACGTTCAAAAGTGCCTATTTTACCTATTGGACATCTCTTGTGCAATTTGTATTCCTGCTGTGACATCATCGGGGGGGGGGGGGGGGGGGGGAATTGAAGGCTATGTTTACCGCATGGTCAGACGGGAGGGAGGCAGAGTTGTTGCACTCTGTTGTTCTCAATGCGGTTGTTTATCTCTCTTTCTCTGCTCCCCCACTCTATTTCCCTCTCCCTTCTCTCCATCTTCTTTCGCGCCAAAATTCATTCATGTAGACAGATGGAGAGGCTGAAGACGGGAAGAAGGGAAGAAGGGAGATGGAAAGAGGCGAGAGCGCCAGAGAAACCAGACCCTCCGCTCCAATGTGTATGGGGCGTAAGAGGAGAAAGGAGATAGGACGGGGAGATGGGGGCAGAGACGCAGAGGGGGATAGAGTGAGTGAGAGAGAAGGGAATAAACGAACGACCTTGACGATCGATGGCTCCGTCCGCTCACTCTCTCTACTCTCCCCACTCTCTCGTCCTCTCCCTCCCCTCCTCTCCCTCCTATCTCATTCAATGCAAATACCCTCTCTCTGCCCGCCTGCTCTCTCTCCTTTCCCCACTCTCTCTGCTCCCTCGTCGTCTCGTCTCTCCTCCTTTCGCCTACTCTCTGGCCGACACGCTAGCCTTGTGGTCCCCATCTCTCTCTGTGTGCATGTGTGTGTGCGAGTGGGTGAAGGGAAGCGATTGAAAGGGAGGGGGAGAGGAGGGAAGAGAAGGGGGAGTATGGGAGAAGGGAAGGGAAGAAGAAGGGGGAAGGGAAGGGACGAGGAACACAGCTCGCATGAAGAGATGAGAGGGCAGAGGAGGAGAGCCGGAGAGAGCATAACTGACCGGCAATTAGGAAAAACCAAGAACCCCCGAGGGCTGTTAGTCACCCCATGCCCCATTCCGCCGAACCACGCAACAATAGACTGCCTTGATTGAATGAGCGGGACTCAATCGTTGAGCGATGACACAACTCGACGTGCACTGGGCTTACGGTACCTTTAGTAAACTGATACTATTCTCCATCTCTACAGTACTCCTTCCGCTACCCCGGTAGTCTCGCGAAATCGCGGTGTGAAACGGACAGGAATGCGCGCGAGAAAGTGTGGTTGCCCTTTGGGCACACTTGCGAATGAGTTCGAGGACAACAGACACATACACACTCACTTGATGTGCTGTCTGTGTTTCCTTCCTCCTCCCTCTCCTCTCCCCTTCCCACTCTCCTGTCCTTGCATGCTCTCTCATCTTCCCCGTCTCCCGCTCGGCTCCTTCCATCTGTGTGTGTATTTTTGCATCAACAAGGAGCGCGAGCCGACGAGGGAGTGGGTCCGGGCGAGAGGGCGCAGACAGGGAAGGAAGGGAGATAGAGTGTGCCCAAGTGAGAGGACGAGCCGTGTGCGGAAATGCGGGAAGAGGGGCGAGGGAGCGCGTGTGATGCACAAAGAGACTGACACACACAGGTTCCCACGATATGGGGTGCGATGATCAGTAGTTCCCATCTCTCTCTCCCTCCCTCCACCCTTGTTTAGACCCCCCCCCCTTTCTCTTTCTCGTCATCCCTCTCATCTCTCTCTTGTGTCGTTCCCCCTATTTGACCCCCCTATCACCTGTTATCAATCCCCCCTCCTTACTGTGAGAATCAATGCATGACGTAAGCGATGGTCAATTTTCACCGCGTATCTTCCATTCCCACCTCCCCATTGTAATCTGTCTTCCATGATGAAAACTCAGTAGACAATTCGGCGCCTATACCGTAACCCGAAAACCACTTTCTGCCATAATTGACGCTGCTACATTAGTCACACTCTAATATGTGAAAAAAACTCAATTTCCAATACGCGTGCCTACTGTAACCCATTGTATTACCGTATCCCTTATTGCAGCAACAGTCGCCCGTGCCGCGTGGTCCGTCTCGGCCGGAATCGCGCGACAAGTACGCCGCCACGGCGAATGCAGTAGCAGCTGGCGCCGGCGCCCCTCCGCGCCATCCAGGCATCGCCGGCGTTCAAGCGCAAGAGTGGGCGCAGCCCCGATCACCCCAGAGTCCCGCCGGTGAGTTTCAACTAGTTTTATATCATTTGTTAGGAACACCGAATCGCCTTGTCGGAGATTGAAATAGACGTTAGAAAAATAGCCTGAACGTTTTATCTAGTTCATTAGTAACCGCAATTCACCTAGAGTGCAACTGAACTATCATAAGTAACGCAATACAGAAGTCCGTGATTTTTTATTCACCTCTAGACTGTAACCGCAACGATGTGGTTAGTAACACTGATTTCTAATTATTTTGCAAGCGTTCAGACTTGCTTACGGCTGATTTGTAGTCGACTCTAGCAGAATCGTAGCGCGAACAAGCAAGGTCCAGGTGTTGTGTACGATTCAGCAACTAATTGTATCTGAGGCAGGTGGACATGGATACAAAATAAACGGAAAATAGTCTAGTCTGTCGTGTCTAATTGCTAGAAAACTGAACGAGATCAATCTATTTCAGGAGCAGCAGCAGCACCCGGCAGCTACCCGCCCACCACACCCGACCCCGCTGCAGCCATGCAGCAAGGGCAGCCGCCCCAGCAGCAGCAGGGTCCGCCCCCACCCGGCTACCCGCCGGGTTATCCGGCAGGCGCGCCGCCCCACGGCTACTGGCCACCGCCACAGCATCCACAGGCGCGACCAGGCATGCCGCCTCCACCCGGCTACGGCATGCCCCCAGGCTACCCGCCCTACGGCATGCCCGGCCAGCACCCGCACCCCGGCTACGCCCACCCCGGATATCCCGGCGGCCCGCCGCCCCATCCCGGCATGCATCCGGGCATGCGACCGCAGCACATGCCGCCCGGACCCGGAGACCTGGTCAAAATGCCGCCAGGACCAACGCCCTTGGAGTGGGCAGCCATGCACCGACAACGAGTACGTTCACTTTTTAATATCACTTTTAGAATGAGTTGTTCAACTGAAGTTCCTAATGACGTCAACCGAAATTCGAAACACTCCGGAGTTCAGGAGTAAAGTTCAGGAGTACTCCTGAACTTTGGCTAAATGCGGTTGAACTAGACTGCAAGCCCTATAGGTAGCAGAACACCGATTTTTTGTCCTTTCTTAGGCTGATGTAGCATCCCTTTTTCACATAACCTCGAATCACATTGCGAGAAATTGTTCGGCCAATTGGAAATTTAAAAAAAAGATAAATTCGTTAATTGTTGAAGGAGACGAACCCGGACGGCGCTCCTGCTCCCAGTCCAGCGGCCACGGAAGAGGAGAAGGTGAGTGATCGATTGACCAACTTAAAAAGTAATAATTATCGACAAAAAATTAGAAAATCGATAAAGTAGGTCAAAACATGAAATACACACGCCGAATTTCCGAGATTTATATTTGCAAATTAAAGAATGCGGCGCACAACTTGTAGTTTGTCGCAGAAATGTTGTGATGTGATTTGTTTTCATGTTATCGATTTTCCCCGCCATTTGCATAATTAGTTGATCATTATAGTATCGCGTTGGAGTGCCTCCGCCGCACGGCATGGTCCCCCAGCAAGCCGCTCCCCCGCCGACGTCCTCCCGAAAGGAGATATCCATTGTTGAGAGATTGGTGGGTGTTTTCATTTAATTTAAACCTCTTTCCTGCTTTATTACGACGTTTAACAGTTTGCTATGCTACCCATTAATTGTTTCGGAATTGCTGTGTATTGGCGTTTACTAGCCTCTCCGGTGTACGACACTAAGAACTTAAATATTGTGATTTAAAAGAAACGAGTGTGCTTTATTGTCTAAATTATATTCTTTCTAAAATAACATGTTTAAACAAATTTGTTCACTCACAGGTCGGTCCTCCGACAGTGGCTAATCCGATAGAGGTGATGCCCGCCCGACGCGCATTCTTCGACAAGCTGGTTCAGTTCTGCGAGCGGCACGGAGAGCCGATCACGATGATCCCGCAGGTACAACGACTGCAATTTATTTTTATTAGAGCCTTATTGTAAACTATTATTCACGTATGATCGTGAATTCGATGAAAGAAATAAGACACTATTACGCGTGAAACTAAGGGAAATTAAATAATTAGTGTTGCGCATGAACAAGTTTTTTTAAAGATGTTTTTAAAGATCGATGTTGTATTTTTTCATCAATTATAAAATGCAGGTGTCGAAGCAGAACGTGGATCTGCACCGACTGTACATCGCAGTGCGCAACAAGGGAGGATTCGAGCAGGTGAGAAGGGGACAATTTTTCTTTTTTTGGAAGCTATCGAAAATGGGGGAAAAAATGGATAACAAAGAAATACCTACAGCGTGCGAAAGATTGAGTGAAATGGAGAGAGGTGGCGAGTTGATTTCCAATACTTTTGATAAGAGAATTCTAGGCGCAATTTCTCATTACTGTGAGTGTGAGTTGGCCGGGGGCGGCTTATACGCACGTCGATCCCCCCTCTTCAACCCAGCTCATCTCTATCTCTTAACGACGCAAGTAGTCGTATATTCTCATCCCATCCTCGGTTGCCATGGCTCGTGTGAGCTAACGCAAGAAGCGTTGATAAAAGGGGGATTAGACGGGTGATGGGAGAATAGCGGCGACTACGGTATCGTATAGTTGGAGCGAAGAGTCTATTGATGATCAGAAGGGATAGAAGAGGACATGTGATGACTATGATTGAACTTATGAGGGTAATAGAGACGAAGCGCGAGTGTACGGTAACGAAGTGTAGTGTCGAAGGAAAATTGGCGAAGTAAGAACAAAAAATTGCGGTGTGGGAGAGGGTCTACGCGAAAAAGTGTGAGAGTGAGATTGCGCTTTTGGAGTACATAAGTTTACGGTAGGTCACCGCGCGTCAGAGTGTGTGAGAAGAAACAGTTGACGCACTTTGAGGCAAAGTGTAGCAGAGCATGTTGGCGAGCCTATGCAAACTGATGCAGACGGGTAGAGGGGGCTGCGAAAAAATCATGTAAATGGGTGGTCTAACCACGGATTTTCTTTTTTTTATCATTTTGCCAAAACGATACGGGTAGATCAAAAAAGAGTGGAGACCGCACGTGAGAGAATAGCGAGAATAGATCATGGAAAGGGGAGATGGAAGCGTGTGTGTGAGAGAGAGAGAGAGAAAGAGAGAGAGAGAGAGAGAGAGAGAGAGAGAGAAACAGGAGAACGACTACTCGTTCTGAATGCGAATCGGGGAGCTGATTCGCTATGCTTCCCCCCCCCCCCTTCTCCCCTCTCCCCTCCCTTGGTTTCCCATTGCGCGTATGACGAGAAAATGATTACTGTGAGAGCCGTGAGAAAGCGATGGGAATACAGGATACGGTTTCGCCCTATCGACAAGTGGTTTTAATAATAATACTGTATCGCTTTGCAGGTGACCAAGGACAAGGCGTGGAAGATGATCTGCTGCGAGGCGAACCCCGACATTAGCGAGTCGTCGGCCGCCGGCTACCAGCTGCGACGACACTACCAGGTAGATACGGTAGACGCACGGCAAGAGCTGATCGATGACTGATTTTATTTATTTCTCTGTTTAGAAACATTTGCTGCTCCTGGAGTGTCTGGAGACGGGACGGAACGCCGAAGACGCCGTCGCTTTCGCGGACAAGTTGAAGAAGAAAAAGAAGGATCCGAATGCTGGAGCCGCAGCCGGAACCCCCGGCGCGACCGGTGAGTAGCACATCGAATAGTTATGGGGATACGGTAGATCTATCGATTGACTACGGATACGGTAGAGATAGAGAAGAGGGTCTACGGTAGTCTTGTGATGGGCCACCCACATAATAATTGTGTAACATTTATGGAACCTCCGGTGAGTAGTGCACCCTATCTATTGGTTAGGGATACGGTAGAGATGGGAAATGGGATATACGGTAGTTGGGTGAGCGACCACCCAAGTTTAAATGCGCAATGATGAATAAGAGGTGTGGGGTGGGGTGTTGTTGGTAGCATTGGTGAAAAGGGCATGGATTGTAGGAGGGGAGAGAAGAAGGAGGGGAGGATGAATGGAAGCAAAAAGAAGAGAGAGGGAAGAAAGAGACTCACGGAAGGGGATCCGAGATGGAGAGGGGATGGAAGAGAAATGACTCAGATGAAAAGAGAGAGAGAGAGAGAGACAAGGGAAAACAGAGAAGAAAAGCATAGGGAGAGGGGGATGAACGATGGGAGTACTAATATCAGAGGAGGAGAGAGGAAGCGATATAATAACAGTGTACGTTAGCCCCTCATCGGAGGCAGACAAGTGAGGCGATCAGAGGGGATGAAGGTAGTCTCTCTCTCTCTCTCTCTCTCTCTCTCTCTCTCTCCCTCTCTCTCCCGATGTCTAACCCCCTCCGTCCATCCATGTAATGAGAGGGGAGTGATTAGTAGAGAGGGAGAAGGGATAGAGAGAGATTGAATCTCTCTCTCTCTCTCTCTCACTCTCCGCTCCGTATTCCATCAGTTGCCGTGGATACAGAAGGGAAGGAGGGGGAGGGGGGAGGAGGAGAGCAGTCAGGGAGATGCACCTCCTCCTCCCTCCTTCGAGAGATTCCCCGGTCCCACACGGAAATCGTGGAGGGTTACGGTATGAGGAGGAGAGAATGGCCAGTGTCCTCCTGGAGAGACGAATACTGAAGAAATATTCCCTTTGTGGATTGGGGGGAGAGGGAGGAGAGAGGATAGTTGTGACAAAGAAATAAGTGCAGCTGATGATGGAGAAGTGGATGAAAGTGAGAAAGAGAGAGGGGGGAGAGTGATTGGAACAGTTAGAGAGTGTATTGAAGAGGTGCCAATAAGTGATTGAGTAGAGGAGGGAGAGAGGGGCAGAGGGAGGCAAGAGAGAGAGAGGGCGGGAGGAGGGGCTCCCCCCTCCCTCCGCCTCTCTCGTATCTCCCCTTGCCTCCCCCACCCTTCTCTCTCTCTCTCTCTCTTCCCTTCCCTTTCCCTCTCCCCTCCCCCTTCTCTCCCTCTCACACATACACACACGGCTACGACAGCATCCATCCATCCCCCTCCTTCCCTCCTCTCCGCTCTTCTCCCTCCCCGCTGCTACTGCTTCATTCCGTGGCTCCGTGCTCCCGTCCCTTTACTCTTCCCCCTCTTCCCCCATTCTACACCACCCCGCAATCATTCCGCGTGGACGCGGACGTGGCGCGGGCGGCGTGCCGGGCGCTCCCTCGACGCGCGGCCGCCGCCGCAAAGTTCGCGACGAGACGGTGGATGGCATGAGCCCGGCCTCCGGTTCGGCCTCCTCCTCCAGTACGCCGATCCCCTCGACCTCGGGCACCCCGCTGCCGCAGATTGGCGGCTATGCAGACTCGCCCAAGACTGCGACCGCAACGGCCACTTGGTACCCGGCGCAGGTTGCGGGCGCGGTGCCGCAGCAACAGCCACCGTATCCGCGGCCTGCAGCAGCTGCAGCCGCAGCCGGCTACAACCCGGAGCAGCTGCAGCAGAATCCGTACTACCCGCCCACTCCGGCGGGGTCGTACCCGCCACCGCCCTACGCCCAGGCTTACCAGCAACAGCAGCAACAACAAGCAGCAGCATCCATGTACGGCGGCGCTGACCCCCAGTACCCGGGCATGTACGGAAGACCCCAAATGCCCGGACACCAACCAGGAACCTCGACTCAAGGCGGCCCGCCCGCGCCCTCGGCATACGCTCAGTACGCGATGAGCTACATGGCGTACCAGGGAGGCGCAGCAGCGGGGTACTACAGGGGGAGGCCCATGCCCCCGCCACCCGGATATCCGACGCCCCAAGGCCCGTACGCAGGGTACCCGCCACAGAGTCACCCCAGCGCCCAGTACCCGACGAGTTATGGTGAGTTGTTGATTTGCAAATGTATCTCTACTGTGAAACAAAGTTGAAGTGATTCCTCATGCCCAATTAAGATAATCCTGAAATAGAAATTGAGATGATCTTAAAATGGGAATGGCCGAGTGAGGGTTTCTTTCAATTGTGGGAGGTCTTTTTTCCGGCACGCTTGTGGGTATAGGGTTTCACTCGTTCTTGAAGGTCGGTGAGTAGGCTTTGAAAAGCAATAGTCGTGCAGGTTGTATGATGGGTAAATCGACATATTTCGTGAATAAAAGAGTGCGAGAAATGGGACTGCGCTGAAGAAATTTTATTTAAAAAAATGTTGTCTATCCGCTAGTGTTGTTGTTGTTCTTTTTTTCTCTCTCTTTCCCGTCTAGCCTCTCTTTCTTTTGTGTCTCTCTTTTGTTTACTCGTTCGTCTGGTCACTTTGCCGCTCTCTTTCTCTCACCCTTTTTGTGCCCGTCTCTCTCTCTCGTCATTTCGTTGTCCTCCTTCACATGTCTTTTGTGTCTTCCGGTCTCTCTCCATTCGCCACACTCTCTCGCACTTCCGTTCGCAACGCGACTTGTTGTCTGTGTGCAGCGGTGTTTCTTGTCTGCGCCCTCTCCATCCGCCCGATCTCTCTCTCGCCCTCGTTTCGTTTGCATCGTTAATCATCCCCAGTGCGAGAGGCGACGTTAATCGTGGAAACGAGCGTGCGTGTGTGTCTCTGTGTGTGCAGGCAGGCAATGTTTGTTTCCGCTTCTCTAAACCTCTTCAAATGTCACCCTCTCTCTCTCTCTCTCTCTCTCTCTCTCTCCCTCCCTCTCTCTCCTCCTATTCCCCCTCTCGTCCTCTCCTCCACCTCTTCCGAGAGCGTGAAAGAGATACTTGTGAAATGGAAAAAAAAGTTGATTCGTTTTATCAACGTCTCGCCATTTCGCACACTCTTTCGGCCTGAACATGTTAAAGTTTATAAATGTTCAAAACCTTTAACCCAAGAAGTCTTGGATGGAAATAACTTGAGACTTGCTAAACGGGGCAGTTTCAATACGTACTATCACTGGTGGCAAGAGAACACACACGCACTGTGTGTCGTTCTCGGACAACGGATGTGCGTCATCCACCTGCGATTGTAGTAGCTAATTTGTGTGTCTGGACGCACGCGCTGCCGTGATTTGTATTGTCTCGGAGCTGGGAGGAATGAGGGAGAGAGAGAGAGAGAGTACAAAGTGAGTCGTTCTCACTCATTCTCTTCCTTCCTCCTCCTCTACATGACTCCATATCTACAGTGGGCGAGAGAGTGTGCATAAATGAGAGAGTCCCTCTCGATTTTACACGCTCTCTCACTCCAAAGCCCTTTCTGTAGGGTCGACAAAGGCTGTGTGAATGATGTACTTCGTTCTCCTCCTCTCTCCACATCTTCTCACCACCTCCTCTTCTTCCCCTTCTTCTTCTTCTTCTTCTCCTTCTTCTAATTACGGTGGCAGCAGCAGCGCACACATATATCTCATCATCATAGCTTACCTATCTCTCAGCACAAGCAAAAGCAGCAGAGTCATCTTTCGAGAGAAAGAGAGAGACTCTTCCCCTCCATCCCTCTCTGTCCTCTCCTCATTCTCTTGTCTCCTCCCTCCCTGGACGTTGATGGACAGGCCTAGAGGGATAGAGAGAGAGAGAGAGAGAGAGAGAGAGAGAGAGATGGGAAGAGAGGGAAAGAGAGAGAGAGAGCCTGACTCTGTCACCTCATCACACGTCCTCACAGCCATTGATTAGAGGAGAGCAGTGTACCTATCCTCTCCCCTTTACTCTTCATCTCTCTCATCCTCCCTATCATTGACTGATATGGTGCAGCGGCGAACTGTGCGCCCACTTTTTGCACACGCAGAGATTGAGCCGGCATTCGCCTTATCTCGGCAGGAGAGAGAGAGAGACTCCCATCTCTTTCCTCTCCTCCTCTCAGACCCTGACAGCTCTTCTTCTACTCCTTCGTCTTCCTCCTCCTCTCCATCTCTCTTCGCCGAGAAGGGAAGCGAGGTGGAAGGGAGAGAAGGAGGGGTAGTAGCCATTAGATGTATGAATCTGGCTCTCTCTCTCACTTTCTCTCTCTCTCTCTCCCTATCTGGTGAGTGAGCCCTCATCATCATCTTCTTCATCGGAGAGAGGTGGATAAGTCGAAGAAGGAGGAGGAGAGAAGGGGAGCAATCAGAGGAGTATGACTGCAAGGGCAAAGATCTCTCTCTCTCTCTCTCTCTCTCTCTCTCTCTCTCTCTCTCTGAGGGGAAATCAGGGACAGAGGGAATAATAGGGGAGAGGAGATAGTGTAGAAGAGGAGGACGAGAAGGCGATACTCAGTAGAGAGGAGAGAGAGAAGCGTTGCCAGGGAGATGCGAGATGAGGGGTGAGGCGCGGTGGGAGTGATAAGGAGAGGAGGGAGGCAGTGGGGGATGGATGAAGTAGGGATGGTGAAACGGGAAGGTGGCGGGAGCAGGGGTGATAAGTAGTGATATGGGGGAAATGAATGTGATATTATTGATGATTACATTGATGATGAGGTAACCAATTATAAATTGACTAACGCTCATCCGATATAATTGAACGATCCGCTGCTAAACATAGAAATGATGACGAGAGAGCGTGGCAAACCGATAAATACGGCGAGGCTTAGAAACTCACTAGTAGCTCGTTTTGTGTATCTAGTTGCACTACAATGTGCTATTTTTTATTTGCCATCTCCCGCTACCTAAAGTTCTCATACAGCGTTGTGTGGAAAAAAAATGGAATGACTATTCGGGGCTGTGAAGGAGGAACAAGACTTGTTGTTGTACGATAGTGCTCGTGTGCAGCAGCACGTATTCATCTTCCTTGTCTCTTTCTACCCATATCTTCCCAAACTTTACGATGAAGACTCCTCTTAAACATGCTATTGCTTATCTGTAGGCATTGGAAAGACCTCCGGAGCCGAAGGTTTAAAACCAAATGTTGTTGTTCGCAAGATGGTGTAGATGAATGGCAGTGGCAGTGCATGCCCTTCTATTGTCTCTCATTCCGCCCATATCTCGCCTCTATCCGGGTCTCTCTCTCACTCATTCTTCCCCTTCTGGAAGGAGAGGGAGGGAGGAGGGGAGGCATCAATCCTCGGCTGCTTCCCTACCCCCTTGTCTCGCTCCTCTTTCTTCTTCTCCTCGTCTACTTGGTCTCGGTGGGAGAAGAGAGATAGAGAGGGATCGCTCCTTTGAGAGGGGAGAAAGAGAGAAAGAGAGAGAGAGAGAGAGGAAGAGGGGGACCGGTCCCACCGCTCCCTCTTTCTGTCGTTTTTTTTTGCTGCAGCAGCCCTCGCTATCTCCGCTCTTCTCCAATCTTCCCTGACACTTCTCTCTCCCCCTTCCTCTGCTCCTCCTTTCGACGTCCGTCTTTCTCTCTCTCTCTCTCTCTCTCTCGCTCTCTCTCTCTCTCTCTCTCTCTCTCTCTCTCTCTCTTCCAATCTCTGCCATGAGTCAGTAGATGAATGGGAGGAGGAGGAAGGGACGGAGAGAGGAGAGGAGGGGGGGGGGGTGAAGAGGAGCCACCGATACTCTTTTCGAGAAAGAGATAGAGATAGATAGAGAGATATAAAGTGGAACCTGTGCTTGTGTGTATCGATAACAGGGGAGGTGGAGATGGTGGTGGGGTGAGAAAGAAAATGGAGGAGGAGATGAGAAACATGGCAAATATGGTGGAACGATGGGAGGTGAACGGGGATAATGATTGGGAATTGAGAAAAATGAAATGAAAATGAAGAATATTTCTTGCAGTCTCGACGCCCGGCGCAGCCGGCACGCCGACAGGACCCGGCGGCAGCGGGCCCGGCTCCGCCGGCGCCCCCTCACCCTTCCCTGGCGCCGGCGCCGCGCCACCACCCGGATACTATGGCGCGCCCGGTGCACCACCGCCACCCGGCGGCTGGCCCGCGAGCGCCTACCCGCCCGGCTACCCTGGTGGAGCCATGCGACCACCGATGGTGAGTATTAAACAGTTTTGTTTTATTTTTACGAATTTGGAACACTGCTACTTATTATATCAGACTATTTTTGCGTTGAAATTTCGAAATGTTTCGTGAATTAGTTATCTTTGATATACAAATGATATGTGTGTTAGCAAATAGGGGGAAAGATAAGACGAGTAAATGTGCAATTAGTGCGTGGAAGGTGCATTGAGGGAATGGGGGAGGTTTGTAGCCATAGCTGACGAGAATTTGTGGGTGTGTGGCATACGGCGGTCTTGTGCTGCAGCGGGGGGATGTAATTGAAGGGGGAGTGGAGGTGATAAGTGTTTCAAAGTAATTCATAAAAAAATTTATGTAGTATACGAAATATACTGTTGTCAAAGTCGTTTACTGCATAAAAGTACAAACCATAATATAAATATAAACAATAAATCCCCTTTTGCAGCCCGACCCGTCACAGATGAGCGAGGAGCAGCGGGCGGCGTTCATGCAGCAGCAGCAACGACAGGCGGCTGGAGGTGAGATGGAGGGAGGGAGAGGTCTTTATCTTCCACATCTGCTATATCCTTTGATAAGCACTGTTCGCCACCTTATTAGGTTTATATTTGATCGCATCTCTTCTAGTGAATAGATAACGTAAACTTTCAAACAGGTCGGCACAATATCTGATCTCACTCACCCCGCCTTTGCCCGAGTAGCTAGAGCTTCTGTGAATACAAAGAAATTGAATCCATTTGTGTGGGAGATCTATGAGAGTATGGTTTGAATGATGACGAGAAGCATTAAAATGTGTATTTTTTCTCGGCTCTTTGTCTGTAGTCGGATAGCGGGGCGCCCCCGGTGATTGCGCGTATTAATCGTGCAAAATATTTAAGGAGGGGGGGGCTAACCCCAATTTATTGCAATGAAATACAAATAAAACAAATTCAACTGGTTTTGGGGTTTTGATCGTAAAACATATCTGTTGGATGAGGTCAACCCCGATTGAATTCTTGGTGCATTTGAAAAGTTTAGAGGAACAAAAACAAACATTGAGCTCGTGATTTGCGGTTACGTTATCCATTGAAAGTCCTTCAACTGTTTTCAGTTGTCAATAGGATGTTCAATTTTTCTTCAATAATAAAACTATCGAAAAAGTGACCACATCCTTGCCCTTGCAGCCGATGCAGCCTCCGCAGCAGCCGCCGCACCCGCGACCCCTGCAGCAGCGGGCGGAGACAGCAGCAGAGCACCCTCCGCACCTCCTCCAGGTATGCTTTGAATTATTTAAACAATTTTTTATCGTAAGTAATTAAGAAGTTTTAATGATCTACTGGTTTACCCTCGAAAAGTGTAAATGTTTGATGTTGTAAGATAACCTAGATGCAAGAGTCTTTTAGCTGTTTCTATAATGTCTAAATTCTAACAAGTAAATGACAAATGAGGTCATTGTAATCTGTAGAGCGTGACAATGTTGCGAAAAGTGACTAGGCGAACCCGGGATGCAATGATGAGCCAAGAATGTGGGAGTTGGAATCTCAATGCTCCCATCTGCTTTGTTGTGCAAAAAACAAATAGTAAAATATTTTCAATCGACCTTATTTGCAGCCACTCCCGATTCGTCGTCGCGTCTCTCGGCGCCCGACACGACGTCGGAGCGTCCGACCAGCTCGGCCAGCAATGCGGCGCCTACCGGCGCAGCCGGGCCGCCTGCCGCCGCGCTGACGCCGACGCCAGGTGGCGGCGCGCCGCCTCCAGCCTCCAGCGCGCCCTCGACCAGGTGAGCGCGCGTTTCGCGGCGCATTTATGAGAACTTCTTTGGGCTGAAGATTGATATGTGTAGCATTTGCCGGTATTTTCAATAAGAATGGACACTCGAACAATTGCATTTGAATAATAGTAGACGTCGCACACGCGCGCGAGAATAGATTAGTGGGGCAGATTTGATTGAGTAGACGGGGCGAGAGACTGTCTGTCTGAGTGGGCATCATGTGCAAATCGGGCGCGATTTGCATGGTGACACGTCGAGGGGAGGGAGACAGAGATTGCCAGTCACTCCCCGCGCACGTCTCACCCCATCTGTGGTTGCATTCTACTTGTTTTGTTTTGTTTCTTTCTCTGCGCTCTCTTGATATTGTGTGATCTATCACTTCCGCCCTCTTGATTACGCTCATTGTCTTTGCGTAATGGCAATATGCTTTGCATGAACACGCGCGCGTCAGTCGAAGTCTATTCCAACCGCCAATTTCTGATGTTTCCCTCGCATTCCTGTCTGATTAGTTGTCTGGTTGCCATGTTTGATTAGTGATTGCGTCATTATTATGTAGCATTAGCTTGCAGTTAGTACTAGGCGTACAATACTGGCGTGCTCATCTCTGGATACGAGCGCTAACAAACTCTTTTGATCTCGGCGCGCGAGGCTCCATCACGCTAGAGAGCGCCATTCCATTCCATTCCTTGGTAACGCGAATGGGGAGAGGAGAAAGAGAGAGAGGAGAGAGGAGAGGGAGGTGAATTGAAAGGGGTATCTGGTAATCTTTCTCGCCGCTCTCCCTCTCTCTCAAACACTCGCCCAACACCACTTCTATATCAGTCCAGCTTCATATGAGAGAGAAAGAGAGCGGGGGACCTGCCAATCGGCCCGCTTTAGCAGCAATATCAGTGCTATCTCGTTCCCTTTTTCATCCTCGTTTCCTCTCTCCATCTCTCCCCCTTCCATTTTCTGACTGCGTTCTTTATCGGGAAGGGAAGGAAGAGGAGAGGAGAGAAGGGAGGTGATGGCTCACCACTCTCTCCTCTTCTGATTCCCCCCGATCGTGTCTCTTCTTATTTCCCTTCCCTTCCTCGTCGTTTCTTCTCTGCCGCTCTCGTCGTTTTGCACACTCTCTCGCCTCTTTCTTTTCTCCCCCTCCCTCCGTCAACACTATCTGCGCCTGCGGGCGGGAGAGGGAAGGGGGAAGGAACGATCCACGTCCCTTCCGCTCTTCGATTGAGCGCCTCTTATTTTGTACGCCCTGGTTGATGCGCGTTTCAAGCAGAGCTCAAGAGTAGGGGGATGCGCGGAAGTTGATTTGAAAAAGTTACCCATGATTTATAAAAATGAACTTTTCCTACCTTATCCCGGTGGTTGCGCGTTTCAGCCCAAAAGTTGATTTAAAGCAATTTCCCACTATTGTCAGGTTGATGCATAAGTTTCTTTCTTTTTGGAGTACCTAATTCAGGGCACTCTATCTCGGCTCTTTAAAATTCAATCACCCCATGTTTAAAGGATTATGTTGGGCAGCTACTGTACTCCAAGAGCATAGAGTAATCATAGCCAACGCTGCCCCCGTTTGTGAGAAGCAAAATAAAATGCATGTACAGTCATGAAGCAAAAATTTGGAAAATTTTGCACAAGCTTGGATTTGTCTAAGAATCGTTCCTGGGGTTTATCATACAGTGGATCGAACAGCCACATAAGTCCTCTTTCCAAACCAATACTGATCATGGTGCTACATTTTCGTCATCAAGATATCTGTCTCGTCAAATGAGAATCGTTATTGAAAAATATGAATGATATGAAATAAAACTGTTTCTAAGGCAATCACACAGACTAGGTCCAAGTAGGGGGGATTTATTAGTCTCTTATCTAGTTATCCATTTACCACAACCGGTAAGCTGAGTTGTATTTAGAATTCCAGGAAATCGAAAAATTCGAAAATACTTAATATCCACAAAAATTCGTAAAAATCGGTATTATAGTGCATCAATAGAATATCGGTCATAGAACGTCGAGTGCAAATCGAATCGTCCCTTTCTTATACATAATTCTACTATGCATACTCTATGAAAAACCACCTTATTCGATACAATCCATCGCGAAAGAAAGGTAGCGCATCAAGCAAAATATCATTTTCGACATCAAAAAATGGACCCCGTTTTCGTAGCTATTTTGTCCCCCTTCGAATGATACAGTTCGGTAGTTACCATATTTAGTGGAAACCCACATGAGTATGTTAAGCATCACTTGTATATATGTTTCTGGATCATGCGCAGAAGCGATAATAATTCAAAATTACCATAAACAAAACTTTCCGTAAACCACCACCTCACTTTAAGAGCTCATCCTGCCTTTCTCCCAAGAAGTATAAGTGTGGTGTTCCCCAGGATGGATCGGCCTAATACTGCCCCCGATAATACTACTTTGATCGTAGACCTCTCTTGTATCTCCATTGTAAAATGTTTTGAAATCTGACCCATTGCAATTTTCGACAATACCAAACTTAGTTGTGAATGAATGCCTCCCACTTAGTGTGTAAGAAATAGAGGACACCTGGTAGACAAAAATATACCTATACTGTAATCGATTGGAATCCCCGTTCGAAAGACACGCATAAAATTTAAGACGATCAAAAAAGAAAGAAACTTATGCATCAACCCTATATAATTATACGGATTCTCGCCGTTTCAGCATGGCCGCGACGCCGCACTACGGACAGCCGCCGCCGATGTACGCGGGCACTCCGGGCGCACCACCACCGCCAGGAGGCGCACGGCCGCCCATGGGCGCCTCGCCCTACCCCGGCGGATACCCGCCCGCCGGCGCCTATCCTCCGCCGCCCCACGGCTACCCGCCCCACATGCAGCACCACCCGCACTACATGCAGCAGCAGCAGCAGATGTGGGCGGCGCAGCAGCAGCAGGCTGCAGCCGCGGCTGCGGCGGCCGCCGCACAGGGCCGCTTCCCTGGCGCGCCCGGAGCGCCGCCTGGCGCCGCGCCTGGTACTCCGGCCGCTCGTGGTGGCTACTATCCGCCGCAGCATCAGGCGACGCCCGCAGGACCCGCATCGGGCAGGGGACTGAGCACGCCAACGCCATCTCAGCCAGCGCCCTCACCCGGAGGAGGAAATGCACAGCGAATGAGAGGGGTACGTATTTACTATTGGAATTATTGATTGACTGAGAAAATGAAGGGTGCGGTAGTCGCCTATTAGTGTGTGTTATCGTTACTTTAGAAGGACATGTGCGTAGGGGTACTAGATTGTATTATTTTGAGATTGAAAATTGTTGAGTATTGAATTGTATTGCATTGCAGTTCTCGACGGCGCCGACGCCCGCGGGTTCTTACCCGCCGGGTCCGATGGGACCGGGCGCAGCTGCAGCAGGCACGCCCCTCCGCGCGCCCCCGCCCACCATGGCTGCAGCTGCTGCAGGCCCTGCCCACGCGGGCACCGTGCAGCCACCCGGGCCAGCCGGACTCATGATGGGTGAGTGGGAAGGTTATCCGATGGACATTGAAGGGATTATGCAACTAGGAGAAATGGGGTTGCAGCGTTATGGCATAACTAACTGAGAACAGTACTAGTTAATATGTTAGCGAAATCAAATTCAGAACACAATGATTTAAATATACCAGCGTGCAGGGACGTAGCAGTTGCATTACGTTGTAAAAATCTAGCGCGCTTATTACTTTTCGATTTGACTCTCGGCGGATTGGGATTTAACATTGATATTTATTATTTGTTAAATTGCGGAGCTAGCGTCTCATTGTGCTTGCATCTGTAAATAATAACTGAAATATGTTGCACGCGACTCTGACGGTATAAATAATAAATGGACGAAGCAATCAATAACCCCTTGCAGGCGGTGCGTACCCACAGCCATCAACGCAGTTCCCCGCCGGATCGGTCGAGGCCTCGTCCATTAGCCAGAGAAGGAGACGGAAGATGCTCGCGAGAGATCTCATCGGGGTACGGTAGTTGCACGATTAAGATTGATAGACTACTGATTATTTTTTTCTTCACATTTTCACTTGTCTTTTGATTACGCAAGTTGGTTCGATGTAAAATACACCTACCTTTTAGTAGTAGGCATCATACTGATTTTGTTAATTTTTTATTCACAAACTGGCTTTATTATTTGCCTCGTTTAGGCGACTCCCCGCCGGCTGCTGATGACGCTGCGGTCGGCGCTTGACACGGAGGTTGTGTGGGCGGTGAACGCCCTTACCGTAATCCTTCACGACGACTCGTTCTCGGCGCCCCCACTTGCATCGATGCCGGGCATCCTCAACGCCGTCGTCGACCATCTGACGGCGACGCTGCACGTGCTGTGGCCGGACGAGTTTGAGGTGAGTAGAGGGGGTGAGGTAGCAAGGTGGGTAGAATTGAGAGTGCATGGCAGAGTGAGGGTGAAGTAGGGGAGATGAAACGGGAATGTGAGGGTAGGGACCACCATCGTGAGAGCCGGAAAATTGGGAGCCGACATTTAGCATGAGACTCGTATACTGTAGTTCGGTGGGTCAACACGAGTTGGCTGGGTCGTTCTTCTTTACTATTTATCTAGTATTCTGGTGTTTCATCTAAACTAATCTTGTTTTTCGTTGATATATGCGCATACTACGTGCTAAAGGTGTCGCCGCGCACGATTCTGGCGGTGATTCATCGTCGCCCACGAGTTCCACATCCAGTTGTGTCTTAGACTTGCGCTCCGTAGCATGTTTAGCGGCCGATGCTCGATCTGTTCGGCTCCTGACGCGCTAGATCTCTTTTGAATATTAACTAGCAGTAGTAGGGCACTGTGCTCTGTGAATTTGGCGCAATTTGACCAGTGTCCACGTGAGATATTATCGATTTTATCCCGAATACACGCACATTGCCATACTTTGATGCTTATGCTAGACGTATTTGGCTCCTGACGCGCTAGATCTCTTTTGAATATTAAAGAAGGAGTGAAGGGAAAGGTTCCCAGCTGGAAGTCCCTGTAAATGCAATGAGCAGTACTGTAAGAGCTCGGCAAACACAGAAAGTGTAAATTCAGAGACTCGAACGTGTCCAGGGAGGACTGGCAAGGATTATCCTCCCACCAAGGAGACAATGGATAAGAACAGGGGCATGCAAAATAGGGAGGGCGCTGATTACACGAGAAGGGGTTGAGACAGGGGGAGAGAACAGTTGAAGAGTGCATGCAAATCGTAAACGCAGGGGTAACGAGCGAGAGTCGAGGGATTATGCAGCTCAGTTAGAGATTTTGCAGCCCGTTGGCTGATACACATACGGAATCCCTGATCATCACGCAAACTTTGCGCGCGCATATCTCCGTCAGTTTTCGAGCTAGAGATTTGAAACTTCGGGGATTTGTTATCGTTGAGGGAAGCAATCGACGTGTGTTGCCACTTTACCCACGAAAAATATTCCCTTCTTTAACTAGCAGTAGTAGGGCACTGTGCTCTGTGAATTTGGCGCAATTTGACCAGTGTCCACGTGAGATATTATCGATTTTATCCCGAATACAGGCACATTGCCATACTTTGATGCTTATGCTAGACGTATTTGGCCCCTGACGCGCTAGATCTCTTTTGAATATTAACTAGCAGTAGTAGGGCACTGTGCTCTGTGAATTTGGCGCAATTTGACCAGTGTCCACGTGAGATATTATCGATCACATACCAAATTCTTCCACAGCACATTGCCGTGTTACCATAATCTTTCTTGATCACATTTGAATATACTCTATCAAAATACTTTACATTGATTTATTAAATAAATTTAACTAAAAAAAAATAAAGAAGAAGAGACCTCGAATATTCCAAATTACGGCAATTTATTGCTGCATCCAGGAATTAGGCATACCGTATCCGGTCCGAGTCGACAATTAGAGCCGGAGATTAGCTCATGGTGTGTCTCTCGTTTTGAAGAGAGTGGGGCTTTCATTTTTGTTAATTATTTAATTTATTTTATTAGATTATTTTTTATTTTATTTTCTAGCGTCATTCAACACACCATGACTATCGATTGCGAGTTATTCCAACAATCAAATATTTTTTTGGAACAATGGATGGTGGTCCCTAATATGAGGGGCTATTTTAATTTTCTTTTTTTGTTTGGTTCGCTCCCTACATTGGGATTTCTGATGGCACTGTTTCAAGGGGAGGGGGTGAAACGGGATAGTGTGAGGACTATGATGTGCAGGTTTTAAATTAGTAGCGAACCACAAAATATAGCTGGAAGATTTTCTGAATGAGTAGTTTAAAACTAATTTATTGCTGTATTTCATATTGTAAACAGCTGCCGGCGTTGGATTAGTAGAGTATGTGAAACGCGAAACTGATTGTGTATTGACAATACTTGGATTTAAAAATAAAGTATTTATTGTATTTATTGATTGCCTATTGCAGCTGCCCGCATCATGCGACGCCTCATCGTCGACGTCATCGAAGAAGCCGACGAGTGAGAAGGAGGAGAAGAAGAGAGTCAGACAGGCACTCAAGGTGGGGCATGATACCTATAACTGTTTGAAACGTTGTTGCATGAAGTACTCATGGATACAGCGATAGATATTAGCATCATACATTTTCGTTGGCCGAGATTCTCGGTTTACACTTTTTTGAACTAGGCAGTTTAGAGACTCGAGACCCATCTAGGAATGCGCAGAATGTCGAGTTTAGTAAGAATTGTCCCCTATCTGACCTGTTTTATAGAACTTCCGATAGAAATCTGACGTGTTTATGAAATATCTGACGTGTTTATGCTAGGCGAGAGAGTGCGTGAAAATCTCGGCCGGGCGAAAATGTATGATTAGCATACTAATTCAGCGGCATGTTATTACGAATATATTGAAAGTTTACATATTTTCGCCTATTCGAGATGAACAGAGAGATACGGGTTTCATTTAGTGATTGTAAATTCGACAATGATTTTCAATTGGATGATAGATTCTTCAATTGGATGATAGATTCTTTATTTTAAAGCCAATAATAGCTTGACTTTGAATGATGCGGCAAATTCATAGTGATATACTGAAAGGTTGAGTAGTGATTATGTAACGAATCGTGTTTTGCAGGGTCCATCTGAGACGGTGCGCGCCGTGGTTACGGTGAGAGACAAGAAGGGAGCATCGAGTGATAAGGAGAAGCAGAATGGAAACTACACGAAGACGACGAGAACGGGAAGAAAGGTGAGGGGATATTTTTAAAATTAATATTTATTTTCCATATTAATTATAATTATATATAATTATATATATATATAATTATATTAATTATATATTTAATTTTCCATGTCATATTAAAGTCAAGGACCATTTCTCATTGGTATTTCCAGAAATGAATTCTCTGTATGCGGCTGTACCATTTCATTGAAACACGAATGAGCCTTAGATTTGTTTTTTTTCGCCGCCTGCAGTAGCTATCAAGTTGGTACACTACCTATGTCATTTGGAAGAGTCGTGAAACCACTTTCGGCCGTATTGAAATTGTTCACTCGAAATTAATGTGTATATTACATAAAGTCAATTTCCTAAATTTTCAGGTGCACTTCAAGGAGGCCGAGATGCCGGAAGAACTGCGCCGACGGCTGCTCGACGATATCAAGGAGTCTGAAGGTACGGTGCAATACATTAAAGTACTGTAGTTATCGATTTTGATGTCAAGTGTAGATCAAGGAATAATTGTTTCTGAGGGTACGGTACTCTGTTACAGTACTTTGAATATCGATTTTGATTCCTAGCTTAGATCGATAATCTTTTTTTATTTATTGTTGTGATGCGGCTCCGTACAGTCTATCACGGGGAAACGGAGAAATTATTAGATATGATGTTTATGAAACCTTAGATCAGTCGGTTTAAAAAATTATTATTTTTTGTTGTAAAAGCGAAACGAGTAGCTACCATTTCATTGGAATATCGATTTATCTCTTATTTATATTACTGTTGTTCCAGACTGTCGTCCGTCCTCGTCCTCTTGCTCCTCCGATGCGGCATCCTCGACGGCAGCGATCGAGTCGGATGCGAACGCGCTCGTGTTCCGCGCGGTCGCCCGCCTGCGCGCCAACCTCGACGCGTCACGGCAACTCGGCCATCCCAAGTTCCGGTGAGTAGGATTACTGTAATTGTAGTATTGGACAGAAAGATTACTGTACATCCCAATTTCCGGTGAGCAGTTTCGGATTACTGTACTTATAGTAGTGGTATATATTGGCTGGATTACGGTAGCGTCATTTATTGATTACAGTATTTGTAGATTGCGGCAGCAGAAGGAGCCGACGGCTTCGTGCGATGCGATGGACGTGAAGGAGGAGGAGGAAGAGGAGAACGAGGATACGGTAGGAGTGGTTATTGATTGAATACTATATATTGCGCTCTATCGAGAACTGGCGTTATTGATTCTGCAGATCTCGCCGTTCTTCTACCGACTTCCGTGCAAGATTGAGGCTGCCGAATACCCGAATGACGTGGAGTTGGAAGCATTCCGACCGACGGCGCTCATCAACAGGTACGCTCGTCGGCGTGTTTATCGATTGAGCAGTGTTGGGGCAAATATCGAAACTTACTTTATTTTGCTTAACTTCGGTTAACAAGTGATTGGGTGTTTCGTGATGATTGCGTATACACTAGTTGTGTGATGTAGTTGATTCGGTTGTGGTAGTATAATTTTGATTGAAAACCAAACTAAATTGTAATTTAAAGGGACAGTAAAGGCACCGTTGAATTCCCGCAAATTTCAAGGTCTCGCCACGACTTTCGGCCCGCTGGAAGAAACAAAAGCATAGGGTGGGTATCGAACCCGCGACCTCACGATTGCTAGGCTAACGTTTTACCTCTGCTCCACCTGGGCTGATATCCGATAGGGCGCACACTATCTTTATCCCTACGTCGCTCGTGGAAATTGGATCAAATGAGCAAAAATTTGTGTGTTTACTGTCCCTTTAATAAGTAAAACATTGATTATATACCCTTTATCTGCAGGGATACGGTACTCGTCTCGCTGACGCACCGTGCGCTCGCACTCTCCAACATTGTGCGCGGCTTGTCATTCATGCCGGGCAACGAGCAGGCACTAGCAGGCCACCCGACGCTGTTGAGAATACTCGGAAGGTGAGTAGTTGCTTCATTATTATGTAATGTAATTACTATGCGAATTGTTCGAGTGTTAGACATGGCGTTTTTTAATTATTTTTTTTGGGATTCATTGGTGATGCCAAGTTTAATGAACATAATGACAGGCGGAGCGCTAGGGGAAGTTTGATTGGCTGTCGTTTACTTCCCGTGAATAAATATAACCTCATCATATCTCAGATTCCTCAAGTTGTGCGTGCGTGAGCGACTCGTGAAGAAGGTGAAGCCGCCCAAGCCGGTTGGTTTATTGATTTGTTTAAACGATAATATACAATAATTAGTTAATGCCTCCACCCATCACATTGGCGTTACACGATGGGCACATAGGAAAGAGAATGTGTAAGGGACTGATAATTGTGGACTTTCACGGTAATCGAAATTCAATACTTGATGGGGTAAGGCGAAGTGTATCAGAGATACGGCGCTGGAATCATTCATTTATCATTCAAAAAAAAAATAGAAAATGTGCTATTATGGAGCAACATGATATTAACGGCATGATATACAATGATCAATGCTCGTTCAGGACGACTCCTCCTCCTCCTCCTCCCTCACTCCCTCTCTACTCGACTCGTCCGACTCGTCTGAGGCCCTGCTTCAGGAGGTGGCGGTGCAGCTGCGAGAGGACGCATTCACAGTCATTACGCATCTGTCCGTTGTGGTGAGTAGTAGGATCAGTTGATGATAAGAAGTAGGGGTGGAACAGGAAAGTGGACGTTGGTGAATAATATCACATTTAGCCGTAGGTGTGAGCCTAATTTTACTTTTTTATTCAGACAATCCGTCGGCTGCATTGAGTACGAGTGGCTGTAATGTGCTATAGGGTGCTGATGAAACATGGAATACACTTGTGCGCATTTAGGCCTCATGTTGAGCCCATCTATGCATTACGGTTTCTGAAAGTGGCTTTTCGCACTCTCTAGTGCAGGTCCATCCTCATCTGAGCAGTATTGCCTGACATGATAATAAATAATAGAATTAAATTTGTCTCCCTTGCAGTTGGATCTGTACGACCTGGACAGCTCGGTCTCCTACCCCATCATGGACGGACTCGTGCACTGGGCAGTGAGTGCGACGGCCGAGGCGACGGACAACCTGCTCAATGGCATCATCAGTCCGCGGTTAGTTGGTTGCACATAAAAGTTATAAGTTTTGCATAGTTCCCCACAGAAATCGTGGTGGAAGAACGTGCGTGTAGTTGGGGTGAACATGTATCAATAATTCCACGTGTTTATCCACTTATTTCGTGATTGTTTTCAATGGCAGCAGCTGTCCGCGGTTAGTTGTCAGTAGAGTGTGCTAGTCGGGTCGGGAAATCGGGAAATGACCGGTACCTTTCCCTCATTTTGCGCAAAGTGAGCCGACCCGATACTTTCGCCAAATTTCCCGATAGCTTTTCATCTCCGGCACAGTAAATCAACCATAATAGTGCATAGCTGCTATAAAAAGTGAAACATGAACAATATTATAGTAAAGGGAATATGCTAGACGCTTCCTAACGTTGGATAGAAGCGTTTCTGCATCTATCAGGTCGTCTCCGCGCAACATCATTTGAAAAGCTATTTCAGCTCCCTGAGACAATTTTTTTCTCATTTTTTGAACGATTTCCGCGTGTAATCGCTAGTTAGTATGGTATTGAGAAATTTGGGAGGTAGAAGACCGAAATTACTACTCATTGATAACTCGACAGGACTCGAGTATATGTCGAGTTCTCAAGTAGGCAAGACAAAAAAGACAAGACTAATTATAAAATTAAAAGAAGCAGATGTTTCGATGTTTCCGGGATGTAGTTTGGCTCTGTAAAGAAATTAATCATCACATATTATAAATCTTACCCTAGACGGTTATTTTAGCATATTATTGAAAAATACATATTATACGCAAATAAATCATACCAGCTGCTGTTAGAACTTTTCTTTTCTTTCTCGTGTCGTGTCTTCTATCTGTTATCATGCGCAGCGTATTAGGTCACATAAGTAACGAGACCAGGGGTGTTTTCTGACGATACTGAAAGATAAAAGTTGAACTGAGAAATATAGCGGAAGGATAATAAGGAATTAACGTCACATTCCGGGTGTAGGCTCTTTGAGCGGAAGCCGATGTTTTTAGACGACTTGTTTTATGTCAACATAAACAATAGAACACAGAAACCGATGTGAAAATAGAGAATTCAAACCTACTTGACCTGTGTGCTGAGAAGAGACCGTCTCGTGAGACGACGAACGGGCGAAATGAGAGGGAATAAGTGAATTAGCATGAAATTAGCATGCACTAGTACTCACAGTCAAATGATAGTCGAAAAAGCACTATCAACGTTCTTTTCGCAGGCCGGAGCCAAAAAGGTATCGGGTAATCGAGCAAAGGTATCGGGAAATCCTCCCAATCATTCCGATCATTCGGGTCAAAAAGGTATCGGGAAGTCTCACTTTGCGCACTATAGTTGTCAGAATATTTAAATTTAGTCCTTCGTCTTCAACTTCAAATGGTAATAGGAGCGTTTGACGTGAACAAGTAGCTCCATTAATAATGGTTTATATTTTTTTTCGTGAGCGTATCACGGAAATGCATCGAAGTGAACGTATTTTCCCGGGCTTTTGATGACACGGTGCAACACGAATGTTCCCTGCTGTTTATTCTTACAATTGCTGATTCATTAAAAATGTTTTACCATTCCAATTATTTTACATAATACACTTATAACTGTTGCAGTGACTACGCGCTGGAGGCGCTGTGCAAGCTGTGCGTGCTGGAGCGCAACGTGGACTTGCTGCTCTCGACTGGGCCGTGGCCGAGGACGGAGAGACTGGTGAAGGTACTCGCGAGACTGTTGCCCATGCACGAGGAGAGCCACCATCGGTCAGTGTGACTATCGATTGATTTTGATTTGATATTATCGAGTAGCTTTGCATAGTTAAATTTCCTATTGTAATGGGAGGAATATCCATTGTATAAGGTTACCTATCTGAGTAGATGCCACGGTGTTAGTGCAAGATGTGATGGTGGTGAACCACAGATGCGCCTGGTTTTAGAATAAACTTTTATTCATAGTAGACGTGGAAGTTAATGCACATATTTGACAATTGAGCGTTGAATTATGTCATCGGCTGAGAACCTAGGGATTCCACGTTTCGTGAAAACAATACAGCGTCTTTTCTCTGTCTGTCCTTGTTTGGGCTTGCATGGACGGTTAAAGTGAAAAATGAAGTGAGATCAGCAAAAAGTGTTTGCAGTAACTCTCACACATTGGCTCTTTGATGGCATACTGATTTTTTTGAAATGTTAAATACCCTTTATTTGCAGCGAGTTCGCTATCGTCATTCTGAACGCGATGTGCATGGGCTCGGAGCCGGTGTGCTGGACGACTGCTGTCGACACTGCAGCCATTCCCCATCTGCTCAATTTCATCGAGATATCCGACCACAACATGCACTCGGTGAGTACGGTAGGAGATCGGACATGAATCGAGGACTGACTATATTACGGTATTTATCGATGCAGAGCAATATCCATTGTATAAGGTTACCATAAAATGATGGTCGTAGACGAATAAGTTTCGGTAAAATGGAATCATTGATTGATTACCGTACTCCTCAGGTGATGCAATCGCACGGAATGAGCGCGCTGCGCGACAACCCGGAGATGATGGGCACGAGCGTGGGCATGCTGCGGCGAGCCGCCAGCATCATCAAGATGCTCACCAAGGTACGGTAGAAGAGTACTGTAGATATATGCATATATCGATTGATTTCGACTCTCAGACCCTTTATGTAGGGTGAATTTGATGAAGGTAGGAGCTTTTGACGCACTAGTGGGTTTTGTGCGTCATTACTTGGGAATTTGAAATTTTGGATATGATGATTTGTTAGGTGGTTCGTAATCCAAATAATACTAATCTGAATATGCAGGTGACCGATGCGTACAAGACGTACTCCAAGTACCAGAGCAAGCTGATTCAGTTCACGATGAGCCAATTGGTGAGTAATTGTGATTGAAACGAAACAAATCTATAAAAATGCAAACCTATTTGTTTTGTGTTTCATTCAGTCTATTTCCATCAATCTACTAACAGTTTATAATTTGAATACACCCCGGTAAAACTTGATGGGTATCAATCAATAACTATTACCGTATTCCAGATGGATTCTCGAGTGGCGGGCATGATTGCCGAGTCGCTGTACGAGATTCAGCAAGTGGAGGGAGTTATGGAGGAGAAGCGAGAGGAGGAAGAGAAGGAGGAGAGGAAGAGGCGAGAGGAGAGAAGAAGAGGAGCAGAGGAGGAGAGGAGAAGGATGGAGAAGAAGAAGAAGGAAGAGGAGAAGCAGGAGGAGGAGGAGAGCAAGGAGGGAGAGGAGAAGAAGGTGAGGGAGAGAGATTATTATCAAGGAGATGAAACAGGAAGTAGCCTGTGTAGCACATGTTTTTGCGTTTTCATCTGTTATTGTGTTCAATTTAAAACGCAATATCAAAGTAACTAGGGGATGCTGGGTTTCGGGCATGTTGCAAATGCTTCGGTATTTCGACGTTTGCAATCGTGTTCGTGCATATCTAAAAATATAGAAAGGTTTTGAATAAATTTGTTTTATAGCCTTGCAAACAAAATTAAGATTATTATACATTTTTATATTCGTATTTCAGCTAGCGAACGGCCACTCTCCCACCTCCTCGGAGGGTTCGGCGACGCAGGATTCGACGTCGTCAGCGACGAGAGGGAAGAAGGCGAATGGAGTGAAGAAGGAGAAGGGTGAGTGTTAATATTATTTTCATTAATATTATTAGTGGGAGAGGAGGTGGATTGAAGTTGCATGGGTATTGTATACGCGGGTGGCACCCTTGAGCAACCAGTGGGTTAATGGCATGTATTTGTAGCATACCTAATAAATCACTGAACTACAGTGAATGGTGCTCGAAGGAGGCAGGGGGATTGGGGTTGCAGGGGTATTGTATACGCGAGTGGTACACTGGAGGAATCAGTGAGTTTATGAAGTATTTCAAGCATACCAATTAGGCCTCTGAACAACAGTGTGCTATGCTTCAAGGAGAGTTGGGGCTGGGAGATTGGGGTTGCATGGGGATTGTAGATAGGCGGGGGGCTTGAAAGATTTGTGGATGATGGTCCAGGATTCCGAAATTTTCAATCATGTTTGATTTGCAGCAAAATCAGTAGAATACTAGACAATGGTCTACTGACTTTTATTCATTGAACTAAAAACAAATTTATTATTTGCAGTGGAAGATGAGGATGAGGAGGAAGAGGAAGACGAGAGCGAGGACAGCCAACCGGCGCGAACGGGCAGGAAAAGAGGCGCCTCCCAGCAGGAGAATGGACGGGTACGGTAGTTCATTGATGATTTATTGATTACGTGCAGTAGGACTTTCGGGTACGGTAGACTGATTGATGGTCTGATTGATTGATTAGAAATAGAGCTTGTGGGTATGGTAGCGCCTTCGACGGGATTTTATTCACACATTAGCGGGTCGATGGATAATGTCAGACTTTAAGACATTAGCGGGTCGATGGATAATGTAAGGCTGTAAATTTACGAGCAGTGTTCATACAGTAGTCGGTAGTCTATTGATTGATGGATTCCTTGCAGGACGCGAAGCGAAGCAAGGGCGAGAACGGCTTCTCGCCTCCGCCCTCTTCCGATTCCATCAAAAGAGGCAGCAATGGGGAGATATCGGCCTCGGCCAAGAAGAATATCAAGATGAAGGAGTCGGCGCGGGCAGAGAATGGCTCGGCCATGACTGCTGTGGCTTAGATCTTGAGATCCTAAGACCCCCTAAGATCCTAGGCTACCGTATCCTACCCCTCCCCACCCTACAGTAGATCTCTCTCCACCCACCCTCCCAGTATTTACCGTGTGTTCCCTGTTGTTGTTGCTGTCTTATTGCTCTCTCTCTCCACAGTTCATACGGGCGATCTTCTTCTTTATTCTGTCTCCACTCTTTCTCCCCTTCCCCCTGTTTGTGTGATTGTGTTTCGTTGCTTGTACCATCGCTCAGTCTGTCTCTTCTAATCAATAACTCTGCTACCGTAACCCCCGTCCTTAACCCCGGTCAAGTCCCCGCCTCTCCATCGAAATACCGTATCCCTCCCTCCCCGCGCTTTGTGAGTAATCAGTTGATTGTATCGGGATCTCTTGTCGTCTAATCCTTTGATCTTTGGTCTTTTCTGTGAGAGGTAGCGTGAGTGTAGCGAATCCGTAGTCTTGTTTACTGCAAGCAAGAGTATATCTGTGAATCCCCCGTAGCGTCCATGTTATACTTTCACTGTACTTTATTTGATTGTATTACCTTTCGCATTGCTTTTAAGCAAAATCTAAACTTTCCCGTTGTTTCGACTCGTCTCTTTTTCCTAATCATATAATGTATCTCTCTATCGATTGTGATAAGCCTTCCCACACCCTCGCTCTCTGTAATCAATCAATATCTCGGCGTACAGTAACCAATTCATCAATCGATTATGCACCCTCCGCCTCTCTCTCCCACCCCGACTGACCTCAATCAAAACTGTGAATCTTCCCATTGTTATCGCCTATCTCTCGCTCCCCTCCTGTTATATGTCTCTCTCCTCGTATCGTATACTGTGTCTGCGTGTGTCTCGTCTCTCGCAACGAAAATCAGAATATAGACCTACCGTAATCCGCGCTCTTTTCTCTCTCAATCGATCTATGTGCTCACACACCTTCTCAGTTGTCGATAGCCGCAGCTCGCATACTGTCGTCGCTATTGATTGGATACAAAACAAAATGGCACTCTCCCCTCCCATCAGAATACTGTTTACTGTACCGGGTCTCTGAAATGTTCGCTGATCGGCTCTCTTTAATCAATTCGTCTTTATTATTAATAATAATGAGTGAATGGAGTTTCTAATCGATTGTGTATTTGTGTAATCAGTTGAAATCAATATCCCCTCCCCCCTCTCTACTGGTTGATGCATGAATAATCTATATTTATCTCTTCTCGTTTCCTACTGTATTACGCCCGCTTTTCACAGACCCTCGCCCCACCCAAACCCACACATTTCTCTATTTTCGAGCATTCGATTATCGCTTGATTTGTTGTCTCGATCGATAAGACATGAGTACAGTATACCGCGTGCGTGCATCATCCACACCATTCCTACATTCTCCATTGGTCGCCCTTGCGGGGCACACTCACAGACACACATGCTCCTGTATAGTCTCTATCTCAATCCGCGATAGCTCGACATCATTTAGAATTTGCAACTGCAGTAAAAAAAACTATGTCCGATTGATTTGCACCTTCCGTTGATTGTTTTCTCTTCATTATTTCTCAAATTCATTTCCTAACTATTGAATAGTCGTTGTATGTGAACAGATAAAAATAAGTTTATTTCAAGAATGGGTAGTGATGAAGGACAGGAAACACAGTATCTGAGAGAATCTCCGAGAGAGTCGAGAGGTACTTGCGGCCTTGATGATACCTTGAGGCCATGGACTAGTCTAATGATAAGGCTGATAAGTTAGTTGTTATAATTAGGTAATTCGTTTAATGATAATGTGGATAAGTTAATTAATATAATTGGTTAATTATTATAATGATAATACAGAGAAGCTAGTCGGATGAGTGTGAGAGCGGGACCGGAAAAATTCAGTAGATGTGAGGTGAGGCGCCGTATCAGATATTAGTTTATGTTCATCTATTTCAACAAAACGTAGGATTTTATCGCTTAGATCATACGGTTTTTATAAGCTGTGTAAAAGCACATGTGCTGAAATTAGTTAAAACCACCATAATCAAAGGTAAATACAATAATAATAATAACGATTGTGTAAATACAGTGGTGCGCAATCGACTACCCTTCAATAATATTTCGGCCGGCCAGCGTGCTCCTCTCTTGCGGACACGTAATTTGCGAGGGCTGCCGGATCGATTATGGAGTGACGGGTGCGACTGTAACTAATTAATAATTATATTAATTATATTAGTTTTTTTGTTATTATTTTAATTCAATCTAAACTAAAAACGTTTTCAAACAAAAGAACTGCTGAATGCTTGCACTTCCGAGCATTGACCACAGATTACACACGTATACGTATCCATTCGACTTGGTTCACGAATAAAAGTTTGAATTCCCCGTAGCACATGCTTGCATGACAAACATTATTATTATGATTGCGTGAGGTAGAGCGGAACTGATTTACTCTCCATTTTACCGTTTTAACAGTTGTTGCACCTATTGTATACCGTAAGCAGAATATGGCATTTTTCGGGGGTCTTGCTTTAAATTTGGCCAGTGCGTGACGTGGACAGTTATTGGGTATACTGTATATTTTATACAAGCGGATTCGGCGACAGTCGAACAATATTACTCCATAAAGGCGGGGATAAAACAACTCCCAAAAACTACCGTCCCATATCTCTCCTCCCGGTTATTCAAAAGACCCTCACTGCCGTTATCAACAATAGAATTGGTCGCTCACTCGATGATCAAAGATCGCGAGAGCAACAGGGATTCCGCGCCGGGCACTCCACTGTAGATGGTATATATATTCTCAATACTCTCATCTCAAATTGCAGGGAATACAGGCGCCCTCTCTATCTCCTTTTCCTAGACGTTAGCAAGGCTTTTGACTCTGTCCTGTGTAGTTCCGTTTTATCTGCTCTGGAACATGACGGTGTGCATTCAACGTATACCCGATTCTTGCAGATACTCACAGTTCAGAGTAAAAGTTCCATAGTTGTCAATGGGAAAGCGGTGGAGGTTAACATCGGAAGGGGGGTGCGCCAAGGTGATGGATTAAGCCCGCGTCTTTTCGTCTCGGTGCTTGATACGGTATTCCGCAGGGTAAAATGGGACCGAAAGGGAGTATGTATAGACGGCGAATATCTCTCCCACATTCTCTATGCAGATGATTGTGTAATAATCTCCCATGACTCACGCCAAGTCCAAACTATGGTAAAGGAACTAGAACGGGAACTACTGAAGGTGGGATTGCAATTAAATGGCTCAAAAACTGTCGCTTTAACGACAAATCCAATGGGCAGGCCGGTCGTAGTGGGAGGTGAGGTAGTGCAAACGGTAGACAAGGTGGTATATCTGGGGCAAGAAGTCACTCTCGGTCCCAATAGGTTTGTGGGAGAAGTTCACAGGCGGGTTAGAAGCGCGAATTGGGCATTTTACAAATACTCCGAATTCTTTCGGAAACGTGGGTCCCCCATGTCACTCAAAAAGCGCCTTTTCGACGGTGTAGTTCTACCCGCACTCTTGTATGGTTCCGAGACTTGGTACCTCTGTAAACGAGAAAAACAAATTCTTTCCGTCGCTCAGCGCAAACTAGAACGCAAAATGATTGGAATTACCGTATTTGATCACGTCACAAATGAGCGGATCCGTGACATCACTAAATTGAAGGATGTAGTTAGAGAGGCGGAAAGACGGAAATGGATATGGGTAGAAAGAATCTCGAATCAAAGCCATTATCGGTGGAATCGGAAGATGCTCGATTGGACCCCAAGAGGGAAGAGGAAGCGAGGCCGACCGGCAAAGAGATGGAGAGATGATTTCGTCAACGCTGCTGGACCACAATTCGTGCAACTCGCAAGAAACGATCGCAAGCAATGGAGATCTCTCATGGCAACCCAGCTTTAACACCCAAAACCAGCTGATAAAGTTGTTCAAATGTAAATGTAAATGTATATTTTAATATTAATAAATGATCGTTTTTCAGCTTCATTAATGGACAAAGTGATCTGTCGGAAGTGTGCTTCACACTCGGATTGTTTCATGCTGCCGACGACAGCGGCTGCTGCAGTGTGAGATATCGATATAATAATAACAATAATAATAATAATAATAATAACTAAATATGCCTGAAACTGCGAAGTCAGTACGGATAGTCATGTACAGCGATTCTTGCCGCATCAGCGGCACGCGATTCTGCACCGTGAGTTGTGCAGTGAAAAGCAGAGAAGTGTGATAGTCCAAAAACGTATGTTCTGAAAACTCCAAGATGCTGTCTGATTTTACAGTTTTAGTGTGAAAACCCGAAAATGATGCCTGATTTTTCGAAATTTCACCTCAAAAAATAAAAACGATGTCTTATTTTTTCCGAAATTTTCGCTCAAAAAAAGTCAAACTGCTGTCGGGTTTGTTGCGTGGAATGACCTTTTTGGCCTATGACCCGATTAGTCTGAATGATCTCGTCATTTCGCACACCCTCTCGATCGGTTGAAGGGTGAGAGAGTGTGCGAAATAACGAGACCATTACTGACTAGTCGGCTATACTGTTCACTGCAATAACGATCGATATTACCACTATTTACAGTAACATTGCTTTAGCAACATAAATTATACTGCAAACTGTAACCTGCTTGAAATTGCGATGGGTTAGGAGTGTAAATACAGTAATCAGCTCAGCTGTGTTGTGCTGGTTACGGTATCCATTCCAATTTTAAAATTAAATTGAGCAGACGTTGCCTTTTTCGAGGCCGTAGTTCTATTATTGCGACATGATTCCAGATAGAAAAAAGGGGTCAGGGCCAGAGAGTGTGCAAAAGTGAGATAGTCCCTCTCGATTTTACACGCTCTCTCACTCTGCGCCCCTTTCTGTAACATTGACCGGTATGTGGAATGATGTGTTGTTGCCTGCAGCTCGCCGATCATTCTTCCATCAAGAGGCGCACAGTGCGCGCTGCACGGCGAGTGCTTGATGTACTTGTGCACTTGCGGACAGGTAATTTTAATTAAATTAACTACAGTATTTGTTTGTCGAAAGAAAAGAGGTTCATATAAAGACAAAAGCAACTAGAGACTTCCCAAAAGAGGGGGGGCGATTGAATGTTTCGATCCTTGCGCTTTGTAAGCTTCTGATTTTACAACAACACAGCGTGCGTGACGGATTGTCGCGTCGTGACCGAGTGCAGTATTTTCTGGTCTAATTCACTCATTCTTTGCCGTCAATCTGGTATTTATTTCCATGCTGGATCCCCTATATTTCCGGCCTAGAATCAGACAGGGATCCAGCTTGGAAATTATACCGGGATTCCGCACATCATTCCACCCCCCGGTTATGGCATCCAGAAAGGGGTTGATTTTCCAATCTACCATTTTGTGTGTGGCAGACACCACAAAATCTACTGTAGGAAGGTGATAGACGGCTACATGTTACTCGAGACGGAGTTGACACGGCCTCTCTCCCTTTTTTTTCGAAGACGTCTCAACCTCGTCTCATGTAACGTGCGCGTTCCCATCACCACCCTACCCTCTCTCCTATTGTTGCGGCAGTGAAACTATTGTCAAATGATAGTGCCCTAGCGAAGTCGCCTCCAATCCTTTTCTGTCAGAATGGAACGATGTGTCCGGTATCGATACTGTCTCGAGTTGTCTGGTCCCAAACACTGCAGTACTGCTGGGACCGGCGCTCGACATTGCACTGAACCAGGTAATATCCGTCGTGCATGGCGTGCTTTTGTTGAAAGGTCTCGAACGGAAAAGTTCTCGTAACTTGGATACACTTGGAGGGTTCAAAAGCGAGCACTTCTCGATATCGACCTTATGAACTTGCCTTGACCCATTTCAAATGTTCAAGTCGACAACATCTTACATTTTCGGGTTACAGTAGATCGACAATTTTTGCATTTTGAGAATCCCGACTAGTAATATCGGTTACATTACGGTTATATGCTCATAACAACGGCTTCGCTATTGTATGTAAGCCAATTTGGGTTTAGGTAATTCCGTTCCAACCTCTTTTTATCGAGACCCTGGTACTCCGAAGTTCGTATGCCAGCTCAAGTATGAAAAATGAAACTGTGAAATATTTAATAAAATTGTTAATTAAATATTTGAATATTCAGAGGATCTGTAATCGGTGCACTAGAAACGCACACGCCAGCCACTTCCACTACACAGAAATCTTCACGGTATCATATTTACATATTCATAATTTGCGGGTGAGGGGTCTTGTTATCGTATCGCGGTATTAATTTTTGGGTTTCGAAAAGCTGTTCGATTTGAATTCCCGCAATTTTTTATTCGTTATTTTCACAAGATCTTGAAATTTGTTAAATATCAAGCTTCACCTCGCTTGCTTTTCTGGGAGAATTGCGGGAATTTGAATAAAACTACTTTTCTTTTCATAATGTGGGCAGTATTATTAGTTGTAGTAGTATTATTATTATTTGTATTTTTCTCACAGACAAGTGGCCAACTGTGGAAGGAGTTGGATCGACTAAAGCGGGCGAGAGATCTATTGGTAGAAGAGAGAGCGGCGATTAACAACAAGAAGAACCAAACCAACTATAGAACGACGGTGGCAAGCAAAGAGATCGCCGCCAAGTGCACACTCATCATTGCCCAGGTGGATTTAGATAAACAAATTAATAATAATTAATTATCTGCCGGAGGCGCATTAGGAAAACATAAAAAAACACACATTAATTTTTTTTCGCATCTCGGGTTTTAGGGCTGTTAGCGTTAACACTGAAAGTGAGTAATGATCAGACTCTCCTCATTCTACTTGCTCTCTCATCAATCGGAGAGCGCGAGAGAGCATGCATAATTGAGAGGGTCAGACAATTACTCCTGAAAGTGCTAGTGCTAAACTTGCGTAACTGCAGGCGATCAGTCGCTGCTTGGACGTGCAATCGCAAATGGAGGTGGTGAGGAAGAGACGATGTCAGGAGATTGAAACTCGCGTATCAATTATCGATCGAACACTCGAGAAGATCAAGAAGGTTACTTATCTTTACTTTAGGAAATCTCCGAATTAGTAGCACTTTTCTATTCAAGAAAATCAAGTACGATAGTTAACTTAATAACACACATACACACAGACAAACACACAAACACACACACACACTTTCAAAAAAATGATAGCTGCGAGAGAGATAGCTGACAAAGCAAGATACACGCCGAGGTATAGCAGGAGAGTGCACGCACCTGTAGTCCATCTCATTAATGTATCACTGTAAAATTGCAATAAAAAATCAATAAAGTAATTGAGGCGTCCGCCATGGCTGCGCGCAGCAATTCTGTCAACAATCTCGCCGTTCGTTGCAGCCTGCAAAAGGCGTCGTTCGCCATGACCCAACCACTGCACGCAGAGTGCGAGAAGATGAGAGTTATTGACAGATTTTATACATATCTCCAAAAGGAAAAAAAACACATAAAGTAGGGCGACAATTTCGAACCCATGAAGTAGGCTACTTTTCACTAGTTATTAGACCAAAAAACAATGTCCTACATATCTCTCGAAAAACACAGGGAGAATTTGCGTCGTCAGTTCACGGCATCTTTGGAAGGAGAGGTTACGGTAGCAGTAATTAGGTGTATACGATAACTACTAATCGTCTTATGGTCAGCTCAAACTTAACTTTTCTGCGCCTCTCCTTGAAATTCGGTGCGAGATTCGGTAGGCATGATATCGCTTAGAGCTCACACGAATTCAGAGAGCGTGGTACACACTGCTCGGAAAAGGAATTAGAAACATAATATTTATAAGCTCTGCAATATTATAATATTTTTATAGGTTGACGTGAATCGGGAAGCTACTTCTCTGAACGTCTCATACTCTGCTAATTTCGACTCTATTATGGATAGCATAGCAACTCTCGGCGAGCACATCACTCTCAATTCGATCTATGCGGGAGAGGCGCCACAACAGGTCAGAATGAAGGAAAGAAGGTTACGGTATTTATCTAGTAGTAGTGGAGAACGACTACGGTACTTATCCTTTTCATTGGGGAAGTACTACGATATTTATTCCGGGAATGGGTACGGTATTTATTTACCATATATTGCGAAAGGAGGGCTACAGTGTTTTTTTTCAAATTGGAGAAGGGTTCGGCTAGTAAATATCCAAGTAAGGAGGAAGGTATATGATATTTTCCTCATATCACCGAAGAGGTACGGTAATCACGATATAGATGGGCAAAGGGTTAGATATTCATCACATTTGTTCGCCAGTACACGACTTATTGAATAACTAGTAACTAAATAATTCTGCGGGGAATAATGCGTGCTACTCCCCACCTTCCCTACCCAAATTAAGGTTATCCTAAATTTATATTATCTTTTTATTCTTTTCCTTTAATTACACTCTTTGCGGGTTTATCAAATAAATAAATTAATATTGTAGTTCACAACTTTTCCAACCAAACTTGTGCACAAGACTCGCGAAGCCGTACGAAATGAAAGCGATTTATACTGCTACACATTGTTTCGAAAGGTAGTTGATTAAAAAATATAAAGAATAATGTTGTTATTATTCAGGTTTAACTAACAATGTTTTCATTATGTATAATAATCTAATAATATTGTTATTATTTATAATAATTTAATAATGTTAATACTAGGCGGTATCGTTATGGAAGCGAAAGGGTAAAACGGATGAGAATGGATTGAGCTCGATCGGAGTTGCTGTAGCACCGCTGGTCATCATCCCCGAAATATACGGTATTTATAAATTATACAATTAAATAATGACCTATTTTCTCCGAATTACCCTTTGACGCTGCATGCAGTACTTTGAGAAATATTACAGTAATTATATATTGGTCAATTTTTCAATGTGTATGTGCGCTCTGTGTTCCCAACTGCATTTTTTTTGCCTATGTTCTGAATCCGACCACCTTAGAATTGCGCTCATTCAGCGTTGACGACCGACGACCAGCCGTGCAGCGGGGAAATAACAGACGCAGCTGCAGCTGCTGCAATTTCTACCTGCTTCAAGGTGAGCAAGCTGTAGATGATAGTTCATTTCGTATTCTCGCATTAGGGTTAACTATTTGTTTTAAAATCTGATTCATATGAAAAAGTATGTGTGCCTAGCACGGTTAATGATGCGCGATGGCCTTATGTGTTTTTTTTTCTCGATTCGTATACAACAATTTTCAGCCTCTTCAAATTTCGAGGGAAGTCCAGCCGAGTAACGAAAGGAAAGGATTCGTAGAGGTTAGCATACTGAAGGAACATTTTTTTGAAAGAATAAAAAAAACATTTTTATTATAATAACATTAAAGAAGGCCTCCCACGAATATTTGGTCACATAAACTGCCAACGCAGTGCTGTGGGGGACGCTCACCCGATCACATTGCAACGCATCCGAAAATCTACCGTAATCTCTAAATCGATATATTGACGCTCGAATGGCTACAAAAGAGCCAATAATCGACAGGCAACGCGTGTTAGGACCAAAAATACATGAAATCGACATAAAATGAAGTTTTCATTAAGATAATATTGTTTCCCCCTGTGGATAATATCGGTTTTCATCAAAAATATAATAGTTTTCGTAATGGAAAGCATATAAATTGCCCCTAACACGAGTGTGCGTCCTCCATTTTCGTGTCCGGTATACTGTAGTAGCTTATTGAAAATCAGGCAACGGTGATTCGTGGTACTCCTTCTGTAAGGGGAATGTAATATGCAATATTCATCATAATGCGCTGATAGAATTTTCATGGAAGTATAATTATTAAAATGTTATGTTCAGTAAATTTATTTTAATTATAAAATAATAAAATGGTTTGCAGTCTCTCCCTGCCAGCCTGAAGGGATGGAAACCGATTCGATCTTTTCAGAGCAAGCAGTGGAAAGGTTAAAAAAGCTGATAAAAATCCAAAATAGCTTTTTTTCATTTGTCAAAATCTCATCACTGAAAAATGGAAATATTAAAAGGAGATCTTTCAATATTTTGATATGTTTAACCTACGTCCGTCTTTTGATCAACACTTAAAAATAGTTCATTTTCTTGATATTCACATCATATTTTATTCAGGAACGAACGAAAATTCTAATGAGCCGGGTCCTTCTTCTCCGAAGAGAATCAAGATGGAAGAGGAGGAAGAAATTGACGGATCGAATCACATGAAAGATCTGATGAGTTTTGCTGAAGTTTGTGACAGAGCTATGCAATACGGAGATGAACGGGTGAGATTTCGTCATGTTTTAGTTGTGCAATATTGACTGCTTCTCATGCCACTTTAATCGACGATGAAGTGAAGGTCGAAGTGGAAGAAGGAGGTGGTTAGATGATTTCCATCGTAAAGTTTTTGCTATTTTTTATTACGAGTGTTTACAGGGGAGATATTTTGTCGTAGACGATAGAGAGCTGAAATTGTTGTTATTTGTTAGCATCGTTAATTATTAATAATTTCAATCTGAAATTAAGCTCTTTTACTCAATTCATTGATCTCATACTACGTTGTTTTTTGAGTTTAAAGCGATTTGAAGGGTTTCCTTGAATTTCATTATGAATTTGTTGCTGTTGTTGTTCAAATGTAATTCATTTAAATAAATATTTGACGATAAAAGATAATTGTTCATCTAAGAAAGATGACAGGTTGTTCTGCCTGAGTTAATATCTTCATTGATATAATGTATTATCAATATTTAAATTATTTGATATGGTAATTTAGAATATCGACTATGATGAGCGGGCTACCCAGAGAAACTAGTCGGATGAGTGTGGAAGAGGAACCGGAAAAATTCAGTAGATGTGAGGTGAGGCGCCGAGTCAGATATTAACCTTAGAACAATCTTTTTTTGGAAAACAACTTGCGAATGAAAATGTACTGCGATTCGTCAAGAAACAATCATACTTTGAAAAGAAGAGATTAATAATAACAATTATGTGCAGTGGTGTGGGATCCCTACGATCTTTCGGCCGGCCAGTGTCATTCTCTCCTGCGGTCACGTGATTTGCGAAGAGTGCCGGAGTGAGTATGTAGTGACAGGTGCGTTTTTAACATGTTAAAGTTGTTTGATTATAAATTTTTATCAACTGCAGTAATGTTTTCTATCCGTATTATTTACCACATCTCACAGGTCTTACTACTTTGCGACGGTTCACGCACGGTAGAGCGTTTATTCATGTAGCGACTGAAATGGTGGATGTTCGAAGAATAACAAAGCTGATTTGATTTAGTTTTATCGTTTTGCAGCCAAGCAGGCGGACAAAATTCCATGTCGAATATGCGGTCGAGTCTCTGATTGCTTCATGCTGCCGTCCCGTGAAGCAGCTACAGCGTGAGCTTACGATCGATATTCATAATATTTACATTGTTATTACTAAAACATTGTAGAATTGCATTACAAATTACTGTTTATCTGTTTTTCTCTACTTAATTTATGGCCATGTTGGTGTTTTGCGCACTGATTGCTAGAATTCTCTGCACCTTCAAAAACGAGAGTATTTTTCGGTAATTTTTTTTGGAGTTGTTTTGCCCGCGCTTGTGCTGGATCCATTGTCTAAAAAAGTTGAGGGAGTAGACTCCTCATTTTATACACTCTCTCGCGAACATATCGGTCGAGAGGGTGGGTGAAATGGAGAGACGTTTGACCCCTGAAAATTATAGGACATCGACAATTAGGCAGCACAACTAATATTCTCTGCAGCTCTCCGACCATTCTCAACGTGTCGTCACCCGAACCGATGTGCCGGCTGCACGACGAGAGTCTGAAGTACACGTGCACTTGCAGAGAGGTAAGTTCACAAAACTATAACGTCCTAAATAGCTATACAACATATTACCGTAATTCAGATGATCTGCCTTAGCTGCACTGAATCCACGCATGCCCATCACTTCAAATACACTGAGGTCTTCTCGGTAATCCATTTATAAAAACGAATTGTTTTTTTTTAATTGACAGAATAGAGAGAAACTGGTGATATTTATTTATTATTATTATTACTATTATTATATTTTATTAATATTAATAAGTCATATTTCTTTGCAGACGAATGACCTTCTAGTGAAGGCGATGGAGAGGCTGACACGAAGTAGTGGCATGCTAGTGGAGGAGAGTGCGGAAATTTCCATCAAGAAGCGGCTGATCATTCATAGAACGGCTGTGGCAAGCAACGAAATTGCTGCCAAGTGCTCGCTAATCATTGCGCAGGTATTAATTTATCGTACGCAACAAGGGTGCGTCAACAATTACATAAGTTGCAGGATAAATGAAAAGGAAAGATATTATTATAAAGAAAGAGGGGATGGAGTAGGGTTTCCCTTTATGGTAGGTGTATATTCAATCTGAAATTCCCCCCATTAATTTTCCCCTACGCCGAGCCCACCTATATGTGGAAGCAAGAATAGGGGGAATGAGTTTTGTGTCACCTGAAAATAGCAATTTTCCGAATCCCTCATTTCTGTGTTCTATGTCATTGAGATGAGGGGTCTGACCCACCCCTAACAAAGAGCATTCGGAGAGAATGAGTTGAGTTTCAACCGCTCTTCACGGTGATGGGGGAATAAAATAGGAGTTTCAGGTGACGCAAAAATAAATCAAAAAGTGATTTTGCCTGATCAGGTTAATTCGACCGGGAAAATGAAAAAAATGAAAAGCTGCTCTCCCGAAACACAAAAAGGAAAACCCTGGGATGGAGTGACAGGGGTATGGGTGGAGGATCTGGGTGACCACACGGGTAACATAATACAGTTATAGATTATGTGACCATACCAAAACGACAAAAATTATGCTCAGGATATTCTGACGCTACTGTGTGAAAGGAACAGTTGATAATGCATGTGGGGACTTTGAGTACTCAAAGTTTCGTCTTCACAATATAAAAATTGTATACGTTTTTGAAATTGAAAAACACAAATAATTTCATCAGCCTTTGAATCATAAATATATTAGCATTTAAATTCTGGCGTCATCGGCATAATTTTCGTTATTAAAGGCGATCAATCGGTGCTTACATGTGCAATCGCAGTTAGAGGCGGTCAAGACGAGGCAATGCCAGGTATTACAATTTTAAAATGACACGTTCACGAAATGGACTATTGCTGTGTGTACTCTCTTTCGATACCTCGGCGTGTCTCTTGTTGTGTCATGCTCTCTCGCCAGCGGAATTTATGTTTAGCCGCGGAACGTTTTATTTTTTTGGACGAGTGTTGGCGAACTTGTAATATGTTCGCAAATAATATTAGCGATCAGCCTTTGTTATTATAGGATTATTCGCTCTAACAACACTAATTCCAGGAGATCGACACTCGTGTATCGCTCATAACGAAGACGCTTGAAAAGATCCAGAAGGTTCCTGATCATTTTAATCAGATTATAAGTTATAACCATACCTCACCAGACGTGGAGGCAGTCTTTGGGGCTCGGGGCTTCCACGACCCCCTATACATGGTGACTTTTTGGGGCACGGGGCTTCCACGTATGGGTGGAGCCGCAGGCGTGGTGACCTATGGTTATAATGCATGTAGAGACACTTTACAGCTGACTTGCCGGCTTGTTATATATTTGAAAATAACGGCATTTGTTGAATCACGTTTAAGTAAAAATCAATAAATATAAAGATCTACGCCCATCGGTATTCTCATATTTCTAGTAGTGATTGGTTTCACCTAATTAATTATATTACTAAATTGAATTATTCCAATAAATTGAGGTGTCCGATATGGTGTCTCGCAGCAAGTCTTCTGACAATCTCGCCGTTCGCTTGTGTATGCAAAAAGCGGCGTTCGCCATGAGCGAACCATTGCACGCTGAGTGCCAGAGAATGAGAGTGAGTGGTTACGCTAATTAGGGGGATACGGTAGCATATATTTTCTTCCTTGTGCTTATTTTAGTTCAATTTATCGCCTTCGGGATCTTGCCTAAAATTCTCGGTGAAAAAAGTGAAAGAAAGCGATAAAATCGATTCCCAAAAGTTGATAGAACCGGGTATTGCTGGCAGTTCCTGTCTGAATTAGGTAATAAGGACAATTCGCATATCTTGGTCGTTTTCCACGATTATTTTATCACTTTCTTTCACATTTTTCAGCGTGCATCGCCCGGTATTGGTATAATTATTTTATTATGAGAGGTCTCACCAGAGATTGCAGGTGGCTCGGAACAATTTTGCAAAAATATTTTTGATTTTGATCAAACTTTTATGTAAGAGTACCCAGGAGATAAGAATTCGATTTATCCCGGTCTCAGGTCTCAGAGCCGGCTTTTAGAAAATTGCCGGTCCTGTCGCCGGAATAGTCATAACTTTCTTCATTTTAAAGTTATAATGCAGGAAAAAATCTCAAAAAATGCGGAAAAAAATAACGAATAATTTTTCTGTTGCAAATTTGTTGCCTAGGGCGACGGAAAAAAGTTATGGCAAAAATACTGTTTTCACATGCGTTTAAAAATTCAAAAGAATTCCAAAGTTGGCGAAACCCAGTAGTTTCTCAGCAGAATATGGAAGAGCTCCTCAAGTACTATTATAATAAATTTTCAGAACAAATAAAAACGGGTCAACCAAAGACCGAAAAATGGCTTCGAATGTGAAAAATCGGAAAATTTCGAAAAATCGATTATCTCAAACTCATGTGTAAACTATTTTTCTATGGTTATTCATCCTTCCTGAGTTCCATAAAAATGATAACAGCTCATGATAACAGCTTGTACATGGATATACACCTGCCAAAATTGGATAATTCAGGTCAGCTTTTGATAGGTCAGATATTGAAGAAAATTTTATATTTAATTGTTCAATATGCATGATGTATGAGCTGTTATCATTTTTATGCAACTCTGGAAGGATGAATAACCTTAGAAAAATAGGTTACACATGATTTTGAGATAATCGATTTTTCGAAATTTTCTGATTTTTCGCATTCGAAGCCATTTTTCGGTCTTTGGTTGACCCGTTTTTATTTGTTCTGAAAATTTATTATAATAGTACTTGAGGAGCTCTTCCATATTCTGCTGAGAAACTACTGGGTTTCGCCAACTTTGGAATTCTTTTGAATTTTTAAACGCATGTGAAAACAGTATTTTTGCCATAACTTTTTTTCCGTCGCCCTAGGCAACAAATTTGCAACAGAAAAATTATTCGTTATTTTTTTCCGCATTTTTTGAGATTTTTTTCCTGCATTATAACTTTAAAATGAAGAAAGTTATGACTATTCCGGCGACAGAACCGGCAATTTTCTAAAAGCCGGCTCTGAGACCTGAGACCGGGATAAATCGAATTCTTATCTCCTGGGTACTCTTACATAAAAGTTTGATCAAAATCAATATTTTTGCAAAATTGTTCCGAAAGGGGGTTGTTTTCCTGCAATCTCTCGTGATACCTCTCTTATTGAAGGTTGGCGTGAGTCGTCAAGTCGCTTCTCTTAGCGTCTCCTACTCTGCTAATTTCGAGTCGGTAATGGATTGCATAGCAACTCTCGGAGAGCGAATCACTGTCAATTCCCTTTTTGCGAGAGGGACGCCTCAGCAGGTCAGAGTGAGGAGTAGACGCACGGTATTTGTTTAATTGGAGGGACGTACCGCGTAAATATTCGATTTTCACACGAAACGCATGTAATGGCAACATTGAAATTATTAAATTTTTTTTCATTGATAGAATTAGTTCTAATTTGAACCCCGGGAACGCTATGTTGCCTTTTTTCCCCGGGAACGTTATGCTGCATATTTTCTAAAATACAGAAAACTGTTTAATTTTTTAAAATTTTCTAGAAAACGGGATCACATCGACTGGGTACGGTATTTGTCCCAGAACGTTTGCACGGGATACGGTATTCACCTCATAGGAGAGGGAAGGGGTACGGTGTTCAGTTAGAGTTAGAGCCTGCTGAGATTTTTTTTTGCAGTTTCTCACTTTTACAACTGAACGAGTAAAGGAGACGATGGAAATGTTACAACATGGAATCAATTTCAATTACTACGCATTATTCCAAAAGGTAATATTCAAATTATTTGCAAATGGGCAAATATCTTAATATTAATTTGAATATTAATGAATACGAGCATTACTGTGATTATGTATAAGTATGTATAATCATTGATAATACTAGGCAGTGACCTTATATCAACGAAGAAGCACTATCGATCAATATGGATTAAGCGCGATAGGAATTACTGTAGCACCGCTGATCGTCGTCCCTGAAGTCATCGGTATTTCTTTTAATGTTAAAAAATTCCAAATTTTCCCGAATAATCGCGTTGTTCTGTATAGATAAGTCTGATAATGAACTGGCCCTGTGAAATTGGTGTCTTTCGATAATTTCGTGATTGTGTGTTTATTGCACACATAATACAGAACCCGACAATCTGCGACTCATGCATGTTGAGTGCCGCTGACCGCCGACCGCACGTGCAGCAAAGACAGAGAAGACGCTGCAGCATGTGCTGCAAGTACTGCAGCTCCCATCAGCAAGCAGCAGCAGGTAGTACCAAATCTATTATCTGTTCGGAGTGCTCTTTGGATGACGGCTGGGAAAAGACATGCCCTGTGGCAGTATGTTTTTGATTATTCCATAGGGTACGTACAGCACTGCGAATATTCGATCTCTAGTGCGGGGCTCATGAGACGTGAACGTGCTGATTGACCTTACGGAAGTTCTGTGGTTTTCTAAATTACCATATAGTTATTTCAGCCGCTGCAAATTTCGAGAAAAAAAGAGCCGAGCAACGAGAAGAGAGGATTCGTGCAGGTTAGAATGTTATGAAGAAACTATTTAATTTACTATATGTATATGTAAAAGATATGTGAGAAATGGAATAATTATAATATGCAGTGTCTTCCTGATAGTCTGAAGGGATGGAAACCGGTTCGAGCTCATCAGAGAAAGCCCCAGAAAGGTTCGCACACTTCTTAAGAATTTTCATTTTATTTGTCTTAGTTACTATATATTAGAAAATGCTAACGTCTGTCTGTCTGTCTGTCTGTCTGTCTGTTTGTTTGTTTGTTTGTTTGTTTGTCCGTTTTTTTTCCTTCCGTCCGGTCACACTTTTTTCTCATTTTCCTTATATTTCGCTTCAAATTCGCTCTATCTTCTCAGAACCTTTTGTATATGATAACTGACCAGAAATGCTCTAAAATTTTACAAAATTTAAATCACCAAATCCATGGCCAAGTGGTTAAAGGGCGCGACATTCAAATCCGACCGACGCAGGTTCGACCCCCGCCGCGGGCAAACCTTTTGCCGCATTTTTCGCAAGTGCCGCAAGTGCTCCTGGCACGTTTCTAAGTACCGTGAAACACGTTTTCACCTGTTTTGCCGAGTTTTAACCGCGTGACGGATGTTTTCGTGTTTTCGCTATAAATCGCTTCAAACTCAATCAATCTTCTCAGATCCTTTTTCATATGATAACCGACCAGAATACCTTTCAAATTTTACAAAATATAATTAACCAAATCCATAGCCAAGTGGGTTACGAGCCAAACTTTGAATCTGAGGCCCCCAGGTTCGACCCCCGCCGCGGGCAAACCTTTTGCCGCATTTTTCAAAAAATCGAAATTTTCGAACCTTCTCCAAACGCACCGGTGAGTGTCGGGGATCACAGGAAAAGTGTTTTGCGATGTCAGAAACGTGTCAGAACGTGTTCTAACACGTTTTAACGTGAAAAATCGAAAATTTCGAAAAGTTCCAAAAAGATTCAGAGGGCGTAGGGAATCACGGGAAACATCTCTGAAAGTGTTCTAAAAGTTCTGAACGCACTATATCCTGCGTTTCCGTTGTTGCCACGGAGCCACGAAGTGGCGTAGTGGCAACTTTTTTTCGATCGCTCTCTGCCTCACGAGCCTTTCCACCGAAATAAGCCAGTACTCTTGGTAGTGATTAACAGCATACTGCGAGCTTTAATGTAGCCCGGAGCCGGCTTCCGAGCTCCCCCTGGACCGTACCTGGAGCCACCTATCGAGCTCCCCCTGGACCTCCCACCCAGAACTATGCATAGAGCGTAGTGTACGCATAGAGCGTAGTGCATTTAACCTCAATACAACCCCGCTAGTTTCTTCAACAAAAAATCAATGATTAAAAAAAAGGTAATGATTATTTTTAGTAGATTTGTCAATACCATAGAAATACCAATAGTATTGATCCTCTCCCCCTCTCTTACATCCTGTTAATATCTAGTAGGATAAATTTGTCGGACTCATTATTCACATGAGACAAATATCAGTTTCAGAAATGAACGATAATTTTGATCAACCGGGTCCTTCTTCTCCGAAGAGAATCAAAGTGGAAGAGGAAGAAGAAGTAATTGACGGATCGAAGCACATGGAAAATCTGATTAGTTTCGCTGAAGATTGTGAGAAAGCTGTGAAACACGAAGATGTGCCGGTGAGTTTTTCTGATCACTATGATATAGTTGTGTAATATTGATTGTTTCTCAGGCAACTTTAATCGACGATGAAGTGAAGGTTGAAGTGGAAGAGGGGGGTGATTAGATTAATTCCGTCGTTGTAAAATTGTTGTTTTTTTGTATTACGAGTGCTTTAAGGGGAGATATTTTAGCGTAGGCGAGAGCTAAGGAGCTGGTATTTCTGTTATTTGTTAAATTAACTGTGGCTAATTAACCATGAAATTACGATCTTTTTTCCAAGTTCATCGATCTCATTTTTTCATTATTTTGTTTCCATGGCCTTGAATTTTTTTTTGTTGTCTATTTAATGTACAGATAAATATTTTCCGATAAAAAATAGTTATGCATCTGCGAAAGATATTCTTTCGAGACAGGTCGATCTGCCTGAGCATTTATCTGCATCGATTAGGATGGCGTTACATTATTCCTTTATCAAAATGTAATGCAGACTCGCAATTCGAATGAGTGCTCCATCATCCGATCAATCCATGAATTGCGATGCGAGTTTTTTCCTTTGTCGATGTATTGGCGAAAGAATGAAATTTACAATGTTCCGAGAGATGCTATTTTATTATTTTTTAAAATGAAATATGAATATTTATGTTTAAAAAATGATTGAAAAGTGAAAATAGTAGTTTGATACCGTGAAATCGCTAGTCATGGTAGCGTTATTTGTGAGATGGGCGGAGAAAATACTATAATTTACGATGTGAATGTAGGTGAAAATATTATATTGCGTATGCAATAATGTGATTGATAGTACTGTATTCCGATATCGGGTCATTGTGGTGTACGGTAATTATTCAATATCCATCTCGTTTTTGTAGTCATGCCACCGTAGTCTGTCGTCTCCTCAAAACCGTGGTTTCTTGGGTACTATGCTCGGATGTGGACACGTAATCTGCTATAGATGCAGGCCTACTAACGGTGCGTTTAGAAGGAATTAGATAAAGCTTAATTAGAAATTAGCAAATTAATGTGATTGCAGGCTCATTTGGAGTGGAGGCGTGCAGCACATGCAACCTCTTGAAGAAATCACAAGTTTCGTCTACAGTACAACACAGGTTCGGTGTGAAAACAGACTCTCAGCGCCTACTAGGATGTATGCAAAAATTTCCGAATTTCTTTGAAATCCATAGAATTGTGTCGAGGGCCAATCGAGGAAAAAACATTATTATCGCAATTTAGTCCCTCAACTCCGGTGACTTCGATGCCCCATCCGATCGTTAAATGTGATGTGAGTTTGTTTTGACCGTAGAAGCGAATTAATAGTATTTGTTTAGGGGTAAAAGGTTAAAAAAAGGTAAAGGTGTTCCATGTCAATCGATTTTACAGCAGCGAACTACCGCGCTAGATGGGGCAAGCCTGTGCCAATATATCAATATTATTTCTATGTACGCATTCTGATGTTAATTTTTTTTACAGTCGTGCAGGCGAAATCTGACTACACCTCGCGAGATCAACCTGTCACTTCTAGAGTGTCAACACTCCGTCTGTGAATTGTGCAGGAATGGCAACGGTATGATTCCAAACCTCCAGAAAGGGGTCAGGGAGAGAGAATGTTGAATAAGGAGGGACGCTCTCACTCACTACTCCCACGATCTTGAGCCATTTATGTATTTTTTCAGGAACGAAATTTTACTATTATTTCATGACTACAGTACTATTTTTTTTATAGTATACACACATACCAAAATATATAAACTAGTCAGAAATCGCATAAAACTGGTCAGAACGATAGTGCAAGTCCCATAAAACAGGTCAGATAAGAATTGTTGTAGTAGCGGCGTCGGGCAGAGTGTGGTGTCCTCCCTGCTCTCGATTGTCCGCGTGTGCCAATCAGCCATCACAGCAGAATGATGATCAATCGTGAGTGGAATAGCATTAATATATGACATATTTTATTTTACATACACAACAAGCGTCTTAAATTTTACAGGTATTTTGTTGTTGTTTTCTTTCCAAAAAATGGAATAATGTTTTATTTGAAATTTATTTTGTAGATCGCATTCTGGTAAGCAGAATACGGGCGGACGGAATTTAACATGCGAAGATATCTGCACAGAGCCCAGCAATTTGCTGTGCCCTTGCGGAGAGGTTGATTTTTGTATTATTAATAAACCTTTTTTATTAATTATTTAATTATATATTTATTTAGTTTATTTATTCGTTATTATTTTTTTTAAACTTTGAGATGATTTGTTCGGAATGCGCACGACGTTCACACCCCGGCCACTTCCCATACGAAGAGCTCTTCTCGGTAAAAGTTATTTATGTATATCTTGACCCCACCTACACGCCCCATTCATTCATCCATTCATTCCCAATTCACTCCGCCCTGAGATAAAATCGGATATGTACCCAATTCATTATACTTGATTTCTTCTTTGTATTTCCATGAAAGGGGGAGGGAAATGGGAGGATGAGGTCATAGATTTTTGGTCTCTTATGAGAACTACGGAGTGCAATCTACAACAATTAAATATTTAATATTTATAACACGTTTAATTTCAGGTCGATGATCGAACGGCCATTGAAATGGAGCGAATAACGCAGCTGAGGGAGTCCCTGATGGCGGAAAAAGAAGAGACGATCATGAGAAAGACTGAGATCGAGAACGAAATGGAGTCTGCGAAACGAGAGATCGCCACTGTATTTGCAGTTATTATCGCCCAGGTATGGTGGTTGAATTTTTTTGTTTAAAATTCGGAGAATCGATTCAACCAGGTCTTTACCTCTATTTTCACAATCAAGTTATGTATTTTGCTAAGAGTTTCATGTGGGATGTGTCGTTGATTCCGTCGTATTCAGTCTAATGGGAGGGAGGCCAACCTATTATGAAAATTACAAAAAAAATAGTTATTATACTTTGTTTACAGGCGATCAGTCGCTGCTTGGATTTGATGAGTCAAACGGCGAAAGTGGGGATGGTGCGGTGCAAGGGGCATATTGACCACATGACCGCAATTAACAGAACACTCGTTAAGATTAAGACGGTGATAAATGATATTTATAATAACAAAAATAAAATAATTAAAAAAAATACATAAATTATATTTAATAAATGTTAATATTTCAAAATATTGAAAGTTTAGAAGTGAAAAAATTGATAAATATGTAAACCACTGCGAGTAATTTTTGTGAAGTTGTGAAAATATAACTGGCCAGTTTTTTCTCTCTCCGGTAATTGTCGCATTTACAGGCGATGGAAATGGATAAGCGCAATAAGCGGACGCGAGATGTCGACCTTCGCCTGAGCATGTCTAAAAACTCCCTGACATTTAGTCGATCGGTGCAGCACACCTATTCAATGCAGCAAGTATGCTTGATTTTAATTAAGTTTAATTAAATAAATTGTTAAAAACAAAAGTATGAAGAGAAGAAACAGAATATTCAATTTATTACAAAACAATAGCAAGTTTACGAATTGTTCGAGATTTGTTGTTTTATTAGTACTTTTAATTTTAGAAAAAAACTTCTTTAAACACGCGTAAAAACTCTTTACAGACCATTGAAGCTCCCAAATTGGTCGTTTGTTTCTCCACTGACATCGATGACGTCATCAGTCGAATTTCGAATGTCGGCAGAGTCATCACTACCAATCTCATAAATAAGAGTCGGAAGCAGCAACAGGTAAAACATGGCCACGACTAGGATTGGAAAATCGAAAATTAAAAATATAATATTAAAAATATTATGAAAAGCAACCGGGGAAACGAAGTTTGCCGGATCGCTGCGAAAAAATCCTTTACTCGGAATTCATTCAGTGAAATCTTGGCGAGCCCTCAATAGCTTACAACGCACTTTTGAACAGGAAAAAAACATGTGCATCATGGTTTAAACAAATCTAAATAAGACGTTTTAGGTACTCACTTTTCCCACTCCCATCGTTTCGAGCATTCGTTTGATGGCCGACCACTGCGCCGCTGCTTTTTCTCTATTCAACAAGGTAAGAGCGGTGGATTGCCCCTTTTAGAGCTTCCGAAAATTCGAAAGACGTTTTTTTAAAAATTTTCCCAACATATATTATTTATCCTGAAATAGTTCTCGGATTTATAAACAGACGTCCAAAATCATGCCATAATTGATTACATCAATAATGATCGACTCTGAAAAGCGCAATGTTCCGCGCATGAAAACATGATGAAGACGGAACTACCTTTACCTTGATCTTTTATAATGATCGATACATGAAAACAGCTCGTAAAACTGCGTACTATTACTTACTAGCGTAACAATAAGCGCCTTGGCGTATCAAAATTTACTGCTATTTAGGCTACGAAATAATATTTGCTTTACAGGCGCTATCTGATCACGCTTTAAAGAAGCGGATAACGTATACCGATGCTAATTTCACTTCGATCGCACTTGCAGTTGCGCCGATTGTAAAGTTACCGTCGGTGGCCAAGTCCATAAGTAATTAATTTACCGTTTTTAATTGACTAATTAGTTTATCTAATCTATTATTTGCCTCAGTAGAATTACTATCAGTTAAATTATCTCGTTAAACTAATAAATGGGTGTTTCAGGCATTTTGACGGTCGATTATGCTGATACTGTTGACGGAACAATCGACCATCCGCGATACCTATTGGCGCGCGCTCATTACGAGACTAAACGTTCCGCAGACAGAGTCGGCAAGGTGGGCACAATGAACATTCTGTATTTTTTGTTATTTGTATGTTTAATTTCATAATTAATACTGTCGTTGATAGACACTCCCTGGATGTCCGAAGGGATTGAAACCGATTCGATCTTATGAGCAGAAGGCACCTCTAAGTCAGTGCATTTATCATTATTGTGCATTTTAAAAATCCCCAAAGGATCAATGAAAATTCAAACCTTCTGTGACTACTGTGAATAGCATTGCCAAATAAATGGATTTGAAATATATAAAAACAAAAATTACACTACAATTTTGGAGGATACATCCATTACAAACATTTTCATCTTGCAGAAGTGACCGATGATTCTGACCAGCCGGGTCCCTCTTCTCGGAAGAGAGTCAAAGTTGAAGAGGAAGAAGTTGATGGTTTGAAGCAAATGGAAGATTTGCGAAGCTTTGCTGAAGTTTGCGATCAAGCTATCAAACTGGAGGATGCGGTAGTGAGATTTTGTCATCTATTTGAAATTAAGGAAATCATTGATTTACAGGATGCTGAAATTAATAATGACGTGAAGTTCGAAGTGGATGAGGGAGTCGGTTAGAGCGATGATACAGTCAGTCCAACGAAAATTATTTCTTCCGATCTCTGCTTTTTAATGTGATTCGAATGCATGCATACTTGTTTCATGCTACGCAAATTTCAGGGGTGCATGTGCACCCTCTGCGGGTGGAAAATTATTGTAACTCAGCTCAAACTGAACGAAATCTCTCCAATCAAAACGGAAAATGTTCCAAGCGTGGCTTGCAATCCCTGTATCAGGTGTGGAACTTGTAGCTTCACTATGAAAAATGTTATGAAAGGGTGCATAAAATTGATGTGCACCTTGCACCCCCTGAAATTTGCGCAGCATCATACACATATGTGATTCGTCGTACCAAGCGATAAAGAATAGTTGCTGAGCCATACCGATTTTTCTCTCGTTCAGAACAGGTATTTCTGCCTGAAATGTTATCTGATTTGATGGTTTTGGTTCAAATTGATATTATCCAACATGATATTCAGAACCTCAACTCGGATGACCTCGACACCAGAAAGGATCATTAAATGTCATGTGAGGTTCTATCGATGAAATATCGAGAGAATTAAAAGTTCCTAGAGACGCCATAATATTATTTATACGCCATACATCATTATGATTTTTGTATTAACATTTGTAACATGAACGAGCATACCAAAAAGTAAAAAAAAACACGGTTCGCGACCCTCTCGCTGTTGCGTGCACTCTTGCTTTGGTAAACACAAGAAGTATCATTTTTAATTTTTCATCGTATCATTTTATAAACATAATATATGTGAGTGATCATTACAGTCATGTCATCATAGTCTGTCGTCCCGTAGAAATCTTGGTTTCTTGGGAAGCCATGTGCTCGGATGCGGACACATCATATGTGATGGATGCAGAGATACCAATGGTATGATATTACATTAATACGCCTATTACAAAAAGTCAACACACGGACTTACGTTGTTTACCACTAGACTTCGATAAATAACGAATCAAAGGGTCGTCTAAGAGGCAAATGCACCGCTCCAGCAAGGAGAGAGTGTGAGAAATGATGAGAGCGAATAGTGATTTGCCTCTTACGCAACCCTTCGCTTCGTTATTTCTCGAAGTCTATTTTCCACACAGAAACGTTCGCGATTCTCACAAGAACTGCAAACTATCGTATCATTTTGTAGATGTAACTTAATTAGTGATTAATGAGATGTTCGTTGTAGGCGTCTTGGGTGGTAAGGTGTGGTGCAGCACATGTAAGAAGCTCACTGAATGCCGCACTAAGTCGGCTGAATCGTCAGTTTTCTAGTTAAAGATCGAATTTTCCCCCCAGGTTGAATTGCTTCAAGAACGAATTTAAATTTTCTTGAAAATTGGAATTAATTTTCTATAAAAGATGTCTAGAAAATTACAAATATAAATCATTGAAATACGTTTGTTAAATCGAGTTTCCCATTTGCAGATCGTCAATTGTCCGTAAAATATTGCAAGAGAAGAAATTTCGATGCGATCGGCACACGAACCAGCTCGGAGAGGCGCAATGCCCATGTGGAGAGGTGGGCAGCAAACCTCCAGAAAGGGGCCAACATCTGGGGGTTTTTTAACAATGATTTTCACACAAAGAGCATGTGCTTGGTATTCCAGCCTTTCTTTCGTAAATACATGGAAAATTGACCCGAGCAATAAAAGAATGATGATTGCTGACAATCCCTTATTTTTATGAAATGGGAACACAAAAAGATTGTTCCAGGTGGTCTGCAAGCTTTGCGCAAAGAGTTTCCATGCTGACCACTTCAACTACGGAGAATTGTTCGCTGTGGGTGTTGCTCTCTTTAATAATATGCATATCTCTACTATTATGATAATATGTTTTACATAAATGATGAATGTAAAGTTCGGAAAATTAATTCCCGTTTTGTTATCAGTTATTAATTCATTCAGTAAGCCATACTTTAGAACGCGGATGAAATTGAGAGCGAAATGGCGCGAATACGGTGGCTGAAGCGGCTCCTCGCTGACGAAGACAGGGAAACGAAAAAGATGAAGGAAGAAATCAATGCCAATGTCACGGCTGCCAACAAGGAAATCGTCTCCAAGTTCACACTCATAATCGCTCAGGTGCTGCACTTGGAATTTTGAGCTGAATATTAGAAGAAATCTTGCCTTTAATTGTGTTGTAAGATTTTAAATTAACTGGGTTTCTTTTGTGCATAAGTGCAAACAATTTTAAAGACAATTTTGCATAAGTGCAAACAATTTTTAATATACAAATTGTTGTGTTACAGGCGATCAGTCGCTGTCTGGATTTGTTAGGTCAGGTAGCGGCGGTGGGCAGGATTCAGCATGAAAAACTGGATGTTAGAAGTGTTGTCGTTCGCAATAAACTCGACAATATGCAGAAGGTATACTGTACTACGAACCTTATTGTATACCTTATACAATAGGGATAGTTAGTTTTGTTGTTGATAATTTACACAAAACAAAGTTGCGCGCTTGCTTTCCGGCATATTTGGAAGGGGAAAGAAACCCGTCTACAACCCACCGAAACAATTATATAATTTATTTTTCGCTATTTTTGCAGTCGATCGCATTAGCTGATCAATGCAAGTTCGCTCGAAATCCCATCAATCGACTGAAATTGCAGAAACAAGCACTGGATATTTGCAGGACAATTCAGGTCAGTTGTTAATTTATTGATAAAATTCAATTCAAAAATGCGTTTTTTTTTCATTTTCTAAACTGGTACACCCCAATGTCAATTTGTAGGGCATGGAGGAATTGCCGAAAGAGACGCAGCTCAAAATCTCCTTCTCTTCTGACGTTTTGAGTGCCATCGCTAGCAACGGTGACGTTATCACCGCTAATCTCTTCACGGATGAGGGCACCGATCTGCAGGTAAAGATCTTTATTTTTTATTCAAATTCATGTATCATTAGTTTTGTATTATTAATAATATAGTTTTGAAATGTTATGCGAATATCTATATTTTTTATTAACAGTTTTTTGAGGATTTCGTAATTAATACTTTTGGATAAACACCAGTTACAATAATATGATACAATAAATCCCGTTTGCTCTTTCCTAGGTAATTGTGAGTAACAGGTAATAATTTGTGACCATTATTATTCAAAGTATTTATTTTGCAGCCAGATGACGCACTAATATAAATAAATAATGCAATAATAATTTCAGGTCAACACTCTCCCTACCGCACTCATTTCGACCAATCTGAATGAGGATCGATGTGTCATGGCGTTCCACCGATTTCATAAGGTTTTCAGTTTAAAAAAATTCGTCAAGGAAAGATCTAAAAAATGGAATCTAAAAAAATAGACAGTCGTGCGATGACGTATTACTGAGCCATGACTCAGAGGGAAATAAGTCTACGACTCTAGACTTATGGGCTGGACAGCGACGACTTTCAAAGTCTAACCACCCCGCTCCCCTGCCTCTATTAGATTTTGAAGTCGTCGCTGTCCAGCTTAGACTTATGAAGTCATAGACTTATTTCCCTGTGAGGATATAGCAACAGTCAGTTGTGATGCAATATAATGATACAGAGACTGAAGTTAAGTTAAAGTCCATTTAAAAAGGGTTTCATTAAAAAAACTTCTACGCTAGAAAAATAGTTTCATTAAAATATTGTTGTTACAGGTGCTTCAAAGAACCGTACCGGTATTAAATTCTGAATATTCTCATCCGGGATTCGCTTTGATTGCGTACGCGGCTGCTCCTGTGGTTGTCCTTCCACCCCCGAGCGATACAATTTGTGAGCCATTTTAAATAATATTAATAATAGACAATTATTACTTCAAAATGAAAATTATGCGCAGACGATAGGCGATCTACGACTTGAAGTGACAAAGTGCACAAGCATCGAGAATCGCGAGAAACATTGAAGTAAAAAATAGTATAAAATACGTTCCGGAGTTTGTTTCTATGACTAACTAGATGTAAGTGCTAGATGATGTCGGAGTTTCCATCTAAAATTTTGCATCGACAAATTATGTTTAGACATGGCTATCGCTAATTCGACCGATTCATCTGACTCTGCTCCTCGATATGAACTGGCATGCAAGCGGATCAGGCATGGAACTGAGGCAGCAGCAGCTGCTTCAGTTGCTGCAGATGTCGCAACTGTCGGAAGCAAACATCATAAGGTTAGTTCATATCTATAACGTATCAAGACATGCTCGATATACATTTAAATCTACGATTTTGATATATGGATTGATAGGAAACTCTTCACATACAACATCTCTTGAAACAAAAGAGAAACGACTACCAGTGGTTGATTAATTCAGGCTCCTCTCATCATCCCAAAGGCGAGTCAAGCGAGCCATGGATACAGACCATTCAATACGGTATTATTCGAAGATAATATTTTTATGCAATTAAATTCACTACCTAATCATGTATAATACCTAAAATTGTGCTTGCAGATCCTTCCGACTTTGAGGGGTTGGAAACGGGTTCATATGGATGAGACAAATCCACAACGAGGTTCGGTCACACTTACAGTATCCTCTTTACTTATTTTGATATTTAGGATCAACCGAATTCCCAACTTCAAAGATCGGAATCGACGATGGAACTAGCGAGAATGTGGATCATGACTACGGTAAGTAGATATTTTTTAAAGTATGCTGATACATGATTTTACTGATAATTGTGTGAAATCCGACCAGCCGGGTCCTTCGTCTCCGAAGAGAATCAAGGTGGAAGAGGAGGAGGAAGAGATTGACGGATCGAAACACATGGAAAATCTGATGGGCTTTGTTGCAGTTTGCGATCAAGCTATGAAACTTGAGGATGCGGAGGTTCGATTTCATCATCATTATGCAATGATTTATTGATTTTTAGGGCGCGAAAATGGACAAAGAAGTGAAGCTCGAGGTGGATGAGGGAGGCGGATCGATGGTAGTGAAGAATGATAACTATTAGTGAATGACCAGGGCTGCAAACAGAAAAAAACAACATCAGCCCACTTCTAGTTTAAAGTTTTAGGAGACTAGTACATCTCTCGATGGAGCAGCGTCAAATTTTCTGACATTTTCTGAAACTGAAAATGTCAGACAAAAATGTCCGGGAAATCTTTTTTCAAATTTTTTGAAAAGAGATAAAGTCATGAATTTTGAACACGTTTTGCGTTTTTCGCGCAGAAGAAATAAATAGGTCAATAGAATAATGTTCTGATTTTTTTCTGTTTTTTTTCTGTTGCAGCCTTGTGAATGACGTAATCTTTTTTACTTGTTAGATCTCCATTGACTACTGGTTAATACATGGCCCTTGTTATGGTTTTTTTGTCCAAATAATTTCCGATTGCCTCATTTCTGACGAATGTTTTGTTGATAAAGAATTGCTAACAGTGTGATCTCGATCTCTTTTTGACTGTAAATACAGGTATTGTTGCCTGAAATTGTATCTGATGGGATGGCTGCAGATGAGTGCGCTACTTTAGATTCTCTTTTTAAAAAAAATATCTATAAATTAGTAAATTAAGATCATCAGTTGTTGCCAGGCCGAAAAGTATGGAACGGATTCCGCGATGCAGCGAGGACTTCCATAATTTCGGAGACTTTCTGTGTGCCTGTGGAAAGGTATTTTTTTTGAGTTTGAAATTCAGGTAAATAATTGGATTAAATCTCTTAATTTCGCACACTCTACGCGAGTCTATTGGTGAGAGGGTGTGGGTAATGAAGATATATAATCCAATTGTTTACCCGAAATTCACTCTAATTTTAATTATCTCTATACCTCGGCGTCTCCCATGTTTCACATGCTCATTCGCCTCAATCCAGATTGTTCATCATCAGTACGTACTATTATTTCGGCCGAGTGCTCTTGGATTTCTAGTGCAGCAATTATGCTATTATGCTAAAAAAAATCGCCGAGTAAATGTGCAATAGCAAAGATTAAGTTGATCTGTCGCTACTGTGCCACTGGTCGTCACACGAGTCACTTCAACTTTGGAGAACTCTTAGCTGTGAGTCTTCGCATAATAATATAATTATCGAGTTATGCACTAATCGATAATAAGGGCAATGAGGTTAGACTGAAAGTAACTACTTTAACGTTTACAGTGTAAACGCCAAATACGATGTTTCATGGAACGACCAAGAGAGTTTAGATTACTGGAAAAGTTTCGATCTCTTCTTAATTGACGCAGATAACAAAATCCATTTGAAAAATTATTTAAAATATAGAATTAATCCGTAGTATTGAAGCCCTTCCTTTTTTTACTATACGATTCCTTTCTTTATTATATTTATAATACATATCACGAATCTTCATGAATAAAATGAATGAAATGAATAAATGAATAAATGCCTTTTTACCAAAGGCATTTATATATTTTATTCATACAATAAATTATGTACAGAACGCCGATCGAATCGAAGAGGAAGTGAAGAGAATGCGGGTGCTCAGCAGCTTTCTCCAATATGAAGACAAGGAAACATCAAGGTAAGGCAAAGATAAAGTTGAACCGGAATCAAGACGACTTTACGTCGAATACTACTACTCTGCCGGTACTCACCGGTAAGGCCGGTTTGCTGTCTTTACTTTACTTTTACCTCCAGGAAGAGCGATAAACTCGAAGCTGATATCTCGAAGGCTACCCACGAAATCGCCTCTAAGTTCACCCTCATCATAGCCCAGGTTTTTGTTTTAAAATTTTACGCATTATCTAGTACACAGTATGTGAAACAGTCTGTTTTCCCTATTCGCCATAGCATCCGTAATTCCCAACTCTCTCAAAAATTTCGAAAAGCGCACTTGCATCCCTACTGACAATGTGCAACGAATTTGCACGAGACCTTGGCGAATTGAATAATTGTAATTGTTATTGCAATTATATGTTTTGCAGGCGATCAGTCGCTGTCTCGATTTGATAGCACAGACGGAGAAAGTGGGAAGTATGCACAAGAAGTTGCTAAATGAGAGAAGAATTCTCATTCACAATACATTGGCTAGCATAACGAAGGTAAATAGGACGCAAAATTATATGACGCTGTCCGCGATAGAATCAACAAACCTTGTTCAAGGGTCGGCACAGGCAAAATGATGTTCTTCAAATTTCTTGAAAAATCGTTTTTAGGGGTTGTTTTTGATTCTGCACAACGTTGAGTCGTTAGTTTTTCAAGATTTTGCCTCCAGGCGCCAAAATGGCGCCGCGCCACTTTAGGGCGCGGCACGTTTTCTTTTCATAACTTGTGTCAACCAGCTCGAATCAGCCCAAAACTCACGTACCCGTACAGAATTTTATGGCGAATTCAATGGTATAAATGGTTATACGTGAATCGTCCAATGAAGCGAGATAAAACAACTTTTTGACCCGTTATAGTGTGAACCAGGAGACATAGTTTATTCGACGTGCCTTTCGATTCTGATTCTAATAATATAGCATTGTGTAGATCGGACGGACGGACAACAGTTCGCGCGATGAAAATCGGAAAATCGCCTGGGAAACATATTTCCACCTCTTTTTCCCCTACACAATGCTATATTGTTAGAATCAGAATCGAAAGGCACGTCGAATAAACTATGTCTCCTGGTTCACACTATAACGGGTCAAAAAGTTGTTTTATCTCGCTTCATTGGACGATTCACGTATAACCAAATATACCATTGAATTCGCCCTAAAATTCTGTACGGGTACGTGGCTTTTGGGCTGATTCGAGTTGGTTGACACAAGTTATGAAAGGAAAACGTGCCGCGCCATAAAGTGGCGCGGCGCCATTTTGGCGCCTGGAGGCAAAATCTTGAAAAACTAACGACGTCACGTTGTGCAGAATCAAAAACAACCCCTAAAAACGATTTTTCAAGAAATTTGAAGAACATCATTTTGCCTGTGCCGATCCTTTGTTGAAGCTATCGCGGACAGCGTCATATGACGCTGTTTGCGTTAGGATCAACAAGTGTCTGGAACAGGTCAAAATTCGAAATCCCTGAAAACTTGCTCTTAGGGGTAACTTTCGACGCTGGAAACCGTGGTGTCATCGATTTCGCAATAGGACACCTGTGGGCGCCGGTATGGCGCCGCGCACATTCGGCGGAAAACGTGTTTTTCGATTAAAACTCGTTATTAAGGCGTCAAAATCGCCACAAATCCCACGTCTACTACCAGAATTTGACGCTCTATCAAGTGGTGCTAATGCCACATCATGACGATTTCTCGTCTCAGAGAAAAAGTCGATTTTTGACACAGGCCGCATTGCGGAAATTCCGGAAATTATAGAGCATAATTTTCTGATCATTTTAGTATATAGGACGTGCTCGTTGACCCTGCGGAAAGTTGTTTTACATAGCATTGAATGATTTTCACGCGCGCGGATCGCGTGTACGCACGCGGCATCCGCATGGCCGATGCGGTAGTGGTCTAGAACTTCAATCCGAAGGTCATAGGTTCGAAAAGAAATTTCACTCCCTGGCATTATTGGCACTTTTTCAGAAATCTCGAAAAAGTGACTTTTTCGATGAAAAAAAATTCGGCAAAAGACTTTGGCAACCGACTGGAATCGAACCTATGACCTTCGGATTGAAGTTCTAGACCACTACCGCATCGGCCATGCGGATGCCGCGTGCGTACTCGCGATCCGCGCGCGTGAAAATCATTCAATGCTATGTAAAACAACTTTCCGCAGGGTCAACGAGCACGTCCTATATACAAAATGATCAGAAAATTATGCTCTATAATTTGGTATTGGGAATATCCGCAATGCGGCCTGTGTCAAAAATCGACTTTTTCTCTGAGACGAGAAATCGTCATGATGTGGCATTAGCACCATTTGATAGAGCGTCAAATTCTGGTAGTACTCGTGAGATTTGCGGCGATTTTGACGCCTTAATAACGAGTTTTAATCGAAAAACACGTTTTCTGAGCTCTTGTTGATCCTTACGCAAACAGCGTCATATAATAGTATTATAATCACAATTAATGCACACTTATTGCACAGGATAATTTCGTAGAAAATGTTTTTTGGTTAACGGATTTACGGACTTTACAGGCTGAAAGTTAATCGTTGTTGAAAAAAATGTAGGTATAGCTATTAGTATTGAATTATTTTCTTTCCAGGCCACCGCTTATGCGCAACGATGCAAATCTACGTTGAATGTGATCAGTCGTCTCACCCTGCAGAAATCAGCACTGATGATTAGCGGGGAGGTTCAGGTGGGGTTATATATGACGCTGTTTACGTTAGGATCGACGACGTTCGATCGATCGATCGTTAGACGATCGATCGTACTCGTCGAGACATAGCTCATCGGAAGGAGCAGTCTCTGCTGGTCATTTGTCTATATCTGACTAAGCATTTGACCTCTGCATGACAGAGTTATGCTGTTTTGAGTGTTTTTTATGCGTATACAGACGCGGCAGCAGGATGGTCGATGCGTTAGTGGCTTAGAGCTTCATTACGAAGGTCATCGGTTCGAATCCTATCGGTTGCCAAAGATTTTTGCCGTTACATTGAAATCATTACATTGACGATGTAGGTTCTAAGTAGTAAATATTTGATCAATTTTCTGGTTCTCTGCTATTAGCATAGGTCGAGAGATGAATGATATTTTGAAGGCCATCGAGGTCTCAACAGAGACTCCTCAGCTCAAGATTTCTTTCTCCTCTGAAGTATTGAGTCGAATAGCGAATCACGGAGATGTCATCACTACTAATCTCATCTTCGATCGGGCCAATGTGCAACGGGTTATTTTTTAAACAGTGAAGTAACAGAGAAACGTGTTCGACGACTCTTGATGGTAAATACCATATTTTCTTTAGATATTTAGAAATTGTTATTCCGCTACCACCCAAAGTGTTCCCTCCACGAGTCCACAATAATATCAAATAACTCGATATCCTTTATTGACAAAAAAATGTAAACACATGTGAAATTCGGGGAGCCCATATATTCCCTATACTTCTCTTAAGTTTCGAATCCTGTTGCGCCGTCTGGCGTATATAAATTCTTGTTTCCCGTCCAAAATTACCCGTTGGTATAAAGATTGAAATAATTTACAGGTCGCCACTTTTCCCACTGCACTGGTGTCGACAATGCTGAATGATGAACGACGCCTGGATGCATTTACTCGATTCAATGAGGTTTGAGAAAGAGATAGGGAGAGATCAATTCTTTTCGTTCATCACTATGTGTAATTACGATAGACCGGAAATGTTGACACAGGTTTTTGATGTTCCGCTTCTTATGTCTAATTTCGCCTTTTTGATTTACCCAAATTAGCAAATTCTTCGTTGCACCAAAAGTTTTTGTTATATTGCCGTTATTGGATATTTCCTTTTATGCGTTTGAGAGAGATTATGCAGAAACAATCAAAAACAATTGTGCTCGATGTTCCAGGCACTTCAAGAAAGGGCGCGTAGGGTGAGAATCGACTATACCGACCCGGGATTGGGTGTGATCGGCTTTGCTACCGCTCCCCTCGTTGTTCTACCACCATCGCCTGACAACATTTGTGAGCGTATTTAGCCAATTTAATAACAATTCGATTAATATGCACCCGGATTATCGATAAATGACTTATTACTGCGTCACCCCAAGGTAACTAACGAGCAATATCGGGGAAAAGACAAAGCTTCGTGAAGGGAATTTCCTTTTTTAGTGGTTATTCGAATATATTGCATTCATTATCACACATACGAGCATATTTTCGTTGACAACTATTGCGAAGGCTGATTTTTTTAGTATTTCATCTAGATTGTTCGAGCAAATTGATTGATATTTAGGCATACTGAAGGCAAATTCGACTGACCCGTCCGACCGAGCTCCTCGATTTGAACTGTGCTGCAACCGGACGATGACGGGTACTGTAGGGCTTGCTGCGAAGACAGCTGCTGCACGTGCTGCAAATGTGGCCGCTCGTCGAAGCAGTCTCGAGCAGGTAGAGTGAATTCTTTAATTGTGCAAAACATTGAGTGAAGATGTATTGGAGACGGTCGAAAAATAAATTAAAGATAACGTTCAAGCTCCTCGCAGCGCTCCCATGTCATCAGCACTGTGCATTCTTAACGACATTAAGAATAAATTAAAAACACACTTTTCTTGCAGGCTCTTCCGGTCAGTCTGAGAAGTTGGAAAACGATTCGAATGGATCATGTGTATACTCAGAAAGGTTATAACACTGCAACAGCATCCTCATTTGATTTTTATTGTTCCAGGATCGACTGAGTCGTGGGCAAGTTCAAAGACTGGTAATGAATCTTCCGAGGAAGTGGTTCGTGACTACGGTAAGGTATTCAATGAAATGAGTTCACTAAAAATCAAGAGAGGAAAATTGTGAGATTTTACAGTTGTTTATATTTTCAACGAAAAAGGTCGCAAAATTGGCTCCAAAACCATATTATTGCTATTTTAGTAGTGGACTACGACCAGCCGGGTCCTTCCTCTCCGAAGAGAATCAAAGTGGAAGAGGAGGAAATTATTGGCGGATCGAATCACATGGAGAACTTGATGAATTTCGCTGAAGATTGCGAGAAAGCTGTGAAATATGAAGATGAACTGGTGAGATTTCATCATTATTATGCAACTTATATTCTTACATTTCCAGGCTGCCTTTGTGGACGATGAAGTGAAGACCGAAGTGGATGAGGACGGCGGTGAGGGCGTTGGTGGTGCGGAGTGATAATTAATACAGTAATTTTTATATTTGCTAGATCTCCATTGGCTACTGTTGCTCCTTGTTATTGTTTTTGTTGTTGTTTTTTTTACTCAAATATTGCCCGATTCCTTCTCTCATGACTAGTGCTTTGTTGATAAAGAATTGCTAATGAGCTATGTCTATTTTTTCTGTCAATAAAGGTATTGTTGCCTGAAAATTGTATCTGATGGAAGAATGGTTTTACTTGATTCTATAATACAATTTAGACTCTAAATTCGGATGAGTGCGCTACCCGATTCATCCATGTGAGTGTTTACTTTAAAATATAAATATCTTTTCCCCGGTATTAAAATAGTGCTTAATTCGTTATTTTACGGTTGGCACCATTCTTGCGCAAGTGCGATTAAATAAATATTTACACCCCTTTGTATAATAACTTTTTCAGTCGTGTCTTATAAATCTGTCGACGTCACGCGGACTTCGCCCCTCGAAAAGCCATCTACTCGAATGCGGGCACGTTATCTGTAGCGGATGCAGGATAAACTACGGTATGTTGAGCTGGGGTTTTTATATTTATTTAATTACTTGCTGTGCGCGAAGTGCGCGACAGCAAGTAAAGAAACGTGAAGATTATACGATAATCTAAATTAGGGTCGGGGGGGGGGGAAGCGAGGAATGAGGAGGGGAGATGCAGACTAGACAACGGAGTACAATTAACCGATTTGTGGATTGAGGCTGACGAATTCTCAGAACGGGGCCGTTCTGATCCATGCATATTATATTGTATGTAACGAATCAATGATTAGGAACATTGTTTTCTGCAGCTTCGGATTCGGGTCAGGTGCATTGTCGAGTGTGCTCATGTTATGTCGACTGCATGCTTGCCTCGTCCAACAAAGCCAAATCGTGAGCCATTTATCTTTGGAGTGCGTTCCTACTCGAAAATATCGTGCTTTTCAACGAGGCGTGAGGCTTCGTGAGAAACCCATCACCTTCTGGTTCACGACGGGTTATTTTCTTATAAATTTTATTTATCCATATTATTTTTATCAATTAAAAAACACTATAAATTCATGAATTTAGACACGCAGCTGTTCGCAAGCCGAAAAAGACTGATCAGATAGCAAGGCGCTGTGAGCACATCGATCCAATCGGAGAATTGCAGTGTCCCTGTGGAGAGGTATTATAAATTCGCAAACACTCGTCCAAAATGATAACACATTCTGCTCCTAAACTCCTAAACTCCTAAACGCTCCTAAATGTGAGAGTGTATGATAAAGCGAGAGACACTCCGAGGTATATAAGGATGGTTCACGCACCAGTAGTCCATTTAATGCGCGTATCATTTTAAAATTGTATTATAATACCTCGTGTTGTCTCATGTGTTGAAATGAACTCGCTGCAAATGTCGCCGCTCGTCGAAGCAGTCTCGAGCAGGTAGAGTAAATTCATTAATTTTATTGGCATATAAAAACGCCAGAGTGAAGATTTTAGTACATGGAAAACCTGTTTTTTACACCTGAAAATGTTTAGTGAAAAATGAAAGCCCACGCATTGCGTTTACAAAAGTATTTAAAATAGAATTTATTTTCTAAAAAATATTTTAAATATTCAAATTGTATAATTTTAAAAAAAAGTACTGGCAGGCTCTTCCAACCAGTTTTATTTGGAAACCGGCTCGAATGGATCAGATACAGTCTCAGAAAGGTTCGGACACTGCACACTTATCCTTAGTTTTTAAAGGGACAGTAAACACACAAATTCTTGTTCATTTGATCCAATTTCCACGAGCGACGTAGGGATAGAGATGGTGTGCGCCCTATCGGATATCATCCCATGTGGAGCAGCGGTAAAACGTTAGCCTAGCAATCGTGAGGTCGCGGGTTCGATACCCACCCTATGCTTTTGTTTCTTCCAGCGGGCCGAAAGTCGTGGCGAGACCTTGAAATTTGCGGGAATTCAACGGTGCCTTTACTGTCCCTTTAATATCTTTCCCAGGATCAACCAACTTTCAAAATGGTCCAAGATCAAAGATCAGGAACGATGATGGGACTTCGGAGAAAGAGACTCATGGCCATGGTAACCATTTTTAAAAAAAATAGTCGGCGGAGTTTTCACGAATAGAGTAAAATATTTGCATCTTACAGTTGTTCTTTTTTTTTGCGACAATATCTCAAGCATAGGCAAAATTTAAGAAAAGGTTGAATTGAGGAGTGCCTACTTCGCTGTGCCCATAGATTTGTTTGATGTTTAAAGAAGTAATTCGTTTTAACAGCACAATTACATGAGATAAAGTGAAATGAGAATTAATATTCCCAGGAATTGACGAGACTTTTGATGTGCCGGGCCCTTCTTCTCCAAAGAGAATCAAAGTTGAAGAGGTGGAAGGAGAAATTGACGGATCCAATCACATGGAGAATCTGATGAATTTTGCTGAAGATTGCGAGAAAGCTGTGAAGTACGAAGATAAACCGGTGAGATTGCGCCATCATTATGGAACCATAAATTGAATTTTCAGGCTGGTCTCATGGACGATGAAGTGAAGATCGAAGTGGATGAGGGAGGCGGTTAGATTGATCATTAGAGCCTTTTTTGTGTTATACATCGTACGTTTTTTTTTGTAAAGTTTAATTCTCCTTTTAATCGGGTGATAAAGTTATTATTATAATGAAAATGATTGTATTTCGAGACAGGTCGATGCGCCTGATATTACTGTATCTGAATTGGCTACGGTGGTTTACAATTAATGCGAACGAAATTCAGACGCTCCATACGTTGCAGTACGGTACCTACTTGAATCGGGAGAGGTGAGTCTGCTTGAAAGCTAAAACGTTGAAAAATGTATGAATTCGTGCATTATTTAGTAACAATCCACCTCATTCCCTAGGCCGGTCAACCCTAGAGAAAGGTGTTTGGAGTCATAAAGCGTGAAAGATATAGGTGATTATGTCTCAATTTCGCAAAGGCTCTCTGACTCATAGTTTGCAATCATGTGCGTTCTTACAAACACATAGAGTATAAAAGAGTGACAAAGATTAGTGGAGCGGGGACGAAACGCGACCACATGCGCTGCGGTCGCGTTGCGTGCCACTCTTCTCTTCCCGGTTCAAATTCCAATTCTGGAACTGCACCTGACCGTCTCGCTGTACACCTGTAACGCAGAGGGGCGCCATTGTCAAAACATTATTTCAACAAGGGGCTCAAGGTGCTTGTTAAAATACATTTATCACGAAGAGTAGGAAGGTTCTCAAATAGATCGATAGAAGCGGCGTGGCTTACGCAGAAGTAGGACCTGCGATAACATTATGGTGTAGTTTGAAATTCGGGTGAATAATTGTATTAGATCTCCTCATTCTCTCTCTCTATCTCACGTACTCTCTCGCCACCTGACCGGTGTATCGAGTGTGTGATAAGAAGAGATCTAATCTATTTTACCCGAATTATATGGGCATTATAGGCTGTAATTTATAGTATCCGGCGTTGCACTCACTAATATTCTGACAGTATTTTCCATTAACGCAAAATTCGAAAATTCCACTTTTCTTTCCAAATATAATTTTTTTCATAGACATTTCAGTCTTACATTTCCCCTTTCAGCTTCAATAAATGTAGCATAAGTTGAGGAGGTAACTCACAGTCTGTACCGCGCACAAAGACCTTATTTTCTTCCACCACATCGCCGAACATTCCGCACGTCGTGCCGTAGTACGCGTAGGCCTTGCACTGTTAATTATGCATTTTTATTGCAAAATATATATATATATATATATATATATATTTATTTATTTATATTTTATTTTATATATTTATTATATTTATTACATTTATTGACGATGCCATGTCTTTTCAAAGCTAATAAGTCTATTCATGAGAGAGTGTAACAGTGAGGAGAGACCTCATGAACTTTTCCGAAAGCGGGTGTATCGTAATGAACAAATCACTTAAAGGTGGTTTTGTGCCGACCATTAATCTGTTCTACCATCATTCACATGGCTTTTTTACTGATTCGTAGTTTGTGGCTTTTATCTTTCGGAAATATTAGGTTGTGGACTCACATTTGCATCCGCAGTGCACACTTTCTCACATTCTGCCGCACTAGGACTGGGGTCGGTGATTTTCAGCACCTGCAGCAGTGATGAGCAAGAGATTTCGGGCGCAACAAAAAACTATGATAGCTATTGAAAATTACGACTGTCGTATGTATTAAACAATAACTAATTACTATTTTAAATCTATTGTCGGAACCTTGACAAGCACTGTTATTTTTGTTTGTTTTTTTTGCTGGAAAATATCGAATTTCGAGTTCAAATTGCCCACCTTGCGCGCGGTTGACACTGGGGCCTCCTTGAAGCATGCAAAGCAGATCTGGCCAATCAGAGAGACGATGAATAGTTTAATCAGTAGTTTAGTCATGCTATCGATTGGGTTGTTAGAAGAGAAGGAAAAAGGAAAAGGGAAGCAGAGCTTGTGAAGAAAGAAAAATGGCACACTATGGAAGAGAAAGGAGTAGGGGCGGTGCAAGGGCGGGGAGCGTTGCTTGGCCACAAAGTCGAGCAAACCATCAGCGTTGAATATTTGATGGTTCTAAGCATTGGCGTGCTAAAATCCGTCGGAAAACTGTAGTTATCACGTCCTCAACGCAAAACTCGCACATTGTTCCACAATTAATAGGGTGTCCCGAAAGTTTTGTCCATTTTGTCTTCTAAATTCATTATTTCTACACACAGAGATCGAGCGGCTCTATAAAGTGAGTACACCATATAGGAACCTCTACACTTTTATTATTACATTCGAACCGATTGCATCATCGCACTTCCGGTGAAATATAGCGTTCGGGCGATATAACCATTCAACCGCTCCTTTCCGAGTTTTCACTAAATAATTTTTTTCAAGAATTTGAGCACGGGGAAAAGTCTGAATATAGTGCCAATCGAGTTCATAGTTGGCGAGAAGTAACTGAGAACCTGCTCGGCTTCCGTGCACGTCTTACAACATCACTACGCAATACTATTTTTCCCACACAATTTTTAATTTTTTTGCAAAATGGATTCCGGCAATAGTGTCAAAAATTATTAAATAATTATTGTAGTATAGAATCACTATCTAGGACTTTCAAATCGTTCAAGAAATGGGTTAAGTAGAAAAATGGTGATTTTTCCCTCCCAAATTTTGGCATTTTCGGATATAGTTTTGTAAGCATTAAAGTTAGACACAGTTTCAATAGTTTAATAAACAGCACATAGTGTCTCTCTATTGTGATTGATGTCTGTGGTTTCAGCAAGTATCCTCAATCGAGTAAAAAAATTCTAAAGTGAAGTGAAAAAATCAGTCATCTTTGCTTATTGCATCATCACTACGAAATATTTGCGAATTATTAACCTGAGAAAAAATAGTTCAGCTGTAGCTCCTATTACTACAACAGATAGTGTGTGATTTAGTCGCCCAATAAACTAGAGAAAAAATTTAGAAAAAAATGGACAAAACTTTCGGGACACCCTAATAGGTTGGGAACCAGCAAGTATGCACTACTGGGATGGTAACAAATTGGTGCTGCCGATATTGCACGATTAAATAAACAATGATTAAAGACCGCGATTATGCTCTACAAGAAATCGAATTTTGAAAAAAAATAGATTTTTAAAATCCTTTATTTGATTTTTGCCATTACGAACGCATAGAACCCCTTATATTATAGAACTCCAGTGTTTTTGAATTAAAGTTATTTTCCTTTTCTCTTCAACAATGTGTGATCCTGAGAAACGCACATTTGGACACAGATTCTTCCTCATTTCACGAGCTTTGACGGGCTAGAATTATTAGTTATTCAAAGAAGGCGTTTGTTTGCGTGACTCCGCTGCACAGCAACGCACTATGATTCTCCGATTTTCCTTCCATTTTCCAAAAATTTATCTTTTAAAAAATCAAAATCTGAAATAAACTTTGTTGATTTCCAGGTCCAGCGTTGGTCTAGTAATCTGGGGGGATGTAATTAGAGGTTCTGGTTCTAAGAAGATAGGAATTGAAAAGATGAAGCTAAGAGCTGTAAAACTATCGTGAAAAAATAAAATAAAACCTGCATTTAACGAATTTATCGTATTTCAGGTTGATTTGATGGGCGAGAAAACGTGATAACATAATTAGTGGATCAAGGTTTAGGTGCGAAGAATGATCACGATCAGTCGGGTCTTTCGTCTCCGAAGAGAATCAAAGTTGAAGATGAGGAAGAAGAAATTGACGGAACGAATCATATGGAAAATCTGATGAGTTTTGCTGAAGATTGCGAGAAAGCTGTGAAGTACGAAGATGAAATGATGAGATTTCGTCATCATTATGCAATCCAGATTCTGCAATTTTCAGGCTGAATTGATGGACGACGAAGTGAAGGTAGAAGTGGGGGAGGGAGGCGGTTAGGCGTTTTTTCCGGAGTTTTATCGTATTTTACTTATTCAAATTGTATGCATTCGATAATTGTTGCCACACTTTATATGATTCATTTGATAAAAAAATGTTGAAATTGATTCGGAAATAAATTTTTCTTTAAATACAGGTAATGTTGCCTGAGGATGTATCTGGGGTGATGTATTATTGTATTATCGGGTAATCCATGCAGACGCCCAATTCAGATGAGTTCGTTATCCGACCGTTCCAGTAGATGTGAGGTAAGTATGTTGTGGGAATCATAATATTAATAGTTTCACTATTTTCAGTAAGATATTATTTTTTGGACAAAAAAACTTTTAAAAAAAGCGAATCGAATCAAACCAATAATACGATAGTTAGGAAATACTTCCTTTTTTATAATTCGACAGCCAGGGCAAATTTTCAGTAAGTGGCCAGTAGTGAGCAAATGTGTGATATAGAATAGGGACTCTCTCAGTTTTCCTCACTATCTCACCCGTCACCCCTTTCTGGAGGTTTTGAATCATGTGTTTCAGTTGTGCCAACTGCCCCTCTCGAATTCTCGAGGCACAGACTCCGCTCTCCCCACTCAATCGCATATTCTCTCCTGTGGCCACGTATTCTGTGATCTGTGCAGAAACGACAACGGTATACTTTCCTGCCATCACTTATTTATGCATTTATCGTCACGGCGCTCGGCCGGAGGAGAACTTTCGGAGGCGACAGTTTTTTTTATTTTTTAATTTTTTTTTCACATTTTATTCCCAGTCAGCAATTGCAGCTGCTTCGCTCGGGAAGGTTTGGTGTCAGCGATGCAGACACTTCTCGTACAGTTCCATCCTGTCTTCAACAGCGACCGATAAAACGTAGGTTGAGATTAGAAAAAAAACAACATAATTGCAACCCTCCTGTTTCATAACCAATAAGGAGATGAAGGTAGCACAAATGACTGCGTTTCCAGAACGCCGCTCATTCCCAAACAGCGACGGGCAAACTGCACCGAACACGCGCGAGTTGAAGATTTGCAGTGCCCATGCGGCCAGGTTGAGTTAGTTCTTGAAAATTATTATTTATTTGAGGTATACAAGTTGAAAATTGTACGTTTTTTGTCGAAACTATGAGCAATAAAAAATGTATCAGGCAATCTGCCGCAGTTGCGCCATGGAGGAGCACGCCGGTCACTTTGGCTACGATGAATTATTTGCTGTAAGTATACATTCAATTAATTTAATTAGAAAATATATAAATATTTAAAAAAAATATATTTCATAAAACTTATTGCAGAACGAAGTTCAAGTGGGAAAAGAGATGGCTCGAATGCGGGTTTTCCATAAATTTTTGATGAAAGAAAAGGAGGAAATAGACACGAAGAAAAAGCAGATCAATAATTTGATTTTGGCTGCTAGCAATGAAATCGCTTCGAAATGCACATTTATCATTGCGCAGGTAAGATTTGAAATTCCGTGAAAACGTGTTTCGATTTCTTTTTAATTTTTTTGTATTTTAATTGTTCAAAGGCTAAACATTATATTTTTTTTTGAAAAGTGCAATAATTTTTGCATTGATTTTTTACAGGCGATCAGTCGTTGTCTGGATTTGACAGCACAGGTGCAGAAAGTGGGAAGGTCTCGGAACGAAATGGTGGAGAGACGAGAAGAGACCATTGTTCAAACACTAGATAGGATGAAAATGGTTAGTGACGAAGGGATGTCTAAACGGAATAGGGAATGGCTCCATTTCATGCAATTCCTTGCAATATCGGTTTCATAATCTATGCGTGATGGTATAATAGTGGTCAGTAAAGTGGCTATACCATATTAAGGCATAAAACAATATTATAATATAAATACCTTTAATATAAATGGAATATTGTATGTGTTTCATTGCAGGCTATGGATACGATGGCTAAGATACCGTATACACGCCTCCTTCTCACTCGATTGAATATGCAGAAATCAGCCCTCGAAATGACTCCACAGGTCGCAAAAGATATCGAAGAGCTGAAAGTTAGTTATTACAAGTTTAACACGATACGTTCCTGAAACGGACTACTGGTGCGTGTACTCACTTTCTATACCTCGGCGCGTCTCTCGCTTTTTCATGCTCTTTCGCAGCCGTATGTGTTTTTAGGAGCGGGAAATTTTATTATTTTTGAATTTTGTGAATTTATTATAGTGACCAATTTTTATCCATGTTCAAAGGACGTGGCCTTAGCCGTGTTGCCAGTGCTTGCGCATTCAATTTTATTTTAACATTTTTATGCATTTGAAAAACACCTTTTGACGATGCACACTGCCTTATAGTTAGTGATCAACTGGGTGATAGGATATTTTGGAACTGCCCTCACTATATTTTTCCAGGATTTCCTTGGAATTCGTTGCACAACATTCCGACACTTTTATATTTTCGAGTTCCCAACCTGCAGTTCTAAAACACGCGATCACCGATTGGATAAACATTATTATTATTATTATTATTATTATTATTATTATTATTATTATTATTAGTTGGTATTGCTTGAAGAATCAGGGAAATGGAGATGCCTCAGGCTAGTCCACTACGCGGCGCCGCTCCCTCGCTAAAGGTCGTCTTCCCGTCGAATGACGTCATTCTCAATCCCATCGCTCGACTCGGCGATGTAATCAACACCAATCTGATGGAAAATGGAATCTTTCGACAGGTGAGTTTTCGCACGAAAATTATCCATCAAGAATAGGCCATTAGGGTCATAAGCAGTCTCCTCAAAATGATGTGCTCAAAATGTTATTCTGTGCAAATATCATGGGTGGAATTCCACCCTCTGAGGGTTGAAAACTCGTGTAACTCAGCTCAAACTGAACGAAATCTCTCCAAACAAAAAGGAAAATGTTCCAAACTTGGCTTGCAATCCCTGTATCAAGTTTGGAAGTTGTGGCTTCATTAGGAAAAAAGTTATGAAAGGGTGCATGAAACTGTTTTGCACCTTGCACCCCATGAAATTTGCGCAGCATTACACACGGTGTTGAGGCGTTTGATTTTTTTCACTGGAAATGTATTTATCCACAGAAAATTTGACCATCCAAGGTATTTCGATTAGGAAAACATTCTCAGCTTAAAGTTGACCCGGTGAGAAAAAATTGAGCACATTTGAGATGAATTTACCACGCTCAAATTTTTGGATCATGGGAATTTCGAAATCGCGTAGGAACCCATTGTCGAAACTAATAATAGTTTTTTTTTGAATCAATAGTTTATAATCATAATAAAATAATCAAGTAAAATTATAAAGTAATGAAATAATCAAGAGTTTTGAGATGTAATTTTCTCTCCCATGTGGCTAACCTAGTGCAGCTTACTCTTTTTTTGCGGCAGTCCTAATATTTCGCGTATTTTCAGGTGTACCCACTTGTTACTCCATACGTAAGGACAACACACGGAAGCAGCTGTGGTCTCACCCCATTCATTCGTTTTTACGAGGTTTCCTTTTTAATTTTTTAAAATGTTTACATTTGAATGTACCTAGAAAATTCAATAAAAAAACAAGCAAAATGTTCCTCAATTGTTTTGAAATCAAAGGAAATAGTTTTACAGGCATTGGCTATCTCGAGAACGAAGGACAGATATGCCAACGCCTCATTCAGTGCAATTGGAATTGCCGTGGCCGCTCTTGTCATCCCACCGCCCTCACTCGATTTATTTCGTAATTAATTATTTTATGAAAAAGCAAATTATAATTTTAAAACAGTTTCTTCTTCAGAAGTCGAGTTATTGAAATTCGCCGGGGACTCTTCTGATAATACGTCCAATCGACCCCGATACAAGATTACATTCAATCAGAGAGGAACTACGCCACAACCTGTTGTCGAGGTGCAGAAAAAGGCAAGGCAATTTGTATTTACATACTAAACTTGTTCCCGATTAATAATAATACAGTAAAATGACTTTGTAATGTAATAGTCTTTTTGTCAACCTGTCTAGATTTGTTTGTACTATTATGGGTTTCGAACCTGAAAAATATGCTCACAGGATCTTCCTGCCAGTCTGAAGGGATGGAAGCCAGTTCGCCCCGATCAAAAGCAGTCTCATCAAGGTTCGTATAAATAAAAATAATAATCCTCTACTTAAACCTCACTTCAGTATCAACGAATTTCTCAACATTGGATAGTGGGAAGTACGATAAATTGAAGGGATCTTCCGATATTGTGGCTCGTGAGTACGGTATGCTTTTGCTCTTGACTTCACAAGGATAGATAGAGAGTAGGGAACAAACTGATCTTCTTTATTATTATCTATAGTCAATAATTGTTATTGCTCTATGCCACTTATCAGAAAATATAAATTGCTTAGGAAGGAGTGCAGATGGTGATCAGCCGGGTCCTTCTTCTCCAAAGAGAATCAAAGTGGAAGAGGAGGAGGAAGAAATTGATGGATCGAATCACATGGAGAATCTGATGAATTTTGCTGAAGATTGCGAGAAAGCTGTGAAATATGAAGATGAATTGGTGGGATTTCGTCATCACTATGGTCTCGAGATTCTGATATTTTCAGGCATTTATGGACGATGAAGTGAAAGTCGAAGTTGATGAGGGAGGCGATTAGCAAATTACGTGTCTGCCATTTGTTCTATTTGTATCCCACATCTGAATATTATATTATTGTTTCCTGGATCTTCTTAGAAAGAGTTTTCGCTATGTTGATAAAGATTTTTCTATTGGAAATTTGCATGGTTTCTTTCTATACAGGTCAATCTGCCTGATTCGGTATCTAGAATAATTTTATTCTTATAATTTAGGGAAATTCAGATTGCCAACTGGAATGAGCTCGCTACCAACTCGTCCCCGTAGATGCGAGGTGAATGGAATTTGAACAGCTTGTGTAAACTTCATTTACATAAATAATTATAGATTTGGAATGGACAGTTTCAAATTCAGGGATGCCTTCAAACTCTGTTGGTTCCTCGCGAATTGGACTCCTCCCCGGCTCAACAACATCATGTTCTATCGTGTGGGCACATATTCTGTGATAGATGCAGAACCAGGAATGGTACGATTGGACACGGTATTTCTTTGGTACGGTAGTTATTGGATACAGGGTTGATCAGACTCGATCTTGATTGAGGAGGAGGGATTACAAAAGGTCAAAGAGAAAAAATATTGTTGAAGAAAATAGTGCGTTACCTTGCATTTTTTTGTGTATTTGTTACTATGTTGTATACATGGAATAAATAATTACTTACAAAATAATGAGTTGGATGATTTCAGCGACGTCGTTCGGAAAGGTGTGGTGTCGGACTTGCAAACGATTCTGTCCCATTTTACCATCGACTTCATTCGCCGAAAGGCGAGTGATCAACAATAATTCGATTTTTAAAACAATATAGCATTATCCAGGATGTTTTAAAATTCTATTTTGAATATTTGGTGCTATTATACTAGAATCTTAGTTAGTTTAGGACAATTTTTATATGGGGGAAAAGTTAATATACTATAATTTAATCGTTATATTTTTAAAAATTATTTTCAGATTGCAGTCTATGCCCAAGCAGAGAAAACGGGATGCATCGACCACGTAGATCCTAAAGTTGTGCAATGTCCCTGTGGAGAGGTGCATTATTTTTCTCCCCCATGTCCTTAATTTAAAAAAAACTCTCTTCAGCAACTATACAATGGACATGCAAGGGATTATTTGTTTTTAGATCGATAGAAAAATATTGTATTATCGTTGAAGCTCTTTCCAGAAGATTTGTCTCACTTGCGTCAAGGGTTTGCATGCCGAGCACTTCCAGTACGCAAATTTGTGTGCGGTGAGGATTTTAACAGTTTTTAGAATTCACACTTTTTTCTCATCGAGTATTCAAGACCACACTAATTGAGGGAAAGTTCTAGCGAGACTATATCCACTTTCATTAACTACGGTAAAACACCAACGTATACTGAAATGTAAAATACTAAAAAAAGGTTACAGGTGGACGCTAAAATGAGCGAACAGATGAAGCAAATCAAACTGCTCAGGCAGTATCTTTTGGAAGAAAGAAGGGAATCTGCTGGAAGGAAAAGTGAAATCGAAAATTCGATTAGTGTCGCCAAAAATGAAATCTCTTTCCAGTGCTCACTCATCATTGCTCAGGTATTTTACAGTGATCTTTAATTTTTCTATAAAAACAATTATCACTTTTTACTTGGCAATTATCACTTTTTACTTTAGATATTTATTCATTTTGGACATTAGTATAGAAAGGGGGAGTGGTTGAGGTTGAAGAAAATATATAATAAAAATATTTTTAAATAATCAATTTAAGGCGATCAGTCGCTGCGTGGATTTGATGGTGCAAGTGGAGAAAGTGGCAGAATCGAGGTTCATCGAAATGAAAAAGAGTGAGAAAATCATCGATCGAGCGCTCGAAAGAATCAAAATGGTGGGTGTCATGGAGTTTTCTGAAATGGAAGAGGGGAAAGGTCGAGATCTGAACTCCATCATATTTCATCTATCGTACTTACTGCAAATATCGGAACGTTTACAGGAACGAGATAAAAATTTTCGATTTTTGTAACTTTGCGAAGAAAAACATTTACGACTCGTGAGTACGCTCATATTTTTTGTCAACCGCGATTTAACGGAAACTACCCGGACATGGTGCCCGGTGAAATGTCTAAAACAAAGGAGAAAATTCGATGCGAAACCCGACAAAGTTAGCGAATTGTCTTCATTACCGTATACAACCGGGAAATGCCAGTAAGTTCCGGCTCTGTCATTTTTTTGCAATTGAGTTTGTCGCTTTGCATTACACATTTCACCAGGCATATCCGGGTCAATCCCCGGCAAGTCGATGCCGATTAATCAAATTAGCATAAACACAAGCCATGATAATGTGTGCTCGCAAAGATGCAAATTCTGAATATTTTGATCACGTTCCGAAAAACGTTCCTACATTTTGAGTACGTACGATATGTTCGCCGTCGAGCTATTGACTCAAAAATATGTTTATGAGTTTTTATACGACACGCGCAAGTAAAATGGAAAACGATTAATTAATCTCGGTGCTAGTAAAGAAAGCTTGATATATTCTTGAACGGAGGTGGTTATACTGAAATGAATACACGGGCTTAAAGAAGGAGTATTACGATCTCGCGCTCCCTCATTCCTCATCTCCTATGTGCCAATGGCGCTGCCGCTCTCTCCTCTTTTCCCATTATCCCTCCCTCTCATTTTTGAATCCGTGGGACATCATCTTTAAAGGGTCCTGGCACTGCAAAATAAGTTATTTTTAATATACTTTTAAAACGATACCTTTATGAAATGGGCTACTGGCATGCACTCTCCTCCCATGCTTGCTCGAAATCGGCACAAGTGTTTAGCCGCGGAACGTATTATTACTTTGGACGAGTGTTTGTAAAATGAAATATTTTCAGGTAACCGATATGTCAACCATCAATAAGTCGCAACGTGCTTTCTCCGTCCATTTGGGCATGCTAAAAGAGACAGAAACCACAGCGAGTCTTGTGAGGAGAGAATATGAAGATTGGAAAGTAGGTTTTAAAATTATGTAAAATATGATTTGATTATAGTAAATTGCAAAGTGATAAATGCAGACATACTCGACATTTTTTAAAATTTCTTTCCTGCTCTTATATAGATTTTACTTTGCAGGCTTCTGTAATTAACTCAGCTGATCCAGTGCTGAGCAGCGCTTTCTCTGCGGGAGACTACGCTATTCTTAATGATATCGCAAAACTCGGCCAAGTCTTCACAACAAATCTGATCGATGGCAAATCGCGACAGGTGCGGATTTTCGGGGGAGGGGAGGTGACAATTCCGCAAACGACATTTCGGCAAACGGGTCATAACTCGGACAGGAGTGAGCCTAGCGCTGTGGGAGTGGTACCATTGTGATCAGCATCAGTTAATTGAGATTGCTTAATTAATTAATTAATTAATTAACATCCATCTGATTAATAATTTTAATCAATTAATTAATTAATTAATGAAATCTTAATTAACTGATGGTGATCACAATGGTACCACTCCCAGAGCGCTAGGCTCACTACTGACCGAGTTATTTCCCGTTGCGGAAATGTCGGTTGCCGAACCATCGGTTGCGGAAATGCCGTTACGGAATTGTCACCCCCCCGGATTTGCATACACACTCGTCCGAAATATTCCGTTGAGCAAACGACATAAATGACGATGAGAAATCGAAATCTAGAGGAGTAGAAAGAAACACTAGAACGTAGCATTAAGCCCTTACAATAATGAGCCATTGTTGCGCGAAAATGCCGCATTTACTCTCACTCTCCCGCCCCTGACCATTCTCTGGTGGTTTAGCCGATATGTCACGACATTACTAAAACATCCAACCGCGCCACTTGGAACTGCTCTAGTATATCTATGGAGTTTCTTATTGTCTCATGAATGTCAAATACTACAGTTAATCCAATTTAAGGTGGAAACGCTGCCTACCCCAATGGTGAAATGCGAAACGAAGATTAAGCGAGAATATTCTGACAACTCCTTCATTCGCTTCTACAAGGTTAGCGAAAATCGAAATCTGAGATGACTATCGAACAAAGGATTTTCCTGAATAAGCCGGCGAACCCCCTTTCCGGTCTCATTTTTCAACAAAGTAACTGTTCAACTGGTCAACTCTAATGTTCACATGCTACTCAAGTTATACCTCAAATAGACGACTCTTTACAGGCAGCCATGATCTCCAAAGTGAAGGGTTGGAGCAGTGGATTCAGCGGTGTGGGAAGCGCTGTGGCTGACCTGGTCGTGACGCCAACTGTTCAACTGTTCAACTGGTCAACGCTAATGTTCACATGCTACTCAAGTTATACCTCAAATAGACGACTCTTTACAGGCAGCCATGATCTCCAAAGTGAAGGGTTGGAGCAGTGGATTCAGCGGTGTGGGAAGCGCTGTGGCTGACCTGGTCGTGACGCCCCCAACATCCAGCTCTATTCGTAATTTATTTTAAATTATGTATTGTAAACATCTTTTTTTCATTATTTTAAAGTTATACTATTACAAATTGCCGATTCTCATCTGTTTCAAGAAGTTGAAGCAACTAGGGAATTTAGTTTTCTTTCTCAGACGTAGTTCCGATTGCTGACGACTCCTCCGACCGGCGACCCCGATTCAAGCTGACGCGCAGAAATGGAGAAGCAGCTGCAGCAGCTGCAGCCGGATCTCCTGCTACAACTTCGGTAGTTTCTGCAGCAGCTGCACCTGTTGCAACTGTCGTTCGCAGCACCAAGCAGGCGGTTAGATTATCTTATTTATTGTGAGCGGTGCATGGCCCGCTCATCCACTAAAAGACATAAAAAACAAAACAAAATAAAATGATGTGTAAATTTTATTTTAAAATTTCTTGCAGATTCGACCAATAATTATGCATGAACGGGAAACAGTTAGAAGTGGCATGAAGAAATTCCAGACAGGTTCCTTCACTTTGATTTTTTTACAACTTTAGTTATCTCCTTCCCAAAATTTCGGTAGATTTTTTCACTTGTTTGTTGCAAAATGAGAGAAGTTCTACCTTTTTCTTTTCTTAGAAGGGATTTTCGGAAATGTGTTCAGGAACGACCGGCACTTCTGATCAAACGGGCCCTTCATCTCCGAAGAGAATCAAAGTGGAAGAGGAAGAAAAAATTGATGGATGGAATCACATGGAGAATCTGATGAACTTTGCTGAAGATTGCGAGAAAGCTGTGAAATACGAAGATGAATTGGTGAGATTTTGTTTATACTGACTTAAAGAACAAATGTGAATAATTTCAGACATCTTATGTTGATGATCAAATGAAAACTGAGATGAGCGATGAATTTGGATAGATTTTCTCCGTTTACTTCACTAATTATTTTATTTGTCGTTCAGTTTTAATTGTGATGTTGTTGTTATCATTTTTATATGTTGGAGAGTCCTGTGTGAACTACTTGAATTTTCTTCCAGTTATTTCAGCTTCGTGCGATAAAACGATTTTTGTCAATTTCAGTAAAATTCTTGTTCCAAACGGGTAGTGCTACCTGATACTCTATCTGAAGCAATTTCTTATAAAGTTAATTTATCTTTAGACGCGCAATACCGATGAGTGCTGAGGTTCCTGCTGGTTTTACTATTTGTGACGTAAGTGTCTCGATAAATCATGGTGCTACGGGATGTTACGAATCGTACGGTTAAGAGCAACTTATTAAGAGTGGGGGGTGACATTTGAGCAAAGGCCATAACTCTGCTTGGAGTGAGCCTGGCGCTGTGGGAATGGTACCATTGTGAGCAGCATCAGATAATAGAGATTTAATAATTAATTTATTAGCATTTATCTCATTAATTGTGTGTTTTTTTCAGTCATGTCGTGCTGGCATTCCGCTGCTCCTTGGTGACAACACTGACCACCAATGGAATCGTCTGGAATGTGGACACGTCTTATGTGATCCATGCAGGAAAGACTATGGTACGCGAGTGACCAGTGAATAATGATTTAATTTGATACTAAATATAGGAATTCATTCAGAGTGCGAAACTTGGTGCTTTTTTTGAAAAGAATGAATCGTGATATATTGGAATACGTGACATGACATCTCACACTGACATCTACAGTCATTTATATGTGGAATTAAGTGGTCTATTTGATTCGCAGACTAGCGCCAATATGTTGCTATGAAATAGCAGATCAATCTAAGCCTGAATTCTTTAGAAGTATTTTTATTGAAAAAAAATTAATCGATATTTTAAAGAAACAGCATACGGTAAGGTATGGTGTCGCCAGTGTAAAAGAGCTTCCGACTGCTCGACGCATGCATACAAAACTGCTGCCGAAGCGTACGTCAAAATTACTTTATATTTTCTAATTATTTTAATTAGTGAAAAGTACGAATAATATGCGATTTTAATGGCATTTTATCCATCATCCTTCACTTATATATTTTAGTCCTTAGTTGTTAGAGCCTTATTCACCTGAGTTTTAGGATCGTAGAAAATGAATTGTGTAATTGTATTTAAAAAAAAGGATCTGAACAGTTCTCACGGGTGCACTATATACCATATAGTCAACGTTCAAATAAATCTCTTTTTACTTGGCCTCTTCTCTATTCAGATTATTTAAATAGCGAATGTATTTCCGTGTTTTTATTTACAGAATGTCTTTTATTATCAAGCAAAGGAGATCGTCATGTGTGCGGCATCTCAAGTTGAAAGAGTTGCAGTGTCCCTGTGGAGAGGTGAGAATATTCTAATTTAAATAATTTTAAAACATGAAGAAACGATTTTTAAAATATTTTTTCAGACGATTTGCCCCGCATGCGCAAGTCGATCTCATAATAATCACTTCAACTATGGACATCTATTCGCGGTGAGAGCATTTATTGTTATTAAAATCATATTTAAAACTTGTTTATATAATTGATAATAACTCAAAACGTCAAAAAATCATCAAAAAATTGGACGTCAAAACATTCTAATGAATTTATGAGAGGTATCACCAGAGATTGCAGGTGGTTCGGAACAATTTTCAAAAACACATTTTTGATTTCGACCAAACTATAATATTAGAGTACTATGGGAACGAGAATTACATATTTCCCGGTCCCAGGATCCAGAGCCGTCTTTTAGGAAATTGACGGCTCCAGTGCCGGAATCGTCATAACTACCTTCAAAATGAAGCTACAATGCTGTGGTTCAGCTCAAAATGTGCGGAAAAATAAGCTTATCATTTCGTATGTTTGACGCGGATTTGTCAATTTCGAACCTCAAAAGTTATTGCCAAAAAAGTGATTTTTGAGTTGTTCATGAAAATATCAGATATCTAAAGTGCGAGAAAACACGCTTTTTCTCTTCGAAATATGAAACTGCTCATCAAATACTATCAGGAAAAAATTTAAGAAAAAATAAAATGGGGTCCACTTTAAGTCGAAAAACGGCTTTGAAGTTGGAAAATCGTGAAAAATGTGAAAATCGAAATTCACAAAATCTTCCAAAAGCAATTTATTCTTATGTATTATGCAACTAATAGTTCAGAAAAAATAATATTGACGCGTTTGAACTTCTTACTGACTAGTAAAATGGTGAAAATATTAAAAATGGGCGAAAATCGAAGAAAATAATTTCCATATGTTCAATTCAATTATTTATCATGTCAGGCAATAGTGCTCAGATGAGGATGGGCCGGAATTCTTCGTTAGTTGCATTCCACCATTGGGGCCCGATTGCTCGTTTCAGGTCATCTCTCCATCGGGTATTGGGGTGGCCTTGGGGGCGTTTCCAGTTGTAGGGGGTCCACATCGTAGTTGCCCGCGTCCAATGGTTGATTTCCATTCGCCTTATCTTCAAGGCCCATTTCGCTTTCCGTTTAAGTGCCTCTTTATTCCAGTCTCGAATTTGGGTGATTTCTCGTAATCGTTCATTCCTCATTCGATCCAGAAGGGTGACTCCAATCATCCGACGTTCCATCTTCCTCAGGGTGACATCGAGGCGCTCTTTGTCACTCGATCTCAAAGCCCACACCTCGCTACCATAGAGTACGGTAGGCAAGATGCAGCTGTCGAAGAGCCTCCTCTTAGTCTTCATGGGAAGAATGCGTGACGCCAGCAGGTGGTGGAGTTTGCTCCAGGCAGCCCAACCCAGACGAATCCTGTATTCCACTTCTTCGGAGGGGTCCAGGGGAAGGGAAATTCTCCCGCCAAGATATGTGGTAAACTCAACGAACTTGAATACTTGACCGTCGATGGTAATGGGTGCGCGAGTCGTGCTACAGGATGTAAGGAGAACCGTTTTGGAGGCATTGACTTCGAGACCGACTCGTGCACACGCTTCCATGAGCTTTCGCAGCATCTTCTCCAGTTCCGGTCGAGACTTGGCGACAAGGGCGACGTCGTCCGCGTACTCCAGATGACTAAGATGGCGTCCGTCGATCCGGATTCCGCAGGTCTCCCAATCGATGTCGTCCATCGCGCTTCTCAGTACCGCGTTGAAGAGACGGGGAGAAAGTGTGTCTCCCTGGCGGACTCCTCTCTTCACGCACACTGGGACCAGGTCCTCGTTCACTCGGATTAGGGTGGAAGAGGACTCGTAGAGGCGACGTAAGAGATCGACGAGGGTGGGATGGACTCCAAACGTGCAGAGTGCTTGCCACACTGCATTCCATTCCACGCAGTCGAAGGCCTTCTTGAAGTCGACGCATCCGAGGTAGAGAGGCATACCATATTCGTGAGTCCTTTCAGCGAGCTGCTTAATGGCGTGCAGATTGTCGAGAGTACTGAACCCTTTCCTGAAACCGGTCTGGGTGAGTGACTCCGACTCATCGAGAGACGTCTCGACTCGCTTTAGGATGACACGGGTAATGCTCTTCAGGGTGACTGTCAGTAGTGAGATGGGGCGGAAGTTGCCAATGTTGGAGGGATCGCCCTTCTTGTGAAGAAGGGAGACGACAGCTTCGACCAGAGCTCCAGGGACGGGGTCACCGGCAACAAGGTGGTTCAGTAGATCGGCTAGCGGTTGAGCGAGGTACTCCCTTGATAGATGGAGCATATCAGGGAGGACACCATCGGAGCCGGGGGAATGACCACACTTGAGGAGGGATAGAGCATGTCGGGTTTCATCAGCCAGGAACGGTGGAAAGGGCTCAGAGGGTGGGGCGGCAGCGAGAGGGAGCGCCACTGCAGGGGTGTAGAGAGTCTCGTAGAAACGTTTGACGGCAAGCTTGGTTGCATCTTGAGAGAGCGCGCCAGAGATTGGGTCAGGGACGAGTAGGCGTTTCCGAGACGAGTGGAGGTCCTTCATCGTTTTGACGATGCTCCTTCCCTTGGCAGCCGCGAGGTGCGCTTGATTCTCCTTCCTTCTGCGGATGTCGTCACAAAGGGCGGCACGGGCTGTCTTGCAGGAAATGGAGTAGGACACGGTGGTTCGAGGGTCAGCGCGAAGGGAATGACGGGAGGCGAGTAGGCGACGAGTGGTGGGCGAAATCCAGGGCGGGGTTTGGCGCTTCCTCCAGCAGTTGGTAGCCGCGGTCTTGGCGAAAGCGGTGATGGTACGGTAGGCTTCCGGGGCGGACTGGGCGCGTGCAAGGGGCAGTGACCCGAGAAGACTCGAGTTGGCAGAATAAGCGCGCCGATCGAAATCGTAACGCTCCCTGCGTCTTTTCTGCTTCATCTTGCGGGTAAGAGAGAGACACATCCGGACGAGGCGGTGGTCGGAGTTGAACTCGAAGGGACCGACGACTCCGCGATCGACAACTCGCGCTGATGGAGGGGCAGCGATGAAGTCAATTTGCGATAAGGTCAAGCCGTTTGGGGACCGCCAAGTCCAGAGTCTACCGTGTCGTCTCTTGGGAAAAGTGTTCCATATGCGCAGGTTGTTTCTCACGCAGGCCTCGGTAAAAATGCGGCCGCGCGAGTTCGGGGTCTGAGAGGCGAAGTCACCGACATGGATCTCATTGCCAGGCTCCCTCGACACTCTACAGTTGAAGTCCCCCGTCAACACTGGCATAAAGCCTCTGGGCGCACTCTGCAGCGCGGCATCGACCTGATCGAGGAATGCGTCATACTCGTCGTCCTGGTAGGCAGACGTCGGAGCGTAGGCGCAAACGAGGAAGAGCCGTTGGTCGGGAAGCTGCAGAGTCGCTAGACGTTCGGAGAGGCCACGGAACACAGCTCCTCGCGCGAGGTGCGGTCGGAGGAGGAAGGCCACGCCATGGGACGCGGATGGGCCACCCGAGTGGTAGATCACTGTGCCTGAGGATGTAAGATTGAACGAGGCACAACCCACAATCCTGGCTTCCTGCACAGCAATCACGTCCCACTGCATCTTGTCGAGGGCCAGCTCCATCTCGATGTGTTTGTCCTTCGGGGCGAGCGTCCGGGCGTTGATGGTGCCGATGTAGAGGTGGCGACTCATCATGGTGGCTTACAACTACCGAGGGCCAAACTCTTCTGGTAGAGGGACACTGGGCGGCTCACGAGCGGAGGGAAAGAATGTCCGACCGCTCGCTACGCTCTTGAGAACCCAGAATGATATGTAATCCATATGTAATACATTCCATATGTAATACAAAGCAACTGAAGGTCCTAAACACGGCTTCATAATATGCGACTGGTATCTCCAAATATACTCCAGAATGAGCAAAGTTTAAATCCTCGGTAATCATGATCTTAAATTTAAATTTCTAAAATTCTCAAAGTTTTTAATCAATTTCGCCATTTTTACTAGTCAGTAAGAAGTTCAAACGCGTCAATATTATTTTTCCTGAACTATTAGTTGCATAATACATAAGAATAAATTTTTTTTGCAAGATTTTGTGAATTTCGATTTTCACATTTTTCACGATTTTCCAACTTCAAAGCTGTTTTTCGACTTAAAGTGGACCCCATTTTATTTTTTCTTAAATTTTTTCCTGATAGTATTTGATGAGCAGTTTCATATTTCGAAGAGAAAAAGCGTGTTTTCTCGCACTTTAGATATCTGATATTTTCATGAACAACTCAAAAATCACTTTTTTGGCAATAACTTTTCAGGTTCGAAATTGACAAATCCGCTTCAAACATACGAAATGATAAGCTTATTTTTTCCGCACATTTTGAGCTCAACCACAGCATTGTAGCTTCATTTTGAAGGTAGTTATGACGATTCCGGCACTGGAGCCGTCAATTTCCTAAAAGACGGCTCCGGAACCTGGAACCGGGAAATATGTAATTCTCGTTCCCATAGTACTCTAATATTAAAGTTTAGTCGAAATCAAAAATATGTTTTTGAAAATTGTTCCAAAAAGGGTCGCTTTTCCTGCAATCTCTCGTGATACCTCTCTTATATAAGCCGCTGACTCATTTACTCCATTGTTCAACAAAATTTGCATGGCTCACAGCAACCGTCGTTAAAAGTGTACGGTCATACGTTTAAGTCATAAGGCATAGTCCATAAGTATAAGGGATAAGGGGGGATAAGGCATAAGTAGGCCTTTTTCAGGCGGACGCTCAAATGGACAATGAAATGGGGCGAATCTTGGATCTTAAGAAGTTTTTAAAGAAGGAAGAAGATGATGCGGCCAACAGAATGAGGGAAATCGATATGACGATTTCGGGTGCGCGCAATGAAATCGCATCCAAGTGCACGCTCATCATTGCTCAGGTAATTTCATGCTTTTAAAAAATAAATTAAATTGGGGTTTGAGATTCGTTTAAAAATTTTTTTCACACACTTGCTTACTCTTTGGTTTTCGCAGACTCTCTGGTTAGAGAGTTTGAAATGAAGAGATCTAAGCCAATTATCTACCCTAATTTCATAACTCTAAATCATGCTAATCAGCAAAAAATGCTAAAAATATTTTACAGGCGATCATGGATTTGATGGCTCAAGTGGAGAAAGTGGGAAGGACTGAGTATCAATCAGTACAGAGGCGTCAAGCTACCATTCAACACGCACTGCAGAATATCGACCAGGTTAGCAGTGATTGTTTGTATCGTAGTGAGGTGAGAATTGTTCTTTCCCCGTGTCAGTCTCAAGTTCTCAAAACTTTCTGCGGCTTATTTTTCACTCCCGCATTGTCGATTTACCACTGTAATCTTAAAATGCTACATTCTTAAGATCTAATTTGTCATGCTCGTCTATTTGTGTGCTTAGCAGCCGAATGTTTTATTATTTTTCACGAGTGTTGATGTATTTTCAATACAAAAGTCGTTATGTGAATATATATCTATCGCAGACGATAGAAATCTCGACTCGAAGCCGATTGACGCCAGATCTCTCCAATCGTCTGAGCATGCAGAAAAGTGCGCTCGCGAGCACTTCCCAACTGGCTGGAGAATACAGAAATGTGAAGGTGCGTAGAGTTTAGAAACACATGATCAGGAGTGATCAGTGTGACCTGGGGTTGACCGATCGGTTTCCGTTTCGGTGAAACGGACTCTCGCGTACCCCATCGCGTTTCTCTCCGTTTCACGGAAAACGGCCGTTTTGGAGAGAACAGCCAATCGAAGAAATGGAAAAACGGCGATCGTAGAAAAATCAGAAATAGGAACAGGATTCCTAACCAATTTATCCCGTTTCATTCTGAGGATTTTGGGCCACACAGTAAATTTATTTCCACTCCCAAAACGAGCCGTTTTCCGTGAACCGGCCCGTTCTCTCGCACTTCCCCGTTTCACGGTGACAGACTGCCAGAGGATAAGCGATAGTCCGTTTCACGAAAACCGAATACGCAACCCTAGTGTGCTTCACTGGTCGAAAAATGACCCTCGCTCCTTTTGGTGGGCGAACCTTTTGTGGCAAAAGCGCCAGGGCATTGCCAACTTTGGAAGAAATAAGTTTTAGATTTTTCCTATCGTTCCGGGACATTTGAAACTATGCTTTTTATTCAGCTTATTCAAATAGCTATTACTATATTTATACTGCAAGTCAATAGGTACTGTAAGTCATAGAGATGCCAATTCGTTACTTATAAAAACTAGTTTGCAGGTCCCTAAGGCGATTTGTTCTCCCGTAATGAAGATCAATTATGCCACCAGTTGCAATGCCATTATCAATGCAATCGCGTCTCTCGGTGAAACAATCACCGCCAACTTCGTTACAGCAGACAGCTATTGTCGAAAGGTACGGTACAGATGGCTTCAAAAAGCCCTCTTTAAAGGGACCGGTGACTTTATCGATTTTCATATGAAGCAGAAAACGAATTTCATAATGAATCAAATGTGCTTATTTCGATCAATTCAGGTGCACACTTTCTCCACTCCTCTCGTGGATAGCGCCTATTCAAAATTCACGGAACTGAGCGCTCACAATCCCTTTCTTCGCTTCCACGAGGTTATGCAGAAATTTGGGCCATCTGTGGTGCTATAAACGAGAACTCCCTAAAGTAGCGGATAGGAATAGGAAATTAGGATTAGACAAATTAGAAAAGCGTAGAGAAGCGATAGACTTGAAGACAGCCATGAATCTTTTGATAGGTAAATACAAAATCTCTAAACTCAAACCACATCATTTCAGTTATTATTACACACGAAATGGAATAAATTTTGCAAATGCTGGCTCTCATGCGAACTATAGACACAATAGTTTCTTTCCCAGAGCGGCTCGGCTTTTCTCAAAACCCGGTAATCAAATCAGTTTCCCTGTATGAGCGACCCCCACACCCCCGACCTTTCATGATCTCAATCTGTTATGCTGTATTTGTTTTCTCTTTCTATTTGTAACCGCGTTTCCATTGAACACGCATAAATATATATATATATATAACTCTACGTACCACATGATTCCAAACCTACAGACCAGGGTTAGAGCGAGAGAGTGTACAAAAGTGAGAGAGTCCCTCTCGATTTCACACGCTCTCTCACTTCAAAGGCCTTTCTGGATGGTTGACCGGTCTGTGGAATGATGTACGGTAACCACTATTGAAATGTCGCCAATGTAAATCTCACACGCGCCGAAATGCTTGCAATAATGCTCCAGGAATTTTTTCCCCTAAAAAAGTAACCTCGGGCGTATTATTGAAACTTTTGATTCGTACCATTTGCAATTTGCCGATTACAGGCTTTGCTGTTGTCAGCTGACAATAAGAAAGGAGCGGATGTGGAGGCGAAATTTGGAGAAATCGGATGGGCTGCCTCAGAATTCGTCGTTCCGCCGCCCTCGAATGAATCAATTTGTAAGATATTGTAGTATTGCAAAAAAAATTAAAGAACATTCCCGACGAGCAATTAATCTAGTAGTTATCGTCTCGTAAATGCTCCGCTATGAGAATGAGTTTTTTCTTGGTAATGGTGATAATTGCAAAAACGTTTTAATGTTTTTTTCTCCAGATATTGAGGAGAATGAGGATGCGAGCAAGGGATTCCGACGAACGCTTGTGTGTATGGGAAGAGCAGCAACTCGATGTGCTACCAGTGCTGCACCTAACATCACGAAGAAGGTGCGAGGAGAGTATTTATAATCTTTTCGATTAATACAGATACAGATACAGATTTATCCTGACATCAAGGCAAATGGGCCTTTTCAAATTGATAGTCTTTTAAAATTTGTTTATAAGCTATTCTTCCACGGAATATAATCATTGTTAAGTGAGAAATATGCCTTGAAGATTGTCTCATTTTTTGCAGCCGATATTCGTTACAATTCAGAGGGAGGTGGGACACAACGATTGGATCAAGGAAAAGAAAGGTTTCGTCGAGGTATTTTGCTATTGAATTATATTATTATTGTTATTGAATTTCGAACATTGCTAACCGATTTTTAACCAATTTATCTACAGTATGCTCTGATATCCATAGCTGGCCACTGTTCTTGTTGGTCTCTGATTTTTTGATCCGATTATTTCCATGAAAATATCGTACTAAAAAACTTAAATTAATCGATTTAATAAAATTAAATTTTGATCGCAGAATCTTCCAGCAAGCCTGAAGGGATGGAAACCAGTTCGAATGTCGAAGGAAAAGGCACAGCTGGGTTAGTTCTTCTTTTTATAAACAGCATATTTACCCGGAGCTTTTTCTAGCCGTTTTCATTTAATAGCTCAATACATACTTATTGAAAATATTCTCAGGAAAGAGCCACGAATTTGATGAGCCGGGTCCTTCCTCTCTAAAGAGAATCAAAGTGGAAGAGTAGGAAGAAATTGACGGATCGAATCACATGGAAAATCTGATGAACTTTGCTGAAGATTGCGAGAAGGCAGTGAAATATGAAGATGAACCGGTACGATTTCGTCATTATTAGGCAATCGAAATTCTTCTTTCTCAAGCAGTTGATGAAGCGAAGTTCGAAGTGGAAGAGGTTAGGGAATAAATACTTACCTATCGAAATTCAGCTATGATATCAGTGTTCTTTTGGCGCACAGTTTCAAATATTCGCTTGCCTCTGAAAAGAATTTCAAATATTCGATTTCAAATATTCGCTTGTCTCTGAAAAGAAATCAGTGAAATATTTCTTTTTTTGAGATTTCGTCATCACTATGCAATAGATTCTGAAATTTTGCAGGCTGAATTGATGGACGATGAAGTGAAGGTAGAAGTGGAGGAGCGAGGCGGTTAGATCAATAATATTATGCTAATTATCGTCCTTAATTATCTAATTATCGTTTTTTATGTTATTGTTCCGTGTTATGATAAAGCGCATTTATTAAGAATTTATTCATTGTATTTTTCCCAATACAGGTCGTTCAACCTGGAACAGTATCTTATTCGTTTTCGATGGTATCATGTATTTCATACAGGCTTCCAACTCAGATCAGTGCAGTTTCAGACAATTTCAGCCGAGGTTAGTCTCAAAAGGACCAATTGATAGAATAATATCGAATGTCATGATTAGAAATAATTTATAAAAAAATAACAAATGGTCACTTATTTGGCATGGCATCTATGTTTTTGAAAGGCTTACTGTAGTGGCGTTTCTTCCACTCAATGCACACAGAACAATTAAGCGTCTCTATTTTTTGGGGTGCGAGCTTTTGAAAATCGTCTAATTCATCAATCAAGTGTGTATCTTCCCAAGTCGTTTCATAGTTACTTAAACGTCGATGTGAAGCCGTTAAATATTAACCATTTAAAAAATAATATTATTGTATTATTAACAATATTTTCAGATGATCAAAATGCCCCATAAGCGAAGATGCGAGCGTTGCAAGCAAATATCGACTGATTTGTGCGCCTTTCCATCCAATTCGAGAAGGGCCCACCAGTTTTTGTGGGTGCAATCACTAGGATTGGACAAGGTGGGTTTTACATGATAAATAATTTAAATAAAATTAATTGTTAATTAAATCATTAAGGCGGGAACGGCCGCCGTTCTGGCCGATTATCGATTGAGACTTGAGCAGAAAAAGGACATTCGATGGTGCATGTTACATTTTGGAGAGTTCGGAATACCTATCAATGTGAGAATTATCCACATTTCTAGTTACAACTATCACAACTTCTTTACTTTTAAATAACCGATCAGAGTTTTTGGGGGGGATGAAATGATAAATGCACCGTACGTTTGTTGCTATTCATGAATCATGTGTTACGATTTATAAACACAACTACTTGATTTTATCTTGTGTTACGTTATCCCCGTCGCAGCTGGCTTATCGGCTTGCCCCATCTAGCGTGATAGTTTTTTAGCTACTGTAAAATCGATTGACATGGAACACCTTTACCTTTTTTTACTTCCAAGTTTACATATCGATGTATATATTTAAAATGTGTTTTTAAAATATAAATGTTAATAGATTCTTATACTTAATACTATCGAATAATTTTTCAGAGTCTTTCTGCTAGCCAGGAGGGAGCTGCTGAGCCTGGTCCATCCTCTCCGAAGAGAATCAAGGTGGAAGAGGAGGAAGAAATTAACGGATCGAATCACATGGAAAATCTGATGAATTTCGCTGAAGATTGCGAGAAAGCTGTGAAATACGAAGATGAACCGGTGCGATTTTGTCATTATTAAGCAATCGAAATTCTTCTTTTGCAGGCAGTTGATGAAGTGAAGTTCGAAGTGGAAGAGGTTAGGAAATTAATACTTACCTATCGAACTTCAGCTATGATATCAGTGTTCTTTCGATGCACAGTTAGATTTGAAATATTCGCTTGTCTTTGAACAGAAATCAGTGAAATATTTTTTTAATGCTGGCGCTATTCCATCTCTGGAGGGGTTGATTGGCTTACGGTAATGTTGAATGCAATGCAGGCACACTCGAATCAGATGCTCTCGGTGCCCGATCGCTATAGGAAATGTGAGGTGAGAACTTCTCTCTCAACAGTATCATTTCAAACTTCCCGGTGATCGAACTTGTACTGATTGAATTTCCACATTTTCATTAGCTATCCGGTTAAGGGCGTGAATTTTTTATCTCCGAAACTTCAGTATAGTCCCAAATGTTTTATCAGTCTGTCCCTCTGGTATTGTAACATGGTGTTGCCTGGCTTTACTTGATTTATTTTGCCCAGTATAACGAGCGTTTGAATGCGCGCCAAACCCTAATTTGCAGTCGTGCCATGTGGCTCTGTCGATTCCCCGTGGCATCGACGCCTCTCCTGCTAGCCGATCGTTCTTTCTCGGATGTGGTCACATCATCTGTGCTCGATGCAGAAAGGACAACGGTATGATATTTTTTTAGGGTATGGCCCCCCTGGTACTCTTCGGAAATCATTTATTTACTGATTTATATTATTTATTTAGAATGGCGTTCTGGGAATTTGAAAATCCTGCAAAATAAGGTTGATTAATGCATTTTTTTCGTCACTTGATTCACTTTTTTTGCTTTTTTTTCTTTTTTTCCAGAATGTCTATTGTAGGAACAGCATTCGGGAAGGTTTGGTGTCGTTCGTGCCTTCGCTTCTGCGAATGTTCCGTTCTGCCTACAGCGACAAACGCCCAAGCGTAAGTGGTCACTTTTAAAACTGAACACATTTAAAGGTAAGCAATTGTTGAAATGTTGCTTTTTCGTGAATTTCGGCAACCATTGAAAACTACTCAACAACGTAACGAGAAATTAGAGCTGATGACAGAGTTATAGTTTTCACTCCCAATCTTTTTAATCAAATTAATCTGAATAAAAATAAAAATAAGTAAAACGCATAAATCGGTATCGTTTGTTTTTGTTAAGGGTTCAGATATGGCCTCGGCATTACGCACATTCTCTCGACCGGTATACGGGAAAAAGTGGAAATAAAGAGATAAATTTTAACCATCAGCGACAATAAACTCCGCATTATAGATTATCGTTTCTTGAAGCGAATCGGGTAAAGTGTAGTGACCATCCCAAATACGCCAGAGATATGCAATGCCCCTGCGGAGAGGTACGGACCCATTATATTTAATATTTTGTGTTTTAAGGAAATACATTTATAAAAATGATATAAAACAATTTTTTTTGTTGAAAATAAATGGTTTTTTTAATTTTTAAAATAAATTTTGTTAGATGATTTGTCGCCAATGCGTCAATGGCTCCCACTCTGACCACTCCATGCACGAAGAGCTTCAAATGGTGAGCATTTTTGCAATCATATTTTTTGCTATACGCAACAGCAAGTGCGGAATTCCGCCAATATGCAACAAGCAAAATTGGTTAAATTGAATCCCGAGATTATCGATTTTTGCTCTCTCAGATCGAGATAAAAATGGCCGAAGAGTGGAGTCGAATGCGCCTATTGAAGGAGACTTTGACGAAGGAAAAAATTGAATCCGCCAAAGAGAAAAGAGAAATAGATCAGGCGGTTTGTGACGCCAAAAACAGAATCGCCTCTAAATGCACACTCATCATTGCTCAGGTATGTTTTATTTCAAGAAAAAAAAATCAATTTAATCTAACGTTTTGCTGCTGCTATACTTGTGTTTTTTCAATTATTTTTGTACCTGTTTTACACTATTCATTGCCGAATGAGCTCAATAAATGATATTTATTTGTTGTAGACTATCAGTCGCTGCCTCGATTTGATGTCGCAAATGGAGAAAGTGAGAATGTCGCGGGCGCGCGAGGTACGAAATCGCGATGCCGTAATCGAGAACACAATCGGGAAAATCGAAAAGGTGATTGGCATTTAAGACTCGGAACGGAACGTTTTAATACTTCGCACGAGTGCATTACATATAATGCACTCGTCCGAAGCATAATATATCATAAATTGGCAAGCACTCGTCTAAAATATTAAAACGTTCGACGCCTAACCAGCAGATACGACTGCGCGAGAGAGAGCATGACAAAACACGAGAGACACGCCGAGGTATAGAGAGAGAGTACGCGGACCAGCAGTCCATGTCATTAAAGTATCTTTTTAAAATTGTAATAAACTTGCGATACTGACAGGCGACGAACATGTGGTTTCGAAGCAAGATGACGCCAAATTTATCCGCTCGATTGGACATGCAGAAAGAGGCAATCGTCATGGCCAATTGTGTTACAGAGGAATACAACAAAATGAAGGTAAGCGGCGCACGGATAGAATATGTTTTGTTGTGGTAAAAATTGGCAATTTTAGATTTTCGAATTTTTTTCGTAACAGTCTTTTTTTGCAGTCTAGTCCAAAAGTCGGAGATGGCCCTCTAATGCGCATTGTCTACTCCCGGAAAGACGATGATGTCATCCTTAATAACATCGCTAAACTCGGCAAAGTTATCACGACAAATCTCATCGATGGGAACACTCGACAGGTATGGAGAGAAAGAGTTAAAGGCGAAGAACCGGCAAAGAGCACTGCTAGTCCGCTGTACGTATTCCTCCACTTATAGTGAAAAAAAGCAAATGACGGTCTGTCTGTTGGTGTTTTTCCCGTGCGTGTGACATAATTTCCTCAAGATTTTTTTGCCGTTTAAATTGATTCAAAATATTTAACCTCAACACAACCCCGCTAGTTTGTAGTATGACTATCTTTGAATTAGTGATATTATTTGAATATTTTTTCTTTGTCGGAACATCACAAAAACTTCGAAAAAATTGAAAATGATTAAAAACATATAGGTGGAAACAATGCCTACTCCACTCCTGCGGCTTCCGCGAATCTGCTCCTCTGATCCCTACACTAATTTCCACAAGGTAATTCTTTATTTCCTGAATAACAATAGTTTTGCGAATGTGGAATTGATATGGTCTTCTTCGTGAAATATAAATAACGGGAGTTCCTGTAGATGAAACAAATGAGAATTTGTTTTTTTCTGTTGCTATTTCTTCAAAATTTCTGTTTGACGCTAAAGAAGCATCACTTCTGTATATTTTTTAAAAAAAAAAGTTGTAATTTAATTGTTCCCTTTAGGCATTGATATGGGAAGAGAGATTGGATGGTATTGAATACGCGGCTTCAGCAATGGTTGTGAAGCCCCCGCTGCGCAATTCGATCGGTAATTTTTACAAATTCGAAAACACTCGTCCAATATAATAAAACGTTCCGCTCACGATCGTGAACGAACGAAGAAAATGAGGAACTCACCTGTCTCCCTCACTTCTTTCTTTCTCAGAGATTGTGCCTGTCAAGTCAGCTGATGACTTGTCCGGCCGGGCGACTCGATTCAAGCTGACGTGCAGCAATGGAGGAGCAGCACCTGCAGCCGTAGCTGCAACCGTAATGGCAGATGCTACTGCTGCAAATGTCGTGAACAACATCAAGAAGGTGATTAAAAATCGTCCTACACAATAGGAACTGCGGAATCCATGAAGATCATTTTCCGGGGTTCAAAAAGATTAGATACATTTAATTTTTTTTTAAATCTTAATGCCTCTATGATTGCAGGTTAGAACGCCGATTCTAAAGGGACAGGAACCACTTAGGACTGATGTGAAGAAATCCCAGATAGGTTCGTTCAGTTTTTTAGGAAGTCAGATTGAAAAAAATATTTTTTAAACAGTAATTCTTTCTTATTTTGAAAATATGACTGAAATATTCTCAGGAACCAGCGACAGTTTAGATCAGCCGGGCCCTTCTTCACCTAAGAGAATCAAAGTGGAAGAGGAGGAGGAAGAAATTGATGGATCGAATCACATGGGGAATCTGATGAGTTTTGCTGAAGATTGTGAGAAAGCTGTGAAGTACGAAGATGAAATGGTGAGTTACGTCATCATTAAGCAATTTCGAAAATCTTTCCTTTTCAGGCTGAAATCCTTGCTGATGAAGGGAATGAGGGAGGAAGATAGACCTGTAATTTAGTTCACAGATGCAATTGATGTATTTTCTATTTTCCTTTGTTGGAATCTCTGGAAGATCGTTTAATAAATCTTTATTATTGAAACCGTTGATATTCTATTCCAGTACAGGTCACACTGCCTGAAACTCTATCTGAATCAATTGTTTGTTATATTCTTATTTGTACTATGCATGTAGAATCTCAACTCGAATGAGTGCGGCGCCCGACAACGTCAGTCAATGCGATGTAAGGCGGAATTTTATATATTTAAAACATATTTAACAAAATTATTCATGCTCCGGTCTCAATCCGATAATCTTGATGTTGTTAAATTAAATGAAATAAATTATATTTTCCAGTTATGCCATCAAAATCTGACCATTCTCCGTGATGCCGACTTCTCTCAAACTACTTTTCTAAAATGCGGACATTCTCTGTGGTGGCTGCAGGAAGGAATGCGGTGTGCTGAATTTTCATTCAACCCTTATTTTTTGAAAATATAGTTCCGTGAGAATATGAATCATAAGCAACTTTGATTGCGGAAGATAACGTGTCCCAGAAGCCTGGTAAGTGGGGGATACGTAGTCCTCGTTGGCAAACCGGCCTTACCGGTGAGCCCTGACAGAGTAGTCGCTAGTCGACTTAAAGTTATCTTGATTCCGGTAGTAACTTTACCTTTATCAAGTGAATTATAATAACACGTAAAATATTGATTAATATTAAAATACAAATATATAATCTGCTGCAGCAGCGCGCGACAAGATATGGTGCAAGTCCTGTCGCTGTCTCACAGATTACTTCGCTCCTTCCACTATGAAAGCTGAATCGTGAGTGCCATCAGCAAATTATTTTTGAAATAAAATTGTATATAATGCATTGTTGCAGTGTCTATATGTTCCCGTCCCTATCTTATTACTCTAGTTTGAAATTATCCGAGCGGTGTATCTTCTTTTTCGAACGCACGTTGTGCGCACGTCTCTCTTACAGTTCCTCCCTCTCGTCGCGCCGATACTCAGCCGAGAGAGGGAAGACATGCAAAAGAGACGTTACACTGAAAGTGCTGCGATGGACGCGCACTGCACGGGCGTGGTGCGTGCGCACACGATGCATTCCGAGATTGTTCGCGAGTTCTTACAGTTCTCCGTGCTTTGTTGACGTACGAGAGGGAGAGGAAGCTAAGAAATGCTTCATGCACCGAAGCCGCCGCAGCGAGTTGCGGTGCTCCTGTGGGGAGGTATATAACAAATTCACGAACATTCGTCCGAAACAATTAAACGTTCATCTGATGAACAGCGCAAACATATAGGCGGGAGTGCACTCAAAAACAAGAGAATCAGACAGTGTGCACACCTCAGACAGTTCTTGGAGTGAAAGTAGTTTTTTTAAAATTAAATTTGTAATATAACCATTTTTGTTCATTTTAAAAATGCATTTAAAATAAAATATTTTTTATTCTTATCGTGAGATCTCAACTAGATGGTACTCCGTGATTCTCGTCACGATGATAGATTGCTGAGTTATTCTAGCCCAGCTCGAATAGTAATAGTAGACCAGCCAAGTATTGGAGATACAATACAATACAATGTTTATCACGTCAGACGGTAACGTCAGGTGAGGATGTGGTTTCAGGGGGTCAGGATCATTCTTCTCAGTATAGACGGATCATTTCGGCTGGGGTCGGGGTAGAGGATCGGTCTTCTTCCCATTCACAGTCTTCTTTGAAGTTGCTGGAGGAATAGACGAGATCTCTCTTAGGACCATGGACGTAGGAGGAAAGGGGAGGTTACGTGAGGCTGAAGACAGTCCTGACGAACGGATGGCGCATCTTTCTTCCACTTGAGTCCACCAAGCTCGAATCATCAATCAAATTGAGAATTAGCGAAACTGGTATCTGAGTAGCCAACATCAAACGGTCATACCCATCCACGGTGACCAGGCCGGATAGGACGGGGATTCCGATCTTGTCGAGTCGTTGGTAGAAAGACGAGGGGGTCCGGGGAACTAGGGAAGTCCCTTCTCCATCAGAGGAAAATGGAGAGGGACCGCTCACGACGACTGACAGAAACGGGAAGTATTGGAGATGTGAAGAGATAATTGGGGAGGAGGGGGAGGCGACACAAATATTCCTCAGGGTTTAAAAAAAACTAAAATACAAAAAATATATAAATACCAACCTCAGGTGATCTGCATCGATTGTTCAAAAGCTCACACGAAAGCCACTTCCCTTACAAAGAACTGTTCGAGGTACACTTTTTTATATTTATTTTTTTTATTATTATTCAAGCTTCGCAACTCAAATTTAAAAAAAAATCAGAAAATCAAGAACGTATTGTCTATTCGCGAATAGGACTATTCGATATAACAACACTAATACCCAGGGTTGATATTCGCACTTGAGAATGAGGAGAATCTGCGTCAAGAAGTGGACAGGATGCGGCTGCTCAAGCAGTTTCTTGTAGCTGAAAAGACGAATACGAGAAAGAAAGAGGCAGAACTTGCTGCCGTACTCGCCAATGCCAAAGTGGAAATCGCCTCTAAGTGCACACAGATCATTGCGCAGGTTTAATTTTTAGTAAATCTATGATTGTTTTCAAAATGAATATATTTCCATGGCAGGCGATCAGACGCTGTTTGGATTTGATGACTCAAGTGGAGAAAGTGGGCGAAACTCGACAAGAGGAGATAAAATCCCGATCGCATCTAATTCTGCGGGCTTTCGATAGCGTTGCAAAGGTTGGAGACAACGTTTTTCAGAAATTATCAGTAGGCAATTTGTCGTTCCCAAAGCGGGCTACCCTTCGGGCAGGACTCAATCGTATCTGAAAATGCAATAAAAAAATTGTAGAAAAAACTCCCCGAAATCTTGTGGCCGGACCGAATTGCGTATAAAAATTATTTAAAAAAAGAAATTCGGTATATCAGTGCGTTCGCGTAAGGAGCGCAGAAATTGCGAAAGATCCGTACAGCAAAAAGTTGCTCCTCCAGTTTGGCACATATTCTGATAGCCCTTGGTATGCTTTATCGATTTATGTTTGTCTCATGCCCTGATCTCTCTAATTTGCACAATTACACGAGGTCAAAGTTAGCCTATATTTATAGTTTTCGAATTGTAGCTCGTCAACGAGAAGAGCTATGAATTTCGTCGTAACAGCAATTTTAAGCGCCTTGATGAGTTGCATCTAGCTGTATAATTTGTTTATTCAAATTTTTAATTCTAAAAATTTCGAGAAATTTCATTGACGATTATCTCGAAAACAAGGCAAAATATGGTCTCAATTTTTTGATATGTTGTAGCCCTTGTCAAGATCTACAGGATAGGCTCGATTAAATACTATTTCGAGGGAGAGTATGTACTCAAATCATGGAAAAACCGAAGGGTCCTAATCGAGAGAAACTCCTAATTTCACCCTCATTCCACCCATTCGACGCGGACTGCGCGGTCTAAATTGATTGAAATGAGAGGAATCGGGAAGGAATCGGCCGAAAATCATTTTCAATTGTCATTTTAGACCGCGCAGTCCGCGTCGAATGGGTGGAATGAGGGTGAAATTAGGGGTTTCTCTCGTTTAGGACCCTTCGGTTTTTCCATGACTTGAGTGCATACTCTCCCTCGAAATAGTATTTAATCGAGCCTATCCTGTAGATCTTGACAAGGGCTACAACATATCAAAAAATTGAGACCATATTTTGCCTTGTTTTCGAAATAATCGTCTTTGAAATATCTCGAAATTTTTAGAATTAAAAATTTGAATAAACTAATTACACAGCAAGATGCAACTCGTCAAGGCGGTTAAAATTGCTGTTACGACGAAATTCATAGCTCTTCTCGTTGACGAGCTACAATTGGAAAACTATAAATATAGGCTAACTTTGACCTCGTGTAATTATGCAAATTAGAGAGATCAGGTCATGAGACAAACATAAATCGATAAAGCAGACCAAGGGCTATCAGAATATGTGAAAAACTTTAGGAGTCACTTTTCGCTGTACGGAGGGGACGAAATCCTTACGCGAACGCACTGATATATTGTACATTGGTTTGTGCCCAGAATATAGCGAGCGTCGGTGCAAACCATACTATTTAGAAGTTGTAACTATTAAATATTTTTTTCAAATAAATTTAGCGTTTCAGACGAATGCATTGGCAGTTGAATGTTCACGCGAGCGTGATCTCTCGTCCCGCCTGGGCATGCAGACAATTGCACTTGCCATGAGTAGTGAGCTACGCGAACAAGAGGCCACTATACGAGAACAAGCAAAGGAATTTTACTTGTTTATTTAATACACCTGCTAGGGGGTGTGACGTCAATTATAGAAACGATCAAGAAAAAAGAAATATCTAAATATTGATTAGGAAGGTGAGGGAGGGGAGATACAGGGAAACACGATTTGCCACTTATTGGGACGAGGTGGAGGAAGCCTCAGAACGGGGAGGGGAAATAACCAAGTCAACCAAAATCTCAGCAAGATTTTGCAATCGAACAAAAATTAGGAAATTAGGCAAAAACTCCAGTCCTCACACTACAATAAATGTGTTACTATTTGCATAATTGCTTTTCAAAGTCTAGTCTTGGCTAAATTACACCTCATTCGGCGTATCCGGTATCCTAAGTGAACGCTCCAAAGCGTACCCCGCCGCGACCCTTACATCGAACATTATTGATTTCTCATTATTTTCACATGCTACCGTTCAGAATCCTGCTCCCGAGCTGAACATGAACTTTTCCTCGGGTTTCTTCCGCATTTTGAATGATATCGCTAGTCTCGGTCAGGATATCTCTACCAATCCAGTCGAGGATAGCGGGAGCTCGCGACAGGTCGGCGTGTATGATATATCTCAGAATGCCTGTGTAAAAGTGCTTATATATTATTGATTCGACATAACACGTTACAACCGGGTTGTGCTGGAATCCCAGAAATAAAGCGAAGAAACGTTTTTGTTTTATAGAAAACCTAACTTACTATTCTTTTAAATGAAGTCGTTCTTCCAATTATGACTAGGGTTTAAAGGTCTCATTTTTTTCGGTTGATTCTTATTGAGCTACCAGGTTTCAACCCTACCCACGCCAGTCGTAAGGTCCGGAAGGATCGTGAACATGTTGGCTTTTTCGAGATATCACAAAGTAAGTCGTTCGTGTAAAAATTAAACATTCCGTGAAAAGAATTAAAACCTGGGGGCTGTTTAATCTGTTTAGAAGTTGGCCATCTTTTCGTTTTTCTTTTTCGTCAGTTTTTGACTTAATCTTAATTCCTTTGCATTACTTCGATAAAGCACGATGAAAAAGTAAGTATGCCAACGAAATCAACATAAAATATAATGTAAGCGACTAGCAAATTCGTGTTAAAGATAGCCGAAAACTAGAAGTTGGCCATCTTCTGTTTGCGCGGGCTAGACAATGACGAGAGAGACGGGGATCGAGGAGAGGGAAAAGTATGCATGTGTTGTTTACTTTTATTGCAAAACTCTGCGCTCTCACTTGTTTACGTGCTCTCTCGTCACTGTCTAGCCCGCGAAACAGAAGATGGCCAACTTCTAATTAAAAGTTGGCCATCTTCTAGTTTTCGGCCATCTTTAACACGATTTTGCTAGTCGCTTACATTATATTTTATGTTTATTTCTTTGACATTCTTACTTTTTCATCGTGCTTTATCGAGCTAATGCAAAGAAATTAAGATTAAGTCAAAAATTGACGAAAAAGAAAAAAAGAAAAGATGGCCAACTTCTAATAGATTATACAGCCCCCTGAATTCTGTACGCTACCTTGCTGAAACTATTCACGAGTGTTGTTATTTGGAATAATTCTATTCGCGAATAACCCTTTGTTATTCTCGAATAGGATTATTCCATAAAAAAATAACACTACTATTCACAGTTCCACAAGACTTATTTGCTCTTGTTTACAGGCTCTACTGGAACATACTGTGAGTAAGCGAGACACGAATCTATCCAATCCTGGTTTCAGTATGATCGGAGCCATTGCCGCTCCCTTCGTGATGCCTCCAACCAGCATCGATTCACTTTGTAAGACAATTCCGCAACGGCATTTCCGCAACGGGTCATAACTTGGTCAGGAGTGAGCCTAGCGCTATGGGAGTGGTGCCATTGTGATCAGCATCAGTTAATAGTTAATAGTCAGTTAATGAAGATTTCATTAATTAATTAATTAATTAACATTATTAATGAGATGGATGTTAATTAATTAATTAATTATTAAATCTTAATTAAGTGATGCTGATCACAATGGTACCACTCCCATAGCGCTAGGCCATCTCATTAATAATGTTAATTAATTGATTAATTAATGAAATCTTAATTAACTGATGCTGATCTCAATGGTACCACTCCCATAGCGCTAGGCTCACTCCTGACCGAGTTTTGACCCGTTGCGGAAATGTTGGTTGCCGAAAAGTCGGTTGCGGAATTGTCACCCCCCCCCCATAGAAGTTGTCACCAAGCCATCACCAAGGGGTCGAATGCCAGGCGAACCTGAGCGGGGACCGAACTCGTCATCCTTCGAATGACAAACAGTGCCTTGCATCACTCAGCCAATTTTTTGTTTAAAAATATTTAAAATGTATTTGTTAAATTTTGCAGGCGATCAGTCGCTGCTTGGATTTAATGGCTCAAACGACGAAAGTTGGTCAGACTCATTACGAAGAGGAGAACGAGCGCATGGTCTCCATATTCAGAAGGTGGTCAAATCATAATTGTTTTGCAGTTTGTAAAAAAAGTTAAAACACCATTGAATTGACAAGGATAGCGATGTTGAAACGTAGCTCAAACAATCATTACAATGGATGCCTAATGACTCGTCAACATTGAGAAGGTGCTCAAAGTGCGAAATGGGAGAGGTCGTAAGTGACCCCTATCTGGATGTAGAAGTGGGATGATATAGAAGAGCGCATCAGACAATTATGCTGGACTCATTTTCTAAAATGTTGAGAGATAGGTCTTTTCACTTTTCAGACGATTTCACAAATTTACTGGACCCCTCAAAATGATTGGGTGTCTACAATGAATGCAATAGATTGCGAAATTCGATTAAATAATTGGACTTGCACTCTTCATTTGGCACACTCTTTACACTCTCTCTACACCGGTCAATTGGTGAGAGTGTTCGAAATAAAAAAAAAATTAATCCAATTATTTTCTCGAATTTCTGACTCTAGAATGCAGAATTTCAGACAATGCTAATTGCGGAAGAGTCCAAGTCAACTGCGAACGTTGCCGTGCGTTTGGATCAGCGGAATTTAGCTCTGGCTATGTGTAGAGAGGTGCACGATCAAGCCCCACGTGTCCAGGTCTGTGGTCTTTTGATGTTCAAACCATAGTTCCTCTCATTTTTACGCATCTTGAGGGAATAAATGCGTCCGTCTGTCCGTTCCTCCACTTATAGGAAATCATTGTGTCTGTCTGTCTCTCTGTCTGTCTGTTTTTTTCCGTACGCTTGACAGACATTTTTTTCGCATTTTCCTTATATTTCGCTTCAAAATCGCGCTATCTTCTCAGATCCTTTTGCATATGATAACTGACCAGAACAGCTTTCAAATTTTACAAAATTTAATTGGCCAAATCCATAGCCAAGTGGGTTACGCGCCAGACTTTGAATCCGAGACCCCCAGGTTCGACCCCCGCCGCGGGCAAACCTTTTGCCGCATTTTTTGCAAGTGCCAGAAACCGTTCTAGCACGTTTTTGAGTACCGTGAAACGCGTTTTCACCTGTTTTGCCGAGTTTTAACCACTTGACGGACTTTTTCGTTTTTTCGCTATAAATCACTTCAAATTCAATCAATCTTCTCAGATCCTTTTGCATATGATAACCCATCTGAAAACTTTTCAAATTTTAGTAAATTAATTTAACGAAATCCATAGCCAAGTGGGTTACGCGCTTGAATTCCTATCCGAGACCCCGGGGTTCGAACCCCGCCGCGGGCAAATCGTTTGCTGCATTTTCCCCAAGTGCCAGTAACCATTCTAACACGTTTTTGAGTAACGTAAAAAAAAAAATCGAAAATTTCGAAAAGTTTCCAATTGATTCGTAGAGCGTGGGGGATCACAGGAAAAGTGTTTTGCGACGTCGTAAACGTGTTCGAACACGTCAGGGAAATCAACACACGGTATCCTGTGTTTCCGTTGAGAAATGCTCGTGAGGCTGAGAGCGATCGAAAAAAGTTGCCACGGAGCCACGAAGTGGCGTAGTGGCAACTTTTTTCGAACGCTCTCAGCCTCACGAGCCTTTTGCAACGGAATAAGCCAGTACTCTTTCAAGAGATTCACATTCCCCAACATACTAAACTCCCCCTGGAGCGTACTTGGAGCCGGCTACCGAGTTCTCCTCCCTGGACCGAAGCTCAAGCAAGCTACCTACTTCCCCCCTGAACCGTACCTGAAGAAGGCTACCGAGGTCCCCCTGAACCTTACCTGGAGCAGGATACCGAGCTCCCCCTGGACCGAACCTGGAGCCAGCTACCGATTTCCCCCTGGACCGAACCTGCACTCAGAACTGTGCATAGAGCGTAGTGTACGCATAGAGCGTAGTGTACGCATAGAGCGTAGTGTATTTAACCTCAAAACATCCCGGCTAGTTGCTTGGTCTGTCTTTTTTTTGTTGTCCAGACGTCCGTCCAGATTTTTTTCATTTTCCTTATATTTCGCTTTAAAAATTTTTCCAGAACCTTTTGTATATGATAACTTACCCGTTTTGGAACCCGCTCTATTTGATCGAGGGGGCGTGAATAATTAACAAAATTCAGTTTAAAGTTAAATATTATTTGCAGGACCGTGCGACTGTTCCTGCGTTGGACCTTTCATTCTCTACTTTCGATGGGATTATGAGTGAAATTTCTCGTCTCGGTGACGTCATCACTACGCATCTTGTTGATTCCAAGGAAAACACTCATCAGGTGCAAAATATGACTTGTTTTGCAGCTCAAACAATCAATGGATTCCTAATAGAGAGTTCCAAAACGTTCGGTATAATTACCCGATTCGACCATGTCGCTGGACATTCGTCTCTTGTATATGATACTTACAACCCACCTCATGATCCCAGTCTTCCTTACGGAATAAAGAATGTATGAATAATAACAATTTAAGGTCGCCACTATGTCATCGCCACTCCTCACCAGTAATAAGCTGAATAGAGACTACTGTCGCACGGCTTTCTCACGATTCCAAATGGTTAGCGACGTTTTCTTCGTTTCGCAAGGGTCTTCGTAAAAAGAAGCATTCTAGTATTTTCGCCCCCTCTGGTATTTTCGCCCCAGTGCTGCTTGTCACGGTTTCCCAAGGGCGGAAATCCTCCGTTGGGATCCCATTATTTCCCCCCAATGGGAAACCGTCGGCACCTTTGATGGTTCCCTCAATGGGTTGACATGCAGGGGACTATTGAGGTGAAAACACCAAAGTCTTTGCGCGTTTTTTTGGTTTTGGGAATTGTGGTGGCCACTGGGTTTTCGGAATAGGTGTTTTAGGAACATAAATTCCTGAATTGGTAAACGTGTCATTTGGATTTTAAAAAAAATACGAATATTTGTGACTTATAATATTTCTAGGCGCTGGATGATCAAGTTTTGAAGAAGAACGCTTCGTATTCTAACCCTTGGTTCAAATCGATCGGATGCGCTGTGGCGCCGATCGTTCTCTTGCCTCCTCTGTCCGATTTTATGTGTAAGACATTATTTTAGTTGTTTTTAGTGCGCTAATAAGGAACAAAGTACGAGAAAAATGGCTGATTCAGATATCCGCATGGTTGCTTCGTCGGGCGACTCCCACGATAGCAAGCCTCGATATGAACTGGCTGTGGATGCTGCAGCTGCTGCAGCTGCAGCCGACGCTGCTGAAGCTGCAGCAGCAGTAGATGCGGCGACAAGTAATATGGTAAATCAATTTATATCCTTCAAACAATTACTCAGGCGGATACTCAATTACCCGTAGAGAGTCATCAAAATCACTCGGAGAAAATTGAGAAGAGGGATACATTCAAGGAGATTTAGTTTAAGATTAAAGTTGGATTATGGATACGAATATATATGCAAAATGAATTTTCAGACTCTTCCGGACAGCTTGAAGGGATGGAAACCGATTCGATATCAAAAAAAAACTCAGCGAGGTATATTTCAGTATCTAAAAAAATGAAATTACGATAGATTACTGTATTTGGTTCTCATATTGTAAATGACTAAAAAAACAGAGCATTAGAACCTTCCAGATCATGATTTATTTCTTCAAAATACCTTTTTAGTGAAGCATGCCCGAAATTCTTAGAGCAGTTTCAGGAACAAATAATATTTATGATCAACCGGGTCCTTCGTCTTCAAAGAGAATAAAAGTGGAAGAGGAGGAAGAAGAAATTTACGGGTCGAATCACATGGAGAATCTGATGAGCTTTGCTGAAGATTGCAAGAAAGCTGTGAAATACGAAGATGAACTGGTGAGATTTCGTCATCACTATGAAATCACGATATATTCAATTCTAGGATGATTTCATGGACAACGGAGTGAAGATCGAAGTTGATGAGGGAGAAGGATAGGATAGGCAATCAAACTTGTTTTTTTTGTATCGATTTTCTCTATTCTCATTATAAGAGAGTAAGCGTTCTGCCAGGGTACATATTTACCGTTCTTTCTTTCAGAGCGGTCAAGAATTGCTGGTAATCCATGTTTTTCTTCGTTTTTTATAAAAGAAAATTGTTCATAGTTCGTTTGAAAGCATTGTGTCGATTAGGTATCTGATAAAACGTGGCCGATAAATCGGAAACATTGACTTTTGGGTGAAAATACAGGTCCTGTCGCCTGAGATTTTATCTACATAGAGGGAAAATGTTATGACTAATTGTTAAAAAAAACATGCAGATGGCAAGTCGAATGAATTCGACGCTCAAAAACGACGGACGATGCGCGGTAAGTTCTTTTCAAGGTATATTATTTAAATTTAACTAATTATTTTATTTTCCTTTTACACAGTGCTTTATTATTAATGCAAATTTTGATACAACATTATGAAATTACAATGATAATTGTAGTTGTGTCACCTGAATCTGACGATTGCTCGTGATGCGCACTCTTCTCTCGCAACTGGGTCGCATCGTCTCGAATGTGGACACGTTCTCTGTGATAGATGCAGACAGATTAACGGTATGCGGTTTTTACAAGAAAATTATTTCTTTATAATCATAATATTCCCTTGCAAAATAGCCGATTGGACGACGCATACCGTACCGTATATCGTACGATGGTACCGTATATCGGCCGCACTCACAGTAGACCATATCGTACACAACTCGACGGAATGCAAAATGAATGAATTCACTAGTTTTCTTAACTAAAAATATAAATTATTTAATATTCAAAACCAGCAGCGGCGAGGGGGCGAGTGAGGTGTCGGATGTGCCGAGGCGTCTTCTCCATTGTCCTTCCGCTTTCAAACACGGGCGATAATTCGTGAGTATTGTTCTAGCCGTTTCCACGCTATACAGGCGGAATGGCCACGTGCTGTAAGCAACTGCTAGTCATGCGTAGGGTCACGAGTTCGATTCCCGCCGAGGCCAACAAAGCCTTCCATCCACCCCGGGGCGGCAAATTGGTAGCAACTTTAATTGCGAAAGGTAACGTGCCCTAGATGCCTTGGGAGAGCTTGGGTTACGTTACCGGCTTGCCCCATCTAGTGTGGTAGCTTGCTACTGTGAAACCGCTTTACATGGAACACCTTTACCTTTTTAACTCGAAACAAAAGCAAAACTATGCATTGAAAAAGGTTTACGTCTGCAAAATTTGTTGTTGTAGAAATCGACATCGTGCTGTTGGCAGCCGTGCGGCCCAGTCAATAAATGATGGAAGAAAGTGGGAAGAGCGAGGACCAACGTGCACCGGACACAACAACGACGGTCTTATGAAACTACAGTGTCCCTGTGGAGAGGTAATATATGTTTTAACATGGTCTAAAACAGGTTATGCAATGATAAACGATAACAAACGGCGAATTTATTCTTCTCAAATATATTTCAAACGATATGAGGTGAAGTGATCGGGAGACGGGTGAGAGATGGGACACTCATGCAACGAAACTGATTTTATCACCGGGGTTTCGGTAAAAGCGAAGATAGGAGAATTGCGGGGACAACATGTACATATTTAGAACACGTAGTTTAGGAAAAATAGAAAAAGAAAAAAGACTTTTGTTTAATTTGTGTTTTATATATTGTATTATTTCCATTCCCCATTTCTGAGAGTATATCTATTTTTTTTCAGGCGATTTGCCGCGACTGCGCCATCTCTTCGCACGCCGGCCACTTCAACTACGCAGAACTATTTTCGGTAAGGGAATGAGGATTAGTATTTTGAACAACAAAGTCAAATAAGTGTATCAATTGATACATGTTGTTACGTTTTCAGAAAGAAGAATTGCTGAAACAATCGGTCGAGCGAATACTATTACTCAAGCCGAGTTTGCTGGATGAAAGGAATGAAATTTGGAGGAGAAAGAGGGAAATCGAGAACCAAATTAAAGAGGCCAACAATGAAACCGCTTCTATCAGGTTGGCTAATAAGTTCAGTCCGTTTTGGGATGCGAACTTTGAGACTTCAGCTTTCGGCCAGCTCAAATCAAGATCTCGTGTTCTCGTAATATATTGTAGGAGGACTCTTAGATAATAACTTGCAACTGTCGGTTTGTTCGACTCTACTTCTGTCTCATAGATATAATGAAAAGTATTATTCATTAAATTTTCGGAAAATGAGCGAAAAATTGCTCGATTTTTCTCGTCGTCTAGAATTTTTCTCAAGACCTCAACTTTGAAGGAGTTAATGTACCATCTATCCTCTTTCAAATTATGGCGAGGACATGCTGCTACTGCCTCAACTTTAGAAATTATGGTTCTTCAAATAAGATATGCGCGGAAAAAGTAGTGTCAGGATGAACTCACACAGAGAGTACCAATGTGAAGCAATCGAGATCTAATCATGCGCTGTGTGTGCAATGCCAATATGTCATACTTTCACAGAGGTTCATTACAACTACCATCTTCTCCACTGTTTAAGAAACAAAATATTCAAAAATTCCGAAACTCGCAGAATTTCATCGAAAATCTTATTTTCAGTACTTTATTTGATTACGTGCCCTGTCGAAGTAGTGTTAAATCAATAAATACCGTATTTAGCAGGCATACTAGTACACTTTCTCTATTGAATGGTCAGTCAAACTGATTCAATATCTCTTCCACAAAATTGGTGGGAGTCTCAAAGTCTCATTTTCGGTCTCAATTTTTGAGTCCTTTGCGAATTTTCATCCTACTTCCAGATGAGAAAATATGGTACAAAATGAGTAACTCTATTATAACTATGATGGGAGCACGTGATAACCAACAAAGAGTGAGGATTCAATTCGACCGGGCAAAGCTACAATGTCAAATATTCCATCTATCTTGATATTTCGAATGCAATTTAAAAATTGGAGACGTCGCTATTGACTGGCCCGAAGAGGTGCCTTGCTCCCATTGACATGAGTGTGTTCAGTCATCATCACCCTACTCATACATACATTGTACCCGGTCCTACTTAATCGCAACATAGAATTTTTATGAATTTAAAAGTTTAGTCGAACTCGAACTGAGCCACTTTGCCCACAAATCATTGTCGCCATAATGAACTAGTAGACATCAGGTAGAGGGCGATGAAAAGAGGAAGACTTACTACATTTGAATATACTAGAGATAATTCATTGGATCAATTGAAAAGAAAGCGCGAGAGAATTTTCCGAAATATTGAAAACGGACAAGACTTATTAGCCAACCCTATACTTTCACAGCGATCATAGCGCAGGTTTTTTAAACGATTTTTTCTTCACTGTTATTTTCTCATTTCACGCACGCTTTTGTCTCTATTTCCATCGGCTTTTCTCCTAGCATTTCTCAATTGTCATAATCACTTATGAGGTTTGCTGCGATCGTTTTTATGTTGGTATATTCTTAGTCAATATTTTGCAGGCGATCAGTCGCTGTTTGGATTTGATGGCTCAGGTAACGAAGGTGGGAAAAACGCAGGTCATGGAGCTCGACCGTCGGTCCAACTGCATCCAACGCATGCTCACAAAGATCCAGCAGGTTCTTATAGTTTATGTTATTTTTTTTCTTTTTATGATCATTCAATGATGCATATTATTTTAGATATATTTCATATTGCGTCATATGGCACATGCTATAATTAATGAGTGTATGCCTTGTCTCAGTAACCTGAATCGCAAGAAAAGCGTTTGAAAGGCAACAAGAAGTGCAAATTCTTTTAATTTGAAAATTTTTTTTCAGGCATCTGAGATGGTCACTCGTAGCGAGGACACATTCAACCTCTCGCTGCGTAGAAATATTCAACGATCATCATTAGATCTGAGCCAGTGGGTAGAATTCCAATCAAGAAACATCCAACAACGTTCGGTGAAGGTATGCTTTTGATTTTCCGTCTTGGACAGTTATCTTGAACATGGAAACAATATTCGTAGTAATTGAAAAGATATATATTTTTGCATAGGGTCATAGGCTCCGCCCACTCGAGAGAAGAGTGGTGTCTAGTAAGGTGGCCTAATCCATGCCTGAATTTTCCGGTCACGGGACCGGGTTGGTCCCGGGACTGATTCGAAAAGCGAGAGTGCGGTCCCGTTTGGTCACGGGACCCGCGAGACCGTTTTCTTCCCGCGGGACCACTCTTGGAATACTTAGATTGAGTAGTATTTGAGCCCGTATGAGTGTTTTGTGAACGTTTAGTATTGTTTCGAGAACAAAGGACTAAAAACACATTTTCAGAAAATTTTGAAAAAAAATGAAAAATAAAAAAAATCATTCAAAAAGTATAAATTATACCTGTAAGCAGTTGCTCGTGAAATTGTATAAACATAAAAAATGATATATGGACAATTCCTCTTGCGGACCTGCATATTTTCACTCCCCGGTTCTGCGGGACCAACGGGACCAAACGGGTCCGAAATGGATTTTTGGACCCGCGCGAGTCCGGCACCGGGATCGGGACCGAAAACGGGACCGGTACCGTTTTCGGTCCCGGTCCCGGGCTGGCCCGGATTAGGCCACCCTAGTGTCTAGAGATGACCACTCGAAAAGTGGAAACGAAAAAGAACAAAGCGTTTCGACTCCGTTCCGGAACAGTTCTTTGTTTCGTTGCTAATTTTCCTTTGTTCTCGAATAAAGGATATTTCGAGTGGTCAACTCCAGTGGTGTCTTTGCAGGCCATTAGCGATTCTGCCCCCGTACTGAACATCGTTCACTCTGCTGGATTGGATGCCACCCTCACTCAAATTGCGACTTCTTTCGATAGAATCAGCACCAATCTCGTCGACGACGGTGGAAGCTTGCTCGAGGTGAGCACCTCCAAGAAAGGGGTCAGGGACGATAGAACATGTAAATTAAAGAGGACCTCCACACTCCCTCGCATCTGACCCCTTTCTGGCGTTTGGGATGAAGAGAGAATGCTTAAAACAATCCTCCAGAAAGGGTTCAAGGGCGAGGGAGATAGTGTGTAACACTTAGAGGAACTCAACTAGCACGCGATTTATATTCTCCATGTTATTTTTTAAAAGGTGTATTGTTAAGTTTGAATTTGAGGTTGCAACGATCACTACCCCGCGTGTGAGAACGGCAAAACTTCGAGATTCAGGGGTGTTCATTCGTTTCGAAAAAGTCAGCACTCATTAAAATTTCATTTTACGCTTTTTATACTACTTTTTTGCACTTACTGTTTAAAATCTGCATATTTTTGTTTCAGTCACTTGCGGTCGCCCAAGCTACGCGCCAGTACACCGACCCTGGCCTGAATTCGATCGGGAAACTGGTCGCACCGTCAGTCATCCTCCCTCCCAGTCATAGTTCGATTCGTAAGCGATTATTGATAATGTATATATATATATGTTTATCTTATAGACACACGTCACATTCATATTAAGAGAACAGCTAGCTAAAAGGGAGGATATTTGAAAATAAAAAAAGCTTAATATATCAATTTTGCAAATTTTTCGAGTACCAAAAATATAATTGATTTCAGACATGCTGCCAGCTCATTCTACGGAGGGTGTTCATCCTTCCGGCAACGCTCCTCGATTCCGACTCGTATCCAGCCAGCGGATGACCGAGGGAAAAGATGCTGCGGCTGCTGCATTTACTATAGCTAATCCGAGTGAATACGAGCTAGATGAGGTAGTTTAGTTTAGTTTAGAAGTCGTCTATCAAGAGGCTATTCGAGTTCACTGAGAATCTCTCTCTCTCTCTCTCTCGATATACTATAACTAATAGTAAAATGTTTATGGACTTTTTTTCTATCAATGTAAAGTAAACTATGTTAGAATACGGCCGGGAGAACGCGACATTGGTAAATAATCGCCCTTGAAAAATGTCATACGTCAAAAAAATGCAAAAATGCTGGTCAAACAGTACACCATTTCTATTTTTTTCTGAAATTATTTCTCTTTTTGAAACATTTAACTTTTTCACTTTCAGACTCCATTTGGCAATACGAACGGACGACAACTGATTCGACGTGTAGCGAAAATGTCTCAAGGTAAGTAAAATGAAATAAAATTTATGAAATAATGGGGCCATACGGTCGTATTCCTCCACTTATAGGAAATCAAAATGTCTGTCTGTTTGTCTGTGTGTTGGTTTTTTTTTTCCGTGCGCGTGACGGACATTTTTTTCGCACATTTTCCGCTATAAATCGCTTCAAACTCAAGCAATCTTCTCAGATCCTTTTGCATATGATAGCCCATCACGAAACACATCGAACTTTATATTTGAAAAATCGATAATTTCATGGCCAAGTCGGTAGCGAGCTTGAATTCAAATCCGAGGGTCTCAGGTTCGATCCCCGCCGGTGCATAGTCTTTTGCCGCATTTTTTGCAAGTGTAACAAGTGGTCCAAACCCTTTTTTGAGTAACGAGAAACATATTTGAGCATCTTTTGCCGAGTTTCAAAGTGAATTATCGATTGATTTCACGTGATTTCATGAAATTTTCGTAAATTTCGTTGCAAATCATTCCAGAGGCCGGCAAACTCTACAGGAAGGGGTTTGGAATGAGAGTAAGAGTGAAATCGAGAGAGTCTCTCTCATTTGTGCTCCCTCTCTCTCTCTCTCTCGCCCTGACCCCTTTCTGGAGGGTCCGAATCATGCATCCGGAAGCTTCCTAATAAATCGCTTCAAAATCGCTATATCTTCTCAGATCTTTCTGCGAATGATAACAGACCAAAATATCTTTCAAATTTTACAAAATTTAATTGACCAAATCCATAGCCAAGTGGGTTACGCGCTTGACTTTCAATCCGACACCCCCAGGTTCGAACCCCGCCGCGGGCAAAACGTTTTCCGCATTATTCGCAAGTGTCAGAAGCCCTTCTAGCACGTTCTTGAGTAACGTGAAACACATTTTCACCTGTTTTGCCGAGTTTTAACATGAAAATCGAAAATTTCGAAAAGTTGCCAATTGATTCGCAGAACGTGGGGGATCATAGGAAAAGTGATTTGCGGTGTCGGAAATGTGTCTGAACGTGTTCTAACACGTTTTAAAATGAAAAAAATCGAAAATTTCTAAAAGATTCCAATTGATTCGCGGAGCGTGGGGATCACAGATAAAGTGTTTTGCGATGTCGGAAATGTGTTCGAACACGCCAGGGAAATCAACACACTGTATCCTGCGTTTCCGTTGAGAAAGGCTCGTGAGGCTGAGAGCGATCGAAAAAAGTTGCCACGGAGCCACGAAGTGGCGTAGTGGCAACTTTTTTCGATCGCTCTCAGCCTCACGAGCCTTTTGCAACGGAATAAGCCAGTACTCTTTCTAGAGATTAACATTCCCCAAGATACTAAACTCCCCCTGGACCGTACTTGGAGCCGGCTACCGAGTCCTCCTCCCTGGACTGAGCCTCAAGCAAGCTACCGAGTTCCCCCTGAACCGTACCTGAAGAAGGCTACTGAGGCCCCCCTGGACCGAACCTGGAGCCAGCTACCGATCTCCCCCTGTACAGAACCTGGAGCCAGCTACCGATCTCCCCCTGGACCGAACCTGGAGCAAGCTACCGATCTCCCCCTGGACCGAACCTGGAGCAAGCTACCGATTTCACCCTGGACCGAACCTGGAGCCAGCTACCGATCTCCCCTGGACCCGACCTGCACCCAGAACTGTGCGTAGAGAGTAGTGTATGCATAGAGCGTAGTGTACGCATAGAGCGTAGTGTATTTAACCTCAACACATCCCGGCTAGTTTAGCACATGCGTCAGGGTTTTTATCTTCAGACATAAAGTATTTTAATCATATTTTGATTTCATATTCTCTGCTTTGCATTATTCTCCCATTTATGTGCCATGACTACATACATTTTATTCCAGTTTTTCTTTAAATTGATCAAAATTACACTCTTCAGGACTTGACAGTAATGATCAACCCGGTCCCTCCACAATGAAGAGAATCAAAGTGGAAGAAGAAGAAGAAATTGACGGATCAAATCACATGGAGAATCTGATGAGTTTCGCGGAAGATTGCGAGAAAGCTGTGAAATACGAAGATGAAGTGGTCAAATTTCGTCATCATTGCTAAATTGAATAATGTTAATTTCCAGGGCGATTTAATGGACAGTGTCGTGAAGATAGAAGTGGATGAAGGGGAGGGATAGATGAATGACATCGCCCGATAAATTTTAGAGATCTCAATTTTGTTTGAAAATTTTAAATTATTTCGGTCATTCTTTTCACATTTTCCATGTCTATGAAGAATCGTGTTCCCCATTCATTGAGTTTAAATGTTGATAAAGTGTTGCTATTGAGTTCGACAGGTATTTTTTGCAATGACAGGTCGTGCAACCTGGTACTGTACCTGGCTAAATTATCCGTGATTATTATTGTATCCCAATTTCGAATAACGGCTGTTTTTTTCATATCCGTTTATTCTAATTAGTAATAGAATATAGTCATAATTTGTCTCTTTACTCACTGGGAAATTACCGATTGTCGACTTTATAAGTCTACTCGCTTCGATCAGAGGCAGGGAGCGGCATTTTGAGAATTTAAATTCGTCGCTCGCTAGCCAAGACTTTTTTCATTTTTAGTTGTATTGCCCTCTGAGCAATATCATCTCTATTTTCAGTATGGGCGATGAATTCGAAGCGATTCGATTATTGCGTCTCAGGGAGTCGCTTACTGAGGAAAGGACGAGAGCAAATAAGATGAGACAAGACATCGAGAACGAAATTGGCGTTGCGAACGAGGAAATCGCTACTAATTTCGCCCTGATTATTGCACAGGTGAGATTTGTTCGATTTTTATTGTCTTTTTTGTTGATAATTTACTGTATTAACCCAATTAATTACGTAATTTACAGGCGATTAGTCGGGCGCTCGATTTGATGGGGCAAGTGAAAAAAGTGGGCAGAACTCGACATGCAGTCATTAATGAAAGAATTGCAATTATCGATCGAGCACTTGCACAGGTAATGTGGTGTTAGTTTTCGGAAAAAGGAAACGGAAAAAGGCCAAGATTTGAATTCCCGCAATTTCATATCTCAGTTCTCCGTGGAGCAATCGACTCAAAACTTCGAATATAACATTTTTCGACCCTTTTCCACCTATAAACGAAATTTTGAGTCGATTGCTCCACGGAGAACTGAGATAAGAAATTGCGGGAATTCAAATCTCACCCTTTTTCCATTCCCTTTTTCCGAAAACTAGCACCACATAACTTATTGTAGGTATTGTTCAATGAAGACCATGACCTCAAAATTTTAATTGCTTTAAAAAGTAATGTATGTATTAATGGGCGACTGCGTAATTGCTGCTACGATACATCTAGAACGCGAAAAAAAATTAACAACAAAAAAATCGGGTGAATTGGATCAAATCTCGTCATTTCGCGACACTACACCGGTCGATTGCTGAGAGAGTGCGAGAAATGCGCTGACCCTGAATTTAAAACTCTACTGCACAGGTAAATTCTATAACGTTCGTCAACGATACACCAGCGATGCAATGGGACGCGGCAGAGAGAAGACAACGACTTCAAAACTCTTGTGATAAATTGAAAGTTCGAATTGTGAGGGTCACATAATAGTTCCCGATCAGGCCAGATCAAGATAATGAGATCCATTGGACAAAGCACCCATGAATAATGGAAAATGTGGTAGAAAAGATTGCTGTTGAATCTTTTAACACAATCACAATTGACAGTGATAATCAATAATTGACATAATTGACAATTATAATTGAGGAGCTTGGCGACCTCGACACGAGTTTGATGCTGAAATGTTCCTTCTCACACGTTGTGCTCAAACATATTGCGGGTTTGGGCAAGTTTGTCCTGACAAATCTCGTCGACAAACAGGGAAGCGTGCAGCAGGTAACGATAATGCACTGCGTTCTGGCAAAATGCCAAAAAATAAGACCGTTGCCCTTTACATTCTATTTTCCCGCTCTCTAGCCGTCTAATTTGCATGCACTTGCTTTTTTTTTAATTTTTAAGATATGTTTAGATATCGCAAATGAAAATAATCAGGTGGCAACTCTTCCAACTCGACTCGTAAGCAAGAAAAATACGGGGAATTGCACAAATCTCCAATACTTTGATCGATTCCGTCAGGTATTATTAAATATTAAAATAAATTTCCAGCAACATATTCAATTAAAATTTAAATATGATTATCGTGTTTGCTTTTATCCGAACTATGATTCTAGTCTATGATTGTAGTCTATGAACATACATTTCTGAGATCCCTTAATTAGCAGGGAACAGAGAAGAGTGCATGAAATTCACCTGCTTTATATTATTTTAACAAATTACAGTCTTGAACAATTGATTTTGCAATATAGGAAAGTTTGCGTCGAGGACATGGGAGTCTAGCCTACTTGGCAATGACTAGAGCACACGCAGAACCCTTGTCTAATTTTAACCTCTATTTGTAGGGGCCACAACGTGGTCAGCGGAATTGACTAGATGGGGTGAAATTTAGTGTCAACATGTCCCTACATGTCTGATTAAGATAAATCTTTTGGATTTAGCTCGATATCTTATCTCTGAGCCGAGCTACACCTCCAAAACCACGCGCGCTTCGACTGTTGTGAGAGGGGGGAAAGTCGCGATGGGGAGAGGGGGAGGCGGAGCCTATTCGCCCTTCTTTCCAGGGGCATAGCGCTCTTAATTGGAGATATTTTGATGTTGTGTCAAAAGATAAGTAGTTTGTGAAGGTATGGAGAGTACATTGGCGTCTTTATTTGGAGGATTGAACATGTCAAAGAGCGGCGGGAATGGAGTAGCATAGCACGCAATTGCAGAGAGGATGTAACTGCCTGTATGGCGCAGTGGGTTGAGCGTTTGCCTAGCGATCGCACACCCGCAAGTTCAATTCCCTTTTTGCGAAAACCGTTGCTATTTACAGTAAAACGGAATGTCGATACTCTCGTACTCGTATTCTCGCACTATTTTTGCAATCGAGAGCACAATTCAGGATCGCCGATTTTGATTTCTTTTTCTCTTGTAATATTCCTTGAAAAATCAAGGGAATAGAATGCGGGTCTATCAGGAGTTGTGAGTTCAGTGATAAGCCCAATTTCGACGATTTCGAAATTAAATTTCACTTTTTCGACAACTCAACGTTCTCCGATCAACCCTGATATAGGCGCAATTGATTGCACTCTTCAAGACCTCCGAAACAAGCTATAATATGACTCATATCGTTTCGAATTACGCTTGTGCTCTCAAATTCTCATTTTTTGTCGAATCCGGGTGCGCGATAAGTGGGCGGACGTTGTGGACCCTATCTATTTGTTCAGGTTCTGGAGTTCGCCAGGACTAAGAATAGAAGTGCTACTGATCTTTCATACAGTCCAATTGGAATTGTTGTGGCCCCGATGGTTGAGCTGCCACCACAAAATGCCTCCGCCTTTGCCATAAGTTTGTTTCGTTGAAACAATTTACAAATATATTTTGATAGTTTATTTTGGTTTAAATAATTTATTGGTTCATAAAAATAGAAAAGTACTTCTCCTCCAGTCGGTTATCAGTAGAAGATTATTCGATTGACCATTAATTATATTTCTAGTACCCGTTTATTACATTATTAAACTGATACGTACACGAAATGGGCTACTTGTGCAAGTTGCCTCTTTCGATGCCTCGGATTATCAAGTTCTTTCGCACTTTCCGTACTGTGTGTGATATTAGCGGAACCTTTCATGATTTCGGACAAGTCTTCGTGAATTTGTAGTACCCAGAGGCGTTTTCTCTCTCAGAATTGATGACTACGGTGGACTCTGAGGGCGTCACTCGATATCGATTGACGCGCGGCAGCGAGTATTGCCGCACGAAGTCAATAGTCGAATAAACCCTATACAGATATCAATATTTTTGAAAATGTTTCAAATTTCCGACAAATGTACAATTCCGTTGTAGGCCTCATTGACTGCAGCGACAAAGAGAACAGTTGCAGCCCGAGACTCACCCAACGGATCGACTAATACAGGTACCTTTTTCATAACGGTATATTTGTGTCTTATGTCCCAATTCTGGAATGTCTTATCATACTCTGGTAAATTCAATTCTTTTTTCTCTCAGATCAGCTTACGATATTGACTGACCATCCAGCTCCTTCTTCTAAGAGAATCAAAGTGGAAGAGGAGGAAATTGACGGATCGAATCATATGGAGAATCTGATTAATTTTGTTGAAGATTGTGAGAAAGCAGTGAAGTATGAAGATGAACCGGTGAGATTACGTCATCACTATGAAATTGTGGAATATGTATTTTCAGGCTGAATTCATGCACGATAAAGTGAAGACCGAAGTGGATGAGGGAGGCGAATAAATTTTAGAACGCGTTCCCGAATAGATTTCTTCGCGTTTTTTCTCAATTGCTAGTATTCAAGCGTGGTGCCAGTGGGTAAATGGCCGGTATTTGATATTCTTCTACTTCTATGATATCGTATTTTTCTTTTCTTATTGATTCATGCTGTGTTTTTGATGTCGATCTGTTTGAATTATTTTTTTCATAATGATAAAATAATTCCTGTTGAAATGTAATATGATTGTTTGTGACAGGTTGTTATTCCTGCATCCTTATCTGTTACATCTATTAGCTACATTTACATTTTACTTCTTACAATATTTTTTTGTAAACTATACAAATACACTTTTTTCAGATGGAGCACCAATTTTCGCACGGAGTGAATCCATTGTGGCTTATGAGACAACGTCTACAGGTTACTTATTTATTTCATTAAAAACACGTTTTAAAATAATAAAAATATATTATTTGAGGATGAGAAGGAGAAAGCTTTGAACAGAAAGATGCAAATCGAGAACGAAATCAATGCTGTGAACCAGCAAGTTGCCCACAATTTTGCCCGTATCATTGCCCAGGTTGGTGAGCATTTACACAGTGCAAAATATTATAAATGGCCGAGTTATGTCCAGTTGTGTATCTTACTGGGTCTAGTAGAATTTGCGCTTTTTAAAAATGATGAAGGCATAGCGGAGAGGGGTAAACATGGTTCCGAACCTTCACAAATGGGCTTTCGTAGAGAGAGAAACCGCCAAAATTGTGTTTACAAGTAAGCAACAATTATGAAACGCAAGGAGTAATTTTAAACTCGTGAATAACAAATTGCAGGCTATCAGTCGTTCGCTCGATTTGATGGGACAAGTTAAGAAGGTGATCGTTACTCATATCCTCAAATTTCTATAATCGTTTGATCTTTAAATTAGATGATAAACCATCATTATTTATTATTATTATTATTATTATTATTATTAAGGTGGGAAAGATTCGAAGTGAGGAAATTCAACACAGAATAACTGCCATCGACATAGCACTCAACGAGGTCAGTAAGAAATAATTTTTTGTATCATTTAATTTATATATATTTTGATATATGTAAAATTATACTAGCACTAACACAAACACAAATTGCTAATTTTAAGAGACGATAGACCAAAAATTGGTCCAGTGTGATAAACAACATGTAGAAATACACGTTTTGAAATTTTGAAAAAAAAGTATGTCATTTCATGCATGCTATTATTATACAGTATATCATGCATGCTATTATTATACAGTTTCATGCATGCTATTATTATATAGAGTTGATTAAGACGACGCTTTGTAAGTTTTTTTTTCAGAACTCGGGTCACTTTTGCATGTGATTTACTATTTAAAATATGATTTTTTTTAATTTTAAAGAAGAAGAAACACGCTAAAATTCTGGCAGCTAAAAATTAATTAGAAAGGAATATCGTTATTTAAATTATTTTAGTGAATGAACACCTTCCACATTAGCGTTGTTATCTGTAATAATCCTATTCGCGAATATCAAAGGTCATTCGCAAATAACAATCCATAAGTCGCGAGTAACCTTGTTATTCACGAATTGAATTATTCGATCTGACAATACTATTCCACAGACTACTTCGACTGCGGTTCGAGCCAAAATGGTTAACGATCCATGTCTTAATAAGTACCAAGCCGAATTGGCAATTAGTAATCGAGTGCGGGGAGTACACGAGCATGCAAAGGTATGGCAAATTTATGAACGGATTTCCGAAATATATTCCGAAAAATTTCCGAAATAAAGTTCCCCTGAGATACAACAGAAATGATAACGATAGGACACTTGAAAACTATGGAAGCAGGAACAACTTTTGTCGAATTCGTGTAAGTAAAAAATCACTACTGGGAATTGAGATCCCTAAAAGTTATGACACCTGAACGCAACAAGAAGAAATCCGCACAGGACCACAATGTGCGCATCGAATTCTTAGAATTTAGTGATGTATCTCTTGTTTTCACATCCATTGCTTATCCGGTTCAAAAAATATACCAGGTTGAAAAAGTGACCAAATACTTCCCTGCGCTATTGTATACTGTAAATCTAAAGATTTACAGTATACAATAGCGCAGGGAAGTATTTGGTCCTGGGGAGTTAATGCAACAAATAATGCTTATGATTCAGGAGAAAAATAGGTTGGATTTGGCGCCAGTGCTGAATCTTTCCTTCTCTAACGTTGTCCTTGGTCATATCGCGAGTCTTGGCAAGTTAATTATAACCAATCTTGTGGATGACAATGGAAGTGTGCAACAGGTAATATTTAATACTTGTTTAGCCTAAAAGCAACAAGTAATACTTAATACTTATTTAGAATTAAGGAACAGGTAATTCTTCAAGAGAAAAAAAGCCAGAACCACTAATTTTCATGAACTATAATCGGGGGTATTGTGTCCGGGAGTGGTAAAAACATCAACATTCCTCTATTTGTAGTACAAGCTAATCATCAAAGCCCCCCGCATTTTGAGATAGTGCGAAAAGTTGAACAAAATCATTTGAAAATTTATTGCCTCTGACTTAATATCTACTGCATTTACTTAGTTTGCATGATGCAAAAATAAATATAGGTGCCATATTAAAAAAAAATAAAAATAAAGGAATAAATAATAAATAACAATTTAGGTGGCGACTTTTCCCACTTCAATCGTTGTGGACATGCAACTGAGGAGACACTTGAATGTTCACTTCTTGGATAAATTCCACGAGGTTTGAACCCATTTCATTCAGAAACAGCTTTGTAAATGGAACTTTTTTCGAGAATAATTTTTTTCATCCAAAAGTAATGGTCCGACCTAGTAACTGAACTCAGCAGTAGTATGGCTATTCTACGGATGATTTAACACAGACTACGTATCTTCTACTGTAAATTTCGAGCGCATACACAACACGAGACGGGGCTTGCAAGTGAGAGAGGGTGGTGTCAACCCCGTTTCGAATAGCATGCAGATGCCTATCACCTTCCTACAGTAGATTTTGTGGTATCAGCTGCATATAACACTGTAGACTGGAGAAATCAACCGTTATCTGGATGCTATGACGGGGGTCGGAGTTATGAGGGTTATTCAGGCTCTGTTGTTGTCAAAACAAAGAAGGACGAATCTAGATGATCGATCATACAGTCAAATTGGTCGCATGGTCGCGCCGATGATTGTGATCCCGCCCCGCACAAATTCTGTCCGTGCGTTTTTATTAATATTTTTACTTTATGTTAAAAATATACAGATCATGTTTGAGAAATAGGGGTCGCATTAAAGAAGGAGTGAAGGGAAAGGTTCCCAGCTGGAATTCCCTGTAACTGCAATGAGCAGTACTGTAAGAGCTCGGCAAACGCAGAAAATATAAATTCAGAGACTCGAACGTGTCCAGGGAGGACTGGCAAGGATTATCCTCCCACCAAGGAGACAATGGATAAGCGCAGGGGCATGTAAAATAAGGAGGGCGCTGATTACACGAGACGGGGTTGAGACAGGGAGAGAGAAGAGTTGAAGAGTGCATGCAAATCGTAAACGCAGGGGTAACAAGCGAGAGTCGAGGGATTATGCAGCTAAGTTAGAGATTTTGCAGCCCGTTGGCTGACACACGTACGGAACCCCTGATCATCACGCAAACTTTGCGCGCGCATATCTCCGTCGGTTTTCGAACTAGAGATTTGAAACTTCGGGGATCTCTTATCGTTGAGGGAAGCAATCGACGTGTGTTGCCACTTTACTCAAGAAAATATTCCCTTCACTCCTTCTTTAAAGGACTGCCCCATGTACTCTCAGGGGGGGGTGACAATTCCGCAACGCGACATTTCCGCAACGAGGTTTTTAACTGCTCTAAACCTATCTGTATATCTCCGCCAAAGTGTTATCATGATCAGAATCACGAGGGCTTTAAAACCCACAAATTAACTAATTAGCTAATTAAAATTTGGCTAATTAGCAGAAAATTCAAAATGGTCAGAAAAATACAGCAACAAGCCGAATCGATGGAGGTGAGAAAATAGCTAACAGAGGAAAAAATTTCATACAGATTCCTCGAGTTTGAAAAAAGTTACAAGCCGTTGCGGAAATGTCGGTTGCGGAATTGTCACCCCCCCTACTCTCATGAGGCTTTAAAAGAAATAGAAAAGATATTTTAATTTTTTTAATAAATAAAACGTGCAGAAATTGTTGCTGAGTACGATCCCGTGCTAGGCGTGCATTGTTATCGATTGAGAAATCCTCTTAATGGAGTTGAAGCAGGAGACAAATTGGCCGTGAACAATCCAAATGTGGTAAGCAACAAATTTTCAGAAAAAGGCAAAATTGTAAGCCAAAAATAGTATTATTTTTTGTAGTCCGCTTCGGTAATGGCGACGAGAAGAGATCTGTCGATAATGGTCGATGCACCACTCCTCGTTCCAGGTATTTGTATTTTAATAATTTTAATTTTTATTGTTATAAATGTATTACTTTGAAATGCTTTTATTCTCCCCCACGACTCTATTTTCCGACATGAACATTTGTAAATGCTAAAAACTTCAGAAGGAGGACATATATCTCCTAATTACCAATCGTTTGACGAACCTGGTCCTTCAAAGAGAATCAAAGCGGAAGAGGAGGAGGAAGAAATTGATGGATCGAAGCACATGGAGAATCTGATTAATTTTGCTGAAGATTGTGAGAAAGCTGTGAAGTATGAAGATGAATTGGTGAGATTTCGCCATCATTATGCAATTATGAAAAATGTATTTTCAGGCTGAATTGAGGGACGATAAAGTGAAGATCGAAGTGGATGAGGGAGGCGAATAAATTAAAAATGCGTTCACGAATCGATTGGTTCTCGCACCTTTTCTTTTTTTAGTAGATTTGGGAGCCGAGTAATAACGCTTTCTCTAATTCTCGCGTCTATTTCCATTGCTAGGTTTTTGCCCAGTGGGTAAAACATCGGCATTTTTCACTCCCATCTTCGATCTCAAATATTCTTCTTCGAATTATTTTATTGTCTAGTCCATTATGATCAATTGTTCTGATAAAAAATATTTTGAAATGTGGTTTTTTTCCTTCGTAACAGGTCGTTCTGCCTGAGACTTTATCTTGATCAATCTCTTTCTTATTCCTTTTCAAAACAATATTTTTATTAATATCTTAAACTCAATTTTCCCACTTTTCAGATGGAAGAAGCATTTGTGGAAGTGATGAAGCGAGTTCGGCGTCTTAAGAGCAATCTACAGGTTATTTCATCTCTTTTATGAGAATTATTTCATTATTACTATATTTTTTCTAATTTTCCGTATATTCTGCTTCAAAATTAAAAAATTCTTCTCAGAACCTTTTGCACAAGATAACTGACTAGAATCACTTTAAATTTTTTTTAAAATTTAAATCACCAAAATCATAGCCACTTTTTTGCCGTGTTTTATCTTTATCTTGAAAAACTTTTTTTCGAACTTTTTCCAAACGCACCGGGTGATGTTGGAGATGGAAAAGCGTTTTGAGACGTCGGAAACGTGTCTGAACGTGTTCTATCTCGTTTTAAGATGAACATTTAAACTTTCGAAAAGTCCCAAAATGAATCGGAAACGTGAGGGATCACAGGAAAAATTTTCATTACAGGACGAGAAGGCGAGAACTATGAAAATGAAGAGGCAAATCGAGAACGAAATCGTTACTGCCAACGAGCAAATCGCCCACAATTTCGCACGTATCATTGCACAGGTTGATTTTTACATTAGGCCCACTTCTATTTTTGAGTTTGACAGTTTGACAATTGGATTTGATCTCAACCCTCTCTAACTTATCGGCGGTCGTAGATTAGAGATGGCTTCGCAAGAAAAATGACCGATTAATTTCTTGCGAAGGAGGAGAATGAGAGGGAAATGAACATGAGAATCTTGTGGGAAGCAAGATGTTTTGGTTCGGGCAAAACTCTTGCTTGGAATGCTCAATGTCGGCTTCTTAAATGTCACGCCCCTGATAATTATTATTAATAATGTTACAATATTACAGGCGATCAGCCGCGCACTCGATTTGATGGGACAAGTTCAGAAGGTAATTTGAACATTTTTGGTTTCATCATTATTATTATTATTATTATTCAGGTGGGCAGGATTCGAACTGCGGAAATTGATGCCAGAATCGCCTTCGTGGATGCATCACTCAGAGAGGTTAGCGGGCTTGTCGGCTTTGTAGTAAATACATTTTTTTCTCCATATTTGTCACACTATAAGTGTTCAAATATATTTCGCATATTCATTTTTAATGGAAACATCTGCTGTTTTGACCGCGAGTTGTTCGGCAAATATATTTTATATAAGTATGCAGGCACGGCACAAAGTGTACCTTCAGAAAATATAATATAAAATATAAAATAAATAAGTAATCAGAATTGTTTTAACAATCTCAGGCCAATTCAGTAGGTCTCCGAAGCGAAATGGAATTCAATCGATCGCTTGATACGCGCCAAGCGTTAATGGCGATTAATCGAAAACTTCTGTCAACATACGGCGATGTGAAGGTATTTGATAGCACATGCACAAAATATTTAAGTATTTCGGGGATTAACGTACCGTACGGCTCCCAATCACACAAATAGAGATGTGTAGTATGCAAAGGCTGCACTCACGCCAGTTGTTCACTTAGTGTGCTTGTCATTTATCTGGTATAATTAGGGATGGCTTCGCAAGAAATGCCCTCAACATTCTGCACACTATCTCGTCGGTCAGACCGGTGTGAGAGTGTAGGAAATGGAGAGTCATTTCTTGCGAATCCATCCCTAGTTATAATACACTTTAAGGTCATTCTCAGTTTTAACATGTACTCGATCACAAGGAAAATAAAGCGGGGGGTGACATTTGAGCAACGGACATTGAGCAACCGACATTTGAGCAACCGACATTTGAGCAACCGACATTTGAGCAACCGACATTTGAGCAACGGGTAATAACTCAGCTAGGAGTGAGCCTAGAGCTATGGGAGTGGTACCATTGTTATCAGCATCAGGTAATTGAGATATCATAATTAATTAAGTAATTAATTAATATCTCATTAATTATGCAAATTAATTAATTAATTACGAAATCTATTTTTTCTGATGCTGGTCACAATGGTATCACAACCACTCCCATAGCGCTAGGCTCACTCCTTGGTGAGTTATGGCTCGTTGCTCAAATGTCGGTTGCTCAAGTGTCGGTTGCTCAAATGTCGGTTGCTCAAATGTCACCCCCCCAAAAGAGCATATAACATCTATCATTGAGATGAAAAACGATCTGGAGCTGGCGCCAGTACTGAAGCTTTCTTTCTCTCACGTTGTCCTCGGTCATATTGCGAACCTCGGGAAGCTTATCATGTCTAATCTCATCGATCATAATGGAAGTATGCAACAGGTAATACTTAATAATTATTTAGTACTAAGTAAGTATTAAATGATCATTAGTTATTATCAAAGGAATTATTTTTGTGGAAGAAATCCGTAGAGGATACTTAATACTTAGTAAGTACCCTTGAGTTTTCAAAACCAATCAAGAACAATCAGGTAGAGACTTTTCGCACTCCGATCGTAACTGATAAAAAAATTCAATGAATCGCAAATCTTCAACACTTTATTCGATTCCAAGAGGTTTGTTCGGAAAATTTGTTGTATTTTTGATTTGATTGGGCAAAGTATCGTCCCCAAACGCAGTGCTCGTGGTTAGGTCCCGGCATCGCATAATGACAAGATCTCAGCAGCTACTTTTCCTTATTCAGATGTTCAACTTGCAGTTTCGAAAGTTTCGGTTATGTAAAGTTGAAAATTTCGGTTATGTAAAGATCTTATGTGAGCGGAGGGCTACTGTATTTTTTCCATTTAGGTTCTGACGCACTTAAAGGAAGGGAAGCTAGTTCCCAATCTCGCCTACAGTTCAATTGGTATTATCGCTGCCCCTATGGTTGTACTTCCGTGTTCAGATAAATTTATCGGTACGTGACTTTTTGAGAATCTTAATTCGATTTCTCTTTTATTCACATTTCTGTTTTTATTTGCTTGATGTAAACTATGGGTGGAGACGATTAATCTACCTATTCACTGATTTTCCCTATCGTACCCCCTATCCCCTACTCTATAGAGAGTCATCATTTATGGATTTTTACTTTTCACACGTTGTCTCGTTGCGCCCTCGGGCATCGGGCAAATATATAGAGTACTATGAAACTATTGCAACCACTTTTACCACCGCTGCTTGTTGAGGTAAAGAAAACAAGTTAACAGAAATAATTAAAATACTATTTTGAAAAAAAACGCAAATACTATTTTGCAGAACTGGTTGCGGATTACGACCCTTTACAAGCCATGCAGCGATTTCGACTGAGGAACATTTTTACTGGAGCTGAGGCGACTGCAAAATTCGCCATGAACAAACCGAATTTTAAGAAAGTGAGTAGCTTTAATATCGTAATTATTAAAACATTTTTTTTGAAGTTTGAGCGTTTGAACTAAATTCAAGGGTATTTATTAAAATGGTTGTTTTCTAGCCTGCTTCAATTGCGCCATCGAAGTTAAATGTAGTATTATGCGATGGACTAGGACAACAATTTGTCGCAGGTATTGTTTTATTAGTATTTTGTATGTATATATTTGTTTCCTATTAAAAATAAATTATCACTACTTTTAAATATTGCATCGTCCGATTTAAATGAAGTAAATATTGATCAAATTGGGTCAGGATTCAACACTTCCCTTCATAATAAAGATGACCAATCGTTTGACGAACCTGGTCCTTCAAAGAGAATCAAAGTGGAAGAGGAGGAGGAAGAAATTGATGGATCGAATCACATGGAAAATCTGATGAGTTTCGCCCAAGTTTGCGAGAAAGCTGTGAAGGATGAAGGCGAACAGGTGGAATTTCGTAATCTCTATGAAATTAATAATAAAAAGCTATTTCAGGCTGCTTTCATGGGCAATATTGTCAAGGAGGAAGTGGATGAGGGAGAGGGATAGATCACATGAGAAGTCCACTTTAGTATCCCTCTCAAACTGACACTAATTCCAAACTGTGAATCAAAGTCTCAGGATACGTTCTTACTATTTCGTTATGTTTAGACAGTTTTTCCACTTGTACTAGTAATTATTTTTCATTTGCGTCAGTTACACAGAATAAACCACGTTCTATTCCATTTCGAAGTTACTTTCTTGTACAACAGGTCATTCTGCCTGAACCTTACTTTGTATGCATTGCATTTATACTACATAATAACATATGTGCAGTTAGTTTCCCAGATCGTTAGAATGGAGCATCCAATGATGGGATCGTTCACCAGATGCCAGGTATGGAAATTTTTCATTGTTTTTTAAGGTACACCAATTTGATGTAGGCAAAATCAAGATTTTGAAGAATACAGTTAGTTGGTGATAAACACTGGCTAGAAATGCAAAAAACAGCAGTCCTATTTACAGTTGTGCTTCCTGGATTTGACGAAATCTGATGGAATCATCGCTACTTTGCCCACTCCATCGCACATTCTCCTTTGTGGACATATCGTGTGTGATCGGTGCAAAAACGAGAATAGTAAGTGCCCATTATAATTACTAATTAATTTACTTTAATTAATTCTCTTTTTATTCTTCAATTGGTTTACTAATATCTAGCATGGCTATATGGACTCATTATGAGTATGATTACTTTTTAAAAAAATAATTAATTAATAATTAATAATTACAGAAGACGAAAGCAGTCACATTCTTTGCCGATTCTGTGGGTTCCAATATGATAGTTTTCACATGCCATCCAAAAATGAAACCAATTCGTGAGTTTTCTTGGTTTGAGAGTATTCTATATAGAACTCTCGTCGTGACGCATTCTATATTCGAATCCTTTACTTTCACCAATTGTTAGTTGGATTTCCATTTTTACTACTCGACCCAAATAATAAAACGTTCCGTTACTATTCCGCGCTAGACAAAAAATGATAGGCGAGAGAGCATGGCACAGCAAGAGACACGCCGAGATATGGAAAGAGAGTACACACAGCAGTATTCCGTTTCATAAACGTATCATTTTAAAATTGTAATTTTCAGCTCTCCGTTCTTCCTCGAGAAGTGTCAAATTTATTGTGGAGACCATTTGAAGCCATTCGATTTGCAGTGCTCATGCGGAGATGTAACTCATTTTCTTTTACAATACATTTATAAAATACTTTTACAATACATTTATAAAAGATACAATCAAACAAAATTTCAAAATTTTCCTGTATTATACAGAACGCGAGAGACTACGTAAAAGTAAGAGGGTGGCAAACATTCCCTGGGTGGTAAACAAAAGAATTCCATGTTTTTCGTTTACTCGTATAATTTTATAAATGCGAATGAGACTAAAATTAACCTAATATTTTCCTAGAATCTAATTTATTAGTTTAATATTTCAGACAATCTGTACATTATGTGCACAAGACTCGCATGCTGCTCATTTTCGTTATGTGGAGCTGTTTGAGGTTAAAGCGTACTAGAACATACTTTTATTTGGGGAACATTCCAAATAAACGAAATACTAATTTCGATCTAAATAATCTTACACGATTTGCGTTATTCAATGCATCGGACACACTCACGCAGAAAACAGACAGACACATAGTTTGAAATAATAATAAGTAGTTTTTTTGCTGTAAATCAATACATTTTCAGACGACAGATAAACTGAATGAGGAGTTGGCTCGAATGAGGCAAGCGAGAAATCAGATGTCCGAAGACAAGACCGCCGTCTTGAAGGAGAAATATCGAATCGAGAATGCAATCATCACCGCCAATGCGGAAATTGCCACCAAATTCGCTCGAATCATCGCTCAGGTAAGACTGGGAAAGTATAAAGTTATTTTAATACTTTAGGCCAGTAGCATGTATCGGCTGGCTGGCGCGCGGTGGCCGATATATGCTATTGGACAGGCCACCGAATATTCTGGAGAAAATACTCTTTAGAATGAAGCTCACTTCATTCACAATGCCGGGTCCACGAGCGTTTCCTGTTGGTTGCATAGGTTTGGTTAGGTAGATTAGGATGATTTTGTTGGTTAGGCCGTGTGATGGGCATGAGTCATTATTTTTTATTCGTAAAAAATCTTCAAATACAATTTTGCAGGCGATCAGTCGCTGTCTGGATTTGATTGCACAAGTGGATAAAGTGGGAAAGAGCAGACATCAAGAATTGGATGACCGTGTAGCCCTTATCGATCACAAACTCGGACAGCTCTATAAGGTATCTATCGATATTTTATAAAAATATTATTTTTCCGCTAGAAATTTTTTTGGATTGTAAAAAAATTGAAAAAAAGATACATTATTAGCAGAGCTTCAAACATACCCACTTTGTTGATATTTCAAATTCACAAACACTCATCCAAAGTGATTGTTAAAACGCGGAAATTTTAGTCGAGAGAGTTTGGAAAAGCGAGAAAAACACTGATCTATATAAAGAGAGTACGCGCATGCCATTTCATGAACGTATCATGCTATAATAGCTATTACACTAGTGGATAAATGCAACACGAACAGGCAAAATCGATGGCCCATCGTAGCAAGGGAACAACAAATCTGGCAACTTCTCTGTGTGTAATGAAAGCTGCCATTGGAATGAGCCAATCAGTGCTTCCTAAAGACGATAAGTTCAAGGTAAGAAATATGGTGGCCTAAACCGAGTCGGATTTTCAAGTACCCGGGTACAGGATGTTCCCGGGAACAGTTGGAAAAGCGAGAGTTAGTACCCGTTTGGACCCGGTACTCGCGGGAACAAAATGAACCCGCGGGTCCAAGAAGTACCTGCGGGTACTAACTTTCAAAATATGTTAAGTACAGCTGCCTGACTATGTCTAACCGAAGACAACTAACATTAAGAGTTGCCTGAGCAACCTGAAATACGGTGGCCACAAAATAGCAAGCATTGTATTATGTTATTGCTTGTACCCGCGGTACTTGAAGTTTGTAGCAAATTTGATCCCTGCGGTAATTTTTCTGACACTTCAATATAATCGCTCCGAATATATCAGATTTGTTGATAGTAGTGACCATAAACGTGAAATATTTTATATTTTTCGCTATTCAGCAATCAAAAGTTACTATTTTCACATATTTTCTTCCTTATTTTGCGTCGAGTACCCGCGGGTACCGGAAACAAACGGGTATTCACGGTCCAATTCTGACCCGGTACCGGGTACCGGTTCACAACGGGTACTGTTCCCGTTGTGTACCCGTTCCCGGGATGTTCCCGCTTTAGGCCACCCTAGTAAGAAATGATAATTGATTTCCTTCAGGTATTTTCTCATCAAATTGCAATGATATCAGACTAATATTTTTAGCATAATTTTTTTAACAATTTTTACTGAAGATTTTTAAAACGAAAACTTAATTTGAACTAATTCAGCCTCTGGGAACGCGGGAGCAAGAGCCCTTGCTGAAATTCTCCTTCTCTGACAGTGTGATCGATCATATCGCGAGTCTTGGCAAAGTCATCATTACAAATTTCATCGATAAACAAGGGAGAACACTGCAGGTGTGATACGATCAAACAAAATGTCAAAATGGTACTTCCTGTGTGGGCTAATGTTCCTGATTGGTAAACAAAGGAAGTTCATGTTTTGGCTTTGTCGTATGATGATTTCATTTTATAAATGAAATTAGAAAAAAAAGACATTCGACAAGAAAGACAAGTCAAGTGTCATCTCCTATGAATGTTTGAGAATAACTTTTCAAAGGTTGAAACCCATCCGACGCCGTTAATTCCGCCCAGGAATTCGACCATGAACCGTTACGTAATGCATCAGTTCTATCGATACCACCAGGTATGATCACAATTATTTGTCCCGAAAATTCCGTGTTAAGTTAGCCATAAAAATTGACTTTTGAGATAGCCATACACTTTTAAATTGTTGTAGGAAAAAAACTGCAGATAGGGATACGATATGCCATTATGCCACACCATTAATGTACACCATTAATTTCGTTATTTGATGATAAATTAAGGCATTGTTGTCTCGCTGCAACAAGAGCGCGATGAACTCCAAGGATCTCTCATCGATAGGAGCAGTCTCAGCACCCTTGGTCATTATGCCGCCCTCGCTTGATCATATCCGTAAGCTATTTTATCGATTTAAGAAATAAAATGTAACTTAAAATACTCTTTCTAAAAGCCAAATATCGGGTTCATTCGCGATTCTTTCATTGTTATCGAGCACTCTTAAATAATTAGAATGCCCGGCATAAGCGATACGATTAGAGGTTACCACGTTGCCTTTTGGAAAGAAGTGACAGTCGTTAGCGATTTATAAAGTTTGAAATTCGGCTAAAAATTGGATCTCTTTATTTCGCACGATATCTATCCCGGTCTTTCAGTGAGCGAGTATAGGCAATAAAGAGAACCAATCCAATTATTTACTCGAATTTTAAACTCTAGCGATTTATCACCATGCTCCTCCTTGCAGACATGGTTGAAGTGGTGTCTTCCGACACAGCAGACCCGGCGCCACGATACAAACTGATCTGCCTCCTCAAGGGTCCGGATAGGGCTGCATCAGAAGCTGCAGCAACTACAGCAGTACTTGAACCTGGTGCTGAATCTTCCACAGCACACTCCAAGAAGGTTGGCAATGTAAACACATCCGAAAAAAAACAAAGTAATTTTTGCAGACTCCATCGATTCTGATAAAGAAACGAGTCGTAGTTCATCCTGCCACCTCATCCAGCCGAGGTATTGTGAAAAAAAATTTTCTCCTGTTTTCGTGTGTTCGTAACTTTTGTTTTCGTAACTTTTTTTGAAATTCAAATATTGTTCCAAACACTAAAAATTTTATAGGTGCTGCGGACGGCTGCTTTTTTCTGTTTTTATGATCAATTGTGGATTCCAAAAATTGATTTTTTAATAATTAATTTGTTCCAATGTAAAGCTTCCAAACATTATGATTTCGGGAGCTTATCAGTAACCGATATATTTCAGTGCTGGATCATTGCCACGATAATCCATCGACTAACCAACCTGGTCCTTCCTCTCCGAAGAGAATCAAAGTGGAAGAGGAGGAAGAAGAAATGGACGGAACGAATCACATGGAGAATCTCATGAGTTTTGCTGAAGATTGCGAGAAAGCTGTGAAGTACGAAGATGAACTGGTGAGATTTCGTCTTCACTATGCAATTTTTGAATTTTTTTTCAGGCCGAAATCATGGACGACGAAGTGAAGATAGAAGTGGACGAGGGAGAGGGATAGATAAATTTTGAAATTTCCGTTGGATTCTACCTCTAATAATGAAAAAAAACTCATGAAAATCGCGTATTACTTTATTTGTGTGTATTTAGTTTAAGACTTTTTAAATTATTGTTTTAGATATTACTATTCTTCTTTCTTCTTTGATGGTTTCTCGATAAATGACTTTATAATGCATTTTGATTTTCTATGCAATCTACTACAGGTTGTTCTGCCTGATCACCTATCTAATGTTTATTTGACCCAAAATGAAGCAACACAGCATCGAAAATCGAAACATAATTTGGTAAAAAATGATCAGTGGAACCAAATTATGGAAAATCTGAATATATAAACCTAATTATGAAAAATCTGAATAGCGAAACCTAATTTGGAAAAATCCGAATAACGAATCAAAATTAGGCAACTTGGCGCAAAAGGGGTGAGCTGACGCGCAGGAGGTGCGTTTCCAATTTCGTTTCCATTTTCATTGTTTTCTTCGATTTTCAGCAAAGTTTTCGATTATATTACTTATCGCTTATCTCGTCGTCATCCAATATTCGTATGCAGGTTAGTTCGCTTTCTTTCAAAATGCCTTTCAGCTGGACCAGGACAATTTTAATGTTGGTGTATATTTAAACAGACTGAAAGGAGAATGTCGATTTGCGAGGTGAGTGTTATCCTTTTCCAATATGAGATTCTTTCCAGAGATTCACAATATAATGGATCGTCTCCGTTCGACTTATCGATCACATAAACTACAAGTATAGTTACGCTCGAAGTGCGCAGGCAAGGGAAGCCTCAAGATGTCCATTTATTGAACGTTCGCATTCATGTTCCGAACCTTTATAGACGTTGTAGCTACGCTATTTTATCGTTTCTGTTAACATTTGACTCAATAACCACTCTTTTACAGGAGTAAGTACGCGAAATCACTTTGTAGGAAGCATTCCTCTCATTTGTAACATTAAATCGTTCCGTTGCCTATAAATAAATCGAAGCATAATTTCGTTGGATCGAAACATAATTTGGTTTAATCGAAGCATAATTTGATAAAAAATTAACCCTAATTGTGGCGCAAAATTTTCCAATTTTACCCAAATCAAGGTTCGATTTTTGTAAATTATCTTTCGATTTTCGATGCTGTGAATTCTTATTCGCAGATCGGAAAAGTGCTGAGACCAGAGATGAAATCGCTCAGTAAATGCGAAGTGAGTGGTTTCTTTGTTTTCTTCCCCGAGATGCAACAATTTATATTGCACCAAAAATTGACAGTGATGTGCTAAATGTAAAATAAGTAAACGAAAAGGCAAAAGAAATTCAGTCTTCAAAGTGTTTTACATGCGCGCAACGTTGCGCGTGTATCGTCCAAATTTTTAGGAATTTGTCCAAGTTGTGCTAAATTGTGCTAACTGTAACAGATAGCTGACCATTTTATTTATTGTATTTATCGTACACCACAAGGGTTTTCAGTCATGCATGAGGAATGTGTCTGATCCCGGTCGATACAAGGATCCTCTGGCAACTCCATCGTATATTCTCATCTGTGGACACGTCATCTGCGATGAATGCAGAGAAAATAATTGTAATTTAAACTTTAAATTTATATTGTAAAACTTTAAAAAAATATCTATATTTATACTTTACTGTATGATCATGGTATTGGTGAATTATTCATGGTAACCAGAAAAATTTGAATTACAATCATTATTAACCGATCTCTGCGATCGAATCCGGAAACTTGTTCGGCATCGATCATAAAGTAGTTTTTACATAATTACAAATTTCAGTGAACGAGAATGGTGACATTCTGTGCCGATTCTGTGGCTATCAAACCGAAAGTACACCGATGCCATCAAAAAGGGAAGCAGATTCGTGAGTTATTTTCAAAACAATAAACAGTACAGAAATATTGCTTAGATATAATTTTGGAATTATTTCCCGCAAATTCGGCTAAAATATAACGACGATCGCCTCTGTTTAGGTCGCCTTGCTTCATCAAGAGCGGCAAATTCTGTATAGACCACTCCAGAGCGCATAGCCTTCGCTGTTCATGCGGAAAGGTGCGGTTCGAAAATACTTTTTTTTTATTAAAAAAAATAAATTTGCAGACAATCTGTGCCGAATGCGCGAAGAGCTCGCATGCTACTCATTTTCCATATGCAGAGTTGCTTGAGGTACATGAGTCGTTCGCTTTCGGCATTGAATTTTTTTCACCGTTTAGAAGAATAAATGCAAATAATAACAACAGGGGCAATAAGAACATTTTTTTCCACGATAACCGGCGACCCTAGCGCTTAAATTCCCGAATTATCCCTCTTCAGCTACCTATGTTATTTGATATTTGCGACAAAATGACAATATTTACTTATTCTCAAGTGTGCCAAAATACGTATCTCAGATGACTAACGAGCTGGATGAGGAGGCATTTCAAATGAAGCGTCAAAAGAGCATTCTTTATAAGGAAAAGGATAAAATTAGCGCTAAGAAACAGCGAATCGATAAAGAAATCAGCACTGCTAATTCAGAAATCGCCTCGAACTTCGCACGAATTATTGCTCAGGTCAGTCGCAAAAATGTTCAATAATTTCTTATAAAATATTTAACGTGAACATGTTTGAGGAGCTCAAGAATTATCAATTATAACAGAATCTATGCCGTTTTTACAGTTTACTTGCTGTTGCCACATCTAATTTCTATTTAACATTTTTCAGTATGTTTTTCGCAGGCAATTAGTCGCTGTCTGGATTTGATGGCTCAAGTGGATAAAGTGGGAAAGAGTGGACATCAGGCATTGGACGATCGCACACACCTAATCGATCGAAAAATTGTTAAGATCAACGAGGTTACAAGATGATTTAATTTTATTAATTATTTTTTATCATTTTTTAAAAATTATTCTTTATTATTTAAAAGAATAAAAATGCCCTTATCAGGCTATATTTATGGCAGAGTACAGTAAGGGCATCGCAAATCTGTCGACTTCTTGGAGTGTGGTGAAATCGACAATCGCCATGAGTCGACGGCTCTCAGCACTTGACGATGTTAAGGTATTGTGTTAAAACGTTCCGCCGCTAAGCACAAATTCTGCTGGCGAGGCATGTCGGGGTATAGAAAGGGAGTACTTACACCAGTAGTCCGTGCCATGAACGTATCATTTAAAAAAATGTAATACTCTTTAAAAGGACCGCGGAGCGACCAAAACAGATTTTTAAAGCTCTTAAGAGAGACTTTCTGAGAGGATCGACATATTTGTTCAGAGTCTTGGCACTGGGTCAAATATACGATATGAAACTGACAACACTATAAAATAGTGTGTTACGTGAAGGTTACAACTATGCCATTCAGGAAGCTCAATGACGCGTCTACGCCTCAGGGCAAGCAAATATCTAGTTGTGACGTCACAAATCATTTTCGCCAATTCGCAACGAATCTTCTCGATTAATAGCGCGATCGATAGCCCATCAAAATACAAGTATATTTTACTTTCGGAAGTTTTTTGATTGCTGTTCATGCAAATTAGTTATTTGCAAATTGCGATTTTGCACGCAAATTTCAGTGCCGTGCTAGGCCCTGGAAATTTTATACTGTTTCTATTTAATCGCTGAAATGGTGTGCACAAACTGTGAGAAAGGGGAAATTTAAAAGTTGCCCGAAGGAAGTAAATTCAGGAAAAGAGTGGCTGAAACTCGAATAAAATCAGTTATCGATAGCTAAATTTTGGCAAATATACTGTACGCCGCAAAATAGCATTTTAGAAATATGTTGAATTTTGCATGTTTTTCTTTTTAATTCGAACTTCAATAACATTAGTATCATTGCAGAGTAACGCAAAACACGAAGAAATTCAAAACGAACCGTTCTTGAGCAAACATATTTGATTACGTACCGTAATTTTGCCAAAATTTAGCTATCGATAACTGATTTTATTTGAGTTTCAGCCACACTTTTCATGAATTTACTTCCTTCGGGCAACTTTTAAATTTTCACTTTCTCAGAGTTTGTGCACACCATTTCAGCGATTAAATAGAAACAGTATAAAATTTCCAGGGCCTGGCACGGCACTGAAATTTGCGTGCAAAATCGAAATTTGTAAATAACTAATTTGCATTAACAGCAATCAAAAAATTTCCGAAAGTAAAATATACTTGTATTTTGATGGGCTATCGATCGCGCTATTAATCGAGAAGATTCGTTGCGAATTGGCGAAAATGATTTGTGACGTCACAACTAGATATTTTCTTGCCCTGAGGCGTAGACGCGTCATTGAGCTTAATGAATGGCATAGTTGTAACCCTCACGTAATACACTATTTTATAGTGTTGTCAGTTTCATATCGAATATTTGACCCAGTGCCAAGACTATGTTGACCCTGTCAGATAGTCTCTCTTAATTGTTTATTCAGCTTTTTCACCATCATTGCATGGAAAAAAATAACTATTTTTTTAACAATTAGTTATTTTAATTTAAATGTTCCCTAAGGGACGGTTGGTGCGTCGCCAATTGCCGAAATGGAAGTAATTTGGATTAATTATTAGATTTTGATAATCAATCCAAATTAAAGGGAAGGAAAATGTTTTACTCCCAGAATAATGAAAATGGCTGGTTTTCGAGATTTTTATTGTGGTGCTGTTGCTACCGTAACCCGCCATGATCTCAGCATTAGCCTGCATCTATATTAAAATTTTAAAATGATACCTTCAAGACATGGAATACTGGTGTGTGCACCACTCTTTTTCTATACCTCGGCGTGTCTCTTGTTTTGCCATGCTCTCTCGCCAGAGGAATTTATGTATAGCCGTGGAACGTTTTTTTTATTTTGTACGAGTATTGGTGAACTTGTAATGTCAGCTGATGGGAAAGATGAACGAAGAACCGGTTCTGAAGCTTTCGTACTCTGGCAGTGTGATCAATCATATTGCGAATTTCGGCAATTCAATTGTGACCAATCTCATCGATAAGGATGGAATCATCAAGGAGGTCAGGACAAACCTTTGTTATCTTTAAAAAATTTTTAAAAACTAATTTAACCCTATATTAATTATTTATCATTACAAATATAATAGATGGTTTATTTATCGCATAATTTTGAAATGAGGTTGATTCTAGGTGAAGACTCAAGCGACGCCAATTGTTGCGTCCAAAAAATCGACGCAAAACAGCTCCGACAAGCATCAGTTTGACCGATTTCACACGGTTTGGTGGCATTTACTTTTCCTTCCTTTTCAACTAGAGTGCGAAATGTGAGACCACGGTCTCTTCATTTCGCACACTTCACCGGCCGGTTAATGGAGTGTGTGAAATTAAGAGACTCACATTTCGCACTTTACTTTCAACTCATAATCAACGATACCCTAACATTTTAGAGGTCAAAATGGGTAAAGTGAGCATTCGGAACCCGCAGCGTTTTCGACAATTAAAGAAGGAGTACCACGAATCACCGTTGCCTGATTTTCAATAAGCTACTACAGTATACCGGACACGAAAATGGAGCGCGCACACTCGTGTTAGGGGCAATTTTATATGCTTTCCATTACGAAAACTATTATATTTTTGATGAAAACCGATATTATCCACAGGGGGAAACAATATTATCCTAATGAAAACTTCATTTTAAGTCGATTTCATGTATTTTTGGTCCTAACACGCGTTGCCTGTCGATTATTGACTCTTTTGTAGCCATTCTAGCGTCAATATATCGATTTAGAGATTACGGTAGATTTTCGGATGCGTTGCAATGTGATCGGGTGAGCGTCCCCCACAGCACTGCGTTGGCAGTTTATGTGACCAAATATTCGTGGGAGGCCTTCTTTAAGCATGTATTTACATATTTTAATTTGTAATTTGTAGTTTAATATATGTATGTAACTTAATCAAGCATCCGATACAGCCCATTACAATCAGAAAACATAAAATGTTCTACTTCCTCGAATAATTGCGAGATACCACACCTCCTGAGTGCTCATCCGTAAATTACGCAGTGCTGTAAACGTTTACCTTTATTCGCCCACCTTCCATTCCCCAATTGAGATATCTTATATTCTTCCTCGTTTCTATACTTGACGTTACACCATTCGTGGTTGTATCAAATAAATACAAATAAACTAAATAAATTTTCAGATGCTGCTATCACACAATCGGAAGATCATTCCAACCAACGACCCGTCTATGAGCTCGATCGGTTTGATGACAGCGCCGATGGTTATCACTCCTTCGGACTCCCTCCGTGAGCCGCTTTTCTTATTTCTATTTCGTTCTCCTCTAGAATCGCCAATGCTCGGTCCATTAGCATGTATCGGACGATGGGCGGTCGCCGCTGGCCAGCCGATACATCCCCACCGAATGCTACTGGTCCGACATCCGGAGATTCTAGAGTTTATTCGTCTTCCCTCTGTTTATTGATTTTCTACTACAAAGAATGACCAAAATTCCTCATCATCCTCACAGGTATGGTGGAGGTGGACTCGGGCGATCCCTCGGACCCTGCGCCCCGATATCTCATGATCAGCACCCAAAAAGGATTGGCTGATCCTTCTGCAGCCGCTGCTGCAAAGAGCGTTACGCGCGTCAAGAAGGTGGGAAAAGTGTATACTTTTTTTTGTTGAAAATGCAATGCCAATTCGCAGGGTGCATCTATTTTGGGAAGGAAGGGAGTCAACAATCGCTTAGCGACCTCGTCGGCCACAGGTTTGGTGAATTGAAAGCACTGAATCATTGATCCTTATGTTCGCATATAATATTTGTTCCTAGATTAACATTATATGAATTTTGAATTAGACTCATTTACAAAAAAAGTGTGGATTTTCGTTGAAGTTATGACGCACTATCCCTGCATTTTTTATTGTTGCGAATGGCTTTACTTTTTATAAGAAAAATTAGACAATATAACCATAAAAAGCTACAAAAATGGATAATTCTCTAGAAGATCGATCAAATGACCAGCCGAGTCCTTCGTCTCCGAAGAGAATCAAAGTGGAAGAGGGGGAAGAAATTGATGGATCAAATCATATTGAGAATTTACTGAGATTCGCTGAAGATTGCGAGAAAGCTGTGAAGTACGAAGACGAAATGGTGAGATTTCTTCATAACTATGAAATTTGTGAATATGTTTTCAGGTTGATTTTATGGGCGACGAAGTGAAGATAGAAGTTCACGAGGGAAACGGATAGATAGTTTCCGCTATCAATTGATTTTTGCTTCTGCCCAACCTTTTTCATTACAATAATATTTCGCTCATTAATTTTTCCGGTCTTTTTTATCACTGAAGATACCTCGGATAGTTTGCATGATGTTTTTTGTTTCGTCAAAAGATGATTTATCAATTTGTGTTTTTGTGGTCGTTCATTGTCGAATTTGTTGTTTCTGTTTTTTTCCTTTCGAATATTCCCTTTCACACTTTTGCTAGTTGATAAAGAGCTTTCTGCGTGAACTATCACTTATTTCCGTTCTCTTACAGGTTGTCGTGCCTGAAAATTACCTGAGTCCTTTCTCTTGTATTGTAGTTACTGTAGTTCAGAGGCTCAATTCGAATGAGCCAGCCAGTCGTTCGAGGGTACGGGAGGGACGACGACACAAGCCGATCGTGCGAGGTGAGAATTTTTTTCTTTCTCCCAGGAACAGAAATCACCTTATTATCAACAAATGTTCACCAAACAAAATCATCGGAATTGTGGAAATATATAATTTTAAAATGTACTAATTTGAACATTTTAAGGGCTGCGATGCGGACTTGCGCTCTGAAGAGTCTCACCTTCTCGCCTGCGGTCACGTCCACTGCATTCAATGCACCCTCGACAATCGTAAGACATTGTGTTTATCGTCATTCGTCTAGACGAGTTCATTCGTTCGTTCGGGCGGTTCAATTCAACTTGTGGGCCGTACCCCAAAATTTTCACGAATTTGCGTATCATCCTCACGCGTGGGCCGCGCTTTTCTGAGATTCAGATCATGTATATTACTAAAAATTGGCGAATTTAAGTTTTGTTAATAATCGCAGAATCGTCGCGCGGAAAGGTCTGCTGTGTCTTGTGTCGGCATGTAGGCGAATCCACCCCTCATCCGTCAAAGGCAGACGCCGAATCGTGTGTTTGAGTTTAAGGTTTTTCTTTTTTTTTAAATCTTCCGCGCTTCAATTCAGAGCCTTCCATCAAATTCTTTGTATCAATGTTACATGTAGTAAGTCTTCCTCTTGTGATCGCACACTTCTTCAAAGGCGCCATTATATTCGGGCGTGGAATGGAAGTTGAGAAAGTTGGTCGGGTCGGTTTTGAGTTGACATTTTGGTTGAGCTGCAGTTCCATGGCGGTTTGAGACAGGGCCCCATGCAGCCTATTTGCTAGAAGGGTGATCTGTCCTGAATGCGAGAAGATTGATGGAGCCAAGGTTCTTCGCCGGCCTAGTCAGAACCGATGTCTCAAACAAAAACATTGCGCGTGAAAGATTACGACGCGAATCATATTTCGATTTTTTGAGTCGCCCTAACGAATTAAATGTTAATTCCGCTCTGATTTAGAAGGGTACCTACCATCATTAAAATACTACCACTCACTATGAACTAGGTGCTACACTCGCTGAACTTTCTCAAATTTGCGAATAGGTCTGAATTCAGAGCTCGAAAAGGTGCTTTCAGAAAGTGCAGCAATTTTTGGGAAGCTTTTATCAATTGGTTAGGCCGCTCATTCTTTAGTAAAAGTCCAATAGTATTGTTGTTCAGCGGGACTTTATTCGATTTGCGTTCACTTTGACAGGACACTTCATCTAATCAGACACCAAAAATTGGAATTTTACTGAAGATTTGCGAATTTCAAAATTTTTGAATTTTCTGTTTTTCGAAAAGCGCAGAAGGGAACAGTTTAAACCATCCGTAATAAAAGTGAGTTATATTATCATTGAGTAAATCGTTCACTCCTGCATCTCGATAGCTTCGTTTTCGACATCGTTATTTGAAATAGTTCGGACGCAAGTTTTTGCGGACCAACCGAAGCAGGAGAATCATAACTTATGAAATACATGCAGCAGTGGCTCATTCACACTATAAAGTGAAAGAGGATTGTTGATACTATAATTGATTCTAAGCGAGGCTTGGGAAATAATTATTGACGCCGGGAAAATCGTATATTTTTTTAATCGAATTTTTCAATTATGACATAATTTTATTCTGTGTTATATCCAGGAGAGTGTGAAATAAAACCAAAGACAGAAGTTGTTACTTAATGGTCCTCCTACAACATATTACGAGCACAAGGCTTGCTATTTAGAACTGGTCGAAAATCGAAAGCGCAAAGTTCACACATAAAATCGTGCAAGACTTTCCGGCCACCCTTATATATATTATTGCAAACTGGTGATTCTGATCGTATGTAAGACAACGTTTGCTGGAAAATTGATCTCTATGGTGTTGTGGTGATAATTTTCCGAGAAAGGAGGGGCGAAGCGACAGAGTAAAGTCTTAACCGTAGAGGACGATAAAAGGTTATCTATACCTTGAATTAAATAGTAGCTTGTCTCAGGTCACCTCAACTCGTTTACCAGAGGATAAAATGCATTCAGCACGCGCGAGACATCAAATATCTCTGTTCATGCAAGCAGGTTGGTGTGTGTGTGTGTGAAGTTACTATATTTTATAACGAACTCAGTTTGCTTTTATTATTCTCAACCTTCACTAACAGTGTAACCTCACCGCTTTTAATGGACAAGAAATGGGAATATTATAATTCCGGGACTAAATTTTACGCTCCTTTTGAACAATACACGAAATGCGAAATTAGTGAAATGAGCATTAGCGATACTGAAAGCCGCTTGTCCTATCAGCCAGTGTCATAAATTGAAAATGGGAGTGATGCAAAAATATTTTAAGATATTCTATAATAAATGAAATTATAAGATAATAAATTGAGTTGGTCTGCATGCGCTGCACAGAGACGACGCATGCACTGCACTTCGACTACAATGAAATGATTAAGGTAAGTTTTCTTCTGATACAAAATTTCCTTACCCACTTTTGTGTTTACATTTTAAAAATCAGGTGAACGAGCAAATGCGCCGTGAGACGTTGACTCTCATGGAGATGAAAAGACATCTAGCGAATGAGAAGAAACAACTTGTCAATGAGAAGGAGGCTAGTTTGTTTTTTTAAATTTTTTTTTCTTTTTTTCTATTTACCACACTGTTCTATTAAACGCAATTCCTTTCGATATTTTCCTGTTTACTGCATACTATAATTTTTCAACAAAAAAAATCATTTTTTTTTGATAAATAAAGTGTTCTCATTCAGAGTCTCGTGGAATTCATCGACGCTGCAAAGAACGAGATAAACGCTAAATTCGTGCATATTATTGCTCAGGTATTTTTTATGCGAATGAAAAACGTATCTCACAATTTTTTAAAACATAATTTTTGGGTAAATTTTGATAGAAAATTTTAAAAAAATTAAATTGAAATTGAAATAGGCGATCAGTCGATGCATGGATCTCATGGCTCAGACGGAAGCAGTCGGAATGGCCAGATGTGAAGAAATCGATAAACGAATCAGCGAAATCCACGCGATTTCAGACAAGATTCAAAGGGTGAGGCTGGGAGGCACAAAATGTTTTTAAATATTTTTCCATTATGGATATTGCTCGATGCTGCGAATTCGTGCTGTTTTTATTTTATAAATTTATTAATCGGTAAAGGCGCTAAGTAGGGTTGGATGCCTGCACAAAATCGAGGTAATTTACAAGTTTTATGTTGCCATTTAAGGCGTCGAGATTGTCTACTCGCTATGACCGTATCTCCAATCTCGCTGTAATCAAATGCATGAGGAGTGCAGCTTACGCAATGTGCGAGCCAATTCGAGAAGAATTTGAGTACCTTCGAGTTAGTCAACGCAACAATGTTTAATTAATTATAGATCGGTATATTGTTCATACCGAAAAACCTGCGATTCAATGATCGTGTAATTTGATATTTGCATACTGGTTAGCTGAATCTTGTATTCGAATTTACGAGCACTCGTCCGAAATAATATAACGTTCCGTTGATAATCCGGCAAAGTGAGAGAGACGTCGAGGTATAGAAAGAGAGTACACCACCAGTAGTCCATTTCATAAACGTATCATTTTAAAATTGTAATATGCATTACCAGGCGCAACCCGTACCGCTGCGAACAAGCAAGGACATCATACTAAATTTGTCCTTCCCTCCCAATATTATCAGCCACATTGCGAATCTCGGCAAGGTCATCAAAACGAATATCTTGGACAACGAAGGAACAATTAATGAGGTTTAATTAATTATATTTAATTTACTACACTATAATTGACTGTCATCTGCGTGACTATTAATCATAATCATTAAAACGGAAAATTTGAATAGTATTCAAAATTATGAAAATTTTCTTTTTTATGCGTCTTACTTTTTGGGAGAAAATATTAAAATTATTGAGATCACGACTATTCCCACTCCTCTGCTTCCTCCTGCGAACGAACAATACAAAGCAAGCATCAACCAACACTTCAACGCATTTTATGGGGTATTGTACAAACTCTGACTTTATTTTGTATTGTATACAAGTCTGTGTTGGAATGATCGACATATTTTGAGAATAGAGATGGTTAATTGAAAAAAATCAACTTGATTGATTGTGAAATGAAAACTAGTTTCGAAAATATCACATATTTCCCGCTCAGGAACTATTGTCGAAGAAGCCAGTTCCGTTTTCACGCTCCGAATTATTCGGTATCGCTAAGCCGCTCTCAATGCTGGTCCTGCTACCATCGCGGTCGATCGGTACTAACTTTAGATTTATAAACATATTATAATCAAATGTTTTAGTTTTACATTCGTTCCCAACAATAAAACATATTCGATGGCATGTTTTAGGCCTGAAAGCAGTGTCAAGCCTTGAAGCAACGAGTTATGAGTCTGACCCAGCCAAGACCCCCCGATATCGTCTCATGCAAATGCCAGGAACAAATAATTCTGAGAAGAGCAGTGAGAAACAGGTTCAGAAACAGTTACTTTCTTATCTTTATCGTATTGCAACCTCTAATCTACCAATGCTGACAGCCTGACATAGTCGGTGCCTCAGAATCGATAGTGACAAAACCGGGGAAAAGTTTCATTCCATTCGTCCAATATGCTCAGGCTGGACTATTGAAGAAACGCATGTCAGTCGGTGTTTCATCTGTCTCTCAGATATCTCGAGGTTAGTTTTGCTTTTCCTTTAATTTCTCCTACAATTTAGCAAATTCTGTTCCGGAATAAGCGATTCAGTACGCATTTTTTTGGGAAAATATACTTGAAAATGTGTGTTTTCTAGGAAATTCACGGAATTCCGCCGGTCCGTCGGGTCCTTCTTCTCCGAAAAGAATCAAAGTCGAAGAGGAAGAAGAAGAAATTGACGGAACGAATCGCATGGAAAATCTGATGAGTTTCGCTGAAGATTGCGAGAAAGCTGTGAAATATGAAGATGAACCGGTGGGATTTCATAAATACTAGTAAAATGTGGGAATATATATTTCAGGTCCCTTTTGTGAGTGAAGATGAAGTGAAAATCGAAGTGGACGAGGGAGGACGAGCCTAATTTCTACGATTGTTTTGTTTAAATAATGTCGATGATTTAAATTATTGTGATCGTTCGTTGGCGAATTTATTGTTTCTGTGTTTTTTGAACACTTCCCTTTCTCATTTTCGCTAGTTAATAAAGAACTTTTTGCTTAAACTATAGCTTTTTTTCGTTCTCCTACAGGTTGCCATGCCTGCGAGATATCTTGCCTTTTTTGTTTGCAGTTGCGTAAAAATGATGCAATTCAGAAACACCCAATGAATAGGGCACAGTTGCGGGCACAGGGACGGGCGGATATAAGCAGGTGTGAGGTGAGATTTTAAATATTAAATAAAACAAATTCAACAATTCCTTTCTAAACCGGAAAATGACAATCTAACAACCGTCTTATAGGGAAGAAGTAAAGCCATTTAATACTCAGTACAATTTAATTTGTATAACACAGGGCTGCAATGTTGTGCTTCTTATTGATCCGGCGAACGGCTATCCCTCGCTTGCCCATGTTCTCGCTTGTGGACATGTCCACTGTAATCGATGCAAAATCGAGAATCGTGAGTTTTTAGTTATTATGATTTTTTTATTATGAAATATGCTACACCTATTTACAGTTTTATTATTTTCTAAAATGTCGATAATTTATATTCTTTAGCATGTATCGACCCTTACAATCCGTCAGAAGTTCGCGAACTTTTCGCGCATCTTTTCTTGCTCGTTTTCGGCTATTTTCTTTATAATTTGCGTTAGGTCATTAGAGACGCATAAGAAACTACTAATGCCGAAGAAATTAACCAAAAATATAAAGTAGGGAATTAGCCGCACCTCTTAGAAGGTCGCGGAATTCTGCGAGTTGTTTTCACGCAGCTAGACAGTGACGAGAGAGCACGCGGAACGAGGAGAGGGAAAAGTAAGCAATGTTGTTGTTGTATTTCTGCGCTCTCTCTGTTTACGTGCTCTCTCGTCACTGTCTAGCTGCGTGAAAACAACTCGCAGAATTCCGCGACCTTCTAAGAGGTGCGGCTAATTCCCTAGTTTATATTTTTGGTTAATTTCTTCGGCAGTAGTAGTTTCTTATGCGTCTCTAATGACCTAACATAAATTATAAGGAAAATAGCCTAAAACGAGCAAGAAAAGATGCGTGAAAAGTTCGCGAACTTCTGACGGATTGTAAGGGTCGTATATATTTTTATTGTCATGTATATATTTTTGAGCTATTTTATATTTAGTTTTTCTTCATATTTAGCTATGATTCTCCCTAAATGATCGTTGTATTCGCAGAGACGCCGTGCGGCAAGGTGATCTGTGTCGTGTGCCGCTGCTTAGCCGAATCGTTTTTTCTCCCGACAAAAGTCGATTCCGAATCGTACGTTTTACACCTATTTCACACTTAATTCCTGACGATATAAATGTCCCCTCCTTGTTCATCAAAGTACGATCCTAGGAAAAATCAGGGGGGTGACATTTCGGCAACGGGTCATAACTCAGCCGGGAGTCATCCTAGGAACTTCGGAGTTGTACCATTGTAACCAGCATCAGTTAATTGAAATTTCATAATTAACCATGGGCCTAGGGTCAATCCCGACTGAGTTATGCCCCGTTGCCGAAATGCCGTTGCCGAAATGTCGGTTGCCGAAATGTCTGTTGCCGGATTGTCACCCCCCTCCCCCCGAAAAATCGATCTACATTTAATGAAAAAAAACTACACCGTTAGAAAGTCTTACAGTTCGCCCCATATCGTATCTGATAAATTAAAATGCTGGGTACACCACGGGCACTCGATCAAGTACACCTGCTCTTGTGGACAGGTTCGTTGAATGAAATTTCGGATCTTATCATTAATCTTATTTGTATGTACTTTTTTCACAATACATCTAAAATCGTGAAGATGAGTTCTCAAAAAAAACGCTATCACAGTTTTTTTTGTGTGAAATTTATTATAACATCTCTGGAATACATTCAAACCATGAGGTGACTATATTATATGTAATATTTTCCCGTACGTTTGCAGATAGGCCTGCACACTCTTTGTAGGAAAGGGCAATGTTGCACTTAGGAGCTAGCATAATTTATTGTACGAAACCGGAAAAGAATTCCCAGGATTTGTTGTTTGGGATACGCAAATATACATCCCTTTGTTCCTTGTTTTCTTTAAAGGGATTTCCAAATCCCACTATCTTAGCATACAAATTCGGACGAAGTATGATTTTTAAATAACAAATAAGTTTATTTTTTGGCAGTTCTGAATCATATAAACAGTAGGTGTAGATGAGCGTTATCCTTAAATAATTTCAGTTTGTCTGTCTTAAGTGCACCGAAACTACACACGCTAATCACTTCGACTACGCACAGATACGCGAGGTAATTGTTTATCGGCGTTATTTTAGTGCTTTTTATCGGCTTTATTTTAGTGATTAATTAATTTTGAAAATTTTATTTTTTTTAAAATATTTTTTGAAAACAAACAGGTGAGCCAGCAAATGCGCCTGGAGACAATTAACATGATCGCCATGAGACGACATCTTCAGGAGGAGAAAGAACAACTGTTGAAGAAAAAGAAGGTTGTTTCATTCTCTTCTTCTCCTCCACAATTTTCACTGTATAATCAATGATCCAACCGTTTTATTACCATAAATGTATTTTTATTAAATTAAAATTTATTTTATTGTAAAGGTTCTCGACGATTTCATCGACTCTGCTAAGAACGAAATCACATCAAAATTCGCCCTCATCATAGCTCAGGTAATTGAGTAATTATTTCCCCCATTTATTTGTGCATGCTTATAAATGTACATCCTTCACTTTTTGAATCCGTGTGCGGCAGTGTCTGTTTGACGCTGATGTGAGCAAAACGAGAATAACACCCTTCAAAGTTATCGGAAGAACATGCGTTTTGCGGGAATCCAGCAGATATATTATTCATGATTCCTTTAAATAAATAAAAATTGCATTTTAATAATCAATAAAATATACAGGCGGTAAGCCGATGCATGGATCTCATTTCTCAAACGGAAGCTATTGGAATGAAGAAGCATACGCACATCGATCAACGCTTGAAAACAATCGATGACATTTGCGACAAGATTCAGATGGTAAGAGTAGCGGACGAAAAAGCACAGAAAACACAACTCCTGAGGTCGTCGATTAGGTCAAAACATCGTACAGAAATTTTTATCTATTGGAAACTGATTTTTCACGGCTATTTCAGAATTCGAAATTGTCCGATCGTGGGAATCTCACCTCTTCTCTGTCCGTTATGCAGTGCATGAAGAATGCAGCGTATTCCATGTGCGAACCCATTCGAGATGAATTCGAGAAGCTACGAGTCAGTTTCCCGAATCGAATATATATATATATATATATATAATACTAATTTATCATGGAAATTAGGGAAGGTGTAATTTTACAATGATATAGGATGCATTCGGAGTGCGTACATGATTGGTGCCATTTCACAACCCGGCGATTTTGTTCAAATACAAAAAAATGTTATATATTTGGGAGCAACATGATATTTACGATGTTACGGCTAGGTGACGACGAGTGAGAGTTTTGCTATTGAAAAAATGTACAATAAAGGTTCAATAATATGACCAGCAATCGATCAGAAAACTAATAGTGTCATAAACGAGTCGCTTATCAGGCCATGCCCGTTTCTCTAAGAGAAAGCAGCGACATCGTGTTCACCTTGTCCTACCCTCCCAATATCCTCAGCCATATCGCGAATCTCGGCAAGGTCATCAAGACGAATCTCTTTGACAACGCCAACGAAAGCATTCAGGAGGTGGTCATTTAATATTTTTTTCCTAAGAAAATGATCGATTTTATTACACTTTTGCTCATATGCTTTTTTTAAAAGCACCTTTAATGTTTTTTCTCGCTATCACTTCTTTTGGCATATTTATTAGTGCATTAGTTTCCATCAATTTGCGATCCAGTTTTGTTGACTTTCTCACCAGATAACTGGTCAGAAATGGCGTTATTTTTAGTCAAACGAAAACGTATGAAATATATTGAGATCGCAACTGTGCCCACTTCTCTCCTTTCTCCTATACATGAAAACTACAAGAGCACTGTCGTCCATCACTTCAATGGGTTCTATAAGGTGCATAATATAACATTAAAGACGTTTTACAAGTTTTTATTGATACATTTGCAATTTGTCAAAAATCAAACATTTTTTTTCGCTACTCTCAAAACCCCGAAAATTGAGCACTTTCCTTGATTGAGACGATTGTTTTTGTTGTCCGTTGATTTTAATTTATCACATTGTATTGTGTTTCCTCGTGACGCGCATTATAATATTCAGGAACTTTTGGCGAAACAGCAAATTCGGGTTGTCCGGGCAGATTTAGTTGGAATCGAAAAGGCCCTCTCACTGCTGGTCGTGCTACCATCCCACTTGATCTGTACGTATATTATTTATATTAAAAATGTGCGCAAATAGTAACTAACAAAATATTAACATACACATATAATACACTGAAACCTGCACGAAATCCCATATCGATCAGAGCCGTAAAGCGACACTGATAAATATTGCATTGTGTGAAAAAAGGACACACAATTGCATGTTTTAGGCGTGACGACAACTTCGAGTGCCCATGAGTCTGATCCAGCCAAAGCTCCTCGATATCGTCTAATGAGTGCGGCGAGTCGAACTATGGACGTGAAAAGCAGCAGCACGCGGGTAATCAAATGATAATGCGACACTTCACTCGATCCGAATATTATCTTAGTGGTTAGAAATGGAAAGAAATATAGCAAAAAAATGTGTCGATCTGTTTATAACCAAGTGCACTGCGTAAATAAATAATCCTATTCCATTATTTCCTATTTCCAGATTATTATGTCTAAAAAACATGAGCAGGGCGAAGTTGCCGTTGATTCCGCTCAATCGCACTCAACTCGCGGTCAGTTTCGATCTGATTTGCATTCATCTGGATACTAGGTATACCAGTTCGGTAATTGGTTTTGGGCATCTAGAGTGAGAGATTGGTAATACGGTTTATAAGGCGCGAATCAGAGAAAAAGAGAGTGCCGGTGGGTACGTTCAACGCTGAACCAACACCACTACGATAACTAGTGCTTATTACTCTCAAATATTGTTTTGTAGAGCATCTTCGGAATTTGGCAAGTCGGCATGGTCCTTCGTCTCCGAAGAGAATTAAAGTGGAAGAGGAGGAGGAAGAGATTGACGGGTCGAATCACATGAAAGATCTCATGAGTTTTGCTGAAGATTGCGAGAAAGCTGTGAAGTGTGAAGACGAAGTGGTGAGATTGCATCATCATTAGGAAAATGGGAAAATGCCTATTTTCAGGGTGCATTCATGGACGATGAAGTGAAAATCGAAGTGGATGAGGGAGGAGGAGGATAATAGTCTCAACTCTGATCTTGTTCAATAATGTTGACGATCATGATCATCGTGCCTCTTTATTGAGTACTGTTGTTAATTTCTCGATAAACTATGTTTTTCGTTTGTTTTATCGATATTCTTTCGTCTGAGAGTTGTACTGGCTCTACTATACCTTATTTCTGTATTCATCTTCCGTTATAGTTGTAGTAGTCCTATATTTCAGATGCCCAGATGCGTTGTTTGCGGGGTAATGCGAATTTCAAAAGAGCTTCACACGTTTACGACTAAAGCGGAGTTAAGGGAGCAATGGCTGATTGCTCTCACAGCGAATGACGAGGATAAAGTGGAGCTGGACCTACGACTCAGGCAAGAACTTTTATGATTAATAATTTTGGAATCACAATTATTGAACACTGAAGAAAAAATCGATATAGAACGCTGAGGAAACTGTAACTTTTCGATGCGAAACCCAGTATCTTGGTCACTTGGCCTCATAAGACACAAAATATGCAAAGTTCCGGGAATACTCGTGGATGGTCTCTTAAAGTATGCCCGTTCAGGAACAGTACATGCAGAATTACGTCTGTTCCTCGCATTTTCCCGCCTCCGCCTATGTCGAAACTGTAATCAGTCGTGTTTTACGCCCATGCGCAGTGCCTATTTCAATGGTCAGTCCTTAGTAGTACATTCAATTAAAATACTTTAACTGATAGCTATAGCGCATTCTAAAAAATGAGTTAATGTTCCGAAAAAAAAAGATAGAAGACAATGCGTATTTCATATCTTTGTATGAAATATGCGTTCCATCGAAAGCGAAAAATTGAAATACCCAATGAATTCATCTCATCAATAGTATTGGGAGAGAAGCAAATAGATTTCAGCGCCCAACCATACCCGTGCCTCCTACAGTACCTGAAGAATCGGTCTCCTCGCCATCGAAAGAATGCTCTCATCCTCGTACCCGATTTCGCTCTGTGAAAAGTAACGATCAGAGAAAATGGGAGAACCGTCAATTAGACTATTTATCAAATTTAGAGCGAGCGACTTGGATTTTTCCGGACACGCCCTCTGGCCTACCGGGTCCGTCCTCTCAGAAGAGAATCAAAGAGGAAAATGAAGAGATTGACGAATCAAATCACATGGAGGACCTACTCAGTTTCGCCGAAGTATGCGACAAAGCTGTGAAATACGAAGATGACTTGGTGGGATTTCGTAATCACTAGGAAATTGGGAAATTCTAATTTTCAGGCCGATAGCATGTTCGGGAAAGTGGAGAAAGAAGAACATGATGAGGGAGAGGGATAAACTCTACTCGTCATTTCACTTTCAAATGCGGATTATTCTCTATATTGTATTTCCTGATAAATGCTAGACACTGTTAAAATTTGCCTATCGATGATAATTCGAGTCGAAATTTCTCTATCATATCTGATTCACCCTCTAAATTATGCTAATTATGATTCAGATGAGTGAGATGGAGCGCAGTTTCCAGCAGTGTTCGGTGGGTAATTTTTAATTTAAATAAATTTATTAAAGTTTACAATTTATATTAACGATGTCCACACAACACATCACACACATCGGAGCGTGAAAAGAGGGAATTTAGGAAACCTCTATTTAAAAAAAAAATTTAGTTATGCAACCGTTCTCTCGCCGGTTGCTACGAAGCGGACATCGATCCCGGCCTCCCTCATTCTTTCATCCTCGCATGTGGACACATTCTATGTGGAGAATGTAGAACTCGCAGTAAGCGATTGATTTTTTCTACCGCATCACTGGTAGCTGGTACCCCAAGAAAGGTGTTAGGAACGAGGACCCGTCTGGCCTGATCACTTTCTGGAGCTTTGGAAAAAACGTTTCAACTCTTATTTTTCTTAAATTTTAGCCGTAGCAAAATTTATTATGATCTACTTTATGCGTATTTCAGTTCGAATTGATGCAAAGGTCTCTTGTAAACTGTGTAGAGCCTATTCCGGATGCTTCATTCTCCCTGCATCCCCGCTATCTGAACAGTTAGTATTTATTTGTATGATACATTCGCTACTTGCTCTTCTGATGGATCGAGTGGATACGCTTTGAAACTATGACGAGAGAATGGGTACCCCTATTTGTAGTACTTTCAGTAGTTGGGGACTGCGATATCAATTTACTAGTATTTTATAGTAAATTGATAACAAAACACCATAAGACGGGAATCGCGAGAGACTCGAGCATGGCCGGGAAATTTATGATTTTTAATTTGGCTGAAAACATAGCACAAGGTACTACAAACATCCCTCTATCGAATAGCGTTTTCAGAATTTTTTTAAAAAAATTCGTTTTCGCGTGAAACACAAATCAACCTGGAGAGTCGGGAACTAATTCGAGAAATAGTAAAGTTTGGAAAATCATAAATATCATCAAAGTGAAGATAGAAATCCACAGTTTGGTGTGTTAGATAGATAAATGACCTGGCTTGTTTACCAACCGCTCGATGTCATTCGTGGTTCATGCGCCGATGCGGGGTGGTCGCTTTTGCAAAAGTTGAGCTAATTTTCTTAAAAGTCAAAACGGCTGGTTCACTCTAAGAGATGTTCTGGTGAACATTGTTAGTACTAACCATATTGAAAAAATGAGCGGAATCGGGCCATGCATTCTAAAGATACTCGTATTTTTGTCAGGTCGGTCAAATATAATTAATGGCCGCGAACATCAATTGTGGCCCATTTGTGGTGAAAACTGTCGCAAACTATACAAAAACAATATTTATGTTCTTTGTGGCATTTTTTATTAATTGATTTTTCGAGTAAAAAATAGAAAAAAAAATCAGCTTCGATTTTTGGATTTGCGGTATTTCGATTATTTCGAAGTCTGTATGTTTCTTATTAGGTTTCATATTATTAGTTATGAACGCTGGTGCAAGATGTTTCTGTAATTCCTTCAGAAAATATATTTTGCCCACTTAATCTACACATAAAATGCGAAATTTGTCTTCCACTATTAGAACAGGTTCAATTCCTTACATAGTTCTTCATGGTATTCCTCATTATAGGTAGACCAATTTCCTTTTTGAAAGTGAACGGCTATCTGTTCGTAGAAAAGAGTTACAGAGCCTAGAAAATCGATTATAATGCGAAAGCGCGTGCTCTAGCTTCTCTAGCACACTCTCAATTCCCCACGCTCTCTCGCCTGGGTTCGTACCCCGAGCAGGGCAGAAATCTTTTGCAAAGACTCCTCTGATTCACCACCAATGTTTGTGGACTCAATTCACGCGATTTCGATAACACAGAAGGTTTGCAAAAGATTTCTGCCCTGCTCGGGGTCCGAACCCAGGCGAGAGAGCGTGGAGAATTGAGAGAGTGCTAGAGAAGCTAGAGCACGCGCTTTTCGCATTATAATCGATTTTCTATGCTCTGTAACTCTTTTCTACGAACATATAGCCGTTCACTTTCAAAAAGGAAATTGGTCTACCTATAATGAGGAATACCATGAAGAAGTATGTAAGGAATTGAACCTGTTCTAATAGTGGAAGACATATTTCGCATTTTAGGTGTAGATTAAGTGGGCAAAATATATTTGCTGAAGGAATTACAGAAACATCTTGCACCAGCGTTCATAACTAATAATATGAAACTTAATAAGAAACATACAGACTTCGAAATAATCGAAATACCGCAAATCCAAAAATCGAAGCTGATTTTTTTTTCTATTTTTTTACTCGAAAAATCAATCAATAAAAAATGCCACAAAAAACATAAATATTGTTTTTGTATAGTTTGCGACAGTTTTCACCACAAATGGGCCACAATTGATGTTCGCGGCCATTAATTATATTTGACCGACCTGACAAAAATACGAGTATCTTTAGAATGCATGGCCCGATTCCGCTCATTTTTTTCAATATGGTTAGTACTAACAATGTTCACCAGAACATCTCTTAGAGTGAACCAGCCGTTTTGACTTTTAAGAAAATTAGCTCAACTTTTGCAAAAGCGACCACCCCGCATCGGCGCATGAACCAGGAATGACATCGAGCGGTTGGTAAACAAGCCAGGTCATTTATCTATCTGACACACCAAACTGTGGATTTCTATCTTCACTTTGAAGATATTTATGATTTTCCAAACTTTACTATTTCTCGAATTAGTTCCCGACTCACCAGGTTGATTTGTGTTTCACGCGAAAAGATTTTTTTTTAAAATTCTGAAAACGCTATTCGATAGAGGGATGTTTGTAGTACCTTGTGCTATGTTTTCAGCCAAATTAAAAATCATAAATTTCTATGTCCCGGCCATGGCCGATGAGCTCGAGTCTCTCGCGATTCCTCTCATAAATTATTTACTTATTTTATTTTAGATGTATTTGACTAATAAAAAATGCTCGATTTTAGCGCGATTCGTTCCATTCGAGATACTTCCATCAGTAAATTCTACCCTTGCAAGCGCACAAATCTAATTTGTGCCCCTTCCTGCGATTGTGGAAAGGTGAGAGCATCTTTTGGAAATTACACTCGACAATCGGCCTCTCGGCCCGCTGCTACTAAGCTGTAAGGAAGGCGTGAGAGGGAGAATTTTCGAGATACAGAAAGAAAGTACGTGCACACCAGCTTAGAAATATTTTATATAAAATAAATAAAAATGGTTATCCTATTTCAGAACTACGAAAGGGAGCTGCACACTGCTATTCTACAAATGGAAGACCACAAAGTTAAACTGATGGCTGAACGCAGCAAAGTTGTTCGGAAGAGAAAGGAACTCGAAGATATGATAGACAAGACAAACAACGAGATTGCCGCCAAATTCAGCGCGATTATCGCACAGGTTAGAGCTATTCTTCTCCCTGTTTTAGCTTCGTAGAGAACAGGCTTCACAAAATAACTAACAATAAGGCACGGGTTACATAAGCGACTAATAAACATAAAAAAAATAATAAAAAAATCAAAAAAATTCAATCATACTTTGGCATGATAAATGATTGATATTGATATAAACCCTTTTAGCACAGAAAGAATGCGAGAAATTAGGAGCGCGGAGAGTGTCTCTTACGCAACCCATTATTTCATGTTCCATTATTTCATCGAAATGTTCCATAATTTCATCGAAGTCTAGTTGAGACGTTTATTGATGTTTCAATTTTTCCTAGTTTTTTTTTCACTCGTCGAAATGTGCAATGCCTCTCACAGGCATTCACTCGATGCTGGGACCTAATGGAGCAAACTAAGAAGATGGCTAGTAGTCGATACGAGAAATTGGATCAACGAGTAGCCGAAATCGATCGATTGGTCGAGAATATTAGCATCGTGAGTCGAGCACCAATTTAATAATATTAATAAATTTATCGAGTGATAGTAGATAGTAGTGATATCGATAGTAGAAGGGTGTAATACAATGCGGATTTCAAATACTTTCGCTATTTACAGCAACCAATCAGAGGCTCTTTATTGTTTTTTTTATTATAATTTTCCTATTTCGAATAATTGAAATAAGTTTTTTGAGGGCGCGGAGTTGTCATATCGGTGCGAACGCATCCATCCCATCACTATGCGAAGACTCGTACAACTTTCTGCCACTGCAATTGTTGATAGAGCCAGTCAACTACACAAGAAATTTAAAGTAATTACTTCTAATAAAACAAAAACCGAACATTCGTCGCGAATCGGCGCGAAAAGGGCTTTGTCGAAATGAGCCATGCTCAAATGTCGGCCGAAATCGGAAATTTCGGACATTGGAACAAACAGATTAAATATCGCGCGATAAAGAGATCATTTCAATCGTTTTTTCGAAATAAATGGTCTACTCTATTTGTCTGTAGCCGAATTGGGCTTACGTTCGAAGAAATTCTAAATTTTTTCAATATGTTCGACCACCTTGGCCGAAATCTTGCCGAATTTGCAACCCTACCACGGATTTATAATATTTATGCTGATAATATTGATCATCTAGATTACGTGTCTACGCCAGTAGTACATTGTTAAAATACTTTTTAAAATATATATTTTGCATACAATTTTTTTCAGTTCGATGATTCCAGTGCCATTGAGTATCGCCCGATGCTGCAAGTCTCTTCCAATTCGAATGTTCTCAACCACATCGCGAATTTCGGAAAAGTGATCCTCACGAACCTCACCAACGATCTGGGAGAAAAGTTTCAGGTAATAATATTTAACAATAAACAATACAATACATTCTTTATCAGTGTCGAATTTTGGGCGCTGATCGAGATAATGTTTCGTTTAGGTTTCAATCGTGGTCGATAAAGATAAGGAAAAAATTATATGACATGTAGAATACTAGCCATAATATTGGCAATACTAACGGCACTAAGTTCGCGAAATATCAATACCTACCTCAGCTTTTACCATGCTTACTTGTTGTACGGTTAGATATTTCAAACATTATAGATTTTCTAAAATATTTCAAATAAACGATTTCCAGTTCCGCACTATTCCAACGCCTCTCGTTTCGCACGCCGAGTGTAGGAAATTGGAAGAACTCGTAGCATTCACTCGTTTCTATGAGGTTAGATTTTTTTTACATTTTTAATTATATTTTTTCTTGGTTTTATTAAATTCCCCCCTCTAATATTTATTGATTACAGAAAGCAGTTACCCCGAAAACGTGTGCTAAAGATGGCTTTAGAGAACTTCCATTCCAGCTCGGACTCAGGAATGTCAGTAACTTATAAATATAATGCTTATAAATATAATAATTTTGATAGTGAACAAATGAATGAAAATTGAGTTTTCCGCAGTGAACCACTAATTTTATTGGCACTTTTTCAGCTGGGAAATTTCTGCGGATCGATCGATATTCTGTTGTCCCGATTCTTCACGAAACTATCTCACAATACATCTCACAATTGTTAGTTTTCTTGAATCCCTGGACATTTCCAGAAATTGTTGAAAAAAAACGAAAAAAACATGATCGGTGAAATTTAGAAAAAAACTGAATAAGCGATCTTATTATTGTACATTCTCAGCATCTCCGTCAAATAATGCCCCCCACTGACTTCGTTGTACAGAGTTTGGAGAAGAGGAAAAACATTCAGAAGGTCAGTCGAGTTTTTTTTTGCAAGTTTGACCAAATAATATCTCACTTTGTAGATTGTTGTGGGACAAAAATGCACTACTACCACAGGGAAACGCGAGTCGGCAGACCATCGATCCACTGGATTGGTGCAACGAGGTGATTTTTGATCCTAGACGGGTTCAATTTTTAATGTTTCTCGATGTGATTCGAACCATTAATTTCTAAGAAATTAATGGTTCGAATCACATCGAGAACCTGATGAACTTTGCTGAAGATTGCGATAAAGTAGTGAAAATCGAAGATCTGGTGAGGTTGAGTCATCCTTATGCAAGTTGTTTTGGTTGAGTCATACTTATGTGAGTTATTTAATTTGTAGGATATGTTCAATAACGTAGTGAAAGAAGAATTGGCGGAAGAAGACGATTAGAGGAATTGAAATTATCTGATTTCTCTATCTCGATATTATTTTCTCGATACTGTTTCCTATGTACGGCTCACAACATTCCATTTTTCTTTGTTTCTTTCTTGCATTTTTTCACAATCAGTCGATAAATGTCGTGATATTTGAATCGTTCGCTATTTGTGACAGGTCGCTGTTCCTGAGACGCTATCTGAAGTGTGCATAACCTCTAAAGTTTTATATTTACGATGCAATCCGGACTCTCCACTCGGACGAGTACCAATATCGGGTCGGTTTTCTTCGGCGAATGTGAGGTGAGCCTCATCCTCTTTTCTATTCTTGATGCGTTAGTTAAACTTACATAGCCTGTTATAGTTATCACTAGAGGTTTTAATTCGGTTCGATTCCTTTTCAAAAGACCGGTTCCTACGGCCAATTTGCGCAAAGAAAATGATTCGGATTCGACATCCACTTCTTGAAAATATGCAGGATCCGACATCCACCTGTATCGAATGTGGAATATACAGGGTGCGTGAAAATTACTGGCACTCGGTTTCATCATATTGCATAACCGCAGCTAGTCCTCATGTTTACACCAGAACCGTGAGAAGAGTTGACAGAAGATCTACCGTAATACTAAGATGAGCATGCTCGTGATGGTTTCAATTTTCGGTATCTCCGGCGCCTCTTTTCGCAAGCTCGTCAAACCCGACCTGGTGAAGCACCAATACAAGTACCACAAACTGCATTATTTGGTGTCAGATGAATCTCCACTGAATGTGACGCCCTCTCCTTTTCGACCGATGTAGCATTGACGCAAATCTCACTACTTTCTTTCCTGACGAAAACATCTTTACTCTCGAGAGTATTATCGATACTAAACTCCCGACTGCCGCCGGGCCGGGCTGCAGGCCGGGTAGCGCAGTGGTTGTGTGCTAGAATGCGAATCGAATTGTCACAAGTTCGACCCCCCGTGCCTGCAGATCCACCCAACCAAGGGGGTTAAGAAATGTTGGTAGTGATTGGTAAATCGCGATCCAAACATGCCTCGAAAGGGGTCCCCGATTCACGTGCACACAACACTAGAATAGCCTCGCAACAGGCCGCTGATCATCTCAGGACAGGCTCTCGTTGCCCCTCAGGCATAGGGGTGGTCGAGACCGCCTTGCGTGTAGAAGACCTAACACGTTTACCTTTTACCTTTATCACTCTCTATGAATTACCCCTAACTTTCCCGTCTTGTATCCCTTGGACCTCAGTGTCCGTGATTCTAGAGAACAATATGTCGGCTACCACGTGCATGACTCTGAACAGCCTGAAGTCGTCTCTCCTCCGACCTTGGGACACTCTTGATGATCACTACCACCGTAAATTGCCGATCGCCTACGAGATGCGTCTCCGGGCTTGTATCAATTCGAGATAAGGGTAATTCATAATCTACTGACATGTTCCTGTGCCTAATGAGTTGAATAAGTGATGCTATAAAATTGGTCGTTCAAATTCCTCCACTACTAGGAAATTGAAATGTCTGTCTGTTGGTGTGTGTGTTTTTTTTCCTTCCGCGTGACGGACATTTTTTCGTCATTTTTTCGCTATAAATCTTCTCAGATCCTTTTGCATGTGATAACCCATCTGAAAACATTTCAAAATTTATTTACCAAAAATCGATAATTTCATGGCCAAGTCGGTAGCGAGCTCGAATTCAAATCCGAGGGTCTCAGGTTCGATCCCCGCCGGTGCATAGTCTTTTGCCGCATTTTTTGCAAGCGTGAAAAGTGGTCCAAACACGTTTTTAAGTAACGAGATTTACATTTGAGCATCTTTTGCCGTTTTTCGAAGTGAATATCGATTGATTTCACTCGATTTCACACGATTTCACGAAATTTTCGTACATTTCGCTGGAAATCATTCAACATGCCGGCAAATCTCGCAGGAAGGGGTTTGAAACGAGAGAGCAAGGGGGATCGAGAGGTACTCTCTCACTTTGGCACACTCTCTCGCCCCTGACCCCTTTCTGGAGGCTCGGAATCGCGTATCGGGAAGCTTTATAAATTGCTTCAAAATCGCTCTATCTTCTCGGATCCTTTTGCATACGACAACAGATCAAAATACCAAATCAATAGCCAAGTGGGTTACGCGCTTGACTTTCAAACCGAGACTCCCAGGTTCGAATCCCGCCGCGGGCAAAACGTTTGCCGCATTATTCGCAAGTCTCAGATGTCCTTCTAGCACGTTCTTGAGTAACATGAAACACGTTTTCACCTGTTTTGCCGAGTTTTAACATAAAAAATCCAAAATTTCGAAAAGTTTCCACATGATTCAGAGAGCGTGGGGGATCACAGGAAAAGTATTTTGCGATGCCGGAAACGTGTCGGAACGTGTTCTAACGCGTTTTAACGTGAAAAATCGAAAATTTCGAAAAGTTTCCACATGATTCAGAGAGCGTAGGGGATCACAGGAAAAGTGATTTATGTTGTCGGAAACGTGTCTGAACATGTTCGAACTCTTTTTAACCTGAAAAATCTAAAATGTCGAAAACTTTACAAATGATTCGTAGAGTGTAGGGGATCAGAGGAAAAGTGTTTTGCGATGTCGCAAACGTGTTCGAACACGCCAGGGAACTCAAACCACGGTATCCTGCGTTTCCGTTGAGAAAGGCTCGTGAGGCTGAGAGCGATCGAAAAAAGTTGCCACGGAGCCACGAAGTGGCGTAGTGGCAACTTTTTTCGAACGCTCTCAGCCTCACGAGCCTTTCTCAACGGAATAAGCCAGTACTCTTTCTGGAGATGAACATTCCCCCTGGACCGAACTTGGAGCCGGCTACTGAGTTCTCCTCCCTGGACCGACCCTCATCAAGCTACCGAACTCTCCCTGGACCGACCCTCATTAAGCTACCGAACTCCCCCTGGACCGAACCTGAAGGAGGCTACGGAGGTGTCCCTAGATCGAACCTGAAGTAGGCTACCGAACTTCCCCTGGACCGAACCTGGAGTAAGCCTGCGAAATCCCCCTGGACCAAACCTGCACCCAGAACTATGCATAGAGCGTAGTGTACGCATAGAGCGTAGTGTATTTAACCTCAACACATCCCGGCTAGTTAGAGTTTGAAATTCGGGTAAATAATTGGATTAGCACTCATCATTTCGCACACTCTCTACACCGGTCTATGGGTGAAAGAGTGTGTTAAATGAAGAGAGCTAATTCAATTATTTACCCGAATTTCAAACTCTAGTTCAAATCGCATTCAAAGTGGAGATATTGCAAAAAGTCCGAGTGCCGGTAATTTTCACGCACCCTGTAATCAATGTGAGATATGCACGTTTCCTTCACTTACCTCTTTTTTTGGTCGACCAACCATCACAGATGGCGAGAAACAGTCGAAATGATCGTGCAAACAATGAAAGCTTTATGCAAAATAAAAATATCGAAACGGAGAACAATGGGGTGTCGAATCATCTACCCCTCTCATTCTTGGATTTCGAATCCATTGTCATTTTCTTTTTCGGGTGTCGAATCCAACCTCCCTCACATTCTGAACGTGCGAGTCCCGCGGGTGTCGGGTAGCGTCACTTTTAAAACTCTAGTTATCACATCATTCCACAGGCCGGTCAACCTTACAGAAAGGCCTATGGAGTGAGAGAGTGTGCGAAATCGAGAGGGACTCTGTCACTTTTGCACTAACTTACCTAACGTACCTTAACTTATTGCAGTGGTGCAAGCGGGCGCTGCCTCTCAATCGTTCTCCTCGATCTCGATCTCATCTTCTAAGCTGTGGCCATGTTTTATGTGAAGGATGCAGAGGCTATGCAAGTGGGCGAATCTTACTGATATATCATATATTATTATTATAGCATAACTTCACATTGTCCTGTTTCCCCATACTTTAGTCTAACCCACTCGCTACAGTACGATAAATGTTACATTCTACGGCAATACATTTTCTGTAAAATTAATTTAGAATTATTTTTTTACAAAATCGTTTTACTTAAAATATCCTAAAAAATGTTAAACAATATAAATGAAAACGAGGACATACCAAGTTACGTTGTTAAAATCATTTTACAGCATTTTAGAGCTCAACTGTCACTTCACCATGATCAGTCCGAAAAAAGAGAGTTCTGAAATGGTTACCCTTTTTAACAAGCAGGGGATGTCGCCAGTGAGCACATTCGATGCCCTAAGTGTGGTCTCCAACGCCACTCGTTTATCCTTCCAGCTACGTCTGAGTCCACACCGTAAGTGCCAAGAACTTTTTAAAAAAATATTTAAAAAGTGATGTGGGCTCGCTAAACATTTCGTTTCGAGCCATGGGTTTTAACAGCATACATGAAGTCCCATGCAGTGACAATCGGTGTTTCTACTAAATTTCGTGCTCTAGAAATAAGTTGTTAATTTGTTCGAGTGTCCAGATCCGCTCACTCTCTCGAAGTCAACCCAGCGGTGATTTGCGATCAACACCTCCAGCACGCCAAGTGGACATGCTCTTGTGGAGAGGTGCGGAATCGAAAATAAGAACTAACGGTTATACGTATAGTAGTATGAACCAAAACCTTACATTTCGAAAAGCTAATGATAATGTATGCTAATTTTGTAACTAATAACTGTCTACTGTACCCTCTCTATAGTCTACCGTACCCTCTTACAGTATACCGTACCCCTAACACAGTAACCACCTACCACAGTGAATATTGCAGGGGATCTGTGCGGAATGCGCCCTGAGCGCACATGCCAGCCACTTCCAGTATGCAGCGCTTTTCGAGGTATTTTACAACATTTCTTGAAGCGGAATTTCCGATATTTAACTATTACATACAAGTACTACTTTTCTTTTTAATTAAGAATTTAAATATTATCTCCTCAGTTTTCTTGCACATCAAGAGTGCTGGACGTTTCAGGTTAGCACTGCACTTGATGAGGAAATGAACAGAATGAGCCATCTCAAGCAGCTTCTAATTGGAGAAAAGATGAAAATTAAGAAGGAGAAATTGCGTATCGATAAACAAGTTGTGGCCGCTAGTGAAGAAATCGCCGCCAAATTCATGCGAATTATCGCCCAGGTAGTTCATCTTAAAATTTACTTTATTTAATAGATTCCCTCACTTAAGAAATTATCTCATACATTTAATAGTAGTCAGAGCCTTTTTGCACAGTGTCCCCGATTCAGCATTGTCATCATGTGGGTGGCTCCCGAAGCACTCTTAAAAGGACAGTAAACACACAAACTCTGGCTCATGTGATCCAAATTCCGCTTTTGCTATATCTCTTCCCACGGGACGGCACTCTTGTCGAGACATTTGAAATTTGCCGGAATTCAACGGTGCCTTTATTGTCCCTTTATACCTTTTTTGTATTTTTGCAGGCGATCAGTCGCTGCCTTGATTTGGCTGCTCAGATTGAGAAAGTGGGAAAAACTCGACACCGTGAATTGGACGTACAAATGGAATGTATCGATGCAAAACTTAGCGACCTTAATAAGGTGCTATTTTAGTTCGTGTAAATGCCTTTATAATCGATGATTTGATCATCAACAATTTTTAAACAGGCTGTTTCAATGGGTAATCTTAGCAAGCAAGTAACGAATCTGTGTACTTCTTTGTGTGTGAAGAGGGCTGCGATCGCCATGAGCAAGCCACTTCGCTCATCCAGTGAACAATCAAAGGTTTTTATGTTTTATTTCTATTTTACTAGCGTATTCTATTGTATTGTTCCCATGTTACTAACAGATAAGTCGTAGAATAATTTGCTATCGTTAAACTACCTTATGGTGAGCTTCAAAAACTCCGCAACTGATTCATGCCCGTCAGCGATGGCGGAAGTTTAAGAATATTCCGCTCAACGATAGGAATTTCCGAGAAGGCGCGGAACATATTAGTGAAGGAGAAACTGAAGTAGACCCTGCTTGCGTTACACGAGACATGGCTGGTAAAACCGACGGCGTATGGTGATGGAAGATATCATCTACCTCGTCACATGTAACGCGCGCGCCGCCTTGAAGAGAGCGAAATATCGTAACGGGTTGGATTAGCTCTTCTAGACGCTATTTTACGGTAGAGTTAAAAATGATCCCTACCATAACCGCGTGATTTTTTGGCCTCTGACACTTGGAGAAGCCAAATGTCCTCAGGGTCGCTACACGGGATTCGGAATATTTTCTCTTAAAAATATAATAATAATTAACAAATTAAATAATTAATTTAAAATAATAAATTAAATAATTGTGCAGGCGAGCACAGCGGAGGTAGCGCCGGTGTTGAAGCTTTCCTTCTCTCAAAATGTGCTCGAACACATTGCATCTATAGGACGTCTCATTTTGACCAATCTTGTTGATCAGGAGAAGACCATGCAGGAAGTAATAAATTATCCATTCCATAGTTATTTATTTGAAATATTTCATGCATTGTTTGACTCTAGGCTGCTAGAAAACGCACTGAAATTTTTCAATTTAAAAAAAGAGATTAAAAAAACAGAAACGGATGTGTCTCGTGCTTCATCATGCTCTCTGACAGGCATATCTGTTGTTTAGTGGCGGAACGTTTTATTATTTTGGACCAGTGTTTTTGAACTTATAATATAATGTTTAGGTAGCGACTCTGCCCACTCCAGTGGTCACCCACAAACAGATAACGACAAAGAGCAGCGACCTCCAGAGTTTCATCCAATATCACAAGGTTTGATCGCCAACTATTTTATGAGAGTGTCAAGACTGCAAAGATTTCAAGTATTCTGATAGCTAAACCAAACTAACTAATATTTTCAGGTTTTATAAGGCCACATAAAAATGTACAAAAAATTCATTTAAAATACATCACGTAACATGATTTTTAAAGCCTGAAGCTACTGCAGATGAAAGTGATGTAGTGGTCTACGGCGCCCTCCCATTCCATTGATCCGGGATCGATTCCCGGTCGTGACACCGCCACCGCCTTACCAAGGCGCCTACACATTGGGGGCGGGGCTTTACCTTTTTACTGCAGATGCTCCTGTGCTGTAAGTGGATGCCGGCACGCGGATTGCTGATACCGACGAACGATCCTGCACTGCAATCGATCGGTCTCGCAGCAGCATTCATGGTCGTCGCCCCGCCTCCGCCGCACCTCATCCGTGAGCACTTACTTACTTACTTTCTTAGTAAGTTACTAAGTATGTTTCATCCGTGAGCACAATTTCAAACCAATTGATTTACTCTGTTTCCTCAGAACACGTCATGCAAACATACTGTGAATGGAAAGATGAATGTATGTCCGTGCAAATCGCATTTTAGTTGTGATTATTTGTGTCGATATTGTGCACGCTTTCTCACGTACAAGTGGCTCTGCGCCGATTTGAACACTATCATGAAAGTGTTTCCCTCCAGCTACAACAGTGCATTTGAAACCTTTTCAGAACTGGAGGCCGCGTCCACTACCAACCAGTCGAACGGCACATCTAACCGCACTCCTCGATATCGATTTGTGAAGAGAATGACGGGGGGTGCGCATGCCGGTGATGGAACAGCCGCCTTGAACGAGGTTTGCATAACGCCACTTCACTTATTTGTTTTAGTAAAAATGATTCACAGATGGGCTCGATTTCAAGTACGAGAAGAGAGAAATTGTCGATCAACGCGCCAATTAATCTAGGTAATTTATTCAATCGTATTTCTAAAAAATACTGAATACTGACTTTTGAGTTTTATGCTAAATATATTGTTTTTGATGAGAAAATATCAAATAATTGAATGATTGCTATTTTTTTTTCTTTTATTGACAAATATATCTCTGTCAGACCATGAGCCTATTCATATTGATGCACCATACCCTTTCTCTCCGAAGAGAATCAAGATGGAAGAGGAGGAAGGAATTGACGGATCGAATCACATGGAGAATCTGATGAATTTTGCTGAAGATTGCGAAAAAGCTGTGAAGTACGAAGAAATGGTAAGTTTTTTTTTGCGTGATCGCTAATAGAAGGCAATTCGGGTTTCTGTCCTCCCACCCTTACAAATACCCTTGATGCCAAAACACCCATTTGAGCAATCAAACTCTTGCCTCCAATACCTCTTAACGGAATATTGAAATAAAGAAAGAAAAAATAATAATTCCTGATTTTAGGACGGTTACATGGGCGATGAGGTGAAGAGAGAAGTGGATAGTGGAGGCGATTAGGTAATTGTGAGACTGTTGTTATGATTATGTAATCGACATATTTTGTGCTCATATTGTTATTTGTTACTGTTGTTCATTGCTTTGTTGCTCATCGTTTTCGAAATAATTCAAGTCGTTCCTTTTCAATAAAGATTTCCCATCGACATTTCTTCTCAATTATTTGCTCTACTACAGGTTCGAACCTGAAGCTATATCTGAGAATCGTATTTATTTTGACCTTTTTTCTAGTTTTTGTGGTACCCTGATGATTTTGTGGTGGTTGGGAAACTTGAGAATCGATACGCGATGAGTGAAAGTTGTGCCAGCGGGTCGGCGTGACATCGGCGTTGCCTCTTCGTCACATGAAAAAAGGAGTCGGTTCCACTCAAGCGCGTCCTTTTTAGTTAAAAAATCATGTGGAAGTAATAACTTGTCTATAAGGCAAAGATGAGCCATTTGATACCAAATATTCAATCCTCATCTGAACGTCAATGATGTAGTTACCTTGAACATGCTCGTTCCTATGCCCCTCCCCCCCCCATCAGCCCGCCCATTCTGTCATAATCAATATGTCCTTTTCCCGTACTCCAGATGGCAATGTTGCGTACGTGCGTCGTGTGCGGCAAGCGCGACAATCAGCGCAACATGCGCACTTTCACGCTCACAGAGTGGAGACGCGTAGAGTGGATACGGGCATTGACGCAGACGCCCGAACAGGAGAAGGATTTGATAGAGAGGTGTTCTAATTTTGCTTTTTTGGGGGAGTAACAAGTTAAAATTCACAACATTGTGTGCATAATCTAAATTTTGTAGAGAATATTTTGAGTATTTTTGAGATTGCCGCCACACAAAAAAACGGATAAACTCAAGATTGTGCGTATTTACAATTTGATAAAAAAAAGAAAAAAAGGGAGGGTGACAAAACGGCAACGGCCAAAACGGTAACGGCGGAAACAACGGGCTATAACTTGGTTATTAGTGAGTTTAAGGCACAAATCATGAATCTGACCCGCTGTCTGACACACCGAACCCATATGTGGATACTGTAGTGGGGTACGGTAGGAGTACAATGGTACTACTCCCATATCGATCGGATCACTATTAACCCAGTTATAGCCCGTTGCCGTTTCCGCCGTTGCCGTTTTGGCCGTACAATTGTTTTGTACTTATTATGTTTTCAGAATGAACAAGTCTGATAAACCGCGATTGTGCGAGTCTCATTTCGGGCCAGAGTGCTTCGACGTCACTCCTGATGCAGTCATTCTGAGAACCGACGCCATCCCGCGGTACACGGTGAGATCACAGAATAACTATTTAATTGTCTAATTACTAAATAGATTAGCTACTGAGTTACTTAGTGGATCTTGCACTGAAGCGTAAAGGTATACCGGCCCAGTTTATTTAAATGACAGCAATTTATTTTTTAATTGATAGCAATTCGATTTTCAGGTTCCACTATCGAGACCCTACACAGCTGAGAAGACGAATGCCCAATATCCTTCGAAAAAGGAGACTGTCGAGTACGGTAAGTTTTTTTTCCATCTTAAGTAATCTTTGAATTACCATGTTTTTGAATTCGGGGAAAACATTCTGTATGCAAATCGTGAAATAATTGTTGAGTTAAATAATATGTAATTTTCAGAAAAGCAACTTTTAAAGTCGTCTACAACTCGCGTCGCGATCGATCCGGTATTTTCATTTAAAAATAATTTCAGAAAGAATCGAGTTCGATGACTACAAATTCTCGAATAATTGTGCATAATAATATAATTCTCTCATAAACTGCTGGAAAGACGACTAGAGAGTGTGTAAAACAAGTCTGGTGCTTTTTTTGCGATGGTCTTTTAAGGTGGTCGGGATGGCCAGAATGTTATTTTTCAATAATCACACTATTCAGGCTCTAAATTTAAAAAAAATCATTTTCAGGTTCTACCCTCCAGTCTTGTTGGATGGAAGCCTGTCAAAGTGGATAAAATCTCCGAAAAGGGTATTTTTTTGATGAAAAACTCTTATTAAATTAATCAATTAATTAAAATCAAATACCAATTTTCAGAAATGAAGAAGGATGCCGACCAGCCTTGCTCTTCGAAGTCAATTAAGAAAGAGGAAGAGGAAGAAGAGGAAGTCAGCGGGTCGAATCACATGGAAAGCCTGCGGAGCTTCGCTGCAGTTTGCGATAGGGCAGTGAAGAAGGAAGAGGAAGTGGTGAGATTTCATCATCTCTAGGCAATCATTCAGAAATGTACTAACTTGTACTTAAAGGTGGTGTCCCACGAACTTTTGGTCAACTGAGTTCTCACTATGTGGTTATCAAGCTCAGTTCCCCGATAAGAGCCCCGAAAACCGCACGTTCAACCGCTAAGTTTGAAAAGAGTTATTCTAGTTTGGCTCTGTGCCAAACTGACCCTGACGCGCAGGGATTCAAAAATGAGAGGGAGGGATAATGGAAAAAGAGGAGAGAGCGGCTGCGCCATTGGCACATAGGAGATGAGGAATGAGGGAGCGCGAGATCGTAATACTCCTTCTTTAAATAATGCTGAGTACTTAAATAACTTGTACTTAAATAAAACTTAGTTATGACCCGTTGCCGAAATGTCGCCCCACCTCCGAAATTATTTATAAATATTCAGCATTATTTAGTACAAGTTCGTGGCCATAAAACCCCAGGGAGTGATAAAATTAGACTCACTACCAATATTACAGATAAAATACAATGTGGGACCAGACAATCTGACGCATCATCTCCTTCCAGAAGCGAAAAAACGAAAGGTGATTTAGATTTATTTTAAGAAAAAATAATATTTATTAAAATATTTAAGAAAAAATAATATTTTTGTTCACGTGTATCATCGTGGTCGCGGTGCGGATGAGATCAAACTACGAACGCAGCTGTGGCTGCAGGTTCGTTTTTTTCTTCAAAATAATGAATAAAATAATTTGTTTTTCAAGGATTCAATAATAGGCGTTTATCTGGTTTATAATCATTCGATTTTCGATTGGAAATTCAATAAGTTGGTTAACAATCCAGATGATCCAAGCATATAGTGAGGGGTCAGGGTGAGGGAGTGTGCAAAAATGTGAGACTTGCTCTCGATTTTGTACACTCTCCATTCTAAACCCCTTACTTTGAAGGTTTGAAGGGCCAGTGAAATGGTGTTAATTGCTTATTCAGAATCGTCAACGCGTCGTTCTGCCTGACGACGGAAAGGGAGGAAATACGAGTAAAGGGAAGAAGAAGGAGCTGGCGGAACCAGGTAAGATATTAGTTTGCGATTTACCGGGAACTAGGGATAAATGGTTCGGTAATCATATTACGGCCTTTTGAGCGAGATATTTATATCATGCAGCTGATAAGGTGAAGAGAGTTGGAGAAAAGAGACTGTCAGGGGCATGCCAAATCTCGAACCGGCATCCCTGCCAGGAATCCATCGGTCTAGGGTCAATCATTTGCCCATTCAATGAAGACAATAAATCAGATTGTCATTTTGAACAGTATACTCTACACCTTTTGAAAACAAATTTCAAAATTTCAGAGCCGCCTATCGATAATTCGTTCCTACGTGAATCGCACAACGTTACAAGTGATCAAGCTGGTCCTTCGACTTCAAAGAGAATTAAAGTGGAAGAGGAAGAGGAGGAATCGAAACCAATTGTGAGTGTTGTTTTCAAAAGATTCCAAAAAATGGCGAAATTAGAAGAAATTGAGTGATTTCGTCGTATCACTACGAAATCCAATAAAATATGCATTTCAGCCTCTTTTCGTGGACAAAGAAGTGAAAACGGAAGTGGAGGAAGAAGAAGAATACATGAAATTTTCATAAAATTTCAACATTATTTACATAATTTTGTTCTATTGTTTATTGGATAATATTGTTTTCGATAAAGTTATGAGGTCATTGTTCTTGTATTCGAAATCTATGGTTGCTGACCTACCCTTGTGGTTATCTTGAATGTTTTTTTCCGTTTAAGTCGGTTCAATACAACCGCATCTTAGAAACATATCGTGCCGTAATCAAGTTTTACCGTAATTATGGTCGTAATCACCGTAATCAAGTATGGTCGTAATCACCGTAATCGGTTTTACCGTAATCACTTTCGCAGAAATATGGGTAACATGCGACGGCCTTGCATGGTCTGTGGAGTGATGAACTGGCAGAGCAAAATGAGGACATTTACCAGCAATGCAGTGACCAGAGAACAGTGGATTAGAGCAGTGAGACATACCGTCGAAGAACGGAGTGAACTTCGAGAAAGGTGATCCTTGAATTATCCTTTGAATTTGTTACTTTAACTAAAACGGACAGCAGTGTGGTGAAAGTTGCACGACAACTCGTCTAATGACGTTAATCTTTGTATTTTTTTGATACGACACTAATTGCCGAATATTGTGAATATTTTGGATAAAAATTACTGAAAAAAGCAAAAAGAAATAGCCTTTTTCACTCAGACTGAAGAATGCCGCCTATCCTTTCCTCTGCGAGACTCACTTTCCGCCCGAGTGTTTCAATGAGACACTCACTACAAGAACACTGAAGAAGGGCGCCTGTCCCCGATACCCGGTTAGTTCACTTTAAAAATCTTCTTTTTTCGATTTGTGATTATGAGGTGCAGCTTTTTTAGTTAATTATTTTGTTTGATTTGCGATATTTAAAAAATGAAGAGAAAAAATAATTTTTCTTTTTTGAAGTGCAATTTGGAAATTTTTAATATCGTTTTGTTCAGGATCCGACCTCGATGCCGATTGGACTGGATGCTGTAAAACTCGAGGATTCCGCTGGAAAAGGTTATAATAACGTATTTTTACTAATTATTTTATTAGTAATTTTCTGTTAATATTTTGAAAACATTTAAAATATCAGGAATAAAGGTGGATCCTGATCAGCCAGCCGTTCTACATGTGAAGGAAATCAAAGTGGAAGAGGAAGAAGAAGAGATTGATGGATCGAATCACATGCAGGATCTACTCAGTTTCGCACAAGTTTGCGAGAAAGCTGTGAAGGTCGAGGATGAGGAACCGGTGAGATTGCATCGTCATTAGGCTACGATAATATTAGACTCATTCCCAAATGCAAACAAAAGAGTCTCGCGTGGAATAGCTTTTTTACCGTAATCACAATCGATATAATTCACTTATAGATACTATCGCCGAGTGTCGTATTGGGAAAGAAGTCGCGCTGTAAATCGGAACAGGTACGGTTTTTTTTCAAAAATGTTTTTTTAGTTTGTAGCTAATTCTGATCTAATTAAGTTAATTAATTAACATATTCACAGCGAGTGTTTCGTCGGAAGTGCATTGCGTGCGGGGCAATTACGGATCGGATCACATTTATCAGAGGATCAGAGTGGAATGTGGAGAACCTTCTTTCGAGAATAATCGGCACTGAGGAGTATCGAATGCAAGGCATGTTTTTTGTTGTGGCTTACAGTGAGCTACTTGTTTTCTCTCTTAAACACAGTTAAGTACCCCATTATTCATTTGCTCTTAATTGAAAGCGTCATTGTTATAAATTATAATATATTAAGTCGAACGGGCCGTACGAGACAAATTGTCCGTTGCCGCAGCTGCTGGAGCAACCATCTGCACTGCTCACCTGAGCGAAGAGAGACAGCGTCCGCAGGTTAGAAGTGGAATGGCTTCGCAAGAAATGCCCTCCTCATTCTGCACACTATGTCACACTCTTAAGGCATTTTTTGCGAAGCCATCCCTAGTTAGAACAAAGTGTTCGGATACTCGTCCGATACGCGAGTCTGCTTGAGTCATTACAAACTGGAACAGAGTTGTCAATCATCGACATTTACTTGATTCACTAGAGTTTTGAAATTCGGGTATATAATTGGATCAGATCTCTTCACACTCGAAATTATGTGATCGATCGATCGCTGTAGAGCGTGTGCGAAATAAAGAGATCTTACTCAATTATTTATCCGAAGTTCAAACGATTTACCAACCCTTGCTTGCGCAGGAAGTGCTATCCGACGTTGAACTGACAGAAGAAGAGGAACAGCTAAAGCGTGCCTCCCTCGTTCCTCTCCACTTCACTCCTCGCTTCTGCCGGTCCATTCTGCCCTCTCACAAAACTCCAGCCGCCCCTTCTCGTCGCAGCTCCTGCGCAGAAATGAGCAAGACTGAGAAGAGACAGATGTACTCGGGTGAGGTTTTGATTATCCAGATCCGATATTTTGAGGGTGTGATTGATAAATTATCAATCACACGGTATGTATCAATGATAAATAAGGGAAACAAATCGCCAGGGAACATACAACACCGAACTGTATTGAGTGAATTGAGCGGGACGCCGAAATAACGCTTATTTAGGCGTCTTTATCTCTCGTTGTTCTTGGGTCATTATTGAGTGGCAGATTTTTAAAAAAAACCGCTGTTGTTGCTATATTCTTCCTATACTGTCTCACAAAATGATTTTCTTAGTGTATTTATTTTTCATGTTTCAGATGGATCTCACGACTCTTCCATCGATTTGCCGGGTCCTTCCACTTTGAAGAAAATCAAAGTGGAAGAGGAGGAAGGAGACGGATTGAAGAATTTGGTAAGTTTGATGTAGTGTGGGATAAAGAATCTGTTCCATTTACCTGTGAGATTACACAATAAAATGTTTTTTATATTAAATATATAATCAGATTTAATTTTTAGCCCCTTTTCATGGACAAAGAAGTAAAGAAGGAAGAAGGCGAAGAATAGGAACTTTATTTATCGAGATTTTTTTTCCTTAATGTTGATATTTGTTAATCACTATTGGATAAAGTGAATTTTACAATTTTTTTCAAATTATGATTCGTTGAAGGTTACTTATCCCAGCTTAATGCTTATCTCTATTTTGTTAGATTCATGATCAGTTTTTAAAGCTTAGTGCATATTACTGCTTACAGCAATCAGACAGAGAAATGTCGGGCCACGACGATTTCACTCGATGCGAGGTGCGTATTAAAACAGTAATCTACATTACCTCTGTATCAGATAAAGATCTTTCAAGGGACCATGATTGACTGATTGAATAATCTCAAACAATAGTCGGTTTTACATTTACTTTACCTTTTTAATTGTGGTTTTGGGTGTTCAGTAGGGTTGACCACTCGAAAAGTCGAAACAAAGAGTTTCGATTACGTTTCGGAACAGTTCTCCGTTTCGTTGTCGCTTTTCCTTTATTTTCTAACAAAGGATATTTCGAGTGGTCAACACTAGGGTACAGCTCGAATTTCGTCAAATTCTCATGGACGTGTTCCTTTTTACTTAGCAAATTTGCGTTGTTGAGAAAACTAAACGGGAAACCGCCTCTAATTTAGACAATTTTTTTGCTTTTTTTTATTTTATATTTTTATTTATTTTTATTCAGTCTTGCAACCAACTCCTCGCCGAATCTCAATCGTCGAATCTCTCTTCTCCCTCCAAAATCGGCCATCTACTGGCCTGCGGACACGTGGTTTGTGTCGCCTGCCGAGCCACTCAGGGTATCTTTTCAATTTTAGTATTTGTATCATAAATGAATTGTAGCCGAAACTGATATAGCTGTTTCGCTCCCGTCATTAAAAAACTTTTTTTGAGGCAGTTGTTCGATTTTTTTCTCAACAAAAAATAATTCACTTTACCTTTCGCTATGGAATCGAAATAGTCATACATAGCTATTTTCTGTCACCTAAACCCCTGTAGCACTGCAAAATGTACATAATTAATCGTAAATTAATCACAGGTCGTCGCAACTCGCGCGTGCACTGCTATTGCTGCAATAAATATGTGGAGAGCTTCGATCTTCCCTCGTTTGAGGAAATAAAGACGTGAGTTTCCCTTTTAAATAATTTTTTGTGGGTTTTGAGAAAAGCCGAGCCGCTCTGGGAAAGAGACTATGGTGTCAATAGTTGGAATGAGAGCCAGAATTTGCTAAATTTATTTTAAATTGATGCGGCATCAGCCAGACGGGGAAAATAAATAGAGAGAAAAGAGAAAAAAAGGGACACAAAAATAATTTAAAAAAAAAAATAAAAATATGTTTCTGCTAAAATCAACCCCGTATTTTTTGAAAATGGCTATTGATAGTATTACAATGTTAAAATAATACGGTTTTGCAATTCACTGCTGGTGTGTGCACACTCTTTCGATACGTGCCTCTGCTAGTCTTTGAAATTCGGGAAAATAATTGGATTAGCACTCTTCATTTTGTATTTTTTTAAAAATAATTGAAAAGTCTACCTCTTGCGTTGTCCAGCGGAACGTGTGTTTAGTCGCGGAACGTTTTATTATTTTCAGGTCGCCAACTACTTTTACCACGAGTCGATGGTGTGCTCACCACAAAAAGCCCAAGAAGAAGGTCGAGATCAAGTGCTCATGCGGAGAAGTATTCATAATTAATTTTATTCAATTGATTAAAATTTAATTAGGTCCATGTTTAAAAATTTAATTTAATTTAAACAGGGAAGCAGCCTGTCTTCGAATAGGGTACGTGTATCAGCGTTCTATCAAAAAAATAAGCCATTAAAAGGTCTTTTCTGTACGTAAAGTTGTGATCACCATATCGGGAAAACCACCGTATTCGTGGGCTACCATCGTTGTAAAACCATTCAAATTGTATCTTTGAACTAAATTATAACTTTAAAAATTTCAAAATAAAATGTTAATAATAAAATGTTAAATATTATTTAAGCTCATTTGTGTCACGTGTGCGCTCTCAACTCACTCCAGCCATTACAAATATAAGGAATTTTTCTCGGTTTGTTTCTTTTTTTTGTAAAATTATTTCTAAATATATATTTTTTATGTATGAAAATATTTCTCTTCTTAGACATTCTGTTTTTAAAATTCCACACACAAAACACACAAAAAGTAGGGAAAAAATACAAAATTTTAAAAAAATTATAAATTTTTCACGTACAGGTGGATGATCAATTGGATGAGGAAGTGTACGAAAATGAGGAGCAAATCAAGGTATCTAACCCCCATCAAATGTAATTTTAATTCAATGATATTTTATCAATGATACTTTCTTTGTATTGCCAAGAAAGGGTGGAAAGAGAGGCGAAGATAACAATTTATCAAATTGGCCATGCAAAAAAGAAATAAAGCATTTGAAATCATGACAACCTAGTATAATTTACTCGTATGATAATTTTGAGTCTGATTATGGCATTTTTTTGCTTCTAAAGTATAGTGTTTCACAAACACCTTTGATAGGTTCTTATCGAAGAGAAAGATCGCCTTGCGGAGAGGAGGAAGGTATTTGAGCAATCTCTTGCTGACGCCAACAACGAAATTGCAGCAAAATTCACCCGTATAATCGCACAAGTGAGTTCGTTTTTTCGATAATGTGAATAATTTCAATGCACACTTTGAAGCGTACGTTGTTATAATACGTTTCATATCAAGAATATTAATATCTTTATTAAACATTTTTTTCGCTCTTCCTTACTTCGATATAAGCTCTTCCTTACTTCTTCCTTACTTCGATATTGTAAACAACTTCTTCTAAAAACTAATTGAAGCATTCAGGCGATTTCTCGATGCTTGGATTTGCTGGAACAATCGAAACAACTATCTAAAGATTCATTCCAAAAAATCGATAAGCGAATTGGGGATATCAATTTAGTAATCAAGAAGTTGCAAACGGTTCACACCGCTCAACAGGTCAGTCTCCAAATAGGTGTCAAGAAATTTAGAAAAAAATATTCAAATTAGACATTTGAATTTATATTCTCAACATTTCCATCAAAAACATGAAGGTAATATAGGGTTGGCAAGAAAGTCTTGTCCGATTTCGAAATTTCAGAAAACTCTTCCGCGTTTCCTTTCCAAGTCCCCTGGCTAACCCTGTCTAGTAACATTATATGTAGGGAGTCTTCCTCTTTTTGTTGCTCAATACTTCACGACTGCGTGTTCATTCTGTCGAGAAATTGGAATGGAGAAATGTCGTCGGATAGATTTCGACTCTACACATTCTTTGACATGATGTTCTATAGTGGATCGAGGCAGAGGCCCATGTAAGCTATCTACTAGAAGGGTGGCCTTTACTAAATGCAGGAACGGCAATAAGACCGAGTTACCCTGTCAGGCTAGTCAGAAGCGATGTCTCAAAAGAACATGTTGCGAGCGACATACCGCGACAAAAAAGGTTTTGCAGTTTTCAGAGGTCTCTGAACGAATTAAATTCCGATTTCCCTCTTATTTAGAAGGGCACCTATGACGGTTAGAATGTTATTACTCGCTACGAGATGGAAGGTATTGTCAGTGATTTGACAATGCGTTCGTATGAGGACCGAAATTCGAGATCGAAAATGAGTATTTACAAAATGCTACAATTTTAGGGAAGATCAGATCAATCCTTTCCTCCGCTCATTACGCAGTAAATGTCCTTTAGTATTACTGTTTAGTAGGACATTGGCTGATTTAGACCTACTTCGGCAGAGCACTTTATCGATTAAGGCACCCCAAAATGGATTTTTTACCGAAATTCAGCGAGTTTCGACATTTTTGATTTTTTTTGTGTTTCAAAAAGTTAGGAATTAAATTGTTTAAAAGAACCGTTGTGTCGGTTAGTCATATTGCTAGTCAATATATTGCGCACCATTACAGCTCGATACCTTCGCATTGGACACTGTGATTATAAATCATCCTAACCCTACTTTTTCTGAGCGCATCACATCTGGAGGGCCATAACTTCTGACATATATATAGCAGCGTTTAGATCTCACATTATTTTGAAAGAGCAATGTTGACACTGGGAGTGGCTCTAAGCATAGCTTCTTCGGAAAATTCTCCACGAAAAGAAAACTATTTTTTTAATTGTCGCATTTTCATTTCTACATCATATACTTTGGAATTCGTTATATCTAAGCATTCGAGGGAGAGTCAAATAACACCAAAGTTGAAAGTTGTTAATCACTATGGCTCCTACAACATACCATGCATACAAGGTGTATTAATTTGAATTTGCCGAAAACCGGAAGCTGAAAGTTAATACCTCAAAACGGACAAGACTTTCTTGCCAGCCTGATATTAGACTTATTAATGGTATATTAAACATATTTTATGTGCTTATTACAGACACTCGTAATGGGATCTCACGGTAGGGGAGCATCTGCCAATTTCTCCATACGAATGTGCGAAAAGAATGCAGCTCTCGCGATATGTGAACCTGTACGCGGCGATAGCCAATTGCTCCTGGTAATTCGTCGAATTATTTTATTTTGTTTTATATCTATTTTTATAACTTTTTTTTATTTGTTCAATTACACTAAACGAGATCTTATTTGTATATCCGCGTTAGGGTATGAGATGGGTGGAACTCCTTTTATTACTCGAATTGTGCTTGATTTCTGAGAAAGTGGACCATGATTCATATTTTGTTACAACACCTACCATCTCTCAGAATTTCCGTGTTCTTAGATGAGGAGGCCTTTCGGACAACAGGCCATTTTCAGCCAAATCTACTTCTAAAAATTGGGATTTTAACCTGGTATTTTAGCCTTTAATTTTTTTTTTCAATTGTTAAAAAGTGTACTTGTTCAGGCGCGGCCTCTTGCTGTCACTACCAATCCCGTACTCAAGATTTCCTTTGCCGCCAATATTCTTAATCTGATCGCAAATGTCGGCAAAGGTTAACATATATACATAAATGATATTTTAAAAAAGAAAGCAGCGAAGTATCGAATATTATTAATTACATTGGATTCTTATTTAGTATTATTAAGGTTTCATGACGAATTTGGGCGATGAAGGGTCGAAAGTGAGGCAGGTGAGGAGTTTCAAAAAATTAATTATTAAGCCCCAAATAACTCATATTATAATCAAGAATTTTTCTAGTTCAATAGCGTGGCCCATGTGCTGCTCAATTATTACAAATTCACAAACACTCATCCGAAATATGCGAATGTTTCGCTGTTCAAGAGCTGAAAAGAGAGGGAGAGAGAGAAGTGCTTAAAATGGCACATAGAATTTTAAATTAGTGAGAAACACAGATATGATTAGTTCATGAACAACTTTTTTTTTAAATATATCAAATTTTTTTTTAAAATCATATGTTCTCAGATCCAGACAGTTGCCACTGAAATAGTTTCTGCTCCTGTACAGAAACGTCATAAAGGCAATGATGAATTTTGCGATCTCGCACTCTTTTCGCGATTCCACAAGGTGAGAAATTCAGTTTGAAGAACAAAAAGTAAAAGAATTGCAAAAAAATCTATTGCATTAAAAAAATCTACAGGCGGTGACGCGGCATGGCCGTTATATGCAGCTCGCGTGGAATGCGGTATTAATTAAACATATTAATGTATATTCTGAATATTTAACTTGCCATATTCCGACGATAAAATCGACTTAAAACATGATTATCGTACCGCAACACATGACAGGTAAATCGACTCAATCTGGCAACGGATTTCGCTTCGATTGGTCAACTCGTCGCACCTCTAATCATCCTTCCCAATCCCGTCCGATCTATAGGTTCGTTGTTTTAATTTCAGTACATGCAGAATACCAAACAAGACGTTACATAATCAAATCAATATTCATAATAAATTGATATATGGGGATACATTTTATTGATAGTGTAAACTATTTGTCCCAGCTCTTCGACACTATGTTAACAATGCGGAAAAGGACTACTCTGGGCAGCAATCGATGAATGCCGAAATACCTATTCAAGGCACATCTCGAGGCATGTTTAAAGCATTATTGTTTTGAACTTTATTTTTTTCCTAGAAAATAGTAGCAAAGAACTTTATTCCTGATCGAAGAGAGATTTATAATTTACAGTAAAGACACCGTTGAATTCCCGAAATTTGTGGCGTGGCGAAACCGAAATTTAACACTTGGGCTGATATCGGATAGGGCGCACACTATCTCTATCCCTACGTCGCTCGAGGGAAGTGGATAAAATGAACAAGAATTTGTGTGTTTACTGTCCCTTTAAGTAGTAACTTCATATTGTTCAAGATATGAACTGCGATCCTGATCAGCCGGGTTCAGCGAAAAGAATCAAAGTGGAAGAGGAGGAAGAAATTGATGGATCGAATCATATGAAAGATCTGATGAATTTTGCTGAGGATTGCGAGAAAGCTGTGAAGTACGAAGATGAACAGGTGAAAATTTGAAAGTGCTAAAATGGTGTTAATAATATATTTCAAGGTCGAGATCAGGGAAGATGAAGTGAAAACCGAAGTTGATGAGGGGGGAGATTGATTCGTTTCTATATCGATTTTCCGATATGTATAATTTCATATATTCATTCAATCATAATCATCATTTTCTCGAATTATTCGATAAATTTGTTTTGTTTAATTTCTTTAATGTTGACTTTAATGAAGGTTTGAGAACCGATCTAATGTTTATCTGGATGGAGTCATTCACATTTCGCTGAATAGCACGCCTCTCACGAGAGGCTCGGACCAACATTGGTATAGGTCCTCTATAATCTCCTTCGTTTTGGAATTTTTCACAACTCTGTATTTCTGTGCTCAAAAAAATGATATTTTTCGAAAATTCCTTTCCCTTTCAGAAATCAAGTTAGAGAGAACAATGCTTGTTGGACACGACGATTTCACTCGATGCGAAGCAAGTTTATTTTTATATTGTATGAAAAAAATTATTTATTGAAACTAAATACTTCCTTAGAGAGTCTTAATTTACTATACATCTTTTCGTGTGACCACACATTATTCCTTTGCCCCTTGTCCATAAAATATAATATAAATATTATTTATTCCGTATTCAGTCGTGCAATAAACTCCTGGCCGCTTGTCCCTCGTCCAAACTTGATAATTCATGCAAACTTGGCTATCTCCTCGCATGCGGACACGTAATTTGCATCACTTGCAAGGCGACTCTCGGTATTTCACTTTTCTATTTGCTCCAGATTTACAGAAAAAAATATTCAATTTCCATCTCACTAATTGCAAGCGGTCAATAATGACTAAAACTTTTAGTCCTACCTTCTCAATAGAGGTCAAAAGGTCCCTTTTGATTTCGCACACTCTCTCATCAGCCGATCGGCTAAGAAAGTGTGTGCGAAATGATGAGTCTGTGGTCTTATTTTTCGCACTCAACTTCACAGGCCAGCGCTGCGGAGGTGTGCGATGCAGTTGCTGTAGGAGAGTTGTCGAGAGCTTCGATCTTCCCTCGTGGGAGCAATTTAAAACGTACGTGCATTCGTCATTCTTCAGGCCAGTCGACTCTACGGAAAGGGGTTGGAGTGAGAGTGCGTGTAAAATCGAGCAAACACTCTCAATTTTGCACACTCTCTCACCCTGGCCCCTTTCTGTTGGTTTGGAACCATGTGGTCAGTGACGGACCCCCCCAGTGCTTGGGTCATACATTTTCGTCCAACCCGAAGTAAGTTTGCGACTTCACAAATCAGTCTGACAAATCAACAAAACTGGTGATACCTGAATCGGAAGTTGGTTTTTTCGGCTTTTTTACTAATGAACCTACTGGACATTTCTAGAATTGTGTTGAGTCTTGCAACTTCTTGGTTCAGAAAATTACAGATCGGTATTTCCGGCATAAGAAAATGTATGGGTTGGATAAACTTTGTGCAAACCGGAGAATTTAGTAAATTCAATTAGTGAATTTAATTTAGATCGCCATACACGTACTTTTCGAGTCGGTGCTGCACCCTGCACATCAGACCAAAGATGCAGATGGAGATCAAGTGTTCTTGCGGAGAAGTGGGCCAAAAATAATATAAATAGTGCTATAATTTCATAATTTTGAGTTAAATTATGTTGAAAAATGAACCGGCGATGCTTTGAGAAACTATTCATCTTCTATCGTCTAATCATTTGAGAAATTATATTTTCTTATCTTTGTGACTTTAGTTTCAGCTATGCTAGAAAATCTCAAAAATGTAAAATAATAATATTGCAATATCTGAATTAATTAAACTACTGTAATAAAATTAAATTTGAGCTTATCTGTGTCATGTGTGCTCAATCTACTCATGCCTGCCATTACAACTACAAAGAATTCTACTCGGTTTGTTTTTTTCTCATTTTCTTTTAAAATGTTTTAATGCTAATTTTTTAATGGTAATTTGTTTAACATCAATTTGTATCATATTCGTGAGTGATTGAGTGGTGGTGGCCTAGGATCGGGCAGTTCATTTGTAGCGGAATCAGGCAGTTTTCCTGTCACCACTTTTGCATTCGTTAAAAAAATATTCTTCAAGAATTCTTGTTGGATTTTTAGATTATTTTCAAATTATCGAAGCCAAACTTTAATTTCTGAATGATAATTCAGAAATGAAACCAATAATCTAACCGAATTTTAAAATTCTAATTTTTTCTAGAATATATTTTATTTCTATTTAAATTATTTGTTCTTCGCTCTTTGTTCAATTTTTTTATATTTTAGATGGACGATCAATTGGATGCAGAAGTGAAAGAAAATGCAGAATTAATCGCGGTATAAATTATTCCCTATATTGTTATAATAATAATAATTATTATTACTATTATATTACTATCATCGCCTCAAAATGTCGATTTGAGTCGTATGGTAGTTTTTGTCATCTTTCTGCACCTAATTTCCAGTATGTCGAAAATTATTTGTCTCAAATACTGAAATTACAGTAGCCGCCAATATTGTGTCACCTCTACATTTTTCGAATATATCGTGGTTCAAACTTATCGAATCTTTCTAATTTTTTGAGAGTGATTGGGATTTATGATTGCCGATGATTTCTTATAGTGGAGGTCGGTCAAATATAATCGTGCGACCACTTGCTGCATACTCGTTTACTTGCTGCAAATTCGAATTTTCAGTTCTCTATTTTGCTAAATTCCGTATGGCCGGCTATATCTGAATAAGTATGCTGGTCAAATAGAGGAAAATTGGGGATTCTCAATCCACTACTTGGATAGGGTTTCAACTGCCTCACCAGTCGAGCTGCATGTGCTGCAAATGGTACACTTCTGAAAACGTTTTTAATTTTCTTCCTGATGAACGAATCAAGCTCACAATCAGACGTGGCGATTATTATTGGCTAGTGAGTAGTCATGCACTGTGCTAATATGGACGGGATCCGCCTCTCTTTGAAACTTGCAGCAAGATGACGTCACTTTTGCGGCTAGTGTTTTTGTCATGCAGCACACTTGCTGCATACTTTTTTCTTAGGCGTAAAATTAAAAGTGATGATTCTATGATACCTATACTTCTCATAAATCAAGTATTGTAATTTTGGAGCACTTTTCCGGCCCGCTGTAATAGTTGGAATCTGGGAAAAACCTGTTCAAAACAGCACTTTTGAACAAAAAATAGCGAAAAGTGCAACTTTCTTTCAGGTGTGATGGCACATAACTTTCTTCGCAATGGTCCTATCACTCTATTAAATTGCAGAAATATTATTTAGGCATCCAATAACATTCGCTGATCATTTTACGCCTTAGAAAAAAGTATGCAGCAAGTGTGCTGCATGACAAAAACACTAGCCGCAAAAGTGACGTCATCTTGCTGCAAGTTCCAAAGAGAGGCGGATCCCGTCCATATTAGCACTGTGTATGACTACTCACTAGCCAATAATAATCGCCACGTCTGAGCTTGATTCCTCCATCAGGAAGAGAATTAAACTCGAAATTTTTTTCAGAAGTGCACTTTTTGTAGCACATGCAGCTCGACTGGAGAGGCAGTTGAGACCCTATCCAAGTGATGGATTGAGAAGCCCTAATGTTTCCCTATTTGACCAGCGTACCTATTCAGATATAGCCAGCAATTCTGAATTTAGCCAAAGAGAAAACTGAAAATTTGAATTTGCAGCAAGTAAACGAGTATGCAGCAAGTGGTCGCACGATTATATTTGACCGACCTCCACTATAAGAAATCATCGGCAATCATTAATCCCAATCACTCTCAAAAAATTAGAAAGATTCGCTAAGTTTGAACAAAGATATATTCGAAAAACGTGGAGGTGACACAATATTGGCGGCTACTGTAGGCCTTTCATAGTTTCTTCTGGATGAGAGAGGACGAATGGCACTAAGAAAGAAGCAATTGGAGCGCTCTCTCAATGAGGCCAACAACGAAATTGAGCTAAATTCACGCGGATCATCGCGCAAGTCAGTTCATTTCTGATTAATTCATTACTGTAATAGATTTATATTTTTTCAAGCAAACGATTTTTTACATTATGTTATTACCTGAGCATGCGTCATAGAAATTTGTTTAATATGCTTTGTACGAATTAAACTTTTTTTTTCAGGCGATTTCTCGATGCTTGGATTTGCTGGATCAGTCTAAGCAACTTGCCAAGGACTCATTCCGAAAGATTGACAATCGCATCGGGGAAATCGATTTAGTCATCAGGAAAATACGAATGGTAATCAAATTTCAACAGGCCGATCATTCCTCCAGAAAGGGTGAAAATTGAGTGTTCAAAATCATGGAGACAGCTCCTTGGTAATTTTTTTTATTATTATCTCAATATTTTCTAATATTTATTGAATATTGAATTTGTTTGTATTCCAGACGCTAGTTTCGGTATCACGCGGCCCATCTGCCAATTTCTCTATTGGAATGAGCAAGAAGAGAGCGGCGCTGTCCATGTGCCAGCCGATTCGCGACCAAATCCAAGCGCTACTGGTGAACTGATTATAAATATTACTTGGCGTTGTTCTGAGTGTTTCGTGTTCCGATAACAACAATATTACGAATGATCCTTTCATAAATAGTTTAACATTCCCACAACGCGAATCATTCATTGCTTTCTTTGCCAACCCGCATTTCATGTTTCGTAATTAACAAGGTCTAAGAATTCAGTCGGCAATAGTTTGATCTTTTCTTCAGTTACTATTCAATTTTCAATTATCTTCAATTTTTCCATTTATGTTGATTTAATTTTTAAATTTAAAAAAAAATACATTTCTCTAGACCAAGGAATTTGCCGTCGCTCGTGAGCCCATCCACAAGATATCGTTCGCATCCAACATTTTCAATTTCATCGCAAATATCGGCAAGGGTTTCATGACGAATTTGGTGGATGACGCAGGCGGCATCAAGCATGTGAGGAGTTTTTAAAAAAAATTATTGTAAATTATTTACAAAAATAATTGAACTAATGGAACAAAGGCTGATCCAATTTTATGTAAACAAATTTAGAAATTAAATTAATATTATTATGTTGATTTCTTCTCAGATCCAGTCCATTCCCACTGCGATTGCTAAGGCGCCTGCAGTTCAAGTCATCGATAAACTAGGAGACCTCGCGCACTTTTCTCGATACCACAAGGTAATTTTGTTTTTTTTTTAAAAAAAGCGCCAGTTTTGGGGAGTCAATTTTATACGCAATTTCGTCACGTCTTTACTACTGCAGGCACTCGTTCAACACGGCCGCAGTTTGCAGCTCGTTACGAATAAGGTGCGACTCTAATGTTGTGATTTGTAAGAAGTTCTAAAATAAGTGATTTTCGAAATTCGTCCGTTAGATCAGAAAAACAAACAAACAATTTCCATAACACAACACATTACAGACACACATTGACAAGCAAATCACTCTGGCATTGGACTTCGCTTCGATTGGCCAACTCGTCGCTCCTCTAATCGTCCTTCCCAATCCTCTCCGATCCATGGGTACGTTTTAAATCGAAATGCAGCATATCAACATGAATTCAAATAAATTGATCGGCATCATTTAATTACTTAAAAAATAGACAACGGGCTGTTTTTCGCTGTGCTATGAGATAAGAGAGGTAAACAATGTGCGCAGAGTAACTAATAATCTAATTATAAATTGTACGAGGTTACATGATAATAATCCCGTTTTCAGCTGTAGAAAACGATGTGGAGACAGTAAAAGAAGACGAACCTGAAGAGAAATCGAATGATATCGTAATCCCTGTTCAAGCTACGTCCCGAGGTATGTTTCACATTGCATAAGTATAAAAGGAAGCGATATTTTAGATATTTGATTTTTTTATTTTAAAAAAGTAACGAAGAAGATAACGAAGAAATGGTTTCTTGATCATCCTCTTATTTGTCGTAGTCTAACTCGAGTGATTTATATTTGTTCACTTTGAAATTTACTATTTTACAGATCCGAACTACGGTCCTAATCAACCGGGCCCTTCCTCTCAGAAGAGAATCAAAGTGGAAGAGGAGGAAGAAATTGACGGATCGAATCACATGGAGAATCTGATGAATTTTGTTGAAGATTGCGAGAAAGCTGTGAAGTATGAGGATGAAGCGGTGATATTTTGACAGAACAAAAAATTCTAATAATGAATTTTGAGACCGAGTTTAATGACGATGAAGTGAAGATCGAAGTGAATGAAGGAGATTAATCAATTTGTTCTCGCTATACCATTATTATATTACGTGAATCGTTAATTTATGCTCGTTGCCCCGTGTTTTTTGATAAAGTTGTTTTTGTGTACCTTTTTTTCTGGTTCTAAAACGGTTTTAATTCCGAGCTGATGCTTCTTTCAAAGGAGGAATCCAAGTTTCTTCTATTATTCTTGATTATGATTTTTTTCTTAATTTTTTCACCTCCCTTTCTCTCTCCGCCCCTTTATCAGGAGATAGTCATGCCTTGAGTGTTTGCCGATTGTATAATATTCTTTTCGAACCCTTAGCGTCCTTGCGTTTATTCCGATACCGTGCCTAGCGTCTCTTATTTCTGATTTATTTTGCGCAAATTACTTTGTAATTCAAATTAATATCTGGAAACATATATTTTTCGCAGAGTTGTTGAGCTTAGCAACCTGTGAATTTTGACTTATTAAAAACCTTTTACAGAAATCGTACGAGATAAATGTCTGAACACAGCGAGATCTCTAAATGCAAGGTGAATGTTGCCTCTAGTTTTCTAATTTTCTCTAACTAACTCTAATTTTCAACGGTAGTTATCTCCCGAAATTTTTTTGGACGGTTAAAGAAGGAGTTTCCGTTGTATAGCAAACAGACATGTTGGCGAATATCCCACTGTTGTGTGCTCTATCGAACATAGTAACATTTTGACCTTTTGTTTTATCGTATCATTTTATAACTGTTATCTTCCCTTATCAGTTGTGCGATAAACTACTATCTCACACCCTCGAATCCAGTCATCTTCTCTCCTGCGGCCATGTAATTTGTGTGTCGTGTAGACAATCGAAAGGTAACATTTTCATACCTCTTAATTAATAATTAGGGTGCTATTATTGGTAGCTATTGGAAAATGTTTAAAAAAACAAAGGAACACTGACCTCGCGCGCGAGAGATTTAATGAAATGGAGAGAGAAAGGTTCATTTCCAATACTTTCAATTGACAATCAAATTCATAGTCCAGCTCATATCTGAATTATTTTTCTGTTCTTAATCAATGTCAATATATTTATTCGATCATCAAGGAAAGGGCCTGTCGATCAATGCCTCTCTTCCATAGCATTGGTTGTTCTCTGCATAGACTTTGCCAGTTTACTCCATATTCTTTTCTCAAGTCATCACGCCATCTTGTCGTAGGTCTTCCGACTGGTCTTTTCATATTCCATGGAGAACGATGAAATATGGGTATTATAATATCTGAACAATAGTGCAATCAAATAAAATCTTTCACAACTTTGAGCGACAATGTTTCCTGCGTATACCATAATCCGCAGAAATTAAGTAGACTCATAGTTGGTTAGGAAGGATAGGACTGTATGTCCCGTTATGTAATCCACATACACATACATATTATTCCACAAATATAGAAAAGTGAGAGATTCCCCGTCGATGTTACATGCTCTCTCATGCCAAACCTCTTTCCTTTGGAATGATCTGATCGGCGAGCTATGGAGTTTCTAAGACGAAGAGACCCTATTACAAATTCACAAACACTCGTCCGAATTTATAAAACGTTCCGATGATAACACGCATTACAGTAGGTGAGAGAGCGTGCCAAAAGAAGAGACACGTCGAAGTATAGAAAGAGAGTGCACACACCAGTAGTACATTTCACGAACGTATAATTTTAAAATTGTAATGAATACTAACGGTTTTAATTCACAGGCCAGAATTGTGGACGTGTATTGTGTTCAATCTGCAAGAAATTGACCCACAGCTTCAATTTTCCCACGTCGAGCGAAATCGGAGCGTTAGTTTATACATTTTTGTTTCGAAAATTGGATAATTAATCAATTTTATGTCTCCTTTAATTACCTAAATTGAATATTAAAGAGATTTAGATGTGAAAGGACAATTTATCAATGCACAGACTATGAGACTTTACATTTTTTTTAAATCTTTACTTTAAAAAAAATAAATTATTCTTTTTTTATTATTTATAGTTCACCGACCATTCGTCCTCCATCTCACACCAATTTCTGTCCCAAGCACTTTGCATCTGAGAATAAGACGGAAATAAAATGTTCCTGTGGAGAGGCGAGTATTACTATAAGGATGTGTTGTCTTCACTGGACGAGTGTCAGGACTATTAAGTCTACTAGGATCTCGCCATAGAAGTATCGCCATGTTACGTCATGTTTCAAATATTAGATTCCCGCAAACAACATGTTCGTCCGATAAGTTTGGACAAAGTTATTCGCGTTTTCCTTTGAGCTAAACTGAAAGGAATTCAAAAATAAGGGCGAGGGATCAGTGGAAATGAGGAGAGAGCGACCACGCCCTCCTTTAATTTTCCTTCGAACAAAATAGAACGACCGGTAATTTAAAAAAAAGAATATTTATGTATATTTTCAGAATATCTGTATCGAGTGTGCGAAGACCACACATGGAGTTCACTACAACTATGCGGATATGATCACGGTTCGCTGACATTTCAATTTGCAAATACCAAAAACGTAATAGGACCATAATTTTTGTAATCATTTTACGCAATTATAATATTACAAGCTTTATTCGACAAAGTTTATTCAGGTGAATACGCATTTGGATAAGGAAATGAAGCAACTCACGCGGCTAAAAATGGTGAATTAAATATTAGTGTTTTAAAAAGTATATTGATCGTACGGCAGTTACTTTTCCCAGAACGTTGCGAAAAGAATAATTGTAAAGGCATAACATTATACATTATTAATATATAATTTACTATTATTATTATTTTATTTCTATTCATTATTATTATAGAATATTATTAATTGTCGTTTTTCTATTGATTCTAACATAAAAACATTTTACTAACTGTCCAAAAGTTGACCAATAAACTCTTGCAATTAAATACACTTTTTTATCCTGACTACTCTACTCAAAACAATTGTTCTAAATGGGGATGAGTGGTTAATTAACACTTTTTTTCTTCAAATCAATATTTTTCCACTCACAGATGCTTCTTGAAGAAAGAGGACGCGCCGCGCTACGGAAAAGGGAACTGGAGAAATTTACGAATGATGAAAACGATGAATTAGCATCCAAATTCACGCGCATAATCGCTCAGGTGAGGTCTTTTTTCCATTGTTAATATTAAAAAAAATTCTTTAAAACCTACGAATATTCCACACAGCGAGTTCCTATGTGTTTCTTGATATGTTTTTTTAAAGTACATCAAAGTACGCAATCCTAGAAAAAGAAGATTTGCAAGGGAACCGCGAAAGTTGGAGACGGTCCCGATGAAATTCGTTAACATTGGACCATAGGTGGAAGTGGACCCCTAGTTAATATATATATAACCTAAGGCGATTTCACGATTCTACGACCTCATGGAGCAATCGAAGCAATTGACTGCCGGTTCATTTAAAAAGATCGACGATCGTATTACCGAAATCGATGATGTTCTCAACAAGATCAAAACGGTGAGTTTCCAGCAAAAAAACCTTTTTTTTGTATTTTTAATATAAAAATATTTACAAAAGCCTCCCTCAATCAGTTTTCAAAATATTAAATAGGGTATGTTGTTATCAGATTTGCGAACATACCTGCGAAATATCTATAGAATCTCTTTTGGCATGATTTGGGTGAGTAATCGTTCTCAGTTTGCTCAGACTTCGAGAAGCAATGAAACAACGGGTTGCGTAAGAGGCAAATCACTCTCCCTCATTTCTCGCACTCTTATCTCGTGCAACCGTTCATTTGACTCTTATGCAATGAACTGCTTCTTATTTCTCGACGTATTTTTTTGCATAAAATGATTGCTATTTCAGACTAGAGATTCGAATTCGGGTAAATATTTGGATCATAACTCTTCATTTAGCACAGTCGCCTGTCGCAGTGTGAGAGACTGTGCAAAATGAAGAGATCTAACGCAATTAAGTGCTCGAATTTCAAATTCTAAAATAGTGCTCGTCTAAAATCGTATGAAATGATTACAATTTCAGTCGCTGGAAATGGCTGGGCGGGGTAAAACGGCTCGTAATGTGTCAATTCGTCTATGCAAGCAGAACGCCGCACTCACCATGAGCTACCCTTTGCACGATGAAAGTTCAAGGTTGATGGTGAGGAATTCTCTCCTAAATGATTTTACTTCATTTTGTTTCAATTAAATTTGCCTCATATATATTTTAATTCATTATATATGAAGCCGTTTGTGTAAGAATCAAGCAAGGCTTAGTACAGTCAAAAAAGGTCAATTCTTTGAAATTTCGTTATTTGGGGTTATCGAGGGTGCTGATAACGGTGGTCATATTCATTTTGCACCATAAGCCTCCGTTGGCTCCAGACGACGTTACGTCGAAATCAGATGTTCTATATTTATTCAGCCTCAGATAAAGCTATTTTTTTGTCCTTGTTGTTTCTGGGGCAGAATTTGATGGCGGTCACGCCTGTCTGGTTTATTTCTCATAATTAGTAATGATATTTTTTTTAAATGCAACTTTCTTCAGAGTAATTTCTGACCTTGTTCTTGTACGATCGGACCGGCGTGACGAGAGGAATCCAAATCTATAATTTAAGCGAAATCTGTCATGGGATCTCCAAATGAGCAGACATAAAGTGTAATGAAAATGAGGAGTTTATTTTCTCTTTTCCACCCGGCATCTCTGCGCTCTCTCATTTCCCCATGCTCCCTCGCTTCCCCGATAGTGAGGAGAGCAAAACAGCCACGGGAAGATGGGATTGGTGATGAGAGAGTAGAACACGGGGATCAAGGGAATAGATCGTGATTGGCCACTCTGCTTTGTCAAAAGATAACATCAGAAAAATATTATTTATTGTTATTGTAATATTTTTTGGTTCAGATGAAGAAACTTGTGGCCACGAGCAATCCCATTCACAAGTTCTCGTTTCCTGCCAATATTGTCAATCACATCTCGAACCTCGGAAAGGTCATTATGACAAATCTCGCGGATGACTCAAACATAGTGCAGCAGGTTGAAATAATAATTATTTTGTATTACACAATACCACAATGCATATAAGTTAACGCTATTTTTATTTCCAATTTGCATATGGTTGAGATGGATTGTGTCGTGCTTCGAGCGTACAGAAAGGAGTTTGCAGTGAGCGAGCTTGTAAAGCCGTTAGGGACTCTCTCACTTTCATACACTATCTCGCCTTAGCCCCCTTCTGAAAAAGTGGAACCATCTGTCTCGTTTCAGGTTCAGACTTTTCCTACGGTGCTCGTGCGACGGCCCGTGAAGACGGACGAACCGCGCGATTTCACCTTCTTCTCCCGATTTGACTCAGTAATTTTTGCCAGCAAAATTTTCTCAGTCCTAAATCATGTAGGACCCACTGGATGAGAACCATTTGTGTTGTTAAAAAATGCTATTTTAAATCGTAATTTCAATTAGGAAGAAATCAACCATGAAAAATAAGTCAATAAATTCTTCATTTTTACAGGCACTCACTCGATTCGGCCGTTATATGCAGCTCGCTCCGACCAATGTATCTACTATTCTTACGATTTTTATATTGAATATTGAAATTCTATATACAAAATCGACTCCCTGTGGCAAGGGACTTTTGATACAGTTAAACGATTTACCTTAGAACTTGGTATATAGTATTTTTTTATTTACCAAATTCGGACCGTCGACCGGAAGAAATAACAATTGTCGTATCTCAACACAGGCAAATCGTCTCACCGTGGCAACGGCATTTGCTTCAATCGGTCAACTCGTCGCACCTCTCATCATTCTTCCCGATCCCTCCCGAGCCATGTGTAGGTTTCCTTTTTTAAACATCATCTAGAAGTGCATGTTCAATACTGTTTTATGATTAAATTGTATGAATGATTAAAAAAATCGCAGATGTCGATAGGAGTTTGGACAGTACGGTGAAAGGTGCCTATCAACAGCTATCGAATAATATCGGAATCCCTGCTAGCGCTCCGTCTCGAGGTATTCTTTTCACATGTACTTAATGCAACTTGGATTTTAAAAAGTGTAGCGATCCTATTTTTTTGTAAATTCAAGATTAACATCCACAACAAATATATGCTCGGGGAAAATAAACAGAAACGAAATGTATCCTTAATGTGGAATGTTCACTCAAAATTATGTTAATTTCTTAGCAACGTATCGAAATCTATAGTGATCTGCAATTAGTTTTTTCCTCACATCGGAATGTCATATTTTCAAGCTGTGAACTACGATCCTGATCAACCCGGTCCTTCATCTCCGAAGAGAGTAAAAGTGGAAGAGGAGGAAGAACATGTTGAGGGATCGAATCACATGGAGAATCTGATGAATTTTGCTGAAGATTGTGAGAAAGCTGTGAAGTACGAAGATGAACAGGTGAAATTCCGTCATCACTATTCAATCCTCGATGCTGAATATGCAGGAACCGTTTATGACTGACGAAGTGAAAAGAGAAGATCACGAAGAGTGAATCGCAATTGAGATATCGAACGTCAATTTTGCAGAATCATTTAATTTTTTGACACCAAATGCGTTCATTTCTTCCTTGTTTTCACTGTTTACAATATTACACAATGTTCATTTCGTTCTTGATAAACAATTTTCAGGAATGCTTTTGTTTGTCGTCCCTGTGAAGGTTGAATAGCCTGACTGAATACTTGACGCCGATCCGGGAATTTCTAGCATTTCCCGATTTCTCCTGTCTCCTTTCTATAGCTCTCACTCGGCTGGGTAGCCTAGCTAATCGTCCCCCCCAACAGCATCTTTCATTTTTCTCTTTCGTGATATTTGATATTTCTGTGAGCCATTGAATCTGCATGACAAGCGATACAAATTTATTTACTATTAATTTATCGATGGCGGATTCGCTTGACTACGTACATGACAATTTACAAGGCTAAAAAGCAAAAAAAACTATAATCCTAGGGGGACAGACATTACAAATTAGGACAATAAAAAGCAAAAAAATACTACAATTTGAAAGTTCAGTTATTATGCTTAGTTGTAATATCCGTAATATCCGCACGCATGAAGATAGTCTTCAAAAAATTCCTCTCTGGCGTCCGAGTGGAATAGATTCGGATGGCAAGTTCTTCCATTGTCTTCTTCCTGTGCTCTAATAATTTCTTCGCATTCTTTCCTCAGTCTCTCATACAGCTCCTCTCTTGTCTCCTTCTTCTCTTCTTTCTCCTCAATCTTTCTCCTCTTCACATTCATCTTTCTGTCCTCCTCATCATACTCATCCTTGACTTGCTGCACGTGCTGCATGGGTCGTCGCTCCCCCAGCTGCAACAATTAGAAATGGTATTGGTGGATGTTTGTCCCATTTTTCACGTAGGTTGCGGTAGTTAGAAGGGAGGGACGGTAGCTGTTCTAGTATAAGTTAGTATTGTGATATAATGATACGCTTGCGAAATGTACTGGGCGTGATATCGTTTCATACCTCTGCGTATCTCTAGTTTTGGCACGCTCTCTTTTCTTCCGTGATAGTATTTCGGACGAGTGCTTTTTGAATTTTAAATACATACCCTTCTTTTCCTCTCGTTGTACTCCCTGCATCTTCTAAATGCGTGTGTGACCAGCAGCCATCCACGGAACCCGCTACCACGGTGCTCATATTTATTACATACCGCTGCAACAGGGAACGATTACCGATTAGGTACTGATTACTTTAGTTATTGCCTAGAATATGATATTGTAAAGCTAATTCTGAATTGATAAGGTCTTCCCTGTCTGGATTTTTATTTCTATCCTACCGTAATATTGACTAGAAAAATGGAAATGATTCAATATCATAAAGTGCAACTAATTTACCGTTGAACATTTTCTTGTTCAGTAGTTGATTGGCGAAAGTTCGCCCGCAGACTCGGCTAATTGCTTCCAACTATAAATATTGGATTGGATTTTTAAAAATTGTTAAATTTTTTCAATATGGGGAACATTAGTATAAATGATATCTTCATGATCTTTTAATGCAAATGTAAGACTTCTTTTGATATTTTTGTTTTGATAACTAATGGTAGTCTAATTTTGGAGAAAAATTTCATGCTATGTCTTTGTTTTTATTGAAAAGTAGGTGATAAAATTCTTTAACCGATGAGAATATCTTTTAAATGAGCTTTGTTGTTTCAAGCTTACATCTTTCTGAGTGGGCGGGTAGGTGAGCTTCACGTACAGCGGCTTCTCAGCGAATGGAATCGAGATGGTGTAGCATAGATCAGTGCTACGCGTCGTGATCAGATGCTCACGGGACTTGAAAAAAATATATGAATTATTCAATTAACATTATTTATTACTAATATAAAGTTATATCACAAGCCGGAATTCAGATGGTATTTAGAAATTTGAATATATAACGCCGTACTTGTAAGGATCGAACAATCGGTGGTACAGCAAAAAAATTCGATTTCCTAAAAACTTCACCATCGGGGTTATTTGAGGTGCTGATCACGATAGGCTATCTCATTTCGCGTCATTTTGTCTCGTTGGCGCGGTATGGCGCGGCGCCATTTGGCGACTTTTGAGGTTTTACGAGAATATCTCAACGACCAATCGACCGATTCGGCTGAATTTTGTTTTACAGGGCTAACTTTTTGTGCTGATCATAACTGAGTGGTTTGTTTGGCGATATCTATTTCAGTTCTCGAGATATAGCAACTTCGTTGTAAGGCTCGGGCAGAAGAAATGAAATACACTATTGTCTTTGGATTTGCGTCTGTATATAGCTCTTAAAATTTCATGTGATAAAAATCCCCAGGTCGAGAGTTATGAATTATTTCGCACACTGGGCAAACGCGCGCTGAATCGAGAGTGAGTCTATGTTTCACCTCTAATTGATGGCCAGAGCGGTCGTGGTGACCATAAAATAAGGATAGAGTATTCAAAACGCCTTCTATAATATGTCGTGGCATTTGTTGATCTTATCCTCTCTCTCTATGCTTCTCCTCTCACCGTACACACTCATACCGTAATTACAAACAGGCACAGTCATTAACTTAAAAATGGCCTATTGTAGCACCGTGCCCATACGGTACTATGGTACTATACGGTACATGGGCTACGGTAGCTTTCGCTGCCGGACCACCATCATACAAAGTTATTCAAATCCAGTCGCGATTGCTTGTATGAGTTGGTATTATGTAAGACATTGCTCGAAAGGCATTCTGTTGCTCGGCTACCGTACCATGGATACAGTATACTTTTCGAGCAATGTCGTTCCGAATGTCACTTCACACAAGCAATAAAGTCGGTTTTTCAGCGCAGCTTGTGCGCGCGATTCCAATTCCACAAGCTGCGCGCGGGATTCTACAAGACGCGCGCCGGACTTTTTGCCGGACCTGGCTTTTCCGTTCGGGACCTTTCAACAGAACGCGCGATGTGCGCCCGATCGGTGTAAGGTGCGGCGCATGCCGCGTCTTACCCTACACAAATCGCGCGCACAAGCTGCGCTGAAAAACCGAAGGTATCGTTTTGCGCAAATTTGCAAAATAGTGGTCCCGCATTGAAAGTACAGCATCCGCGGTACGGTAGCGGTGGTATTGTATACCTTTCGAACAATGCCGCACCGAAAGCCAACTCATACAAACAATCGCGATTGCATTTGAATAACTTTGTGTAATGGTGGTCCCGCAGCGAAAGCTACCGTAGCCATGGGCACGGTGCTACAATAGGGCATTTTCAAGTTAATGAATGCGCCTGCTTGTAATTATTGTATCCATGGTATGGTAGCCGAGCAACAGAATGCCTTTCGAGCAATTTTTTACATAATACCAACTCATACAAGCAATCGCGACTGGATTTGAATAACTTTGTATGATGGTGGTCCGGCAGCGAAAGCTACCGTAGCCCATGTACCGTATAGTACCATAGTACCGTATGGGCACGGTGCTACAATAGGCCATTTTCAAGTTAATGAATGCGCCTGTTTGTAATTACGGAATGAGTGTGTACGGTGAGAGGAGAAGCATAGAGAGAGAGGATAAAATCAACAAATGCCACGACATAGAAGGCGTTTTGAATACTCTATCCTTATTTTATGGTCACCACGACCGCTCTGGCCATCAATTAGAGGTGAAACATAGACTCACTCTCGATTCAGCGCGCGTTTGCCCAGTGTGCGAAAAACTTTGAAAATTCATAACTCTCGACCTGGGGATTTTTATCACATGAAATTTTAAGAGCTATATACAGACGCAAATCCAAAGACAATAGTGTATTTCATTTCTTCTGCCCGAGCCTTACAACGAAGTTGCTATATCTCGAGAACTGAAATAGATATCGCCAAACAAACCACTCAGTTATGATCAGCACAAAAAGTTAGCCCTGTAAAACAAAATTCAGCCGAATCGGTCGATTGGTCGTTGAGATATTCTCGTAAAACCTCAAAAGTCGCCAAATGGCGCCGCGCCATACCGCGCCAACGAGCCAAAATGACGCGAAATGAGATAGCCTATCGTGATCAGCACCTCAAATAACCCCGATGGTGAAGTTTTTAGGAAATCGATTTTTTTTGCTGTACCAGTCTCTGTAGGCATTTGTTCGATCCTTACAAATACGGCGTTATATTATTTCATTTTCAACTTAAGTTCTCCTGCTTGATGCCCTTGAGCTGCTTGTCCATAAATTCGTCCAACTCCTCGTTGGACATACTTTGCTCCATTCGAGGAATTTCATTATCATTCATCTCGTCGAAAGTACGCTTTCTGTAAAAAAAAGTTTTTTACAAAAGAATATTTTATTGGAGTTAGTTTACTATTTGCTAGGAAATGAAACTAGCCGAGGAATTTTTATGGTGTGTGAATACAATAGTGAGAATTGTACTAACCGGCGAGGATTATCGACCTTCGAGTCGACGGAGTCGGGAGAGGAAGGAGACTGACGAGAGTAGGTAGACATCTCAGAAGATTAGAGAGGGGAGAGAGAGGTTATTGACACCGTTAAACCCTTATGGGATGAGTGATACTAATGAGAAGTGCAGGTGATCTCCAGTTTAAGCTCCGCCCATTCCAATCTCGCTCGTGAGAATGGAAGCGCAACGCACTTGGAAGTGGATGGTGATTTAAGGGATGACAGCCAGAGGGTCAGAAAGAGATTCGAGGTGTTGGGGTGGAACGCGTTCCCTTTGAGAACGGAATCATATGTTGGGAGGGGAAGAAGGGAGTGAGAGAAAGACATTTATTTAATTATTTGACACCCCCGCAAAGGGACGTCAATTAAAGAAACGTTGGAAAAAATTGTCATGTCATCATGTTTTGAATTAATTAATTTCTGTTCATTTAATTAATTAATTTTTATTCCGACAGATTTTTTTTTAAAAATCCGAATCCGACGGGCGGATGGCCTAGTGGTGTAAGGCACTGCTTGCCAGACGAAGGGTCACGAGTTCGATCCCCGCCCAGGTTCACCAAGCCTTCCACCCCCTCGTTGGCGGTAAAATTGGTACCAACTTTGATTGCGAAAGGTATCGTGCCCCAGAAGCCTGATCAGCAGGGGATACGTAGATCTGTGCAGCAACCGGCCTTACCGGTCGGCCCCGGCAGAGTAGTCGCTTGTCGACGTAAAGTCCTCTTGATTCCGGTAGCAACTTTACTTTACTTTACTTTACTATTTTTAATCGTTCAGACTAGGGATGCCTGTGCCCTGTTGCGCATACCCTCTGGTAGTCTCTTTTTCTCTAACTTTGCACCTTATCAGCTTTATTACCGATCCCTCACTCAACAACTCTTAACACGATGGCATCCCTAGTTCACACTCATGCGACGCTAAATGATACGTCACAATTCACGTACATTTGCTGTAGCATTCGTCTTACTACGTAAGATCGTTTTTATTGTTTACCGTCACTTACTAGACACACCATTTGAGTTTCTAATTGATGACCAAATGATAAGGTATGAAATGTAATATTATTGTACATGTAATACTCTTCTTTCTGCAAGCACTCATTCGATTCGGCCGTTTTATGCAGCTCGCACCGAACAACGTATTAATTTATTTTATACATATTCTAATTCGGGGTTATACATATTCCTTTTTCGGCATATAAATAAAAAAATATTGCCGTAAAAAATAACCAGCATGCAGTAACTCATTACCGGTAAATCGCCTCACTGTGGCAACGGACTTCGCTTCAATTGGCCAACTCGTTGCACCTTTAATCATCCTTCCCGACCCATCCCGAGCCATGTGTAAGGTTCTTTAAAAAATACATTTAGTATTGAATGTTAAAAATATATTTTTATGATTAAAATTTATGAATAATTTAAACTATCGCAGACGTTGATTAGAGTCTGGAAAGTGCAAGACAGGATGATTCTGGACAACTCTCGAGTGATATAAATCCCAGCTCGAACACGAGGTATTATTTTTATGTGCTGAAAACAGCCTGACAAGGGGAGACCGCATAGTCGATATGGAGTTTTCGAATGAGACCTAGTGGGATCGATTACTCTCATAAAAGTAAGAAATGATCGGTGGTTTAAAACTGCTAAATAAGCCCCGCCTCTTCTCCACCCTTAGTGAGATTTGCTAATTTTCCGGACAATTTTAGCCACTTCCCCACAGAGAGTGTAGATATGACAACATCTCTTTAGCAGTTTTAAACCACTGATTATTTCTTACTTTTATGAGAGTAATCGATTCCACTAGGTCTCATTTGGAAACTCCATATCGACTATGCGGTCTCCCCTTGTGAGTTTAAAAAATAATAAGTATAACGATATAATTTTTTAAACATTATGATTAATAATGATAATAAGGCCATTTCGCGGGAAATAAACAGTAACGAAAGGTTTTCCTAAATGCGGAATGCGAGCTATTTTTTTATAAAAATTATCTTAATTCTTTAGCTGCGTGTTGAAATCTCTCTCTAGTTATCTGTAATTCTTTTCATCCACTTCGTGATGTCATAATTTCAAGATGTGAACAACGACCCTGATCAGCCAGGTCCTTCATCTCCGAAGAGAATCAAGATAGAAGAGGAGGAGGAAGATGTTGATGGATCGAATCACATGGAGAATCTGATGAATTTCGTTGAAGATTGTGAGAAAGCAGTGAAGTACGAAGACGAACCGGTCAGATATTGTACTCGTTAAAATCTATTTTATGATATATCTTTTTTTGCAGAATGAGGTCAAAATCGAAGTGAATGAAGACGAGTAATCGACATAACTACACTATAAAATGCTTAATAGCAGTAGTATTATTGTGCGCTGATTTTTTTGTTATAAAAAAATTTCGTTTTATTCTTTGTCGCTGTTTCGAGTATTCCCTGCCAATTTGTTAACGATAAATAATTATCTGAAGCTCTTCTCTTATTTTCCATGTGAAGGTTGAACTGCCTAATTGTGTACTTAACGTCGATTTTCCTCCATCGGCCGATCCATTCTTAAAGGGAGAGTTACCCCATGTTTGAATTCGCGCGAATTTTTATGGTCTCGCCACGAAACGACAAACAAACCATCCTGTTTCCGGACTAGTGTGATTCCCTGGATGCGAGGTCACCTCTCCTCTCTCGCACACTCTTTGATCTACTCAGTCTCTCTCCTCCTCTCGCATCTCTCGCCCCTCCTCGATCCCCAATCTCTCATTTCCCTGTCTGTGCTCTCTCCAATAGAGACAGAGGAGGAGAGGTCAATTGCTAGGTCTTTTCTAGGGGTATTTCTCCCTTTAATACTTCTTAATAATGAAAATATAATTAATAATAATAATTAATATTTTCTTGGTACTTCTCAAGTACAATGCTGCACTATTGCTTCTTCTGCGGCAAGAAGTGCTCTAGCTACAATACGTATGGCCGCGCCGCACTTGTCGATTGTCTAAACCCGGCTCGGGTCCGAACGGTGCTCAATCAGCCTGAGGAGAAGAAGAACAAGCCGTTCTACGTCTGCCGAAGTCACGTACGCACCGCGCCACCTGCTAATTTCGATGTATGTTCATTTTTCGTAAACGATGACTGGGCCTTTGACCGGTGGACCCTAATGTTTCGAATAATGAGGAAAGTGTCGAATATACATACCGAAAAACAGGAACTACGCCACAAAGTGGTCGGCAAATGTCGTTTACCTAGGAATAACTAGCGGGGTTGTATTGAGGTTAAATGCACTACGCTCTATGCGTACACTACGCTCTATGCATAGTTCTGGGTGCGGGTTCGGTCCAGGGGAGCTCGATAGGTGGCTCCAGGTACGGTCCAGGGGGCGCCCTGTAGCCGGCTCCAGGTTCGGTCCAAGGGGGGCTCGGAAGCCGGCTCCGGGCTACATTAAAGCTCGCAGTATGCTAGGGAATGTTAATCGCTACCAAGAGTACTGGCTTATTCCGTAGCCACAAAGTGGCGTAGTGGCAACTTTTTTCGATCGCTTTCTGCCTCACGAGCCTTTCACAACGGAAACGCAGGATACAGTGCGTTCAGAACTTTTAGAACACTTTCAGAGATGTTTCCTTTCATTCCCTACGCCCTCTGAATCTTTTTGGAACTTTTCAAAATTTTCAATTTTTCACGTTAAAACATGTTACAACACGTTCAGACACGTTTCGAACATCGCAAAACACTTTTCCTGCGAATCCCTATGCTCTCGGAATCATTTGGGAACTTTTTGAAATTTTTGATTTTTCACGTTAAAACTCGTTAGAACACGTTTACGACATCGCAAAGCACTTTTGTAGTGATCCCCTACGCTTTCTGAATCATTTTGGAACTTTTCGAAATTTTCGATTTCTCACGTTAAAACGCGTTATAACACGTTCAGACACGTTTCTGACATCGCAAAACACTTTTCCTGTGATCCCCGACACTCACCGATGCTTTTGGAGAAAGTTCGAAAATTTCGATTTTTCACGTTAAAACTCGGCAAAACATGTGAAAACGTGTTTCACGGAACTCAAAAACGTGTTAGAACGGTTTCTGACACTCGCGAAAAATGCGGCAAAAGGTTTGCCCGCGGCGGGGGTCGAACCTGCGTCGTTCGGATTGCTAGTCCAGCGCGTAACCCACTTGGTCATGGATTTGGTGATTTAAATTTTGTAAAATTTTAAAGCAACTCTGTGCTATTATCATATGCAAAAGGTTCCGCAATTTTGAAGCGAAATATAAGGAAAATGAGAAAAATCTGGACGGACACCTGGACAAAAAAAACAGGCAAACAAACAGACAGACAGACAGACGTTAGCATTTTCTAATATATACAGTAGCGGACAAAAGTCTTCGGGCACATTTTATATCTGATACAACTTTTTAACCCAAAGGGGCTTTGATATGATATGGTAAGACCATATACCAAATCTATTGGAGATTACGATGCAACTATTGGGGGATTGCGAAATCGTTCAGTAATTGCGTCGTGATGACGCAATCGATGCACACTTTTTTGAAGTGTCATTATTCTTACACGGATTTTTTCCCGCTCGTCTAACTTTCAGGATGTTGAGACCTGGCCACGACCTACCTAGAAACTTTTTTTCAAGTTGCTGCGGTGCCGCTACTTGGCTGCAGCCAAGCTGCAAAATGGAGACCTGAAAATCATATCTCGCCGTTTAGACATCGCCCAGACCCGATCAATGCACCAAAATGATCGCCATCATGACTACCGATGATCCCGAGAATTTAGTCGCGGTAGGTCACCGATTGCCCTCAGGGCACGAAAAAATCACTTTTTCGCATTATTGTGGTCTCACCGAGGGCCCCCCTATAGGACTTGCACTAGAGATCTGGCTTGGGAGTGGATTCGGTAGAGAATCTATGGGAGAACCGATTCCTAGCTGCAATATCCGTTTCGTTTGGACTCCTGCCCGCGACGATCGATTTCCGGAAGGACACTGGTTTGGCCACGCCCATTTTCTGCCCGTTGACAAGGTTCTGACTTTTGAGTGTATCTCGGTACTGTGTTAACGGAGAATGCTGGCAGACCCATCAATGGAATCAGCGTGGCTGGCTCTAAATTCTCATTCACAAAATTTCATCATCACTATGCAATATTGCATCATCCTTATGCAATATTCCTATTTTTTGCGTTTTTTAGCCGTTAGTCAAGGAATAATGGTGGAAAAAAATCCAATCAAATAAATTTGATATTTCCGCCACTCTAGAGCACAAATTACGTCATTAATTTGCAATATTTTATAATTCTGAGGATTATTGCCTAAGGATGATGCAATATTGCATAGTGATGATGAAATTTTGTGAATGAGATTATAGTGCCAGCCACGCTGATTCCATTGATGGGTCTGCCAGCCTTCTCCGTTTACTCAGTACCGAGATACACTCAAAAGTCAGAACCTTGTCAACGGGCAGAAAATGGGCGTGGCCAAACCAGTGTCCTTCCGGAAATCGATCGTCGCGGGCAGGAACGAAACGGATATTGCAGCTAGGAATCGGTTCTCCCATAGATTCTCTACCGAATCCACTCCCAAGCCAGATCTCTAGTGCAAGTCCTATAGGGGGGCCCTCGGTGAGACCACAATAATGCGAAAAAGTGATTTTTTCGTGCCCTGAGGGCAATTGGTGACCTACCGCGACTAAATTCTCGGGATCATCGGTAGTCATGATGGCGATCATTTTGGTGCATTGATCGGGTCTGGGCGATGTCTAAACGGCGAGATATGATTTTCAGGTCTCCATTTTGCAGCTTGGCTGCAGCCAAGTAGCGGCACCGCAGCAACATGAAAAAAAGTTTCTAGGTAGGTCGTGGCCAGGTCTCAACATCCTGAAAGTTAGACGAGCGGGAAAAAATCCGTGTAAGAATAATGACACTTAAAAAAGTGTGCATCGATTGCGTCATCACGACGCAATTACTGAACGATTTCGCAATCCCCCAATAGTTGCATCGTAATCTCCAATAGATTTGGTATATGGTCTTACCATATCATATCAAAGCCCCTTTGGGTTAAAAAGTTGTATCAGATATAAAAAGTGCCCGAAGACTTTTGTCCGCTACTGTAGTAAATAATGTTGAAATATTTCCGAAAAATCAATAATCACAGATTGACGATCGGCTGAGGAATGCGGGAAATTCGAATGAGGCGCTTGAGCTGGCGTTGGCTAAAAGTAGCAGACGGGTTTGTTTAAAGCAGTTTTAAACGAAAACAAGAACAAATTTACTGTCTTCCTTTTTCTGATGTGCATAATGATGTGCGTGAATTCCTTTTTTTGCTACTGATTGTTATATCTATTTTTTTCATTTCTTAAAGAAATACATTAATGATAATTTATTTTAATAAATATGCATTTTGTTGAGCGTTCCGATGAGGACATAAGAGTGCGCACGCAGTTGTGGCTGCATGTTTGCTATTGATAATTTTATTAAATTCATTCATTCACTTATTCGTTTTATATTCCGTCAGAGTCATGAACAGGAATGGGGTCAAGAGGCGGACGTATGTTGTAAAATATACATTAAAAAAAGATTTTTTTGGAAGAACGCGGTTTCTTTAATTTCTTTCCCCCCGCAGAATCGGCAACGAGTTGTGGTGCCGCACGACCGGTCGGCTGCAGAAGCTGCTGCATCTGCTGCAAGAAAGGATCTAAATGATGCCAAGACAAGGCCACAGTTATCTAGAGAGCAGACGGAGAGTGGAGAGGGAGAGGAGAGTGATGTCAAGAAGGGTCAGTCGGCAATATCCGTGTTTTGCCAGTCTTATCACCTCCGTTTCTCACATAAGATAATGAACAAAAGGGGTATTTTGTCACCGAAATAAATACAAAATTGAAAACTCCAGGTACAATTCCCGACGCTTCAGTCGATATTCTGGGTCCTTCGTCTCCGAAAAGAATCAAAGTGGAAGAGGAAGAAGAAGAAATTGACGGATCGAATCACATGAAGGATCTGATGAACTTTGTTGAAGATTGCGAGAAAGCTGTGAAGTATGAAGATGAACTAGTAAAAAAAATTCTTCTCTAAAAAGTGCTACCAATATATTTTGAGGCGGAATTAAATGACCATGAAGTGAAGACCGAAATAAATGAAGGATATTGATTTATTGTTTTCATAAGTAAAACATATATCATTAGAATAATCCATGCATAAATTTCTTACGTGTTAACCGGTAAAGTATTTTGTTGATTTAAAAAAAATTCTTTGACGATGGGTTGTAATCCGCTCTAATATGTATCTCGCCTATACGAATTTAACTCCCTCAAAGGGTCAGTGGCAGGGGACGTTTAATTGTGAGAGAGAGAGAGTCCATGTTTATTTTACGCGCCCTTTTGCTGCTGACCCCTTTCTGGAATCTTGCAATTATGCACCGTCCTCCAACACGGTGATTTCTCTTTTATCTCTTCGGAGTCGTGTCATCAAACACTAGCGCCGATCGATTTCTGAATCTTCCCAACTTCGTTCAACTAATTCTTTTGAAAAACTGTCGAATTTTTTGTGATCATGAGAGCTATTTTGTGATCTTCGCAACAGCATAAGAGGTGCGGACAATATTATTAATTATTTATTTATCGATAGAGTTATATGGAAATATTATGGATTCACTTGAATACTTACAATACAATTTACATCACTACAAAATTACAATTTGAAAGTTCAGTTATTATGGTTAGTTGTAATATCCGTTCGCATGAAGATAGTCTTCAAAAAATTCCTCTCTGGCGTCCGAGTGGAATAGATTCGGATGGCAAGTTCTTCCATTGTCTTCTTCCTGTGCTCTAATAATTTCTTCGCATTCTTTCCTCAGTCTCTCATAGAGCTCCTCTTTAGTCTCCTTCTTCTCTTCTCTCTCTTCAATCTTTCTCCTCTTCACATCCATCTTTCTGTCCTCCTCATCATACTCATCCTTCACTTGCTGCACGTGCTGCACGGGTCGTCGCTCTCCCAGTTGCTGCTGCAAATATAAGAAATGAGATTGGTGGCGGTTTGTCCCATTTTCACGTAGGTTACGGTAGTTAAACATAGGATACTGTGGCTATTCTATTTGCAACTTAGTGCATGTACATTCCAACTCTTTCTGTTATTTGTCAGTGCACGGATTTATTATTTTCGGACGAGTGTTCTTGAATTTGCAATTACTGTTCAAATATGTTTCATGACATACCCTTCTTCTCCTTTCGTCATATTCTCTGCTTCTTCTAAAGGCGTGCGTGACCAGCAGCCAGCCTCTGAATCCGCTTCCACGGTGCTCATACTTATCACATACCGCTGGAATAGAGGTTGATTATCGATCGGTTACTGTATTTACTGCCCAAATTGTGGAAATTAAGATGCAGCTAGTTCTCAACTAATAACGTATCTTTTTGTGTAGTTCACAGAGTAATATTTATTAGAATGACGTAATGAAAATGATATTTACCCTACTGTATTATATACGAAATATGCGAAAGTATTAGGATTGAAAAAATGAGATTTACCGTTGAACATTTTCTTGTCCCGCAGCTGATTGGCGAAAGTGCGCCCACAGACTCGTCGAATTGCCTCCAACTGCAAATGGAGGAAGTTAACATTTTTGAAAAACAATTTACGTACGTCATAAACTTATTATTTATAATATCTGCCTTGCTAATTGTAGGTGATCAATCAAGCGGACTGGGGAATTTTTTTTTTAAGTTTCGACCATTGAACGATATTGTTAACTGCCATGAGGTGCGCTAATTTCGGAAACACTTTCCCAGATTTTTTAATAAAAATATCCTTTTTTTAAATAGGCCGGAAAATTCTTTATCCCGTTTATTAATAGATATATTTTATTTTTTGAATGTGTTTTGTTGTTTCAAACTTACATCTCTCTGTGTAGGTGGGTAGGTCATCCGGACGTAGAGTGGCTTCTCGGCGAATGGGATCGCGATCGTGTAGCATCGATCGCTGGCGCGAGTCGTGATCAGATGCTCACGGGCCTGGATAAAATAAATTTATGAATTATTCAATTAACTTTTTAACAAACTGGTTAGATCAGGCCATTTTAAAAATAACAAATATAATAATGTACTACACTTATATCAAAAAGCGAGTCTCCGAAAGGTTTTTTTTTCGAATTTTGGTTGCATCCTCTTTTTTTAAAACTTACGTTCTCCTGCTTGATGCCCTTGAGTTGGTTGTCCATGAATTCGTCCAACTCCTCGTTGGTCATATTTTGCTCCATTCGAGCAATTTCATTATCGTTCATCTCGTCGAAACTGCGCTTACTGTAAATATTGAACTCGTTTATTTAAAGTATGTTTTCTATTGCAGTTTATTTACTGCTAGCTAGGTCATTTTTCGAGACTGAAGTAGGGATGGCCTCGCAAGAAACGTTCCCATCATTCTGTGCACTATCTCTTTGGTGAGACCGGCGATACAGAGTGCGAAATGAAAAGAGGTTTTTTCTTGCGAAGCCATCCCTAGACTGAAGTATCCCTACGAAACTGTATGCTTATAATGTCTGGGTGAAAATAATGAGATAAATACTAACCGTCTGCGGTTCTCGACCTTCGAGTCGACGGAGTCGAGAGAGGTGGAAGACTGACGAGAGTAGGTAGACATCTTTTAGTTAGATAAGAAGAGAAGAGAGAGGTGACTTGGTAGTCCACTTGTGGGATGAGTAGTTGCACTAATGAAAAGTGCAGGTGATAGGCGTTTTAAGCTCCGCCCCTTCCAATCTTTCCCGTGAGATTGGAAGCGCAACGCCATTTAGAGTGGCCGGAGATGTAGGGAAAGGACTGCCAGAGGGTCAGAAATAGGTTGGAGGGATAGGGGTGGGACGCTTTCCCACTGAGAACGGAATCCTCTGATGGGAGGGGAAAGAAGGGATGGGAAAGATAGACATTTCAATAAATTATTCTTTCTAAGGCTGAGGCGCAGCAGGATTCGAAATTTGACAAAAACAAAGGGATTATATGGGGAGACTCTCCGAATAACAATTGATTTTTGTCAATTATCCTATTTTCAATTAGTTCATTTCAATTTGTTTAAACCGTTCACACATTGTTCACGCAACGACACTGCTTCATAATTTGTGCGAATAGAAACAGGCCCTTCGCTTTCCATGATAGTTCGCGCCTTTTTAGATAACTCGCCTCTCTCAGTGTACTTCCATTTAGTAGACTGTTTTCCAGCGTCTTTATTGATTGCATCGTGTATACATGTTTTTGCGTCTTAACATCATTCCAACAGAAAAGGGGGTTGGAGTGAGAGGAATCGAGAGGGGCTCTCTCACTTTTCAACGCTATTACGCCCTATCCCCTTTTTGCAGGTATGGAATCATGTCTCTTGCTATACTGCAGCGAGCTGAACACGTTTCTTGCAAATTTTGCTACTAATTATTTTGTAACAAAAATGCTTAATTTTGTTATTTATCACAGATATGACGGACGGGCCGAAGTGCGTGTTCTGTGACGGGCGCGGCAACCTTTACATGAGTTTCACCCGTCTCGCACTTGAGAATAGCATTGTATTTCGTGAGTTTACACCGAAACCCTCATAAAAAAGTCTGTTACATATGGCTCCTAACATCGTTTGCATGAATTACTTATCAAGACGGATGATGTTAAAAATGCTTACAACGTTTAGGAGCCATTTATAACAGACAACATTGATTTTTTCTAAATAAAATGCAACAGTCCCAATCAAAACATCATCTTAATGTAGTATTTCTTAAAAAGACGGCAAGTCTTCTGAAAGGTCATATTTCTATACCAAAAGGCCATCTGATTTCTTTGGTGGTGTTTGAAATAACGATAACTTGAAATAACGATTATGTTTAGTATAATATTATACACCTTAAAGGGAAACTGAACGTCGATCCGGCGCGAATCCTCGAGATTCTCGATAAGGACAAGAAGAGGAAGAGGTTCCCCGTCTGCAGGAGTCACAAGAGGACGGAGGGGGAGAAAACATTGGAGCCAGCGGTATGCCAATTATATTTTAACGACGCCCAGAGGCTCTTCTGAATAATCTCTATTACACGAAATTATACAACGTTTCTAAAATTATACGTACACGAATGAACTTCCTGCGCATATGCTCACTTCCTTGGGTTCGCTCGTTTCGCGTGTATTCTTGTCACCTTTCCTGTTGCTTGTCAGCGTAACATTTTAGTATTTCGGACGAGTGTACATGCATTTAAAAAATATTATATAAATGCAATATGGGGACAAATAAGTGTGTCGATCAATCGACGTCGACCATAATTCAAAATACTTCATTCCGCCAAAGGTTTATATGATTTGTGTTGCACCTGTCCTAGATTACCGATATAGTAGTTGCCAGAGATCCGTTGTCTTCAGATTAATTTTTGGTGCGAGTTGGACAAAACAAGTATTAATGACGAAGATCTTGAGATCAACTATTCAATTAATGAGCATTTTGCTGTCCCTGTTGTAAAATAGATTGCTAAAAATAAATGTATAAAATTAAATGTTAAATCATTAATGATAGGAGATCGAGCGGCATGCAATGGTAGTAACCCACTATGAACCCGTTAATAGTTCGATTCAGCGGAAGACTGCAGGAAGCAGAGCGCAGGTTTGGAGTTTCGAAAAAAGTAGAAAAAAGGAGATTCGAGAGGATTTTTGTAAACTTGAAATATGTATGTATATTCGATTAAACCAGCTATTGAAAATCTACCGGAACATCCGCTCGTAAAAATCATTTTAAAAAATATCATTAAAAAGTTGTCGGAGAATATTGATTCCTTTTGCATAATAGAGATCATAGTGACATCCGAAAATGTGTAAAATTGGATTATGAAAACAAATTGAATAAAATTAAATAATTTAATTGAATAAATTATCATCATCAGGATCCGCTCTACCGCCGCGAACGCACAGCGGATGAAATACGACTACGGAAGCAATTGTGGCTGCAGGTTAATTATAATTATGTTTATAATTATTTACATAAAACATGGATATTTCAGATTAGTAAAATGTAAAAAATAGAATTTGTGAAGCAATTTGCAGAGTCGGCAGCGCGTCGTACTGCCGGACGACCGAGTCAGCGTCGATGGTGCTGCAGCAAGAACCTCAGCAGTTGTGACGCCTACAGCAGCTGCAGGAAGAACTTCGATCGAACTTCAGAGTTTTTCTAAGAACGTTGAAGCCGGAGATGGAACGATGTACAAATTGGCGAAGAGAAGAGTGTATGCCGGTGAGAATTGTTTTTTTAAATGAACAAGTCACTTTGATATTGAAAATTTTAGTTTTCTACAAACAGTTGTTTAACAGTTGTTCTTCTATAGAAAATTCTTCTGACCTTCCTGGCCCTTCATCTTCGAAGAAAATCAAAGTGGAAGAGGAGGAGGACGAAGAGATTGACGGATCGAATCAAATGGGAAACCTTCTTAGCTTTGCCGAAGTTTGCGAGAAAGCTGTCAAATTTGAAGACGATGAGGTTAGATTTCATTATCGCTACGAAAAATAACGGAATATCATTTCGCAAATTCACAGCTAAAAACACAGAACTGCTATGTGCGAGAGCATGACAAAACGCCTATTTTTTAGACGGTTCATAAATCTGTAGTACGTTTCATGGAAGTATCATTTTGAAAATTATGAAATTATATTTTTTTAAAATTAATAAATTATAATATTCCAGTTTATCTCTGAGGAAAAGGAAGTGAAAACGGAATTGGACGAGGAAGAAGAATAGACGTCAATATATAATTTATAAAAACATTAATTTTTAAATATTTCTAAGACCATGTGAATGTATTCATGCCCCCCCGTCCCCCGTTCTCACTAAGTTCAATGATTTATGGTTGTTTTCACTTGTTATTGTGAGGATATTTGATTCGACTTTCATATCGTTGACACCTCCAATACAATGTTGATTTTCATTACTTCCGAACATTTTTTTCTCGACTTTTTCCCTTTCCTCCTCTTGTTTAATGCCATCAATTTGGCGACTAATCCATTACCACCTCCGTACCATTTTCCTTTTTTTGTATCGTAAATGCCTCCGCCATTGTGTTGAGCTCATTATTTCGTATCCAACATTCCGTAATAAAAAAAAAATACCGAGAACTGGATTTGTATACACAAAAGAATCGGACAACGTAGGAACTAAGCGTGTGCGCTCCCCAGGGATTTATGATATATGCTTCATTTTTCATAAATGTTTAGTGGCAGTGCTGCCATAAATGGATGAAACGAGTTCGTGTTTTGGGGGTAGGCGAGAGATCATTTCATACGAAGAGGGCGGTCTCCGCTAGAATAGTGACACTAAATGCACCATAACGGAAGACTCCCTCACTCCTCAATAGCAAGAGGGCCCCCCGACTACACAGCGGACTGAGGTTCACGACCTAGGTATTGTCCAGATAGATTTTTTTATTGAAATGTTGTCTGACCCTCTCATTTTTCTCTCTCTCTCTCTCTCTCGTTCTCTAACTTATTTGTTTCCCTCGTCAACGGGGAACAAGATAATCGCGTGTCCAGAATACTCAAAAGTCGAAGTAATTGTCTTTTCCGAGGCAGTAGTTCGATGAAGAACATATTTGCGTGCCTGGTCCCCTTCACACCATTCCCTGGCCCAGTCAGAGGGGGGGGGTTGCTAGAGAAAGCTTACGTTTTTGAAATGTTTTTTCCTAGTGGCATCCCATGTTTACACCCGCAAATTGAAAGTATTAATTGAAAACAGCCCCGCCACAATTCATCCATGCGCCGTTCCGGTTGCTTTGCCTCACTTATATTTCCTTTCTTTCCCCCCTACGTCTGCTAAAAAATCAGCGGCTTACCAGCAAAATTGGCTTTGTGAGGCCACTCAACGCAATTTTAGCGAAATACAGTCAGAGAAATCGTAGATAGCACTTTGCCGAAAGCGTTGCTGTCGGAAAGGCTATAGAGATTTGATTTGATGTCGTTTAAAAAATCGTCGTTTTGAGCTGTTCCGTTATGTGCCATGCAACTTCGTGTGTGAGAGAGAGAGCTTCAGTAAGAGAGAGAGAGAGAGAGAGAGAGCTTCAGTAAGAGAGAGAGAGAGCTTCATTAATTCATTTGCGTCCTAAATGTTCGAAAACAGCCTCACGGATGCTTCCTGGGACATTCTTTGTCCATTGATCTCGTATATGTTATAGGATAAGTAAGAAAACAAAACATAACAATGCGTAATGACTATATCTCTCCCCCCGTCAATTTCTCTCACTCTCCCTCTCGCACGACTTGCGACCTGCATTCCTCTGTTCTCCAAATTTCATAGTTTTATTTGTTTGCAATAAAAGAACCAGCCAAGTTCCAAGTAGTCGCGAGTGAGTGTGCACTCAGAGAAAAATTACTTCGTCGCATGCATGTTTTATATAATTAATTACTTCTGTGGAAACACGCTAGAATGATCGAAGTAATTGATTACTTCAAACACAGTTTTCGTGTATTTCCACAGAAGTAATTAATTATATAAAACATGCATGCGACGAAGTAATTTTTCTCTGAGTGTGCAAAAGTTAGAGAGCAGCTCTATTACGTTCATTATTTCGCTTCGGTTAGTTGCCGCGTCTCTCATTACGAGGCGAGACACGCAGTGAGAAGAGGGGACGCCGATTCGGTCATTACCGTATCCTCCTGCACTCTATGCTCTCTGATTCTCTGCGCCTTTTCAGCCGTATTACCAATCTCTCAATCAATTCCCTCATCTCGCACACTCTCTGTTATGAGATAGCGTGCGAAATGAAGATACCGTGGTCTTACATTTGGCGCTCTAGCCGCACCATTCCGCCTGCCGGCTAACAGTACAGGGTTTTGAGTCAGAGAGCGCGTAAAATAGAGAGAGGCTCTCAATTTTTCGTTTTTTTTGTCACTGGATTTGCTCTCCACACTCTCGCCACACGCACTCTTGCCTGTATCACATTTCACTTATTTCAGAAAATTGTAAAATAGAGGAAATACAGGGACCGGAGGATAGCCCGCAATGTTACTTTCCCGCAACGATATTATTCACCTTTTCGCACTCGGCATTTGGGACCTTTCCGGACTCTTTTGGAACGTCGTCCTGATACTTGCCATCATCAAACGGTTAGTGCCCCCGTAGTCGGGACTCCGTCTCGGTGTTGTGCGTACCCTCTGGTAGTTTCTCTTTCACCATCTCTCTGCGTCGTTTTTCCTATCCGTCGTTTGAAATGCCGGGATAAGAACATCCAACATTCATCCCTACCACGTATCAAGAACAAGATTTTTGAAAAAAAAATCATTTGTTTGAAGAAAAAAATTCAGAAAGATAAGGTGTATAAATTCGTTGCACTTGCTCATTGCAGGACTCCAGTGCTGAAAACTACAATAAATGTAACACTAATAATAGGAGAAAAAAATCATTTTATAATGGAAAAAGTACGGTCTATTCAAACTTTAGAACTCCGCCAGTGATGAAAACGTATGCAATCTTGCTGTTGAACACCGCCGTCTTCGACATTCTTACAGTAGTCTGCAGTTTTCTCGCTGGAATTCGGTTGGTTCATTTCAGAAATTTATGGGGACATCAATCCACAAGCCGGCCAACCCTACAGAAAGGGAATTAGAGTGAGAGAGCGTGTAAGAATGAGAGGGACTCTCTCACTTTTGCACACTCTTTCACTCCGGCCTCATTACTCTAGATTTGGTATAATGTGTAGAAAAAAAATCGAAAACGATTTTTCAATATGATTGTTTTATATGCATTGGTTCATTTTTTCTCTCAGAGTGATCGTTCTGCACGACATCGGCATTACAGTGTTCGAATTTGTCGGTCCGTGTCGGTTATTGGACAGTTCAATCTGCAACGTTGCATCGGGTGAGAACCACATACATTATCCAGTTTAAACGGATACTTATAATCAGATCAAATTTTTCCATGAGAACGGTACTCAAAAGTTTCCTTTCTTGGAGAATTCTTTTCCCACCTTTTCATTTGGAAAATGGGCCAACAAAAAAGTAAATGAGAATTCGTCGTCGTTCTATTCATACAATGCACAATTATCAGTGAGAATTGTGCGTTTTCCCACAGTTAAGTACCCTGCGAAATAGGGGACGGCGTGTTGTTTGGAATGCAAGATGACACGCAGCGAAAATGTGGCGCACCTCCTGGTAAATACAGTCAGCACTCATTAATCGGTGGTATTCATTGGTCTACACCATTTCTAAACACATACAACAATAAAATCCAAGTCTAACCACATACAATATCTACTTAGGAGAGGTATCACGAAAGATTGCAGGAAAAATCCAGCTTTCGGAACAATTTTCGAAAAAATATTTTTGATTTCGACCAAACTTTTTTGTGAGAGTACCCAGGAGACAAGAATTCGATCAATCCGGGTCGCAGGTCACAGAGCCGTCTTTTAGGAATTCTCCGGTTCTGATGCCGGAATCCTCATAACTTTCTTCAAAATTAAGCTAGAAAGCTCACGTAGGGCTCAAAATGTGCGGAAAAAATAGCCGACCAATTTTTCTGTTGGTGATGAGTGCGTAGCTGGCTGACCCAGAAAGTTGTTTGAACAAATGTAATTTTGTGAAGTTTCAAAAAATCATAACATATTTTCGATGGTCGAACCCAAGAGCTTTCTGTACAGAATATGAAAGAGCATGCCCACATTAATTATATAAAAAAATAAAATCGATAAGAAAGGGGCCCCTTTCTAGGCGAAAAATAGCTCTCAAACCAAAAAAAATCGAAATTTTTGAATTTTTCGAAAAATCGGTTATTCTAAAATCGCATGAAATGTATTTTTTCGAAGGCCCAGAGCAATATTGTGTACGGAAAAAAATTATTTCGAAAGACAATATATGCATACTACATCACAATAAAATAATAAACTTCTTCAAAATTTTAATCGTTTTGACTCGATTTTTCATTTTATTGTGAAACACTGCGCATATATTGTTATTCGAAATTATTTTTTCCGAACACAATACTACTCAGAGTCTTCGAAAAAATATATTTGGGGCGATTTTAATATAATCGATTTTTCCAAAAATTCAAAAATTTCACATTTTTTTGGTTTCAGAGCTATTTTTCGCCTAGAAAGGGGCCCCTTTCTTATCGATTTTAATTTTTTATATAATTAATGTGTGCATGCTCTTTCATATTCTGTACAGAAAACTCTTGGGTTCGACCATCGAAAATATTGTTATGATTTTTTGATACTTCTCAAAATTACATTTGTTCAAACAACTTTCTGGGTCAGCCAGCTACGCACTCATCACCAACAGAAAAATTGGTCGGCTAATTTTTCCGCACATTTTGAGCCCTACGTGAGCTTTCTAGCTTAATTTTGAAGAAAGTTATGAGGATTCCGGCATCAGAACCGGAGAATTCCTAAAAGACGGCTCTGTGACCTGCGACCCGGATTGATCGAATTCTTGTCTCCTGGGTACTCTCACAAAAAAGTTTGGTCGAAATCAAAAATATTTTTTCGAAAATTGTTCCGACCTTCCTGCAATCTCTGGTGATACCTCTCTTAGGCACATTTCAGCCCTATTCGGACACGCAACTTCTCACTGTTCTCTGCTCGTTCTCTTCTCATTCGCTTATCGACTTCAATCTGCGCGTCCCAAGCAGGGCGCTGGCTGGACTGCTCCCACAGTGTGGGCAGTCTGCTTTCTCGCGCTGGCACTAACCTCCCTTTCTATGGTATGGTTTTCGCAAGTAGTGTTGTTAGGGTTTCACATCATTCCACAGCCCGGTCACCCATCCAGAAAGGCCTTTGGAGTGAGAGAGCGTGTGAAATCGAGAGGGACTCTCTCACTTTTGCATACTCTCTCGTCCTAACCCTGGTCTGTAGGTTTGGAATCATGTGGTTTGAGTTACGTTTGGCGGACTCTGAAAGTTCCCCAGTGTATCCAAAAATAACTTAACGATTCCGTGTTGCAACATGAAAACAAGCTTGCTAAAAATGTGAAAATAATTTTGTTGCTTGCTTTACTTGCTTTTACTTTGTTCGGTTAGCTTAATTTAATTCAGTATGCGTTTCTACACCAATCCGACGTCCTTCCACCCGCTTTGAATGCTTCCATGTTCGATGGCTATGAGTTTGCAGGTCAGTGCAAAATGTATTACTTCTTGAGATACAAAAGTGGACGAGGAGAGGAACTGTGCGCGCAAAAATTTATCAAACATGATAAAGTGTGCAGAAGTGAGAGAGTCCCTCTCGATTTTACACACTCTATCACGCCAAACCCTTGTCTGTAAAATTGACATGCCTTGGGATGATGTCTAAAGCTGTTGTCTCAGTTCTCTCGCAAGAGCACTCTGTGGCAGCGATGATCTCTACTGCTTACGTCATTCTAACAATGGTGGTATCGACTATCTTCGGCCTGGTCGCTCGCTACAAAATCTCACGTCGAGTAAAATTACTAGTAAGTTTCACCATTTTGTTTCGTCGATTTTGCCTACAGTAATTACGAAATGAATATTCAAATGTGAAAATGGTAAATTATTTATTTATATTTATTGCAGAGTGCTGGAAGGAGAAGTCACGAGGCCATTACTAAGGTATTTCTTTCAACAACATTCTCTTGGACAAAACAAGAAAGTCATTTTTTACAAAATGTTTGGTTGCAAAATGCGGGCACATTCGAATTATCGAATTGTTGGAATTTTATTTCAAAATTCAAATACAGGCGCTCACCTACCACATGTGCCTACCGCTCTTTTCCATCATAGGAAACACATTGTGGGGCTTGGACCTGGCGAAAATTCACAGCTCCGAATTGCAACAGAGAGCTATGCTTGTGGTAAGGCAATTTCCAATCAGAACATCTATTTTAGAAAGTATAGGGCACATCAAGGAAGTGTACAAAAATAATAGAATTATCTATTTGAGACATTAATAATAATTATAATTATTATTCTTATGTGCTTTGATATATTCAGATAACAACAATGGCTTCTACATGTTCCCCTCTAATCAACCTCTACTTCCTACAGCCATATCGACGGTGAAAACGTTTTTTTTTTGGTATACACACAAAATACGCATAGTTTTCATACACGCTTCGTTACACCTTCCCCGATGCTTATTCTTTGTTATGCATTGCGTTTCTCACGTGTTGGTTCGTGATGTCTTACCAATAATTAGTGTTTCGCAAAATATGCTGTGAGTAATTGAGTAAAGGAAGGAAAATAATATATCCAAGAGGTATATCGCATGATGCTCTGCGAACTAGAATTAATGTCTCATGCGATGTTAAAAATCGAGGAAAAGATCAGAGATGTGATCTTTTGTCCGTTAAAAATTCCAACCAAAAGATCGCAAAAGATCGAATATTTGAATTCCCGCACTTTCAGTTTTTATCGATTATCTCGGCTCCCAGAGAAGGTAGCGACTCAATTTTAGGATAATTTTTTTCCAAATAGGAATATCGATCGTCACTTAACGTTTCAACATTCTAGCACCCCTGGGAATCGAGATATAGGCAAAAATCGATAAATGCGGGAATTCAAATTTGAGATCTTTTCGATCTTTTGGTCGTGCATTTTTTAACAAGCAGATGTCAACATTTGAGATCTTTTCGAAGTTTTTTAACGCCACATAAGGAAGAATATCATGTATACTTCAGATTCGTGCTGGACGTTTGGAGTGGATGCAAAACGGAAAACAAAGAGAAGATGACCTCTTGGAGTGTGGTCTGAGAGGGAAATCTCTTGCTCCCCTTACACTATCTCCTGCAGAGAGAGCATGCAAAATCGAGAGATCAGCTCTCTCGATTTAGACTGCTTCAACACAGATGCGTATTCTTCACAGCGGGAGACAACACTTCCAAAGTAATGAAAGTTGGCTACTTCCCGCTCTGAGTTCCCGAGGTCTACTAGAAAAGAGTCGGTAGCGTTATAATAGTGCTGCACAGTGTTGGAAAGATTAAACTGTAATATGAATTTTCTTATAATTTGTTAGACCATTCTTATTGTTATCACAATTGAATTAAATAATAAATAATTTATATTAATAAATCCTCAATTATTGTGTGCTACGATAAATATTGCGATATCTTTTATGCAAAAATCTTCAATTCATAGTTTTTTTCAATATTTTTTTTTTGGAATATTGTGTTCTCCGGCAATAGTATCTTTTTCTTGTTGTTTCTTGTCTTTCGAATGCTCATGATCTAGGCAATTACAAAATAATAACTTGTATCCCTAGCTGCCCTAGATGTTATTTCTACATGTCAACACATTGGATTAGCGGGATTCGAAGAGTGATGAACGGAGTTTTGCGTCCTTCATCATATGTAGATGCGATCTCTCGAATGCTACCGTGAGCAGCCCAGCACATCATTCCACAGGCTGGTCAACCATCCAGAAAGGCCTTTGGAGTGAGAGAGCGTGCGAAATCGAGAGGGACCCTCTCACTTTTGCACACTCTCTCGCCCTAACCCTGGTCCGTAGGTTTGGAATCATGTGCCAGGTTGCTCTCTTCCTTCTTCTGAGTTCTGTCTGCCGTTGGCAATCGCCACGTAGTTTCTTCTAAGATAGACATCACGCGTCCAGTCCTCCAAGCGGTGGCGAAAATCTTACGCGATATGATATCTCCATGGAGTAGTTCCTTGACTATTGACAGGACAATCGAAAGGCTTCATTTCGTTGTAGCAATCGGTGTTGAGAGCATCCAGTCACTGCACGCATGCACAGAGCGCGAACTCTCTATCTTATCGACATCTAGAGACTCCAAGTCTCTTATATTCAAGATAGTTTGCTCTCTACGCTCTTGAATACAAGCAGTATTTCGCCAATTGTCTAAGAGAGTTGAATTCTCTAGATGTCAACAAGTCAGCGAGTTCGCGATCTGTGTGGGTAGTCCACTCCGGCGCGAGAGAAGGGCTGGTTTGACCGAAATAACTCGCAGCTTACGATACAAGTTTTTGTGTGCTATTCTAATATTCGCCAAATTTATTTTCCTCTTCGATTGAATTTTGTAGTCTGGAATCAAGCTATGCTTATGCTTTCATACAAACTCGTAAGAATTATTCAGAATACAGAACCTACAACCAGAATGAATATACTTACCATTGAGTGTATCCTACACTGCGATATGACACCTAGTGTATGATACACTTACAAATCTCTCGTTTTCGCACGCTCTCTTGACGCGCGAACACACTCAGCATTGAGTGTATCATACACTGGGGTTCTCAGGTCAGTTTATTCATTCTCTGTGTACAGGAGCTGGTAATAGGCTGACACATCATTCCACAGGCCGGTCAACCTTACAGAAAGGCCTTTGGAGTGAGAGAGCGTGTGAAATCGAGAGGGACTCTCTCACTTTTGTACACTCTCTCGCTCTAACCCTGGTCTGTAGGTTTGGAATCATGTGCTGATATTCCGCAATGCTTCTTTCCCACAACGACGTTCTTCACCTTGCCGTACTCGGTATTTTGGATTTTTCGGGGCTCTTTTGGAACGTTATCCTTATACTCGCGATCTTCAAACGGTGAGTGTACAATTTACTACTTATTGTGCTTGATAATTTGTTCTCCATCTGATGTTTTCAGCTAAGGATCGAGCGAGTTTTGGCCCAAATTGCATCAAGAAAAAAATGCGTGAAAAAATATCTAAATATACGAATTTTAGGAACAATTATAGTTGGAAAATAACGTTCACTGTTAAAGAAGGCCTCCCACGAATATTTGGTCACATAGACTGCCAACGTAGTGATGTTGGGGCGCTCACCGGAGCACATTGCAACGCATCCGAAATTCTGCCGTAATCTATAAATCGATATATTGCCGCTCAAATGGCCGCAAAGGTACCAAGAATCGACAGGCAACGCGTGCTAGGACCAGAAGATAGGAAAATAAACGGAGGAAAATGAAGCTGCCAACGATATAATAATGTTTCCCCCTATGGATAATATCGGTTTTCATAAAAAATATAATAATTTTCGCAAGGGAATGCTTAGAAAATTGCCCCTAATGGTAGTGTGCGCGCTCCATATTTTTCTCGATAAGCCAAATACAGTACACCTGAAAATTGCGACCAAAAATGGAGCGCGCACACTAGCATTAGCGGCAATTTTCTAAGCATTCCCTTTCGAAAATTATTATATTTTTTTATGAAAACCGATATTATCCACAGGGGGGAACATTATTATATCGTCGGCAGCTTCATTTTCCTCCGTTCATTTTCCTATCTTCGCGTCCTAGCACGCGTTGCCTGTCGATTCTTGGTACCTTTGCGGCCATTTGAGCGCCAATATATCGATTTATAGATTACGGTAGAATTTCGGATGCGTTGCAATGTGCTCCGGTGAGCGCCCCAACATCACTACGTTGGCAGTCTATGTGACCAAATATTCGTGGGAGGCCTTCTTTAACAGTGAACGTTATTTTCCAATTATAATTGTTCCTAAAATTCGTATATTTAGATATTTTTAGATATTACTACAATAAATGTAACACTAATAATAGGAGAAAAAAATCATTTTATAATGGAAAAAGTACGGTCTATTCAAACTTTAGAACTCCGCCAGCGATGAAAACGTACGCAATTCTGATACTCAACGCTGCCGCTTTCGATATCCTCACAGTGATCGGCAGTTTTCTCGCAGGAGTTAGGTAATTTAAAAAAAATTGTTAATTAAGATATTTTCAAAATATTTTATTGTATTTTAATCGATTTACCTCAACAGAGTAGTCGTCCTTCACGACATCGGCTGTACCATCTTCGTATTCACCGGCCCATGTCGATTAGTGAGCAGCTCACTATGTAATGTATCACTCGGTGAGTCTTGGAGTTCCTGCAGAACCCTCTCAGATGTCGCAATCTAGAGACTGTGTAATATTTAATTCCCCCCTCTACTCTCTCTCAATTTCACACACATCTCGTCACTAGAGGGAGTATGTAAATGACATCAAAGAGAGTTCGCGCGCGGTGCATTTCGTATCATTCTGCCTCCACATGGGTTGTCTAAAACCATAAACTCTCTTTTGATTTCAGCCCTATTCGGTCACGCTACTTCTCACTGTTCTCTGCTCGTTCTTTTCTCATTCGCTTATCGACTTCATGCTGCGCGTCCCAAGCAGGGCGCTGGCTGGACTGCTTCTACAGTGTGGACAGTGTGCTTTCTCACGCTGGCACTAACCTCCCTTTCTATGGTATGGTGGATCACAAGTTCAATTTACAGAACAGTATATGTGCTACAACAAAGTTTCTACAAATTTTACAGCCAAAAATACCATCAAGTCGATATTCAATTTTTTTAAATGTTCCTACTCCAATAAAACATCTGTTATTTCCATCACGGAAACCTGTTTGTGAAATATAGAAAGCTTTAGTGTATAATGCATTGACCGGACAAATCTCTTGAAAAGGGAACATTTTGTTGTTTGCTTTACTGGGTAATTCAGATCGCTTTTCTGCAACAATCCGACGTCCTTCCGCCAGCTTTGAATGCTTCCATATTTGATGGCTACGACTTTGCAGGTCAGTCTTACACCAGGAAAAAAGAGAAAAAAATATAATACACGATTTTGCTGACAAGATCGGGTAGTTTCGGTACTCGAGTACTAGACCGATTTTTTACCCTCTGGTAGACTTAGCCGCGCATTGTCTTTTCGATTTGTGCAAATCGAGTACTCGAGTTTTCGACCCGATTTGATCATTGCATTTACAAATTTACGGCCGTTTACTTTAACAAATTGCTCAGTGCATATTGCCTAAGCCGTCCCAAATACTTGCTCCCAAAATATCTATAAATTTATTTAGAACGCCATTGAGAAGGAAAATGGATGCATGAGAATTTTTTTTCTTTCGTTGTGGTATCGTTAATGAGCACATGGTTCCAGAACTATATGAGAGGAATCACGAGAGACTCGAGCTCATCGGCCATGGCCGGGACATAGAAATTTATGATTTTTAATTTGGCTGAAAACTTAACACAAGGTACTACAAACCTCCCTCTATCGAATAGCGTTTTCAGAATTTTTTTTTAAAATTTCATTTTCGCGCGAAACACAAATCAACCTGGTGACTCTGAGATTTTTTCAAGTAATAGCAAAGTTTGAAAAATCATTAATATCTTCAAAGTGAAGATAGAAATCCGCTGTTTGCTGCGTTAGATAGATAAATCACTCGACTTGTTTACCAGCCGCTCCAAGTCATTTCTGGATGATGCGCCGATGCGGGGTGGTTGCTTTTGCAAAAGTTGAGCTAATTTTCTTAAAAGTCAAAAGTGCTGGTTCCCTCTATGGGTGCTCTGGTGAGTATTAGTGGTGCTCACTCCATTATAAAAATGGGCCAAATCGGTCCATGCGTTGTAAAGATGGGATAAATTGTTTGAAGTCCTCCAAGTGTAACTATTATTCGTGAATAATAAATCTTGATCTTTTTAGGTGAAAACAACATTAAATTAGCAGAAAACAATATTCATGTTGTTTTTGAAATTTTTTATTGACAAATTTTCCGAGGAAAAAAAATGAAAAATTTTCACCTTCGATTTTTGGATTTGCTGAATGGCTGAAATTTCGAAGTCGATATGAATCTTAAACATCTTAATATTATTAGATATACTCGCAGGAGGAAGATCTGTCTGTAATTTGTAGAGTATTAAACTTTTCCTCACAGAAATCACAGCTTGCGGACGAAATTTTTCTATTTATAGTAGAAGCAGTCCAATTCCTTCCATACTGCATCAAGGTGTTCAGCATTATATGTAGACCAATTTCCTTTTTGGAAGTGAATGCCTATCTATTCGTAGAAAAGAGTTACAGCGCCTAGAAAATCGTTTAGAATGTGGAAAGCGCGTGCTCTGACTTCTCTGTACTCTCTCAATTCCCCACGCTCTCTCGCCTGGGTTCGGACCCCGAGCTGGGCAGAAATCTTTTGCAAAGCTTCTGTGTTATCGAAATCACGTGAATTCAGCCCACAAACATTGCTGGTGAATCAGAGGAGTCTTTGCAAAAGATTTCTGCCCAGCGCGGGGTCCGAACCCAGGCGAGAGAGCGTGGGGAATTGAGAGAGTGCTAGAGAAGCTAGAGCACGCGCTTTTCGCATAATAATCGATTTTCTAGGCGCTGTAACTCTTCTCTACGAAGAGATAGGCATTCACTTCCAAAAATGAAATTGGTCTACATATAATGCTGAACACCTCGGTGCAGTATGGAAGGAATTGGACTGCTTCTACTATAACTAGAAAAATTTCGCCCGCAAGTTGTGATTTCTGTGAGGAAAAGTTTAATACTCTACAAATTACAGACAGATCTTCCTCCTGCGAGTATATCTAATAATATAAAGATGTTTAAGATTCATATCGACTTCGAAATTTCAGCCATTCAGCAAATCCAAAAATCGAAGGTGAAAATTTTTCAATTTTTTTCCTCGGAAAATTTGTCAATAAAAAATTTCAAAAACAACCTGAATATTGTTTTCTATATATATATATTTATGCGTGTTCAAAGAAAACGCGGTTACAAATAGAAAGAGGAAAACGATAAAATGAGAGAAGAATGTACGATAACGTAGTGAGATCATGAGAGGTCGGGGGTCATGTATGAAGTTCGCTCATGCAGAGAAACTGATTTGATTACCGGGTTTTGAGAAAAGCCTAGCCGCTCTGGAAAAGAAACTATGGTGTCTATAGTTGGCATGTGAGCCAGCATTAGCGAAATTTATTCCATTTCTTGTGTAATAATAACTGAAATGATGTGGTTTGAGTTTAGAGATTTTGTATTTGCCTCTCAGAAGATTCATGGCTGTCTTCAAATCTATCGCTTCTCTACGCTTTTCTAATTTGTCTAATCCTAATTTCTTATTCCTTTCCGCTACTTTCGGGATAGTTTCTCGCGTCATATTGTAGCAACGCATGAAAAGTCGGCGAGTGAAATAATTCTGTACTTTTTTTTTTTTGGAAGTGCCGATATTTCTGCTAATTTAATGTTGTTTTCACCTAAAAAGATCAAGAATTATTATTCACGAATAATAGTTACACTTGGAGGACTTCAAACAATTTATCCCATCTTTACAACGCATGGACCGATTTGGCCCATTTTTATAATGGAGTGAGCACCAATAATACTCACCAGAGCACCCATAGAGGGAACCAGCACTTTTGACTTCTAAGAAAATTAACTCAACTTTTGCAAAAGCAACCACCCCGCATCGGCGCATCATCCAGAAATTACTTGGAGCGGCTGGTAAACAAGTCGAGTGATTTATCTATCTAACACACCAAACGGAAGATTCTTATCTTCACTTTGAAGATATTTATGATTTTTCAAACTTTACTGTTTTTCGAAAAAGTTCCTGACTCACCAGGTTCATTTGTGTTTCACGCGAAAACGAAATTTTTGAAAAAAATTCCGAAAACGCTATTCGATAGAGGGAGGTTTGTAGTACCTTGTGTTATGTTTTCAGCCAAATTAAAAATCATAAATTTCTATGTCCCGGCCATGCTCGAGTCTATCCCGATTCCTGTCATATAAAAGAGTCATAACGTTTGCAAAAGTGAGTTATACCCTGCTGATGTTATGCACTCTATCACTTCCGACCCCTTTCTGTGGGATTGACCTGACTTTGGAATGAATCTATTGTCTCAGTTTTTTCGCAAGAGAACTCGCTAGCTGCGATGTTTTCTACTGCTTATGCCATCCTTTCAATGGTCGTTTCTACCATCTTCGGTCTGATCGCCCGTAACAAAATCACACGACGAGTCAGATTGCTGGCAAGTCCATTTTCTTATTTGACAAACCCTCTAGGAAAAGTTGTGCGCTATATGCAAAGTAATCGCTTCTTAAATTACAGGGAGCTGGAAGGAGAAGCCACGAAGCAATAACCAGGGTACTTCTATCATTTGAAATATTTTTACTCTTTTTAAAAGATTGGCGTAGTGTAATTAAAAGTTGTGTTTGGACAATTGTTAAGGAATTTTTTTTTCATGAACTTTTATTTCAGTGCAATACACTTTCGATGTTAGCGGGACTTCAAATAGCTTCGGAATTCTAATTGATACAATAAAAAATTCTGCAAATAAAAAAACAACAGGCGCTCACGTACCATATGTGTCTGCCACTCTTCTCCGTCATAGGCAATACGCTGTGGGGATTGGAACTGGCGAACATTTACAGCTCCGAATTACAACAGAGAGCGATGCTTGTAGTAAGTCACTTTTTCCAGACAACTGTTTTTAGAACTTGGTCTATTTTACTCGGCTTTCAAATACAAATTCTTATTGAAATAGTTATAACAATTTCAATAACACGCATTATATGAATCTTTTTCGTCAATTTGAAATGGCGGATTTTTGCCTGATTCATTTAGATACTAACTCTATCATCCACGTATTCCGCCCTCATCAATATCAATTACTTACAGCCATATCGAAGGTAACGCTACTGTTTGGGGGGATGCAATATGGCAAAATCTAAGGAAATTAATTTTTCTGATGATCGTTTCATGATATAAAAAAGGTAAAAAGCAAAGGTGCAATAGGGTAAAATCTAATAAGAAATTAATATTTCTGATGATCGTTTGATGATTTAAAATGTGAAAAGGGGATGCAGCAAAGGTAGGAAAGTATATTACATCCAGTGTCCTAAAAACTAAACGCTTACGATTTCCAGGTGAGCAGAAAATGGACTCCTGGAGCATCACATCGAACAAAGAGCCGCACTGATATATTATTTAATCGTTGAGGAGAAAAATGCAGACAGTTGGTTTTTCTTGAGATTCTCTTATATCTCTTCAGCTGATTTCGAAAATCATGCATTCATTGTTTGACAAAATAATTTTAGGGTTAGAAAAAAACAATTTTGATAAATGTCAGTCAGCCCGACCTCTACCCCATGAGCATCATTAGCCGACTCTTAGGTAACCGGCCTCACTTTGTACTTTCCTAGCCTCAAAGATCCATTTCTATTTGCCTCCCCTGTGTTCATTATATTGCCGTGACATTAGAATGGCGAGATAATCGGATATAAATGCGAGAACATATTATTATATTATTATAGTTAGTCACTTATTTACCACACCGATCATTACATGACTAAGGAATACTAGTGTTGACTTTACTTGACCAAAGAAGCCAAGCGTGATCCATTCCCTTGACCCTGTTGCCCTGAATTCGAAGATCCTGACTACCTCTGACCACGAAGCTACCTTCCGGCATTGCCTTGATGTCAGGATAAACCTGTATCTGTATCTGTATTGTTGTCGGCGTGACGCTTTCATCGAATTCCTTCATTCACACAGATATCACGTAGAAAAGCACAGCTCCGCTCACCAGATGCCGTGTTTCAGAGAGGACAGGTACAAATGTCGGATAACATTATTATTTCTGCATCAAATCACTCGTAAGAAATTTTCTTATTCTGAAGCTTATGCATAACACCAACAGTCTACGCCCATTTCCAAGGGAATCGCGAATCGACAAACCGGTTGAAGCACAAGATGAATTCTAAACGCCTTGAGTTATTCTTGGGCTTGTTTTGTAGCTCTTGAGAAGCTCTATCGATCGCGCCCAGGCCCATGATGCTACGACAAGTTTGCGATGTTAAAATATCGCAAAAACAAACTCGAAAACGTCAGAAATGGGGTTAGGTGTGATTCCACACCACTCGGCCATCAAGCGTTATATCGTTTATATTTTTAAAATATTTTTAGAAAGAAAAACGGAATTTAAATTTTCGGTTTCGAATTGTGCTTTCGTTAACAAAAATGAATAGTGAAAACGATGTTTTAAGAGTACGAGAGTATCAAAATTCCTCTTTACTGTAAATAGCAATGATTTTCACAAAAGAAGAATTGAACTTGCAATGTGGTGCTCCTGAGGCGCGCGCTTGACCACTGCATAGTATCAGATCATTGTACAAAAGAGAAGTTTGATTTTTTTCAATTCCAAAGATTCATTACTATCTCACTATCCCTGTTAATTTTTTGCCTTCTTATCAAAACGGTAAAAATATTTTTTCCCAGTGGCATTTCCACTACTTACGTTTTATAAATATAACCTAGAAATTCACTAAGTGGTAAAATACGAATAAGAATAATACGAAAATAAGAAAATAAGCACGTTTTGCCCATCGTGACAGCGTATTCTTGATTGGTCATAATTATGTATTTCTTTTCAGCATCGTATGCTGTGTATAGTTCCCACTAACTATAAGCGCGCTTATACCAGGAAGCGCAAACATCACTGCTCTTTTCATTAACCAATAACTAGTAGGACTCCTCCCACAATATTCGATAAGAAAAAAAATTAAGAATAGAAATAGGAGGTGTACCAGTGATTTTTGTAATTATATGACATTTATGTTTTCAAAAATGGCGGCGGTTTTTTTCCATTGTTTGATTTTCCTAAAGAATATTGTCTGACTGACTACAAAGCTTTCTCATTTCCAGTCAATTCAAGCTTTCTTTTTTCCTCAAGTTATGCTTATCTCACTGTTCAGTTATTACGATAATTAACTATGTCCTTGTATGTTTGCGATATTTCAGAAGCACGTTTCCTTCCTGAAATGCTCACGGTCAACGATCTACTCCACCTCAGCGTGCTCGCTCTCTTCGATCTCTCGGGGCTGGTCCTCAATGGCATCCTCATCGTCGCCATAATAAAACGGTCAGGCGAATTTGGAGAATTCAAATTATTGAAAGCATAAATGGGAGTTTACGATTTAACGAAAGTGAAACACTGAAAAATACACTGTTATTACTTTGCAGAACTCCGCGGAACATGAAAACATACGCAATCCTAGTATTCAACACGGCCGCCGTTGACATCCTGACGGTTATTTGCAGTTTCCTGGCGGGAATTCGGTTTGTATTTTAACAAATTGCACTTTTTTTTAAATTTAATATATTTAGAAAAATACAGGGTTGTTGTCATGCACAATGCGGGCATCACTGTCTTCCAATTCGTCGGCCCGTGTCGGGCGATTAGCGGCGCACTCTGCAATGCTACCGCGGGTAAATATTATGGAATAGAGTTAAAAAAAACTATTCCGGATCTCTTCGTTTAACAACTTCTCTTTACCGCTCGAGCGACGAAAGTATGCTCGGACTTGTCATTCAAACTCTAGTAAGTATTCCGCCGTGATGCTTGTTTTCTCGAAATTCGCTGACTTTGTGAAGTCGGTATCAACTACTACAGCTTCATGGGCCTTTCTTGAGTCATTTACTCATCGTTCAGCGCTCTTCGGCCACGCTACATCTCACTGTACACTGCTCGTCCTCATCTCCTTCGTCTATCGTCTACAAGCCACTCGTCCCAAACAAGCGGCAGGATGGACTGCCACAACAACGTGGATCGCGTGTCTTGTCACAACGGCGCTGACGCTCTTCTCAATGGTAGCTACTAGGGATGCCGATTCAGTGTTATTCCGCTTTCTCTGGATCTCTGCCTCTTATCAGCGCTATTATCTAACTCGAAATGCCGCAACATGAACTCCGAACCAGCAACCCAAGTAGATACGCCGGGTATCAAGCGCACCCCAACTTGTGTTCAACTCGCATTTCTTGTTACCAACTTGCGGTTGCACATTGGTGTTTGCTCCCATCTGTTGACTCATCGACGAAGACTAGATGATGACGTCCGTAATTATAATCAGGAAAACACGAGAACAGGCTGTTGGCGTGTGATTTTTGACGTGAGAACGAGCGAGTTTTGCAAACGAATAGCATTATCTTCGAACAAACAAGGGGGTGCATGCTCGTTATATGAGGATGTCACTCTCTGTGAATTGCGGTTGTGGGGACCAAAATATGTTCTTATCTGGATTTGAAACGATTGTTGGTTTCCGAGTATGAAGAATCATAAAAACTTTAATTTAAAACAGGTAGCCTTCCTGCAATCCGACACTGGATTACCACCGGGAGTGGACGGAGAGCAGTTCGAGGGATACAAGTTCATGGGTGAGTGTCGTTTCTTAATTAAATTAATTTGTTTCTAGTGAATTTAAAAAAAGAGAACACTGAGTATGGTCAGGACACATGACTTACCTGTAAGCGAAAAGTCGCGTGCTGCTTTCGTATTGCATTATTGTAGATGGGGTTTTTTCCAGGGATCGTCTAATATTACCTCCTCTAGTATGTCTACTTCAGAAAGCGCTCCGTTGTCTAGTCTACATGCTCCTTCCCATATTGCTCACCTCCCTACCCCAATTTTTTCCTTCACTGTCCCCTTACTCACTGTCGCACCCTTCATGTATGTAAAAAATATTATAAAAAGAAGTAAATACAGAAATCCATTGTAGTTCTCTCGCAACGAGACGATATCGGAGCCCTCATCTCTGTTGTCTATGTAGTGTTCGCGATGGGAGTGTCAACGATCTGCTGTCTAGTAGTGCGCTACATGCTGGGGAAACAAATCGGCAAAATGGCAAGCGCTTTTCTCCATTCGCCCAACGTATTTTCAGTTCCAGTTTGGCCTTTTCTTTTCTCATTTTGCCTTAAACCCCGTCTACTTTTTAAAAAAAAACTATTTATTTTCGCATTTATTGAAGATATTGCAGAGCTCAGCTAAAAGAAGCCACCAAGCAATCGCCAAGGTAACATTTTTGAACATTTTTTAATCACTAGACAATCGTTTGCTTTTGGTCACGATTCTAAGTATATACTATAAATTAGGGTTGGCCATTTGACTCTTTTATAGACTCCTTGAATCATTTGACTCCGAGTCATTTTGACTCGCGCGGTGTGAGGAGTCAAAATGACTTGAATGAATGATGTAAATGATTCACTTGAATCCTGAGCTCATAACTCGAGATAGAGAAGGTGTACGAATGTCGCAATGGTGCACAACGACTTAGAACTGAAAATAGAATCTTTTATATTTTCTGAGAGAAAATAATGTAGGGTTATGCAAATCACTATGTCATCCTAGTTTTCAAGTTTCCTCTATTTTTTTACTATCAAATCTGCTAGATAATACTTGAGAAGAATTTCGGTTTTACTCTAACACTGAGCACATGCGATTCTCTCCTAAGGCTGTAGCTCATGGGTTTGTATTTGAAATTATGTTATTTCAGATAAATAATAAATGAATGCTCAAAATATATAAAAATAGTATCCTGGCTTACCAATTTCTTGCTTGCGAAAATCGTCAGGAGTCAAGTGAATCCTAAGTGAGATTCATTTGACTCCTGACACTGTACCTCATTTTTCGAGTGAGATTCACTCGACTTTCATTCTTTACTTTTTGAGCGGTTGAGAAAGAGTCAAATGGCCAACCCTACTATAAATGATCAAAACCCAGATATTTTTACCGTAAATATTTAGCCATCGAGATGGATGCAAAAAATGATTACAATTATAGGCGATCATGTAGAAGATTTTAATGAAGAACTAGATAGGAATGAAATGTTTTCCACGAAAATTTTGATTCTTCAGGCTCTTACCTACCACATGTGTTTGCCGCTCTTTTCTGTCGTCGGCAATACGCTATGGGCACTGGACATATTTAAGATCCACAACTCGGAATTGGAACAGCGCGCAATTCTTCTAGATAGTTTACTTTTTTTGTTCACAAATAATGTAAAAACAATAAGACGTTTGCTTAAACTTGTTCATAAAGATCGATTAGATCAATGAGAAACAATTGTCCATATTGTAATCTACAGATCACACCGCTGAGCTCAACTGCGTCGGCGCTTATCAATATTTACTACCTTCAGCCGTACCGACGGTATCTTCTATCGTTCATTTTGAATTCTGCAGCAATTGATTTCTATTTTTTAGATCGTATCTTTGTTTCCGAACAAAGTTTTTTTAACAAAACTGATGAAGAACGAATGCATTTCAGGTTCGTTTCCGATGTGTTCTGCAGCCGTCGAGCAAACAACGAAGATTCGACGTCATGGAACGTCCCGTCGAACAGAAAAAAATCAGAAAAGGAAAAAGATGCCAAATTCCCAGTGTCGAGGAAGACACGATTCTTCCTGCATTCATAGTCGAAGCCCTATCACTTCGACGTCCATAATAGTAGTAACGATCTTTCTTGCACGATATCTTAAAATAAAATTCAACATGTATCCCTATAACATTATTTTGTATTATATCTCAGTACAGCCTCGTAATTGTTTTGTCAGTGTGTACACTTGTCACAAGCCCCTAAACATTTTTCTAGACCTGCAATTCACTAATTCTCATATATTTTGTAGTTAACAATATTTTTCGCATCCATAAATTCAAGCGTCCATAGATCTGTTCGGTAAAATAAACATTTACCAGCTCTGCTTTCCTCCAGCTACATACAGTTATCATATAAATTGTTGCGACAATTCTTGCTCGCTACAAATTTCGCTCGTATTGCCTATGCAAAAGACAATAAAATAGTTTTGCAAAGAGTGAGTGAACACATTCTTCGATTATTAATACTAGTAGGTGGAAAGGCATAGGAGTGGACAATATCAACAAGAATATTTTCCTAAAGAGCTATTACCATTGGAGAGGGGCAAAAGATAACTCCAGGAGAGATATTCGACGATCCTCTAGACAATCGCCGCATTAGGCGCACGAAGGTCCTCTACAGGCGCGCTCCTTCTATGGCGCCGTACTCGGGGAAAAGGGGTCCAGCGTTTTTTACAAGCGCTACAGGAAAATTAAGATATTCGATTACGTTTAGACGTGGGAAACCACAGTGTACCAAGTGCATTTTATCTCGGGAAAACGATATTTTTGATGAGCACAAACTTGCGAACTGTATGCATAACACTTATCTAAACGACAAAGACGGCTAAAAAGTAATAGTTTTATGGAGAAACTCTTTATTTCATGCCTCTCTTATGAATGCTTTGATGCTTATCCGTTCTAGCATGCTCGCCAATCCTCTCCTATACGTAGGCATGAGTAACATGATCATCGATGCGTCCCACGCGGGGAAAAGTGACGCCATCAGCGGGTAGAAGTGGGAGACGTGAAAATCGGGAAGACCGAAGAGGGGCAGCATGAATACCACAGCATTCGGAACGAAAACGCATATAATCGGTACAAAAGTCTGCAAACAACGCTCATTATCTGCTAACATCATATGTGATAGAGAGTGTTATACAACTAAAAAAGCAAGATATGTCACTATTTTTCGCGCTCACCTGAATACAAACGACAAAAAGCATTCTTAGCTGGAATGATCGATGACCGGGGGAAATCGATGTCAGGGTTTTGATAGCTTTGTGAGCTTGGGTGCCGAAATACACGGAAGCTCCAACGCTTCCGCTAATTTGAATCATGCATATCAAGGTCGAGCGAAGCGCAATACGGCTTGACTGAGCGGTACTCTGAAATGTGTGATGCACGAGGTACTCATGCATCATGATGATATACTACGTCTAATGATCAGATAATAACGTAAAAGGGAGCGAAACGGGATTCAAGTTATGGAAAAAGAAGGTCTTCCTCTCCCACGTGTATGTAATTATGTTACCAATGGATTGGACGGAAGTGTAGAGGGGTGAACTCTTCCGGAAGAAGCACAAATATTTTGAGAGACGTTTTACGGAACAGTAAGATCCACCACTCTTCATTCCTCCTTCCCCATCCCTACTCTCAAATAATATGTATCAATATGAGTGCAATCCGGATTCTCAAATGAAGTAATTGTCTCACCCAATTAACTCCCACATAGCCCTGGTTTACAAACAGATGGTACTTGGCGGCAACGGCTTGTTGGAAATCACGCAGTACCGCAGATTCGTCGTCTTTTACTTCTCCCAGTGTAGCCGAGGCATACCTTTAGTTACGTGTACTCGCTGACTTGCCAATCGTTTAGAGAGGACTAGAGAGACCTAACCCCTCACCTGCTAAACAATCAAATGGTCATGGTACCTTAACTTGAAAATAGTATTTGACGAGTTTGAATACATGCTTCCCATTATTAGAACACCCACCACACTCCAGCAAACAGTGTAGTGTAGAACAGTAAAACAGCGATGAACCATGGCTTCGAAAACCATGATATTCTCCATGGACTGAAAACAAGGTCAAGACAAGATTTTCCCCATTCCAAACCAATTAACGACCCAATGTCGGTAGAGAAAGTGTATATTGAGCAGGGGCAGAGGGAGCGTTATCCAATCGACAATAAATTTTGTGTAGCAGACCTGAAAACTTTCCGAGTGCGATCAGTTTACTACTTTGCCTAACATGCGGCTCCCAGGGCGTGAGGGCAATAGCAGCGCCGGCTCTCTCCACTCGAAGAACCTTCTGGAATGATGTCAATATTAATTTGAATTTCATGCCTTCTTAGTTTATGTTCTCCGATTAGTCAATGCGTAAGAAGTCACTGCATATAAAAACACAAGACTATCTCTGATTTTATGATTATCCTATGGACTACAATAATAATGTCAATAACACTATTATTGTCAATAACACTATTATTCGTCATTATCTACTGATATAGTAAAAAGACTCGGTTCACTGTTTTGGAAAGATGTTAAGTGCACAAATAAAGAAATAAATTGGCTTACGAGGTTCATATTAGCTCCCAGCAAACACAGAGAGATATCGTACACAGCGAACACTTCCAATAGATACTTGTACGTTCCAAGCCTTTTCCCGGAGAATTTGGAAATAACATGGAGTAATGTAAAGTTCAATGTAAGTCCGATAACTGAAAATAAGCATAATTTTATATTCCTTGTAATGCCTCACCGAAGAGTATTTTCTCAGCGACATCGACTGCGTACATTAGCGATTATGCAAGACAATGACAATCTCAAATTCTCATATCACGGTATAACAAGTCATTACAGGCAAAAACATAACACTCTGTCGGCTTTTCATCTTATGGTCAACGAAAATGCTGACGCTGAAATTATACGCTACCGGCACACAAAGCACAGTACACACACAACGGTGATACGATGAGTCACAGAGCGTACATTTATTTAACTTGTTCTCAGTCACGTTTTTGTTATCATAACCGTTTGTCGTAAACGTGTAATGTCGACTTCGCTACCAAGTTATAGCGACAAACACGGGGAACGTTCAGATTGTCGTGGGGACTTAACGCTCTCTTGCGACAATTGAATGAATACTAGAGTGCGAAATGTGAGATTACCCGATGCCACGGATACCCGCCTGCGAGGAATGAGAGGAAGGGCGACAATTCGACATCGTTCTCTCATTTTGACGGCGTCTTCCCTTCCCGGACAGTATCTTCTCTCCGCAGTAGCCAAGAGCTGCTTTTTAGGCTGGAGTTCTTTAAAGTATTTGATATATAAAGTAAATAGTAGATACTAAAAGTATATGAAACGAGTAATGGGTAGGCCACGATGTGAATGTGTACATTATAATTTTGATTTACTGTTAATTTTTCTTCTTCTAATCAGTTGTTATATGCAAAAGGAACTGAGAATATTGAGAATGGTTTTATAACCACGGACGAAGAGAAAGAAAAAAAGCAAAACACGTTTGATATGCCGAACCTATTTCTGCTGCATGAGAGATGTCGACATGTGAACTTGTCCATTGCGCATTCTTTTCAGAGATCGCAGGTTCAGAGGGCCCATTATTGGATAACGATGCTATTACTTACTATTACTATTGTACTTACATTACTTTATTTACATTACATACATTACATTTACTTACATTGTATTGTATTGTACTTTATTGTACTATTGTACTTACTATTGTACTTATTGTATTATACTTACTATTGTTGGTCAAATGGTGTCAACTATTTTACAAGTGTCGAGAAGGTGGAAGTGTTTTCTATTGTATGGAGCGTTTTTGTTTGAATTTTTAAAGAACGAAGTATCTGATTTGTAATCTTGCTTAACTCTAAAGTCCTATTCAGTAATGTACCCGTGTCGGTTCTGAGAGAAAAAAATCGAAACAGGAAACAAGTCTTTTTTGTCAGGACTATTCAGATTGTACTTATCGAACCTAATAATAATAACCAGTCCAAAATTTCAATGGTTGTAGTTTTAGTAATTTCAGCAGAGTTAATATTTGTACTGAGTATCTTTTATACTTGTTCCAAGCACAATGCAATTTTTTTCTTAAAAATACGTGGCATATTCCCGGAAATACAATTATTTGATTACAAATTACAATAAATTTCATCTGGTCGGCCGCTGTTTAGCTATTAAAAAATAAATTTAGATATACCACTGCACTCAAATATTACTTCGTCGCACGCATGAAATGATTTGATTACTTTTGTGGTTACACACGTAAATTGTGAATGATGTAAACAAACAACAGAAGTATTAAACTACTACGTGCAAACGACGAAGTATTTTTGTTCTGTGAGTACGAATTCGATGATTTATTACTCACGTTACTGACCTTGTTTGTGAGATGGTGTCGGAGAGAATAGAATTTCGAACAAAAGCGGAAGTGTCGTGGCAGTGCTTAGACCTTTTATGCCTCAGACAACTACATGGTGCCGAAGTTTTGTTGTTGTCAGTGAGCCCTCCCATTAAATTCCAAATAACCCTTTGCGGACAGGGAATTGATAGTCGTGACTAGATCACGCAGGTAAATAGGTCGAGCACAAGGTGGGCACTCCGGATTGAATCTGTCCATTGAAACACTGGCCTATGTTCTCACCCAATGTTCTCCCGCGAGCCCAGCTCCTAAATTACCCTTTACCTTTCACCTTTTCTAGCTATGACTCGGGCATGGCTCGTTCTTCTCAATTCAACACGCATTTCGCTCGCTCCCAATCTTTTCTATATCTTCGCTGTAGAGGTTAGTTCGTTTGGCTTCTTTGCTCACATTTGGCCCATTGCTGTTCAAACAGCTATGTTTAAATAAAATAGTTATTTTTTCAAAAAAAAAATTTTGTGATGTCACGTACCGTGCTTACTGCGAATATCCCAGTGAGAATGGTACGTAAAAGCCTCGTTTGATAGCTGGAACTACTGCTCAGACTTCTTTTCAAAAAATTAGGGAAAATCTACGGCATTTAAATGAAAGATATAATTCAACAGACAAGATACACAATAACCAATTACATATATTAGATCTTAATTGATTATCAGAGAAGTCTATGCTGCTTTCCTAACCTTATGACCTAACAATAAGAGTGATTTACCCCAAATGCAACCTCCCTCCCTCCCCAAACAATACATCCCATAGAGAGTCTTAATTCACTGTACATCGTTTCGTGTAATCACACTTATTCCGTTGCGCCTTCGGGCGTTGATAAAATCTTTTTTTAAAAATATATAGATTTGACTATCAGTCCCATCGGGAGCCTTGGACGATGTACAAGTTCCGAGCTTATAACTCTTGGTGACAGCATTCCACAACGAAATATATTTTTCAGTTCTTCTTCACTATCCTTGCTGTGATGACAACTCCGTTTGTCGTTATTTCCTTCTATCGAGCAGGTTGGCGTGAATTTTAATATTTATTTTTATTTACATTTATTTTGATAAATATATAAAATATAAAAATGTAGAATATAAAATTTAAATAAAATAATATAAATAAATAGTGAATATAAATGAATTACAATGGACTGTAATTCACTTCATTCAGGTGTTATTCACAGGAACTTTCGCATCCAAGTTTGTTCAATAGCACTTATTTTCGTCAATTCCGCCATTGCAAGAGCGGTCATTTTCTACTATCAAATTTATGATCTCCCCCCTCCGGTAATTGTATTTTTTTCTCATTAAAATTTTTTTTTTGAATTCAACTTTTAATCAGATGACGATCATCTCATCATCGTCGCTAATATCGTTCGAAACACAATGTTCGGCTACTTTTGCGGACTGTGTGTTGATTGATTGATTGATTTTGTGAAAGAAGTTTAATTTTTTTCTATTGATAATTATCAGTGCGTTCGCGTAAAAAATGCACAAATGAGGAAGAATCCGTACATCAAATTTTGACAATGCCTGATTTTGACATTGATCGATAGCCCCTGTTCTCCTCTTCCAATTCCGCTTTTCAAAATAAATTTCCGCATGAAATTTGCATAGATAATTAGCTCGAAAAATTGCAAATTTTTCACTTTGATCGACAGTATCTCAGTTCATTTTGAGAAAATGGCATTACTTGCTGAACAAATGTTGCTCGGTTTGTCGAGATGAATAGGCGTACGTTTTTAGATTTTTAAAATTCGAAGATTTTTGAAATATGCAAATTTTCGAAGCTTCATATTTCGAATACTAAAAATATACTACTTTTAGAAAAATAATATGTTATGTAATCGATGACGTAGAATCCGATTCTCTAATCAAATTGAAATTTCCATCCAGGTAAAGCCATGCAATTTACTGTTTTCCAAAAACCGCTTTCCGTCTTATTCTTCATCCTTTTTACTTGGTGAGCGGTCGAAATGGCTTAAAAAAGTGAAAATCCCTCTATCATTTCCCTCTCGCGGGGTGGATAACTCAATTATAGGGCTCATTCCGACCGCTCACCGCCTCAAAACGGTGCAGAATAAGGGGGATGAAATGTTACAAAACAGTAAATTGCATGACTTTACCTGGATCGAAACTTCAATTTGATTAGAGAATCGGATTCTACGTCATCGATTACATAACATATACATTTTCTAAAAGTAGTATATTTCTAGTATTCCAGATATGAATTTTGAAAAATTTGCATATTTTAAAATTCGTCAAGTTTGAAAATTCTAAAAACACACGTTTATTCGTTTTGACAAACTGAGCATATTTTGTTCAGGGCATAATGCCAAATTTCGAAAAAGAACAGAGATACTGAGGCCCAAAGTAAAAAATGAGGAATCTTCAGAGCTAATTATCTATGCAAATTTTATGCAGAAAAATGTTTTGAAATGCGCGATCGGAAGAGGAGAACAGGGGCTATCGATCCATGTCAAAATCAGAAAGACTCAAAATTTGATGTACGGCGAAGGTCTACTTTTTACGCGAACGCACTGTTATGTATGAAACATATCGATGTTTCTCCCTGTGTCCCTCTCTCACTCTCCCCCCCCCCTCACACAGTGTATGCGGCTGGGCAAATGATTCCAAACCTACAGACCGGGGTTAGAGCGAGAGAGAATGCTAAAGTGCGAGAGTCCCTCTCGATTAAGCACGCTCTCTCATTCCAAAGGCCTTCCAGTAAGGTTGACCGGCCCGTGGAATGATGTGTGGGGTTTGCGCGATCGGCGCTGGGGATGGGTGCCCAGGCTGTGAGTGTTTGAAACATTGTCAAGCAAATCAAACACTAATCAAATTACGTCATAATATTTTTTTAATATTTAGTGCTGGATCGTTCGGTTTGGAGCGAATAGTAGCAACAATCTGGTGGAAGTGGTATGAGAAAGGGAGTTGCTCGACAATTATCGTCGTTTTCCTTGTCGAACTGTGCAATATCGTACCTTCTGCAATTGCTTCGACAGAATGGCTAGGAGGTGAAGCAAAACGTTGCATTTTGTAGTGAACAAGGAAATTTCCCCGTGTTACAAATATGAGTTGTTTACGAGTAGACTTCGAGAAATAACGAAACAACGAGTTGCATAAGAGGCAAATGCACCGCACCAGCAGTGAGAGATTGTGAGAAATGAAGAGAGCGGTGAGAAATTTGCCTCTTACGTAACCTGTTGTTTCGTCATTTCTTGAGTGTATCTATAAACTGATTGATTCGAACTTTTAGCAATAAACATCAAATTGTAGGTAACGTCGCTTACGTAGTCAACGTCGGTCATCAAATGGTAACAATGTTCGCAGGATGCACTGTTAGTCATTTATTTATAGTTATAGAAACTATGTAGCATAGGTCTCTCAACTCTTCGATTGCACTCGATTTGTTCAGATTTTCTTCGGTGGATTTTTCTACAATACTTACTTACTTCGTCAACTTTCACTACACAAATCATCTCAAGAATACTCGGTCGCAAGAACGTTCCAGATTAAAGAGAATGTCCGCATCTTCACGGTAATTATTTCACTCAGATCACCCAACCAAGGGGGTTAAGAAATGTTGGTAGTGATTGGTAAATCACGATCCAAACATGCCTCGAAAGGGGTCCCCGATTCACGTGCACACAACACGAGAATAGCCTCGCAACAGGCCGCTGATCATCTCAGGACAGGCTCTCGTTGCCCCTCAGGCATAGGGGTGGTCGAGACCGCCTTGCGTGTAGAAGACCTAACACCTTTACCTTTACTTTTACCTTTACTAAATTAAAATAACTGTTTTCCAACGGTCTTTTGTATGTCGGTGTACTTTAGACGCGTTCTCAAATTAGGCCGAAAATGTTTTGCTGGTGTCTACGAAAGTTTCGATTATCTCTAAACGGGGAGTGACACGAAGAAGATTAATACCATCAACACGGAAATGAATGCACCGTCTCCGGGATATTTAAAAGAAATCCAGACAGTCTGCCCAGGACACAGGGAACACTTGCTTCCGTGTTCAGGGTACCGAACTCCTTGGGATCGAACATGCCTCTCGGCTACAGACTCCTCACTTGTTCAGTGACATAATTTCAGCTGATCACAAATTCGTTCATGAAGGCAGCTGGACTCTCACTGACACTATTTGCCACTTTTGGATTCTATATCCACGGTCCACCGGAATTGGATTCCTATAGATTTATCTGTGCTGCACTCTTCGATCTACTAATTACACTGTGAGTTGCAACCTGATTCCAAACCGCCTGAAAGGGGGGTGGAGGTAGACGCATAATTCCAAGCCTACAGATACGGGTCATGATTAGAGAGTGTGGAAATGTAAGAGAGTCTCTCTCGATTTTGCACGCTATTTCATTCCAAACCCCTTTCTGTAAGGTTGACCGCGCTCTCTCACTCCTGACCTCTCTGCAATGAAAGCAAATTTGCTAGGAGAACAGTTCTCCAGGGTTTCAGTTGTTAGAGAATGGTTCTCCAACCTCCTCATTCCTCACACTCTCACCTCGGCGAGAAAACGAAAGAGTGTACGGAACAAGGATGATGGAGAACCATTTTCTAACAAATTAAACCTTGGAAAACATTTCTCCTAGCAAATTTGCGATCTGTGTATGAACCGGTATTATCCTCTCCAATATAATTATATTGCAGTTTTTCTCTGATCTTTCTGTTTCTTGCAATACATCTGGACGCAGTCTTCCAAAAGGAGTTCAACAACATCGGTGTAATAGTTGTGATTCGAAAGCTCCTCAACTTAAAGGTTGCCTGTATTTTCTTGTCTTGCATTAATGCATTGTTCAAGATCGAGGTATATATTAGAACTTCTGTCATTAATTTGATTCCAGATTGAGATAGATAAATGTTAGCAGTTTTCAGGGTCAGTAAACCTAAAAAAAAACAAATTTAGCTCCACTGAGCCGAGATCGATTTTCTAGAATTAAAATATTTTCATCGATCGATTATTTTTCAACAACGTTTACGGAGTCTTTTAGGCGCCGGACTATCAACAATCTGCGCTTACTCGCAAGACCACCCATTCGAAAGTGACAGAGTCATACTTCAATCAACTCAATTCTACATGGAATAGGATATAATGGAGATAGGGAATCGAAAATGAATATATGAAACACCAACATAATTCACAGTTTTTGTACATGTTCTTTAGAACTTTCATGAATTTGTTTGACGATTCAATTTCGAAACCTTTTCTGCATTCATGTGCAATTTAATAAAGTTTCTCTTACAGATCTTGCATGACCAACAAACTACATATCCTAAAGAACATGATATCCCAAACAACTCCAAACTTACAGAAAGGAGTTATGCGAGAGAGGGTGTGTAGAATCCCATGCGCTGTCCATTGTACGCTCTCTCACTCCTGGCTCTTCTCTGTAAAGTTAAATAATGGTTAAGTAGGAGTAATGGTATGACCCTCTCAATTCTGCACGCTCTCTCGCGCTTTCTGCACGATGATAGAGTATGTAGAATGAGGAGAGTCTGATCATTACTCAAAGTCAGCATATCTGCAGAAGAGAGTGATGCCCAGAATGAAGGAAGCTAATCTAGAATTGGATCAACACACTTTCGGATATTAGAATATAAAAAGATGCGAAATTAAAATCTTTCGGCATTCAAAGTATCACACATTCATACGAGGGTTTTTTTCAAGCTTTTTCGTAAAAAATCTCCAAAACAATTTCCAGCCCAGTCCTAGTGAATTTCGGTCAACTAGTGGACACGTTGTTACCTTGCCTACAGCAGCTATCGCTATTGGCTCTTTAATCCCGGAAAAAAGTGTGGCTAATGTTAGATGACGATGCGCTGTGGAGGCGGGCCGGTGATGCTTGTTGAGTTGTATCAGATTCCTCCTGCTCTCAATGAATGTACTGTTATCTTACGCCCTGTTGTTATTTTACAACCCAAAGTATTCAAACATTTTCTGCAAATGACATGAGATCACTTCTCGCTGAAGTATATACGTTGCGCAGTGCGAGTAATAGAGAGTTACACTATTTTTCGACTGAATGTCTATGGAATCGGAAGTGTTTCTGTGGTAATTGACACTACCATCAAAACAAGCTTGTTCTTTCGTTTCATTGCTCTTTCGTCTGAGCCATGTGATATTTTAATTTTTAACTTTTTCCGATTTTCACGAAACCTCATATTTTTCGAGTACACGCGTGCCAAAGCGATGTTCCTTTGACGTTTAACATCGAGTGCGCCTCACAATCAGCAGAAAAATCAAAACTTTCTTCAAAGTTGAGATATTAAGTTTTACATTTTCTTTTCATTACCAAGAAGAATAGGTTCCCCTCATTTTGGCGACCACCACATCATTCCTGGATGAGCGGCCGTTCGGGGGCGGTCACTTTTGTATAAAAAAAAGTCGTAACTTTCCAAATCGGAAAATCTAATAAAAGCCCCTATGCGGCTTTTGTAGACCATAGTTATGTTCAATTCCACCCCATTTTTCAGGCTGATGTTTCCTTCCCTTTCAATTATCAGATACGAACTCAATTTCAAAAACAAAGTTGGTCAGCATGTCGAGGGCTATCCTGGCGCATCGAAAGAAGCGTGTAGGTCGAGAACGAACAAGCGAAACCTCACCCTGTTTTTTTTGAAGAATTTAACGAATCTGTCAATATCTCCAGTCAAATTTGCGCCATTTTTTCTGGCAAATTTTGGGATTTCGTCCCAGCATGTACTCACTTTAAAAGTTGATTAACCACTTTGCACACTGTTTTTAAATTAGTTTCAATCACGTAGGGGAATTCGTGAAACTAGCACATCGCTGTTAGAGAGAGTGATAAATGGGAGTGAGAGAAGCGGAAAGAGAGAGTGGAAAAAATAAAGTAAAGTTTTTTTTGAATGACGGAAAATTCCGGTCCCGGAATAATGCAAGAAAGATACATGTTTCCGGCTTTAAAAAATAGTTGTGATTTATTGAAGGTTAAAATCACATGGGTAGCGGCGACACCACAATCTCATATCTCTAAAACCATGTATTTACATGAACTATAGTTGCGCACATTGAGGTGGGAGTGTGTCAAATCGCAGAACTTCTACTTTGGCATTTTATCATAGGACATTAAAAGCAAGAAAACAGTGGCCGGATTATTTCGTGTATCAGTTTTTAATCGGACGTAAAATGTCATATGAAAAACCCCTTTTCCCTGGATTTCGGCAAATCTGATTTCTGAAGTTTGATTTTTATATTTATATTTATGATACATTTCAAATTCAGAAGAGTGATAAACATTTGTCGAAGTGTTAATTTAGCGAAGTGTCTTTTTTAGTAATTTTGCTTGTCGCCGAAATCCTTCTGAATCATCGAATCTAAAACACGAAGCAGGAAAACAATCCTAAAGAGATTTTCTTTCAGAACTATCGAGATCAGTCATAAAGCGCTCAAAAATTTAGTGCACTCAATATTCCCATCAAATTATACTTGATATTTGTTCCAATGATAATGAAATCATATTAAAAATACGTGGATTCTTCCCGGAAGTACAATTATTTGAAAAGAAATACAATATACCTCATCTGGACGGACTCTCTCACCGTATTACAAATATAAAAATAAATGAATTTTCCAATTTACAAGTTGGTTGCTGCCTTTACCAGGGGATACCGCAAGAGTGAGAGGATCGATGACCGTTGCTTGTGGCAAGTAACGGTGGCCCACCGCTTTTTATTATTTTGTTATGAGCATACAATTTTACAACTGTGACACCCAGCGATATGCCGAACCTATTTTGTGCTGCTTGAGAGAAAAGAATGGAGTCGGTAGTTTGTCAGTCATATTGCTTGCTATTGTTGGTCGGATGGTGACAACTAGAATAGTGCCGAACGGGTAGCACTGTGCTGTGGATTTTTGTAGTGTTCTCAGACGCACTCCCAGTCACTTCCAAACCCCTTTTGAGACGCGGAATTGTCGTGACAAGATCACGCAGGCAAGGTGGGCACGTCCGCCAATATAACATTGGCCTAGCAGAGTTCCCCGCGTGCCGATCTCGAAAATGAGAAGTACTTTTACCTTTATCTTTTTTTTCTAGCAATGCCTCGGACATGGCTCGTTCTTCTCAATTCAACACGCATTTCTGTCGCTCCGAATCTTTTCTATGCCATCTTCATTGTCGAGGTTAGTTTGTTTGTCTTATTGCTTACCCTTGGCTCATTTCACATGATTCCAAACCTACAGACCAGGGTTAGAGCGAGAGAGCGTGCAAAATTGAGAGAGTCCCTCTCGATTTCACACGCTCTCTCACCCCAAAGGCCTTTCTGTAAGGTTGACCGGTCTGTGGAATGATGTGATTTCTATCAAAACTGCTGGGTATATTTCTCACTTTAGATGGAACACAACAATACCTTTGAATTTTTACCTGACGTCCGATGCCTCCTGAGAGTTTTTTTTAGGATTCTAAGATCAAGATACACAATAACGAATTACATGTATTGGATCACATTTGATTATGAAAGAGACCTAAGCTGCTTTATTATCGTTAATATGAGCCTAGCATTGACATTTTTATAAAAGCCTTCATGAAACACGGACCGTCCAGTATATTTTCCGAGGTTACAACTCAGTGAAAGAGTCTTCTGCACCGTACATGTTTCAGTTCATCTTCACTGTTCTTGCCCTGACCATAGCTCCGCTTATAGTGATTGCCTTCTATCGAGCAGGTTTTAATTTGACTCTTATCTATTGTCATTTGTGTAATTCAGGTGTCATTCACCGGAACTTTCGTATCCAAGTCTGTGTAATGGCATTCATTTTCGTCAATGCCACCATTGCAAGAGCTGTCATTTTCTGTTATCAATTCTATGATCTGCCATTGAAGGGTAACCATTTTTGTTGTTTCTTTCTCCTGTGAATTCACGTTTTGTAGATAACGATCCGCTCATCATAGTCGCTAATATCGTTCGAAATACATTTTTCGGATATGGCTGTGGGCTGTAAGTTGATTGGCTGATTTTGAGGAAGAATTTCGGCATTTCCAACATTCGCTTACACTTTTTATAACTTATTTCTAACACTCGAAACACAGAATTGGTCTCGTCATTTGACACATTATCTCCGGTCGGTAGGTGAGACCATTTTTGACCCCTCAACGTCAATAAACACAGCATTATTACGACGCAAAGATTATGACACAAATTTTACAATATTGAGGGCGGGATCGTTTGGATTGGAGCGGACAGTTGCGACCATCTTTTGGAAGTGGTATGAGAAAGGGAGCAAATCGACTATCATCGTTGTTCTCCTTATCGAACTGTGCAACATTGTACCTTCAGTAATTGTTTCTACAGAATGGCTAGAAGGTGAAAAAAGTTACTTTGTGTGGTCAACAAGGAAAGTTTCCTCCAACAGCAGGAAAAGTTAGCAACGAGATATAACCAACAAACCAACAAACTTCCATGTTCACTTTTTATAATTTATACTTTTGCAATACAATTTGAGGAAATGTTGCTTATGGAGTGAACGTCGGCCATCAACTCACAACAATCTTCGTAGGATGCGCTGTTAGTCAATTAAAAAAAATATTCTCGATACATCAAGTATTTTTCATTATTCGATTCAACAATTTTCAGATTTTCTTCGGTGTATTTCTCTACAATGTTCACTGCCTCCGTCAATTGTCACTACACAAATCTTCTCAAGATTATTCGGTCGCAAGAACATTTCAGATTAAAGAGAATGTCCGCATATTCAAGGTACTTCTTTAATGAATTCAATTATTAAAAACGTTTCGAGGTCATCTGTAACCACATTTCAGTTGATCACAAACTCGTTACTCAAGGCAGGAGGGCTCTCCAGCGCAGGATTTGCCACTTTTGCATTCTATATCTACGGACCTCCTGAATTGGATTTCTATCGTTTTCTCTCTGCTGCACTCTTTGATCTACTAATTACTCTGTCAGTTGATTCCAAATAAACTGAAAGGGATTAGGAGCTAGAGAGCATTCGAAAGTGGCAGAGTGTCTCACCATTATTCACTTGGGCTCTCTAACTTCTAACCTCTCTATGAAGGTTTTTTTTGCCGCCCAGTGGATATTGCGCTACTTCTTCTCCACTCCACTTCATTATAGTTTCTCTCTCATCTTTCTATTCCTTGCAATTCATCTGGATACAATCTTTCAAAAGGAGTTTAATAAGATCGGCGTAATAGCTGCCACTCGCAAGCTTCTCCACATAAAGGTTGAACATACAAATGGCATTGTCAAAGATCACTGGTTGAGAAATATATTTGAATTGCCACATTTTTTCCAGTTGAGATAGAGACTTGACATTTGGATTTGTATCAATTTTCTGCGACAGGAATCCTCATAAAACCAATAAAGTGGCTCTAGCTCCACTGGAGCCGAGATATTGAGCTGCGGGAATTCTAATAATGTACTCGATCGATGGTTTTCATAACGCATATGTTTTAGGCGCCGGATTATCACCAATCTGCGCTTACACGCAAGATCTCCAATTTGCAAGTGACAGAGTCGTATTTCAATCAGCTCAATTCCACTTGGAGATAGACATTGTATATATGAAACACTAACATATTGACAGTATTTGTGCGTGCTCTATCAAAGATTCATGAATTTGTTAATCGAAGACTCGCATAAACTCTTCCAAAATAATAAAACTTTCCGCGGCAAAACACAAATTCCGCTGGCATGGCGATGCAAGAGGCACGCCGAGGTATAGAAAGATAGAAAGATAGTACACCCCCTGTAGTACATTTCACGAGCGTATAATTTTAAAATTGTAATACACGCTCTCTCACTTGGCATTCCTTTATGTAGGGCTTGCCTCTCGATGTCCGAGCAAATGTGATCTTGTTTCAGAACGCAACATTTTAGACGAACTAGATTCCTTTCTGCGAAACTAGAGGGCTCGTGAACCATTCTTTATCATAAAAGCCGATATTGTGTCGGAGAATTTCCAGTCCATTCCTAGTGCGGTTGGTGTACTAGTGTAGACCCAACTTCACTGACGATTAACCTTATCGGAATGACTAGCAGCGTGGAGGAGGGGTTATTTCTGGGAGAGAAATGTCATTTACATCCCTCTCTCTGGCTGCGCGGCGTCTGTAAATGAGAAATGAGAGGGTAATCCCATGTATATGTCCTTTCTCAGCTAAAAAAGCAGAATTCTGACCGTCGATTCGTATCGGTTAAAAAAATCATAACTTATCTTGGAAAACTTGAAATGCAACTAATTTTTTTTGTGGGTTACTGAAAGCATGGGCCAGATCATGGCCATGGCCATGGCCATGGCCAGGCCATGGGACACATGACGCGTACCACACACTTTTCTCGTTTGCGAGATAATAAAAATATTCAAATAAACATTAGTATTTTCTATTTTATGAAAACTTATCGTACGTACTGAAAATATCGGAACGTTTACCGGAACGTGATAAAAATGTTCGATTTTTGTAACTTGGTCAAGAAAATTATTTACGATTCTTGAGTAGGCTCATATTTTTTGTCCACCTCGATTTGCCGGAAAGTACCCGGACATGCCCGGTGAAATGTGCGAAATAAAGGAGAAAATTCGATGCGAAAACCAACAAAGTTAGCTAATTGTCATCATTACCGTATACAGCCGGGAAATCCCAACAATTACCGGTTCTGTCATTTCTTTCGCATCGAATTTGTCGCTTTATTTTACACATTTCACCGGGCATGTCCGGGTAGATTCCGGCAAATCGATGCGGATTAATTGAATTAGCATAAAGACAAATCATGATACTCGCAAACTCGCAAAGATACTCGCAAAGATGCAAAAATCGGATTTTTTTGATCAAGTTCCGGTAAACGTTCCGATATTTTCAGCACATACGATAGAAAGATTCAGCGAGCGAATTCGACTAGACTCTCTGTTCGCACATTTTGGATTGCTTCGATGGTTATCGAGTTATGGACGAAACCCAGCATTTTTTTATGATCTTCTGAACAGACTGACTCCAAATCAAATTTACATACCACAAGATTGAGCCAATGTTTTCGACCAACTGAAAGCTACTGAAAACCGTTGTTATCTCACATTTTCACTTTTTTGCTGTAGGGTATGTCTGACTCTTTCGCAAACGGTCGATTGCTGGCTGATGGGAAGGTAAAGGTAAAGGTACAGGCATCCCCTTATCTAGGCTCCAAGTCCTGAGGGAAATTACTTAGTTTCTGCAGAGAGAGCGTGGAGAGTGCGGAGAGCTTAAGTAATTTAATCACAAACTCGCATACATGCCGAATAAATATTTCTCTGAGTTTTATGCAGGTTTGTTCACGCAGGTTCTTCTTTAAAAACTTTATCATAAAGCACTCTAATATAATAGTCGTCTTTGAACGGATGAGTTGTTCTCTTGCCGATGGTGGCTATCGCTCTTCGCAATTGAATCCGGTATATTGAGTCGAGAATACTAGTTGAGCGTTGCCGAGGCGGGCCGCTGACGCCTGTTGCCTTGCATGCACACACTCCCACTGCTGTCTCCCTCCATTATGGTGTGGCTGCAGCATCCGGCTGTTCATCTCTTCAAGAAAGTGGAATGAACTATGGAAATATGATAAACTAGAGTGTTTTGCGGTAAGACAGGCAGAATACATGGAGTTCAGTCCGAAACTTCCAAAAACTGAGTTTAAAATAGAAAAGCAACACAAGGAAAAGATATCCCAATTGGAAGATGTAAATAGAGCAGAGCTCACCTTTCATCGTTGAATGATGAATGCATTTCGTAGTGCTGTGTCGAGAAGAATCATCGTGTGCGAGAGCGCGTAGGGCTCTGAATTTATGAAAAAAACATACTACTTAAGTTCGCATGCAACCAGAGCGGGAAGTCTCTTACTTCCCTTTCTCTTTTCTCGAAATCGAGATAGTAAAAAGCGATGTGATCTCTTGTTCTCGGGAGTCTCTCAGTGCACCTTACTCGGGAGACAACATCTCCAGAGTAAGGTGAACTAAGAGATTCCCAGCTCGGTGCATGTGCCAAGCGAGAATGAAAGGAAGAGAGTGAGAGATGGGAACGAGGGAGGGTGGCGAGGGGGAGGAAAGGGCGACTAGAGAGGCGACCGTGTTTGCATCAATTCATTGTCAGCGAAATTTCGATTAGCAGTCTAACACAGTTTGAATGTTAATCGACAGTGAGCGATGGCCGTCTCCGGTTGAAGAGGAATCAGGCTTTATATCTCGGTATTCGAGAGATAAAAGGCGGAGGAGGGAGGGGTAAAGAAAGGAAAGAGAGAGAGAGAGAGAGAGAGAGAGAGGGGGGGAAACTTCAAAGGAAGAGGCTCTAGCCAAACAATTGATAAGGGGAGAATGTTGCTTGTTTCGCTCACGAGGCAATTGCGAGACGATAAGTCATAGTGCGCTACATTATAACACTATCTTTTCTGTGCAGATCGAATTATAAGATTCTTGAATTCGATTAATGCTCTTTCTTGTATCAGGACAAAACAAGAATAAAAAAAACAATATTCTAACAAAACACCAAAACACAATACGTTTATTCAAACATTCTTAATCACATAAAAGCGTTCGATGACGGATGAGCTGTTCTCCAGTCAATTGCGTATACCTTTGGTGTAAATCCCTGGGCATAGATGGTGGGAGTTCGGCTTAGAAAAAGTGGGACCGTCCAGTTCAATAAAATATCTATCGATGAATAAAATTTGTGGTACTCTTGTTGATAGTGGCTATGAGTATTGGCTATGCAACCCTGGGTAGAGAGTTGCGCATGCTAGAAGAAGACGCTAGAATCCTCCAAATTGAGGCGCCAATGTACTCTCCATACTACTTCACTTCACAAACTACTTATCTTTTGACACAACATCAAAATATCTCCAATTAAGCGCGCTATGCCCCTGGAAAGAAGGCCGAATAGGCTCCGCCTCCCCCTCTCCCCATCGCGACTTTCCCCCCTTTCACAACAGTCGAAGCTCGCGTGGTTTTGGAGGTGTAGCTCGGCTCAGAGATAAGATATCGAGCTAAATCCAAAAGATTCATCTTAATCAGACATGTAGGGACATGTTGACACTAAATTTCACCCCACCTAGTCAATTCCGCTGACCACGTTGTGGCCCCTAGCAATAATTGCTTAATTAGTTAACGTTAATTTACAATAAGTATCATATTATTAGTGCTTGGATTAGCGTTAAACGCGCTTCTGCTATATCTTATCACTAAATTCTCGCGGAAAGAACTGGGCACGTACAAGTTTCTTCTCCAAATATTCGCTGCATATCAGTGCGTTCGCGTAAGGATCGCACAATTCTCAGATTTTTCGGTACAGGGTAAAAATGCATTTTGGGTTTTTCACATTTTCAGATTACCCTATGGCTGGTCTATCGATTTCTGACAGTATCATGTTCTGATTGAACTCATTTGCATAATTACAGCCTGTCAAAGTTGAGCTGTTTTTCAGTATTTCGAATGCAATTTAGGTCAAAATATAGATAATCATTCACATAGATAATGAAAAAGGATCACCAAGATGAGACTGACAACTTGGTGTCGTTCAATTTTACGTTTTCCGAAATTTGCATATTTCATGAAATTTTGATCTCATGTTTCTCGAAAACGAAGCAAAAAACATAGCTGGATTTTTGATATGTTATGGATACAGTTGATATCTATCAGATTCGCCCATATTTGGTAAATTTTCAGGGGATCCTAGTAGTTTAATTCATGAAAAACCGTTGAGTTCTAATAGAGGGAAAGCCCTCATTTCGTCTCATTCCACCCATTCAACCCCACCCGTGCGGTGCGAAATGAGATAGAGAGATGAGATGACGTCACTAGCCATTGTTCTGTCCATTCATTTCAGACCGCGCGGGTGGGGTTGAATGGGTGGAATGAGACGAAATGAGGGCTTTCCCTCTATTAGAACTCAACGGTTTTTCATGAATTAAACTACCAGGATCCCCTGAAAATTTACCAAATATGGGCGAATCTAATAGATATCAACTATATCCATAACATATCAAAAATCCAGCTTTTTTTTTTGCTTCGTTTTCGAGAAACATGAGATCAAAATTTCATGAAATATGCAAATTTCGGAAAACGTAAAATTGAACGACACCAAGTTGTCAGTCTCATCTTGGTGATCCTTTTTCATTATCTATGTGAATGATTATCTATATTTTGACCTAAATTGCATTCGAAATACTGAAAAACAGCTCAACTTTGACAGGCTGTAATTATGCAAATGAGTTCAATCAGAACATGATGCTATCAGAAATCGATAGACCAGCCATAGGGTAATCTGAAACTGTGAAAAAACTAGGGTGTAAATTTGCTGTACCGTGAGGGGTGCGATTCTTACGCGAACGCACTGATATGACATTTCACTCTGCCTACTTGGCGCAACGCTAAATCTGGTGAGATTTATTCAAATTAATTAACTTAGTTACTTAATTAAGTACTTAGTGAATATTATTTTATGTTCCAGAAAGTGATTCGAGTGCCGTCTGCATGTGGAGCTATTGCACTGACACCTTGGGAGCCTACTGTTAGACATTTATTTTCTTGTTATTTCTTGGAAAATTTTTTGAGAACCATTAAGATTTCACAAACAAACTGTTAAAAATAGTGACAAATTTGCATTTGCTTTACAATCTCAAATTTATTACAGACTTACTACACTAGACTAATTATGTTATGGCTATTCCTGCCTCTTATGAATGTTCACTTCCTCTATCGATGCTGGGTGGTAGCCAGGTTCGGCGAGATTTTTTTACAAAGCTATTTAGCGACACGGGATTCTGGCAAGTCCATGCAAATTGACGCAGGCAGTCAGAGGGTGAAAATAGCATGTAAATGAGTGATGGTCTCTAAACGAACACAAATATCTGAAGATGTTTTCGTGAACTAGTTCAATCAAAGATCTATATCAGCCCGGAAAGAATCTTCTGGTTCTCAAAAGCGTGGTTCCACATCGTGCTAGCCTTCTCCGCTGCTATAGTTTGCGTGTTTTGGTAGTCCCGTTACTCTTTTTACGTGAGCCAAACCGCAATTTGAGGTACATTGGTTCCGAGTTTACGGTATTTTTTGTTTAGCATTGCGGAGCACAATGTGCCGCCCGACGAATTCGATTCCTATGAGTTATCATGAGTAATTCCATAAAGCACCAGCTCAAAATCACTGATCCCCGGCACCTCAATTGAAATCAGTTTCCTGAAACTCACATCCGCATTCTCTCACCTCGGAATACGACATTAACAGCAACCGAATTCCCTGTCCCTCAAAGTCAATTGGAAAAAACGCCTTCACCGACCCGAGAGAAGTCAAATTCTCATAGTCTTTGTCATGGCTCTCTCGCATCTGTGCAGTGAGGAATGCAAGTTCGGTAATCGTTTAACGTTTTTTGAGCGAGATATTTGTGAAACTGCAGATAAGGTGAAGAGACTTAGAGAAAAAGAGACTGCCAGAAGAATGCAACACCGAACCTGCATCCCTAGTGTACAATCTCGTATAAGTTTTACACTAATTGTAAATTCAATATTGAACACGTCACACTCTCCCTATGTCCCTCTCACCTCCATACTCCTTTATCTCCGTTCCCATCAAAGCCCCTCTCTCCGCACAAAAATGGCCTCTCCCCTTCAATATCTTGTGCATGCAAGTAGTCAATTAGCGAGTACACTGATAGTTTATGATTGGAACCAATTAATATTACAATTTGAATCTAAATTCAGGGAGAAGTGAGGAGCGTGAGTTTCATCACGTCTTCCAGATCGATCTCGCTGCTGCTTTGCTTGGTAGAGGAGATGTACCGGTACAGAAGCGATCCGACGGCAGTATCCGGCTTGAAAGCAGCCAAGAAGGGGTGGTGGTCGGTGCGAAGGGCGTGCTGCTCTACTCTTAGCCAATAGTGGCGAGGCTCCACTCTGAGCATCTCGGTCAAGCGCGTCATTATAATAATATATTATGTATGCGAGTCACGATGAAACGCGGTACAATAGCATACATTTAAATAAAGGCACGAATCATCAATAGACAACAAAAACAAAAAGAAAAGTCACTAAAATATAATTATGAGCAAGAAAGTATCACTGATATTTACGTGATTCATAAACTGGAGGTAGTTGATCAAATAGCAGCCAGAGTCCAAAGACCTAAAGTTCAAAGATTGACATAGTATCAGTAACAACAGTAAGATAAAGAGATAAGACAGCCGTAAGTTAGATAACCTACCGCAGAGAGAGGGAAGCAGGAATCACTCGCACGGATGAACAAGAGTATCAAACGTATGTCGGATACCCCGCCCTCTTCATTGGATCCTCTCTTTCTCTGTCCGCCTCTGCGAGAGAGGCTTAGATGGGAACCAAGATAGGTGGGAACATCGTGGAGAGAGGACAGAGGGAGAGCGTGGCGTGTTCCATTTTGAATTTCGCGCGAGAAGAATGCGAGAGAACGATGACAGAGAAGGGGAGAGTTTGATTTTATACCTAGAGAGGAAACAGGAGTAATGATCTGACCCTCTCAATTCTTCATGCTCTCTCGCGCTGTCTGATCGATGAGAGAACATGCAGAATGAGGAGAGTCTGATCGTTACCCAGAAATAGTATGGCAAAGAAATATCACGCCTCTCACGAGAGGATCGAGCTAGGGATGGGAATGGGGCCAAAAATGAAAATGAGTTTTTCTTGGTTTTGGCACTTTCTAGGCACACCTGATAGCCTCCCGAAGTCTCGGAGCCCGAATATCATTTTGGGGCTCGGCACACCGGGTCGGATCCTCGGGCACCCAACTTTGACCCACTTTTTCTCGGTTGTGGGTGGTATGTGTGAAAAATCATACGAGAAGTACTTGGGCTCATTTTTCATGCTCTATCGATCTATGTGGTTCACTTATACTCAAATTGCATGTGTAACGTGCTACACTCAAGGTGGGAGAACTCAAAAGTGTAGGAAAAAAAGCAGCTGAATTTTTGATATGTAATAGAGCACAATGAGATCTTTCGAATGAGCAGTTTACGCTCATCATAGCCGAAACCTGGTGAGACTTGTGGTGTAAAAAGAGTTCAAATCATTTCGTGGTCCCAAGATGACCATAACTCTTACCAGGTTTCGGCTATGGTGAGCGTAAACCACTCATTCGAAAGATCTCAATGTGCTCAATTACATGTCAAAAATTCAGCTGCTTTTTTTTCCCTACACTTTTGAGGTCTTCGAGCTTGAGTGTAGTACGTTACAGATGCAATTTCAGGATACGTGAACCACATAGATCGATAGAGCATGAAAAATGAGCCTAAGTATTTCTCGTATGATATTTCACACAAACCACCCACAACCGAGAAAAACGGGGTCAAAGTTGGGTGCCCGAGGATCCGACCCGGTGTACCGAGCCCCAAAATGATATTCGGGCTCCGAGACTTCGGGAGGCTATCAGGCGTGCCTAGAAAGTGCCAAAACCAAGAAAAACTCATTTTCACTTTTTGGCCCCATTCCCTAGAAATGCCAATTTAGCTCGATCCTCTATTGAGAGGCGTGATATGCACAGAAGGAAAGCAAGCGGTCACGAATGATGTGGATTCTGCTAGTTCGAACCAAAAATAACTCAGAATGACTCAGTTTGCATCTGCAGTTGTTTACTTTGCACAAGAAGTGCAGTGCTCATGCAAAGCACGTCTCGATCTAATTATCCCCTCATCTTCTTCCCTCCCCATCCCATTCCCCACTCCATTTCCACTCTTTTCACTCTCACGAGGCGGTCGAGTGATCTAGATCAGTCGCCTTCTCCACCCCACAACCAGGCTGCCGCTGCTCTTTCTCACACTGGTGCTCAGTGAGTGACCGTACCTCGATGATTACTGTAATCACCCTGAATGCTATACCGTACTCGACAAATACCGTATCCCTTCCAGCGACCGCCGCAACCTTCACACTCGTCGCGTGCAAGAAGAAGAAAGTTGCGGTAGGTGTCGGATCGTGAACTGCGGGATTACCGTAACCAGGAGGATGTTGTAGGTATACATTGCAGCCGCCTAAGCCCGTGGTCGCTGCCGCACCCGCGCCGCCACCCTACGTTCTACCGCCGTTCGAGGGCAAAATCCATCGGATTCGCTCATCCTCAAAGCAGACACCGCATTTCCGGAAGCAGCAACCAGTACAGTACAAGTGAGTTACTACAGTAATCCGAGCAGAATACCGTAACCCCTTAACGTATTCCGGCGCAACGCGATCATCGTATCAGTCGAAATACTCGTACGTGAATCACAAACTGAATGAAAATAGGAAATGAAAGACCGTTATCCATGTACCAAAATCCGACCCATAGTTATCATCTTACTTGACAAAAACACGCACGTAAATCACAAACAAGAAGAAAAGTTGAATACCGCAATCCAGTTACCGTAATCTATTCCGTTCAGGGCCGATAAGGACATGACGGATGCGGAGTGGAACGAGGCGATCGATAAGGGACGGACGAGACCCGAAAATGATCTGGAGACAGAGAAGGTACTGTAACCCCGATACAGTAATCCTCGATTGGCAATCGTCACACGGTATTCCGGATATCCGACCGAATACAGTAACCGGGATCCGCTAAGAAGCTTTTATCAACCCCCCTTACGTTTTTATCTGTGTAGGGCGCGGCGATGTATACCGTACTCGTTCATACCGTAATCCGACCTACCGTAATCCGACCTACCGTAACCCCACTGCAGGAGGTGAAGAGCGATTACGAAATGGTGCCGCAGCTGCCGGAGCACGAGCAGAGGGCCCGGATTGCGGCCTACGCCGCCCGAGCCGCATCCGCCCGCGAGGGAACGGGCCCAGGTGGAACCGGACCCGATGACACCGGTACCGGCCCCGACTTCGGCGGCGGAGGCGTGCTGAGTACGGTAGGAGGACGGACGGGAAGAGGCGCGGACGTGACCGATACGAGAGGAGCCCAAGTGACTGGGGCGGTGACTGGAGGAGAGACGGAGGGCGACTTTGGAAAGACTGGAGGAGATGGAAGAGGTACTTACCCCAGCCATGACCGTTTACCGCAATATGATACCGTGAACATTTACCGTAGTCTGATACCATAATATGCAAAGGATACCGTATTTTTGAGGTGGCGAGACGGAGGGAGACTTCGGACGGACGGGAGGAGACGGAAGAGGTAGCCACCGGATACCGTAACTGTGATGCGATACAGTAACCATTTACTGCAATACTGTGCCGTAGTTTGATACCGTAACCCGTAATGACGTACCGTAATCCGAAACTATATTCGTGATCATTCCATATTTGAGGAGGCGAGACTGCGGGCGAATGGAGGAAGAAGGATTCGAAGAAATCTCAGAAAAAATCCGACTCGGAAAGCGTGAAAAGTCGAACTGCCAAGAAGAAAGAGAATAAAGATGAATATTAGAAGAAGATTAGAGCACCCATCTCGGATATACATACTTCTAAAAGAACTCATCACCATCTTGTTCACTAATTGTCGTACTTTGTTCATTTCCAATTGAATACAAGGGTAACTTTCGACATTAGGACTACCTGAATGAGTAAAGGAACATATGAGCATTATGACTTAGCAGAATAGAGGCTTTGTTATGAATAATGGGATTCAATGAAGTAGAGACTAGGGTTCGCTAATGAAGCATGTTCAATACATACGTGACTTTTGATGGCACTGTTCCATCGCTAATGAAACACGTAATGATATATGGTAATGGGGCATTTTGTTCATTTTGATCATTCTGGATTGGTGAAAAATGAAGAGTGATCTGTGGAGGCTCACTGGGAAGGGGAGGGCTCGAGGGAGATCGGTAATCACGGCTCCAGACGAGGAAGAATAGGAGAAATGGAAATGTGTCGGTACTCGTGAGACATCTCGATTACCATGATGTTGTTTCATTAGAGTCTATAATTGGCTTTTTATGTATCAAATATATAGAGGAGTATGATGAGAAAAATGGCAGGAGTAACTCGATTTGATAGAAGAACAAATGAATGGCTTGAAACCAAAGTACCGCTGCCAGACGTTCGTGTAAGAGCAATGCATAAGAAGTGGAGTTGGGCTAGAAGACTTGCTGTACTTAATGATGATAGATGGGCGGTGAGAACTGTTAATTGGACACCAATCGACCGAGAGCGGCTTGTCGGAAGGCCGAAGATGAGATGGCGAGATGAAATAGTAAACCGAATGGGATCCAGATGGGCTAATACGTGCAGAAGATACCCCGATTTGTGGAACAGAAGCATCATTCAACAGGCTCACGACCTGAGGCTTGAATAAATGATTTGATTTGATTTGTATCAAAAATGTTTCATTAGCGAACCCTAGTAGAGACAGGCTGTGCCCCGAACTTGTCGGATTCCAAAAACTAGAGATGACCGAAAAGTCGAAACGAAAAAGAACAAAGTGTTTCGACTCCGTTCCGGAACAGTTCTTTGTTTCGTTGTTAATCTTCCTTTGTTCTCGAACAAAGGTTATTTCGAGTGGTCAACTCTACCAAAAACCTTCCTAATCTTTTCTAACGCTCACAAAGCGAATCCTTTCGGAACACTCATTTCATTGTTTCGCGGAAGTGACATTTCACATACGTATCGGGACTTATTTACTTTAGGGGACAACCCCGTCCCTTTCCCTTATCGCCCCTATCCCACCACTATCACTCCTCCTTTCCCCTCTTGAACTGTTGACCTACCCCTCGAGAGGGGAAAGGGGCATGGCTTACCCCCTAAAGTAAAGGAGTGCCCACGTTTCAACTCATCTACGAATTCCCGTCTTTTGTGGATTTGCCAATAGAAGAACAAATCGTCCGTTGATAAATGATAACTTAGAAACAAATGACCCCATTCTCAAAACCATTACAAAAGAGTCCGTAACAATTTGTTTGGCAGCACTTCGCCTCATGGGCTGCTATATAGATGAAAATAAGGGATAGGCGTGTTCTGGATTGTATAGAACACCTTCACAATGGACGTGAAAACATCAATACGATATTCGGAAAGCGGTTCATTTACAAATGTTCGACACATTTCTGAATGAAAGCTTCATCTACGATATGAAAACATAGTGTTGGTTGTTCATCTCAAACGGGGTGGAAATCACAAAACAAATCGTGTACTCGTCGCGTTGGAGAATCAAGGAATAAGTATTAGAGTGCGCAATGTGAGACCACGGTCTCTTCATTCCGCCCACTCTCTCACCAAGCGACCGGTCGAGAGAGTGTGTGAAATGAGGAGGCCGTGGTCTCACATTGCGCACTCTAATAAGTATGATTTACGTCAACGAATCTTCAAAAAATGGGTGTTTTTCCTCTATGTGCCATATTTGGTATTGATTACTACACTACAAATACGAAACAGGGTGGAATATCAAATTGCGAGAAAAAGTAGATCAAATAACGTTGCTTTCTAGGCGGTTTCGCTGCTTTCTCTAAGAACGATTTCAGTTCTTCCGTTGTCTTCTATCGATCCAACTGGAATCTCCCCACTCCACACGATATCGTCGTCCACGGAAATCTGGAATAATCAATATTAGTAATATTTTCACCAAATATGTTTTCATTATATACGAAGCGGTCATTGACGGAATGTTGTTAGACACCTGCCGTGATAATAAAATGAGCTCATTCGCTATGTAAATGCGTTGAAACTCTCTCGCCTTCTTTTGTTCTCTCGTTGGCAAATGAACTCAGTTTAGTACCGCTGCTGATTTCAATGAAACGATCTTCGTGAAACTCAAGTGAAGCAGACAGGTACAATTAAAATATTCCTAAAATTAGACACTAAAACGGAGATCTGGAAGAAATATTGATTTTATAATTGAGTTATAAATATTCGAGAGCTTGAAAAATATTGGTTTTATATTTTCTTTTTAAATACAAACGCCAATGTGAATGAAGTTTTACTTTTGAGTTGACTGATAGGGTGATAATGAAATGCAAGTTAAACTAGGAACCGTGCGATCATTCCATTAAAATCATAATGGCAGCAGTTTTAGTACTCCTTTTCGATACTTATTCGATCATGCTAAAAACCATGCCGACCATGATTTAAATGAAATGTCCTGCGTTTGCAACAAGTATGTGCATGATCTCGCTTTTTGTGATAAATAAGTAAATAGAAAAAACCCACCGACAGATGCCTCACTCCTCGTGTCGGCGTCTTTCTGTAGTTGTAAATGATCATCTTTGTGACGAAAGTCGGAATGTCGAATATGAAGAAAACGCGCGCGCATCGATTGGGAAGGAGAGGAGTGAGCCACGAATGAACAGCACTGTAAGAAGCAGTACTACGGTAAGGAGGAGTACTGTAAGGGAGAATGAGTACGGTAGCTATGATAGTTGAGTTGTATGCGCTGACCGGTAGCCAAATGAATTGTCGTGCTGTACGTGGAGAAAAAGGATCAGGGCAGAGTGATGCTGCGCAAAAATAAGGGGGTGCAAAGTGCAAGAAAAAAATTGGGGGTGCAAAAATCGAGGGGTGCAAACAAAAAATTTGAATTCCCGCAATTATCGATTTTTGCTTATATCTCGGCTCCCGGTGAACCTAGCGGTACAAAATTTCGTTTGCAAGTTCGAAATGTGTAAAGTAATTTACATCCGAAGTTTTGTATCCCTAGCTTCAACGGGAGCCGAGATCTAAGGAAAAATCGATAATTGCGGGAATTCAAATTTTCTCTTTGCACCCCATGATTTAGGGACCCCAAAGGCGCAATGAAAGTGACTCTAAAATTCCAATTTTAGCATTGTTGACTGCTGACGGTATCGAGAATCATTGTTTTCATAGTTAAATTCCCGCAATTCCTATAATTACTTAAAAAATTGCGTTCCAATTAGACTCCTTTTGTGACGTACGCGAAGCCCTTTTAACGCGACCGCAACGCGCTGTTCGCTGGGTCAACCAGACTTCACTGAGTCAGATCAGTCGTTTTTAGCTAATTTTTCATGTATTATAATCACTAGATTTGTTTTTGATACCTAGCAGCCTTCACCACTGCATCAGCCAAAGATATTTCTATGCATTCAGTTTGAACCACGATCGGTAAGGGTAAGCGAGGAATTACTGAATGTCCTGTCTACTTTTCGTCGCAGCATGTCTGCGGCGAAACGTAGAACGCTATTTTTGCGATATGTTGTAGAGCATGCATTGTAGATGATCGCTAGAGCAAGAAAAAAAGGCACTGAAAGCACCTGAACGTGTTTATTCCCAAAAATTCAAGTGCACTGTAAGAATGCCCGACCTTTGGAAGCTCATAGCAAAAATTGGCACTTGAATGCATTCTCAAATTGCCTATAGGACAATGCGGTAGATGTAGGTGATCACAAAATCACAAAAATATAGGATCACAAAATCACAAAAATATACGGGAAAAAAAGTTATTCGCGAAAAACAGGATTTTCACGATTTCAATTGCCGCAAAAAATAAATGTAGGAAAGGCACACACCATCTTTGTCTAAATGCCGGTCAAAAACCTGGTTTGGTGGTCCCTACCCATGATTTTTGCACCCCCAATTTTTTTCTTGCACTTTGCACCCCCTGATTTTTGCGCAGCATCAAATATTATCCAGTTGATGGATAGAATTTCAGAAGAAGCGAGTGAGGATTTTCTTATTTTCCTTACCTTAGCTCCTCGTTAACTCCATTGATTAGATTCTCACTGCGCCTAGGATCGTCCCTCACTTGTGGTAGAATATTGACACTCTCGGGAAACGCGGCCAGATCTGGAAATAGCCGATAAAAATGAAATTTATATGAAAAGCGACATTTCTCTACACATTCATCGAAATATTTTTTAAATTATCTTCTGTAATCGTTTTAAAAATGATAATACCGAAGCTATCGTTCAAAACAGAGATTCCCGTTTAAGCCAGCCATGTGAAACACAACGTGATCTTGGATTCTAAGGTCAAAACAACAAGATAAATAACAATTTGATACCTATTGCATCAAATTGCAGTTTATGCGTGTAAAGAATACGGGGAAATACACAGCATTTCGAGAGCGGCCACATGCCAGACAACGAGAGAAAAAGCGAGAGACAACAGCGCTCTGAAGAGACGCGCGCGTTGCGGTCGCGTTGCGTGCACCTTTTCTCCCCGTTCAAATTCAAATTCTGGAATTGTGCCAAAAAGTGTGTGGCCGCCTAGCTGTACACCTGAATCGCTGTGAAATATTGGTCGAAAGGAAGAAAATGGCAGGAATTAATTATTGACTAAACTTGTATTGTTTGCGACTGGTAACAATCAAAGTTGTTTATGCTTCGTTATGATTTTTTACTGAGTTCACTCTCTGTGCGCTTTCATTGCAACGATTTTCACATATTCTCCCGTCCCTTACTCCAAACCGACAGACAGGGGTCAGGGTGAGAGAGTGTGCAAAAGTGAGAGAGTCCCTCTCGATTTCTCACGCTCTCTCATCCCAAAGCCCTTTCCTTAAGGCTGACCGGCCTGTGGAATGATGTGACCCCTTTGAGGTGGATTGGAAGCCATGTCTCACTCACTGTTCGCCTTCACTACAATGGGTCGATCCCTGTCGTCTCTCAATTCGATTCCGTTGAGGCCAACGTAGAATTCATCGCCCCACGTGGACAGCAGACAGAGTTGGTAGATGACTGCAAAGATCAAAGATCAAAGATCTAAGAACATCGAATGACGACGTCAATCCAGGAATCCCTTGAATATGTTGACTTCTCTGAAAACGTCGCTGATTGTGAGAAATTTCGAAGTTTCAACGGCTCGAAATTGTCTACTGGACGACAAAAGTAACAATTTTGTAGTGGCTATACGAATGAACTAATGTTTTAAAAATGCATAAAAGTAAGATATAAAAAGAATGACTGACATCCATTGGCGCACTTTGACATTGGTCGATCGACAGCCGCATGTCCCAACTCGATTCTTCTATCGAAACTGACGTCTTGCACGAAATCAAAGTAGACGTACCCTTGAAATCAACGTTCTTATCAACCACTCAAACCTACATAAAATTGCGAAGTCTCTCATATTCTACCACCATTGCACCACACTCCTTTCATTTTTTGGCGTATTTTTCAATGAATGCCATGCCAAGCCATAAGTTGGATTGGATTTTAACACATCTATCAAGAGTAGGCTCTGATGTTTATTTATTTATCGTACACCACAAGGGTGCGACAACATGTACGTAAATGTGCGAGTAAAAGAGAAAATTATTAAGAAGGGGGCTTAGGAATGATGTGCATGGCTGGCCAGTCTTGACTCCTTGGTTGTCTTAGCCATAAGTACTAATAATAAAAATGAGTAGTTTTGATCGATAACTAGAATTATTGTAGTGCTATAATAAGTATTCCAAAGTGTTTTGTAGCGTGTCACGTCAGTAAATGCCACTTCAAAAAAATTATCGCTTAAATTTATTTCTTACCGATAGCTTTCCTTAAGACAACCCTCCGTTTAGTCTTTCCATTGGAGTGAATTCGAACGTTTCGCGCGCCTGCATACGTCAGCTCCACGCTCGCGTTGTAGTTCCAAATGCTGACTCCTAAACATGAAATACAGCCCTCACATTCACATCTCTGGTAGTATAGTGGTTAGTATCCGCGCCTGTCACGTGCGAGACCCGGGTTCAATTCCCGGCCAGAGAGAAATATTTTGCGCCGTTCTCACCTGCGATATTGAGCGGTTTGAGGAAGGTGAAGTTGATTGTGGGTGGATTGGCGGGGTCGAATGGCGACAACCACATGTCATCTTTTGATCGAGAGAGATTCCGACCGTTGATTAACCTTGAACAAAATTGCGTTACGTTAGTTTTGAAGCATGTGCGAAGCTATTTTAGGGAATGCGGAAATGGGTCCGTCACTGTGTGAAATTAGATGTTCTTTGGGGATTACTGGATTGTCACTTCCATTTTTCTCATTGTCACTTCCCAATTGCGAAATTGAATGCAGTGAACTACTGATACACATTTATACTGCTACGTTCCATTTCGAGAACTACCTGTGGTGTGGTTCCTTTTTGATGAGCTTTTTGATGAGCTTATTAAAATATTGTATTTTCGTTGAGTTAGTAAAAATAGCGACTCACTTGTAAACGTCGTCTCCTGTCGTTCCATCTACCGTAACCGTCGAAATGAGTGACGCAGGCACGCTTTCTCCACTACAGTCGAAGAATTCGATCCCCGTCAGGCCGATGACCTCCCGAATGCCCCATGTCGAATCGAGTGTCAGATGGAGTACTGTAATGATAATAGAACAATGTTGATTTATTCTTTATTTGTTTAGATATACCATCGTGTACAAAAGGGATACAACAGGCACTTTTACAATGATAATAAGTTTTCTATTTCAACTTTGTCTGTGTTTTTTTTGAAATTTCGAACCGAACAAGACTCGCTAGTGAATTCAGAGCAATGATCGTACTTATGAAATCAAGGTGAAACACACTTAAACATTCCGAAAAATATGAAACTATTTGACAAAGGAATACAATTTGAACGATAAATTTGTTTACATTTTTCTCCAAAATGGCAACTGTTAAACACACTCTGATATTACAAACTGATTATCAATTTACTCACCCCTGACAGCTCCGAATTCCTCCCTCTCCTGACTCTTCTCCCTGCTGTTTCTCTTTTCTCCCTCATCTTTTCTCGTCGACTGTTCTGCTGTGATCGGTCGTTGAGGGATGATACGGTCGACTGCAATGTTATTGAGTAGACAAAATGAGACATAATATATTACAAATCCAGCGCACGATGTGCGTACATCTTTGTCAATAATGTAGTGTACATCATTTTAAATCCAGGAGAAAACGTCCACAGCATGAAGTTCAAACAACGACATCCGAATAATATTTTCCTATTAGCCTAATGATTGTGCTTCAATAAACGTCAAAGAATCTTTCACATTCTCCATTCAACACTATCTGTCCTTAACGTATTCCAACCGAACTTTTCACTTCTCATTACCCCTCCAGCACGGTGTCACCACCCGAACCACATTCAAATCTCACCCGCACTATTCGGCCGGATAGACAACGAGCAAGTGAGCGCCTGCGGCAGAAGACAGACGTCGTTCTCGGAAATTGCCTCGAGAATAGAATCGGAGGTTGTGAAGAGAATCGTCTGAAAAGTACAGCTTCAACATCGCTAAATACCACAACTGGTGAATTTTACGGAAATTTCCAAGATATATCCTAACTCTGGAGAAAGATATTTATTTTTCGCAACTTATCGTTTCGAGAAAGTATTCTGCAGTGGAAAAGGTTTCACGCCGTCTACATGTTGCTTTCCATGGACTAGTTTTCAATGTTTGATAGTTCGACGAGAGCCCTATGAAAATCACCTATCATTAGGCATACTCCTTAACTTTCTGTATACTGTAGTCTAGTATGCTGGGTCTAGAAAATATTTACATACTTTTAAAACCTAAAACGCTATGGAAAATGGATTCGCGCCCTCGAGTCTGCGGCAAACGCTGGTATTGTTTGTATTGTATTGTTGGTTGTATTGTATTGTATTGTATTGTATTGTATTGCTGGTAGATCATGCGCGACCGAAATACATTTTGCTCTTTGTACAATTAATCGAATACCTCCCCAATGTCAGCGTTGTCTCCATCGAAAGCAGGTGAGATTAAACCACGAAATATTAGCGACCCGTCCAGATCGATCTGATTTCAAACGAACAATGGTTGGATTCGCAATCAGTGATACATAATCATTAATGATGGGAAAAGAGAAGCTAGAGGAATCACTCTACAGCGAAAAGGCGCAATTCTCACCTCCACCTCCCGCACTCCTCGCGTCGCGTGCACGCGAGACTCGCTGTAGTTCTAAAGAAAAATATTTAAAATTACAAAATCGCAAAATAGTTCATCAGTAAATCAAAGGGAATAGTTACCCAAATACGGAGCATCGCGACTCTCTCATCATTATTGTGTAGGGCGAGACTGAGGGTGGGCGGCTGGCTCAGTGAGTCCCCATTAGGCTGTTGTAGATGAGCGCGCCACGACGATTTGCCTGAAAAAGTATCGATACAGACGAGAAGAACCCTTCGAGAAATTGGCAAGACGTACAATGACTAGAGTTTGCATGAATAATGTCCATATTTCACGTATTCTATACTCACTGCTCTTTTCTTAGCTTCCATCTTGAAATAATTTACAGAGAGTTATACATTCGCCTTTCCATGGACGTATATTTGACGTCAAACGTTGAGTTCTCACATAGAACTGGTGAAACCATACCAAAAGCGGACAAATCGCCCACACTCTTCAGCTCTCCCTCATGTGACGACGCGGAGGTGGAAACCTGCGAGGAATCCTTTCAAGCACCATCGTTATCGTCCAAAATTATCGCCCACGTATCAATACGTTACTCTTTCATCCCATATATAGACATCCAAAATATGTCACGACGTATGAACTTCTTTTTCGTATTTTCGCACGATTGTACATTATACTACGCTAATATTGCACTTTCCTAGTAAGTTAACTAATATTCCCTAATTAAACGTGTCAATCCGTATCGTCCAAACATAGCTACCAGAGTGTCATGACATTATTAATGCGAGACAACGTTTCGCCTAATTAAGTAACTAGTTCATTAACTAATTAAGAAAACTAATTAGTTAATTACCTCCGTCACTTGCGCTCGTCTGCCCGATTCGAGGAAAACCTCAACGCCAGTGAGTCCGATGAATGTGCTGTCTCCCCAGTTGGAGAGCAGACGAAGGGTGAGCAGAGAACCCGATGGAAGGGTGGGAATCTCGCTGAGAATTGATTAATTAACTAATTATTAGTTGTTAATTAGTGAATTAGTTTTTTAGTTGACATGCCCGTGATGCAAGTTAATAATTGATAATGTAGTCACCGGACTAATTTTATGCGTCTGACTATAACTATGGTGAGTATTTTATGCTGAATTAATTGATAAATGTAACATATCATTAGTTACTATATAACAACCTGTGGAGATGGAAACTAACAGTGGAATAAGTTACACCGCTGTTACTAAACCATAATCTCATTCAATTTCCCAGTTCCAAGTTGGCTCCCAATACTTTTGAATTAATGCTTGATTATCAAACTCTAAATGCTCACAAGAAAGTCTCCCTCTTCTCCTCTCCCGCCTCGCTTCCATTAACGATAGTATCCGTTTCGCTCTCTTCCATTTGCTGAAATCGACTCTCTTAGCTTGAAATTGACACGTCGTTTCAGCTCTCCGAAATAATCTTGTTTATCACCGCCAGGAATCGGCGAAATAGACGACGAATGAATTGGAAATTGACGATCCTATTTGTGCACAAAATTGTCACTGCTTTTGACAGTACGAAAATACCGCAGCTCCTGCTTCTCCACCTTTGGTTTATTTATGAGTAATATTCAATGATCACGACAGTAAAAACATACAGCTAATATACGAGAGAATAGCATGAACGAATTAGGGAAAAAGGAAGTAGGAAGTGTGAAGGGATAATTAGGCTACATTGATGAATACTTCATCATTACTCCGGCCGCGCCAAGTGATTGGTTAAAAGTTATTTCTCATTTGGTACAAATAAGAAGAGCGCAATGTCCTCCTCTAGGAACCTTTCTTTAGCTTGTGAGAGAGCACAACGAAGGAAGTAAGAGCGAGGGATAATTGTAGCCTTGGGCACGAAATGGCGCAAAAAAGGACCGAAATTCAAAGAAAACTGCGAATTTGAGACGGATTAGAACGAACGGAAAACGTGAAATTCCTCACTTATATGTAAACAACTACGCCAAAAACTTCCGGCTTTACGCCTTTGCTATTTCAAACTCGGAAGTTGGAGGAAATGAAGAAAAAAGTAGTAACGAGGACTAAATTGCTTCAAGCGAAGGTCTCAGTGATTTGCTGCATACCAACAAATTACGAGCTTGCAGCAGCAGAAAATAAGCGGAAACGCGGTTACTTCAGCTAATGACTCCTCCCAGAGGAAAGAGTGCCACCTTCGCGTCTCTCCTTCATCTTCCCTCTCCCCCTCCCCTATCCAGTCTGTCATGTATCCATGGCAACTGAAAGGGGGAGGGAGAGTATTCCCCCTCTTTCTTGCCCCGGTTAGACTCAATGGCGCTGCGCGAACGCGCGACTTATAATCGATACTAACGTCATCATTCATTTCATCAACTGATAAGACAAAAGTTATGCAACTGTAGCATAACTGTGGAAGAAGTACGAGGTAGCAAATTGGGCAAAAGTATTTATCATGGACTCCGTGTGGAAATAGCAGTTTATGCCGACTTCTTTGCGGGAGCCTTCTTTGCCTGAAATACATAGTGATGGCGTAAACACTATTAGACCTATTAGACAATTCGAGCTGGCTGCTCTAAGAAAAAAAGTCACTAGTATCAGGACTCCAAGAGAGCATGCCCACTTACTTGTAAGTGAAATTCACTGGAGATAAGAGACATTTTACTTACAAGAAAGGGAACATTCATTTTGTGTCCTGAACAGAAATGCCTCTCCCAGACTACACGAAACATATTGCATTATGCAATTTATATAATTCATTTTCGTGTTGGGCCTGGGGAGAGACTTTTTCCTCTGTGTTTAGTAACTATTTACGAGTGTAGCAAGTTCACCGCGGGTTTCGCTGCCGCCGCCGCTTTGCGCGACGCCACCTTCTTGATTATCCCATCGGCGATGTCCTGAAAAATGGACCACTTCTTGTTTTCGAATATCGTAGTTTGCCGACTCCTATATCTACGGCGAATTCTCACGAAACCCATAACCCTGGCGTAATAAATAAATAAATTAAAATGTGCGCACCTCCGCTTCTTTGCCGTTCTTGGCTCCCCACGCCTTCAGCTTGGTCATACGCGCTTCGTCGTCTTTGATCTGGGTTTAAGTTAAGATAAAGTATGCAGTACAGCAAAGATAGTGTAACTACAGGAATCAGGAGAACTTTACGTCTCACGCTGCGCAAATTTGATGGGGTGCGAGGTGCACATCAGTTTTATGCACCGTTTCATAACTTTATTCCTAGTAAAGCTACAACTTCCAAACTTGACACACGGATTGCAAGCCACGTTTGGAACATTTTCCTTTTTGATTGGAGAGATTTCGTCCAGTTTGAGCTGAGTTACACGAGTTTTCCGCCCTCAGAAGGTGCACATGCACCCCTGAAATTTGCATAAAAGCGACTACTCTACGGTGGCCTACGAATGTCAGCGCCACCGAGTCTAAACATGCAGAATCTTTGATCTTCGTCAACTGCTTCCATTTTCTCTGATTTTATCACCATTTCAAACGCTATGGGAGCTTCCCTATTGCAATAAATCTTGCACGATTCGAAAAGGAATGACTAACAAATTCAGCAAAGGATTACAGTGAAGCATTCATTCGCTTTGTGTTTTGTTCAAATTGTCACCTGACTCACATAAATATTACTAAAATTGATATTATTATTAAAACTGTATACATACGGTCATGAGTTGCATGAACTCCTCCTTGACGGGCTCTGTAAACGCGCGGAGGTAGCCGGGCTCAGCCAGTCCTCGGTGATTTCTCTGAATAACATTTTTAAAATAATTTTAACAGTACTATAGGCATTCTTAATGAATTTGTGCAAAAAATCTGAACTCAAATCCCCCGACGAGCGAGGTGGGTAGACCTCTAAGTAGTCTCGGAGTGAAAGACTGATTTCCCCCTCATTGTCAGTATTCGATTGAAACAGCGAAAGTGTCAACTCACGGGCGCCGACACCTTCGTGTTCGCATTGATCAGCGCAATAACGGCCAGAAGAGAAACGATGAAGAGAGATTTCATGCTGAAATCGGAAAATAGAGTGAATCGAAGAAAGGAAGGAGAAGGAGTGGCGAAGTCCAAACCACTTTCTCCGCTATTTATTCTATCAGATTAATGGTCCATTAAAGCACGTTGTGGATCTTCCACGTTCCAGAAGCGGGGACGGTTCCGTGTGCATTTTAAAATTTTTTTTCTCATTTTTTTTTCGAAATAAAGACTTTATCATTTGCGTTGCCAATTGATGATTCGTGCATTACTTTTTATTCATCTTGTCGTTCCTCGTGACTCGCAAAAAATACTACATTATTATAGGAAAATTTGGTCGCGAAATAGCCGATTGATGTTGCCGCAGTTGGAGAAAGCGACAAAATTGAATGCTTTTTCGTCGGAAAAACAATTTATTTTTTCTAAACTAGAAAGCTGACGAGCAAATATAATAGTAATGCAATTTAAAGAAATATATTTTGAATGCTGTAGTAACGTTGTCCAAATGTTCAGCTTGAATTCGATATACAGTACCTGACGGCGTATTCTGATATTTTATCTAAAAGTTCCTCGGAAAACATGCACTGTTGTCAGTAACGGGTATCAAATTTATGTTTTGCATTGTCAGAACGTACATAAATTTTGAATTTCGACTAATCGTGAAATTACTTGAAATTATTGAACGATTTTAAACGTTTCATGTCTAATATTCGAGAAATAAGCTGCAAAAATTGCCCAAAGACCAATGATTATCTATTATAGCAACGTGCATGTCATATACCACAGCCCTGTCGAAGCGTCAGCTTTCTAGACCAAAACAGACAGTAAAATGGTTCTTGAAAAATAAAATAAAATAAAATAAAGCGTATTCTATTTTAACGACTGGGCAACTCGACTCTCTCTCTATTTCTAAATGTCATTGGCCACTCTTCGCACACTGTGCCGCCTTGTAGTTTTAGAAATCGTGCTTAAAGGTGGTGTCCAACGAACTTTTGGTCAACTGAGTTCTAACTGTGGGGTTATCACGCTCGGTTCCCCGGTATGAGCCCCGCAAACCGCACATTCAACCGATAAGTTTGAACAAAGTTATTCGAGTTTGGCTCTGCGCCAAACTGACCCTGACGCGCAGGGATTCAAAAATGAGTGGGAGGGATGATGGGAAATGAGGAGAGAGCGACCGCGCCATTGACACATAGGAGATGAGGAATGAGGGAGCGCGAGATCATAATACTCCTTCTTTAAAATGAGCCCGAAAGCGATACATTCCTTTTCATGTTCGTGCATTGATTGTGTTAAAATCGTTTATTCTTTGCAATAAAAATCGATGGGCCAAAAATTTATTCAATCTAACAAATGAATCGTTGGTGAATGTTCCCTTTGCAGCTTGTAGATTGAGGGTGAGTCTACTCGGATCTCTTCTTTCCCTGAATGTAATTACTTATTAGACGATCAATAAAAGATTTGAAGAATCAATCGATAATCCCAACCTTCTTCTCCTTATTAGACGAGCTCTTGCTGATCACACTCTCGGCGATCTTCTGAAATGAGCGACTTCCGGTTTTTTTGAAATTTGAAAAATTCCAAATTTGAAATTTTGTTCCAACATTTCCAAAAATTAAATTTGAAATATTCTAAACCTCCGCCTCCTCGCCGTTCTTTGTTCCCCACGCAGCCAGCTTGGCGAATCGCTTCTCGCTATCTTTGATCTGTGGTTATTGCATCATCACTACGCAATAAATTTGCTTTCCTCCTACATACTGGTAATTAATCGCTAAATTCTTTCGAAAAGCCAGGTTGCTAATTGTTTGTTTTGGAAAATTATCTAATTTTTTTAAATATTAAAATATTACGGTCATAATCTGCATGAACTCCTCCTTTACGGGTGCTTTGAAGGCGCGGAGATAGCCGGGCTCAGCAAGACCTCGCTCTTTTCCCTGATAAAAAGTGTATTTTATAATTTAAATTATTGTAAATTCTTTATATTTTTCGCTTACTTTAGCGGGTGCGGCGTAGACTACGGCGATCAATACAACGAGAAGAGACAGAATGCAGGTCGATTTCATTTTCGAGAGCCGGAAAATCTCTTTTTGAGAGCCGGAAAGTAGACGAAATGCAGACGAAACTGAGAAATGCAAGCATCCGCCGCTATTTATTGTGCCGAAATAATGGCTCGTAAAATCACCAGTCGTATCTATCCTCTTTCCGGAACGATGGCGCGCGCGCCAAGCTGGAGTGTTCTTTGCAATACCGTCCACAATGGACAGTCGAACTACAAATTTGTAAGAGATTGTTGAGTTGCGCGTTAGTTCGACTAAGCTCAGACAGCCTTGATCGATGTTTCCAAATGCACAAAAAATCTACATTTGGCCAACTATCTTGGGTTGAAGGCAGGGGACATGTTTAAATTATACATTCATCGTTCGGTCTATACTTGATTTATTTCCTGTGAGAGAGAGAATATGATTGTTTCAAGGGCTACTTATTCTTAAACAGAATGAAATCTCTAATGTTGCAACAATCGTTTTTAATTGTGGCCGCGTCCAGCAGTCACCCAGCTTGTCTTGACAATGCGCGTTCTTTATACTGTAATACGGTTTTACTGGGGCTTGGTGGTGCGTTGCTGACATTTTCCACGCGGCGATAGGACGCGATTATTTTTAGTCCTGATTCGTTGTGTGTTTCTCCTGCACACAAATTAATAGTCTACCGCATCTGATGGATCTGCTGGAACTGCCGTCGGAAATCATTGATCGCATCTTTGCTGCCGCTGATGGTCCATCAAAACTTGCGCTGCGAGCGGTCAGTTCTCCCATTTCTAATTAAAATTCTGCAATCACTCCCAAAATATTTTAAAAAATCCGCTCCCAAGCAACAGATCTGGCTGCGAGAGAGCTTGACAAGATGCTCACCGATGTATAGAGTAAAAAGAGAGTGCAAGCACCATTTCAAGAGCTTATCATTTTAAAATTGTAATGCACAAATCGGGCAGTTGCCTACTTCCCTTAATCTGGAATTGTTGTCGCCTGCGGAGAAAGAATAATAGGGGGCGAGGGATTGCATATCACACTCCCCCTGATTTTACCTGCTGTCTCATCAGGAGACAACATCATACTAAGATCATAGGGTAAGTGTAGTAGGAGACTTACCGCAGCGCATACTATTACAATTTTAAAATGATACGTTCATGAAATGGACTACTGGTGGTGTACTCTCTTTCTATACCTCGACCTGTTTTTCACTCTGCCATGCTCTCTCGCAGCCGTATCTGTTGTTTACCACGGATTATCAACGGAACGTTTTATTATTTCGGACGAGTCGATTTTTCGTAAATTTGTAATACCAAACACCCCCTACTCAAACCTCCATGAAGAAATCAAGATGAGATCTCGTGTTAGCGTGTTTCTCGGTCATCTCAGTTTCATAAGGGCTTACACATCCTATCTCCCTTACTCCTGAGACTTGGAACAATATATGAAATAACAACGATTCGTAATTTCATTTGCACTACACACAGAGTAACATGGATTTCCCCAGACCCAAAAGATGTATTACAGGTGTATGTTGGATCCCTGGCATGTCAGCACATAATTTTCTTTTCATTTTTTTCAGGTATCAAAGCGGACGAAAGAATTTGTAGATGTTGGAGCCAAGATTCCGTCAAGAAAAGAAAGCGTCACCATCGACACTACCGGCGCCTACACCTCTATTCACTCGAAGTTTGTGCTGATCATGCAGAAGGCAAAAGGTAAGTTTCGTTTTGTTTATGAAATTTGCGTGAGAGTAGTTGAAATACTCACAGTTTCCAGTGATTACCTCGCTGACTTTCTCATGAATTCAGTCAAACTAACGTCCCTTGTGTTAGGAATGAACCGACATCCAAGTCCAAAAGGTGCGAGCACTCATAGAGGGGTTTATGTGCACTTGGACATGCCGAGGGATATTGAACGTATTTATGATTTACTCCAACACGGGATCCCAAAGGTTGCCAATGTTGAGAAATCATCGAAATGGCGCGCAGATTTCGCCTCTAAAATGGCCATCGTCGCCACCAAAATAACACTGCTAAGTGTGAATATCGAAGACAACTGGATGGATTTGACCATGGGCACATTGAGCAATATCGTACTTGCTGAAAATATCGGAACGTTTTCCGGAAAACGGAAAAAATATTTACTTTTTGTAATTTTGCGAAGAAAAGTATTTACGATTCGTGAGTAGGCTCATATTTTTTGTCCATCTCGATTTACCGGAAACTACCCGGACATGCCCGGTGAAAAGTGTAAAACAAAGAAGAAAATTCGATGCGAAAACCGACCAAGTTAGCGAATTGTCATCATTACCGTATACAGCCGTGAAATGCCAGCAATTGCCGGTTCTGTCCTTTTATTGTAATTGAATTTGTCGCATTGTTTTACATATTTCACCGGGCATCACCGGGTAGATTCCGGCAAAACTGGAGCGGTGCATTTGCCTCTTATGCAATCCGTTGCTTCGTTATTTCACGAAGTCTAATCGTGAGTGAGGCAAAAGTAGTGATGATAACCTCATCGTTCTGTACACCATCTCACCGGCCAGTGTGATGCTGCGCAAAAATCATGGGTGCAATTGCACAGAGGTGCAAAAATCTTAGGGGTGCAAAGAAAAAAAATTGAATTCCCGCACTTCTCGTTAAAGCCAATAGTTCACAACTTCAGATTTAAATTATTTTACACGTTTGGAACTTGGAAACCAAATTTTGTGTCGCTAGGTTCACCGGGAGCCGAGATATAAGCAAAAATCGATATTAGAATTCTAATTTAAACTTTGCACCCTGTGATTTGTGTGCAGAAGAGTGTGCAAAATGAAGATTGATTTGGGCGAAACCATCCCTATTAGCAACTCTAACATTGTCGAGTGTATTTCCATGTTAATTATGACTTTCGATAATGCTTTAGTTTTTATTGATTGAAAAATGATATTTAAGGAACTAGCGAAGATCAAGAAACGTTTGCACTTTTCCACATTGGTTGTTGGAATGGAAGTAAACCACGAGAAGATTGGACAGTTTATAGTGAAGATTACGCACGACAGTCTCACAATTGAGCGCGAAGATATGGCATTGGGAGTGTGAAAGGAATAAATATATTTTTTTCTTGTTTTGTTCTATTCATCTACAGCCATTATAATTACGCACTTTTTTGTTTTGTTTTGTGCTATTTCTCTATCGAATTTCCCCGGGGCTCTCCTATATATTATTAGTATTATTGTAAAATTGAACGAAAGCACAAAAGTGACTGGCAGAAAAAAACACTATTCATCGTTATCCTTGAACATACGTTACTTATTCATGATAAAGTAAACGTAATAATAACAACTAATAGTCTCACCTCCCGCAGTCACCCAGAATGGCTTGAGAGTTCTTCGTACTGTAACACGAACCTATTGTGAATTGGGGGTGCGTTTCTGACCTTTTCCAAGCGAGTAAAGCGTCTATCGGTCATAGAACGCTCCATTTTATGGTCCTGTTCCTTTGTTTATTTGCCCTGCACATACATTCAGTCGTCTACCGCATCTGATGGATCTGCTGGAACTTCCGTCGGAAATTATTGATCGCATCTTCGCTGTCGCTGATCGTCCGTCCAAACTTGCGCTGAGAGCGGTCAGTTCTCCCATTTCTAATTTAAAAATTTACAATCACTCCCAAAATAAAATACAAATTCCGCTCCCAAGCAAGATCTGGCTGCCAGAGAGTACAAGCACCATTTCAAGAGCGTATCACTTTAAAATTGGTAATACACAAATCGCAAATCTACATAATAGGATAAGGGTAGTATTACAATTTTAAAATGATACGTTCATGAAACGGACTACTGATGGTGTACTATCTTTCTATACCTCGACCTGTCTCTCACTTTGCCATGCTCTCTCGCAGCCGTATCTGTTGTTTAGCACAAATTATCAACGGAACTTTTTATTATTTCGGACGAGTCCTCGTAAATTTGTAATAGGAGACTTCCCGCTCTGCGTACTACCAAACACCTCCCACTCAAACCTCCATGAAGAAATCACGATGAAATCGGTGTTAGCTTGTTTCACTATTTGTTCAGGTATCGAAGTGGACGAAAAATTTTGTGGATGTTGGAGCCACGATTCCGTCAAGAAAAGGAAGCGTCACCATCGACATTTATGAACCAGAAACAAAAGTTGACGATGTAAGCCATTGCTGTAAAAAATAGGTACATCTCGTTTTTTTGTACTCATTGTGAAGTAAGCTAAGTGTAAGAAGAGAAATGTAATAAGAAGATTCCACTGTCTTACATTTCGCTCTCGCTCTCTCGATCTCTATCACACTCTCTTATTTAGGATGCAAGCAAGTCGGATGTTTTCGGTATCGCGCTTTGGGTCACGTGCCCGATCTTCCTAATACCTGTAATGGACTACTTCGAGAAGCTGGAGGGAACTTTGGTAAATGAGGTCTGTATTTGTAGATTTTGAAATTCGGGTAAATAATTGGATCAAATTTCTGACTCTGTGTATTTGCGTTTATTGTGTGAAGCTCAGACGTTTTAGGAAGATTATACTGCCGAGTTGCCAAATTACCAACTGCTGAAGTTACTTGACCGATTGGAGAAGCTTTTCGTTGGCGTTCGTCACTGTAAACTGAAAGTATTTACTGGTGAGGTGTGTAAAGAAATGAAGAAATGTAAAGACAAAAACCGACACCTACCAATAAGAGACATGACTAGATACATAAATAACAATACACATCATCGTTGGTGGGTAAGGGGTATCTATAGAGCAAACGTAGCTCTGTAGGTTCGAATCCGCCTGCCTCCGGTTTCTTTTGCCTACTCATCTGACTTTGCAACAGGTGGATCCGCATTTCCTCGAGTTGTTCGAGGCATACTACCGGCGCCTACCAACCTCTTCATTTGAAGTATTTCCGGCCGATAGCAACGGCAAAAGGTCGGTACCGACAAAAAATGTACTAATTGTAAGCGAGAGAGGAATAACAACAATTTCCAGTGATTACCTCGCTGATTTTATCGTGAATTCCATCAAACCAACGTCCATCGTGCGTCCACTGCACCGAAATTCAAGCGATAAGAATTATTTTTTACCATTTAATAGATGCCATCATGGACATACCATGTGCTATAGACAAGTTTCTAATTTTTCCACAATTCGCAATTCAAAAAGCAGTCGTTATAAATAACTATTTGAGGAATACAAATTCAGATTTCGTCTCGAAAATAGCGAAAGTCGCTGCAAAAATATCGGTGCGCAATTTGAAGCTGCTCAATTACAACTTGATGGACGTGGCTATTTGCGTATTGAGCGAGCGCTGCAATACGCTGAAAATCTGGAACTGCTTTGGAATCCAGATGCCAAACGTCGAAGAAGTTGTAAGAGTGGGTGGAAATTTGTTGATTTACTACTGTGGCTGCTGAGTCCGGACTGAATCTGCCCATTGTAAGACTGGCCTGGCAGTGTGCTCCCGCGAGCCCAGATCGAAGACGGCAAAACATCTTTACCATTTTTTAAACCTATTTTTTACTCCTGTGGCATATGATCCATAAGATCCTGGGATGTATTTCCATGTCTATCACGATTTTCGATTTTGCTTTAGTCTTTATTGAGTGAAAATGATGTTGCAGGAACTAGCCAAGGTCAAGAAGCGTTTGCACTTTTCTATTTCTGTTTTTGGAATGGAAGAGAAGCAAGAGAAGATTGGACAGTTTATAGTAAAGATTACAGACAGAAGTGTCACAATTGAGCATGAAGATATGGCATTGGAAGAGTGAGACGAGAAGGAATTTCTTCCAAATTTACCTTGCTCTATCAGTCATTATTGTTACGTTTGGTGGTTGAACGCACCAAGTTTCCAATTGAGTCGAATAAATAATGTTCTAATACTAACTATAGAAATGAATGAATGCACGAACTACACTCGCTGAGTAATGCTGAATTGGATTTAAAAGGACAGTAAACACAAGTACTGTGGCTCATGTGATCCACTTTCCGCGAGCGACGTAGGGATGGAGGCAATAAGCGATCTATCTTATATTGTCTGCTGTCAGCGCATGTGGAGCAGAGGAAGAACGGTTGTAAATATAACAATCGTGCCCACGTGGAATCATTACATTTATAAAATGATACGATCAAACAAAATGTCGAACTGGGACTTCCTGTGTTTACCGAGACGAGAGAGCACGCAAAAGCGAGAGGGTCGCCAATGTTCCTGTATCGTAAACAACGGAAGTTCGTTATTCGGCTTTTTGGTATGATCGTATCATTTTATAAATGTAATACCCTATGCAATTTTTATACACTATTTCTACCCACGGTACATAATTCGTGGAGAGACAATTGAAATTTTGCGGGAATTATACTGTGTCTTTACCCTCCCTGTAGAGGAATTCGAACCGTCTGGTCTCAACAATTTTTTCCGACTGTTGAAATACGTTGAAAAAAAACAAAGAAGGCTGATCGTGAGTGTATAATAATCCGGAAACACGTTGTATTGAAATGCCAGCTCCGTTGCCAACTTCTTGAAATGACATCCAGCTACATCGCTGACGAGGAGGCCCAACAATAAGATACACGCTTGCTGGCTACCGTGGGCATGCCAACCAGGCCAGCTCCTTATTGTTTAGCGGGGCTCTTGTCTTCAGGCAGGATGCGTTTCTACTCTGGTTGTGCCGCTCAACGTTTCGCGTTTCATTTCAGGGCGATTTACGCAAATCAGGAGCTGTTCCGGCGCTGCAATGCACAAGTCGGAGCTCGCGAGAATAGCTTACCACCTGGCTATACTTATCCCCGTGAGTAAAGGTGTTCCATGCCACGCGATTTTACAGGGGCAAGCTACTTCGATAGATTAGATAAGCTAGTAAGCCAGCTTCAACGTGGGATTACAAAAAACCATGTTTCCCAAGGCATCTAGGACACTTTTGAAATCGTAGTTGCTGCCAATTTTTCGAGAAAAAAAAATGATTTTTGTGTGAATTCACTGATCTATAAATTTGATAGGCAACTCTGGCAATCGATTGGGGATCATGTTTCTACGAAGAAATGTCCGACACGGTATGTACGTACTCGCATTCATAGCGAAGTAATATTTTTTCTAAGTGTTCTTTCAGTTCGATGTTTCCTCAATCTTCGCTCATTTCATCGACGGAACGCAGAAATTCGCTCTCTATACTATGTCGCCTAATTGTAAGAGCTTCGGCGCAACACCGGTAATGAATGCTAGACTATTCTCAGTATCCTAAGCCTTCCTATCCTGTCACATGATTCCAAGCCAACAGAACAGGGTTAGGGCGAGAGAGTGTGCAAAAGTCAGAGAGTCCCTCTCGATTTCCCACGCTCTCTCACTCCAAAGCCCTTTCTGTAAGGTTGACCGGCCTGTGGAATGATGTGCTGTCGAGGAGATGTAGATGAGGACTGATTTTTCAAACCACTCAACGATGCTCTCAGAGACAATCACTCTCAAAGAATGGGGGGGGGCGGGGATGTTCGTGTTTTCCCCTCGTAAACGTGGTCTTTTGAAGGAACTCATGCGGATCCAGAGTCGTATCAAGCCACATCGTCGAAGCGACGTACTTGTGCACTACTTGTGCACGACTCCATACTCGCCCAGCCCGATACTGTAAGTTCCTGTTCCGGCTCTGGCTTGCATCTTTTGTTCAGCTCTTCAACCCTATACAATAAGTATTGCTAACCTTCTTCAATTCAGGTCGTTCGACTACTTCCACAAAGTGAGTGTCGATTTTTACACGATTTACATTCCTTTTTTTTTAAATTTATGAGTATCGCATATTGTTCATGCCATTTGGAAGACATTCATGAGGTAACATTCCATTGCTAAATTCTCTAAATGCTGAAAAAGGAGTAGTGGGTTTAATGATCTTGTTGTCGATTTATTTACCCTTTTTTCAATTTTTGGTTTTGCTATTGTACCGCGTTTCCTCATAGATGATTTCTAAAAACGCATTTCTAAAAAAATTTTTTTTTTCTTTTTTTTTATTTCTAAAAAATATTATTTCAGAATTCGCCTCTTCACAGCGAGAAAGAAGGAACTTATCGTTACCATATTGCAAATTAACATCAATGAATCGAGTCTGCGAATTGTTGAGGTGTTTTTTTATGTTTCTAACTTACCTTAATAATAGTGTTAATCAATACTTATTATTGCTAGGTTTTTATCATATATCCAAAATAATTTTAAAATAAATCTTTCAGAATGTGCCAGTCTCGACGATAACAACGTCTATTACCGATCCAAGTTACTTTGCGCTGACAGCAATGCAACCAATGGAACACAGATGAGATGTCCAATTTGAAAGCAAGCTATTTCTGAGTGTCGTGGGGCACGTTCGCAAAGAGCCACCATCACATAATTGGCTTCAAATGTCGTTGCTACTCATGCTCTTTGACTTTCTTCGCTGTTGTTACTGTTTAACCGAATCTCAATGATCTCTGAAAGCAATCGCTGAAATCAGGACATAATGTGAACATGTTCACTTTCCTGTAAGTGAGAGTCAGCAGAAAAAGGAAACATTCGCTCACAGATATGTCATCAAGGTCACATGGTTTCCTGATCCTTGTGGCTTTTTTTGTCGAACGTATAAATGAGAAAAAAAACTAGGAGCCTAAGCCTAAATATTGTATTTATATTCAAAATATTTATACATTAAAATATTGTAATTAAATTCAAAATTGAACATTCAGGGTCACTCCAAAGTACGCCGTCATCTCGGGCTGTGAGGGTACCGAAGTAGTCCGAATCTGCCAGAAGGAAATGTGAACACAATGGAAGAAACGACGATGGCGATTGTATTATTTTTCCCGTTGAGTTTGAACAAATCTCACTAATTCCCCCTTAATAAATCAATATCCCATTGTGAAGAGCGGTAATTTATTGTCTCTCAATTGTTTACTGAAATCAGTAAAAGCGAATGATCAATTTTGCACAATAAATATTACAATTACTGAGTGCAATATGTGGTTGCGCAACCGCAATGGTGGAAGATGAGTTGTTCACGAGAAGACCAAGGGGAGATGAGCGCTTGCTGTTCTGAAAAGAGAGGGAATAAATAATGGTTTCTCGAACTGATAGTATGATTGAATACTGAAAGTGAGAGAAGACAAAAGGCATACCAATCCATGTGAGTCCGTAGAAGAACAAGACCCTGATGAACACGGCTGAAATAACATTTGTTTCTTTTTTTCATTTTAAGAAGAAAAATTTAAATTCAATAAAAGTTTTACCTGATCATGAGCAGATGGTTGCTGACTCGGATCGCGCGGTCGCTTGCGCTGCTGGCGATCCTGCAATATTAGTAAATATTGAAAATTAGATACATAGTCACAATAAACATAACAGTATAGTTTTAATCAAAATAGTTACCTTGTCCTTCTTCGATTTTCCTCCCGGTAAAGCAGTCACCAGTGAAATCCACTCAAGTTGACGTTGCCAAACACGTCGAACTTGTTGGTCTTTGGAGGCGCCTATAAAAATAGAATTCCGTCAAAAGGAGAAAAAAAGGAGGGCGAGAACAGGAAAGTTAACTCAACCCTAGACTCTTGCACTCACAAAAATGATTACTTCAGGGTAAGTAATTAATTACGAACTCGCATGTTACATGAACATTAAAGAAGGAGTGAAGGGAATATTTACGTGAGTAAAGTGGCAACACACGTCGATTGCTTCCCTCAACGATAAGAGATCCCCGAAGTTTTAAATCTCTAGTTCGAAAACCGACGGAGATATGCGCGCGCAAAGTTTGCGTGATGATCAGGGGTTCCGTACGTGTGTCAGCCAACGGGCTGCAAAATCTCTAACTGAGCTGCATAATCCCTCGACTCTCGCTCGTTACCCCTGCGTTTACGATTTGCATACACTCTTCAACTCTTCTCTCCCCCTGTCTCAACCCCGTCTCGTGTAATCAGCGCTCTCCCTATTTTACATGCCCCTGCGCTTATCCATTGTCTCCTTGGTGGGAGGATAATCCTTGCCAGTCCTCCCTGGACACGTTCGAGTCTCTGAATTTACATTTTCTGTGTTTGCCGAGCTCTTACAGTACTGCTCATTGCAGTTACAGGGACTTCCAGCTGGGAACCTTTCCCTTCACTCCTTCTTTAATTACGAACGAATTCGATGAACTCTTCGTCATCTCTTCTTCTTAGGTTTTTCACAAATTGGGTGTTGAGGTCCTCTTCGGGGTGTCCTCTATTACATTTATAAAATGATACGAACACACAAAAAATAAAAAAAAAGGTACTTCTTGTGTTTACCAAAGCGAGAGAGCGGGCAAAAGTGAGAGGGTAGCGTACGTGCCTGTGTGGTAAACAACGGAAGTCCGTCATTTGACTTTTTGGTGTGATCGTATCATTTTATAAATGTAATACTCAAGATGTGATTCACCTGGGGATCAGATGATGTTCTCTTCAACATGGGTCAGCTGTAATGGGTTTACTGCCGGGAGCGTTTTTCTCGCTCTTCGCATTGTTCTTTGCGATTCTTTGCGAGTTTTCTACCTTTTTCCCTGACTTACCGTATCTAGCATTGGGCTGTAATCAGCTGTAATCGTCAGCTGTAATTGACCTTCGGGAACACTAGGCCAAGTGTTCCCTCGGTCTCAGTAAGTGGGGATCTGTAGAAGTTGAAACAAGCGGAACTCCCGTCACGCCGGCCCAACGTTATTTATTAGTTCCTAAGTGTGACCTGCATCATTGAGAAGAGGGGACTCTTTCTAGGGTTGTCTCAATAGCTTTAATCCGAGTGCGTACATCGACACCGTTTGGGCACAGGCACATCATGGAAGTCCCGAGTCGCTTGGCAGATTCCCCCCGCTACAACAAAGAAGACGTCCAGATTGATCACCGGACAATTCATTTGCTGACGCCAGGAGAACTGTGAGTAAAATCGGGAATTGGTGAGAAAACATGTATACTAAATAGTCATGAAACCATTATTTATCGAGCAATCATTTGTGAATTGGATGGATGACAAAAACCAACATTGGCATTCCCTCAAGCGCACAGACGCGTGAAAACTTTCACTTTCATTATCCCTATCCAATTCACACATTCACAGTCGCTCTTATCGCATTAGCCATCTCTTGAGAGTGGTAAGGTCAACTCACAGACTAAAAGAGAGCATCAGTGACAATGCTCCGCCATTCTGTATCAACTGGCTTGTGTTAATAGTTAAGTATAATTGCACTGTGAGCCGGTCATGAAAAGGTTAAGGTAAAGGTAGTTCCGTCTTCAGCATACTTTCATGCGCGGAACAATGCGCTTTTCAGTGTGCGCGCAAACTAGGCATATACGGCATAATCAGTCACTCAGTTGCCAGCCGGCGACCTCTGCCCTTTACTCCTGGTTTTAACACCAGTACCAACTTGGACCAGGCTTGGTAGACCTGTTGGGGTGGTCAGATCTTTTGCGGGAGTCGAACCCGGGACCTTGCACCGCTCAGTCGAGCACACTCGCCGGTCATGAACCAAACTATTAATGAATAAAAGCGAAAATTTCAAGGGTAAAACATAAGTTAAATAATTATTTTTTTCAAACACTAATTTATGTGAGTAATTGAGTGTCTTAAAGTCTTCCAGAGACCAGTTGCATTGCGTTCGTGGACTGGGTGTGAATGCACCATGAAAAACGTAATGTATATTGTATATTAGGGAGTACCATGGCAATAGTTATACTCCCCATAATCACTTATAATTTTTCGGGGATTGAAGTGTGAATAGCTTTTTAAGACGACGAATTTTTTTTCAAATTCCGTCATGAAAAACGAGACGACCCTCGGTTAGCCATTGATGGTTTATCCCCTTTTCGCTTATTAATCATTAATAGTATGATCGCTCGTTTAGCCTAATTTAGCAAATGTACTATAGTTATCCTTCAAGAAGATCTCTGAGAAGACCAACAAAGGTACGAAATGTCGGAGTCCCCTAAACTAGGCGATGGGAAGTCGACCCCTTTTATCGCCCCAGTAACATTTGCAAATTAGACTACAGGTACATCATTTCTCACCAACTAATAATTTATCCCCCCATAACCATTTTCTATAATTGAACAGCGTCTTCCCCCCAACTTAATTATTCCATTAATCTGTTTCAAAATGCTCTAATATAAAGCATTATTTAACACTTCTTTATTTACAATAACAAAAAAAAGATTAATTCAGGAAGATAAGAATAACACCCAGGCATCCAATTCCTCAATGGGGAATAAGTCCGATCCCCCAGAGCAGACAGCCGCGTTTTCGCAGACATGATCGGAGTCATTCTGGTGATTCTCGTGATGAAGAGTGATGTTTAATTGAAAAAAAACTAAAAACAAAAACAAGAATCATTAGACTAACCACAGTTCCATTTCGCACGACGGGAGATGAACAGTCTAGACCATGCATTACCGAGAGTTGAGTTATTATATAAACTGAAAGAAAATATGTTTTGCAACCATAATTTCTTTCTCTCTCTCACCGAGGGAAAGCCATTACGATCCAGAGGACCCTCCCACCCCTTAGGTGTATTAAGCAGGTTCTGAGAAAAAGGGAATTATGTACAGTAGCGGACAAAAGTCTTCGGGCACTTTTTATATCTGATACAACTTTGTAACCCAAGGGGGCTTTGATACGATATGGTAAGACCATATACCAAATCTATTGGAGATTACGATGCAACTATTGGGGGATTGCGAAATCGTTCAGTGTGATGCAATATTACATAGTGATGATGAAATTTTGTGAATGAGAATATAGAGCCAGCCACGCTGATTCCATTGATGGATCTGCCAGCCTTCTCCGTTAACTTAGTACCGAGATACACTCAAAAGTCAGAACCTTGTCAACGGGCAGAAAATGGGCGTGGCCAAACCAGTGTCCTTCCGGAAATCGATCGTCGCGGGCAGGAGTCCAATCAAAACGCTTATTGCAGCTAGGAATCGGTTCTCTCATAGATTCTCAACCAAATCCACGCCCAAACCAGATCTCTCGAGCACGTCCTATAGACTTCCCCTTCGTCAGACCACAATAATGCGAAAAAGTGATTTTTTCGTGTCCTGAGGACAATTGGTGACCTACCGCGACCATATTCTCAGGATCATCGGTAGTCATGATGGCGATCATTTTGGTGCATTGATCGGGTCTGGGCGATGTCTAAACGGCGAGATATGATTTTCAGGTCTCCAATTTGCAGCTTGGCTGCAGCCAAGTAGCGGCACCGCAGCAACTTGAAAAAAAGTTTCTAGGTAGGTCGTGGCCAGGTCTCAACATCCTGAAAGTTAGACGAGCGGGAAAAAATCCATGTAAGAATAATGGCACTTCAAAAAAGTGTGCATCGATTGCGTCATCACGACGCAATTACTGAACGATTTCGCAATCCCCCAATAGTTGCATCGTAATCTCCAATAGATTTGGTATATGGTCTTACCATATCGTATCAAAGCCCCCTTGGGTTAAAAAGTTGTATCAGATATAAAAAGTGCCCGAAGACTTTTGTCCGCTACTGTATATAATAGATATATATGTAAACTAACATTGATGGTGAATAAGAGAACGAGGGGGCGCATGCTCCCGCCCATACCACCGAACCCACTCAGTGGAACGGGACGACGGTTCCGAGATGGCACGTATGGAATGCTATCCATTCTGAAGAGAGAAATGAAGGTATCTATTGAAGATAATATATTAAAATGATTTGCATAAATGAAATCATTTCAATACTCACAAGAAAAGTAATTAGGAAATAAATGATCATCACAGAAGGATGAGATCATTTTATACTACTCACAAGAACGGTAGTTAAGAGAAAAGCCGCTCAATGGCTTAATATCAATGCCGAGAAGAGCATGAGCAAAGCGAGATTGAGTGATAACCAATCATTCACGCAATTTCCCGATTCCCCCCCCCCATTCAACTGTTATCGATGTTATTCGGTACATTTGATGTAAAAGTTCAAGAGACAAAGGAATTACATCAGAATTGTATGTATTAATTAATAAAACAATAGCAAAGCAAAAGAAGTTTTGCATGTCTCCCCAACCCTTTGAACCCCGGTGCAAGTCTACTCGATAGGCATGTTGTGGTATGGCCAATGACTAATTATTTCATCACTTGATATCACAGTAAGGGATAGCGTATCATTTCCCCTTCGTTTCACACGCAGAGACGTGTTTGTTCGTGGCGCTATAAAAGCGTTCATTTACTGCTATCGAGGTCAGATCGTGAGTGATAAAGAACTTCCTCCCCTAGTCTACCGTTCCTTCACACCAAGATTGACTCTAGATGATCGTCCACATCTGAGAATTAACAATACTACTAAAGTTGAATGATAAACAAGTTCGATAGATAGAAACAAAGCTGGATTGTAATGAGAAAGAAAGGTATTTACAGAATAAGATGGAAGGATAAGAAGAGAGGAAATAACGCAGAGGATTCGTTGGATTGATCTTCAGAAGAAAAAGTTAAACAAATTACCGTATGACGTCGACATCAAACTTCCTCCTTGAAAGAGCAATCCTCTCCAACGACGGTGGGAATCTCCTTGAAGAACTGGGGGGAAATTAGAAAAAAAAGAAATCGAGATCCATACCACACAGTCTGCGCGATCATCTCCAATGGTGTAAACTAGTGATGACAAAACGAAAACGGAATGCCGGCATAAATGCGGAAAATAATTATTTAACTACCATTTGTTGCGCAATTCTCGTATCGTATGATTGTTTTCAATTCTATGGATTTTAAGTAACTAATAAATGCCATCAACGAATTAGTAATGGCTGTCTTTGCTTAACTTTATATAGCGCCCTTGCCGGCATGAATTCCGTTTTGCCATCCCTACTCTGAGAAAAAAGTCACTAGGATCAGGAAACAAGTGACAAAGTTCACTCACCTGTAAGAGAAAGTCACAAGAAATAAGAGACATTTCACTAACAGGTAAGTGAACTTTTTCACTTTCACTTTTTCACTTTTTCTTTTGATCTTAGTGACATTTTTCTAAGTGTAGTGTAAACGCCAGGGACTCGCAGCTAGAGTTGGCCTCGTGAGAAAGAATTACGAGATCTCGAAATTCATCAATGTCAAAAATCTCAGTTCCTATTGAACTTGGACGCGAAATGTAAATAGATTCTGATTCGCAACTAGCAGGGTGTGTTGAGGTTAAACTACGTTATGGTAGGGTGCGCACTACGTTTTCAAAGTATGGTTCAGGAGGGCGTTCAGTTGCAGGGCACAGTTCGGTCCACGGGGAGCTTCGCAGCCGACTCCAGGCTCGGTCCAGGGAAAACTCGGTAGCAGGTTCCAAGTTCGGTCCAGGGGGAGCTCGATAGCCGTCTCCAGGTTACATTGAAGCTCGACTTATGTTGGGGAGTGTTAAACGTTACAAAGAGTACTGGCTTATTCCGTTCCAAAAGGCTCGTGAGGCTGAGAGCGATCGAAAAAAAGTTGTCACTGCGCCACTTCGTGGCTCCGTGGCAACTTTTTTCGATAGCTCTCAGCCTCACGAGCCTTTCACAACGGAAACGCAGGATATAGTGCGTTCAGAACTTTTAGAACAATTCCAGAAACGTTTTCTGTGATCCCCTACGCTCTCTGAATAATTTTGGAAGTTTTCAACATTTTCGATTTTTCACGTTAAAACGTGTTAGAACACGTTCAAACACGTTTGTGACATCGCAAAATACTTTTTCCTGTGATCCCCTACGCTCTCTGCATCGTTCTGGAACTTTTCGAAATTTTCGATTTTTCACGTTAAAACGTGTTAGAGAACACGTTCAGACACGTTTCTGACATCGCAAAACACTTTTCCTGTGATCCCCTACGCTCTCTTAATCATTTTGGAACTTTTCGAAATTTTCGATTTTTCACGTTAAAACGTGTTAGAACACTTTCAGACACGTTTCTGACATCGCAAAACACTTTTCCTGTGATCTCCGACACTCCCTTCATCATTTGGGAAAATATCGAAAATTTCGATTTTTCACGTCAAAACTCGGCAAAACAGGTGAAAACGTGTTTCACGGTACTCAAAAACGGATTAGGACAGCTTCTGACACTTGAGAAAAATGCGGCAAAAGGTTTGCCCGCGGCGGGGGTCGAACCTGCGTCGGTCGGATTTGAATGTCGCGCGCTTTAACCACTTGGCCATGGATTTTGTTCAAATATTTTTTATTTAAAAGTTTACTTTTGTGGATATGCATATGATAGTGAAGAGAGTGTGTCGAAATCTTTCTTCGTTCCCGAGTTATTCAGCAAAATCAATTGTGAACACACGGACACACACACACACACAGACAGACGTTCTGAAATAATAGTCTTTAGGAATGTATCAACCCACCTAGTTCAAGTTCCGTGTGGCAAATAGATCACTCATCAGACATAAATTTAAAATGAAATGTGTTTCGAGATCTCGAAATTCGAATTCCTTTGTTCTTTTCTCACGAGGCCAACTCTACTCGCAGCGGTCGCCCATCAAGAACACATTCCCATAATAAAAACCTTTAGGAGAATGTAGAAGGGACAAAGAAACTAACATAGACTAAGTCTCCTAGAATGTGAACTCATGTTTTCAAGGATATGATTTCAAGATCTAACCTTTTATTACACTAGGCGTTTCAGAAGGTGAAAACGGGCACCTTTTTTTCTCTTTATCTATAGTTTCCATCGAGAAGCATTTAGGGCTCTGCAATGTCGATGATTCAATTGAAAACAACAAAATTTGATTGAGAACGTGATCGAAAACAACAAAATTTAGAGGGCACTAATATTGGAGCAAATCAGATCTCACAGAGCGCAAAAATTTGAGTGGAGACCGGCTCTTCAAGGTTTATTTTTTTAAATGGTTCTACAGCGTCCTCATTCAACGAGCTCTCTCGTTCTCATACCGAAATTGAGCGCGTAGAACGAGCAGGGTGGATATATCAGTATTCTAAGAAAGTAGTACTCGAATATCAGGTAAAAGACACGCAAACTATATGTTTATCAGTGCGTTCGTGTAAGAATCGCCACCCTGCCGTACAGCAAAAACTTACTTGATATATATTGTACATATTCCGATAGCCATTGGTGAGCTTCATCGATTTCCGTTTTGCTCATGATCTTAAATCTCTAATTTGCATAATTACATTTTGCATAATAATTCTAAAATGGAAGATCCACGTGCGTTTGGTGAGGTTTCTTCTCCGTCCCTCTCATTTCCATCATTTTAGACCGCTCATTCAGAGTGGAATGGGTGGAATTAGGATGAAATGAGTTGTTTCTCTCTATTTCAAGCCTCTAGTTTTTCAAGTATTTCGATCTATGCACCCCAAAATTTGAATATTCTGTTTGACCAATTCTATGAATTAAGGTTTTGTCTACAACATATCAAAAGATGACGATTCACAACTTTCTAGTTTTAGAGAAAATCCATGTTGAAATTTCATGAAATTTTTAGAATTGAAAATTTGAATAAACAAATGACATACGATGATGCGGCTTGTCGAGGCGGTCAATATTGATATTTGTGTCAACTCTCTATCTCGACTCCCTGGCGACTTACAAATAGAAAACTGCGAAAAAGGTCGAAGTTTGATGTCATGTAATTATGCAAATAAGAGATTTAAGATCATGAGCAAAACGGAAATCGATGAAGCTCACCAAGGGCTATCGGAATATGTACAATATTCATGAAGTCACGTTTTGCTGTACGGATTTTGGGATGATGTGTCCGATCCTTACGCGAACGCACTGTTGTCCGATTAGTTTGAACAAAGAAATTCACGCTTGGCTCTGTCAAAGCTCAAAATGCGCAGCAATTCAAAATGAGTACGAGGAATAATGGAAAATGACGAGAAAGAGAGAGAGAGCGCGCGCGAAGATACCAATGCCCGAATACCACACTGAGCAGTTCGTTGGGAAGGAAAGAATGATCATGTTAATAAACACAACGGGTACCCTATTTACGGTAATCACTATGTTCGGGGGACAGGAGAAAGCAGAGTGAATAATGGGGTCATTGGATGGCTTTCACTCTGAGAGGGAGTTGAGAGTGAAAACTATGTCAGTTATTCGAGTCGTATTGATGGAAACCAGTAAACACCATAAAAATTTAATAAATAAAGTTTGAACAAATCATGATTGAATGCACAAACAGGCATACTAAGTCATACTGCCGGCGAAAGTGATAGTCCTTTTCCATTATATTATTACATTTTCAAAAAATATTTAATCATACCAAATTGGTTTGTAACCCTCTAACATTTGTGTACCCTTCCGTCGTTGGAAAGCACAGTTCAATTTAATTGTTCATTGTACCGGGCGACGGTGGTCAAGGTGGGACAAAAATCAGAGCGATAAGCTCAGAAGGTTAGATAAATTCCTTACGAACAGGGAAACTCCTAATTAATAGATTATGAATTCATATTGAAAGTCAAAGAATCACAAAAAAGAGATTGAGAGATTCTCTACTAATTTAGATTTTCCATTTTTCATGTGAAACAATGACTAAGATTCGCTGAACAGCAAAGTTTCTCGAAGAGAAGAGGAGTTTCTTGAAGCAAGCGAATTCATTTCCGAGATTATTTCAAGAAGATGTCCCCCATGTAAGGAAAAAGGAGAATTGAGAGAGAGAGAGAGTAGAAAATGATTGTAAAGAGAAGCTTGCATTTGCTCAAGAAGATTCATTCATGATATCAATATCATTGCAGACAGAAAGTTATTCTATTATTATGTTTTTAGATATAAAAGAGTAAAAGCTCTGGACAGTAACAATTTATTTTTCAAGTAAGAATCGGAAGAATGGATTCCTTGTCAGCAGAATGGATTCACTTGTTCATTAACAATAAAGAAGAATATTATCAGAGAGGAAATATCCAAACTTTGTGTTCAGTGCCTCGAAGAAACAAAAGAGGAAGCGATTTGATGGATGGAGAGACACCGATCTCTGGAAAAAAATTGTTTTCAAAATAAACTTGAAAAAATCGATTTCCGTGTGTCTTCTCTATTTCACCTCCAGAGAATGAGGTGAAACGATTCCTTGCATAGATCTCGAATAGATCGAGAAGTTGTCGAGAATTCGAGATCTCGACAAGTCATAGATTTTTTCTTCAATAAACCATTTTTGCCGTTTATCTATCTTTCTCAACATTGCTTTTTCATACTCTTTTAAACGTCATGGTCGCCTTAATATACGTGGAAACTTGGAAAAGTGATATTTGGGGCAGGCAAACGCGCAGCTAACAGCGAACAATTATGGAAACTGATGGCAGTCACGTTGCCAAGATGGTAATCGCCATGCAAATCATGCCAATCTTTTGAAACACTTCGGAGATGCCATTCCTTGCCAATGAACAAAGCCTTGAAATGATGCTCACTATTCTCAAAAGGAGTGGGATAATTGAATCTCTTTTCGAGATCTCGAGACCTTACTTGCCGGGCCAACCCTACTAACGAGTTGACTGCCGTATTGAACTGGCACCTGCATGGGGCAATCGGCTTCTACGACAATAGAGACGTACTGGAAGAACTGGAAAAAATGTTGAAAAAAAGAAGATAAAAGATACATACGACATAAGAGAGACTATCTGAGTCGATTGAGATACGGCCGTACAAGGATAAATTAACCCATGCTGAAATAATGTTCCTAGGGTAAACTTTATGTGTAGAGACCGAAAATGGCCATGAGAAGTTTCGTAGATCAAACCCGACTGAGATATGTTTCACAACATGAAAAAAGTGAAAAAAAATATTTTTCGCAGGGAATCTCGGAAACCCTTACATAAATATATATTTGGGTAGCTAGCGTGATGGAGAGTATTTCTTGCGTTGAAACTTAATTTCTAACTATTCTGACAAAAAGTTACGAATTTTTGAAATCTCAAATTTATAATTTCCATACCTAGACTTTTCCCAGTGCACTTTTAGATAAGTTCATTCGATAGCGCGTGAAAAGTTACCCCTGGGTGCACCGAATCATCAAGATTTGTTTTCTTCAATTCGACGAAATCGTTGTTTGAATGCGGCCAATCGCACTATTACGCGACGCAGCACGCGACGCGCGTCTCGATAACGTAAACAACTGGTCTATTTTCGAATCCAAAATTACGAAATCATTGAGAAAATATGATTTACAATCAAAACACACTCAAACAATCCTTCCAATGTATGCGTTTCGGATTGTGTGTAAAATCGGAAGAAATCTGAAATATCGATTTTTAAATTTTTACCATTGTGCTAAACTTTGCCCTAAAAAGCTCAAATAAATTCTTAGAGTATTCTTATGCATCTGCCAACCGTAGTAAACTCTTATGTGCCAAAAGTAAGCGTGAAAAAATGGTTTTATTATTTTTCATTTTCATGAATTTATTAAATTTAGAAAGTTCATAATATTTTGGGAAAAAAACTACTGATCTAAGGTGGTAGTAACATTTTACACACTTCTACATGATTTCTGAAATTCTTTGACAATGCTAGCTGGTTTTCAATGTTCAATAGTACATTATATAGGGAACTGAAAAAGAGCAGTGTGCAGTGTTTTAGATATCATGTTCACCCTATAACGGTGTGGAAAAATCATTCTTTTTCTATCTTAGGTTTAGAAATATGTTTTTTCTGAGAATGTGAAAAACTTTTCATAATTTTTGATACGTTTTCGAAGAAATTGATTCGGACTTCCGCGACATCGTTGCAACAAAAATAACTTTTTTTTCCCAAAATATTATGAACTTTCTAAATTTAATAAATTCATGAAAATGAAAAATAATAAAACCATTTTTTCACGCTTACTTTTGGCACATAAGAGTTTACTACGGTTGGCAGATGCATAAGAATACTCTAAGAATTTATTTGAGCTTTTTAGGGCAAAGTTTAGCACAATGGTAAAAATTTAAAAATCGATATTTCAGATTTCTTCCGATTTTACACACAATCCGAAACGCATACATTGGAAGGATTGTTTGAGTGTGTTTTGATTGTAAATCATATTTTCTCAATGATTTCGTAATTTTGGATTCGAAAATAGACCAGTTGTTTACGTTATCGAGACGCGCGTCGCGTGCTGCGTCGCGTAATAGTGCGATTGGCCGCATTCAAACAACGATTTCGTCGAATTGAAGAAAACAAATCTTGATGATTCGGTGCACCCAGGGGTAACTTTTCACGCGCTATCGAATGAACTTATCTAAAAGTGCACTGGGAAAAGTCTAGGTATGGAAATTATAAATTTGAGATTTCAAAAATTCGTAACTTTTTTGTCAGAATAGTTAGAAATTAAGTTTCAACGCAAGAAATACTCTCCATCACGCTAGCTACCCAAATATATATTTATGTAAGGGTTTCCGAGATTCCCTGCGAAAAATATTTTTTTTCACTTTTTTCATGTTGTGAAACATATCTCAGTCGGGTTTGATCTACGAAACTTCTCATGGCCATTTTCGGTCTCTACACATAAAGTTTACCCTAGGAACATTATTTCAGCATGGGTTAATTTATCCTTATACGGCCCCCGTTGAGAGAATCTCAATCGACTCAGATATTCTCTCATAATCTATCGCGTAGACCACATTTTAATGCGTCGAGGGAAATCTCTGAAAGAAAGAGGATAGTTTTGGTTAAAAAAACAGCAAAGAGAAGAAGAAACGTATAAAAAACTAACGCCCAACAAGTTGATAACAGTCAGAGCAGACGGGTTGTCTCCAGCGAGAACCGGTAAAGGGTTTCTCCTGAAGAGAGGTGACGTGAGATACACTTTGAAGTATGGCATACAATAGCATTTCCACAAAGCAACTGACGGAAGATTTTTTTCCTATTTTTTTTATCCACTAATCAAATGGGAAGTAGACAAAATATTGAGCCATTTCAATAGCGTCAGAGATCCTTTCGACTCCCAGAGAACACGAATAGCGTGTTGTTCAACAAGTAAACCAAACAATTATGCCACCAATTATGCAATTGTTCCTTATCGAGATGCAGGAAGCGGGCCGGTAACCAATTCGAAGCCGGTCAAGTCGACGCTCCCGAAAACATCGTACTTGTTGGCTTTCGGGGCTTTCGGGGGATCCTATAAAATGAAAAGTAGAATAAAGAAAAAAAGAAGCCTCTTCCTCTCCTTAACCATCTGAGGAACTCATGGTTTCAATGGCACGATATCAATATGAAAATCTAACCTTTTAAATGGTATTATACTATACATGGTACTATGTGTTTCAGAAGGTGAAAATGGTCACATGCTTTCCTTTCTATCGGGAGGTTTCCATCGAGAAGCATTTAGGGCTCTGCAATTTCGTTGAATCAATTAAGTGTTGTGAGAACAACAAAATTGATATGGGATCAACGGAGTCAAATAAAATGTAACTCTGAACAGAGCGCATATTTGAGGGAGGATCCGAGAGAGGAACATGCAGGCAGAATGAAGATACCAATACCCGAATATCACACACCATAGAGTGAGTGATCATGATGATCAACACAGGTGGGGCTCTCTTTAAGGCAATCATTATGTTCGGGGAAGGAGAAGCGGGGTGGCTAATGGGGTCATTGAACCGATATGACTATGAGAACGAGTTATGAGTGAATCCTCTGTAACCTCGTGATCCGATGGGAGATCAGTTCAAAGCCGAAATAACTGTCGAGCAAAGGATTTTCCTTTAAGAGTCGGTAAACTCCTCCGTCGGTAGTCAAGTGCGCTACCGACTTGGCCATGAAATTATCGCAGTTTTGTATTTCAATTTTGAAAGGTATTCTGGTCAATTAAGAGACGGGATCGGTAAGGCTCGATCATATCCGACCTTTCCCGGACGCGGCCCCCCAAATTGAGAATTGAGGACCCATACTCGGGTGGGTGGAGGGTCCCAACACTTGATTGCACAAAACACCACTTATTTCTATTTGCCGGCTCCGGCCTTGGAGAAAACTGGTTTTGAGTCTGAAAAAATCGAAAAATGAAAATTTCTCAAATTGAAAAGATATACATTATTTTTTATTTGCATTATGTTTGTGGTGCTCGGACATTATAAAACAACTGTATCGATCGAAATTGTCATGGTTACTAAACCACTTTTTTGACTCAATGTTTTGAATTTTCGTAAAAAGTGTACCATTTTCCGACCTGAATCCAACCAATTCTCAGCACAACTAGTAACCCGAACTAGTATACATTCATTCCAAGTATTGACAGGTTCGTCCCCGGCTGCGCTTTTATCGAAATTAATCTTCGAAAAAGTGTTCCATATGCAATCTCAAACGACAGTTTCATACCGCAACGATTCAACCGTCCAACTTCAACTGCCATATCAAAAAATAAGTTCCAATATTCTCAGAATACTTGATTGAGCACGTTAGACCAGTGATCTAGCCTTTATTAAACGAGACGTTTTGAAAGTATCAGAGCCATTTCCACGAAATATCTCGTAAACTTGATCTCAATTATCTCAGCTCCCCGATGAGTTACAGAGGTCTCGTGTAGCTCAAATTGTTGGTACATTTTCCCTGAACAACTTTACTGTTGACGTCGATCAAATATGGGGTTCGATTAAATTAGGAAAAAATTGAGAGCTAAAAATGAAAAAAAAAATTCTAAGAAATTGTGTATCCTGAAAATTTCTGACAACGGCAAATTCTTATATAATCATATTTGAGTTGCATTCATGAGGCAGCACTTACCGTACAAAAATCAAATTGGTCCGGCAACTTTTGAAAAAAAATTGTTTTTTGAGAAAATACACGTCATGGTGGAATAGCTCAAAAACTTTTTGTCACATATCTCCCTTGCTATTGAGTTTGCGCAATCCTAAACTAGTATGCATTATATCTACAGCCTCAAAGGATTCATTAGAGGTGGTTGGCAGGCACTATTAGAATTTTTCCATTTCGACATTTTTGACCATGACCCCGTTCATGGTGTTTTCTCAAAAAAAAATTTTTTTTCAAAAGTTTTCAGACCAAGTAGATTTTTGTAGGGTAGGTGCTACCTCATTAGTGCAACTCAAATTTGATAAAATAGGAATTTGCGACTTTCAGAAATTTTCATGATACAAAATTTCTTAGAAACTTTCAACCATTTTTAGCTTTCGATTTTTTCCAATTAAACCAAAACGCAGTTCTGAACCATGCCAACAGTAAAGTTTTTCAGGGAAACTTTTCCAACATTTTGAGCTACACCAGACCTCTGTAACTCATCGGGGAGTTACGATATGTGAGATTTAGTTTAAGAGATCTTTGGGGGGAACGTCTCTGATACTTTCATGTCTCATCTGATAACGGCTGGATCACTTCTCTAACTTGCTCAATCAAGTATTCTGAGAATGTTTCAACATTATTCTTCGATATGTAAGCTGAAAGAGGTCGAATCGTTGTGGTAAGAAACTGTCGTTTGAGATTGCATATGGAACACTTTTTCGAAGATTAATTTCGATAAAAGCGCAGCCGGGAACGAACCTGTCAATACTTGGAATCAATGTATACTAGTTCGGGTTACGAGTTGTGCTGAGAATTGGTTGGATTCAGGCCGGAAAATGGTACACTTTTTACCAAAATTCAAAAAGTTGAGTCAAAAAAGTGGTTTAGTAACCATGACAATTTCGATCGATACAGTTGTTTTATAATGTCCGAGCTCCCCAAACATAATGCAAATAAAAAATAATGTCTATCTTTTCAATTTGAGAAATTTTCATTTTTCGATTTTTTCAGACTCAAAACCAGTTTTCTCCAAGGCCGGAGCCGGCAAATAGAAATAAGTGGTGTTTTGTGCAATCAAGTGTTGGGACCCACCCGAGTATGGGTCCTCAATTCTCAATTTAGGGGGCCACGTCCGGGGGGTGTTCGGGTATTACCGATCATGTCTCTTAAGATATGCAAAAGAATCTGGGAAGACACCGCGATTTTGAGGCGAAAGAAAAAGTATCTACGCCACGCGCACGAAAAAAAACACGCATCCACATTCAAACAGAGAGTCATTTCGATTTCCTACTAATGTAATTTCATAATCTTTCAGTTTAATTTTCAAAAAATACAGCAATGAATGGAAATCATACATATATTTATCATACAATTATTAATTAGCGGAATGAATCACTACTCAAAAGTATAGATAGAAAGCGATTATCACCTCTCCACCCCTCTAACTATCTAAGAATAGGGAGTATCCTTAGTGTATATAACTAAACGGCGATCTCGATCTCGGGAACGAAGGCAATATAAGTTAGCAGGTGATTAGCAGGGTAGAACGTCCCGTCTAGTAGTGTAGCCTACTAGGATTACTGTAACCATTCCAGGACTAGGATGACAGACTTGAGTATTGCTTATCAGATAGATATTGTCTCTCGCCAAAGGGTTGTTGCCACATAGAATGATAGTCATCCGGGAACATAGTCCTCTAATCCTACCTTAGAATCATGGTTATTACCTACGTAACAATGTGTGGCTAAGGACGATCTCATCCTCCTTTAACTCTACCCCTGGTCTTCCTCGTCCCCGAAAAAGTGTGAGGGATTAATAATGGGGTCAGAGATGGACAGCACTGCATTTAGTGCGGGTGTTAGAAGGGATTCGCGATTGATTCGCACGTCAGGAGACGAGTTGTTGACGAGGATGCCGAGTGGGGACGATCGCTTAATGACCTGAAAACATAGGAAATAAATAGTGTTTTCACAAATTTTTGTTATGATTGTATAAGAAAAACAGAGAAAACAAAATGCTTACCAGCCCATGGGAATCTGTAGATGAAGAGGACCCGGATGAGCATGGCTGAAATGGCATTTTTTTCGATTTTAAGGAGAAACGTAGCATTCACTATTCAAAAAAAATTGTTTTTACCTGATCATGGGAGGACGGGAGCTGACTCGGATCTCGCGATCCTGCAATATTAGCAAATCCTGGCGATCCTAGCAAATATTGAAAATTAGATAAATAGTCGCAATAAATAAAACAGTACAATTTTAATCAAAATGATTACCTTGTCCTTCTTCGATTTTCCTCCCGGTGAAGCAGTCACCAGTGAAAGCCACTCAAGTCGGCGTTGCCAAACACGTCGACCTTGTTGGCATTTGAAGGCGACTATAAAAAGATTTAAAAAATCACGCAAAAAGGAGAAAAAAAGGAGGGAGAGAACAGGAAAGTTAACTCAATCCTAGACTCTTGCACTCACAAAAATGATTACTTCTAGGCAAGTAATTAATTACTAACTAGCATGCATGAAGATATATTTACTTCAATAGAATTTAATAATCACTTCAATCACTTACATGGAAGTAATTAATTACACGTGGGTAAGTCATTTAAACTTCACGCATGCGAGTAAGTAATTCGTTTTGTGAGTGTGCACCTTCGTGGAAAACGTCCATTTAGGAGGGGTATGGGACACAATCCCCCAGAAAGTTTTTAGAACAATATAGTGGGTCAGAAAGCTACTCTAGAATCGCCGGTGGTCTGTCCTGTGGACGGATGGCCGGTCTAGTAGCATATCGTGGTCGGACCAATAGGATATCGTGGTCGGTCTAGTAGCATATCGTGGTCGGACCAATAGGATATCGTGGTCGGTCCAGTTGCTAGTCGTGGACTGTCTCGTAGCCAATTCGCCGGGGCATTTTTTTCGTTGTCGGACCACTGGTCGAATGGTCGGTCCCCAGAAAGTTTTTAGAACATTATAGTGGATCAAAAAGCTACTCTAGAATCGCCGGTGGTCTGTCCTGTGGACGGATGGTCGGTCTAGTAGCATATCGTGGTCGGACCAATAGGATATCGTGGCCGATCTTGTGGCCGGCCGTCGGGAAGCCGACGGCCGGCCACAAGATGCTACGGGACCGACCACCGGCTATTCTAGAGTAAAGGAGAATTACTCTAGAAAATTGTCTGCAGCACCTTGAAGGACGAAGATCCGGTGACAGAAAAACTGGGGGGATATTTAGAAGAAAAAGAAATATAAAATACTTACAATGCAGTTGAGTCCGCGTTTGTAAAAAAATTACATGAAGAATGGAAGCACTGGAAAAAAGTCAAGGTTAAATAAGGAAAACAGAATAAAGAAACTTGCTGATAGAAGAAGGAGTAACACTTCGGTCTACGGTGAACTAGAGTTTGAAATTCGGGTAAATAATTGGATCAGATCTCTTCATTTCACACACTCTCTCACCTTTCGACCGATGTAGATAGTGTGAAAAAGGAAGAGATCTAATCTAATTGTTTACCAGAGTTTCAAACTCTACGGTGAACAGTAGAGTGCGAAATGTGAGACCACGCTCTTCTCATTTCACACACTCTCTCGTCTATCGACCGGTCTAGAGAGTGTGCGAAATGAAGAGGCCGTGGTCTCATATTTCGCATTCTAGTGAACAGGCAACGGAAACAAAATTCTCAAAGTCAGTAATGGAAGACTGAATAAGTATTCGAATGCAAGTAGTAAGCAAAGAAGAAAGTGTATGATACCCACAATGGATGATCAGCAAGATTGGTAGGTAGAAATAAAACTGGATTGAGAAGAGAAAGGATTGCATCAACAGAGAAATCAAGATAAGAAGAGTGGCAATTAAACAAAAGTGAGAGCTGCTGATACCGTTTACATTCTCACATGGATCAATCGACTTTTTGGATCTCACAACAGTAATAGTTTGATAACAATAATAAATTGAATACGAATTAATATAGTGTTCAAGTCATCAGGGAGTTCTCAAGGGGTCATTTCTATTCGGGTGTCCCAAAAGTTCTGTCACAAAATCTCAACATGGAGATTTTTCTTTATAACTTGAAGAGGAGTAAACGGTCAGTTATCGAGTTAGTCACCGTTTATACTAGTGACCTCCTCCTATCGATCGCGCAGAACCATGAAACCCATACTTTAGAAAGACTGGATCTGGAGTCAAACCAATATCGACAGTCAGCGTTGAGATAGGTCCGATTAGATAACTCTTTTCCGGAGCAGATTGCCGCAATGGTTTCGAAAGAGTGATAGTTGATGGCACTGGTATCGAAAGTATACAGCGGTATAGTTAGTTACTCCTGCTTTGGATTTCCCTTCTTTTTCTGAATCAATTTCGAAAAATGAGGTCTTTGCCGGTCAATCATATTTTCAGTTTCTTCTTATCCTATGAGACCAAGAACGACTCTGACGACGACCTCCCGCAGTTGGGTAGATAAGAGGTCATCGGTGATGTTGGCGCTATGAAGAAGGAGCTCCACATAGATGGGGCCCGGAACGGAGAAGAAGAAACAAATCAATTCATGAATTTTCTGGACTTTTTTCTTTAAGACGGGATATGACTTCTCTCCTGCACGCTATCAATCGAGTCTCATGTTAGTGTTGTCGTATATGATCCACTTCATATCCATATCGAATAGCTTTCAGGCCCATCTTTAGTTGGACCGACAATCGAAAAATCCCTCACATATACTAACACGTTTCTTTTCTGTGATAGCCAAAATGTCGTGATTTACGACATTTTGTAGCGTCGGGCACTTCCAGTTCTGTTAGGAGATTTTATGCAGGGTGGATATGGGAGTATGAGTGACTGCCTTCACAAGAATGGCATTGGTTGTTAGATTGCTTGCCTACGCATTGAGAACGGAGAGTCGATTTCGGAGTGGGGACTGGCAAAGTGGGGTCTGTTTTCGCGACCGTGGCCTCCGAAAGCGAACGCCAAATGCAAACACTAACAGAGTCGCATAATAGGGGCCGCCTCTAGTTTCGATAGCACCAGTTATTCATTCTTTTCCATGTGTTTCTCACCATTGAGAAATTACTAAAGCAAAATCGATCAAAACTAGGTTGATGTGTACTTCGGTAGAATTGATGTAAAAACTAGGCCAGTGAAGCAGTTGACTAGCACTGAGGCGTGTTTGATTACTGAGTGGACAATGTACCAAAGCCTTTATATTATCGTGCATATTGATCGATAACATGCTCTATACAACCATGAAAATAGGCTATGTGACAGAACTTTTGGGACACCCTGATATTTCCTAATATGTATATTAGTTTTGCTTAATTTGGAACATGATGTTCACCTCCTATATGGAGTTTTCCGTGATAGACTAAAAATAAAAAGCATAGCTCAGCACGTTTAATGAATGCAATTTTCTCCTAAACATATATTTTAGATGTGCAAACATTTTTTGAACCTACCGCATCGTCGCATCTATACTCACCTTTTTGCCCTCTCCATCAGCTGCATCGAGTATCCGTGGAGAAGCATGTAGGGCTCTGCAATGTAGATGAATTAATTCAATAATGTTATTGCAAAAAAATATTTGGTCGCCACGAATATTTGGTCAAATGACATCTCACTTTGCACAGAGTGCAATTTTGCCAGAGCCTGGTACACCAAGGTTACTTAGAGAATGATTCTCATACTTGAATCTTCTTTCTAAGGATAGGAGGGCCCCAGAAAATGGCAAAATAATTTTCAAAGTCTCTTGCTCCTCTGCGAAACGAGATTTTCGATTGCAAAATTCTTTCCGGAAAAGTAACACCGTCAAAGAAACGAAAACCCTGAAAAGCACAGTTCGCAGATAATTATGGGTTATGGGAAAATAAGAGAGAGGGAGCATGTAGAGCGACCACACTCTGCTCAGCAGCTCGTTGAGGGAGGAGAAAGTGAACATGTGGAATGAACACAATGGGTATCACTATGCTCGAGAGAAAGGAGAAAACAGAGTGAGATTACTATGAGAAGGATGGGATAGAGAACCAGTGTTAGCTATTCGAGTTCGATTTACGGAAACCGTATGTGCCGGCTCTAAGTAACTCACAAATTCAATAAACGCCACATGAATCCAAATCTACAGAAAGAGGCCAGGATGAGACATCGTGTCAAAGTTGGAGAGAATCTCTCTCGATTGTGCCCGCTCTATCATTCTAATCGCGTTTTTTTCTGTAGAATTAACGGTCTGTGAAATGATTAGGTATGAGAATGTAATACATGAACAGTCAATCTTTCGGTCATACAGTCTTCGATATCGATAGGCCATTGACACCTCAAACGTCAACGATTTATGTTGTAGCTCACTAGGCCCGAACAGTCGAAAAGTTCATTTGTTGAATACAGGAGCTCTGACAAAGGAATTTACAGACTTGTTCCTGAATGTCCAATAGTCATTCCTGCCTTGAAATGATCAATTCATCAAGGTGTCCTCAAAGTTTGTAATAGCCATGTTTCGGTTTTTTTTTGTTTTCTAATAGCCTCATGAAGTTTCAATTAATCTAATTTTTTTTCTTTTTTTGTTTCTTCTCCATGGCTCTGTTCTTGGATTTCCTTGTTCCTTGTTGGTCTGTCAGGACAACAAAATATGTCTTCATTCATCTCAACAATAACAAATCAAAGTGAACTGGTGTAGCAGAATTGATCGCTACAATCTTATTTTGTTGCAGGTAGGAACTCTCTCTCTCTCTGGGTTCCAGAAGTGAAGAATACTCCGTCCAATATATGGTCTGCAATGGAATCAACATGTAATTGAAATTTCATTAAAAGAAAAAAAATGTTGGAGGTCACGCTAAATCACATAATACTTCTCATAGACGCCAAGTAAAGATGTTTTCTAATCTTTGAAACATGAAAAAATGACTCACATCCTTACTTTTATCAGAATTAAGTTGCGTATCTCCCGCCGAACAATTCGCCGTACAGTCTTTCCATAATAGAAGATGAGTAATACCAAAGGCTACCCCAGGTTTGGTAGATTCCGAGCTGCCGTCATGCACAATACCAGAAAGTAGTGAGAAAGATGAAAAAACGCAATCTGCAGGGATTTATGGTAAAAATGGATTGCCAGCTCGGTATCACAATGGGATCGATGGCTCTCATGGTGCATTCTGGACTCACTTCATACCTCTACACGATGTGTGAACACCATGTTCGTACGACAGCTCATATGCAAATACGGCTCGAAAGCTGCATGTTGGGTTTTATGCGCGCTGTTTGTGACTGAAAAACGGCTACTGCACATTTCGATGCTACTTAATTCTCTGTACTGGAGGTTTCCCATCCCCACAATTTGAGAATCGGTACTCACTAACATCAGTAAGCTATAACCATGGCAGTTTCCCTGTCCCTCGTTTCCCGTTTCTAGTGCAAAATGGTAAGAAGAATCTGATCAAGGTGATTGTAGATAAGGTACTTCTTTTCTGATCATATTTTAATTTCAAAAGACAAACATGGACCTTCCTGCAAGATTCAACACTTAAAAGTCGCCCATCAACGGGTTTCCGCCCCATTTTGCGAGTTCAACCCAACTTCGGAATTTCCCTCCAAATTTTCGAACCTCGGTACATACAACTTGCCCGTATGGTCAGTATTGTAGGAGGAGGCATGCTCTACCATATCTCAAAATAAGGACTCGCTCAAGAAGGCGCTCGTAAAAATATGGGATTAGATCGACACAAAATACAAACGGCGCTTCACCCTCTGAGTCATTGGTCGAGTCGTTGACGTAACCTAGACCGATGCCGGTCAGGTATACAAAACAGCATACTATTGTGACCGTATGTCCCCATGTAAATAACACGCCTAGTTTCATGAGCTTTCGTTAGATTTGAAAGAACTTATACACTTGAATCCGAGAGCCCGAACCTTTTGAACACCCTGTACACGAACCCCATTTTCGTATTAAATTTATGTTTTATTGAATTTGTTGACACTGTAACTGTGAAACACTTCGGAGATAAACGTTTGAGCAACAAATCCATCAAACTTCCTAAGTAACCGTTCTATGCAATCTCACACGGCGAATGACAAGTATTTATTCCGAATTAAAAAATATTATGGTTACATTCAATCAGTTCATGACCAGTTCGTTGAATCGACGAGGTGGGCGCAGAGTTACTTCTCGAAGAAGCGCAGCACGTGGTTTTCTGGTTACGGGCGGGTCACGAGTTGCCGGCGTTCCTTTGGTAGAGGCACGCGAGTCGTGCTGACGTTTGACACGGTAGTCCTGAAAATAGCTTGCAAAATTCGGGAAATTATTGATCGTTATTGATGAAGCAAACCATGAAGCAAACTAAGGTCTAAGGAATCAAAGTTCAAGAGATTTTAGAGCTTCTTTTCGTTTAGAATTTTCGTAATCCATTTAAAGAAGGAGTATTACGATCTCGCGCTTCCTCATTCTTCATCTCCTATGTGCCAATGGCGCGGTCGCTCTCTCCTCTTTTACCATTATCCCTCCCTCTCATTTTTGAATCCCTGCGCGTCAGGGTCAATTTGGCACATGCCGGGGAACCGAGCGTGATAACCCCACAGTGAGAACTCAGTTGACCAAAAGTTCGTGGGACACCACCTTTAAAGAAGGAGTATCACGAATCTCCTGCTTAATCATTCCTAATCTCATATGTTTCAATGACGCGGTCGCTCTCTCCTCTTCCACCCTTATCCCTCCCTATCATTTTTGAATTCCTGCATTCAGGGTCAGTTTGGCACACAGCCAAACGCGAATAACTTTGTTGAAACTTATCGGCTGAACATGCGGTTTTCGGGGCTATTATCAGGAAACCGTTTACCATAACCCGACAGTGAGAACTCAGTTGACCAAAAGTTCGTGGAACACCACCTTTAATGGGACCAGGTAGCCAAAAACAGATATTTAATTTTCATAATTTTTTAATCAGCTTTTCTCACTATGATCTAATGTAAAGGAGAAAAAAATAAATTTTTAGCATTTTTTTACAATTAGTTATTTTAATTTGAAATTTGCCCCAGGATCGGTGCGTCGCCTATTTCCGAAAAGACAGGAAGCTATATATTTTGGTATGATGAGTGCATTTTGCTACAAAAAGAGGAATGTGGGGGTTTTGACCACTCCCGGACTCAATGCGCACAACCACATTTCATGATAACGTCTAGTTTTTGAGATTCGAATTGTGCTGTATTCGCTACCGTCATCCGCTGTGGAGAAAAGCCGAAACTTTAAAAATTCAAAACTAATTTCAAAAAAATCGCAAAAATATGCGGTTTTTAGCATTCTGCGGGGACTAAGATTTTCATTTATTTAAAAATCACTTATTTTTCATTGCCTGGTACCTTTAATAGAGTAAAACTCACCTCGAACTGCGCCGCAGTAGTGTCAAAGCAGCAAGCAGCCGCGACCAGAAGGACAACGAAGCAGAACAGATTCATATCGATGTTGCAACATTGGAAAGCAACCGCCTCTTTATACTCCTCATAGTTCCCACGCTTTGTGTATGTTTACTTCCATGCAAACAAAATTGAAAATCAAACAAACAATATGTTGAAAGATTCGTGAACTTTTGAAAAGAAACAGGTCTAAGGTGTTGTTTGATCTAAGGTGTTATTATCGGATCCCTCGGCATATGTCAAGGCCCGTGTTGTTCGAAAAAGAAGCATGTTCAGAACGAGTGTCATGGCAAATAAAACCGTTGACTGCATGCGTTTACGAATGATCCTCAAATATGCTAACTAGTATGATATCGCACTACTTTTCTCTAATCACTTACTCCATAAACTCTCTCTTTCTTGCTCTCCTTTCTCTCTCTCTCTCTATCTCTCTCTCTTTCTTGCTCTCCTTTCTCTCTCACTTGCTCCCCTCGATACACCCGATCTTATCACTCGCTCATCTCTCGTCAGAGAAGGGCATTAGAGATAAGGAATAGGGCAGCGGTCGACTCTACCGCGCAGTAGGGTCACCACTCCTACTTCGTCCAAATCTTGTTTGGAATGCTACTTCTTAAATATCTTAAATATCGTTTCATACTTTGTATTTTCCCTTTCTTAAAAGTGATAGTTGTTGTTTACGATAGATAAATAACTAGATAATTAAAGATTTTTCACATCGATGAATACGTTATTACATTTATAAAATGATACGATCACACCAAAAAGTCAAATGACGGACTTCCGTTGTTTACCACACAGGCACGTACGCTACCCTCTCACTTTTGCCCGCTCTCTCGCTTTGGTAAACACAGGAAGTACCATTTTGACTTTTTGTGTGTTCGTATCATTTTATAAATGTAATAGCTAATCCTCCATTTCAGAGATGTCCACACTGACGTGTTCAGTCTTCTTGAAGAGGCACTGCCTCATGCCCTACATGGATGGACAGTATCTCATATCAGGTTTGTACATAAGATAGCATACTTATCAATGTCGCTTTCAGATTTCAAAGAATCAAAATGCCTACAGAAAGTAGCTCTGATCAAGGAAATGTATTGTTTGTTCACACATTATTCACAAGAAATGGATAGTATTGGTCATGAAAACGTAATTAGCTGCATCGATAAATTCGCACAATACAGCACATGGACCGTTCTTGGATCTTGTAGAAACCAGTAAATTGCGCGAGGGGAAGATGGACCTAACGAGCACACTTCCTGTCAGAACCGGTGTATTTCCGGTATGTTATCTCTATTTTGAAAACAATCATAGCAAGCAAGCAGTAAACAAACAAATTACACTAAACATACTTGATTTGCAAAAGAATGATTAACAGTAGTTATCAACTCATACATTTGCAGAAGGGCGATATAAGATGCGTTGTTGAGTTTAACAAATCAAGTTTGTGACTATTCATTCCTAAAATAGTGAAATTACTACCAAATAAATTCTTTGTTGTTTCGGCTTTTAGATGGATCTGACACCTTTGTGATATCGGAAACGATATTCTTACCGTTCATCTGAGATAGAGGCAGGAATTATTCGACTTTTTATTTGCATATTGGCTGAGGATGATCCGCTCAGGGTTTCTTCTCGCCATTACATCAGAGATCAACAGCGATTATCGAACGGTTGTCAGTGGCTGTTTGATCCATCGAAGCACCTTGTTGACAGGAGGTAAATTTCAATGGTTCCACAGTTATGTATGAGTTCTTATTATTAACTCGCGCCTTTCCACTACTATCCCGAATCATACCGTGTCCTGTTTTTATTTCTTAGCTTCCAGGATACGTCAAAACGAGCGGTGTTCACACGATTTGTGAATATGAGCATTGCTCTTCGATAACGACCTCCGCAGTTCCCCTTGCACACGCGATCCCTAGCACGAACGAAGTACGTATACACTAGTGCTCACCACTCGAAATAACCTTTGTTTGAGAACAAAGGAAGATTAACAATGGAACGGAGAACTGTTACGAAATTGAATCGAAACGATTGTTCGTTTTTGTTTCGAATTTTCGAGTGGTCAACACTAGTAGTAAACGCCATCAAAAATTACACGGCTTTACACCAATAATGTATTGGACAAATTTTCGCAGTTTGTTCTTCTCACCGGTGGAACAATCGGTCATTATCGATATTTAATCGATGACAAGCTCGTATTTTCATTGGACACAGTCAAGCAGTTTGATTTAAAGTACGCATACTTTTGTATTTTAAAACTTTTTTCAAATTACATTTTCTTTTAGAACCCTTATCGATGATGCCGATACCGTTGAATATTTCTCCACCCTCTCAATTTCCCCCACAAGCTCCTTCGAGATTATAATTGTGCCTCAACGGCACATGGCGCAGAGCCAAAAAGTCACACTTCTTAAATATCAGAAGAATCGATGGATCAGCCGCACGTTGGAGGTGGATGCCAAAATTTTATTTAATTATCTAAATTTTAAAAAAAACTAGGCAGCGCGCAAAAAAATGGGAGTAATATTACCTTCGACTTCAGACAAATTATGCCACAGCAGCTGCAAAAATTCCTGATCTTGATGTCGGCATTATATGTGGGCAAGACACGTCGTACTACGTTTCGACCAAGTAAAGGCATTGATCGGCATTATTATAACTTATGATCTATAATAATATTTTTTATCATTATGTGAAGAAATCATCAAGCTAACATTAACTTCATACTGGCACACACCAAATAAAAAAATCTCTAAAATTAAATATAATTCATTTCGCAGGTGCTATCAAGGCTGCATCAGCAACGATGACCTCAAAATTATGTTAGTTTTTTTCATATTAAAACAAATTGCAATAGTTATAGTTCTTATTATAAAATGCACTATTGAAAATGAGACGCTTCTATTCGATTAAAATATTCAAATTTGAAAAGTTAAATCATTGTTTTCAGCTCTACTCACGACGGAATTCAAGGAGTGAGATCAATTAACATCGAGGAAGGAGCATCACCCGGGTCCAAGAAGGTTTTTCTAGCAAGCGATTTTGTAAGTGGCTAACAGTTGGTTTTTTGTTAAGCCAGTGCCATCTTACATTTTCTAAACAATGATATTGCCGTTTCAGAGTATCTCTATCTGGACAGCAACCAAGAACTCCTTTTCTCGTCTTTTCATTATCGGTGTGTTGCAACCATGGTATAATGTTAGATGCGATATTATTTCTTCGCTTTCCAGATGATCTGAAAGAGCACATTGAAATGCGATCAGAAGAAAACAGTTTTCTTCGCCAATCATTTGGTTCGATTTTTAAAATTTATTTTACTATGTTGGAAAGCTAATACCTAGTTTTGGATAATGCAAATGAGCTGTTTAACCTGTTTTCATAATTTAATGTTTTCCTACAATATACGTAACAGCACAAAAATGGAACTATTAATTAGATAGGATCTACAATTAAAATATAAAATTCGACGAAATACATTAAAGCGGGATACGGTCAAATGATGATGGCAGACAACTTGGACTCGATGCGGCTCGCGCTCACTGATATGAACTACGAACTGCCTCAACGATGCATCGTCTTACGAAAGGTACAAAACTGGTACTTACTTTACTCATGCTAGAATTAGTCTTTACTTTTGAATTTTTCTTAAATATTCTGTATTGGTAACATTATTTGAAGTTTTATTATCAATATTTGTTTGTAAAACGGGTAATACATTATGAGGAAAATGCAAATAATTGCAGAGCGGAGGTGGTGACGACTTAATGCTAGTTGTTTACGATTCGGGCTTTATAAGAGTGAGTGAACTACATTTTCCACAACATTTATAAATTGTTCAAAACACAGATATGCAAAACTACCGATTTTGAACTAACTCCGGAAGAGAGGTCTATGAAATTACTTGTTCTTAATGACACCGTTCCATGCCGTCTCTCCTCTCTCGCTAAGATGTCAGCGGTATGTTGTCCATCTCATGATCATATCCGAAACATTTTCATTTCAGGCAGTCCACATGCTACCTCACAGTAAGTGTGCTTTTTTCATATGTATTATTTATTGTACACCACAAGAGTGCGGCAACATGCACAGAAATGAACAAGTAATAATGACGTCTAAGTATGGGACATACAATTAATTTTAATGCTACCTAGCATCACAAACAATATGGATTTTCAGATGAGCAATGTTACAAATATCGCATGAATGTGGTCTCAATCGACGCAAGTGTTATAGATTTCTATGAATTGGACGCTTTCGGTAAGCTTAAAAGCATAATGTATGAATGAAACCATCGCATATTCAGGAACACTTGTTAATCGTACTTCGCATGAGATTATTGAAAAGAAGGGTTCTTATGACGTAAGTTTGGGCTCATAAACGACGTGCATTTCTGTTAGCAAATCGCTTCACGATAGTGCATAAAAGAAGCATGTTTGTAATTAAAAATTAGAACAGGCTCTCTTGTCGTTGTACAACCGAAAGCATGATTTGGAAAGCACTGAATCTGTCTCATTCAGAACTTTTGCTCCACTGCAGCTTTCGAGAAGGAACTAAACAAGGTTCATGTTCTTACAGCTAGCGGCAAAGAGGGGGAGATTACGCTCACATCATGGAGTAAATATTTTTATTTTAAAATAATAAAAAAACAAGAAGCCGCAATTATTTATTGCATTTAAGACGCCACCGCAAACTCTTGCACGAGCTCTCCATAATGCCATAATCCATAATGAAGGGCAAAATATAGAAGACGTAAGTCTTGCTCGGCTTTCGCAATAAAATGCATTCCATAGATTTATTTCTACAAAGATGAGATCTCGGCAAATTCAAGAAATTGTTTTGTTTTCTCCACCAGAGAGAAGATACGGTACAGTATCTGATACAATAATGTAATCAAAATGCACATATTCGCAGAATATTCCATCTCGATCTTGTTAACGAACTAACCGCGAAACAAGTTCAAATGTTGACTGTGCACAAAACTGAATTTTCAAGGGTGAGTGAAATTTTTTATCAAAAAAATACAATTTTAGATAATTTCAGATAACGCCGCTTGGAGACGGCGCTTCAGTGCAGGACGTATTGGTGTTTTATCGAAAATATGCATTTTTATCGCCTATCAGAAACGATCATATAAATGTGCGGAGTATGGTGGTATGTTGTTATAATGTATGTTTGTTTAGGTTGTGAGAAAAAACTGAATTGCGGAAATATAGAATACATTTGTTTTATCATTTATTTGGAATTTTACTGAAAGGCCATTCAATACTTTAATATCGCATATAAAATTTAATTTAGAAATGTTTTATCGGCGACCGGAATGAAGATGAATACGTAAAAGAAATTTGTCTGACGTGCTCCACCACAGCGAGAACATTGGGTAAGTATCTAGATTTGTTTAAAGAAAGATATTAAATTATTTCCTATAAAAATAAAAATATTAGATATAAAAAATTGAAGTTATTTTCTCAGATGCCTCCACGTACTGTGAAGTTATATTCTTTGGAAAGCAGTGCAGTAAGCTGGGAGTAATCACAATACCCACGGTTAGAATTTCCGATCGGCCATTACTTAGAATAAAAAATGTGAGACGACGGCCTATTTATTTCGAACGCTCTCTCATTCACCGACCGGTGAAGAGAGTGTCACTGATATCTGTTCTCACACAACTTCAACTACCACCACAGAAAATGCGATACTCTATTACGTTCCGTCACTCTGGTGCTTGGCATATATCGCGTCTTTCTCTTATTAAAATTCTGTCTTAATTGAAATTTGTAAGTGAGATTATCATCAGATCGGTGATGGATTTCCGTGCGCCGCCTTAGCGGATCAATGGAGTTGTTCGGCGGAGCAGAATGAATACATGGGTAATTTTGAATTTCGAATTTGTTTGAAAAAGTTTGAATGAAACATATCACTTACCTTTCATCAAGATATTCGACTTTATGTGCGCTCTTCAGATCTTCACGTGGAAACAGGGCGTTGCTCTTTCAACGACGACCAGTGTTTCGAAATCACGTAAGTATGATTAAAGGTGGTGTCCCACGAACTTTTGGTCAACTGAGTTCTCACTGTGGGGTTATCACGCTTGGCTCCCCGGTAAGAGCCCCGCAAACCGCACGTTCAACTGATAAGTTTGAACAGTGTTATTCGAGTTTGGCCCTGTGCCAAACTGACCCTGACGCGCAGGGATTCAAAAATGAGAGGGAGGGATAATGGGAAAAGAGGAGAGAGCGACCGCGCCATTGGCACATAGGAGATGAGGAATGAGGGAGCGCGAGATCGTAATACTCCTTCTTTAACCAAAAAAATAGACCTTGTCGATCAGAAACAACCATTTTCTGAAAAAAGAAAACGCATAATTCCATTCCTCCATTCCTTTTGAGGTTAAATCGAAACTATTTAGCGTTCGGTTATACGCACTCGACAGCAGCGGAACTCTGCACATCTCCAGTGGACTACTTACTGTCGGCAAGGAGGTGTTCACCATCGCGCAGGTCGCCTTTTGGGGGGGATCTCTTTAGAACTCATTATTTTAGAACTCGTATATTTTTTCGATCCTGCTAAAAGGTGTTTAGACGATTTTCACTTTTAAAACTACCCAACAACAGCGAAAACCGACGTGAAATTCAGACAAGTCTGGTGTGCACCATCCACAGTGCTATGACAGACGCGAGTCGCTTCGTTATGAGACAAATGCATCCGAAAGACGGAAAAGAGAACAGGTAATGAAAAGACAGTTAAAAACTCAGATAGTGAGAATTTTCAAATTGATTTTTTAAACTTCAAATAGAAGTAATATTCAATGTTTCCTACGGATGCATAGATTGGTGTTGAGAAGGTGTCTTCAAAATTTGATTTCAGAATTCCTCCAAAATACGCGATTATCTCGGGAAGACGAGGCTCAGAAGTGGTGCGAATCTGTCAGTCGAAGTGGGCAGAATTGGAGAAATGAATATGTGGTTTTTACTCCATATTTTATCAGGAATCTGTGGTTTTCATTGTATGTTATCACCATTCTTGAACGCATTGGCTATTGTGTAGAGAGTTTTTTACAATGTAAAAAGATCATAACTGTTCACATCCGAAGCAACAAACACGATTGTTTTTGGTTTTTTGGTTCTCTTTTCTTGCCCTCGATTGAGAGGAGTGAATTCAAAGTGGATTTGATGACTTTTCATGGGTTGCCAATGGTGAAATGGCGGATAGTTTGGCGAATGCCTAGCGACATGAGGGGAAGAGACGGGATGGAAGGAGAATGAGAAGAATCAGATGGAAAGTGGATATTATCGATTGATGCATTCTGTCAAATCTTTATCTGAATAAATAGAAGAGGATTTCCGACTCATATCTAATCACTATTTGAATTACAGACTTTGAACATTAACTACCATATTGATATTTTTATATATAAAATTTTCCAAAAAAAACTTATACTTTAACAATGATTAGTTAACTTGATGTTTTCATACACAAATTTTCCATAAATAACTCATACTTTATCAATGATTAATTAACTTGAAATTGTCATACACAAATTTTACATGAATAACTCATACTTTATTAATGAATAGTTAGCTCGATGAAAAAGTCGATTAGCAATTCAGTTCCGGGAGGACATCACAGCTCATCTTTGGTGTGTCTCTTAGTGGTGGACTCGAAGTATTCGCAGCTCCCGCCATCCCAGAGCAGTCCGTTCTGGGAACACTTATTTCTATTTTTTAAAACTATTTATGGCCCTATTCCATCAAGTGGGTAAGTGTGGGAATGGGCTTATCTGTACGTGGTTGTGGGTTTTTGGCTCATGTTCAGGACGGAACAGATTCTTGTGCGGGGAATCAGACACTTTTTGTAACTCTTTTTTCTCGGAAAATCGATGTTCGAAAGGGAAAGAAACTGTTAGTGGTTTCACAAAAATGTGCTTTTTTGCTTTGTATATAATTACTTTAATTGCTGTAATCTATACAACCTCCATCTCCTCGGCGTACTCGAGGTAGCACGGGTTGAGGTACTCACACGATTCAACTGCAGGCGTCGGAGTTTCGGTAGCCTAAGAAATTGTTATTGCCAAAGAACACGCATTCATTCAGTAAAAAAATTGTTTGAGGAGTCAAGTAGTATTCACATTTTCATTTTCATTTTTTAAATTTTTTTTCTCTGAAAGTCCGACCTCCAAGAAGGAATAAATTCGTTCACAAAATTTATGTTTTTTGTTTGTTTTGATTTGCATAAAAATCCTTTGAATGCCGTAATCTTTCTCATTCTACCTCCTTAGTCACCTCCTCGGAATACTCGAGCGGAGTGTAGTTCGGGTTGAGGTAGTTACACGATTCAATTGCAGTCTCGGGAGCCTAAAAGTTGTTATTTTTTAAAGAAAAAAAAGGTGTTAGTTTTTTTAAACCGGGTTGGTCCATCTAGCGTGGTTTCTTTAAAGGGACCTGACACTGCAAATGAAGGGAATTTCAAATTTAACTGAAATTTCTCTTTAATTTTTCCCTTCCAGGTAACAGATTGCAGAACTTGTCAATGAAAACTAATTCATTCATTATCCTTCCAGACTGCATCAGTCTACTGTATCTACGACGCCTACATCACATTCTCACTCTGCTTATTGTCCACGTCTAGTACTATCAGTGGCTCTCTCACAATCCCACACTACCTCATTTTCCACCAGTTGCTCATCAGCAGGGAAGACTACTAGTGGAAAGCGAGAGAGTGTGGGAATTTGAGAGGGCTACTGGCGGTACTAGGGGTGGGCAAAAAGCAGAACAGGTTATTGATTACAGATGTACTTACCATCTCGGCATAAACGGTGGAAGATATAATGAGAAGGGCGAAAAGACGCGCGTATCCCATCCTCTCCTCGACTCGTAAAGTGAGGACCCAGTGGATTTGATGACTCTTTATGGGGTTGCCAGGGGTGAAAAGGAAGGATCGTTTGGTTTGACGGGTGCCTAGCAAAATGATGACTGAAGAACGATATGCATCTGGATATTATCGATTATAAACTCAGTCGAGTCGAATCTGAATAATACTTAAAAATAATATATTCTCCATCGGACGATTTGGGTGTTAAGGGTTATCTTGACATGATTGTGCACTCTTCGGCTCAGGATCGATCAAATTTTAAAATGGTAATTAGGCTCTCTCGTTTGTTTGCCGAATCGATTGAAAATCAATATTAAATCTTTTTCAAGAGCACTTTTAACTTGGTTTATTCAATTACGCGTGCAAAACTTCCCATGGGTGCAAAAAATAGCAAAATTCATTTTCAGGACCCTGATCAAATCATTCGGTGAGCATACCCCGCTGCTCCACAAACGCGGCGATTTTCAACCATAGCTCTCCAGACGTGGAGGCTTTCTTTGAGGCACTACCCCTATTCACGGGAACTACCCCTTTCCACTGCCCCTATTCACGGGTAGATCCTCAGGTGTGGAGACGTTTTCAACAAAATAATTTGTTACGAAAACTCGAAGAGCGAAAGACGCACTACACTACATCTCGTAGACTCACTACACTACATAAACTGAAAAATTTCCCGTCGTGCCGACCTCAAAGTTGCTTTCTGTGTTCCTGAGAGAGAGAGAGAGAGAGAGAGAGAGAGGAGAGGGAGCTCCTCCACACATTTTGCCACTATTCCCTTCGCTGCTCTTCTTCTTCTTCTTCTTGTGGATAAGTGCCGATTCTGTGCCAGAGAGTGATGGCTCCGATAGATGGGACAACAGTGAGAGTGGAGGAAGTAAGCTGCGAATCTCTCTCTCTCACACACAATCAGTAGTGATTCCCCTTCTCTACGTGGAACCGCTTGCGTCTCTTCCCATCGGTAAGTATTATTTTCTTATCTCTTTCCCTAACTCGCGAGTTACTGGAACTCTCTCCCCCTACCACCCGTGGTTCATAGGTACTATGTAGCGGGAATAGAGTTAGGGTAAGAGGAAAGAGACAGTGATAGAGGGACTAGTAACTGAGCACAAATCTTCTCATCTTCAATTTCTTCTCTCTTTCACTCCTGACCGTCGAGATCCCCTCTCCCGCATGGATCGGGAACTGAGACTTCACACCACACACATGCTCCGGTTTTCAGCGCACATCGCGCGTTCTGTTGAAAGGTCCCGAACGGAAAATCCAGAATCCGGCGCGCAGCTTGTGCAATTGGAATTGCGCTCCCAAGCTGCGCTGAAACACCAGAGTGCTAAATCCGCACTCATTGCAGACTACCGACATGTCCGACGTTGAGGAACAATAGTAAGTCACAGCATTTCAACGGCCCATAAATAAAGATACCTGTGTTAGAATTATTGACGTGCAGGGTTTTCAAATCCGGGGACGGCCGAATGTAAACAACAACAAAGGGGGCGGAAACTGGTGTCTAGCGCTCTCTCATTTTCACACGCTCTCCCGTTTCTCTGCCGCTCTCTGCTCTCTTGCCCGCCAGTGTCCGCGCGTGAAACATTGTGGAATTCCACGTCGATTACAGCTTGTTTTCTTCTTTCTTATCGTATGAAATGTTTCACGAGAGATTGCAGTGTCGGAACAAAACTATTTTGAAAAATTGTTTTCGATTTAGATGAAACTTTTAACTTTTAGCTTTTAGCTCTTAACTTTAACATGAAACTTTTAGATGAAATTTTCCTTGGCGACGAGAATTCGAAATATCCCGTATCAGAAATATCTCTATTTATTCGACCTGCCGAGAGAGAATCAGTGTTGCTCGAAGGAATCTCAGATCCTTGATTACGACGTGAAATGCGCATTTAGTCATGACCAAAATGCGGATGTACAAGCGAGTCAAGGACTGCAACAAGCAATGGTCGAGGAGGAAAAGCGAGCTGAGCTGAAGAACAACTCATTGTGGAGGAAATTATTGAGAAGAACGTGTTTGAATGGACGAGCCGATTACTCTCTGTTCACGTTTAGCCCGAGGAACTGGCTCAGGATCAAGTGAGTATATTATTATTATTCTGAAATAATTAAATAATAATTTTTAAATACAAAGATACAATACAGATGCCTTCAAATGACGCAGAAGAAGTGGTTCATGATTCTCTTGTTCATCGGCGTCAATTGTGCTACACTTGCGATGGAACGACCGAGTATTCCACCCGAATCATCAGAGAGATTCTTCCTCGACGTCGCTGGATATTGCTTCACTCTCGTATTCTGTGTCGAGATGCTCATGAAGGTCGGCTCTGTTCTAGTATCCCCCTACTAAGGGAATAGAAAGGTCCCATAATCATAATCCATCATCTTATTCGATGAGCGATTCAGTAAACCATCAGTAATAGGTCCAAACATAAGTTATGTTAAGGTGATCGCCAACGGTTGCATCTTCGGCGAGAGTTCGTACTTCAAAGACGGATGGAACATTCTTGACGGAATTCTGGTTATGATCTCACTCGTCAGCATCTTCTTCGACTCCTTCGCCAGTTCGCCCAAGGTCTTCGGAGTTTGCATAATCCCAATTTTTAACCAGAACCAGTGATCGTAAACATGAATGAATGATGATTTATGGAGTGGAAATACGCCGGTGCCTGTTGTTTTCTCTAGTAGATATCATCTTTTCAGCATAGATTAGGTTGCCGTGTACGAATAGTCTCTCTGACATTCTCTGATAAATCTGTAAAGTATGCTTCTGAAAAAGAGTCTTTTCAGGTAATCCGTCTTCTCCGGGCACTTGGCCCACTTCGAGCGATTAATCGAGCTCCGGGTGTCAAACTCGTCGTGATGACTCTCATTTCTTCCGTCAAAACGATTAGAAAGATCGCATTCATCTGCAGCACTCTCTTCGTCATCTTTGGCAATCTCGGAGTGCTATTGTTCAAGGTCAGATCTTTGATGCTGCATTCAGAGTCGATGCCCTATCATTTTGAATCGTCAAAACTCTCCTCACTTCACACACACTCTCTCTCGACCGGTCGATTCGAGCGTGTAAAGTGAGGAGAGTTTGACCCCTCAGGACATCGACAATGAATGCCGCATGATTGATTGACGAGAATCATCATAAAAATGGTCGTTTTTGCGAGCTAAACTCGCTGGTGAAGGACAACTAATGGATTATTGCAGGGCATCATGCACCACTGTGTCGGGCCAGAAATCGCCAACGTCAGGAGCAAGTGGGACTGTCTCGAGGGCACGAGGAACTTGTGAGAACAAATTTGTCACTACGGAAAACATTAAAAATACAAGTCATTACATTCGATTGACGCTCATACTTTATCGACGTGTATTGTGTTAAAATTCCATCGCAAGAGAGTGCCCACATACTGACCCTCAACCGTTTTGGTTTTCGAGCTGTAGCGCGGCTCAGAGACAAGATATCGACAAACGGCAAAGAGTATGATGTTTGTGAGACCTCAGCGGTTCATGTGAACACACTTTCTACCACTTGGCATGAAATTGACAGATCACGTTGCGGCCCCTACATATAGTGCCATATTTCATGGCAAAATAGAATTAGGTTACAATAGCTATTTCAGACGTATTAATAGTGGATTATGGTTAAATCTATTTTCCGAGATTTCTATTGCAGGATTATTGACATTAGTCACGAAGAATGGATAACCAGACTTTCCTGAATCAGCGCCCCTAAAGCGACACTCATAAATATTATTATTATTATTATTATTATTGATTATTGCAGGATGCTCTTCGGGACGAATGCAATCCCGCCGATCGATGTGAGACGAATTGCTGTGTCGATCCAGTTCTCGCTCCTTGCTTCTTCGTCTTCTTCGTTCTCTTCTCACAGTTAGTGTACAGTCCGGTCAGATCCCCATGTGAAAACGGGGCGCCCGGGGGCGCCCGGGGCGACCCGAAGCGACCCATTGACTGTCACAGCAAGGAGAATGAGAAATTAACGTTGAATTAAAGTGCGCTGTGTTCTAGAGGTCATTACCGAACTTTTCATGTATTTCACATAAATTTTAAAAATTACATTAATTATAAATAAATTATTTAAAATGGTTCAATTTACGAATCATAAGTGCGCCCAAGCCGGACTACCGTAGTTGAGAGCTTTTCTTTTCTATAGATCCCGGTCTTGGTGTGTTGCTTTCTTTAATTTAGTCCTCTTAACTACGGTAGTCCAGCTCGGGCGCACTTATGATTCGTAAATTAAACCAGTTTAAATAATGTATTTATAATTAATGTGATTTTTTTTAAATTTATGTGAAATACATGAAAAGTTCGGTAATGACCTCGAGAACGCAGCGCACTTTAATGCAACGTGAATTTCTCATTCTCCTTGCTGTGAAAGTCAATGGGTCGCTTCGGGTCGCCCCGGGCGCCCCCGAGCGCCCCGTTTTCACATGGGGATCTGACCGGACTGTATCTTATGTGGCGAATAGTGTCGACGACTAGTCGTCGTTTGGGAGAAAGGGCCTGTCTCCCCCCATTTTCGACTAGATCGACCCATCTGGTCGGTTTTTCTGACTAGCAATGATGACTAGTCGTCGACATCGCACCACCATTGATCTTGTGCATGTATCTCATAGCCGTGTCTAAATTTAGCTCATCTGATATTGCATTTATAAAATGATACGATCATAACAAAAATTCGAATAACATCTCCGCTCATACCGATTTTTCATTGCAACCATGGCAGTCACACACTGTTCCATAAATAGTGGATCGGGCACGCCTCCTATAATATTATGGTTTATTTCTTGATTCGGGCAACTGTCATAATCATTGTCTTTCCTCATTATATTTACCATCGATTAGTACATTACTCGACAAATATATTATTTTTATTGAATTATTTCTTTTCAGATTCGTGCTCGTCAATATCGTCGTTGTCGTTGTGATGAAACACCTCGAGGAGTGCAACAAACGAGACGTCGAGAGAGCCAAAGAAGAGAATACAGGTAAACAATATATTGGAAATTTCCACTTTCAGAAATCAGAAAAGAATCAGTGAACACACACAAAGTTATATATTAGAATTAGTTTACAATATACAAAACTGCATCATATCATATATCATTCCCGAGTCTGTCAGTCGTCGCGAGCTGTTCCTCTCTATTTCTCTCTGATGGAGAGGGGGATTTTCCCTCAATTTCCCTCGTCTATGCAACCGACTACTCAACAAGATCGGAATCCCCATCCAAGCCGGACTGGTCACCGTGTGATGGGTATGACTACACGATGGTTGGTCCCTCAGTTTCTAGACTCGATGACTCTCCTTCTGATATTGATGATTTGAGTTTGGTTGACGCAGATTCAAGAAAGAAGGCTCCATCTTTCTTTCTTCGAACGCAAAATCATCAACATCAAGCTCGCGAGATCACTATTCTTTCTCCAGCCAATAATTCTGGGTCTGTGATATGGAAAGAAGACCGATCCCGACGCTTAATACTGGACAAAATGAATCATTCTAAAGAAGACCATCGACCACGTCTGAAACCTATATGAAACCCCCCATCTTGATCAGCGCCCATAAAGCGACACTGATAAATTTGTATTTGTATACAAAACTAAGTTCTAGTGTACTACAATGTCCCCAGTTCAGGCGCAATTCAATCTGGTGTGGACACAGACGCGAAGGCTACAGACATGGAAGTGAAAGAAGCGGAGAGAGACACGCCGCTTCTTCTTCACCATGACAAGTAATTACCGTGCGGTGGCCCCGATCCCTTCCCTCTCCCCTATTCCTGTGTATCTACCCATTACTAAATATCATTATTACTCGTTTATTTTTGTACATGTTGTCGCACCCTTGTGGTGTATGATAAATAAAATAACAGTGCGTTCGCGTAAGAATCGCAACACCTGCCGTACAACAAAAAGTGACCAGGTGAGTATTTCACATATTCTGATAGCTATTGGTATGGTTAATGATTTTCCGTTTAGCTCATGACCTGAAATCTCAAATTTGCATAATTACAGTAGGACAAAGTTCAGCTGTTTTCACAGTTTTTCGAGTGCAGCTCTTGAGGGAGTTGAGTTACGGCTTTAGTCAAAGAACAAAAAATGACCGCCAAAATCTGGCGCATCTTTCTGTGTCATTTGTTTATTCAAAATTTAATTTTTACTTATTTCTGGAAAATTTGAACTCAAATTTCTCGAAAACAAGGTCGAATCCAATTGCCATTTTTCGATATGTTGTACTTCTGAACATGGTCTATCCGATGATCACAGTCACATGGTGTATTGAGGGCGGGCATAGGTCGAAATTCTTAATACAAAATTATTAGAAATGCACGAAAACGCCCCATTTCACCCTTAATTCACTTGTTCGACGCGAAGTGAGCGGTCAACAATTCGATTCTCATTTTACACCGCGCAGTTCGCGTCGAATTAGGGGAATGATGGTGAAATGTGGGTGAAGTGAGGGGTTTTCGTGCATCTCTGATAATTTTGCATTGAGAATTTCGACCTATGCCCGCCCTCAATACACCATGTGACTGTGATAATCGGATAGACCATGTACAGAAGTATAACATATCGAAAAATGGCGATTGGATTCGGCCTGGTTTTCGAGAAATTTGAATTCAAATTTTCCGGAAATAATTAGAAATTAAAATTTGAATAAACGAATGACACAGTAAGATGCGCCATGCTTTGGAGGTCATTCTTTGTTCTTTGACTAAAGCCGTAACTCAACTCCCTGAAGAGCTGCACTCGAAAAACTGTGAAAACAGCTGAACTTTGACCTACTGTAATTATGCAAATTTGACATTTCAGGTCATGAGCAAAGCGGAAAATGATTAACCATACCAATAGCTATCAGAATATGTGAAATACTCACCTAGTCACTTTTTGCTGTACTGATTTGAGAGAAATTTATGCGGTTCTTACGCGAACGCACAGATAAGCGGAAGAAGCGGAGAGAGACACGCCGCTTCTTCCTCTCCAAGAGAAGAGAATCGCGAGAAGGAATTGATCGAAATCGAGGAAAGAATGCTTCGAAACAATCGGATTACTATCGATGATGAAAAAATTTTTTGAAAGTTGTTTCACAAAGTGGGTGTTTTCATGCAATCTCTCGTGATGCATTCATAACACATTACTTCGTGACCATATTATGGAGTGCATAGAAACAAAAGCGGACGTGAAATTACAAAACTCTTTGTCTCATAATGTGACATCGTATTTCATGTTTGCCGTTTGTTCATTGGACTAATTACTATTTCTCCCCTCACATTAGCCTCAGCAAATAGCATGAAAAACTTTATATGGAAGAGTTAACTTACTTTCCTTGCAGTTAGAGTTTGAAATTCGGATTTTGAGAAGAAAAACTTAAATGCTTCTGTTATTTTTGCCCCTTCGGGCTTGCAAAAATTGCTTATGGCACCCATATTTCAGGGGCCATAGCGGGCAATTGGGAAAAGTTTTCAACCAGCAATAAACGCACCTCGGCTAAGCCTCATTGGTCACGTTATCGCCTCTGCGCAAAGCTGATGAGAATGAGAACCGGCGTCCTCGTAAATGGAAGACGCAACTTACACGAGACGGGGTTGAGTCAACATAGCCAGCGGGTAAAATCTGTGGACAGAGTTGATCCCATCAACTCTAAATATTTTTCGATGAGCAAGTACTGTTTATCGAATTTTGTATAAATGTAAGACCGACATGCCGTTAAAAAGTTGGTATTCAAAATCACAGGAATATTTTATTTTGTTGAAATTGAATTTTTTTAATGTAAAAATGTTGATAAAAATCAACCTCGAATAGTCACTGGAAATAGGAGATGAAAAATTGCATAGTTTAGTATGGAAAAAGGAACCCTTTTCTGGGAAATTTATGACAGTCATGACATGGCAATACCTATCAATATTGAAATACTTCTGTTATTTTTGCCCCTTCGGGCTTGCAAAAATTGCTTATGGCACCCATATTTCAGGGGCCATAGCGGGTAATTGGGAAAATGAGAGGAATCAGATGGAAAGTGGATATTATCGATTGATGCATTCTGTCAAATCTTTATCTGAATAAATGGAAGAGGATTTCCGACTCATATCTAATCACTATTTGAATTACAGACTTTGAACATTAACTACCATATTGATATTTTTATATATAAAATTTTCCATAAATAACTTATACTTTAACAATGATTAGTTAAAGGAGGAGGAACAGGAAAAATAGAGTTTGTATCTAATGTCATTACTCAATTTCTTCTGTGAACGATAATACGAATCCAAAATTTAACACCCCCATCTTTCTTTTGAACCGAGAAACCCGCGCGCAAAGAAGCTACAGGGCTCAGGGAAATCAGGTTCAAGTGCGACGCGCGCGTGCGCGACTAAACAAATCTCTCGGTCAACTTTCTATCTCGTGTCGAGTTTACGTGCACTAGAGGGAGGAAAAGGGGAAGAGAGAAGGCCAGGGAAGGGGTAGATCATAAACTCAACCTCTAGACACTCTACTCGACTCTCCCGGTAGATCAGTCTCTCGTCTCGCTTGACCCCTATCTCTCGCCATACCGTTTCCCAAGCGAAGTTCAGGGTTATCGTGGTGGGATATTCTGCCGTTCGTCCTCCTTTAACTTGATATTTTCATACACAAATTTTTCATAAATAACTCATACTGTATCAATGATTAATTAACTTGAAATTGTCATACACAAATTTTACATGAATAACTCATACTTTATTTATGAATAGTTAGCTCGATGAAAAAGTCGATTAGCAATTCAGTTCCGGGAGGACATCACAGCTCATCTTTGGTGTGTCTCTTAGTGGTGGACTCGAAGTATTCGCAGCTCCCGCCATCCCAGAGCAGTCCGTTCTGGGAACACTTATTTCTATTTTTTAAAACTATTTATGGCCCTATTCCATCAAGTGGGTAAGTGTGGGAATGGGCTTATCTGTACGTCGTTGTGGGTTTTTGGCTCATGTTCAGGACGGAACAGATTCTTGTGCGGGGAATCAGACACTTTTTGTAACTCTTTTTTCTCGGAAAATCGATGTTCGAAAGGGAAAGAAACTGTTAGTGGTTTCACAAAAATGTGCTTTTTTGCTTTGTATATAATTACTTTAATTGCTGTAATCTATACAACCTCCATCTCCTCGGCGTACTCGAGGTAGCACGGGTTGAGGTACTCACACGATTCAACTGCAGGCGTCGGAGTTTCGGTAGCCTAAGAAATTGTTATTGCCAAAGAACACGCATTCATTCAGTAAAAAAATTGTTTGAGGAGTCAAGTAGTATTCACATTTTCATTTTCATTTTTTAAATTTTTTTTCTCTGAAAGTCCGACCTCCAAGAAGGAATAAATTCGTTCACAAAATTTATGTTCTTTGTTTGTTTTGATTTGCATAAAAATCCTTTGAATGCCGTAATCTTTCTCATTCTACCTCCTTAGTCACCTCCTCGGAATACTCGAGCGGAGTGTAGTTCGGGTTGAGGTAGTTACACGATTCAATTGCAGTCTCGGGAGCCTAAAAGTTGTTATTTTTTAAAGAAAATAAAGGTGTTAGTTTTTTTAAACCGGGTTGGTCCATCTAGCGTGGTTTCTTTAAAGGGACCTGACACTGCAAATGAAGGGAATTTCAAATTTAACTGAAATTTCTCTTTAATTTTTCCCTTCCAGGTCCCTATAAAAAGCAACCACGCTAGATGGACCAAACAGGTGAACAGATTGCAGAACTTGTCAATGAAAACTAATTCATTCATTATCCTTCCAGACTGCATCAGTCTACTGTATCTACGACGCCTACATCACATTCCCACTCTGCTTATTGTCCACGTCTAGTACTATCAGTGGCTCTCTCACAATCCCACACTACCTCATTTTCCACCAGTTGCTCATCAGCAGGGAAGACTACTAGTGGAAAGCGAGAGAGTGTGGGAATTTGAGAGGGCTACTGGCGGTACTAGGGGTGGGCAAAAGCAGAACAGGTTATTGATTACAGATGTACTTACCATCTCGGCATAAACGGTGGAAGATATAATGAGAAGGGCGAAAAGACGCGCGTATCCCATCCTCTCCTCGACTCGTAAAGTGAGGACCCAGTGGATTTGATGAATCTTTATGGGGTTGCCAGGGGTGAAAAGGAAGGATCGTTTGGTTTGACGGGTGCCTAGCAAAATGATGACTGAAGAACGATATGCATCTGGATATTATCGATTATAAACTCAGTCGAGTCGAATCTGAATAATACTTAAAAATAATATATTCTCCATCGGTGATTTGGGTGACAGGGTTTATGTTGACATGATTGTGCACTCTTCGTCTTCGGCTTAGGATCGATCAATTCTTAAAAGGGTAATTAGGTGCTCGCGTTTGTTTGTCGAATAGATAGATCGTGTGGAACATAAATCATGTGGGAAATAAGTTACTATCATTTGAAAAAAAATATTTTGAAAAATTAATATCAAATCTTTTTCAAGAGCACTTTTAACTTGGTTTATTCAATTACAGAGGGCTTCCACGGCCCCTATTCACGGGCAGAGCCTCAGGCGTGGAGACCTATGTTTTAAACAAAATTATTTATCACGAAAATTCGAAGAGCGAAAGACGCACTACACTACATTTCGTAGACTCACTACACTACACAAACTAGCCCGTCGTCTCGACCTCAAAGTTGCTTTCTGTGTTCCTGAGAGAGAGAGAGAGAGAGAGAGAGAGAAAGAGAGAGCGAGATCGAGGTGCTCCTCCACACATTTTGCCACTATTCCCTTCGCTGCTCTTCTTCGTTTTCTTGGGGATAAGTGCCGTTTCTGTGTCAGAGAGTGATGGCTCAGATAGATGGGACAACAGTGAGAGTGGAGGAAGTAAGCTGCGAATCTCTCTCTCTCTCACAATCAGTAGTGATTCCCCTTCTCTACGAGGAACCGCGCGCGTCTCTTCCCATCGGTAAGTATCATTTTCTTATCTCTTTCCCTAACTCGCGAGTTACTGGAATTCCCTCCCCCCAAAATCCGTGGATCATAGCAACAAGGTAGCGGGAATAGAGTTAGGGTTAGAAGAGAGAGAGAGAGAGAGAGAGAGAGAGAGAGAGAGAGAAAGAGAGAGAGAGAGAGTAATAGAGGGGCTAGAAGTGGCGCAACTGAGCACAAATCTTCCCATCTTCAATTTCTTCTCTCTTTCACTCCTGACACCCCTAGATCCCCACTCAATCCTTCTCCCGCGCGTCGTATCAGTTCCCGATTCATGCGGGTGCTTTGACGAGCAACATGGGGATACTGTAGAAAAATACCGTAGGATTCCGATCACCCACTACGAATAATCAAACCACACTCATTGCAGACTACCGACATGCACGACGTTGAGGAACAATAGTAAGTCACAGCGTTTCAACGCCTCCTAAATAGCGACACCTTTGTTTGAATGGTTGATGTACAGAGTTTTCAAATCCGGGGACGGCCGAATGTAAACAACAACAAAGGGGGCGGAGACTGGTGTCTAGCGCTCTCTCACTTTCACACGCTCTCCCGTTTCTCTGCCGCTCTCTGCTCTCTTGCCGCCAGTGTCCGCGCGTGAAACATTGTGGAATTCCACGTCGATTACAGCTTGTTTTCTTCTTTCTTATCGTATGAAATGTTTCACGAGAGATTGCAGTGTCGGAACAAAACTATTTTGAAAAATTGTTTTCGATTTAGATGAAACTTTTAACTTTTAGCTTTTAGCTTTTAACTTTAACATGAAACTTTTAGATGAAATTTTCCTTGGGGACGAGAATTCGAAATATCCCGTATCAGAAATATCTCTATTTATTCGACCTGCCGAGAGAGAATCAGTGTTGCTCGAAGGAATCTCAGATCCTTGATTACGACGTGAAATGCGCATTTAGTCATGACCAAAATGCGGATGTACAAGCGAGTCAAGAACTGCAACAAGCAATGGTCGAGGAGGAAAAGCGAGCTGAGCTGAAAAACAACTCATTGTGGAGGAAATTATTGAGAAGAACGTGTTTGAATGGACGAGCCGATTACTCTCTGTTCACGTTTAGCCCGAGGAACTGGCTCAGGATCAAGTGAGTATATTATTATTATTCTGAAATAATTAAATAATAATTTTGAAATACAAAGATACAATACAGATGCCTTCAAATGACGCAGAAGAAGTGGTTCGACTTCACGATTCTCTTGTTCATCGGCGTCAATTGTGCTACACTTGCGATGGAACGACCGAGTATTCCACCCGAATCATCAGAGAGATTCTTCCTCGACGTCGCTGGATATTGCTTCACTCTCGTATTCTGTGTCGAGATGCTCATGAAGGTCGGCTCTGTTCTAGTATCCCCCTACTAAGGGAATAGAAAGGTCCCATAATCATAATTAGAGTGCGCTATTCGGGTCGGGAAATCGGGAAATGACCGGTACCTTTTCTCATTTTGCGCAAAGTGAGCCGACCCGATACCTTCGCCAAATTTCCCGATACCTTTTCATATCCGGCACAGTAAATCAACCATAATAGCCAATAACTGCTATAAAAAGTGAAATATGAACAATATTATAGTAAAGGGAACATGCTAGACGCTTCCTAACGTTGGATTGAAGCGTTTCTGCATCTATCAGTTCGTCTCCGCGCAAAATCATTTGAAAAGCTATTTCAGCTCCCTGAGACAATTTTTCTCATTTGTTTGAACGATTTCCGCATGTAATCGCTAGTTATTATGGTATTGAGAAATTTGGGAGGTAGAAGACCGAATTTACTACTCATTGATAACTCGACGGGACTCGAGTATATGTCAAGTTCTCATTTAGACAAGACAGGAAAGACAAGAATAATTATAAAATTAAAAGAAGCAGATGTTTCGATGGTTCCCGGAGGTCGTTTGGCTCTGTAAAGAAATGAATCATCACATATTATAAATCTTACTCTAGACGGTTAATTTAGCATATAATTGAAAATACATATTATACGCAAATAAATCATACCAGCTGTTGTTAGTACTTTTCTCTTCTCGTGTCGTGTCTTCTATCTGTTATCATGCGCAGCGTAATAGGTCACATTAGTAACGAGACCAGGGGTGTTTTCTGACGATACTGAAAGATAAAAGTTGAACTGAGAAATATAGGAGAAGGACAATAAGGAATCAACGTCACATTCCGGGTGTAGGCTCTTTGAGCGGAAGTCGATGTTTTAAGACGGCACTTTTATGTCAATATAAATAATAGAACACAGAAACCGATGTGAAAATAGAGAATTCAAACATACTTGACCTGTGTGCTGAGAAGAGACCGTCTCGTGAGACGACGAACGGGCGAAATGAGAGGGAATAAGTGAATTAGCATGAAATTAGCATGCACTAGTACTCACAGTCAAATGATAGTCGAATGAGCACTATCAACGTTATTTTCGCAGGCCGGAGCCAAAAAGGTATCGGGAAATCGAGCTAATGTATCGGGAAGTCCTCCCAATCATTCCGATCATTCGGGTAAAAAATGTATCGGGAAGTCTCACTTTGCGCACTCTAATCATAATCCATCATCTTATTCGATGAGCGATTCAGTAAACCATCAGTAATAGGTCCAAACATAAGTTATGTTAAGGTGATCGCCAACGGTTGCATCTTCGGCGAGAGTTCGTACTTCAAAGACGGATGGAACATTCTTGACGGAATTCTGGTTATGATCTCACTCGTCAGCATCTTCTTCGACTCCTTCGCCAGTTCGCCCAAGGTCTTCGGAGTTTGCATAATCCCAATTTTTAACCAGAACCAGTGATCGTAAACATGAATGAATGATGATTTATGGAGTGGAAATACGCCGGTGCCTGTTGTTTGCTCTAGGATCATCTTTTCAATATAGATTAGGTTTCCGTGTACGGCATCTCGCATAGTCTCTGATAAATCTGTAAAGTATGCATCTGAAAAGAGTCTTCTTCAGGTAATCCGTCTTCTCCGTGCTCTTGGTCCTCTTCGAGCGATCAATCGAGCTCCGGGTGTCAAATTCGTCGTGATGACTCTCATTTCTTCCGTCAAAACGATCAGAAAGATCGCATTCATCTGCAGCACTCTCTTCGTCATCTTTGGCAATCTCGGAGTGCTATTGTTCAAGGTCAGATCTTTGATGCTGCATTCAGAGTCGATGCCCTATCATTTTGAATCGTCAAAACTCTCCTCACTTCACACACACTCTCTCTCGACCGGTCGATTCGAGCGTGTAAAGTGAGGAGAGTTTGACCCCTCAGGACATCGACAATGAATGCCGCATGATTGATTGACGAGAATCATCATAAAAATGGTCGTTTTTGCGAGCTAAACTCGCTGGTGAAGGACAACTAATGGATTATTGCAGGGCATCATGCACCACTGTGTCGGGCCAGACATCGCCAACGTCAGGAGCAAGTGGGACTGTCTCGAGGGCACGAGGAACTTGTGAGAACAAATTTGTCACTACGGAAAACATTAAAAATACAAGTCATTACATTCGATTGACGCTCATACTTTATCGACGTGTATTGTGTTAAAATTGCGACAAATGAATATTATAATTGTATTGTATACTATATTATATATATTGGACATTACATTATAATAAATATTAAAGGGAGAGTTACCCCATGCTTGAATTCGCGCGAATTTCGATGGTCTCACCACGAAACAACAAACTTTCCATCCCTTTTCCGGACTAGTGTGATTCCCTGGATGCGAGGTCACCTCTCCTCTCTCGCACTCTGTTTGATCTACTCAGTCTCTCTTCTCCTCTCGTATCTCTGGCCCCTCCTCGATTCCCCAATCTCTCGTTTCCCCGATTCCCCAATGTCTGTTCTCTCTCCAAGACAGACAGAGGAGGAGAGGTCAATCTCTAGGTTTTTTCTAAGGGTATTTCTCCCTATAATACAAGTGTTTTCAGATGGGTCAATCATCACTACAACTTTGACAATCTCCGTCAAGCACTCTTGAGTCTCTTCGTGCTTTCATCCAATGACGGATGGACAACCATCGTGTACCAGGGCATCGATGCAGTTGGGATTGACATGCAAGTCAGTGGAAAATAACCCATTATTAAAAAAACATTCCCAAACTGTGTTCATTGATCGAAACAATTAGATATAAAATAGCGGTAATTCTTGAACACAAATCATTATTTAAGAGAGGTATCACCAGAGATTGCAGGTGACTCGGAACAATTTTCGAAAAAGTATTCTTAATTTCGATCCAACTTTTATATAAGACACGTTTTCTGAGAGATTGCAGGAATCCGACCCCCCTCGCGCACAATTTGCAAAAGTTTGCTCAATTTTGATGATATAATTATAGCAAAGGTAGTTGGGGACGCTGATAATTCTGATATGGTTCATTTGGCCCAAAACCGGGTTTTAGTTAAATGCCGGCTCCGGACCCGGTTTTGATGTATCTCAGCTCCCATGTGAGCTAGGATGATGGCGTTTGGCTTAAAATTTGCAGAATATTATTCTAAACAACTTTGCTGTTGAACACTTTCTAGTCGCTACAAAATCTGAGGTCGAAAAAAATCGCTAAACCCGAAAAAATGGAAAAAAATTCGAAAAAAAATTTTCCTGGAAAATTTTTCTATCTGTTAGGGCTATATTTTACAGATTCGGATTCTACTAATCAACTAACGTATAAATAAAAATAGAAAAGGCCCAAAAACCCCCCTTGGAAAAAGATATAAGCCAAAAACCAGCAGATATTCGAGATTTTTTATAAACAATTTTTTTGGAAATTTTTTTTAAAACGTTTCCCCACTCCCAAACGTTGCCAATGTTCTTCATTTATGTTATAATTATTGTTTACACTTAATAATCGTGAAATAAATGTCATATAAACTCGACAATTTATTTTTGTATTTTCGTCCTGTACTATTTCGAAATTTTAAATTTCAATGCAACTATCAACAAAATAAAGCCCTTTCGACCCTGTGCGGTATATACTACTGTCACAGAGTATTTTAAGATTTGTTTCGCCTTAACTACTACATCATAAGACCGCTCACTTTTCGTTAAGCAATTTTCATTTCAGAGTTATGACCGATCGAAAATGTGTGAAATCCTTTTCGATTTTAAAGTTAGTGGCCACTGAAAAACTGACCCCCTCTTTTTATATTTTTATTGGAAAGAGAAAAATATTTTAAGAATACGGTATTTTTAGAAAAAATTAAAAAATTGATATTTAGCCCGTAGTGAATTCGAGAAAGCGCGGGCCTGATGCCCTGATCCCAGGTATACTGTAACTGATATCGATTTTTCACACCATCAACCCCTGTTCATGGTCCGAAATGGGGTTGGAAACATGTCGACAAAACATCAAGTGACCTATAGTAGCAATACCAAAGTACTTTAAGTACTGTAGAAAGGTTACCGTAACCCGACTACTGTAATCCGAATTTCTGATATTGATCAAATTACGTCAGAGGGCGATACCGTATGTCATCTACCATACTCCCGGCTACAGTATACCTACAATAGTGTGCGAGGTCTACCTCATACAAACAATCCCAAGTTGATTAGTTGAATTTTTTATTTGCACACTATTGTAGTATACAATGACGTATAATAACAATGACGTAATTTGATCAATATCAGAAATTCGGATTACGGTAGTCGGGTTACGGTAACATTTCTACAGTACTCAAAGTACTTTGGTATTGCTACTATAGGTCACTTGATGTTTTGTCGACATGTTTCCAACCCCATTTCGGACCATGAACAGGGGTTGATGGTGTGAAAAATCGATATCAGTTACAGTATACCTGGGATCAGGGCATCAGGCCCGCGCTTTCTCGAATTCACTACGGGCTAAATATCGATTTTTAATTTTTTCTAAAAATACCGTACTTAGAATATTTTTCTCTTTCCAATAAAAATATAAAAAGAGGGGGTCAGTTTTTCAGTGGCCACTAACTTTAAAATCGAATTCTTTTTTTCTTTTCTTTTTTTTTCTTTTTTACACATTTTCGATCGGTCATAACTCTGAAATGAAAATTGTTTAACGAAAAGTGAGCGGTCTTATGATGTAGTAGTTAAGGCGAAACAAATCTTAAAATACACTGTGACAGTAGTATATACCGCACAGGGTCGAAAGGGCTTTATTTTGTTGATAGTTGCATTGAAATTTAAAATTTCGAAATAGTACAGGACGAAAATACAAAAATAAATTGTCGAGTTTATATGACATTTATTTCACGATTATTAAGTGTAAACAATAATTATAACATAAATGAAGAACATTGGCAACGTTTGGGAGTGGGGAAACGTTTTTAATAAAATTTCCAAAAAAAATTGTTTATAAAAAATCTCGAATATCTGCTGGTTTTTGACTTATATCTTTTTCCAAGGGGGGGTTTTGGGCCTTTTCTATTTTTATTTATACGTTAGTTGATTAGTAGAATCCGAATCTGTAAAATATAGCCCGTAACAGATAGAAAAATTTTCCAGGAAAATTTTTTTTTCGAATTTTTTTCCATTTTTTCGGGTTTAGCGATTTTTTTCGACCTCAGATTTTGTAGCAACTAGAAAGTGGTCAACAGCAAAGTTGTTTAGAATAATATTCTGCAAATTTTAAGCCAAACGCCATCATCCTAGCTCACATGGGAGCTGAGATACATCAAAACCGGGTCCGGAGCCGGCATTTAACTAAAACCCGGTTTTGGGCCAAATGAACCATATCAGAATTATCAGCGTCCCCAACTACCTTTGCTATAATTATATCATCAAAATTGGGCAAACTTTTGCAAATTGTGCGCAGGGGTCCTGCAGTCTCTCAGAAAACGTGTCATAAGAGTACCCAGGAGGCGAGGAATTTAAATTTCCAGTTCCAGGTCCGAGAGCCGGCTTTTAGGAAATTACCGGCCTGAAACGAAAAACTGAAACGAAAAAAATTCTGATCGAAAAAGTGATTTCGAAAATATTCCAAAAATTGTGCGATATCCAAAATGTCAGAAGAAGCAGAATTTTATCTGAGAATATGAAAGAGCTTGTCAAATACTGTCTAGAAAAAATTTAATAAAAAATAAAAAGGGGGGACCAGAGTCGGAAATCACGTTATAATGTGAAAAATCGAGAAAAGTCCGAAAATCGAGTTGATGAAAATCGCTCCAAAAATGATGTGTTATGTGCCATTGGTAAATAGAAGTTCAGCAAAAATAGTTTCAGTGCAAGTCGCCGTCCAATAGACAAGTGGGAATTGAATACTCTTGACAACATCTCAAGAGCGAAAACAGACAGACTTGTGAGCTGCTGCAAGCTATTAAAGAAATGTTTTTGAACTGAAACTATTTTTTGCTGAACTTCTATTTACCAATGACACATAACACAACATTTTTGAAGCGATTTTCATCAACTCGATTTTCGGACTTTTCTCGATTTTTCACATTATAACGTGATTTCCGACTCGGGTCCCCCCCTTTTTATTTTTTATTATTTTTTTTCTAGACTGTATTTGACAAGCTCTTTCATATTCTCAAATAAAATTCTGCTTCTTCTGACATTTTGGATATCGCACAATTTTTGGAATATTTTCGAAATCACTTTTTCGATCAGAATTTTTTTCATTTCAGTTTTTCAGGCTCGTTTTCAACACATAAAACGTTCTCTAAATTATTCTACAAATTTTAAGCCTAACGCTATCGTTCTAGGGCAAGTTTGAGCTGAGTTATGACGATTCCGGCATTGGAGCCGGTAATTTCCTAAAAGCCGGCTCTCGGACCTGGAACTGGAAATTTAAATTCCTCGCCTCCTGGGTACTCTTATATAAAAGTTTGATCGAAATCAAAAATACTTTTTTTGAAAATTGTTCCGAAAAGGGGGATTTTTCCTGCAATCTCTCGTGATACCTCTCTTAAAAAAAGAAAGGAAAAAAAGAAATTAAAATTTCAGCCGGTGGAAAACTACAACGAATGGCGAATGATCTACTTCATTTCATTTCTTCTCCTCGCCGGTTTCTTCGTTCTCTATATGTTCGTTGGAGTCGCCGTCGTACATTTCGACAAGTGCAAAGAAGCGCTAGAAGGGGAGATGAGAGAGAAGGCGAGGGAGAAGCGAATAAAGGTAAGGAGGAACAGTTTGCTGAGATAATTTCACACTGAAAACAAATTTGCTAGGAAAAGGCTTTGCCAAGGTTTCCTTTATTATATTTTTTAAAGTTTGTCACTCTCTTCGCTCCACTTGTAGAGTGGAGCGGGGAGAGTGACAAACTTTTTCCAAGAAATAAAACCTTGGCAAATCGTTTTTCTAGCAAATTTGCCGCTCTGTGCATACGGGATGCTTCATACGTACGGGATGCATACGGGATGCTAACACTATGTTGAGCACGAAGTGCACACTCATAATGTGCAAAAACAAAACTCTGAATAAAAGGCGCTTCAACAAGTGGGAAATCTCGGTTCGCTCTTCTTTCTTCTCTTCTTCATCTTTGCTGCGCTCGGAGTGGAACTGTTCGGAAAACTTGGTACGTTGATAAATATATAATTAATTCTTTAAATTTGCCAATCGGTCATATGATATTGTCGAGAGGGCGGTCGCTCTTCTCTAACCGAGAGCGAGAGGTCATTGTTTGAAAGAAATTTAACATTGGCTAATTGCAGAGTGTTCCGAGGATCATCCGTGCGACGGACTGGGAGAACGCGCGCACTTCAGGAACTTTGGCATGGCCTTCCTCACTCTCTTCCGAATAGCCACAGGCGACAATTGGAACGGAATTATGAAAGTATGTCCGAATTTCGCAAACCAGTGTACCTCACTCGTAATATTGATTAGGGGGCTATTTATTTTTCAAATACAATTTTGTAATCGTTGTGCCATATAGTGCCATATTTCATGGCAAAATAGAATTAGGTTACAATAGCTATTTCAGACGTATTAATAGTGGATTATGGTTAAATCTATTTTCCGAGATTTCTATTGCAGGATTATTGACATTAGTCACGAAGAATGGATAACCAGACTTTCCTGAATCAGCGCCCCTAAAGCGACACTCATAAATATTATTATTATTATTATTATTATTATTGATTATTGCAGGATGCTCTTCGGGACGAATGCAATCCCGCCGATCGATGTGAGACGAATTGCTGTGTCGATCCAGTTCTCGCTCCTTGCTTCTTCGTCTTCTTCGTTCTCTTCTCACAGTTAGTGTACAGTCCGGTCAGATCCCCATGTGAAAACGGGGCGCCCGGGGGCGCCCGGGGCGACCCGAAGCGACCCATTGACTGTCACAGCAAGGAGAATGAGAAATTAACGTTGAATTAAAGTGCGCTGTGTTCTAGAGGTCATTACCGAACTTTTCATGTATTTCACATAAATTTTAAAAATTACATTAATTATAAATAAATTATTTAAAATGGTTCAATTTACGAATCATAAGTGCGCCCAAGCCGGACTACCGTAGTTGAGAGCTTTTCTTTTCTACAGATCCTGGTCTTGGTGTGTTGCTTTCTTTAATTTAGTCCTCTTAACTACGGTAGTCCAGCTCGGGCGCACTTATGATTCGTAAATTAAACCAGTTTAAATAATGTATTTATAATTAATGTGATTTTTTTTAAAATTTATGTGAAATACATGAAAAGTTCGGTAATGACCTCGAGAGCGCACTTTAATGCAACGTGAATTTCTCATTCTCCTTGCTGTGAAAGTCAATGGGTCGCTTCGGGTCGCCCCCGTTTTCACATGGGGATCTGACCGGGACTGTATCTTATGTGGCGAATAGTGTCGACGACTAGTCGTCGTTTGGGAGAAAGGGCCTGTCTCCCCCCATTTTCGACTAGATCGACCCATCTGGTCGGTTTTTATGACTAGCAATGATGACTAGTCGTCGACATCGCACCACCATTGATCTTGTGCATGTATCTCATAGCCGTGTCTAAATTTAGCTCATCTGATATTGCATTTATAAAATGATACGATCATAACAAAAATTCGAATAACATCTCCGCTCATACCGATTTTTCATTGCAACCATGGAAGTCACACACTGTTCCATAAATAGTGGATCGGGCACGCCTCCTATAATATTATGGTTTATTTCTTGATTCGGGCAACTGTCATAATCATTGTCTTTCCTCATTATATTTACCATCGATTAGTACATTACTCGACAAATATATTATTTTTATTGAATTATTTCTTTTCAGATTCGTGCTCGTCAATATCGTCGTTGTCGTTGTGATGAAACACCTCGAGGAGTGCAACAAACGAGACGTCGAGAGAGCCAAAGAAGAGAATACAGGTAAACAATATATTGGAAATTTCCACTTTCAGAAATCAGAAAAGAATCAGTGAACACACACAAAGTTATATATTAGAATTAGTTTACAATATACAAAACTGCATCATATCATATATCATTCCCGAGTCTGTCAGTCGTCGCGAGCTGTCCCTCTCTATTTCTCTCTGATGGAGAGGGGGATTTTCCCTCAATTTCCCTCGTCTATGCAACCGACTACTCAACAAGATCGGAATCCCCATCCAAGCCGGACTGGTCACCGTGTGATGGGTATTACTACACGATGGTTGGTCCCTCAGTTTCTAGACTCGATGACTCTCCTTCTGATATTGATGATTTGAGTTTGGTTGACGCAGATTCAAGAAAGAAGGCTCCATCTTTCTTTCTTCGAACGCAAAATCATCAACATCAAGCTCGCGAGATCACTATTCTTTCTCCAGCCAATAATTCTGGGTCTGTGATATGGAAAGAAGACCGATCCCGACGCTTAATACTGGACAAAATGAATCATTCTAAAGAAGACCATCGACCACGTCTGAAACCTATATGAAACCCCCCATCTTGATCAGCGCCCATAAAGCGACACTGATAAATTTGTATTTGTATACAAAACTAAGTTCTAGTGTACTACAATGTCCCCAGTTCAGGCGCAATTCAATCTGGTGTGGACACAGACGCGAAGGCTACAGACATGGAAGTGAAAGAAGCGGAGAGAGACACGCCGCTTCTTCTTCACCATGACAAGTAATTACCGTGCGGTGGCCCCGATCCCTTCCCTCTCCCCTATTCCTGTGTATCTACCCATTACTAAATATCATTATTACTCGTTTATTTTTGTACATGTTGTCGCACCCTTGTGGTGTATGATAAATAAAATAACAGTGCGTTCGCGTAAGAATCGCAACACCTGCCGTACAACAAAAAGTGACCAGGTGAGTATTTCACATATTCTGATAGCTATTGGTATGGTTAATGATTTTCCGTTTAGCTCATGACCTGAAATCTCAAATTTGCATAATTACAGTAGGACAAAGTTCAGCTGTTTTCACAGTTTTTCGAGTGCAGCTCTTCAGGGAGTTGAGTTACGGCTTTAAACAAAGAACAAAAAATGACCGCCAAAATCTGGCGCATCTTTCTGTGTCATTTGTTTATTCAAAATTTAATTTTTAATTATTTCTGGAAAATTTGAACTCAAATTTCTCGAAAACAAGGTCGAATCCAATTGCCATTTTTCGATATGTTGTACTTCTGAACATGGTCTATCCGATGATCACAGTCACATGGTGTATTGAGGGCGGGCATAGGTCGAAATTCTTAATACAAAATTATTAGAAATGCACGAAAACGCCCCATTTCACCCTTAATTCACTTGTTCGACGCGAAGTGAGCGGTCAACAATTCGATTCTCATTTTACACCGCGCAGTTCGCGTCGAATTAGGGGAATGATGGTGAAATGTGGGTGAAGTGAGGGGTTTTCGTGCATTTCTGATAATTTTGCATTGAGAATTTCGACCTATGCCCGCCCTCAATACACCATGTGACTGTGATAATCGGATAGACCATGTTCAGAAGTATAACAAATCGAAAAATGGCGATTGGATTCGGCCTGGTTTTCGAGAAATTTGAATTCAAATTTTCCGGAAATAATTAGAAATTAAAATTTGAATAAACGAATGACACAGTAAGATGCGCCATGCTTTGGAGGTCATTCTTTGTTCTTTGACTAAAGCCGTAACTCAACTCCCTGAAGAGCTGCACTCGAAAAACTGTGAAAACAGCTGAACTTTGACCTACTGTAATTATGCAAATTTGACATTTCAGGTCATGAGCAAAGCGGAAAATGATTAACCATACCAATAGCTATCAGAATATGTGAAATACTCACCTAGTCACTTTTTGCTGTACGGATTTGAGAGAAATTTATGCGGTTCTTACGCGAACGCACAGATAAGCGGAAGAAGCGGAGAGAGACACGCCGCTAATTCCTCTCCAAGAGAAGAGAATCGCGGGAAGGAATTGATCGAAATCGAGGAAAGAATGCTTCGAAACAATCGGATTACTATCGATGATGGTACGCAATAGTGACATTTGTGTAATACGATTGATCAAAATAAAAAAAAAATTTTTTTTGAAAGTTGTTTCACAAAGTGGGTGTTTTCATGCAATCTCTCGTGATGCATTCATAACACATTACTTCGTGACCATATTATGGAGTGCATAGAAACAAAAGCGGACGTGAAATTACAAAACTCTTTGTCTCATAATGTGACATCGTATTTCATGTTTGCCGTTTGTTCATTGGACTAATTACTATTTCTCCCCTCACATTAGCCTCAGCAAATAGCATGAAAAACTTTATATGGAAGAGTTAACTTACTTTCCTTGTAGTTAGAGTTTGAAATTCGGATTTTGAGAAGAAAAACTTAAATGCTTCTGTTATTTTTGCCCCTTCGGGCTTGCAAAAATTGCTTATGGCACCCATATTTCAGGGGCCATAGCGGGCAATTGGGAAAAGTTTTCAACCAGCAATAAACGCACCTCGGCTAAGCCTCATTGGTCACGTTATCGCCTCTGCGCAAAGCTGATGAGAATGAGAACCGGCGTCCTCGTAAATGGAAGACGCAACTTACACGAGACGGGGTTGAGTCAACATAGCCAGCGGGAAAAATCTGTGGACAGAGTTGATCCCATCAACTCTAAATATTTTTCAACCTCGAATAGTCACTGGAAATAGGAGATGAAAAATTGCATAGTTTAGTATGGAAAAAGGAACCCTTTTCTGGGAAATTTATGACAGTCATGACATGGCAATACCTATCAATATTGAAATGCTTCTGTTATTTTTGCCCCTTCGGGCTTGCAAAAATTGCTTATGGCACCCATATTTCAGGGGCCATAGCGGGCAATTGGGAAAAGTTTTCAACCAGCAATAAACGCACCTCGGCTAAGCCTCATTGGTCACGTTATCGCCTCTGCGCAAAGCTGATGAGGATGAGAACCGGCGTCCTCGTAAATGGAAGACGCAACTTACACGAGACGGGGTTGAGTCAACATAGCCAGCGGGTAAAATCTGTGGAAAGAGTTGATCCCATCAACTCTAAATATTTTTCGATGAGCAATTACTGTTTATCGAATTTTGTATAAATGTAAGACCGACATGCCGTTAAAAAGTTGGTATTCAAAATCACAGGCGTATTTTACTTTGTCGAAATTGAATTTTTTAAATGTAAAAATGTTGATGAAAATCAACCTCGAATAGTCACTGGAAATAGGAGATGAAAAATTGCATAGTTTAGTATGGAAAAAGGAACCCTTTTCTGGGAAATTTATGACAGTCATGACATGGCAATACCTATCAATATTGAAATGCTTCTATTATTTTTGCCCCTTCGGGCTTGCAAAAATTGCTTATGGCACCCATATTTCAGGGGCCATAGCGGGCAATTGGGAAAAGTTTTCAACCAGCAATAAACGCACCTCGGCTAAGCCTCATTGGTCACGTTATCGCCTCTGCGCAAAGCTGATGAGGATTAGAACCGGCGTCCTCGTAAATGGAAGACGCAACTTACACGAGACGGGGTTGAGACAACATAGCCAGCGGGTAAAATCTGTGGAAAGAGTTGATCCCATCAACTCTAAATATTTTTCAACCTCGAATAGTCACTGGAAATAGGAGATGAAAAATTGCATAGTTTAGTATGGAAAAAGGAACCCTTTTCTGGGAAATTTATGACAGTCATGACATGGCAATACCTATCAATATTGAAATGCTTCTGTTATTTTTGCCCCTTCGGGCTTGCAAAAATTGCTTATGGCACCCATATTTCAGGGGCCATAGCGGGCAATTGGGAAAAGTTTTCAACCAGCAATAAACGCACCTCGGCTAAGCCTCATTGGTCACGTTATCGCCTCTGCGCAAAGCTGATGAGGATGAGAACCGGCGTCCTCGTAAATGGAAGACGCAACTTACACGAGACGGGGTTGAGTCAACATAGCCAGCGGGTAAAATCTGTGGAAAGAGTTGATCCCATCAACTCTAAATATTTTTCGATGAGCAAGTACTGTTTATCGAATTTTGTATAAATGTAAGACCGACATGCCGTTAAAAAGTTGGTATTCAAAATCACAGGCGTATTTTACTTTGTCGAAATTGAATTTTTTAAATGTAAAAATGTTGATGAAAATCAACCTCGAATAGTCACTGGAAATAGGAGATGAAAAATTGCATAGTTTAGTATGGAAAAAGGAACCCTTTTCTGGGAAATTTATGACAGTCATGACATGGCAATACCTATCAATATTGAAATGCTTCTGTTATTTTTGCCCCTTCGGGCTTGCAAAAATTGCTTATGGCACCCATATTTCAGGGGCCATAGCGGGCAATTGGGAAAAGTTTTCAACCAGCAATAAACGCACCTCGGCTAAGCCTCATTGGTCACGTTATCGCCTCTGCGCAAAGCTGATGAGGATTAGAACCGGCGTCCTCGTAAATGGAAGACGCAACTTACACGAGACGGGGTTGAGACAACATAGCCAGCGGGTAAAATCTGTGGAAAGAGTTGATCCCATCAACTCTAAATATTTTTCAACCTCGAATAGTCACTGGAAATAGGAGATGAAAAATTGCATAGTTTAGTATGGAAAAAGGAACCCTTTTCTGGGAAATTTATGACAGTCATGACATGGCAATACCTATCAATATTGAAATGCTTCTGTTATTTTTGC